>CM017555.1:29899716-31345942 GCA_007844125.1 Sinonovacula constricta
TTGTCATAGTAACCAAGCCGGATATTTATCATTTATCTAAGTATTTGAGCAGAAAATGGTCTGTATTGTGTCACACTGTGTAAAATTATTTGTAGTGACATTATCACCAGCTGTCGAAGACAATGTAACTGACATTGACCTACTTATAGCAGGTGTTAGAGGTTACAAATGTCAGCGATCTCACGAGGCCAAACAAAGATAATACAGGTGATAACAATTGAACATTTCTGTTTCCGATGTCTTCTTTTCAAATGTTGCCTTTAAACCAAAGAACATTGTATTGAGAATAATACAGAAAGAGGAATCAAATAGCGTGTTATAAATTGTACTTCTCGATGATTTTGATTTTTATAAACCTTCAGTACTGCTCTTCTTAACTATACGAATATGTAGGCGAATAACGAATCTGTGATATATACGGTATGGCCCGTCATTTTGTTTTCAGTATCATCACATATTTTATCTTTGCGTGTTCTTAACTTTCTTCGATAGTTTGTTGCATTGCTATAGGTCCCGTCAACCAAAATTTGAATACGAACATTTTACCTTCGTAATTGCTGTGTTCAGTTTTTTTTTATATCTGATCTTTTAGTAAAAATAATGATAATGTTAAATATATATACCTGATGAATCTGATTATGTTTGTTTTTGTTTCTTTCCACAATTCCCATGTGCACTTAATGACGACATATCTTATGATTGTATAGGCATGTAGCAATCTGAAGCTTTCTCAGTTTCTAAAGCCATAAAAGCTCGTAAGGACACACTTTGACTAGTTTCTAAAACCATAAAAGCTCGTAAGGACACACTTTTGACTAGTTTCTAAAGCCATAATAGCTCGTAAGGACACACTTTTGACTATCACCAATCCAAAGTTATTGTTTCTGCTGTTTAAGAAATTACTATAGATAATTAATTTGCCAATTAATTTGGGTTCTGTAATTGTGCTAACCAGTGAAAATTGAGAATATATACTTTATGCAAACAAAAGACAAAATGGTTTTTACTTTGTTCACTATGGCATTGACTCGATGTTATTTTAAAATTTGTTTATCCGAAGATTTCGATATATTTCTGTGTCAAGGGTCATAAAGTATCTTATCAGTGTTTGACTTCTGTGTTCCAATTAACATTTGTGAACTGTTATTTCTTATCTTCTACAATTCCAGATGGTTCTGGTCATTGTTCAAAACAAAAGTACTAATCTTATATTACCAAACCGATAACAGATAATTCGCCCTTTGTGTAAGATTAAAATGTAAATATACCTAATACTGTCTAATTTTTACAATGAATAGACTATGAAGCAATGTATTGCCCAATTTCGATTATGCCATTCTGCTTGATAAAACAAAGACTCGAATTGGCAGTGACCTATATAGTCTACGGAAGATTCCTGCAAATATCAGTGAGATCCCGTTGAGTGCGAGACGCTGCGAGAATTTGTTAGGAAGCACGAGGTTTGGAGAAAGGTTTTTGGGAGCGAACTTCAATTACTTGTCATAGTTTGACTGTCCTCTCCACGAACAACATGTTTCTGCTTGTGGCTCTCGTCTGTTGCGTTTCGGTCTCGTCTGCTTCCATCTGCTGTGTCCCGCAGCAATGGGAGAGCCAGGGTTCCTTCTTCACCGCCATAATCCACAACGGTAAAGCATCAACTTCAAAGGTAAAATTTTAATAAACTATTTTTTTAAAAAATATGTAATTATACATTGACATTTTATAAAAAAATGACTAAGCGGCTGGGCTGTTATCGCCCTTTATTATACAAGATAGTATACAGATGACAGCAACTGAAATTGTTTTATTTTTTATTTTTAAGTATTTAAATATGGATCTATTCGGATTTAAATACGTGCTTTCTTTAACAGAAAATTAAAACAATTTTAAAACACTCATTGTATAAATATATTGTCAAGCGGTGTAAATTGTTTTAAATGAAAAGTTAAATTTTTCCTTCATATTGCAAACATGCAGCAAAACAGTGAGTTAATTTGTATCGGTACACTAGAACGTTTTTTTTTTAAAATCTGTGTTGGTACACTAGAACTGTCTCTTTAAAATCCCCTTAAGAAGTATTATCGTTTTCGCGCGCTAGCTAAATAGACTTTATTCAGCTTCAGTAATAACAGTTTTGACATGAAAACAATGAAAGCATTGGTTCATGTTTTAAATGTTTAGCCCATGAATGACATTAACAAGCGAGACAACATTTTAAGCGAAGTTCTTGAAATATAATGATTCTATTACTTTTCTGATTTCAGAATGTTTATTTTGGCAAAATTATCTTTGTACGCATGTATCCAAAATGTAAACGTAGATGACAAACGTCTAATATATTGCTACTTTACAAAAGTCCTATTGATTATGGCCTTTTGTAAAAAAAATACGCTTATGTGATTGCACAAACAATATTAAAAGTTGGACTGGTTTAATCATCAAATGATCGACAATTTCAATAACAGTTCCATATCTTTGCATGCCATATGGACGCTACCATTATTCGGCTTTCATAGTACGACATGGAACCAGACTCTTATGTGCTTTGTTTTTGTCCCACAGGGTTCCATCTCCATGGCTTACGATGCTGTGAACAAAAGAATGGGCACCGTGGAGGTAGTCAGTATTGCTGGGGGTAACTTCAAGAGCTACGGAGTTCTTCTCGACTACATGTCTGTAAGAATACATTTCACACGCTCTCAACCCTGCCTTATATGTTTTAATTTTGTAGTACCTCAAGACTCTGAGTTGAACATCGACGTAAGTTCTATTTATTCTGTCCCTCCTAGGTATTTTGTTACAAAAAAATGTCTTCCCAGATCATGTCTGCGCTCCACAATTTCAAGTTAAAGCTGAACATCGGTATATGGTGACTTTGAAACCACAAACTACAAAATTGTTAAGTGTTCCTTGTCCTCTCTAACAGAATAACTAAACATTATTCAGTACAACTATCTTTAATAGCACAGTTTAATCTCGTGACTTAATGTTATTAATAAGCGTTCTGGAATTAAATATATATACATTTATTATTGTATAGTATGTGCTTACGTACGTGTTAGGCGAAATTCTTTTCTGTAACTATTATAGGATTAAAAATATAGAACATATGAAATCAACTGCAATGGACTTATGTAAAATTCACGTTAATCAGTTAGCAGACACACAATATTTGTCAGAGCAGTATGCTTATATTATCTATTATAAGTTTCACTTATATATCAAGAACAGAATTATGCCATTTTAGACCGGTTATAAGAGTTAGACCTTTTATACGAGTTAGACCGGTTGTAAGAGTGAGACCGTTATAAAAGTTAGACCGGTTGTAAGAGTTAGACCTTTTATACGAGTTAGACCGGTTGTAAGAGTGAGACCGTTATAAAAGTTAGACCGGTTGTAAGAGTTAGACCTTTTATACGAGTAAGACCGGTTGTAAGAGTGAGACCGGTATAAAAATTAGACCGGTTGTAAGAGTTAGACCTTTTATACGAGTTAGACCGGTTGTAAGAGTGAGACCGGTATAGAAGTTAGACCGATTGTAAGAGTTAGACCTTTTATACGAGTTAGACCGGTTGTAAGAGTGAGACCGTTATAAAAGTTAGACCGGTTGTAAGAGTTAGACCTTTTATACGAGTTAGAGCGGTTGTAAGAGTGAGACCGGTATAAAAATTAGACCGGTTGTAAGAGTTAGACCTTTTATACGAGTTAGACCGGTTGTAAGAGTGAGACCGGTATAAAAATTAGACCGGTTGTAAAAGTTAGACCGGTATAGATAGACCGGTATAAAAGTTAGACATGTTGTAAGAGTGAGTCCGGAATAAGAGTTAAACCGGTATGAAAGATAGACCGGTATACGAGATAGACCGGTTGTAAGAGTTAGACCGGTATATGAGTTAGACCGGTATAAAAGTTATAAAGTTATACCAGTATAAGATTTGATTCAAAACACATTAGTTTTAACTTCTGTTAAACTTCTCAAGGTTGTTTGTTACAACGGTATTCCTGTAGTAGCCGATGGAGTTTTAATACAGACCGTTCCGTCTAATCATACAATGTAATTCACAACTATATACAATACATTTCAGAACACAAAATACATGGCAGAAATCGTTGATGATAAGCCGGTCAATTGCATCAAGTCTTCCCTTAACCGAAAACTCGAGTCTTTCGACGGCTGCATTCCCGGTAAGTGTCCTACGACTTCTTTACCATTACCAACTGTTTCCAACACAATAGTATGCTACTCAAATAAAAGAAGGAGAAACTTAAGTGACATAGTAGTCATGGCACTTTAACGGACAAATATCACGTATTTTTAACGTTTTGTTTTTGTTCAAAGCTTTATGTTCATGTGTCTAACAGAGCACAAACAGCAGCACTTAATTTAAATAAAGAAGAAACAATAACAATCGCCAAACACAGTTTTCTAAGATTAAAAAATAAAATGTTAAGAATGAATTTCATGTTGTATTAAAAAGGTGTTATCAATACACTTTAAATATTGTCATTATGTGACTTAACAAAACAGTTGCGAACTAAATTAAGAATAGTCAAAATTCTTTGGTGATAAATACTGATTAAAGGGGCAGACGGTTAAATGCATATATTTATTATAATTATTCGTATGTCTCAAAGAAAAGAAAAACAACATTAAGTTGTTTTAAAACTGTATGTATTGCGTGTCACTGGGACAAATAGAAACATGGAATAAAATGCGTTCTAAATGTTAGGTCATAAACAGAACTCCTGCTAACCCGCGGTGGCCCAGTGCTTTTACCCACACATATGTTTGGAGTCTTCTGGGGTAATTCCAAAAATTAGATGGACGTCGCCAGTATGAACAGACTGTGTTGGTGCGATGTATAAAAAACAACAACAACAACAAACATAAACAGAACAGGAGAAGGAAAAACGAAATTACACATGCCATCTACTAGAGATATATATTTTTAAATACGCTTATTCTTGCAGATGACGCGCAAGTTTTAGAAAAGGATGGCGTCGTTGGATTTGGTGCTAACGCCATGAACGTCAATTCGTATGCCGTAAACGCCTCCGGTCTGATGATTGATATTACTGTTACGGCATCGGGCTGTGTTCCTGTTGTTGAGGTTATCCGTGGCAGCCTGGACGGAAGTATGCTACCGCCCCTCCACCCTCACCAAAACCCCAACCCCCTCCCCCACCCACGAGATAGTTCTTAACTAAATTAATTAGTATTATTTGACATTATTCAGTAATTTAACCTTTCATTCTTAATATTCTATCGACAACGGACCTTAATCTATGTAAACTCGGCAGGTTTTGCTTCCGCTTGTCGCCTTTGCAATTGCTTTATTAGCTGGTAACATAATATGATTTGTTGGTCATAAATAAATAATATTCCGCTTCACCTTAAATTATAAATTAAATATCACTTAATCATTTAATTAGAACTATCACTAAATTATGAGCTCAAAAATACGAGCCTTAAATTTAATTATCGCTGAACACTTAAGATTGTATGGCGTTAATCGAATTTCTCGACAGGGTAGTTTTTATTGAAACACATGCGTTACTTAAGAGAGCAATGCTATATCAATCTCGTTAACATTGATAAAGAAATATTGTTCCGTTTTGTTCTAGATATGTTCATCCAGAACAACTTCTTCTTCAATGTAAGCGCCGGGATCTCCAACCCAGCTGATCTGCAGTCCCCACCCCAGGGATGTGAAAATGCCCCGATGGTCACCGGACATTATGTAAGTTACGAAACTTAAAATCTTGAATTCTTATCTTACACTTATTAAAACTTTGTAACAATTTTATAAGAATTGTTTTTAATTTTGTTCTAAATAAGTTATCATTAAATCACCCGCGTTTAAGCAGTTAATTTATTTATCGTTATTTCAGCATAATAATCTATGCTTATTTTATTTCTTTTGCAGACATCTGATCATTTCGATGCTAATTTTGTTGGCAAGAGGTCTCTCTTCTTTTAGACAAGCAAGCATTTGATTTATTTTTCACCAATATTTTGCAATTATTATGATTTGTACTGAGGAGTATTAAAATGTTTAAATACCGTATTTTGTTGTTGTTTTTCTTTCATTAATATATCCTCATATTTATGTTTTAATTCTTCTATAGATAAAGAAATCAATTAAAATACATATCAACATATCAAATGATAAAGTCAATTTATTTTAAGAACTATAAACGTTTATATGTCAATGGGTATTATTGGTTTCAAGAGGAATATTACGTTAAAATCTGACAACACATAGATTTCTGTTAATTTAATATGTCGAAATATATTGATACTATGTGTACAAGAAAAGTGTAGGAAAAATAAAGTTACAGAAGATGAGTACATCAAATGTTCCAATACGACAATTAGGAAACCTTGACTTCTAGTACTGTACATTTACAAGAGACAAAAACTAATCGAGTCGAAGTTCACAGAGGAAACACCATATTGAAAACTATCAAAACGAGAACAGACAAAAATAGACAGCATCAAACAGAACACATTCATCCATCTTATTTTATCAAGTATTTCCCTATTTAGAGGGTTGAAAACATCAATTTTAAAATTTTATCGACGACAGTAACAATGCTATATAACTCGTCTCAAATAAAGTATAGCCTGTTATTGAGTTATCTCTCTTGTCTTGTTTATCAAAATTTATCGGAGCTGATACACAACTGTTACGATATTGTTTGTAGTGTTTATTTTGTAAAATTTAAACATGTATGTAAACATATGTGTTTTATATGTATGTTAATTTTAATACATAGGGGTAAAATACGACTTTATTGAAATGATTTTTTCTTTATAATAGGACAGTTTGCTTCTTGGACGAGATTAGTATTCTTAAGTTATATTTAAGTTACACATTTTTTAAACTGTTTATTTACCAACCGTTATACATTTTTAAACCGTTTTAATATATTTACCTATTTTCGATTGTAGTTCACATTATTTTAACCTGATAGATTTTTGTATTTTTCTATATTTTACTAACATTGTTTAGTTTTTACCTGATTATTCTCTATTGACATTAAACTTCTTTGTATCCGGTGCCGTATGGCCTATTAAGTGGCGGTGTGCCGTAAAACCCATATAAATAAATAAATATAAAAGGACATGCAGTACTATTATTTCCAAAGTGTAAGGCAACATTTTATATGATTGTATCAAAAAAAAAAATCTGGTCCGAACTGTCGGATTCCACCTCTTACCGTTATGTTTGTTGGTACTCTATAACAGAGCCGAAACATAAACCCATGTTGTTATTACGTCAAACACATTGTTTTCCATTACAATATTATTAATCCTATCTATAAAATCACTGAAAGGTATTTGAGGTATTGTAAATGTAGTTCTTACTTGTATTTCATATTTAATGTAATTAATGCACATTTAAAGTGTGTATTAATTCTAGGAGAAATAGTTTGCATCGGTTTCTTCATTTTATGTTGGTACAATAAATGTGTATTTAAAATGATGCATAAACATGCATTAAACTCTCGCAATATTGAATAAAACATTGCAAATAGTACTAAACCTAAATACCTGGACTAGGAGGGCTTACTAACAAAACGAGTTTGTGGAGCCGCGTCAATCGGAACACGTCGGATAATTCAAGAATCATCTCCAATCGGAACACCTCGGATAATTCACGAATCATCTCTCGGATGTATGTAGGTAGTCGGATTACCTCAGCCATTTCCCTCAATGGGGCTACTTTTGAGATTGGCGTCAAAACAAAGATGGCAGCTCGGGTGACAGCTCACTACAGTACGATGACTGTAAATCTTCAACTTGTGGCGGCTTCAAATTTAAATCATCCAATTTTAATTTATCCAGCGCAGCAGACACAGAGCTGTCAGACAATACATTGTTTATGTTTTGTGCGGACTACATTTTTATTATAATCGTGATTTCAGAAAGTATCATTGCACCAGACACATCCGAGGGATGATTGTCCCGAGGATGAAATTACCCGACGAGTTCCGATTGGAATCATCTCTCGGATGTATGCAGGTAGTCGGATCACCTAGGTCATTTCATTAAATGGGTTACTTTTGAGACAGACGTCAAAACAAAGCTGGCAGCTTGTATGACAGCTCACTACAGTTAAATTATCCAATTTTAATTTACCCAGCGCTGCAGACACTCAGCTGTCGAACGATGGCATGGTTTTTGTTTTGTGCGAACTACATTTTAGGCATATTCTTCTTCCTACTTTCGGCGAACAAAGCGATCGTTATTTCAGTAAGTATCATTGCACCAGATACACCCTAGGCATGATTGTCCCGAGGTGGGAATTACCCGAGGAGTTCCGACTGGATCTGCGTCACAAAATGTACTGAATGACTAGACACAATCTCTCTACAGAACCATACATATATATTTGGTGTTCCCTTTATCCTTAAGAAAATTGTCAATTACTCTATGTCTGCGTTTACATTAGAATCTCCTTGAATAATATTTAGAAACACCCAGTCTTGTCAGCACAGAAACTGTGTAAAACAACAAGTTAACACATGATTCAGCAGAAAATAACAAATACAACATTTTTCTCTTTTTGCATGAGATAAAACTTAATGCCTTTTCCATATTGAAAATTCACAGTTGAATAGTTAATATTTCAGTCAATTAGTATGTAGCAGATAATACCTATGTCACACTGAATTAATGCAATATATATGTCAATATATGTCTTTCAATTATGAAGTTTTCTCGGAGTAAGCGTGGCAAAACACAGTAAAAGATTTCAACTCCTTGTTTGTTATAACCCATTAGTAATCTGTAAATGACATGTTCATCATTGAATGCGGAATCGAGAAACAAATCAGTGCAAACATACATGCAACATTTCAGTTGTCAGCGAGCGATAATGAAGTCATGCACTGACATACCAACGTTATCTTTTTCATTCAATTGATAATTGTCCATCTCTTATTTAACCACCATCCTTCAACTCTGAAATATTTTAATTTAAATGCAGATCTAAAAGCTTTAAGGTTACAATTTAATATATAGGTATTTAAAAATCGCACTGTTGTTTAAACTAAATACCTGTACAACAATGTGATCAACTGTTTAACCATTGAAGTAATAGTTAGATTAATGGTTTCTCCCTAAGATGTTTTTCGCTATAGGTGCGAGAACAACTTATACTTGACCAGCTAGATTTTGAAAGGAAAAAAGACGCATTCAATCGGTTAATCATCAATACATCAGGAAGAAAAATGTTTGCTGAATTGTCAATATATCGTGTTACACTGACATTGACTGGTCTGCAAGCACAATTACATCCGCTTTACGTCCAATCACGGCACTGACATCTTGCTAACGAAGGCTTCATCAAGAATCAGATGCTATCTCGCCTAATTCTCGCACATCCTGGCGCAGTAAAAAACTTGCTAGAAGATTTGTCATAATATCTTTACTTAACTGATTAAAATATGCCATTACTATACGATAAGGCGCAGTCACATAATAGCAAAATTTCGTCCAAAGCAAAGTTCTTTTCAGCTTGTAGCGATACTGTAGAATATGTTGGCGTAAAAAGTTATGGTAATCTTATCCAGTGTCAAGAATTCGACACACAGTTTTTCTTATAACATACTTGCAACTTGAATGTAAATGCTAAGTCATGTTTGTCACACATACTTATTAAGCGTAACATTGGTGCGTTTTGATGCATATTAGGTCAATGAGAGGAGAGGTGCACGCAAAGGTTAAACGTATACCAGGCCTACATCGTGATAACTATCTATTGCAACACCTAACTTAATTGGTTGAGGACTAGAAGATGTATAGAAACATATAGAAATTGTATTTAATATAATTCGGTCATAAAATTTCAGTTATGTGCTAGAAGACTTTGGGGAAAATCCACAAACAAAACTAGTTTAAATTGAATTTAAGTAAATAGTTTTATTTTTTCATAATCCCTTGTGAACACAGCGACTGTGTTTCAATTTACAACTTACGTTCCTCAATCTTTATAGTTTTTTCTTTTTTACATTTGCGGTTAGTACAGTTAAGAACCTCTTTCAAGATGAGATATAAAAATAGTTGTTGACAATTGAAACGCCACTACAGAATTGTTTTAGTTTAATGCAAATGGTATGTTTTGTAGTCTTGTTCCACTTAAAACACGACCTTGTAGGAGTTAAAAAAAAACACGATTATTTTACTTTCTAATACAATAAAATCATGACTGTGTTAGTTTTAAGTATCTTTAAGTACTGTAAATGCACATTTATTGTGAGATCCAAAACCTCTTAACAGCAATGGTAAAAGGATTTTTACGTACTATTAAAAAACTTCTTATTTTTTTATGTTATAGATTGGATATTTTATCTTTTTCCAGAGTACTAGTGTGTTCTTAGATCCCCCGAAATAGCGCGGAGCATGCCCTGTCATTTATCAAGAGTCGTTTCTCTAGTTATATTAAAATAAACCATAATTCATTTTTGATATTCATCCTTTCCAAAAGAAGCCGCATACTCTATGGAGGCCTTCATCATATTCTTTACTATCATCTGGATAGAAATCACATCGGATAACTCGATCATAATTTATAAAGAAAATATAAATTACTTTGCCCGAGGATTCACCTTGATTTAATATGTGAATATTCGCAGATAACGTAAATTATATTTAAAAGGCAATAACTAACTTTAAGCTTGTAATTGGGGCTCCCGGGGATTAACGGTTAGAGTGAATTGGAGTCGCTGACTTCTCAGTCTCTCACCGCATGGTGGGCTCGTGTCCCAGTCAGGGCGAGTACCTTCATGTGGGAATGTTTTCCAGCTAACCTACCGGAGGTTCTACCCAGACATTAATCTGGGGTCTTCCTCCACCAGTAATGAGTAGGAGGTTGCCAATATAATCATAATTGTGTTGGTGCGATGAAACAAAACACAAAACAGACAAAACAAATTTGTAATTATAGTTCATTCTAAATAGTTTATGTTGTTTCACCAAACTTCAGAAATACTGTCTGGCTTTGCCATGATGTCTCGGTGGAATTAAATGAAGAATAGCAGAGCGATCAATTAAAATAGCAATTCCATCAACGAAAAGAAAGCTTTAGAGACTTGTATTGGCCCTTTTAATCTTGTTGCACAAATTGACATCATAGTTTTGTAATATAACTAAGTTATGTTGACGTTACCGTTTTTATCCTTGTTTTTGCTGTCTTTGTGAAAACATTGTGAATGGTTGTTTATTAAAATTATTTAAAATATTCTAGTATGTTGGCGTTTGTTCCCTTCTTAGTTTTATTTAGAAGCTATGAGTGAAATACCGACGATGAACCTCCAAAACTGTTAAAGGAAAATATCAAATGCGCGTTCATTGTAGTTCTCTCGAAAACTTTAATTTGATGTTTATGATTCAGTCTGTTACGACACCATTTGTTCAATTATTCATGTCATGTACCAGGGATGAACGTGTAATGTCAATTTCAAGATGTCATAATTATATCTCATGAATATTAAGAAACTCACGACGATTCCCGCTGGTTTTTCGAAATAACACCGCCAGTTCACGAAGAGGCTTATTTGTAACAAGTTACTCTCTTTTTTGTGTTTCTGTGCTCATTTCGTATGGAACTCCAGCCAGCTAGATACTCGCCTCACTAACACAAAGCAGACTATGTCACCTGGGGAACGATTTAATATAAATGCCAATATCTGCTGACAAACGACTGGGTGAAGTCAAAGGAGCTTTATCGACACAATGATATTGGAAGCTACAACAATCAAAAGGTTGTCGAATTAAAAAATTTAAATTTTATTCATGGACAGAAAAATATGCTTATTCAATAACTGGTCAATGAATGCTTCTGTCAAAACATAATAGTACACGTGCAAATGCACTTGTTTTGCCTAAGCGCCTGATTAATTTCCTTGCTAAACAAGTGTACCCGACATAACTTTTATAAAAAATGTATGCATACTATCCGGGCATAAATTTACATTTATATATATGAGGAAGTCATATATGTACAATCATAATATAAAGTCAAATTCAGATCTGGGATGGATAGTTGACAGTGTTGTTTATTATAATAGGAAAGACAATCACTCGACGCTAAGTGAGATGAAGAATTTACTGTATATTATCAAATTTTATTTGACCAGTTCAAAACTGTCTGACCGAAACGGTGGCACACTTTACTTTGAAGAAGAAGGGTTCCTAGATCCACACATCTAGAACGAAACAGAGCATGTTTAGTTTATCAGTGACATCGTGTCTAAACGGATTGGTTAACGGCATGCATATAAAGTGACAAATATTTTAGTGACACTCGCCATTGAATGATTAAGTGGAGAATAATTAACATTTCTGTAAGGTTAATTATTTAATTACGATGTTAAAAATCAAACTTTGTTGACAGACAGTTTCATTCAGCCGAGTTTTAAACTGAGATATATTAAATATATATTAATTTATGTTCTGATTAAGCTACAGTACAAAAGAAAGTTCATGCAGTACACCAAAGCCGCCAGAAATAATTTATCAGAATGCTAAGCATATCAAACCTAGTAGCATATCGTAGTACTACAATTTTATCCGCATTGACGCGACCAATCTTAACAGCACGCCACAAAATCTGGTATTTATATGCCCATTTTTCTTTTTGCAACATGTCTCCAAAAGCAATACTCTTTAAGACAAAAAATAGAACAATAGAGTTTAAATCTTTACACAATGTGAACCGAGGAAAATTTACAGCTATATATATATATATATATATATATATATATATATATATATATATATATATATATATATATATATATATATATATATATATATATATGCTCAACACGTCACAAAAGCTTTATATTGGATTGTCAAAAGAACTAACATAGAGTTTAAATCCCTACACAATTTAAATACCAAGGAAATATTACAGATGTATGTGTGTGTGTGTGTGTGTGTGTGTGTGTGTGTGTGTGTGTGTGTGTGTGTGTGTGTGTGTGTGTGTGTGTGTGTGTGTGTGTGTGTGTGTGTGTGTGTGTGTGTGTGTGTGTGTGTGTGTGTGTGTGTGTGTGTGTGTGTGTGTGTGTGTGTGTGTGTGTGTGTGTGTGTGTGTGTGTGTGTGTGTGTGTGTGTGTGTGTGTGTAAGTATCAAAGTGTTCTTGCATAGTGTGTGATAATAAGTGCAGTCTGTAAATGTAAAACAAACTCAACAACAATTGCTCTAAAATTCGCCGAGATTCCATTGCTCTACACATCACAAAAGCTTTATATTGGGTTGTAAAAAGAGCCAACATTATAAAAACTCATTATAAAACATTTTCTGTTCGAAGACATGCTCACCATTAATACGACATTGAAAAGATTATGTTCGAATTATGTTGCCGTCCTGCAACATAAAAAGGAGTTAATTGACAATTAGAAATGTAAAAGTACTTGTAACATTTTTAATAGTTCTCAAGTTTTTAAGAAACTAAAGAAACAGAACATTATAATATAAATGTAACAATAAGTATCTTACTGAAATAGAATTTTAATAATTTCTGTTTAAAAAGGGGAGCGCTCTTTAAAGATGTTACGTCTCCCTCATTGACATTTCTAAAACTAAATATAGATATAGGATCACCGAGAACGGCGTTAACTAACACTATTATTTACAGTAAGAGTACTGTCTTTTTATAAAAGGGGACATAGTTAACATTTAAGTAGCAAGAACACAACTCGGTGCCCTTACGGTGATATCAATATTCAGCCCTAGGACATTGACACATACGAGTTGACGTTTATAACATACACAACCGAAAGACGCGACCGTAGAAAGTACAAACGTGTTAAGAAACACATCTTTAGTAGATAATGTGTCTTAGTTTGTTTGATCCCTTCGGATATTATGTTTATGTCACGCATATTAAATGTGCCAATACAATCTGTTTTTAAACACATATTCTTCTTAGAATGTCTATGTCTTATAAATCCCAGCGGCAATGTAGGCACTGCCAGCGTTTACCTAAAGTTATAAAAGGCATAGACTGTGGTTATGAAGTTAACATTTTCTCTTTTACGAAAGAAAAAATATATAAATAATAATACCATTTACAAATATCAATGAGAATTACAGCAACGCATTTCCGTTAAATTCTATGTTGGCTATTTTTTCAAAATCTGAATATAGTGCATATTGTTTTTAAATTCGCTAAGACATTATTTTAGATTCTTGCTGAAATATACATCTTTCCTCTGGTAGGATAAACGTCGGACTATGTCTTATTGTCTTTGAACATTTAATACGCTATTGCGTTTCGAATTCACGATTTTTAATATGTATTTTAATATGTATTTTTGCGAAAACCAATTCGAATAAAATCAAATTGTTGTTGTTATTGAAATAAAACACGGTGAAATAACCTCCCCGAACTACCATTGCAAATTAGGATTATTATGACATTAGCTCGCAGCAAGATAGACAATTAATTTTTTCTCCGCAAACACGATTATTGCAATAATTTACTTTTTTCAAACAGAACTATCCATCATAGTTATATTTTAGCGTAATTAAAAATAAAATAATATATATTTTTGATGACAGTAAAATGGTTGCTGTTTTCATATTATACCGAAATCATTGGCAATAAACTGGACAACGAAAACAGGGCGCCGATACACAAATTTCTTATCAGTATATTATTTTTCAGACATTCCAACAGAAAAATAATGAAGGCACAGCAAGCACTAATTCTTCGGATAAGTACTTAAATATTGTGAGAGTAACATCAGATGCTGTAAATATAACTATTGTGTTAGACGAACCGTCCCTTCTCAAACTATACACACCAGCTTTCCTTGTATTGAACATACGGAGAAGGTAATGGTCAAGAACCAAGGTCAACTGACTCAATTCACCGCGGGAGAGTAGGTCACTAGTGCCTGATGCTTGCTACGTTACATGAGAATATGATTATTTTTCTGCGCTCTAAATAGGCTCGACACATGAATGAACATTTGGTTTCTTTGTTCTGCTACGAAAGAGTGACTTTTCCAATCTGCATCCTCTTAAATCTCTCTTCAATAAGCAAGTGTTTACCCTACTTAATTTATGCATAGGAATTTGGTAGATGAGTAAAGGACCTATAAGTGTGAGCTTAGCTTTGTGTTTGAGCTATTACGACATTCTAATTTACTTTAACAGAGATACTTATTAGTTCAATTTATATTTTTCTGCATACCATAGACAGACCTTATTTTAATTAAATGTCTAAGTGTAAAAGAAGATGCGTGTAAAATGACTTATTACGACAATAATTTCATCAACTGATATCAAGGCTATGGAAGTGGCGATCTTCTTTTTTTTTCTTTTGTCCCGTTCTTCGTTTTATACATTTTAATTATCTTTTCTTCTTCTAACGTTTTCTTCTTCGTCTTCCTCTGCCCCCTTTTGCATCATTTTCAATCGTTTTCGCTGAGTTAAAATACCCGATTACAGGACTAAATGTATTTATCCTTTTTTGTATTGGCAGATTTTTGTTTATGTTATAAAAACGAACTACAATATGATTAATAAAGTAATATCTGCATCCTAAAACAGCCGACGGTAAATTTAAAGAATTTATTTTAGAAAGATAAGGGGGTGCTTTCAAAATAAGCTTAACTATTCTGGAAATGAAAAAAGAAATAGTTTCATTATATTTAAACAGAGCGTTTTCAGGGAGCCATTTGCTTGTGGCTTGAGAAGGCGCGTTTGTGTTATTATGCCACTTGATATGTATGGTTTATGATGTAGTGCGACAATTTATAGAAAGGACACCATCACTCAATAATGGCATGATACGGTAAGCCACCAACGAACGTAGTAAATTGAGGCAGGTTTCTTCTTTAGGGCCAGGGCATGTGGGTGTTTTGCAAAATAGAATCTAGTAATTAATTAATCCCCTGTTAATAACATGGATGTGTCTTGATTGGATATGCAAGCGAGCTTGCTTGTTTTTTGACTCAGTCAACACAAGTGCAACACGACTTTTCGATGATTTTTTTCATTGTTCATCGGGTTCGTAATGTCCAAGTGTTAAAATGTGTTAGTAATGCGATGCCGTAGATTTTGAGTTGTTTAACAATAAAAATGTGACGTTTACAAATTCATTACTTTAAGTTCTTGGCTAAGTGCGTTATTTTTACATTAAAACAGTGTTTACACCTTATCATCGCTAATAGATATTCAAAAATAAGATAAGGTCATATTGAAATTTCATGAAAAGACCCCACCTTTTATGCAAATATGGAACGCACAATGCTGGTTACCATTTCAATGCATTGACATGAAATTAAAAAGAACTTCGAGTGTTTCAAACTACTTACGAAATAAGATAAACAAATAGTGTAAAGTTTATTGAATTAATATTTTATTGTTATATAGGGAACACATACTTACAGTTTCGCTTTGGAAATCACTTAAATGAAGCGATGTCAAAGTGATTTTTTCCTCATTTTTTCTGTACAACTAGGTGACCGAATTATCGGTGTTTTATTTACAAACAGCAAATTTATCATTTAATATTTTGGGTATCTTCATAGGCATTGTGAAAACAGATGTAATCTATCAAAACGCAGAATAAATCAATTGTTGGCTTTTTATCTGTCTCATTCGTTATTAGTATATACCAAAATGATTCAAAGGTCGACCTTGTGGCGATAGTGAGAACAAACAAGAACACGTGATAGCAGTTTTGTAAATTTTGTCTAATTGTCAAGAGATACTTCACACAAATGAATAAGCAAAAAGTGCAAAGGAAATTTTGCTCCGATAAAAAAAAACTACAATAAACAAACGGCTAAATAAACTGTTCGCAGAGAAAAGAATGTTAGAACAGTCTCGTTACGTAGCAAGGATTATGGCGTCATTTCTATTTTTAGAATATTCCAATGAACAAAAAGTTTCGTATAAGGTTTCTTAAGCACATGATCTAATGGCTGACACTTTTGTTATGTATTCATTATGTAATTATGTATTATTTTCACTTTGTTTTCTGCTCTGTTTTGTGTAGGCACAGTCCAACAATATGATGGCTTTCAAGTAGACACAGGAAGTATCCAAGCCACAGAACTCTTTATGAAGCAACTTGTTAAACACAGTGCTTAAATTTTAAGAAATGAAGGGATGAGCTTTAATAAAATAATTACCACATTAAATATTGTATAAACATCATGAAGAGCTTTATTGTAAGAATATTCTTTGTCAAATATACATCACACCCGTTTGCTCGTCCAATCATGGCAAAGTCATCTTATTAACAAGTGATTCATCAACATTTCAGATGATATCTCGCCCAATACTTGCATGACCTGGTGCTGTAGACAGAACTTACCATAACCCATGACATTTGTATCTCATCCGCATTTTACTGGTGCATATTTAGTAATGAACTTTTTGATTATGACCTTATTTAATATTAAAACAATGTTGGTTTTGCATTCATATACAAGGTAATTTAATATTTGTTTCAAATGTGTATATTTTTATTGCATTCTTGGTAGAATAGCAGTAACTTTAATTAATGACTTGCAAATAATGTGTTTTACTTGCTTAATACTGTATACGAAAGTTAATTTTATTAGTTACAATAATGACACAATAATAAAACACTTGACTATTTTTATTAGGTGGAGGAAGCCCAAAGACATATGTCTGGGTAGAACTTCTAGCGCACCCCGGGTCAGTCGAACAAAGGCGGTGAGGGGCTGAGCAGTCAGTTGAGTTTCAAGAACAGAACAGAAGAGTATTTTATTAGTTTCAACGTGTACATAGTACATAGTTGCAAGATAATTACAATGAATAGTGCTGTCACTGATCATCTAGTCGTTTAAAGTCACAAACACACTAACACACGCGCGCGCGCACACAAACACACACACACACACACACACACACACACACACAAAAAAATGGTGTGGTTACATGGATTGATACAAGAATGTTTCATTTTTGATGTAATAAAATCATTAACTAAAAAGTGAAAATAGGTAATATAATATTGTAATCAAGATGAACTCATTGTGTGAGAATGACGCTGTTCTTTCGATATTCTAAAGCTTCTTAAATATATTTTGCAATGTTTGTCAAAATTTCCTTTTTTTCAGATTTAAAGACGGCGACCACACGGCCCCGGGCGCTCATATACATCCAATTAGGAACATTAGCTAATTTGACAGAAAGATGGTAATCTGATAATCAAGTGTAAGTTCCAAAATACAACCAGACAATCAATTAAAATGGAAAAGAAGGCTTGATATTGCCAAGGTATACATGTAACTTAGAAGAAAACAGTTAACGTAGATTGTCAATTGATGGATTTCATGTCGAAGGAAATAATGTGAATTATTTACACAACAAAGAAAACTAAAAACATCTGTTTACGGACGTGCGAGGTTGGAGCTCGATTAAAGCGGTTTAGTTGAAGTTTTGTTGTAACTTTTACATTTAACATGTAAATACATTTATCTGTGCCTTTTCAAATTGTAATGTATGTTGCAATCTTCACAAGACCTTGTCATATTATGGTTACTCCTGATAACTATAATGTTACGTGTGCAATGTGGCGGTCGTAAAAATCTTCTCGTGCATATTATCTTTGTTTTCATTTTATTCTATTTTTACCTTTATTCGTGTAATTTCTTTTACAATCAAGAATTTTGTAAAGTTCGTCTTATAGAAATGAAATATAGAAATTCGCTTGAATAACAGAACAATTAATTAGGTAAATGTTAAATGATTTTATGTAAACTATGTCTTATCTAAACGTGGTGAGTTCGGAAGGCAAACATTATCTAAATCATATTTTATTTAGTGATCTATCAGAAAAGGCAGGTCTTGCTCCAATTTTACGTTTTATCATTTTCCTATATTTATCTTAAATTTAAGGACATTTTTGTTCTGATTAAGGAACAATAAATTGCAAACTTTTACAGTTGATCATAAATGCTTTCATACTTTGATAGCGTATTTGTGTAAGCCTACAAATTCTTGCTAACAACTTGCTGCAATATGCGCAGTACCACTAAGAGTTTCAATTAAAACATTACCTAAACTTCACGTACAGATCTAAGTACAAACAACGGACAAACGGGGTTAATACAGTTATGAAATGAACACTTCTTTTATTTATGATAAAGAGAAAAGGGTTGATCAACACATCCACTAGCTACCAGCGGATGTTAACTCAAATGGAAGTTTCTCTTGGCCTTTATTGCTTACTAAAAGTCACCGTATATTTCATTCTTCGAAATAGTTCCGATTTAAATTCAATTGTCATTATTTAATAACACCTTAGTAACACTGAAGAAATATCAAACATGATCAGAATCAATTTAGTCCCCATTCTAAATGTTTATTGACTAATGCAAACATTAGGTAATTTCATTTTTTACAGATAAATGTTTACAAATTAGTCCTGGGTAACCTGTTGACATTTTCCTTCTGTGTATCTTTATTCTTTTAAGCGTCTTCAAGTACAATATAGTCAGTAAATAATTCAATATATCGTCTTTATCAACTTATGTATTGTTGTCGAACTAGTGTATCCTTGAGGTATTCGCGATTTTTTTTCTTAACGTAACAAATGTTTTGTAAGAAAACAGTGCAGATAACTTGTTCATAAATGTTAACCTGGAACTCATTATATTTCGTTTGTGTACGTAAACGTCTCCCGGAGATACCATATCGTTGGTTCGTCACAGAATTTAGCGCTGAATGATCACCTGAGATAATGATATAGAAGTAAACCATTTTCTCTCAAAACCAAAATATTAAAGATATTAACAATATTTCCTTGCATTAAATCTGCACACAGTTCACATCTCTCATTGCAAAAAAAATAAATAAAATAAAATAAAAAATAACCGCATGTACAGCGTAAAAACAACTGACATAATACAAGTTGTGGCTCAGTATTTGATAATATTTTTTTTTCAAAACTGGAACCAGCAGCTGGAGATGGTGATCTTTTTTTTACAAAGCTTACGCTCTAACCGACTTGATTGCTGAGCAATAGGATGCATGATGATTTGTTTATATGAAATCCGTATGTATTGTACACCAATAGCCTTATCTCACCTGTCAACCGAAAGAGATAAATAGCATCGCAGAATGCCGCTTGAGCTTAACTAGGCAAGTGAATATAATATGAGTGACTGGTAAATATTTATTTACAATATTTGTATAAAACTTGTGAGACTTCTATGTTATCGTGGCTTGATTATATTGTAATCAACTTTAGGCACATTAGAGGCCGCACATTTTTTTCGAGGGCATCATGACATTTGTTCAATTTTATTCGATGCCCACAAAATTATATATGCATTCATATGATGTATTAAATGCATAATTATTCTTCACTTTCACTGCATAAAACAGTAGTTTGATACATTAGTGCGTCGAATGTGTGGGAGAACAATCCCATGTCTCGGCCGTAAACTCTTTGTGCTTCTATCTTATAACGATTCATCAACTACCAAATGCGATGGTATCATGCCCCGTACAAGAAGCTGACATGGCGATCTAAAAACAGCTGGCATTATTTTTAGTACGTTTTACTTCGTTGATTTAATATTAGTTTACTTCAAACCGAATGAATTACATTAAAGCGTAAACCACATATGTACGCAATGGAGTTTTAGGCCTTGTGGCGAGAGTCACCTTATAACTCCATAGCATCTCCGTATGGGTTTGAGTCACGGAAAATGCTATAAAAAGAGTTGTCTTTAAAAATAACTCTTATTGTAAAGGCAATTGAATCATGAATGTTTACGGTTAAAAGTATTGGGTGTTTATCATACTCTGCCTTGTGTCATTTTAAGCACATCTTAGAATTTTCTCTATTGAATATTATTCTTTATCTCAAAACACTAGACAAACATCTTAAAGAACAATATTTTATTAAATAATAACACACACGAAATTGGGTTTTGCAGTCTGAAAAAAACACATTCAAGTGTGCGAATTTAAAACAAAAAACAAAATCTTAATTATAAATAGATCTAAGACAAATATCATATATAAGCTATGGAAATGAATTATGTGTCTTATTTCCAAAGGCAATGTAACTGAAAACCCGTTCGAAAAACAATTTTCCTTCTGGTTGACAATTGTTGTTTATACATTATGACATAAAACACCTTACCTTCTGTGTCTGGTTAACATGTACATTATGACATAAAACAAATTTACCTTCTGTGACTAGGTAACATGTACATTATGACATAAAACACCTTTACCTTCTGTGTCTGGTTAACATGTAAAAGCAACAACCTGTAAGATAGTGTTCGTTTGAAAAGAAATTCTCTTTTTGCTTTGCATATCCCTTTCACAAACTAAAAAACCTATCACTATAGCTCTAGCTAAAACATAACACACGAGAAAATAAATAAAATATATTTAATGCAGTGCCGTGTTACCATTATATAGCGTTCCTATTTACTGTTTCATTTGTTCGTCCTTAAAGTATCACGCCCTGTTTAAGTGTCTTAAAAAGCGTTTCATAAAGACGTCGGAATGTTTAAATTGTGCATTACACCAAGCATAGAACGAAGATTGTGTTGTCTATTTACAGTTGACAAAGAGAACAATTTATCAAGTGGTAAAGATGGTGATATTATCATTCATCAGATTCGGTGTACCTTCGCTTAACGACTTTTATATACACCTGTAGCTGGTGATAAGTGGAAATTTGTCATTTAATGCAATGTTTCTCTTTAATTTAAACAACTTCTACTTTCATTTCTTGTGTGGAAGTTTTATCAAATAGTGTGTAATTTTAGCACAATGTCACTTACCTAAGTGGTCATAAGTATATTTAATAAATAATCGGTTAATACGAAAAGGTCCTATCAAAAATTCTACAGATATTTAAATTTAATCTACCTCTGGACAAAGGCAAACAGGGTAAATATAAATGTGACAAAAACACAGAGACGAGACATAACACACAAAAAGAAAAATCATCAGTTACCGCCTTGAAAAGGTCAGTCGGCAAAAGGGCGGACTGGGGTGCTTAAACCTGGTTTGTAGAATAAAAATATCCCGTCAAAGTGAAACAACTAACCGTAAGCACCCGCATCGGGAGTTAAAACAGACACAATGAACTTATATATATATATATACATAATATCTAGTAATAAAATAAACTATTAACATATGTACAGTATGTAAGTTAGATAAAAGGTTCGGCAACCTAAAAATTCCAAAATGAGAGAGTAGTTTGAAATAAAACAGCCCAAGCGCTGATATATGATAAGAACAATTTAATGACGCCCTACAATGACATGATGTCGTATGCCAAAAGTGTCAAAAGTGAAATGTAAAAAATACGAATGAAATCATCGAATTTTAAAAAAAATCAACCTTAAAAAAATAAATATCGTTTTGTGAAGAGTTAATAAGTTTTAAAATAACATATCATAAAAAGCCGAGGATTTATCCGCAGTTGGCATATTATATAATAAAGTTACAAAAATCCCAATGTTATACCTACTGTGCAATCTCATGTAAAGGGCATGGAGACTGCTCTAGTTGTCTCACCTTTATAGGGCACGACTGGAGAGATGAAGAAACAAGAAATCCAACAGTGACTGTCCATGTATGGCTTTTAGTCACTGTTTTCATATAGTCTCAAAGACCTGTCCGGTCATCGTGTAATTTAAAAGCAATAAAGTTCTTGACTGTAAAAGGGTCAATTGCAAGCAATGCAGTACACCAAAGGATCCCGGGTTTTAACCGTCAGCAATAAATTTTCTGGTAAGTTTTTTCAGAAAGGTTATTGAGACTCTTAATTTTATTTAACTTGCATAAAACATTTCCATAAAATGCAGGATGGCTTATGCCTTTTTGCATAAGTGTTTGCATACTGCTATAATACTGAGAAGCAATAAAATCAATGCGGTGAAAGAATTTTGAAAACGCCTTCCTTAATTTGTGAAAAACGAAATCCTTGCTGTAAAAGTTTAGAAGAAATAAACCGGTTTCTAGCATTGAAAACTTCTACTTTTGTACAAACTAGTGCAAACCTTGTAAGTTGTGATGTGTAAATCTATAGGAGGTAGCACCAGGTGGTGGATCACCGTCAAGGTATGGATAATTCACAATACTAAAGTTGAAATCATTTCTCTTGCCATAGATGGTAGTAGAGACGTTGTCATTGGAAATAACGACCTCAATGTCAAGAAATGCTGCATTTAAATGTCAGTAATTTGCTTAATTAGGGTAAGTTCTGGAGGGTAAATGAAACGGATCATTTGAAAAAAGAAAGGATTATCTATAGCTAGAACATCGTCAAGATAGCGTGACGTTAAATTGAAAGCCTCTATGAAGTGGCTTTGGTACGAAAAGGATAAAGTCAACATGAAATCACGTCCCAAGCATTAAAAAACAAATCTGCAATTAATGGTGCACAGTTGGTTCCCATAGGAACACCTATTACTTGTTTAAAAAAAATGAGACCGCATTTTATGTAAATATTGTCTAATAGGAAACATAGAGCTTCACAAACATTCGTGCAAGTCCACATAGTAACCTTTGTGTTGGTAAAAAATGCATTACTTTTCTTACATGCAATATATAGACGTTGCTCTCGAGCAAAGTTTTTCTCTATAAGAGTAATCATTTTGGTCTTAATTAAATCATGAGGTTAAGTATGGTGCTTTGTGAAGCTTAGGAATCCAGTGCAATGAAGGAAGTTTTTCTTGCTTTGATTCTATTTTGATATTGAATTTATGCAATATCTGTTTATGTTTGTCAATGACTGTCTGAAAGCTTTGTCTGCAGGTACAAGTACAAATTTATTGTGAATATTCTGAATGGACTATTTTAGGTGTTTTAAGTGACAAAAAGGTTTCTTAGGTAAACTAGGAGGATTGGAGCGGTAGAATTTAACGTGACTTTTTATTATCTTAAAAATGGCTTTTTCTCCAAGTATTGAGAGCTACTGTATCCGTTTTTCTCTCTTACACCATCGATCGGTAAACAAATAAATCGCACCAGCTATTTCCTTTCAACAAAGGCCAAAATCTATTTCATCTGACAGGCGATATTTCGGACCCTTAAAGATTAACTATCTTAATATATAGTCATCGATGATGTTTAAAGTTATGATATGGCCAGAAGGTAAATAACAGCAAGGTGAAGTTGAAACTTTACAAAAAACTTGAGGAGGACCATTCAGGTTAAGGTCTGCTACAGTTTGGTTGTAATTAAAAATAAGGCATCCAATGGGTTTTTATACTGGTAACAAATCATTGGGTTTTCTTTGTTTTCGAAGTAACTGAGGATTTTATTGATGATGCACAAACATGATAGTTTTTATTACTGGAATTTTGTGTTTTATGCATATTGTATGCCAAATTAATTTTAGACATAATCGAGGTAGTCACATACCCATTTACACGAATATGAATAACTTGTGACATGTGCTCTGACGTCTTAAATACTATGCATCTAATGTTTCAGTTTAATGAAAAAGCATGTTCGTTTCAATAGAGAAATATAAATAAACAAATATGAAAATGGTTCCTTTCCTGATATAGAACATTAGTTTAAATGATTTTTGCTGGTTTACCAAACTTCATACCGCACTACTGTCGCCAGACTTGGGAGCACGCTCACACCCGCTTGCTCGTCCAATCACAATACTTTTATCATCTCATTAACGAAGGATCCATAAGATGCTATCTCGCCCAGTACTCGCATGACCTAGTGCTGTAGAAGTTACATACGATAATTTATCATATCTTACTTCATCAATTAATATAAAATGTCATCAGTAAATGATGACTTTTAAAGTGGTTCATTAGACAGTCGATCTAAATCGATTGATAGCATATATTCTGAGAAACACATATCACATTAAAAAATGTAGAAATGTTAAAGTTTCATTTATGTAGAAACATTTGACATTACAATTAACATTTTATTGGTATACTTGTAAATAGATAACCCCAATCGTTTAAGCAAAAATAACTCTTAAATTCACATTTTACCGTCTTAAAGATTTAGGAGCTTTAATAATGCTAGCTAGTGTAAATTGAAGAAAAGACAGAAATAGCAAAATGCTTGTTTTTGTGGACGGTTCGAACCCCCTGGTCTCCTGCATTGCTGTCTATTATCTACTAAATGGGTTACAGAAACATACTCGGTTAATGTACTTTATTTTACTATATATTGCATTTGGTACAATGGTAATGACATAACATATTTTATGAGTATAATAGATTTATTTTTGCGCATATCGTTCGGTTTTTTTATTTCGTTGCTACATACTTTTTGTTTTTGGCTGATAACATTGCTTACATAGAGTTAGTATGACTTGGAGAATTTCTTAACATTTAAATTTGCCATTATTAGCTTGATTTTACAAGTAATATTTTGAGAGTCTAAATTGAAGCATTTTTTTCGCAGTAGCGATAATCTGTCCAATCTCATGAAGAGGCACATTTGTAGTACAAAACGTGTAGTTGTCTAATTAAGTTAACCAGGGGATTGCTATTATATCAGCTTCGTTATCGACGTTCATCCCTATTTATATGTTCTATAATCACCGACATCTGCAGTATACCTTCACGAAAATATTGTTGAAAAATGTCATTAGCAAAAAAGCACTTACCCTGGCATTTCTTTGAACCCTTATCTTGGATGAATTTAATGATTTTCTTGAATTATTACTGCCTGCTTAGTTAGATAAAATTAAGAACATTAGCTCGCCTAAAAATAGAAAACCTGTCGATAAGATGAAAATTCCAAGAAACGACCTGGCAATAAAGAAACTTGAAAAAATGTTTGTCACTGCAAAGCTTTGTATGTAAAAACTAAAGAAGTGAATTGTTGAAGTAGCTTGTTCATTCTGAGGCTGGCGAAAATTCTGCACAGAATCTTACGACCCGGATTATTTAATATTGCATATATTACGTTCTATCAAGCCAGTCAGTGTATTGTTTTTGACTGATGTATGCGCATGTTATAAATGGCCGCATTTCATAAAAAATGTGATGATCTGATTGTCTTCTTAAAATGATCTGGTACTTGAGAGTAGGAGAAAGAGAGAGAAAGAGAAGAGAAGAGAAGAGAAGAGAAAAGAAGAGAATGAAACTTTGTAGTAAGCGAACATATTATGAAGGCATAATGTTGATTAATAATGCACGACCTGTAATTATAAAAAAATATGGCAAAAAATAAACAAAACTCGTTATCTAGTCAAAATAATTATTATCATTAAAAATAACCTTATTTTGTTTTAGCTGTTCTCAAGCTATAATTATTTCAGCACATAATTTACACGATTTTCCCTACAGCATCAATATAGTGTTGTTAATACGAATGGTGGATCATTTAATCATAGGTCAAAGACCAAGACCGTTTTCTTAAGTTGATTAAAATTATAAGACGATGTACATATTTTATAGAAACGTAAACAAATTTCGCTAGCCGTAGTAAGAATCTTTGTTTTGTTCCTGTTTTAAACAGTGACGAGAAATATATGTTTGTTTAAAAGATAATACTGATGCTATGATTAAAATATAAATGATATCCCAAATGCGTCACATTTTCAATATAAACACACATCAATAATATACAGTGTTTATACAAGTAGACTGGAGACCAGTTGTTAGGCCAAACGACTGTGGGTTGTTAAGCTGTTAGGTTTTATACTTTTTTATGAAAAATACGCAACTTTTAAAACAACGAAAGCAATAAAAATTATCGAAAGATATATCTGTAACAGTCAATAAATAAAAAATGGTAACTATATAGAGGATCTGACAGGAGGTGTCGTTTAATACAAACATTTGTGAAACAAGTTTAGGAAAAGTAATAGTTAGTTTTATAAATGTGTGTATTATATTACAACGAGTGTCAGATTCTTTTTATCATATGATTTTCGTCGGCAATATAGGATTTTACGAAAATTTAACAACAATACTTGGTGAAATACTGGTATGAGACAATCTGCATTGTGTTGTCCATGACGTCATCAATCAAAACGCTGTATTACACTAGTTAATATAAAAAAATAGTAATGGGTGCATTGAATAGAAAACAACGGAAATCGTGTAATAAAATCCAATCGTTAAAACTCAACATCGGTCTAAACATTGCAAGAATTTCTTCATGTTGCCTAAATTAAGTTTTAACCAAACTGATTCAAAAAGCGAACTCCGATTGCCCTTTTATGTCCGTAACTGATGGTTTTCTCAAACTGTTTAAATGTCATATTAACATGTCCATTTTATTTTATTTTAATTGTAAATAATGTAAATAGTATATATTACAATTTCTTGGCGAGAACCTTTATGTGGGGATGTTTTCCAGCTTACCTACCGGTTGTTCTACCCAGACATTAATCTGGGGTTTTCACCCAACAGGAATAAGCAGTTGCCAATATGATCATAATTGTGTTTGGCGATGAAACAAAAAACAAAATAGACAAAACAAATTTGTAATTATAGTTCATTCTAAATAGTTTATGTTGTTTCCCCCATCTTCAGAAATACTGCCTGGCTTTGCCATGATGTCTCAGTGGAATTAAATGAGGAATAGCAGAGCGAATAATTAAAATAGCAATTCCATCAACGAAAAGAAAGCTTTAGAGACTTTTATTGGCCCTTTTAATCTTGTTGCACAAATTGACATCATAGTTTTGTAATATAACTAATTTATGTTGGCGTTACCGTTTTTATCTTTGTAATTGCTACATCTGTTAAAACAGTATATATGGTTGTTTATAATTATTAAAAATATTCTAGTATGTTGGCGTTTGTTTCCTTCTTAGTTTTATGTCAAAACTATGATCTTTGTATTAAAATAACGACGATGAACCTCCAGAACTTTGATGTTTATGATTCAATCTGTTACGACACCATTTGTTCAATTATTCATGTCATGTACCAGGGATGAACGTGTAATGTCAATTTCAAGATGTCATAATTATATCTTATGAATATTAAGAAACTCACGACGATTCCCGCTGGTTTTTCGAAATAACACCGCCAGTTCAGAGGCTTATTTGTAACGAGTTACTCTCTTTTTTGTGTTTCTGTCCTCATTTCGTATGGACCTCAGCCAGCTAGATACTCGCCTCACTGACACAAAGCAGACTTTGTCACCTGGGGAACGATTTAATATAAATGCCAATATCTGCTAACAAACGGCTGGGTGAAGTCAAAGGAGCTTTATCGACACAATGATATTGGAGGCAGCAAAATCAAAAAGTTGTCGAATTAAAAATTTGGAAGATTATTTATTCAATAACTGGTCACTGAATGCGTCTGTCAAAACATTACAGAACACGTACAAACATTCTTGTTTTTCCTAACCGCCTTATTAATTCCCTTGCTAAGCATGTGGAACTCTTTTTTGATAAACAATGTATACATACTATTCTGACATAAATTTACCTCATATATATGTGTATGTGTGTGTGCGTGTGTGTCTGTGTGTGTATGTGTGTGTATGTGTGTGTCAGTGTGTCTGTGTCTGTGTGTGAGAGAGAGGGACAGAGACCGAGAGAGGGGTGAGTCATACATGTACAATCATAATATAAAGTCAAAATCAAATCTAGATGGTTGACAGTGTTGTTTATTGATACGAAAGACAAGCACTCGCCGCTGGGAGAAATAAATAAATGAAATGGACAAACCCTTCATATTTCCGTATACACGATCGATCATGTTTAACGTTTAAATTATACGTATACATTTCATGAAAAATAAAATCAGTCAGTAAGTTTTGAATATTGTACCATGTCGATTTGGTGTTCTTGTATAAATATAATCATTTACATAGGGAAATCCCACATGAACATTATGTGTCTCTATTATTATTATGTGCCGCCAGAAATAATTTATCAGAATGCTAAGAATATTTAGCATAGTGGCATATTGTAGTACTACAATTTGAAATAATAAATGTGTTTATAACATAATTTTAAATTTGTAAGTGTAAATGCACTTTTTAATTTCTAAAGCAGTATACTAACAGTAACAACGCCTGCTTAACCAGTGCGTTACGAAGTCTCCAAATTCGGTACGTAATTTACGCGAGAAAAATCTTAACAGCAGGCCACAAAAACTGGTATGTATATGTCTATTTTTCTTTTTTAAACATGTCTTCAAATGCAATACTCTTTAACACAAAAATTAGAACAATAAAGTTTATATATTTACACAATTTGAATACCGAGGAAATATTACAGATATATATCATAGTGTTCGAGCAAAGGGGTGTGATAATAAGTGCAGTCTGTCCAAATGTAAAACAAACAATTGCTCTAAAATTCGCCAAGATTTCATTGCTCAACACGTCACAAAAGCTTTATATTGGATTGTAAAAAGAGCCAACATTGTAAAAACTGATTATGAAAAGAGAAACCCATACATTGTCTGTTCGAAGAAATGTTCACCATTGATACGATATTGAAAAGATTATGGTCAAATTAATGCAATCCTGCAACATAAAATGAGTTATTTGGCAATTGAAATGTGTAAAATTTTACTTGCAACATTTTAATAGTTCTCAAGTGTATTTTTATGGTTAACGTCGTCGTTTTTTAAGAAACAAAAGAAACAGAACACCATAATATAAATGTAAGAATGTGTTATTTTACTGATAAAATAGAATTTTAATAATTTCTGTTTAAAAAAGGGAAGCTTTTCAATGATGTGACGTCACACTCATTGGCATTTTTAGAGCTAAATAAAGATATAGGGTCGCCGAGAACGGCGTTAACTTACACTATTATTTACAGTAAGAGTACTGCAACATAAAATGAGTTATTTGGCAATTGAAATGTGTAAAATTTTACTTGCAACATTTTAATAGTTCTCAAGTGTATTTTTATGGTTAACGTCGTCGTTTTTTAAGAAACAAAAGAAACAGAACACCATAATATAAATGTAAGAATGTGTTATTTTACTGATAAAATAGAATTTTAATAATTTCTGTTTAAAAAAGGGAAGCTTTTCAATGATGTGACGTCACACTCATTGGCATTTTTAGAGCTAAATAAAGATATAGGGTCGCCGAGAACGGCGTTAACTTACACTATTATTTACAGTAAGAGTACTGTCTTTTTATAAAAGGGGACATAGTTAACATTTAAGTAGCAAGAACACAACTCGGTGCCCTTACAGTGATATCAATATTCAGCCCAAGGGCATTGATGCATACGAGCTGAAATTTATAACATACACAACCGAAAGACGCGACCGTAGAAAGTACAAAGGTGTTAAGAAGCGTATCTTTAGTAGATAATGTGTCTTAATTTGATTGTTCCCTTCGGATATTATGTTTATGTCACTCATATTAAATGGGCCAATACAATCTGTTTTTAAACGTATATTCTTCTTAGAATGTCTATGTCTTATAAATCCCAGCGGCAATGTAGGCACTGCCAGCGTTTACCTAAAGTTTTAAAAGGCAAAGGCTGTGGTTACAAAGTTAACATTTTCTCTTTTACGAAAGAAACAAGTGTATAAATATTAATACCAATTAGAAATGTCAATGAGAATAACTGCAACGCATTTCTGTCAAATTCGATGTTTGCTGTTTTTCAAAATCAAAATACAGCGCATATTGTTTCTAAATTCGCTAAGACATTAATTTAGATACTTGTTGAAATATACACTTTTCCTCTGTTAGACTATACGTCGGATTATGTCTTATAGTCTTTGAGCATTTTACAAGGTATTGTGCATTTCGAATTCACGAGTTTTTAATATGTATTTTGGCGAAAACCAATAGGAATAAAAACCGAAGTGTTGTTGTAAATGAAATAAAATGTAAATGTAACAGAGTTAAAGTTAATTGCCTTTATGCTCCATTGATTTTAACATACAGTTTGAATGTTACAGTGAGCATGTTTTTCCAGGGTTTGTTATTTTAAGCATTGCATGGATCAATGGTCTTCTATGTGATGTAGGTGTATTTCATTTTCTTCCAGTATGTTCGGGTTAATACCAGTATGGTAATTGATATGTTTGTTTAAGCACCAGCTTAGCATTTTATGATGCAACTATTTGATTGGTTGTAGTAAATGTACATTCATTGGGTATTTTAAAGTAAATATAGAGTACATCAGAACTGTTCAGATGAGAGGAAGAAAATAACTACTTACAGATTATTGTAATATGTGGTATGTACTTTTTTATAATTTTTTATTCTTACATTGTTCCAATCGCAGTCATGAATTGATCATTGTCAAGTGATGTTAATGTCGAATTAGTTCAATGCTAATTATCCGTTGCTCATTCTGAATGTTTGTAAATGCCGATTATGATTTAATGCACATGCATTTTCTTTTCACATCCTCATCTTTATTGCTGTTACATTTGATTCTTTCAGAAGTCAGCTGTAGCAGTTATCTGCCATAACATCACAATAAATGAGTGACAGTATCATATCCTGGTGAGTGCGAAAGAGAAATGTGTATTTTGTAATTGTTGTAAGTGTAAATGTATTTGCATTGTTTTGATAATGTATAAAACAGTATTTAATGAAGTTATTCATATTTAAACTACATGTGTATATTTCTTATGTTTATTATATGATTCTTTTATGCAAGTTGGCCATTAGCCTGTACTTCCATGACCTGATACATATATTAATTATTATTATATCAATTTGTTATTTAATGTATTTACAATTTGTATTTCATTTCACAAGCATTGTTTTGCCTTTTAAAGTGACACAATAAGCACACAATTTATAAAGTGAATCAACGAACCATAATGGTTGCTCTTTCTACACCAACAAATAAAAAGAACACAACTGAGAAGTAACACAAACACGATTATTGCAATAATTTACTTTTTCAAACGGAACTCTCCAGAATAGTTATATTTCAGCTTAAATAAAAATGAATACAAGTGAAATGCAAAGTGGATCACTGTTATCTGCACTGAATTCAATCAAAATATATATGTGCTTTTGATGGCAGTAAAATGGTTGCTGTGTTCCTGTTATCCCGAAATCATTGGCAATAAACTGGTCAAAGAAAACAGGACGCGGATACACAAATTTCTTACCTGTATAAAAAATATTTCAGATATTAAAACAGAAAAATAATGAAGGCATGGTAAGCACTAATTCTTCGGAAAGTACTTGAATATTGTGACAGTGGCATCCGGTAAAGGCAAGATGCGGTTTATAAATGTATTGTGTAAGACGACCCGTGCTTATTAAACTGTACACATCAGCTTTCCTTGTATTGAACATAAGGAGACGGTTAAGGGTCAAGAACCAAGGTCAGTGGACTTACTTCACCGCGGGAGAGTAGGTCATTGGTGTCTGATGGTTGTTACGTTACACTAGAATATAATTATTTTTTCTGCGCTCTAAATAGGCTCAACACATGAATAAACATTTGGTTTCTTTGTTCTGCTACGGGATTTGAAGAGTGACTTTGCCCATCTGCATCCTATCAAATCTCCCTTCAATAAGCAAGTGTTTTACTTTACTTAATTTATACATAGAAATTTAGTAATGAGTAAAGTTCCTATAAATATTGAGCTATTACGACATTATTATTTACTTTAACAAAGATACTTATTAGTTAAGTTGATATTTTTCTGCATATCATAGACAGATCTTATTTTAATTAAATATGTCTAAGTGTAAAAAGATGCGTGTAAAATGGCTTATTACGACATTATTTTCATCAACTTATATTAAGGCTATGGCGATTTTCTTTTTTTCTTCTCTTGTCCAGTTCTTCGTTGTCTACATTTTAATTATCTATTCTTCTTCTAACGTTTTCTTCTTCGTCAGCTTCTTTTCCGATTTTATGTTACTATGAAACATGGTATCAGTGTGGTTTATGATGTAGTGCGACAATTCATACAAAGGACATCATCACGCAATAATGGCATGATACGGTAAATAGCAAAGTCAACGAACGTTGTAGAGGGAGGCAGGTTTCTTCTTAAAAGCCCGGGCATGTGAGTGTTTGAAAGCAGCTAGTTATTAACAAAAAAGTTGATGCAGGGCATCAAAGTCGTCGGAAAATAATGTAAAAATAGAATGTTGTAAACAGAGCAGTCAACAAAAGAAAATGTTTTCACAACGCAGTTGCAGATATGAGCTTTGACAATCTTATAACTCGGACCAAAATTTACATTATGAATAAACAGAACCACTCACTTAGTGTTTATACAGGACCTGTTTTTTATAAGAAATCGTCATCCAAATCAATCATCCATAAAATATTCTTAATACACGATAATTTACACTTTAATACTTAAGAAACTTTACCGAATTGTTGGTCTATGCCTGTCTTTGTTGGTCATTTTCGGTCATTACAATGTTGATCATTTTATATTGTGGGTTTCTTCAGAGACATTTTAAAAACAGATGTATTCTGTCAAAACGCAGAATAAATAGCTTGCTTTTTATCTGTCAAGTTCGTTATAAGTATATACCAAAATGATTCAAAGGTCGACCTTGTGGTCATAGTAAGTCCAAACAAGAACACGTGTAGCATTTTTGTATGAAAATATGCAAACCTGCCCAGCATCAACAAGTTGTGCCAATGATCAACCGAAGAACACGTTTTCTTTATTTCTTTATTTAAAGCATAGACATATCTTGTTTTCCTTTTTTTTCTAATGATAATTCAAAAATTGCCATCAACACACCACATATACTTTGACAGTACATAAAAACAGTTTAATGGTAAAGTTATATTTTACCCTAATGAGTAAGCAATAAGTGCAAAGACATTTTTTCTCTGATAAAAAAACAACTGCAAACAAACGGCTAAAAACTGTTCGCAGAGCTGGACTTCAAGAAGACACGGGAAATATCAATTCGGGAGTCTGTGTGAAGCAACAGAATTTAATTTGAAGCAACTTGTTAAACACAGTGGTTAAATTATTAAAAATGAAGGGATGAGCTTTAGTAAAATAATAACATCATTAAATATTGTATTATGAAGTGCTCTATCGTAAGAATAATTTTTTGTAACATATACATCACATCCTGTTGCTCGTCCAATCATGGCAAAGTCATCTCATTAACAAGTGATTCATCAACATTGCAGATGACATCTCGCCAAATACTTTCATGATCTGGTGGTGTAGACAGAACTTACCATAATTCATGGCATTTATATCTCATCCCCATATCAAGTAATCAGTGAATATTGTCAATGAAATCATATCCTTCCTCCTTTGACTGTCGATTTTCATGCCAAAACATCATCTATGTCACACACATCGTTGGGTCAACTGAAGACTATTTTTAACTAGGTTTTCTTTTTTACTGACGTATTTTTAGTAATGAACTTTTGAATTTTGACCTTATATAATATTAAAACAATGTTGGTTTGGCATTTTCATACAAGGTAATTTAATATTTGTTTCAAATGTGTATATTTTTACTGCATTCTTGGTAGATGGAATATTGTTTATCTGATTTAAGCAGTAACTTTAATTGATGACTTGAAAATAATATGTTTTTCTTGAATAATACTGTATACGAAAGTTATTTTATTAGTAACAATTATGACACAATTATAAAGACACATGACAATTTCTTTGGTAGAGGAAGCCCAAAGACATATGTCTGGGTAGAACCAATAGCGCACCCCAGGTCAGTCAAACAAAGGCGGTGAGGGTCAACGGAGCTACAAGTCGGCGACCACTCGGCCCCGGGCGCTCATATAAATCCAATAAGGAACATTAGCTAATTTGATAGAAAGATGGTAATCTGATAATTAAGTGTAAGTTCCAAAATACAACCAGACAATCAATGCAATTGAAAAGAAGGCTTGATATTGCCAAAGTATACATGTAACTTAGAAGGAAACAGTTGACGTAGATTGTCAATTGATAGATTTCATGTCGAAGGAAATAATGTGAATTATTTACACGACAAAGAAAACTTTGCTACGGACGTGCGAGGTTGGAGCACGGTAAAGCAGGTTTAGTTAAAAATGTGTTGTATATTTTACATTGGCATGCAAATACAATTGTTTTGTGCCTTTTCAAATTGTAATGTATGTTGCAATACTCACAAGACCGTGTCATATTTTGGTTATTCCTCATCTGACTAACGAAGTCTACACTGAAGAAAGTTCTTAGCCGTTCGCTCGTTGATTTGCAGACGTTACACACAATTGTCACCGAGATAGATGCCATGCTGAACGATCGACCTTTGACGCAGCTGCCATCATCATGCACCGAGTAAGAGCCTCTTACACCTTCGCACCTCGTTTCCGGCCGGAGGGAGACTTACCTCACTTCCGTACAACAGCATTGCGATAGAACTAGAATCGCTTTCAAGCAGAGACAACAGAAGTGTCGTACGCACACGTCTACAGCAACGCAACATGCTACTTGAACAGTTTTGGAGAAGATGGCGGACGGAATACTTAATAGCACTTCGCGAATCACACAGACTTTACGGTAAGAGGAAGCAGATCATAGCCGTAGGAGATGTGCTACAGATCCATGACGAATGCCCTCGTAGTCGCTGGAAGTTGGGAATCGTTGAAGAACTCATCACTGGAAGAGACGGGCTTACTCGCGCCGCTCACGTGCGAACCGCCAGTGGCGTCACCTCCAGACCAGTGGTCAAGCTCTGTCCTTTAGAAGTGACGTGTGACAATAGATGAGCGGCTATTTGTGACATTTAAGTGATTATTTCAATGGACATTAAATAGTAATTCTTATTACATATAGTCTTTTCATATTTGAATACATTTTGCGGCCCCCAGAATTTTGAGAATTCGTTACATTTACGACGTTATGCCGCCATTTCTTGTATTGTGCCGTTTGGCGTATTTTTGACGTCATTACGTTGATATTTTTATGTATATGTTTTTAGACGTTATTAAAGATTGAAACTATATAGACGTGTTTTATCATTCATCTCATTAAAAGCTTCCATACTTTGATAGCGTATATGTGTAAACCTACAAAATCCTGCTAACAACTGGCTGCAATATACGCAGTACCACCAAGAGTTTCAATTAAAACGTAACATACACATCTAAGTACAGACAACTGACAAACGGAGTGTATAAAGTAATAAATTGAACACTTCTTTTATTTATAATAAAGAGAACCGGGTTGATCATTGATCCAATGACTACCAGCGGCTATTAATTTAAATGGAAGTTTCTCTTGGAAACTAACAAATTGAAGGTGTTAAAATAAAATGCATCTTCGCTTGGCCTATATTGCTTACTACATGTCACCGTATATTTCGTTTTTCAAAATAATTCCGATTTGAATTAAATTGTTATTATTTAGTAACACCTTACTAACAGTGCAGGAATATCAAACACGATGAGAATCAATTAAGTTCACATTCTAAATTGTTATTAACTAATGCAAACATTAGGTAATTTCATTTTTTACAGATAATTGTTTACAAATAAGTCCTGGGTTGCCTGTTGACATATTCCTTCTGCGTATCGTTATTCTTTTAAGCGTATTTGTTCTTACATTTACATTTAACTTGCATGTAAATACCTTTGTCCTGTGTCTTTTCACATTTTTGTACATGTTGCAATGCTTATAGGACTTTGTCCAAGCACGGCTTTTTATTTTATATTTGTTTTAAAAGATAATCTTAGGATAAAAATTAAAATATTATGTTCATGTTTATTACAAAATATTAAATATATTAACAATATTTCCCTTCATTAAATCTGCACACAGTTCGCATCTCTCATAGCAAAAATGCAAAAAATATCCGAATATACAGCTTAAAAACAATTAACATTATACAAATAGTGTCTCACTGTTTGGTTTGGTAAAAATAAGGTTCTCTCAAAAAACCAGCAGCTGGAGATTTTTACAAATCTAAAGCTCTAACTGATTTGATTACTAAGCAATAGGATGCATGATGATTTGCTCATATGAAATCTGTATTTATGGTACACCAATAGGCTTATCTCACCTGTTAACCAAAGGAGATAAATATCATCGCCGAATGCCCTTTACTAGGCAAGTGAATATTATATGAGTGCCTGGTAAATATTTATTTACAATATTAATACATTACGTGTTAGGCTTCTATGTTATATAATAGGTTATATTGTAATCAACTTTAGGCACATTTGAGGGCGCATATCTTCCGAGGGCTTCATGACATTTGTTCAATTTTATTCGATGACCACAAAATTATATATGCATTCATATGATGTATAAAGGTTCTGGAACTGTAACTAACTTCGGTAAACATCGGCACTCGGTATGTTTCGGTTTTATTTGAATAGCATTCGTCGTCAAGTTTCGTATTTGCTATTTTTAGTAATTTTTCACCACGTGATAGGGATTTTCCATGACGTCAATGGGTTACCCATTTCTCCAAGCATTGAGGTCTTTGTATATTGCTTGTAACTTGTCGTCAGTGAAACTAATGGAACACTCTTTTCGTGCAAAGGCTATATACAATAATCAGCGTTATTTGAAAGCTAAGGCTCAAAATATGCCAATATTACACACTCTGGTGGCAAACGGTGTATGCAAAATGACAACAGCAGAAAACATCGCCGGATCAGGTTTGACGCTCGCTCATCTTCGTCTGATATTTTCTCGGGATGGCCAGGATGGACTTTTAAATGTGTTCAGGGGTCAAAACTGTGAGGGACAACCAAGTGTCACTAATACCAAAAGAGTGCTTGACTCAGTTGTTCCTAAACTGTCGGAATTTTTTACGAAAAACGTGTAAAGTGGTTAATTCCAAATATTTCCCTCAAGCCAGCCAAAATCAGTAAAGAGAAGATTTTCATGTGATAATGCAGAGTTTAACATACATATTTCCATCTCCAATACCAACTGTAGGTGATTTTTTTTGTATAAAGAAGTATAATCTGTAATTGACCATTTTGACGTTATTTCTCGCTATGAATTCTCTTGCAGTTTCATTATAGTAACCTTTACAAATTCTTATAAATTTTATTAGGAACCGTAAAATGCCTTTAAAATCTCATATTATGGGCAGTTCATATTGCAGAAAATTTTAAAGCTAGTTGTATGTGTCTAACTAGCTTCAAACTTGAGATATTTGCTTTTATAGATAGAGTAAATTTTTAAACACACCCAAAAAACTCGGATTTTTGCTTGTGGGTACATATATGCAAAGCTTTGTATTTTTATAAGTATTTGTCCAAAGTGTAATCTTATTGTTCTGATTTATCATGACATGATTGTGTAACAGGAAAATTGGTTAAAATTTGACTACAGAACAGTAGAATTTGAAAAAATAGTATTTTTTCATTTTTTGTCCCAGCACAATTTACGGTGTTTTTGAAAATCAAGGGTTACTTTATAAAAATGCACATAACTTAAGTTACAAACGATAAACTTCCTTAAAAATTCACCATACGATGTGTTTTATAGTATAGATTCAAGAAACAGTATCATTATAAGGATTGTGGAAGGTCACCATCACATTTCCAGAACCTTAAATGCGTACATAATTATTCTTCACTTTCAATGCATAAAACAGTAGTTTGATACATTTTATTAAAAGGTGCGTCGAATTTGTGGGACAACAATCCCATGTCTCTGGTCGAAAACTCTTATAACGATACATCAACTACCAGATGCGATGGTATCACGCACGTATAAGTAGCTGACATGGCGATCTAAAAACAGCTGCCATTATTTTTAGTACGTTTTACTTCGTTGATTTAATATTAGTTTACTTCAAACCAAATGAATTACATTAAAGCGTAAAGCACATATGTACGTTGTTTTAGACCTTTTGGCGAGAGTCGCCTTTTAACTCCATAGCATCTCCGTATGGGTTTAAGTCACGGAAAATGCTATAAAGAGCGTTGTCTTAAAAATAAAGATAAGGTAATTAAATACTGAATGTTCACGGTCAAAAGAATTGAGTGTTTAGCATTTACAGCCTTGTGTCAGTTTAGCACATCTTAGAATTTTCGTTATTAAGTATTCTTCTTTTTTTCACAGCACTAGGCAAACATTAAATAAAAGCACACATGACATTGGGTTTTGCTATCTAAAACACATTCAATTGTGTCAATTTAAAGCAAAACACCAAATCTTAATTATAAATAGATCTAAGACAAATATCAGATAAAAGACATGGAAATGAATGTCCCTTATTTCCAAAGGCAACGTTATTTAAAACCCGTTCGAATTCGAAAAAAAACATCTTTCTTCTGGTTTACAATTGTTTTTTTATATATTATGAAAAAACACATTTACCTTCTGTGTCTGGGTAAAATGTAAATTATGACATAAAACACCTTTACCTTTTGTGTCTGGTTTACATGTACATTATTACATAAAACACATTACCTTCTGTGTTTGGGTAACATGTACATTATGACATAAAACACCTTTACCTTCTGTGTCTAGGTAAAATGTACATTATGACATAAAACACCTTTACCTCCTGTGTCTGGCTAAAATGTACATTATGACATAAAACACCTTTACCTCCTGTGTCTGGCTAAAATGTACATTATGACATAAAACACCTTTACCTTCTGTGTCTGGGTTAAATGTACATTATGACATAAAACACCTTTACCTTCTGTGTCTGGGTTAAATGTACATTATGACATAAAACACCTTTAGCTTTTGTGTCTGGGTTAAATGTACATTATGACATAAAACACCTTTACCTTTTGTGTCTGGTTTACATGTACATTATTGCATAAAACACATTACCTTCTGTGTTTGGGTAACATGTACATTATGACATAAAACATCTTTACCTTCTGTGTCTAGGTAAAATGTACATAATGACATAAAACACCTTTACCTCCTGTGTCTGGCTAAAATGTACATTATGACATAAAACACCTTTACCTTCTGTGTCTGGGTTAAATGTACATTATGACATAAAACACCTTTACCTTCTGTGTTTGGGTAACATGTTTATAGCAACAACCTGTAGCTGGTGATCAGTGGAAATTTGTCATTTAATGCATTGTTTTTCTTTAATTTAAACAACTTCTACTTTCATTTCTTGTGTGGAAGTTTTATCAAATTGTGTGTAATTTTACTAAAATGTCATTTACCTAAGTGGATGCCGGTATATTTTATATATTAAGCACACTCATGGTAGTTTTTATTGCTGGGACATTGTGTTTTTAAGCATATTGTAAGCCACATTGATTTAAGACAGGATCGAGGTAGGCTTCACATTGTCTTGTACACATTTACATGAATATGAATAACTTGTGACATGTGCTTAGACGTCTTCAATAATGTGTATCTAATGTATCTGTTTAATGGAAAATTTAATATGAATAGAGAAATATAAATAAACAAAGATGAAAATGGTTCCTTTCCTGATATAGAATATTATTTCAAACGATTTTTACTGATTTACCAAACTTCATACCGCACTACTGTCGCCAGACTTGGGAGCACGCTCACATCCGCTTGCTCGTACAATCACAATACTTTTATCATCTTATTAACGAAGGAACCATAAGATGCTATCTCGCCCAATATTCGCATGACCTAGCGCTGTAGAAGAAACATACGATAATTTATCCTATTTTACTTTATCAATTAATATATTATGTCATCAGTAAATGATGACTTTTAAAGTTGTCCTTCGGCATTAGACAGTTGATCTGAAGCGATTGATAGCATATATTCTCAAAAACACATATCACATAAAAATGCAAAATGCTTGTTTTGTGTATGGTTCGAACCCCAAGTCTCCTGCACTGCTGTCTTATTATCTACCAAATGCGCTATTGAATCATACTCGGTTAATGTACTATATATTACTATGTATTGCATTTGGTACAATGGTCACGACATAACATATTGTATGAGTATAATTGGTTTAATATTGCGCATATCGTAGGTGTTATCTTTTCTTTGCTATATACTTGTTGTTTGGTCTGATAACATTGCTTGTATGGAGTAAGTATGTCTTGGATAATTTTTTTACTCTTAAATTTGCCATTATTAGCTTTACTTAACTAGTAATTATTTGAAACACTTAATTGAAGTATTTTACGCAGTGGCGATAATCTGTCCAATCAAGTCAGTGTATTGTTTTGACTGATGTATGCGCATCTCATAAATGTCCGCCTTTCATAAAATTGTGATGTTCTGATTGTCTTCTTAAAATAAACTGGTACTTGAGAGTAAGAGAAAGAGAGAGGAAGAAAGAGATAGAAAGTTAGAGAGGAAGAGAGGTAGAGCGAGAGAAGAGAATGAGATTTTGTAGTAACCGAACATATGATGAAGGTATAATGTTGATAATGATGCACGACCTGTAATTATAAAAAATAAGGCAATATAAACAAAACTTGTTATCTCGTCAAATTAATTATTATAATTAAAATAAACCTTATTTGGTTTTAGCTGTTCTCAAGCTACAATTATTTCGTCACATAATTTACACGATTTTCACTAAAGCACCAAGATAATGTTGTGAATACGAATAGTGGCTCCTTTTATCGACTGATCGTTCAAAGGCGGTAACTGTTGTTTTTTTCTATTTGTTTAATGTCTCGTCTGTGTGCCTATGTCTAGCGGTAATTAAATTTATATATTTTTGTAATTCTCATAAGACCTATTTACATTTTCCTTTTTAAAGGTATAATATCTTACATTTACTATGTTATGAGTTTGGTCCAAGGTTAATTGCTTCATTTGTGTTCACGTAGTGCTTCTGAAAGTTGAATACTTATGCCGCAACCGATAAATAAATGGATGAAGTACGGAAACACAAAATGCTGGCAAAGAAATAAATACGTCTTTTTTAAACATTAAAGAATAGAAACAATGTTGATAGGCCAAAGAATCCCTTGATTTAAACGGTAATTGATTCTACATGGGGTTTCTAGTCTTATGAGGTATTGATAATAATGGCATTAATCTTCATTTTGGCTTTCTTTTTTATGGAAATTTCAAAAATGATATTATCCATTCTCATCATAGACTTTCTTAAACCAATTGCATAGTTTAGAATCGAATTTGCCTTTTAAAAACATATTGTATACAAAATGCTGACTATTTAGAAAAGAAATGTTCGTGTGTATATATTTATTGCAAACAAAGTTTGTTATAAGTATAAATCGTTTGTAAATGGATATAGCATTTTGCTATAATGTTGTCGAGAAGCATTTGTTTTTAATTTCGAGTCTCAATATAATTAACATTGTAGACCTTCTATTCAGTAGGTTTAAAACTGCTGAAAATATGTATAGTATATACCAGCGATAAAAAATCTGGCAACTAAACAGTTGATAACGGGAGGGAAAACAACCCAATATCAATCACTACACGATTGTTGGTCTTTCTTATCAACCACCGTAATATCTGTGACATAAATGAACTGCAGGGGCAGAGAACGTGCAAATATAAAGTACATTACGTTATTTTATACAAGTTCTTTTTCAACTTTTAAACATAGAATATTGTTTCTGCACATAAGCAAGAAATGTAGAAAATGGAAATTAAACAAACAATGAAAGGAAAAATGTATTGTGACCAGTATTTATGGTATTACGTATGTTCCAAGGAACACATGCGGCCGATAATTTATTTGAAATGAAGATAGAACCCCGAGGTTTCGCCGACTTAAGTCATTGCTTTCTTGTAGTCTGAACGAAAGGTCATCGTCTAATTCAAAGACAAATCATGTTCTTGACCGTAAAAGGGCACACAACAAGCTGTCTGATTTTACAAGTTGCAATACTCGTCAATAAATGATCTTATAAGTTTTGTAAATAGTTCAGAACAGTTATTGAAACCTTTTATTTTGTTGAAATTTTATAGTGTATTTTCATAAAATGTCAGATGCCCGATTGATAACAAGCTTTATCTCTGCTTTTATCGTGAAGCAATACAGACATAACAGCTTTGAGCCTTTTGGTACCAATTTACTAGTAATATTTTTTCTGGTATTTTTATCGTCAACATTTGTACATATTTGTAAAAAGATTTAAACAAAAAATGTCAATCGAACTGTTGCCGCTTTAAGTTGATGTTTATTATCTATTTGTTTTGTTTAAAGTTAGACCAGGGATCATCTGATTTCATCTTATTAATACATGAAGGGTCGTATTTGTAAAGAAAGTTACTTTCTGTATTAAACTTAGTTTGAAATAAGTTCTTAGATATAAGAAATTTACTTAAATTTAATTCATAAAACCACTAAAACTGATCGATTTCCTAGCATTTTTTCTTAGTTTAAGGAAATTTCTTAGTTTAAGTAAAAACCCAACTATAAATACAATCCCTGATAGATAAATCGGATGAAATCTTTGAAGAAGAAGAAGGAAATGATTATTGATTGTAATAATACCGTAGAGATAGCGTGATAGTAAAGTATATGCTAATTTAATATGGCTGTTATTAGAATGTGCTAAAATAAAAATAAAGTCACGTTCAAAGCAGAATAAAACCAAATCTGTAATTAAGGGTGCCAATCATTTGTCTAAATAAGGTGTTATAACAAGTTATGAATATGTTATCAAGAATGAAACGCACAGCTTCCGGAACATCCATACAAAACCACATCGTGTATTTATCTAAGAAAAAATTAATGTTTTTTTCTCGACAAGGACAAGTGTTAACAGTTTTGTCTTTATTAAATCATGATTTAAAGACGTATACAAAGTGAGAAATCAATTTTTATTGCAAAGATATTGGACTACGGAGTTTTTTCATACACATCATCCGATTTTTATTAATGACCAACAATGCAATAAAGTTCTAAATTGCCAAACACATTTGATATTTGACGAGTTGATTGTTTATACTATATCCAAAATACTATTGCCAATAGTAAATACATAGTTCAGCATAAACCATTTTAAATCTAGCTACATTTGCCACGTGTGTTTAAACATATTTGTCAAATTTTATACAAAGACAACTGTATCACTACTACTGTTAATATTACTATGACTATGATACAATGATGTTTATGTTGCACGGCGAATAGTCAAAACGTCGAAAAATAAAATTTGAAAAAAGGAATAAACTTATCTAATTATTTTAAAAGCCTTAGTTATATACTATTTTTCTTACAATGTAAAGATTAACAAAACACAAACATGTTAAATACATACTATACATTCATTCATCGTACTAATCATGCATTGCCCAGCTACTATCTTTTGCAGGTCATAAGCCAGCGGTTCTATAAATTATTTCATATATCGTGTCCATTTAACACCATACACACGTTCTGCTGAAATCCCACACAAGGTATATTCAAGTTTTTAATTACAACATTTTCACCTTCATACAAAATCTATCAATTTATTGGTTATTGAGGAAATGCTTTGCAGCTTTGTCGTAACAGTTTTGTAGTGGTGAAATAATTTCTAACATTGAAATCTTCTACTTGAGTTCAATCTCGTTCAATTCTTGTTGTAATATATACATCTAAAATTATAACTAATAACTAATTATAGCAGGGCGGTGAGTGGAAGTTCTTCTATAAACGAGTACATCTCTAATTTTCCTTATATCTTTACATAAATAGTTTAATGAAGCCTACAACGCATATATATTTAAATATACCCAGTGTCAGTTGTAAACTACTGTCTAAGTACATACTTAGAAATTAAAGCAGTACTTTACAAATTTAATACCTGTATATACTAATACTAATAAATATACCAGTCTTTAAATAGCTACCATGCAATAAGCCATGTTATTTCACTGGTCACAGAAAAATAATTCATTATACAAATAAACCCTTTTTATAAACGGTAACATACATCTCATCAATGAAACAAATAGCTATTTGACCTTTCTATGACACCATAGATATTTTTTTCCATATACAAATTTACAGTTAATACAACTACTCATATTCATCCAACGGCAGTCTTGAATAATATACATTTCTCATTTCAGTATGTCTGTCCTCCAAAACACCGTTCTATATCTATTAGGCTTTTGACATTTTCCTGTCGTTTCATGAAGACACTTTTCTGCCATTCACTTTTTATTAGTACATAGTTCATTCACCGTTCTAGCCATACTATGTTTAGACATTTTTCAGTCGTTTCGTAAAAATACATTATATGCCATTCACTACCTGTCATTACAACATTTCAATATATTTAACAAGTAACATTATCACAGTTTTACAGTGTCAGTGAGCGTGTATCTAGACAAGCCAGTTTGACTAGCTATCTATTGTGTAATAACGATGTTTTGTTAAAGGACGCAGTTGATGTGCTTTTTTCTAACCTATGAATTTAATGACTACTTTGAGTAACATTCATATTTATGATAATCCGTTCTTTATTGAAGTATTCTATACGATATCATAGAGCACTTTTTTCACTAATTCCCTTATCACTACAATATATTTTATGTCAGTTTAACTCAATATATTAAATTTTCTGTAATTTAAAATCACCGGTAGAGTTAAAGATGTGACTTGTTACTTAATTAATATTAGTTGATACAATGGCAAAATGCCATTTACTACAAAGCATTCGTTTAAAGATTACCTGGGTTGACAGTTATTTTCTACTCTAAAACATTAATAAGATATAAAAGAAGCTTTTAAGAAGACTAAAACGGAATATTTGTTTTCATTACATTGCACAGGGTGGTCAAACTTGTAGTATTCCTGTCAGGATTTTTTTCTAACTAGTTAATCTGATTAACTAATTTATAGACCTCCCATGTACTCAAAGTTATATCCATTGACAAAAACCTCGTTATGGTGAGAAAAACCGACCTTTATGTCGTTGTTTGGAAGTAAAACATACCTGCTTGTATTATAATCACGATGTTAATAAAACAAATGACTCATCAGACTCAATATACCTGAATGTCATAGCACTGTAAATATAATTGTCCAGAATTATAAGAACGTTGTACTTTTTTTATTAATTATTCCTTTATTGAATAATTGAATGATTTTTTTATTTGAACTCTTATAGGTGGGTTTTATTTGTAAGTTAAACATTAAAAACATTTACCACACGAGAAGTTTGCAATGTTGATTTACATGGTACAAACTATGTTGACGGTCCGTGTACTGTTGATAGGTTTTGTAGGCCCTTTTGTAGTCTTGTAAATTATTCTTTACATACACGTTATCGTTTATTTATGAAGATGTAATTGTCTTAGTATTGCCAATGATTTGTCAGACAAACGGAAGGAAACACACATGTTGCCAAAGGGAGAATATTTGCAAGGAGTTTTCAGCCAATTGTTCTTGATTTAAAGGTTATGATATCAGCTGTCAAGACGTAGACATGTTGAATTTGCTTCCGATGCAGAAACGTCAAATCCAGTACTTTTTAACATTGTCATGTAAAGATTTTGTGTATTGAACCGTTTCTAAATAATGAACTTGAACTTGAAGAATAACTGGTACTTTTCGATACCTTTAAAGACAATAACACATTAAAAGTGTGGTTAGATTCATTTTTATCCGCCTTAAACTAGATGGAACTATTTTGATAACATTTTTATACGGACCTCACCTAGTATGACATATAGCTGGTGTCAATTTAGTAAAGTTTAGTAAGCGCGTGTGCAAGAACATACTTGTAATGTCAAGGTATTATTTTGCCATAAGTGTTTCTATTAAAAGAGATACATATATTAAGCATATTATAGGACAGTTAATCTTTATGAACTGTCTATTTTAGCTTTAAGTTGTGCTCTGCATTTTTCTACTTAAGGAAATTCCTGAATATGGTATCCAAGTGTCATCTACTAGATAAGCTGTCACTCTGATTGATTTTTCAACTGTTCTATTTATTTTAAGTTTTTATGACATAGGCATTGTTTTGTGTTACATTAAAGGCAGTATCCGACACTTGGAGCATTCTTTCCTACAAAGTACAGCTAAGAAATTATTGTTATCTAAAGTATCTATATAGATCAAGCAAAATGCTGTTTATTAATACACTACGTCTATGTGAAAAGTGAAGCATAACATCAAATTCGTCATTACAAACATGTATTTTCTTCCTGAACCATGCTGCATGGTTATCTTTAAACTAAGAAAATCAAGTGACTACTTAGCTTTTAGTTAATATTATATTATCCTCCACCTAATCAGGCCTGACGTCGATATCTATTTTAGCAAAAATACCAATTGATTGTATTTCTAAATGAAAGAATGAACTTTTAGAGCGATTCCCACGATTGGTACTGTCTAACAACTGAGGAAGTGTTCAAATTGTCGTTACTTAGACTAAAGTATGAGCTCACGTGTATGTAATAAAGTAAAACTGTCGGATACAACCTTCAAATTGAGACTATTAACTCACTTAACAAATAATAGATACTGTGTTTTCCGGTGTAGAGGAACTATGTCATCGAACAACATATTATTTTCATCAGTGGAGCAGCCACGAGTGAAAGTGCCTTTTTTGCAGACTAAGCGTTGAAATAAAATCAATCAAATGCCAAAATAATATTCTGTTTAGAACATAGTTTGGTAAATAAACAAAATATATCCATATCCGCTTTTCGATATTACATTCTCTGCAGGTTGCACGCAACGATCAAAAAGAACCCTTTCACTCTGAAAATCTAATTATCATTTTATAATTCTAAGAAAAAGTAAACAAAATAAACAGAAGACGTTTTAAGTAAAAGTTACATGTGATAACAACCAATTTATTGGAAATATGAAGACAAGTATCTTGTTATACATGCACTCTATGTTTGATGGGACATGGTCAAGAAGTGTTTGTTTTCACGAAACATAGTCACCATTTTGTCCTTGATTAAAAAAAAGTGGATTTTAAGTTACTAAGGCATGTGTATTGACAATTGGCTAATGCAAAGGTTGGTGAAAGTTTGATCTTGTGGAAAGGTGTTCTCACTTGAGGCTTCTGACCAGTGGGGTATTCTGTAATGCGTTCATTAAAGTTTGTTTTTCACAATAAAAATATCTTCTTTTTTCACTGTCAAATCCTTCTTATATTTCACAAACAAATATTTTTAAATTAATATTTTAATGTCTACGTTCAATCAGTGAAATATATTTACTTTAAATGTGCAATTTCCTATAAAATTTTATTTAATAGCAATTCGTTAAAACTTTTCGACAGCTTAATAGGAAGCGTGCAAGCGCTACTGGCTTTTTGTTTTCAAAAGGGATAGATTCAATTGGCTTCAGGCAGCTCATTTTCAGCAGTCATCGGCGTTTATATTAATTCGTCTCCCGGGTGATGAGATCTGGTTTGTGTCAGCGACGAACACGTCCTTCTGGCCGAGGTTCATACGGAATGGTCGTAGAAAACACAATTGAGGCTTAGTCATTCAACAAAAACAACAAGAACCTCCATTGTGTTGGCCATTACATACCGAGCAAAGACGGCAAGCGTCTTGGGGATTTTAGTATTCATTAGGTATAGTTATTATGTCTTAAAATTGAAGTTACAAGCTCATCCCTGCGACATGATAGGAATGCCATGAACACGCCGTCTCTGAATTAGGCGTTAATCCTTAACTTAGCGTTTTAATTACATTCAAGTTTATTCACAAAAAACTATTCGTAAAATATTATTCATTGGTGAATAATGCAATATATAAAAAGATATGTTTTGTATTAGCAAGAGTACCAAAATGGTGAATTTAGAAAAAGAAATATAACAGTACGACCAGTTCTATACTGATCCAAATTTTTTAACAAGATTCAGATTTGGTCGAGCTGGTAACTAAACTTAGAAACAGCGTTTCTGTACATTTCAGATAATTTTCAGATTTTGGATTTAAAAAAAAAAGTACAAATTGTATTCACACATAAATAACAACTGAAGCATAGGGAAAGGAAGTGAAGTCAGTTACAAAATATACTATTCTACTTACTCTTTAAAAACGTATATCAGTCATCTGCAAATTTGCTAAAATGGAACTAATCAAACACATTCAGCCTCTATAATATTCAGTTATTTATATAACAGTGTATTTGTATAATTGATATATAACAATTTATTTTTGTTATTGATATATGATAGTGTATTTGTGTTATTGATATATAACAGAGTATTTCAGAAAACGGACGCCAATCACAAAAACACCGTAGCTTAAGTAAACTAAACGTGGAAAAATGTTATTTAGAAACAAGATTAATAGCTCTAATTTTAAGAGAAATACTTTGTGTACTTCTGAAACTACACTTCGTTTTGCAATTAATGCATGATTCCATCCTTACCCTAAGTTATGCATTAATCCCAGACCTTTTGATGTTATTTATTATTTTTGTAAGATCAGTGGATACTCCAATACAAACGTAGAAAGATTGTTCCTTGGATTTTCCTGCTCACTGCACTGTAAAGTCAACGACGAACTACATCGTTTTTGTGAAGTTGTAAATTGTGATCGATTTTTATATATAATTTTCATCAAGTTTTTTTCATGTTAAAAAATTAAGACTCCACATTACTTAATATTAGTTTACCGCAAATGTGAAAATAATGCTATAAAATTATTTACAAAAATCTTAATTTTAATTTGAAACTAAGAGTGTGTATTCACCGGGGATTATCTACAAAGAAAACAGGTTGGTTTAATTTATTAAACCTTCCTCGTTATTTTCCAGAGAGGCAATATATAGGCAACTTATGGTTGCTTTAAAATAAATTAACTTTGAAACATTTTTTACGTTTTATAACTAGTTCTAGGTCTTTATATAATCCTTTCGGTCTCTAAAAAGTGGCTCATACAATACTTGTTTGTTTCAAAATTGTGTTATACATATAATTAACAGTCTTCCTTGTAACTTGTCTCACTACGATCAATGGATGATTTTAAGGGCATATACATAAATTAAAAATTATAAATTATATGTGTAGATTGAATATAGATAAAATAAATGCAGCCGGAAGTATTGTTTTTCTCTAAATGAAATACGTTTTTCACTTTTACAGGCACAGCCCCTTTAAACTTTAAAATAATTTACATTTAAAGAAAAAAAAACAGAAATAGAAATTTTACGTTATTTCCATTAAAAAGAAAAAAAATATATATGGCCAAATGGTGTTAATGTTTAATAATCAACTGTCATTATTGTAATGGTTTTAGTCAACCGACATTTTTAAAGCACAATGTTTTGATATCATCTCTGCTATGGTGACAGGTTCTTTTCACACCAATTGACAAGAAATTATACAAGTAACAGAATTATTCGTTGCCAGCACAGCTCATTCATTTTAAAGTCACATAAGATCAGATGCATTAACAACACGTTTTAAAGTGAATGTAATTACGAAGTCCATTTTTTTTAAATTGTCATTCGTCTGATGTGATGCGAAATCTTCGATGACCTTCCGACATGAAAACCTTGTGTTAATGTGTGTCAGAGAGTTTTTGACATTTAATATGGTCTTCTATAACTACTTCAACAACTGAACATATTTAAAAATTCATGGCGGCCGCATTGGTTATAAGCCTACTCGGTACTATTTCATCAGAATGTCACTGATCTAGTGGGGCGACAAAAGCCGAGAGAGTTACATGTATCGCCGACTTGTAAGTCCTTGGAATCCTCGATGCCTCACGGCATACTTTAAAGTCCCCGTCGGAGATGGCGGGGGCATACATGTTCAGCTAAACTGTGGTGCACTGTTGGTTAAACTCAGAAATGTGTTCTACATCCACCATACATAGCTACCTGTCGCTACATACACCAAGATTGAGTCCCTGCAATGTCCTTTAAAAATAACCTTACATTATAATACTTTAGGTATGTTATTGATGGATATAATAGTAGTCTTATGGTTAATAAATGTACACCTTGAATAGAACAGTAATATTATTTACAACAATGTTGAATATCACGCATCAGTTACGTGACGCCGTTGCTCTTATAACGGTACAGAGATCATTCCTTTTATGTTTAAATGTAGTTTTTTTAGCGTAAAGTTGATTAGGATCGAACAAAGCACCTAATGATTAACTTTACAATTATATTAATAGCATATTGACATAACATGTAATGCGCTAGTTCTGTGCGCTAACATGGACTCATCAAACAAATATTTGCCTATCAATTAAAAAGGATGTGTTAATTTAAAACGTTATTCTGAATACATCGGGAATGGACACCAGTTGGGCAAGTTATCTGGTGTGTTACACTATTATTGAAGTGATAGTATCAGATTTTAAAACGTTTTATAAGCTTCGATGTTTAATCAAGTTTGTACTAGTAAAACTACCATTTGGGGAGATTATACTGAGATTTATTACATGTAGTGCAGACCAAATTGCACAATTTCACAAACATTACATTAAGTTTTTTACCAACCTTTCAATTTTAGTTGCAAATAAAAAGATATTTCAATAGGTGTGGTGGCTATTAAAGTTTTTAATATGTTATTCGGGACTTGAATTGAACATGTCTCTCCTTGACATATATCCGTTGAAGTGTCGTTGTCGATAAGCCAGATCGATGTTCTGTACTTGTACAGAAATATGTGTTCTGTAGTTGTTGTTATGAAATAGATGTCTCTTAAGGAAGTTAGTTGGCAAGTTTCCATTCTGCCCTTCACGCTGTTCGAGCGCCAAGAAACCTACGCAATCTGACAAACAAACGCCATGCTCTCTTGTTTCCTTCTTCATCCTATTTGCCTGTGTTACAAGCTGAAGCAGGCCTAGCAACTGTCGCCAGCCAATAAGCAAGGGCAGATGGCAGCCGATGCCTGCCTCTGCGACATACGACTCTTTCCGACACTCTGCCAGTACATAAAACCAGGTGTCTCCTTGGCGTATGACACTAGCCTGGTCAACAAACGACAATTATGAAGCGGTTGATATAAGGAGGGTCGCTTACTTGAAAAGAAAAACAAACAGCAGCTTTTTCCGTTATATACTTAAGCACATTATCCACTCCAAACATGAGCAAAAACTGGATAAAAGGAGTGACGTGGTTGTGTTTGGCAGCGTCTGTACTAATGGTGGCGCCTGAAAGAGAGTTAAAAGAAGCCAGCACATTATTGCACAAAACCTTGGAAGCGTTACACAGGGCCCTGCGCTTTTTTGACAGAGAACATAGGACTGTTAACTTAGATGCAATTATTGGGACGAGGATTGTGGAAGGTAAATTTTATTCATCAATGTTTTTAACTATTTCCATTTTTTTTATTAATTGTGTATAACTCAAATGTTCTACTTTTTAGTGACACATTATATTCATATTATATTTTATCTGTATGCCTTATACTTTTTTCATGCCTTCATTCAATCTCATTTCTCCTCATTTTTTCCTCTTCTTTCTCTCTTTTTCTCTCTGCTTTTGTCTCTTTCTCTCTCTTTTTATCTCCTTCTAATACATCCCCTTTTTCTTCTGTGTCACCCGTTTTATGTAATTTTAGGAATTATTATATTTAGGTTAAATTGTATGCAGATATGTCATGAGTTGGTACTTAAAACTTAAAGAAAACGAAATAACATGCGACGTTTTAGAGTTTTCGTGTATTCTAAATATAGGGACAGTATGCTATGGACAATAATTACAAATAGTACAAGCTTCTTTTTTTTCTTTCCATACCTGGACAAATAAATCATTATAACTGTTCAACATATTCGCTTCAGTGTTTGCAAAAGCCTGTTAACTGTCAACAATAAAGCTTGATTTTGTTTCATTTTTTATGGTTTAAAGCATATTCTCTTAAAAACATAAAAATAAAAGTTAAGAAGAAAGTACAGCATTTCTTGTAAATTCATTATTTAGACACATTGTGTTTGTTCAGGGTGTTTGTTTTTGTTGACTGTTTCAGAAGTCTGTTAATAATCGCCCGAACACGTTTCTCCGTGATATTTATTTTTATAAATAACGACGGACATGCTATAAGACTATACAGCTAAGAAACAAAGTAAGAACCTGTTGAGCAAATCAGAGTGTTGTTTATGACTGACATACTCACGCGACGTATATTACCACATTCTTCCGCATTTTGGTGAAAGACTAAGTTGTAAAACTAAAAAATGGAAAAGTGTAATGCCGCTTTTAACTTCCCTTATCAACCCATTGGAGCCCCACATATTAACATATTATAATCTTGTGATCATAGATAATGTTTTATTCCATTTTTCATCGTGGTTCAAAATTTTTACTTTTTTGAAAAACAACAACAGCCTCAAATAATGCAAAGATAACCAACTGTGACTAAGTCGTTTTAGTAGAATTTAATCAAAGCATTATAACGATGAATATGGATATAAATGAAGTTTTTCCTTCAAGGGTTTTGGAATAATATACATTCAATAATTAAGAGATGTTGTTGGTTTAAGTTGACTGTAGAATGATTATGTGTTTTGTTTTAGTGACAGTTATAGACATAATTCATGTGAAAAGGTCTCTGGCAATTCAATAAAAGTACGAGATTAGATTAACGGATAGAAGCGATCAATAAAACACTGTGTCTTTTCTACTCACGATGGTCATAACCATCAGGTACTTGTAACCCATATAGGAACACTTACAACGCTAAAACAAAACATCATAATGACATAGGTTACATGTCTGTAAGCAACTCCGTTTTTAATGCATGTGTTATTTGACTGTTTAATTAAAATAACATTGTTATTTTTTCTTAACTGTTTCGCTTTTTATTTTACGTTAGAGTTTACTTAACTTGTATTGTTAAAAGTAGTCACAAAATAATTCTGATTCCAGTATCGACACGATTTTTAGATGAGATCCAAATAAATATTAAACGTTCTTTTGCATTATTTTGTTGGTTTTACTACACACGAAATACACCGAACAAAACTCTTCTTAAAAGGTTCAGACCTCCCAACTTAACTAAATGTCTACTTTCATTCGGGTTTCCCTTGTGTAAGAAACAGGTTAATGTGCACTTCCATTGTCTCGATGGACACTAAGTATGTGACAGAGTGCGGTCAATATGGTACCTTCATGTAATGTGGGAAATTGGCATACGATGCCATCGTTAAGCACGGTCTCTAATTACTGTGAAGCAGCAGTAAGGCAGGTGATCATAACTTGACACGCAATGGTTTCATTCCACTACTATTCGGACGATCGCACAGTCGGCTTTACAAGTATTGTAAATGACTGCGATTGCAACTTTATTGCGGTTAATACCATTGAAAAGCCTGAAACGTCTGTTAAAAGTTATTTTTGTTGACTACAATCCTCGAAACATATGCGTTAATATATGTATGTGTTTGTTGTCTTACTAAAACGGATTTTAAGAAACTGTTGTTGTGTGTAGTTTTCAAATATTTATGTCTTTTGGGGGATTGCTACTTATGTTCATATAGTCAGATGCTTCCAGTTATAATTATAGGGTGCGTTTCATTATAAATCTTAAGATCCATTGAAAAATGTTCTTAAATTGCGGTCTTACGATCCGTCCTAAGTGCGTTTCAACAAACTGTCGTAAGTGCGATTGGTAGCAAATTGATCAACAACACTCTTAAAATTTAAGAGCGATTTCATTCTGACGCCGAAATGTTAATGAAACGCTCATAAGAAGGACAACCTTTCTTAAGAGAAACAAGATCTTAAGTTTTATAATAAAATGCATCCATTAGTTAAGCAATTGTAAACATTTTAAATATTATTGAATTGTTTAATCTCATCGTTAAATTGCATTGTTGATTAAAATGGTCCCGTAAGGAATGGAAAAACTTTTACGGAGTGTTCAACATACACTGGAGTGAAGGGAGGAGAAAACCGGAAGAATCTTCGATCATTAAAGCCGCCTCCACAACGCCATAGTCATACTACCAGATCTTTATTCCATTATTTTACCATTACCAGTAATTAAGTTAGACTTACAGTAAGTTTTAGCGATGGCAACACACTTTAAACTTGTCTTCTGCGATGGCTAGCTGGAGTTTTACTTCTCTTTCGAGCAGACTATCAGACGGAGGGTCCCATGGGCTGCGATGGTTTTTGTCTGACTAAAAGCACACATTATAAATTAAGCTGTATTCATCTTTTTCAGCGTTTGCTTTGTACAACAAGTCCTGTATACGTATCCGCATGTATTTGGGTTTGTCATTCTTTAAGGCCAGTCTTTCAAAGCTGAATCGAGACTTGAAGGTTTATGTTTGGCCAAAACACCACACACCAAGGTTGACTTGAGTAGCATTTACATTTGTCTGTTTTGCCTTTATGATTTTGTTCTACGCGCGTTGTGATATATCAAAGAGATTTTATATCAACATTTATCGAGTTAAATTGGTACTTGAATGTGGATGTTTTGTTTGCCGACAGGTACACACTTAAAAGTTATATGAATGTTTATCATCTGCCTTGCATTGTTTTTGTGTCTTGTGTCTGGAATCCGCCTAGTTGTACATTTATATCTGATATTGGTCGAAACAAGAAAAGTTTGAAAGTAACTAGAAATTTGAAAGCCATATTTTGACTGCCGAGAAAGTACATCCCAAAGCTAAATTAAGAAACTATGATGTTTTAATGGACCTTAAACTGCTTTTGTGGATTGCCTGGTAAATAAGTAAAGAAATGTATGTGCATTTTTAATATTGGTCGAATAATTTATTTTTGCATTTTAACCGATATTTTCAATACTGAAGAATTGATTTATAAGAAACATATTTTTCTAGAAATGCTAAATGTTATTTATTCACTATTTTGCTTTGTGCTATCACAAAACTTTAATCGGAAAAGCCTTAGCATGAAATTTAACATAAAAATTATTTCAATCTCCAAATGACTGTTAATTAAGTGTAAATGTGATTACGTATACATAATTATGTACAGTTAGGGAATGGTTTACTTATAGTATGACAGGTAGATTGGAAGTTGGATTAAATGTAACATATCACCTATATATATATATATATATATATATATATATATATATATATATATATATAGATATATATATATATATATATATATATATATATATATATATATATATATATATATATATATATATATATATATATATATATATATATATATATATATATATGATTGTCTATAAGTGTAACAATGTAAATATATACAGGTAAACTGATATGCATTCACGATCTGTACCAAAAAGACCTGAGAGGGTGTGCTGACACGTTGAAGTATCAAGTCATTTTACCAAGTATAGTACAGGTGCAGCGATCGTTATATTTCCTATCAGGTTCATACAACAAAAACCTGCCTCAAATGTAACTGAAATGGAAACCGGTAGTATTGCTAGGAGGTCACGTATTTGTAGGATGGGATACCATATTCGCAAAAAGATGTAATATATGCAATGTGTGAAGTAATAAACCACTCAAATTGCATATCAAATGTATGTACCACGTAAATTAATAAATATGATTGCAATATGTTCTGAATACAAAACAGTAAAGCGTACAATGAATAATGGCTTCAGAGTTTATCAAACACGAACCTTATAAAACAAGAGATGAACAATTATGCGATTTACATCAAATTTTATCAACTGTGATGTTATAAAAAGAAAATATGAAAACAGCAATAATTTAATAAACTGTTATATCTATCTTTTTCTGTATCAGCTCAAAACAAAATAAGGATAAGAGTACCTTCCTAATCAGAATCAACATTATTTACTGCAACGTCTTTGTCTACTGGGCTAAGTATATGTTCATGTAGCTGTAAAACAAAGAATTCTTAACTAACAGTTTCTTGAAATAAGTCCAGAATGCTTAAGGCAATCTTTCTGTCCCATTGATCAGACATATACATTAAGCACAATATAATGAAATGTTTAACATTAATAATACTATAAATGTTATTCACTTCAGATATACTTGGATATGTTTTACAAAATCTTTGTGTTTATTTTAATATCTGATCACTTTTATAGTCTCTGCACAGACAGACATTTGTCTATAAGACTATTTTTGATATAAATATATAAAACGTTTAACAAACAGTGTCAAGAATAAAGACTTGTTTTAATTTTAAAGCTCTGTACATGTACCGCCACCATTTAAAAATGATACGCGCCACAAGTGCGTTCCCAAATGTATTGGGATTCATGCAATCAATGAAATGAGTTGCACTTGATTGAATTATATTCCCACGTGGCTTGTATCAAACTTCCATAGTGTTATTGAAGTCATTCGACATTTCACTATCATGAATATTATCATAATGAATTAACGCGGCAATTTAAGGAGAAATTAATTATACCGCATCGTTGGATGAGCGTTCGGCGCATGAGGAGTTTTTATATTGTTTGATTATTGACAGTTTGTTTGCTTCTTGCAGGGATATTGGTTTAGTGGTGTATGGTATTTAAAAAATGCATAGTGATAGGCAATATCTTACAATTGTTAAAAACTGTTAAAAGTACAAATTTACTTCTCTTTAAGTTCTCAATAAATCACAAATGGTCTCATGATAATTTCCTGACCTTAATGAACCTATGAAGAGGACTACAGGAGTTTAAAGACCTTTTTTGTTTTTATTTCAGGTACGCTTAAAACCCTTTTGAAACATATAGATTATGACCAGGACGCTTGGCCGCTTGACAGCGCAACAATCGACGTCATCAGAGAATTACAGACGCTTGCTACTGACGTCAGCGATAATGCACTGTCTTTCATTGAAGCAGCCGATCCCGTCTATTATAGACGTAAGTTTTATTTTTGAAATGTTTATGTAAACATTTTGTGAGAGATATTTTACCGTTGTAATATAATAAAAACAGTAGATATAAAATATTTAAAGCGACTTAGTCACGACTGGTAAAATAAGAATTTTTATTGAATTGTTTAAAGAAGCAAAACTTTATCGAAGCACAAAGACAAATGGAAGCAACCTCGTTCCCTATATTTTACCACATGATTCCCTTGTTTTCCCTTCATAACACCCTTTACATATTATGTTATATAACGCAATAGAGTACAATAGTCTTTTGATTGATAGCGTCATTGACGTCATCATAATGCAGATCGTTTCATACCACTATTTCTTCTATAAATGTGGCTTAAATTTAGTACAATCGTATATTGGCGATTATAACCATGTGACAAAAAGAATCTGAAACTCGCTGTCATTTATCACAAACATTTATAAAACTCGTCCATGAAAAATGATAGTTAGCTCGCCATAGGCTCCTTAACTGTTATTTTTACTGAACTCGTTAAATAAATGTTTGTACTCAATGACAACTCGTGTTAAATCCTCTTTATCTGTAAACCTCGTGTCCTTCAAAAGACTCTATGCAAGAATAATCCAAAGCGTCGCGTTTTAGCTCAACACCCTACTCTGTCTCGTAAGCGATCATATACCTGTACATACGACATGTGTCTCGTAAGCGATCATATACCTGTACATACGACATGTGTCTCGTAAGCGATCATATACCTGTACATACGACATGTGTCTCGTAAGCGATCATATACCTGTACATACGGCATGTGTCTGGTTAGCGATCATATACCTGTACATACGGCATGTGTCTCGTAAGCGATCATATACCTGTACATACGACATGTGTCTCGTAAGCGATCATATACCTGTACATACGACATGTGTCTCGTAAGCGATCATATACCTGTACATACGGCATGTGTCTGGTTAGCGATCATATACCTGTACATACGGCATGTGTCTCGTAAGCGATCATATACCTGTACATACGACATGTGTCTCGTAAGCGATCATATACCTGTACATACGAATGTGTCTCGTAAGCGATCATATACCTGTACTTACGGCATGTGTCTCGTAAGCGATCATATACCTGTACTTACGACATGTGTCTCGTAAGCGATCATATACCTGTACTTACGACATGTGTCTCGTAAGCGATCATATACCAGTACATACGGCATGTGTCTCGTAAGCGATCATATAACTGTACATACGGCATGTGTCTCGTAAGTGATCATATACCTGTACATACGGCATGTGTCTCGTAAGCGATCATATACCTGTACATACGACATGTGTCTCGTAAGCGATCATATACCTGTACTTACGACATGTGTCTCGTAAGCGATCATATACCTGTACTTACGGCATGTGTCTCGTATGCGATCATATACCTGTACATACGACATGTGTCTCGTAAGCGATCATATACCTGTACTTACGACATGTGTCTCGTAAGCGATCATATACCTGTACATACGACATGTGTCTCGTAAGCGATCATATACCTGTACATACGCATGTGTCTCCGTCAATCAAACAACATACTTGAAAGTGATGCAATTATTTAAAATACATATGAAGTGCGAATGTTGTTCTGAGTGATAAAATAAGATAAAATTGTGATAGTTTTCAATGAGACAATATTATGCAAAATAACATAATATAATCTCGCGCAAATCAGACATTGTGTTTTCGGTTTAGTGATCATATTTAAGCAGTCGGATTTGTGTCTTATCTTTGGCACTTGTGAAGTAGACAGCCGGCGGGCAGTTTGTCGCTTCATAGGCGCCAATGACTCCAAGCCTTTCACAGCCGATTAACTTTGCTTGAATTGCTTCAATATTAGCTACCTACATAATCAAGTTTATTCTCATAGATGATATCATAAACATTTTAGTTTTTAAGCTGTACATTGGCCCAATACTGTTTTTGTGGGAACGTCGCCTCGAATATTGAAAGAAAACGACCAGCAGAGACACGGATGGTTCAGAACGATAGTTCTCCACTTAGAGTCAATCGACCAATAACTGTAGCTCGATATATAACAAGAAATCATAAGCCGACATTTAAGGGCAACAATGAATACCTAATAATTGTTTAAATATAACCGAAAATCTTAAAATAACACAAATACAGGCATCAGGAAAAATACATTTTGCGGATCGCCTAAAATAACACGTCATCTTGCTTGTACAGTACATAGTTACAGGAAAACTGGCTCACAGTTTCAAATTCCATAATAAATAAACATACAGTGTAATTTTCCATGGTAACAAACGATCAAATTGTGGTATTTGCCTCAATGACTATTGCTGTCCTTATACTGTTGCAACAGCCATTATAACATATGAAGTATGTACGCCATAAAACGCTGCTGAAAATACACTCGCTATTGTTCCCCGGTTTTGTTATTTTGTAAGCGACATTTACAGCGCCTTTATAATCACAATAAAAGTGAATTAGTTGTCTTTTGTAATATAATCTCTTTTGTCAGAGCCACACCAATAACTTCGCGGAGTAATGTTACAATGCCTATTTAGAAAAAGAATCCTATGTCATTGACTAATCGCCACCTTTATCAACAATGAAAATGCACTTTCAAATTGTTAAACATGCAACAATTTTTAGTCGGGCCGCACCACTGAGTCTGCAGTGTTGATTTAAACAACATTGTGTGTCATTAATATTTGTTGACATTCTGACAATTTGCATAACATCAATAAATAAATTTGTGTAAACTGAATATCTGAATCCAACCTATCCAAAGTTAAGGGATATATTTTAAAAGAATTATGCATAACATGTAAATTTATGTTATGTAACATATTGCAAGATCGAATTTCTTTTTGTAAGTGCTCGTTAATGTTACATAATTAGCACCACAATGTCAGATCGTGGTCAACTTATGTTCAATGTTTGCACTTGTGACAAGAATTTAAGTTTGTCGTAAAAATCAACAGATCTTTTTTTGTAAACCGGGTTGTTACTGTTTAACTTACCTTACCACCTTATTTTCGCCCTGATTTCCAGACGAACGAACTGTGACTACCTGTAGTGCTATTATTAAAATAGGGATTCTGTTTTCCAAACAAATGTGTAATTTGCAATTACCCATGATCCAACTCTGTGTTATGAAGGTGAAAACAAAGATGACCAGTCACCTGTGTTAAGCTCAATTTAAGCGTGTCTTTAATTGACAAACCTTATATATTAAACAGAGAGGGATGCTCTGCTTTCATAAAACTGAATAATTTAGTAGTATCATTTTTAAGATTAATGGTAGGCCAATTGACGTTTAAATAGCCAAACATTTCTCGTGGACTCATAGTAAGTTCCTCCAATTGCTCCTTTGTCGTTAACATTTGGGTCATTATTTTATGGGAATTGCGTGGTAATTGATAAATCAATATATACATTCAGGTCTATCTAGGTCTACGATAACAGAAATCCTATAAATACATTATTAAATCTTTCTTACCTCTTCTTGGCTTTGGCCAAATGAAAAACCAAACCAAAAACATTTTATTTCAACATGAAAATTACGAAAATAAATTGATAATGTAACCTAGATTCAAAAATAGTTTGTATAGTTCAGATATGATCACTCACTCTAATTAGACATAGATTTGCATAAAACATTTTCATTATGAAATAACGTTTGCCGTCTGCGGGTTGTTGGCAAATATACCATGGTTGGGAGTTGAGATGCGCATAATTTAACCACGAAGAGCGTATGCCTGAGTCGTTAATTTCTTATATCTCAATATCAGACCATTTTATATTTGCCAAAACTCACAGACGACCAAAAATTATTTATATTCTAACACGACCGCCCGATTTATGTCCGCACTATTTACCCTGGGTATGGAAACAGTACACTTAGGTTGTTCCATTAACTGTACACTTAGGCTGTTCCATTATTTTGACTTCCCGGTAAGTACCGTCTACAGCAAACGACTTATGTACTTTCAATTTTACTTTGTAAATTTAATGTTTAAATTAACTGACGATAAGAACGTGTATGTTTTATTCTCGACGTTATACAACGAGGAAATGAGATCCAAATCTTCTGTCACTTTGGATCATTCGGCAAACTTTCAAGTGTAAGTTTGTTTTTTCTGTTTAAAAGAACGAAGAAATCAATAAGCATAACTTTTTTCGATAGTATTATTTAACATTTATTCAATACTATCGAAAATAGTTATGCTTATAGTTATATAGTTATGCTAATATATTACCTCATGCCAGCTACAAAACATACTTTAAGCTTGTTGACCTCTGGATTTAAATTAACAATTTTAAAGTTAAAAATTTACAAAACTGTTGGACTTTAGAGCCAACGTTAGAAACAGACCCTTCCTTGTTAGCAAATTAGCTGACTATATTTCACTTGTGCTGATAGCTGGCAAAATAGAACTCGCTTGATAGATTTCTAGAAAATAAGAATTACTTTCTCATCTCATGTGTTGCAACTGAATTCTGCCAGTAAACTATCAACAACATCGTGGCGTTCCTTCACAAAGAATAATTTATCGGTTGAATTACATGGAAATTAATTCGTCACTATGACATCACGCGTATATATATATATATATATATAATAATAATAATAATAATAATAATAATAATAATATATATATATATATATTATTATTATTATTATTATTATTATTATTATTATTATTATTACTATTATTATTATATTTGGGGAAAGTGGGGAAAGGGTGTGGGGTATATATGTAACATATTGAGAATATTCGAGTTTTGTCAGAATTATTCACAAGCGAAGTTGTTGATGCGAAGCATCAAAGATGACGCAAAGAAGTTGAAGATGTAAAGAGATTAAAGCAACATCGGGGCAAGTAACAAACACACTTGAATCGTTATGGTTTTTACTTGAAAGTTTTCAGTATGCAGTATAAATCTCGAGAAAAAGTATGTATAACTTAAATTCCTGAGAACATAGAGTGGTTAAAAACAAAAAGCCAAACCCGACACCATTTAATAGGATTTCTAAGACGTTACATACGTAGAAAAAAAGAGCTAAATTAGTATAATAAACTATAAAACTTAAGTCTAAAAGCAGATAATACACATGTGCAGCAGCCACACATTACACATATAAGTATTGCTCAAATAGTATTTTTCTCGAACGTAGTATGTTCTTTTCCTCAGTATCTTATTGTTTATTTTTAAAGTTATTTTGACAGTTACAGACAAACAAAAATTAATATAAAAAATAGGACGCTGTTAACCGAATTAGGACCCGTATGTTATCAGGTTTAGAAAGTCCGCAAAACAAACTTTCCCCACGTACAAATTTCATTGAGCATTCCATATATAGGGCTCGCGCTCAAGCGCGTCGCCAATAATTAATAATTTTCTTTACATTTCTAAAGATTCTCACCATAAAAATGTCAGTTCAGTTACTATAAGCCTGATCTATTTGGATACAGTCCAGTAAGCTGTAGTTTTGAAGGCTTTGTACACGGTAACCAACACATTCTTTTATTTTACAAATCAGTTTACAAACATATCGTACAAAGAACCGAATGAAGCAATCGCCAGTAAGCTGTAGTGTTGCATGTGCTGATTTGGTAATATAAAATAGTGAGCCGATTTTTTTTACCAATTATTAATGTAACATAAAGTATCGTTGATTGAATCTGAAGGAGCAGTTTGCCATACCAAAATAACAGACTGTTGCGAGTTATAAATGTGCACTTTATTGGTCTTCTTGTGTGTCATTTTTTTAAAGGACTTACTAAATTTCGAACCGAACCTGGTAGCCTGAACATTAGAGCGTCTGCTCCAGACACGGGCGGTACCGGGTTTTATCCCTTGAAAGACATCACAAAATTCGTGCAAATATAAGGATAGCTTACTTCAGGACAATCTGGTGTCAGCATAATGTGACTGATGTGGAATCCTGCCAGTTGTTCACGGCATACTACATAAAGCTACGACAGCACATTACCTGCTTAAAGTTTACATACAATAAGTGAAATATAACTAACGACGCTTAGGTAAACTAAAAAGCACACGCAAAATGATGGTTCCGATCATGTCCTCTAAACAAATTTCATTTAAAAATTTTCGAGGTCGTGCCAGTACTTTGAAATAACCCCTAACTATCTTGGAAAATTAAGTTAACTATGCTCTAACAAAATGATGCTGTGCTAATTAGTTTTAAATTTTTAATTTTCATTTAATAAACTGTCTGACGTCACGTTTCTCTTTCAAGATCTTATACGTTCATCTTCTGATACGCACTCAGCCTTAGTTGCACGAAATAACCAGGCTTAGGCAAATCTTGTAGATTCAGATCAGCCAGTCCACGCCTTAAGTTGTAAGTAAAACACATTTACAATTGATTATCGGATATTAACAAATGAAGCGGGCTAAGGGCTAAATGTTTGCTGTGATTACGATACTCTGTATACTGGCTTTTAATAAAAAATGCTCTGTCATTTGTCTCCTCGCACCTGTTTTGATACTGTTTGCAATTAACAAATGGATTAAATTCCGGGAAGGTCTGCTGGCAAATGTCGCCTACCGATCTGGAAAGATGAGACAGGCACCATATGCCTCTGCCATAACGCGGCAGTTACTCTAATTTATATTTTAGACGAATGTTAATGATTGGGAATTAAATGACTCACAAGCCCTCTGCTTTTTTAATTTGGAAGAAAATTGTGTTCGGTCCCAAGAATGTAATTAGCTTTCCATACCAAAAAGGTTGTAAATTCCCTCTTCATCGAGAAATGTTTGTTTTTATCTCCAAGCGAATGTTCTATGGACGTAGTGTTAGGGCTACAAACTTGCTTTAAAAAGAATAGTGATAACAGATCCCTAGACAAGACTAGCACTATACTGAAAAACATGTACAAAACAGCATAATAACGTGCGCTTTAGTTTTTTATGATATGTTTACTTGATCACTACAAAGAAATGAAAAGAATATGAAATAATTATGCAGTGCGAATCGTTTGATAATATACATCATGTACAGTTTTAAACCCGTTTTAACAAGCTTTAAACGTTGAAGAAACAGAGCATTTGTGCAGCTCTTTATTCAACAAAATTATTAATGTTAATCTCCTTTTATCTGATAAAGTGATTACCCATTGTCAGTTAAATGCAGACATATCAAGACGTCCATTTGAGAAGTACGATTAAAATATCACATACTCGTCGTCCCATTGAAATGAGCCTCAGATTGTTACATATAGAATGTTCTTTGTGTCGATTTCTTTATGGTAAATGTATGACGATCCCTGTGTTAGAGCAACGACCAGATGAAAATAAACGGACACCGAGCATTTATAACATTTTAAATATATAGTGTATACCCTTCAGTCCTTTTTGCCTTGTCTAACGCGAAAGCTTCCATGCCATGTTTTCAAGCAAATGAGAGCGGTGCTTCCGGCCCCGATAACAGCTGGAAGTCATCTTTATTTTGAAGTGGATTTGTCTGTGCGGCTTAACTTAAAGAATGTCGTTGTAGAAGTTTAAATCAATATTTCACAAAATTAATTATTGTAAACCACATTCTTTTAAGATTAACCCTGCAAATACCACACAACGCACTAACGTGAAGATATGTTTTGGAGTCCGAACCTTCCCCATCCAGTAAGTGTATTCTAGATGGCTTGAAAGACGTAGCGGTCAATCAAGGACATCAACAACGTCCATAGGGTTTATTGGGTGATGAGGAAAAATTTATAAAAAAAAACAATGGTCGCACGTTGGTGAGATGAAAGTGATGTTCTTAGCCATGTATATGTACTTTAGGTCTACATCTTTCGAAATCCCGATTAAGAGACTCGATATACAATCATGTTTCACGATTTCACATTCAACGCAATGCAGAAATATGAACTAATACACAACGAATATAAATACATTAAGTTGGAACGTTTATAATTTAATCATAAACCACATGGCCAATACAAATGGGTTGTATCATTACATTACACTATGTTTTATCATGCCACTTCTAATAACTGCACAAGATATTAAAAGTATATTCCTGAGGATATCCCTGGAAGCCCTGCAGTTACAGGACACAAAAGAGGAGGCAGGAGCCCAGACTCGGCAAACGAAACGAAAACAAATTTAGGCGTGATTGTCGAAGATAATTCTGTTACAATGTATTTCTGTATTTCCCCTGGTATCTGCCTAATATTGCTGTAGCATTTGGGGAATAAGTCTGTAAGAACAATAAGGTACAAGGGAATTTCTATGTTTGATAGCACACGTCTGTTTTGTATCACTATCGTTTTGCAGCTTGTGGTATGTAGTATTGAGACATTTAAAGGAAATAAGACGTATTGTGAGATAAAATCGACAATGAACATTTTAATGTCAGCTGTAAATAAACAGCTATTGTGCATTTTACCAGTAATTATTTCAAATAAAGATAGAATTATTTTTCAAAAGACGATGCATATTCAAAGTTTTCGGCTAGGTACCTTACAATGTCTCGTTATCCGTCCTGTAAGTACCTTACAATGTCTCGTTACCCGTCCTGTAAGTACCTTACAATGTCTCGTTACCCGTCCTGTAAGTACCTTACAATGTCTCGTTATCCGTCCTGTAAGTACCTTACAATGTCTCGTTATCCGTCCTGTAAGTACCTTACAATGTCTCGTTATCCGTCCTGTAAGTACCTTACAATGTCTCGTTATCCGTCCAGTAAGTAAATAATAATAATATGACGCTAGCAATTGTGTAACTGTATTTGTTCATTTAAAACCAATACAACCAAGGCTTTGGTAAGCATCTACTTCCGTAAAGACTTTTGCATACTGTTTTACATGGATTCAAATATGACACGAAATTATTTTTTATATTCTGGGTTTTGTGGACAATTGATCTTTTGTAAATTTAATTTAAGTATGACTGGACGTATACTACTTAACAAATAGACTTAATTAGACCAAAACAATGCACATGTTAAGATGTTCTTTTCGATTAAAACAGCACTTAGTTCTGGTGATATAAGTTAAATTGCCATCTATGTATCAGGTATCGGACCTCTAATACAGCGCGGGTTCTGGGACCTGGACTTTGCCAGCAAAGATGTGAGTGGAGAGGCCGTGTATCGAGCCTGGATCCCCCAGCCTGGAGAGGCTTTGCAGGAGGTGGAGTCAGACAACTGTATCACCGAGATACTCGGTACTGGGTAAGGAGAAAACTCGCTTACTTTACAAGATAAGTTTCAAATCTGTCTCCCCACGATACTCGGTACTGGGTAAGGAGTATATTACTTACTTTACAATCCGTCTCATGGAGATATCCGGCACTCAGTTAAGAGCATATCACCTACTTTACGAGAAGAGTGTTACAACTGTCTCAACAAGATACCCACCTACCCTACAAGTCGAGTTTTATACCTATCATAAAAACATAATGAGTCTTTATTGGAAGATATGACGAACAACCACTTTAATAGAATAATGAAAAAAACACACACTTTTGTTTGCTTAAACTATTTTCTTCTTATGAACAAGATCATTCATTTCTATACATTGTAACCATAATATCCATAATAATTTTCACTAAATAAGATCGACACTTTGAAAATGGAACCAAGTTATTTGTACTTTGTTGCAGGCCCAATACCAAGGCCAAGTGTCACATTTCAGCCCCATGTTGGAAGAAGATGACCAAGACTGGATACAGTGGATATTCTCTGACCCACCAAGTCTTCTACCTACAGATAGCGTACCAGGTATACCTTGACAAAACTTTGCAGACATTTGGACTGACTTCTTGCACTTTTGGAAAACAACGTCTCGCTTACCAAGAATTTAAGCTATTTTACAATATGCGCCTGTCTTAATTTTCTTAAAAGAAAAATCTGGTTCGATGTTCTCGCTTTAAATTAATATTGTTAATATGTTTGCGGTGTTTGATGACGCAAAATGAACTTACATGACGGTCACCTTGGCTTTCCTTTGAAAGTTTACTATACAATTATGACAATACAATAACTGGCTTTCTAATTGTATAGTTACATTGCACGGACACAATCATGGTCTTCCGGGCGATGTTTAGCTAATAATAACTGCAGAAAGACATCAGACAAAATCTGGGTAGAACCACTGGTTCACCGCATGTCAGCTGGAAGACCTTCCATCATGAAAGTGCTCGATCCATTCAGCCCAGGCGGTGAGGGGTTGAGGTGTAACAAGTCGATGACACGAACCACGGGCGTACCTGTCTTTCTTATATGACTGGCCTATAATCTATAGACTTAAGTGACCATATCAGCTTTATAATCATTTTTAAACACCATCTTTGATTTTTAACTGAGTTCTGACGCTTTCTAAAGTTGCCACTAGGTTCTTAACTATTAACTCCACATCTGCCAGAAATTCTTTAGAAGAACAAGGCAAATTATCAAAATTGAAAGACTTATTCCTTAAGCCGTTAAGCTGGATGTACTTCATGTAAAACATCTACTCATATTATATTTCTATAAAAGAAATATTAGACATCGGAAATGGCATTATGCTGAACAGATTGTGATGAAAATCTTGTAAAAATATATCATATCTACTTTCACAGACTTGTACAACTAAAGTGTTTCCATTGATAAAAGAACATTTATATTAACATCCTAGACACATCCAAAATCATAGTATTAGTCTTATCACAAAAGGTAATTGTTGAAAAGTAATAAGGTTCAAACACAAATATTAACTATTTCAAATTTAATGTTTGAATGGCATGCATTTAAAAGTGTGAATGACATTTAAGCATACTAAATACATTTATGGCAACAGTTTTTGGCTGTTTTCTTGTCTGCGGTAGTGTAAAGTGCTATTATATACGGTTAATCTATTGTATCTCCTCTGTCATTCCTATTAAATAGACACGTAGCCTTCCCATACATCTGCGCTCCAGTGTTTAACGACAATAAGATGTATGGACGTTAATGTCGTAAAACGGTCGTCTTCGAGTATTAGGATAATACTGATATATCCATTTGGGTTTCACGGAGCTATCTGGAGACTGTCGCCTATAATAAGCTTCCCTGGCACTCGGGACCTCTGGCCGGCCGTTTATGTCACATATAGTTACAGTCGTAAGAATGGACCAATTCTCGGTAGATATTATGAAGTGTGAAGAGGGTGTCGAAGCTAACTTCTTCTGACTTGTCAGCTATCTTTTATTGTCGTTAATGTTAAGATAATACTAAGGAGAGAAAACAGTAGACGTTAAATAAACAGGAATTATATGGCACAGGTGTTGTTAGCTGTAGAAAGTTGGTGTTGGATTAGATGGTTTAATATGTAGGAGTAATCTACAAGAAGTTAAAATATAAGCAACCATAGTAGTAGTAGCAGTAGTAGTAGTAGTAGTAGTAGTAGTAGTAGTAGTAGTAGTAGTAGTAGTAGTAGTAGTAGTAGCAGTAGTAGTAGTAGCAGTAGTAGTAGTAGTGGTAGTAGTAGTAGTGGTAGTAGTAGTAGTAGTAGTAGTAGTAGCAGTAGCAGTAGTAGTAGTAGTGGTAGTAGTAGTAGTAGTAGTAGTAGTAGTAGTAGTAGTAGTGGTAGTAGTAGTAGCAGTAGTAGTGGTAGTAGTGGTAGTAGCAGTAGTAGTCGTAGTGGTAGTAGTAGTAGTAGTAGTAGTAGTAGTAGTAGTAGTAGCAGTAGCAGTAGTAGGAGTAGTGATAGTAGCAGTAGTAGTAGTAGTGGCTGTAGTAGTAGTAGTAGTAGAAGTAGTAGTAGTAGTAGTGGTAGTAGTAGTAGTAGTAGTGGTAGTAGTGGTAGTAGCAGTGGTAGTAGTAGTAGTAGCTGTAGAAGTAGTTGTAGTAGTAGTCGTAGTAGTAGTAGTAATAGTAGTAGTAGTTGTTGTTGTTGTAGGAGTAGTGGCAGTTGTACTAGTAGTAGTAGTCGTAGTTGTTGTTGTAGTGTTAGTAGTAGTACTAGTCGTAGTAGTAGTCGTAGTAGTAGTAGTAGTAATAGTAGTAGTAGTAGTAGTAGTAGTAGTAGTAGTAGTAGTAGTACTTATATAAGACGTACTCGTGGTAGTAGTAGTAGTAGTACTAGTAGTAGTAGTACTAGTAGTAGTAGTAGTAGTAGTAGTAGTAGTAGTAGTAGTAGTAGTGGAAGTAGAAGTAGTAGACGTAATTGCAGTAATAGTTGTTGTGTTGTTATTACTTTTATTATTACTGTATAAGTAATAAAGGTACATACAGCAGAAGAAGAAGCAGGAGTAATTAAAGTAGCTGCAGCAGATGCAAACTTAATTCACTTGTAGTCGTTTTTGACTGTATTGCAAAAGAGACCTAGTGGTTTCATTTGCTTTCTTATCTGTCCCCAGCGCCTCGTCAGTTTTAAGGCAATATACACATAGTCGGAGCACTTTTATGAAGTAAGCTTTATTCTTTTTCGCCAACCGTTTCTACAAATGTCTATATTGTATCGTCTACCAACAAGCCATTTTTGCACAAATGAAAGTAATTTCTCGGCGCGTTTCGCAAAAATGTTCTTCGTTTTGTACCCATTTTCACCTGCACATCTTGCAGTGACAGATGGTACATCTAGAAACTACTGAGTGATGAAATTAGAATGTATTCAGTCATTAAACATCATCAAAGTAAGAATAAAGAAATTTCATCTTTATATTATATAATATTATATACAAATAATATTTGTTTTTGCAGATGGGGTGTATGGAGGAGATGAATAAACAGAGGACACTTCTGGGCCAACCCCCACCCTCGGAGCTGGTAGACCGCTTCTGTGCTGCAACCTACCTAGAGGCACGCTCCATCGCTACCGCCGGCTTCCCGGGCATTCGCAGGGACCTGTTCATGGAACAAGGTATATATTTAACAATAATAGGTCCTTTATAGTTTTACTTCCTTAACATTATACTTCTCAGTGTATTATCGGTTTTCTTCTATTACTCAATCCTTTTTTTTCTTTGGCAAAAAAGATCATGCATGTGTGGCATCCAATACGCCATAGAGAGCATGCGCGAGGAGCCATGAAATACTAATACATTGTATTACTAATTTGGCATCCTCTAATTTCAGCATGCAAATGTACTTAACAATCAGTGTCCATGGACAGTTATATGTCTACTTATATTTATTTGTTTCCCAAATAAGTGCTATTGTTCTTTTCCGTTGTTGCCTGCTACATATTTCAATTGCGAGCTAATAATCTCGGCATACACGTTTTTTTATAAACATAAATACTATTTTCTCCACGCTGAAAGCTATTCGATAATATTACCCTCTCACAAGAACGGCGTCAATAACTGCTGTCTGTTTCTTAATTGCCTAAACAATCAAGAAAGGCTAACGTGGATTATAATGTTTTGGGTATATAATATTTTCAGGTAGCTTTCATTTGTATTTGAAGAGTAAGACAGAAAAGTTGTTGACATATTGTGAAAGGTTTCAACTAATGGATTTGCTTAATTGGAAATACAGTGACAGCCTTTTATTATTTATATCGATCATTTTATTTGAGAAGAACAAATAACAAAGCAATGTCATATTTCCTATATCCCTATGCCACTTTGTGTTATATTTATTTTAGCAATGTTACAACCATCTGAAAGAGTGAGACATTATTAATTAAAGTACGATTCTCTACAGGAAATACTACATATTTATGAGCAAATGTGAACATTAAACACCTGCACTAGCGTATTGACACGATATTAAATGACACAAGATGAATACATTAAAATCATATAAATTAACTCACGAGAGAAAAGGCCAAATGATACAAAACAAGTCAACACAATATATGAAAAAGAAGGCTGGCCAAAACAATAACATTCCCTAAATTTAATTTTTAAACCACAGACCATTTCAATAATTTATGTTATTGACCAGATAAAACAATGTGCCTGCTAGCGTTATTGAAATAAAACTTTCGTTTTGTTTCACTAGTCAACGTTGTTTTCCTTAAAATTTCCTTAAAAGTTCTTTATGGCAACATGTCTAGAAAATGAATCAAAATGTACTTAAACAATTTGAATATTATTAAACGTTTTTATTTCTTTATACAGCAAATAATCATTATGGAATTATTAGCAGAAATACAAACTTGTGACAGCGCCTGTCAGCAGAAATATCTCCTAACGTATGTCTTCCCTCGGACTAAAACTCCATGTTTTGTTCCTTTGGCCAGCTGCTTTGTGCGGAATGATGGGTTTCCGGTCATTCTTCACTGAAGACTGGTTACAGCAAATTCTCTCCTGGCAGGACAACCAGGCAGGGTGCTACAAAGGGGAGACAATTCGGGAAAGCCAAGTCGGTGAGTATTGTACGAGTTGATGCTTTTTATGTCTTTTTTTATGTAAACCCTTCTGCGAGTTACCGACGTAAGAAAGGTACGTCTGTACGTGAATGTGTGCGTTGTGTCATTATGTTACAAGGTTTCAATGGAGGTTAGTGCCTGTATAGTAAAACCTCTCCACAGCAACTGGCGGAGGAAAATATAACTCTTATTATGACAAAAGATACTTACAATGCTTTTGCTTATCGTAAATTGAAAAAACAGGGATTGTTCCTTTTACTACATAATTATGGTTGATAGATCACTAGTTTCAGATATGCTTTCGGTAAAAAAAAATATATCGGAATTTTGTCCTTATGTTTACATAAATGTTACAAAGTCTTCATTTGAAATGCACAATTTGGCCAATTTGTAAAACGAAAATATTTTTTCTTATCAATAAGCAGTTTAATATTCAGACTACAACATGGTAATATCGATGACAGTTATAATAACAGTGGGGATAGTTAAAATAACAAACATAGTAACAGTGTATGTGGTGTTTTTATTATTATTTCAATATGTATGACAATTCCAATGTGGAACTTATATATCTGAGTTATATGATCTCGACCGGATCAGGCTGTAGTTGTCATTGCACCTATTGTCAACTGGATGCCATTGACGAATTATATGTTTATTTGTTGTGATGTGGTACATATGTAATATAATAGTACAATTCTGTTAAAAAAATGTTATATATTTTACAAATAATTGCAGAGTTCAGACAAACAAAATCGCAAAAGACCGACTGTAATACAATACACGAAAAGGCAATACAATATCGCAAAATCACAGTATATGACATGATCTTTATGGTTTTTACAGAGTATCGAGAGACGAAAACGTCAGAAAGCGGTGTGAGCCGAGTAAAGAGGGAGGAGAGGGAACTTCCGGACGGCTGTCTGTGCCACATGACCACCGTGGCGGCTGGTGCCTTGAGCCTCTACGTCCGCTATATCGCCGAATATCAACAAATGGTGTTCGAACGCACTCAAGTCTTCAATAAAACTACGTAGAAACAATAAAATGTTAACATATAAAGTCTTTAAAAGTTACATATTTACCTGAATAGTGATATATATAATAAAGGGGATTAATGTTTTCACTCAATCCACATTAAAGTCAAGAGATGCCTGGTTTAAAAAAATCCATTGCGAGATAGATTATTTTGGTAAATGGAACTTAAAGTACATGTTAGGCTCTTCAGAGAAAGTATGATAGTAGAATCTGTATAAATAGTAATTTAAGGTATAATATTTTATACATTTATCCTTATATTAACATAATAATAATAATAATAATAATAATGATAATTATAAACCAGAATTCAACAAATAATTGTTGTTTCTCTGAATTTAAAGTGTATGAATACAAGATATGTTTTTATTTCTCGGACATCTTGCAGTCAATTAAGATACAGTAACACAATGTAGTTATTGCGAAAACACACGTTATACATATGTATACACCAAACGCTTTAAAAATTATGCGGACACGTCAGTATGTGTGAACTCATTTTGTAAACTTAAACATTACCCATATTTATTACTATAAAACCGTGGATAGCTGTGTACTTGTGCTACAAGCTATAACAAGAATCCTATAGACCCTTTGTATCTACAACTGTGATCTACTGAAGGTCTAAATCAATAAAAAAAAACTAGATTTTATTTTCCAAAATAAGAGAGATTTTAAATTTAAAAAAAACAGATATGATCAAAAAACTTTTATTTTATTAAATCATATATTTTTTATCACTTGTTCGTTTCTAAATACACCTCTCCTCGTTAATGTCACCGTGGCGCACATTGTAGTATCGTTGTCAAGGAAACAGCCACCACGCCCCCCACGATAAAACACCCTCCCTGTCCCTATCCCTGGGCGCATGATCTCTTAGCCAACCACACGTGTGAAAGAAAGGCCTTCTACTTGTAGTTCTCATTCCTACCAGCCCTGCCCAAACCTTGCTCCTAATTTGGCGTTTATAACTTTTAATACTGATTAATATGCATACTACCATCATGGGAAATTATTTATAACAGTATTAATTTTCTTTGATTGAAAATACAACAATAGGCAGTGCATAAACAATTTTTCGCTTTCTTTTGATATTTCCTTTTGCCTGCAAAAAGCCTACATATTTGCTTTTGCTTTGAATAATACGCCAGAGTGGATCAAAAATGTCAAAACAATAAAAATGCTGGGTCAATTGATGTGTAAAAAGTGCCTGTTTAGTCCTTATTATCAAATGTAAAAAACAAATCACGTGATCTAATGATAAATTCATTGAATCTCATTTTGACCTGACTGGTTCCATGATGTTACTCGCCTACTGGGTTGTTTTGTCACGTGACCGTCCGCCATTGAGTTGGCTGTAGAATGTATAATAAACTCAGAAGTAAGAATCCTGAAGTTTTTGTCTCATTTAGACATGTCATCACACCTACAGAAAATGTTTTTTGTCGATTTATAAAACTCCTATTGTTGTTGTTTTTTATAACAGACTTGGCGGTATTTTATTTAACATTGCCTACAAGGGGTGAGTAAAATATTTCACTATAACTTTTTACCACATATTGAAGATTAATGTAAATCTAGCCTCTAGATTGTTGCTGCATACTATATACACTACCAACGTTGTGAGAAATTAGATCATGTATAAATATACAACATATTTTTTGAAAAAAAAATATAATGTACCCTAGTCATTCGATAATCAGTTAAAATGACCACAACAAAAGCCTCCTGCGCAAAATTTGCTACATCTGTCTAAATCTCGAATTCTAAATTGCTAATGCGAACAAAATCCCTCACAGAAGTATTAATTGCTTAAAATAGAAAATCTTCATTTAAGGTAACTGGATAGTGACAAATTTGTTAGTTGCAATCACTCTGAAAAGTTTAGTATAGTTTATATATGAGCTGTAGATTATAAAAAAAAATCAGTGGGTTACCATTGAAATAATAATTTTATTGCCTCATGTGTATGGTTGATGTAAACAGGCAATGTTGCCATTTTTAGACATTAACTTTATTATATCATATCAACTATACTTTTGTGAAAAAAGGGTAAACAAGCCTATATGGCAGTTTCTAACATTCAGCACAAATAAAGCTTTCATTTAAAACCAAACAAGGCTATCCCTAAAGTGATAATTACAAAAATATCTCATAATAAATAAAAATAAAATAATTAATTAAACTTAAAAATATATTAAAAAAACTATCAGAAAATACTTAATTTAGATGCGGAGTTCTTTAAACTTCACATACAGATAGAACTTTTTATTCTGGTTAAAGTAAATACAAAAAATGTATGTGTTACCATGCAAACTGAAGAGCTATGGCTTGTCAAATATTATAAATTATTATTTTTAATTAAAAATATGCATAAAATATCACCTTTTTGATTTGAGATGCAGTAGTCTTTAAACTTTACACGTAGATAGAAATCGTTTTGTTGTACATATAAAAAAAAATTAAGGTAGATTTTACCTTGTAAAATTTAAGAATTCGAGCTTATAATATGTAAAAAAATACATGTAAAATATCACTCATATTTTTCTTTTAATGCACCGGTCTGAACACTTAACATATAGGTAGAACACATTTTGCTGAATAAATCAACAACAAAAAAGGTAGATTTTTTGGTAAAAATCAGGATGAAAGCTGGTCAAATATAAAATATTTATATATATATATATTGCAACAAACTAAACACACAAACTGGCATACGTTTTGGATTTACAAGATACAAGAAACTTTATTTAACGTCGGTTTTGTACAATAAAAACCATTAGCTATAAGCTATTTTCCGACATGACAGTGATCGTTTAACACATAGACATAAAAGACAATCAACGAAACCTGTAAAAAGAAAGTTACGACAGTTACATTAGAAAATAAAACACAAATTAATAAGACCGACATTCTAACATATAAAATACATTACAGAAAGTTGCACATGAAATCACAAAAAAAATAAATACATTTACACATGACACATGTACAGGTCTGACCAGTCCAGGTCCGGATCATTCTGGTAAACTCCTTGTAGTTATCACATGTTCTAACATGATTTGGTAGATTGTCCCAGACCCGGGCTGCCTCAAACCTGAACGATTTCTTACCATATGTTGTTGTTCGGACTTTTGGGACTAAAATGGTTTTACTGTTTCTAAGAGTATAAGATGATTGTTTAAATTCAACAAGATCGTGTAGATAAGGGGGAGACAAACGGTAAAGGCATTTATATGTTTCTATTGCTATGGTTCTAAGTCTAGCAATATGCAATGTGGGCATGTTAACTTTTTCTAGTAAATCTTCGTAGGTTGAATTAAAATCATTAAAAACAATTCTAAGTGCACGGTGTTGAAGTTTCTCTAACTTTTCAGTATTCTGTTAACTACAAAAATGCCATATAATAGGACAAAAGCTAAAGTTTGGCCTGATAAAAGATTTATATACCAACAGTTTACATTCTACAGATAAAAATTTGCTAATTCTTAAAAGTACATTTAACTGACCAGCAGCTTTTTTGCTTAACCGGGTTATCTGTGCATCAAAATTCAATAAAAAGTCTAAATCTACACCTAAGAGTTTAACCTGATCTTCACATGCAATATTTACATCATCTATGTTAAAACATTTCAGTTGATCATGGGTTTTCTTACCGACAGCTATGGACTGAAACTTATCTGGATTGGCTTGCATTTGATTCATGTTAAACCAATTAATGAGAGTTTTGCTTTCTTGTTCTAGGGTGGATTTTAAAACACAAATACCAGGATGGTTAAAAGAAAGGGTGTTATCATCTGCGTAGTTATAAAGTGTAGATTTTTCAATAAAGTAAAAAATATCGTTTATAAAAATGTTAAAGATAAGAGGTCCTAAAATAGATCCCTGTGGGACGCCTTTGATAGTCTCAGTCCATTGGCTGTGTACTTTACCTATTTTTACCCTTTGTTTTCTGTTAGTTAAATAATTATGTACAAGTGAAACAGAGTTGTCTGACAAGCCATATGCTTTGAGTTTAAGAGCGATGAGGTTATGTGGGAGGCAATCAAACGCCTTTGACAAATCCATAAGTATGTCACCCACATGTTCATTGTTGTCTAGTGCCATTTTCCAATCTTCTATCATTCGCAAAAGTGTTGTTTGACAACCATATTTCGGAAGGAATGCAGCTAAAAAGTTATGAAAGGTATTATCAAAATATGTACAGAGTTGATCATTTATAACTTTTTCAAAAACTTTTGACGTCGATGAAAGGATGCTTACAGGTCTATAATTTTTCATTTCAAATGGGTCATCTTTCTTATATAATGGGGTAACTTGGGCCTTTCGTCAGGAAAGATATTTGTTTCAATCATTTTATTAACAATGCGTGTTAGTGGTACACTAATAGATTGAGCAGAGCAAATTAGAATTTTTGGCGGGATATTATCGACACCAGTGGCCTTTTTAGGGTTTAACGACTTAAGGGACTTAGATATTTCTGTTTGGGTAACAGGTTGGAAATGGAACTGGTTGTTTGTATTTTGGGTTTCAATTATTTTAGATACATTAGGGTGAGTTTGTGAAATATTTTCCTGAGCATCGATGCCTATATTTTTGGCAATATTAACATAGAACTCGTTTAGTTTTTCGCATACTTCTGATTGATTTGATATCAAGTTTTCATTTTCTTTAATAATGATTTCTTGAGAGCCACGAGAGACTGACTTTTTGGAAAGGAACGGTTTGATAGTAGGCCAGAAATCCTGTGATTTTGGCCCGCCACCACAACGTTCGAAAAAGTATGTTTTAATCGAATCACGTTTTACTTTAGTTTTAAGGTTTCTTAATTTTTTATATTCATCCCAATTTCGACTGGTTTTATGTTTCAGATATGTATTGTGAGCCATTCTAGTTTTGTAAATGATTTTACGATATTCTGAGTTCATATATGGTGGTGGGTTTTTCCGTGGATACTTCTGTTTAACAGGTGCATGTTCATCCAGTATTTTTATGAACAGTTTCTCGTAGGCCCAATATGTATCATCAATGTCATCAAATACAAATGCTACATCAAAGGGGATATTTTGTAGGTCAAGGTTAAATTGGTTTTCGTTAAAAATTTTGTAACTCCTAAATGCTACTTTCTGTCGTGAGATACTGTTCACTTGTTCTTTAATAGATGTAAAGATCATACTATGACAGTCGCTTATACTGCAATTGAATACTGACGTGTTACAAAGCAAGTTTGGAGAATTTGTGAGAATAACATCTATAAGAGTAGGGTTTTCAATGTTTTTATGGCAAGTTGGTTTCTTCACTAAATTGACTAAATCGAATGAATCCATAATGTTTACAATGGTTTTAGATTTTTCTTGTTTAAACAGATCATAATTCATATCACCAATGGTCAACAGGTTGTCAAAACTCATCAGCATTTTGTTTAAACATATTGTTATATTAGATTCAAAAGTCGTGTCAGAAAGTGAGGGTGATCGGTATACAAAGAGAATACCCCATTTTCTTTTCTGCATCTCAAGTTCTAAACATATTGATTCTAGTTGTTCACTCTCCAGGTCAATAGTCTCTTAATAGGTTAATCAGCACGGGTGATTACCATAATACCACCACCGCGTGCATCCCGATCATTTCGGTAAAGTTTATATCCATCTACACTAAATAGGTTATCGCTGAAGGTATCAATTTTCGTTTCAGATACACAAAATAAGTCTACTAAGTTACGGTCAAATAAGTCTCTGATCTCTTGAAATTTGTATCTTATGCTATTGATGTTTATATGACCTATAAGAGGTCGTTTACGATCCTTGTTTCTAAGCATTTTTACTTCCGTAAAAATGTCAAGACACTCTGGTTGTGAGTTTATTGAGGTGTGATGAGAATCATTTATTACATTTGAAGAGTCCTTCCAGTCTTCTTCTTCATCAGCTGGGGGGACGAAACTGTCATTTATGTTTATTATCGACGTCGAGCATGTTAAATCGATCGGTGGGGGGGGGGGGGGGGGGGGGTCACAGATAATTTTTCACAAGTCGATGTTTGTTCTGTTTCGTTGTTATTTAATGTAGGTACAGGTGAGAGTTCGGAATAAAAAGAGCACGACTCGCTACAGAACCATTTTCGATCCGAGAGGTGATAATGTTGGCTGTACGTAGTTGCAGGTATATTTGCACACTTAATGTGCGTCTGTTGAGCACAGTTGTGACAGGCTACAAAACGATGTGTTCGAGCAATAGGTTTGGCACATACAGCACAAGGATTCTTTACAGGTCCTGGGTTCATGGCAATATCAGTAAAAGAAAGGACATCTTGAACATTTTATTTGAGTTCATGTGGCGAAGACTTTTTTAAATCTTGTACAGTGGTAGTACATAGTTGTAGCAGTTGATAAGCATAAGTCTGGCGCACAGAGTAGGTTTACACTGACTTGTTCAATGTAAGGTTGTTCTGTGCACAACAATTTTTTGTATTGTACAGATAAGATTTCGGTTGGCGCTTGTTCACCTCGAGAATGCTTGTTGTTGTGAGTAAACACATTAGTGTCTATAACTGACTTGTATGTAGTCAGAACTATGGTTAAAATAATTATATGTAATGCATTCACCATGATTGTACCTGATGGATAACGGTAATCTGTTCAGATAATCTGTTCAGGTGAGATGGTCCCAAGTTGCTAATCCTCTCGGTATTTACTATACAAGTGTAACCAATGAAGTGTGAATCAAGTGTATTTTAAAGAAAATCAGTCTTTTGTTGCCTTTTGTTTTCTGCATTTCTAAAATATCACTTTCATTTATGTATCTTTTTCAAAACAAAGTTAATAGACATATAGAAGGTACTTTCCTGCACACATCCATATAAAATACTCAAATGTAAAATCAGTTTTGATTAAAATAATCCAAGTTAAAGTGTCAGCAAATAAAACATGTCTCACACCACACCACACTGTAGACCTTACTACTAAAATAAGGTACATCTAACAGTTTCGACGACCTCTGTCGCCATCACCAGGGATTCTATATGGATTTAGTTGCAAAAGTCTCAATACAGTACATAGAAAATAACAATTATCATTATATGATACAGTTCTTCCCAAAACCAGATTCATGCAAATCTACAAACAAGAAAAGTGGCAGAGCCACTATAGGATACCCCATGCAGAAATTTAAGGTGCAGCACAACGCCGTGAATGCGGGATAGTTCAAATCTCAAACAAATCTGCGCGATCGTCTGCGCAGACGCTCCAAATTTGTCACTATCCAGTAACCTTAAATCATCGTAAGTGAAAAGGCATCGCTCAGTATTTCTGAAGTCGATAGTTATTGTGTTTTGTCACACGATTAAGGAAAGGAGCACGGCGCCACTCATTGTACAAGTGCTTATTCGAGAGTAAAGTTCAGAAATGCACAACTGCCCTGTTCCTTCCTGGAAGTTTTTTAGTTTTTGAAATAAGCAATGTATCCCAACGGTTAGCATTGGCAAGTATTAAGTAAGAACATCACAAGGCAATGGCAAAATACCAATATAGTAGTCAATGACAAAAAACTGAATCCTAAAGATTTTTTAACATCGAAGATTTGTATATCTCTTTTTTAAGGCAAACTGTAATAATCATTAACATTCAATATGTACCTTATACATAAGCGAACATACGCTGGCCTGTTTAATATAAAGTCAGCATTCGTATTTTGATTTTGCTTTATTATTATATTATGCCCTGAGTAATCGTACGGTTTGCTGAGCGGCAATGTCGCTATGTATCATTTGTTTAAAATGTCCTTAATAATAGGACTGTAACAAAGATCATTTGAATAATAGAAAATTTAAACGCGCCATCTTAGAGACGATCGGTCAGGTGTGCCTTCTTACACGGAACCACATAACGAAATTACTTTGTTCTTTTACAACAATTTTTGCAACTCACTTTAAGGGCGTCCAATGTTGTGGGTTTGTGCATGTTTTATAGACTGTTTATGGATACGATTTTGCACATTTAGCACACAAATTACATTTTATTTTGTAGTTAGAAAACAAGATAAAAACCTCAAAACTGTTTCCATGCGATGTGTTAACTTATTTTGTGTTTGACACACATAAATTAATCTAATGCATTCTTGACATTGACTAGTATAGTCATTATAATAATTCTTTGATGTTGCCTTTTGTAAATCTGTATTTATTCAATATGATATAGCTAAATAAATAATGTGTTTATAACCAGGGCATCTCGCTCACTTATCAGAGAAATTACTAACTATAATATACACATATAAATTCTACCTACCTCGTCATTTCTCGGTCGTGTTCATAAAGTAAATAATCATTAATAAGAACTAACTAGTTTGTGTGTAAACACATATGCGCTGCAACTTACTGATACGGAATGCATAGATTGAAACGAAAGGCATAGAGTGATACGGGATGGTATGGACAAGAAACTCAAAGATATACAGACATTGAAAGACGGAGACTTTGATTACATCAAATTTGCCTTTGTTGTCCGAAAAGAACAATTCACAACATTGATCATCTTGGCATCATTCGGAATAGTTCTTAACGATAAAGTCACATCTTGCACCACGAGATAACAATATATAACACATGCAGCTTCTTTAATTTTGTATAAGGTGACATATGGACTAAAACAAATGATAATTTATCAACTTATTAAACTTAATAAAATGACATAATTAATAACATAAAGCACACACCGTGTTTCCCATCATATTGGTTGAAAGAATTGAATTTCGTCTTTCAGTAGTATTTTTATCTTGCAGCATTGTATTTTTATCAAAGAATTTGTGAACTCAATATATATGAGTATATGGAGTTTTCAATGTTCCAGTTTCCAACAAAAATAAGCAATGATCAGTTTTGCGCGGTGTCGCATATGACAGCGTCCAGATTTGTTCGAAAGCACACTTTTTGAAGCACGAAGGATTTACCCTTCGTGACATTGACTACCAGTTGCCAGACCGGCCGCAATAGCTAAATTTGTAGAGCGTCGGCTTGCAGATCGGGATGTCGCGGGTTCAAACCCCGGCCGAGTCAAACCAAAGACTTTAAAGTTGGCAGTAAGGGCTTCCTAACGCTCGGAGCTAAGGGGACAGCATTACGCCTCAATCGTCGGTGTCAGTATAATGCACCGACCGGGTTCAGTCCCTGGGCACATCATAAGTGCCCCTGTGCTATAATGATAGAAATGTCGCTGCACAGTATCGGCAAAAAATGCCGGCAAATCCCATCCCATCCCAGCTGCCAGTCTTCATGCTTGGGAAAAAAGAAGTGCGCGAAAAGGAAGATCTATTTTTAAGGTGACACGCGCCAAATGTTAAATTTAAAATTGTATTCTGTTTAAACTCAGATGTTCAGATGAATAAATTGTGTAATACGAAAATACATGAAGAGCAGACTTATTAATAAAGAAATATCAAATGATTACTTGAGGAAATAGATGAAAAGAGGAAGGAAAATGTTATTAGAACGCGTGTTCCACTGACTATACACTATATACTAGGCCGAGCTATTTGCGATATCCCACTCGGAGCCTCAATGACTTCTGGGGCTCTATACCAGGTTTGCAATCGGGATTTAGATTCAGATCACAGGGGTCCCGCCTTGCCGAAATAAATAACTTTTAAATTTGAGCTCAGTGTATTTTGGTCGTGTCCGGTAACTCACTTATGAGCATTTCTTTCTATTTTTTTTAGTTTAAAATACAACCATATATAAATTATTGTATGTTTTATATAATGCATGTGGTAGTTTCTAAAGTCGGATGATAGTGACTGTGTTGTAATTTTTGTCCAAATGTATAATCTATATTTAGAAGGAGTGGTTGTTTTGCAACGGAAGACAATCAATTTACCAAATAATAATTTTAAGTGACTTTAATTGGCATACCTTAAACACTTACACTCACTAACAAAAATTTTACACCGATTTTCGTCGCCTTGATTAAGTAAAGGAATAAAAATATCTATGTCGATGGAATTCTTGATAACACCAGACACAATAAAACTTTATCATTATATTTTCACTTTGGATGCCCGATTTGCTAATGTTTCTTCTTTGTTTATGTCGCCTTTTATTGTGTAAACCGTTGTTTTTTAAAGTACATTTTTGTTCGTTTGCGATTGCAGTTTTAAACAATATTTAATTATTCTGGTACATCAAGTTATATATAAAGAATACCTACCAATTTTTTCATTAATGGCAGATAAACATGTTGATAATTTGGCACCTGATGGCCTTAAAAAATCTTCGATGCATTCTTTTAATATCAATAAACAAACATTCCTCATTTAAATATTGTTTTATTTGGAAATGTAGTAAACCATCTAGAATGATGATGCTTCTATTCACTAATGTATTAGTAACATACATTCTACTTTCGTTTTGGCACTTCCGTTTTTCCGCTTATGCTTGTTTCTTCATCACGAATAATAAACTGGTGTTCTGGTTAAATCGGCGCTGTTCATCAGTTGTCTAGTCTCAAAACATAACAGGAAAAATATCTGATAATCACACATGTGCAATTAAAATTGCTCATACGTGTGGGTATTTTCACAGCTTGCCATTTCGACGTACACGTCTGGATTTTTGGCTCCGGTCAGGCACTATACATACCAATATAAAAGGCGCAATCCCTTTTGGGTATCTTCGGTCTTTTTTATTGATTGGCGCTTGTTAAACACAGACAGGTACGAATCATAATTTTACATGCACGATTCATTTATTTTATTGGCGTTTAAAGTGAAGTGTATATAGCCCCCAAACTGTACAGTGGAGTGTATATAGCCCCCAAACTGTACAGTGGAGTGTATATTGCCCCCAAACTGTACAGTGGAGTGTATATAGCCCCCAAACTGTACAGTGGAGTGTGCATAACGCCGAAACTTAGTGCATCGAGCAGTTTGCATAGTGCAATAGTTTGTGGTTGTTTTTCACTGATAGTCTTTATTTTCTGTGACAATAGGAACAAAATAATTCAAATGTTTCCTAGGTTTGTGTAATAGTGATGGCTATTGTTTAAAATCATATAAGGGAAGTTCTAAATGACTGTACATATGTGTATATTATGAGCATTTATTTGTAAAGAATGAACGTTTAGAGCGAATTATTTCATGATTTGTGCTGTCCTTATATTTAGGAAGTGTTCATGTCCCTATCCACCTCTTTCCCCTCACCCCCCACCCCGAAATTTCCTTTTTCCATAGAACGCCGTAGATGCATTTTGTGGTGGGTGGAAGACTCTCACTGTCTCAGTACAAAGTATATCTAAGTGCAGGAAGAGGGATGGGATTAGCGGGCATTTTTGCCGATATTGTGCAGCGACATTTCTATCATTATAGCACAGGGGCACTTATGAGGTGTCCAGGGACTGAACCCGGTCGGTCCATTATACTGACACCGACGAGTCAGGCGTAAAGGTGTCTCCTAAGCCCAGAGCGTTTGGAAGGAAGCCACTACTACCAACTTTGAAGTCTTGGGTTTTACCCGACCGGGGTTTGAACCCACGACCTCCCGGTCGGCAAGCCGACGTTCTACCACCTGCGCTAAGTGCATAACGAATCAAAAATACGTCAAACAGGATTGCAGCAGAATGTTTAGAATTTGAAAAAAATGCTTAAATTACAATTTAAATAATGAACAAAACTTACTGATAGTGCCTAACCCGGACTAGACGATTACTTTTCTGCACTTTAGGACGTTTTTATTGTTTCAATTTTTGGAAGCAACTGTACGCACGTGCGTAAGTGCGTAAGCCCAGGCACTCCCATGACGGTTACACGTATTCAATATATACAAACTGTTCAATGCCACCTTCAAAGCATATTGAGTTCATTTGAATGAGGTCATTCAGGCAGATATGGGGGGTTTTACAGCATAGAGGTAAAAAGGTTGATCTAAGCTATGATAGGCAACACACTAACACACTACTCCCTATTCAAATAAACGGCCCTCGCTCATTGTCTATGAAAGCTTATGCTTTACCACCAAAATGAAAACTTCCATAGATTCCAAATTGGAATTTCTCAATGGACAGTGCTAAAAATAAGTTGATAGAAGCCATTAATGGAATGTTGGTTACGATCTATTCGGTATTTATTTTTGTGTATTAGAGAGAACTGGAAATAGCCTTTTGTTCATCGGTAGATCGCTTATATATGTACACGTAAAAGGTATAGATCTACTAACACGTAAGTATTATGTGTATAAGTTTGTTTTATTTTGTTTTTTGTTTTCTTGTCCTTCGAACAGAGCATGCGAAAGGTCGTTGTCATCATTATTCGTTGCCATATTGCCAACACATTATTATTATATTACAGTATATTACATTATATTTTGACGGTGTGCAAGCTGGCTAATTAACACAACTGCAGTCTTTCTGCAACAGTCATGTGCACATGCTTTATAAAGACCTCGAGCTCTGTTCTCTGGGTTACTTGAACACGTCTTTCCTACTTTCCAAAGCAATAGTTTTTGCTCTCCTGCTTGTTTGTTTGCTGCTTTGCTATTTGTTTAACGACGCAATCATAGTCTTAATAGATATGTCCAGATACTATATATAGGAAGATCCAAAATAACTGTCTGCGTAAAACCACCGACGAACGACAGGTCAGCTCGAAGACCTCTACCAATTAATGTTTTTAACCGAGTCTCGAGCTCGAACCTACGAGCCACAGATCAAAAATAAGCATCTTAGACTCACTGGACTACTCTTATTTGACAACAAAACCGATGTGCTAGCAGGATTTATTATCAGTGATACCTGGACGATTCGAATTTATGGAAATATTGCACACCGCAATGCTCGGGGTTGACATATACATGTACATGCAAAACGTTCATAGAATAGAAAAGGCTTGTTGATATAACAGAGTTAGAATGCCGTCCAACTTAGGATGGGCAGTATGATATTTTCTCGCTATTTTAGATTGTTTGCATTACTAGCCATGTGACTGTTAAAAGCCTCGTTCACTTATACATCTACACAAGGTTGTATGACTTGTTATCTTATAGGTTCCATTCCTGAGATCATTTTCGCGGATATATATTAGTATTGCTTACTTATTTTTTAAAGTCTGTCCTTTTATTGAGAGTCAACTATTTCCCTTTCCTGAAAGACGTCTAGCCAGCTTCTAACCACAAATAATACAGAAAACAAAATCAATGAAAATAACAACTAAAAACAACAGAATGAAACGTTAAGAAACGTATTTTAATTCCACACTGAAGGGTTAATTTTTATGTCTTATAAGTTTGCTAAAGGTATACGTATACAGAACAAACGTATTGAATCAAAAAGTCATACATCTTTGCAGAAAACGTAAATAAAATATTTTTAAAAAATGTTAAGTGCACGTTTGAAACTAGATCTTCGACAAAGAGTAATTGCTTATTAAAATCACATTAAAAAGAAAGGATTGTCTATTAACTAAACAGAGAAGATGGCTCCCAGCTTCCATAAGTAAACAGCGTAGTGAGGGGCAGATACTAATGACTATAATTCAAGAGGTCTCCACTCCATCAACTGTACAACCAAACATATATCAAAACTAACTGATTACACGTGTTTTATTTCCACAAAAAATACGCCAAACAGTTGTTGTAAAGAATTTTTTAAATGACAATAATCGCAAGAAATTTGTATAGGAGTAGATCTAATGAATTGTCTCTGGACGCGAGAAAAGTTGCATCCGTTTCAAAAATATTAAATTCATCTTTAGTTTATGAGTTTCTTTCTAACCCATTGATTAAATAGGCGTGATATTGACTAACATGGCGAAGACAAATATAATTCTATCATAAGCAGCAATATTGTAGATCAACCTCACATAATTTGGTTCTATAATTACCATGTGTGACATTGTGAAGAGTTCATGCTTACAACATTTCGAGTCTTTTGAAATGTGAACCAGCTTTCTTTTTAACGTCAACAGTGATAATAATGTAAGTATTTTTTCCCTAAAACGCATAGAATATATGCCGATATTGCGTAAATCGCACATGAATCATAACAAGAGATTGGTTTACGAAGACGTTGCGGTTTACAACCCTTGAATTTATTTAATTGCCTGTCTTTTTCACAATCAACCACATGAAGCACAATTGTAAAACTACATTAGGTTTAGGTTAATGTGAAAACAGATTCAAATTAATGCTTATGCCCAAGCAATGTCCAATGGATCTTGTCAAATTCTTAAAACTTCAAACGTAGTTGCGCACGAAAACGACAAGGTTGATCTACTTAAGGTTTAACTTGCTGCTTCACACTAACTCAATGGCAAACGTCATTGACTCTCAGGCAGGAAAACCGAATTCAAGTCGCACAGTGGATGGATTTTTTTTATATAAAACTTAGAAGTTAAGAAATGCTTCTTTTTATGAGTCATCTTGCAAAATTCTGGTTTACCTCTGTAACTATTCCATTTCATATTGTATGCTATTTTTAATTACTCTTTTGCTGTTCTATGTCTAGAGAATAGATCAAATAACATATAAACTCAACATGAACTATCAAATGTACCTTCATGGCAAATCAGGTTTAACTTTAATAAGAATTATCTTATATCCCACCTTGGACGTGAAATCACCAAGAAAGATGCATATATTTGAAAAAACTACATTGGTTTCCTACAGCATTGATGCAAAGCATCAAAGGGTGTTCAATATATGGTGGGTTTTTTTTAAAAGAAGACAAAACGTTATCTGACGAAGGACAACGCCAGACATCCGATGAGTACTTTAACTTAAAGTGAGCTAAACAAAATCGAACAGTTGGACCTCACATGGACTTAAAATATGCTGCGCCATGTGTATTCCATATTGTCTAAATGTATTAATTCAATTAATGATGCAACTAATCCTAATGAAACTCATTTAAGCAATAGCGAATAAAGAATAATCTTAAAACCATCGTACTGCACTGCTAAGAGTTGAGAATAATACCTGCTTAACTGTGGTTCAGAGTTGCCAAATATATACGTGGTAAGAAAGAAGAATAAGTGGTACAAATCTGTGGCACGTAATAACCACTCGCAACACCTCGGTCATTTCTACGAAATATACTTGTCCGGATACCGCCGAGGAGTTACGAATGACATGATAATTATAACAACGGCCCATTGTCAAATTTCTAACTCATTCAGCGCGAACGCCAATTAGTGCCCAGGTAAACTTTATTTGCAGTAAATCACTCTTAAGGTATTAATAGAACACACGTGTATGACATTGTACATGAAAAGGCAATCTAATCGAAGTTATCGCTCTATGCGAAGTTAAATATGGCATTTAAATGTTAGCATATACAGAAAGTGTGTACATTGGCGGATGTAGCGGGATGGGGGTGGGGACGGCGTGGTCGGGGTTCTACCCCACTCCCTCTGAAATTGTATATATAGGTACTTTTACCATTTCAGAGTGAGTCACATCTTTATGGCTCTAGAAGTATTATTGTCATGTGTCCAGTCATGTGTCAAGTGCTACATATTTATTTATAAAAAGACTTGAAGAAAAGAAAACAAAGCATTGAATTTAAACATTTTATGTAAAACATAACTTCTATGAATACATCTTAAGCTTATGAAATGCATGAAATGTAACAAATTATTTGGCTTCTGGGTGTTAACACACTCCCTTTTGGGACCATGCCACCAGACTTACTCCTACCTATGGTGCTCGCTCAGTTTAACCTCTCCTCACATCACATGACAAACTGTGATTATTGATTACCTTTTTCGCCGAGAATACAAACAGTTTAAAAAAGTTTTTAGCTGCTTCTGAAATGCTGGAAGAACTGGCTCTATTCAACTGCTACATTAAAAAAAACATGCTCCGAGACCCCTGAAAATACGTAGGACTTTTTAAATTTTAAAGATGGCATCCAACATGAAGAATAAATTTTTATCAGGATCAGGATGGCAAGATATTTCCGCAATCAAACATTATTTCTAGATACTGTTTTATGTTGTTTATTTATGATCGTATATCTCTATGTGAACTTGAACCATAACAACACATTATTTATGCCGGTATGATAATGATATCATCTGTATAGGCGTTATTTAATTTCGTTCGAGACCTTGAGCACAACCTAGCAGCTTGACATTATAAGTCGAATGTATAAAGATAATGGTAAAGGAAAAGAAACAATCCAAACAGCTACAACGAATATCCATGATATCCTGTTTAGTAAACTATTCGAAAAAATAATTCTAAAGCGTTTAAACAACTACTTAAAGATATAATCACCCAAATTCCCAAGTCCACAGCAAAACGGGTTTCAAAAGGGTTTCGGTTGAGAGAAAATCAAGTACGTGGTCATATTTGAACAAAAGTATGTACAAGTTATGATATTGTACCAAACTGAGAGAAAAAAAAAACGAGTACATGGTCATGTTTGACCAAAAATCTGCTTTTGACGTTGTAAGACATAGCACACTGTTTGTTAAGCTAGGGAAGGTAAGGATTAAAAGGCAAACTCCTTCGCGTACTAATTAAAACATTGTAATCGGGTGATAGAGTGGGAATGTGTAAGCTCTCTCATAAGCCCTATTAGCGGAGGCTGCACATTTTTCACCACTTTTTTCGGGGCTTATAGTACACGTTAAACATCGGCAACTTTACTTCCGTTTTTCATGTTGTTTATATATAATATCATCAGCACATATAGAGTCGCAAAAGTCAGTCTTTCTGTGGCTCCCTAGTTCATAAAGTAGTAACTGTGTCACGTTACCAAAATAAGTAAATGTGTAATTATTAAACAAACATTCGTGACCTGGACGTTTTCGTTTTGACAATGACCTAACAGCACCTTTAACTTCTTAATATCTGAAGTAAACTTTAAGAGGATCGCACTGTTGTGATGTATCTCGTGGCAATACACGCACAACTCTTTAAGTAATCGCATAGAACGTCTTTATCGCATAGGTCGTTGAGCCTTTCTGAGAAGAACTGATTAAAACCATTGCATGCACTTTTGTTTTCGTATTGTTAACGATCACAGAAATGTTATTACCTGTATTGAAAGAGCTGACATTGTGCGAAATTTAAAGTCTAACTCTGCCCCGAAATACTTCGTTATTGTATTGTATTTGGTGGCTCTTTGAGTGCGCCGAAATAAACGCTTCGCTTCTTTGTTGGCACGATATGAGTCTAAGGCTTCACTGAAGTAATAAACACGTGCTGCCTAAAAGTTCGAGCTTGTGCATGCACAGTTATCACTTCCGCTGACGAATACAGTTTAGTTTCATGGTTGGTTGTTGATGTAGGGATCTGGGCAGCAGTGTACACGACATCGTCGGATACATCGTCGGCAACCACAGTACTTTTTTTCGTTACACTCCATACATACCGTGGGAAATTTGACTAGCAAAATCTCGTTTTCATGAATATGCATGAGACAGGGGAGACCATTCTTCTTCCAATGAATAAGAATATATGACGAAGTCCTATGAGTATTGCAACATATACCAAACTCCGAAAAGGCACAGAACAAGGGTATTTCACATGCAAGCCAAGCGAAAAGTAAGAACAAATTTGTGATGAGTCATTTAAGGAAAAGAGCAAACCCGACAGTTACCGCCTTGGAACGGTCAGTCGGCAATATGGACCGACTGGGGTGCTTAAACCGGTTTTACAGAGCTCTAACCTCGCACTTCCTGACGAGTTTCTCAAATGCAGTAACGAAAAGAAAAACGATATATTTGAAAACAAAATGTCCATGCGCTGATATTTGCTATACGTTATGACGATGTAGTGACGTCATCGAAAAATAATGTCCACATAGTGTTCAGAAAAGGAATATGATATTATTTCGATTTGAAAAACAACACAAAAATGGTTGACTACAAATAAAATTAACTTTCTGAATCATGAACAAACATGACCAGAGACGAATAAATGGTTGTAGCATCCTGTTCATGTGAAGATGGAATTGACGAACCAAAGTTCAATGTCCATCAAAGGAAATACACATAACAAACCTTATAGGATGAATTAAATGACAACATAGATTACATGCACGGGGAGATTTTTTACGACCGCCACACTGCACAAGTAACTTTGTTGTGAGCATGAATAAGAATATATGACGAAGTCCTATGAGTATTGCAACATATACCAAACTCCGAAAAGGCACAGAACAAGGGTATTTCACATGCAAGCCAAGCGAAAAGTAAGAACAAATTTGTGATGAGTCATTTAAGGAAAAGAGCAAACCCGACAGTTACCGCCTTGGAACGGTCAGTCGGCAATATGGACCGACTGGGGTGCTTAAACCGGTTTTACAGAGCTCTAAATCGCATGTTACAATAAAATACTCTTTAATCTCAATGACGTCATACTGGGATTTTCTTACTAAAATAGAAACCAACGCACATGTTTACTCATAGAGGTCGCCATTTTGAATGGTAAACCGAACCTTAGATATAAAACGTAATTTCATTGGCTAGTTACCCATGGTGGTTTCCTAATAGCACCAATGAAACTGTCGCATTAATTATTCATGACTACGAGATTTTCCTAGCCAATTGTCCCACGGGTACATAACGCAGAATAGCGGAGTAATGTAACGGGGGATAACCGACGATGCGTCGGATACCCACGCTCGGCTATTTCGTTTTACTACATTCGTCGACCGTGGGTTTATTGGTAAATTTTCTTTGGTCCTTTAGAGCAGAATAGAACAAGAATTGGCCAGTCATAATACTGCCTACAAAATTCATACTCTTCAGCGTGGAGATTGGAACAATTACGTCGCCATTTTGGCAAGTCTGTCGAAACAATGAAAGAACGGAACTTTATTATTGGACTGAAATCTTCAACGGATTATGAACAAACCAATGAAATATTATTACCAGAAAAGATGGAAAGTGAAATATCCCACGTGAGATGAATAGAGAGTAACGGAATGGATCGGTCGTGAGTGTCCGACGATGTGTACAGACTCATAATAATGCGTCATTTATATAGTCCGGTGAGAGTGAAGTGATGTCATGAATTTGAAGTATGTTGTTTGTCTTCCTTTGAAATGCAGAAGGCAGTAAAGGCAACTAAGCGTATAATGTAGCTCTTCGAGTCACTTTAGTTAAGGAGCAGTTTATTTATATTTTATTAGCGGAGGAATTATCACTATATCTTTAGTTATGATTTACTTATTACACTTGTCCCGCTTGTCTGGAGTAAAAACAGAGTGGTGATGTTCTAACTCCACTGTGAGGATTGCTGAACTATTTATGGTTAGTGTTGTAGGGTAGAATGCTTAACTGCAATCGTGAATGGCTTTTACTGCACAGACCATTTGCTTCTGTTACTGATAAAGTAAAACAACGTGCCTGCATGCGCTATTATGACCTAAATAGCAATTCATGTATTGTTTGTAAAATGTCATATCAAAGGGACATTGTATATAACAAGTTTATGAAAATTGAGGTAAAACGAAAACTGCTGCTGCTCGCGGGTGGATCATCTTGTAGTTGATTGACGCTGATCATTTGGTGTGTAGGTAGACGCTAACTGTCTGATGTGTAGGTACACACTAACAGTCTGATGTGTAGGTAGACGCTGATAGCCTGATGTGTAGGTAGACGCTAACAGTATGATGTGTAGGTAGACGCTGATAGTCTGATGTGTAGGTAGACGCTGATAGTCTGATGTGTAGGTAGACGCTAACAGTCTGATGTGTAGGTAGACGCTAACAGTCTGATGTGTAGGTAGACGCTGACAGTCTGGTGTGTAGGTAGACGCTGATAGTCTGATGTGTAGGTAGACGCTAACAGTCTGATGTGTAGGAACACGCTAACAGTCTGATGTGTAGGTAGACGCTGATAGTCTGGTGTGTAGGTAGACGCTAACCGTCTGATGTGTAGGTAGACGCTGATGGTTGATGTGTAGGTAGACGCTGACAGTCTGATGTGTAGGAACACGCTAACAGTCTGATGTGTAGGTAGACGCTGATAGTCTGATGTGTAGGTAGACGCTGATAGTCTGATGTGTAGGTAGACGCTAACAGTCTGATGTGTAGGTAGACGCTGATAGTCTGTTGTGTAGGTAGAAGCTGATAGTCTGGTGTGTAGGTAGACGCTAACCGTCTGATGTGTAGGTAGACGCTGATGGTTGATGTGTAGGTAGACGCTGACAGTCTGATGTGTAGGTATACGCTGATAGTCTGTTGTGTAGGTAGACGCTAATAGTCTGGTGTGTAGCTAGACGCTGATAGTCTGGTGTGTAGGTAGACGCTAACAGTCTGATGTGTAGGTAGACGCTAAAAGTCTGGTGTGTAGGTAGACGCTGATAGTCTGGTGTGTAGGTAGACGCTAACAGTCTGACGTGTAGGTAGACACTGTCAGTCTGATGTGTATGTAGACACTGACAGTCTGATGTGTAGGTAGACGCTAACAGTCTGGTGTTTAGGTAGACGCTGATAGTCTGGTGTGTAGGTAGACGCTAACAGTCTGATGTGTAGGTAGACACTGACAGTCTGATGTGTAGGTAGACGCTGAGAGTCTGATGTGTAGGTAGACGCTGATAGTCTGATGTGTAGGTAGACGCTAACAGTCTGATGTGTAGGTAGACAATGACAGTCTGATGTGTAGGTAGACGCTAACAGTCTGATGTGTAGGTAGACGTAGACATTCTGATGTGTAGGTAAACGCTGACAGTCTGATGTGTTGGTAGACGCTGATAGTCTGATGTGTAGCTAGACGCTAACAGTCTGGTGTGTAGGTAGACGCTAAAAGTCTGGTGTGTAGGTAGACGCTGATAGTCTGATGTGTAGGTAGACGCTGATAGTCTGGTGTGTAGGTACACGCTAACAGTCTGATGTGTAGGTAGACGCTGATAGTCTGTTGTGTAGGTAGAAGCTGATAGTCTGGTGTGTAGGTAGACGCTAACCGTCTGATGTGTAGGTAGACGCTGATGGTTGATGTGTAGGTAGACGCTAACAGTCTGATGTGTAGGTAGACGCTGATGGTTGATGTGTAGGTAGACGCTAACAGTCTGGTGTATAGGTAGACGCTGATGGTTGATGTGTAGGTAGACGCTAACAGTCTGGTGTGTTGGTAGACGCTGATAGTCTGATGTGTAGCTAGACGCTAACAGTCTGGTGTGTAGGTAGACGCTAAAAGTCTGGTGTGTAGGTAGACGCTGATAGTCTGATGTGTAGGTAGACGCTGATAGTCTGGTGTGTAGGTACACGCTAACAGTCTGATGTGTAGGTAGACGCTGATAGTCTGTTGTGTAGGTAGAAGCTGATAGTCTGGTGTGTAGGTAGACGCTAACCGTCTGATGTGTAGGTAGACGCTGATGGTTGATGTGTAGGTAGACGCTAACAGTCTGATGTGTAGGTAGACGCTGATGGTTGATGTGTAGGTAGACGCTAACAGTCTGGTGTATAGGTAGACGCTGATGGTTGATGTGTAGGTAGACGCTAACAGTCTGATGTGTAGGTAGACGCTGATGGTTGATGTGTAGGTAGACGCTAACAGTCTGGTGTGTAGGTAGACGCTGATGGTTGATGTGTAGGTAGACGCTGGCAGTCTGATGTGTAGGTAGACGCTGATAGTCTGTTGTGTAGGTAGACGCTAACAGTCTGGTGTGTAGCTAGACGCTGATAGTCTGGTGTGTAGGTAGACGCTAACAGTCTGATGTGTAGGTAGACGCTAACAGTTTGGTGTGTAGGTAGACGCTGATAGTCTGGTGTGTAGGTAGACGCTAACAGTCTGACGTGTAGGTAGACACTGGCAGTCTGATGTGTAGGTAGACACTGACAGTCTGATGTGTAGGTAGACGCTGAGAGTCTGATGTGTAGGTAGACGCTAACAGTCTGATGTGTAGGTAGACACTGATAGTCTGATGTGTAGGTAGACGCTAACAGTCTGGTGAGTAGGTAGACGCTGATAGTTTGATGTGTAGGTAGACGCTAACAGTCTGATGTGTAGGTAGACGCTTACAGTCTGATGTGTAGGTAGACGCTAACAGTCTGGTGTGTAGCTAGACGCTGATAGTTTGATGTGTAGGTAGACGCTGATAGTCTGATAACACGACAGATCTATATGGTTTGCGAAATAACTGTTGGCATCGTCAAATAATGTCTATATTACTATTTATAATAATCTGTTCATTTTTCATCTTCACCACACCCCCACCGCCACCACGCAAAAAAGAATAAATGAATTATTACTTTTCTTGTCGTCACATCCCGATTGGAGATTACCGTAGAATTTAGATAGATAAATGCGTCGCCGTAAAATAAACATGTTCCTTAAAGAAGAAACAACTTTCTTTAAAATTATCATGACGGAAATAAGCAGATGTCACCAAATATACACGTAATTGATTTTTACTTTTACCTTATTCCGTCGTTTTTATGATATGAATAACACGTACCTGTGTAGGATAATAATGCCATTTAAGTTAGACTAGACTGGTATGTCGCCGATACGATCTACAAGAGTAACCGTCTTACCCAGAAAATACCATGCGTCACTCAGGAACAAAAGGGACAATACCAGTGATTTCGTAACTAAATTAATGATTTCATGACGCGATCGGATAAAATATGTTTGCACTGGCTGGTGCTTAAACACGTTGACTTATATTACGAATAGATTTTATAGTCTGCAATTCAAATCATATTATAATTTCGCTGTAAATTCCTATTTTACATGTCAAACAATAGAATGGAAATGGTGGTGTTTTTATTTATTTGTTTTTTGCAAATGGAAAATTAAAACGTATAAATTTTTGAATAAGAACTCAACATTGATCCGTGAGCTGCATTTTATTTTCAAATGTGACACTGAAAGTTTTCTAGTACCTAAAACATTTTAAGAACATCACAGAAAAGCCATTTACCTAAAATTACAAATGTATCTCGTTTTTAAAAGACACAAATATTCAGGGATACAATAGAAGGTTTCTTTGATTGCTGTGAGGTTTATTGTTTCCACATCTGTTTCAGTCAATCTGGTGGGAATATTGTCAACAAAAATCTTTACAATTATTACAAAACATTCGACAGCGGTGAACTACTGTGCAAACAAGTCTATACAGTGAATGCGAACTGTCGTAAAAAAGTACAAAATGTTAGTTTTGCTCTTCCTACATGGTCGCTTACAATATGTTGCACTTTGGAACAAAAGACGTTTATTCAGCTCATTTCTCGTATGATATTCACGACCGTTATATATGAATTATGATTGCATCTAAGAGCAATCTATTGTTGCGCGGAAAATATAGACAAATCAAATGTACTTCTGTAAAAGGGTAGGTATAAATGATCGACATGCGTGTAGCTATGTACGTAGTGTATTAACTTCGAGTAATGTACGTTAGGCATACACTTTTCTTTGGAACGGCTTACGTTGGCCTGGTAAGTTTAAATTATTTAACACGTTCTAAAGGAAACAAAAAAGACACCTTTGCGTCATGTGCATAATCTAAATACGGATATATTTGTTAAGGTTTTAAGGTCTCCTTAATATGCATCTGGTATCACGAAAATTGATTCATTGTGTATCATTTCTTTTTTTCTTTCTTCTTTAAATGACTGTTACAATTAAAATAGTATATAAAATCTCGAAGCTGGCACTGGTAATAACTACCACTTAATTGACTAATGCAGACATCAATGTATAAGCTTGGAAGGTGATAAACACAATTATGTTGGTCGTCGATTTAAAAAGCATAACATAACGAAGATAAAGAGTACAGAAGGAGTGCTTGTAATGAAATGGGTTAGAAATTTGTCAATATGTTGTTTTTTAGACATCAAAGCATTCGTAACTAATCGGCGGTTTTTGTTCAAGTACTTTTCGTGGACATGGTCGAAGTGTTCCGAAAAGGGGGTTCCGTGCCACTTTAACTTTCTACCACTTAACCGACTTTAACAACATCGAACCACACTTAACCTGGGTTTAACATTGTAGTGCTCACCTCTGTGCGTGTTTTATTTAAGAGTGTTATTTGTTTTTTTGTTAAAATATTTCTCTAATTAGTCCCATTAAAGTGTGATTACATTATTAAATAAAATATTTACATTTACACAACATGCAGTACATATGGTGTCGCAGGTGCCATATACATCAGACGGCAAATATTTCTAACATATGTTAAAAAGGATTAATCTAACATCCGTTGTAGTCGTGCGACAACATATTATAATGTTTTAAATATAAACATAAATTGGATGTTCTTTGGTGCTTTGCGTCTATGTTTTTCTTATACTGCTTTTGTGATTAAATCCATGCAACGATGACATACGTTGCCTGTGTTTGCAGGGGTATAATTTCTTGCCTACAGCACAATTGTGGAATTTATTACAAATGGCATCGTAATATTGAAGGAAACAAAGTTTAAAGTAAGCCGGATAAGTTCTGGTGTTTAAATAATATATTACAGACTCCTTCATTTAACCAAACATAAACTGTCACATTACAACCAGAGCACACAAAATAGTTCACTCCCTAGCGAAAAATACGTATGCTTATGCATCACAGGTAGCTATTTTTATAATCAACCCACATATGCTTGGCATCACGTGACCACAAAAGAGTTAATACATTTATCTTTTATCCTGCTTAATTCAATAGGAAACTTTTTTTGAAAAATGATGAATAAGTTAATTTCAAAGAGGAACGATTGTACGGCATATTCGAAATCTATTTAAATTGGACCTTCACATGAAAAATAGATTAGCAAAAATATTCAATCGAGTTCTTCATGATTTAAATTGTAAAATTTGAAGGAGTAATAAATTTATTTAAAGACTCGAATACAATATTTATTTCTCTGCAATATGAAATGAACAGCCGTAGGGCTAAAAATTATCGTCAAACACCGACGGACAGGCTTGACATAGTTACATTTGTAAACATGTATTTGATTATTTTGGCTGGATATCGGATAACATCTTTAAGTGGATCTAATATATCTATTACAGGTGCTATGCAGATCAACGATTGGAAAATCAAGTCAATGTTCATTGGCCTGACTTTGTATCTAGCAGTGTTCTTGTACATAAATTCAGGAGTAGCAAATGGTAAAATGTTGCATTATGGTAAAACTTTCCATTCTTAAATGCATCTCACATATATGCAAAGATGGCTTTGTTTTTTCTTAAACTTTGTTCAAAGAATGGTACAGTTAGGCGGTCCATTCACTTTTTAACGTTGAGGTACGATATTAAAGCGGTCCATTTACGTTTAAACATTTAGGTATGATACTTAAGCTGTCCGTTCACATTTTATTATTAAGATACGATATTTAAGTGGTCCATTTACATTTTAACCTTAAGGTTCGACAGTTGAGCGGCCCATCCACATTTTAACCTTAAGGTTCGACAGTTAAGCGGCCCATCCACATTTTAACGTTAGGGTACGATATTAAAGCGGTCCATTTACGTTTAAACATTTAGGTATGATATTTAAGCTGTCCGTTCACATTTTATTATTAAGATACGATATTTAAGTGGTCCATTTACATTTTAACCTTAAGTTCGACAGTTAAATGGCCCATCCACATTTTAACCTTAAGGTTCGACAGTTAAGCGGCCCATCCACATTTTAACGTTAGGGTACGATATTAAAGCGGTCCATTTACGTTTAAACATTTAGGTATGATATTTAAGCTGTCCGTTCACATTTTATTATTAAGATACGATATTTAAGTGGTCCATTTACATTTTAACCTTAAGGTTCGACAGTTAAGCGGCCCATCCACATTTTAACCTTAAGGTTCGACAGTTAAGCGGCCCATCCACATTTTAACCTACTATGGTAGAACCACACGGCCCGCACTTTATATTCGCGTTAATTATTTAGTCATTGTTGATGTCTAAATCGAAACTTTATACGGTTATTGAGCTTAAGATGGCACAAAATCGTTACCTACTATGGCATAGTTTTGATTCCTAAAAATACAGAACAATCTTTTAAAGTACAACATGTTAGTGATCAGATGCATGACTGTAATCTAAAAAGTACAAAAAAACTGTAAAAATCAATGATACGCATATTATTTTTCTAGACGACGTTGTTTCAGGGCCAACAAATAGAAGGTTCCAGCTACAGCAACGGCAGCACGTGAATGTGGTCAAAAATGCTATGCAGGTAAAATGAAATATCCAGTTTATAACCGATCCTTGAGTAAGTGTTGCTATTTCAGACCCAGTACGTGGGTAAGTTTTGCCTTTTCAGTCCCGATCTTTAAGTGATGTTATGTCATTTGAGACCCAATTCGTATATACTCGTTGCCTATTCAAGGTAAGTGTTGTCATTTCAGACGCGATCCTAATATATATTTGGTGCCTTTCAGACCAACTTCTTGGGTAAGTATATTCATTTCAGACGCCATTCTTAAGTAAGAATAGCCATATGAGACATGATCCTTAGGAAAACGTTGTCGCTTGAGGTCCGATCCTTTGGGTAAGTTATGCCATTTAGACTTTAGATTAAACTTTGCGAAAACGACCCTGTTAGAAACGCAACAGACTCAAATAACAGGCATTTCCTATTTTTCCTTAAAACAAAACAGGATTGACAGAAATACGTTTATTTCATCCATTTATTATATATTATGATAATCTCTTAACATTATATGTGTTATCAGACGCTCCATTGGGATCAGGACTTCTAGTCAAACTTATTTCACTTGATCAATGTTTACATTTTTATGTTTTAGACTAGTCCTATAACTCGGCCGAAGTTGACAGATGGCTATGATCTCGCCAGTAGAATGTTGAAACGATACCATGGCAACAAAACCGCCTGGAAACCTCGTCGGCGCGTACGCGTCTTCTCCGTTTTCAAGAGTTACTCTACAAACCTCCAGTTCTGTGCGATTTGGAAGATCGCATCAACGTTAATAAAACGACTCTTTTGGGTCCATTTTCACAGAAATAAGATAACAAACCCTTACGAAATAGCATACGACAAGCGGATTTATCCAAACGCACAACATATTTTCAACACACGACACGGCATGATAGCAATGATGGCACGAGACCCATACAGTCGTTTGCATTCTGCGTACGTTGATAAACTTCTGGCGCCGAACCCGTTTTACTGGAACATTATTAGTGTTCCTGCAATCAAACTGGTACGCTCCAACTCCTCTACACTTTCCAGACAATGCGGACACGATCTTACATTCAAGGAGTTTATTCAATATGTGAAGTTAACGATGACAAGTTATGAACTAAAACCTGATCCTCATTTTCAGACAATGACTAAATTATGCAAACCGGAATTGGTCAATTATAGCTTTGTAGGTAAAATAGAGCATTCAAGCGAAGATTTAATGGAGATCATTAATGAACTTAATATGGTGGAAACTGGATCAATACTTAAGGCCGATGGCAGAGAACTGGCCGCAATTGATGCCATTGAGGACACAGTGCACCAACCATTCGAACCAGAGTTTCGAAAGGCGTTTGTCAAGTGTATAAGTGTTAAAGAGGCACTAGAGCGAGCATGGAAAAAGTTACAAATACGAGGGCTGATTGGTAACTCGCCTCTGAATATATCAGAGGAAGCAGCGAATACTCTAAGTCATTCCGACTTCAGGCACATGGCACTAAAGGCCAGACAAATATCCTCGTCAGATGAAAGAAAATCTTTGAAAAAGAGATCGTTTAAAGACATGTACTCAACCTTGACCCCAGATCAATTGAACTCGTTAGCAAACATTTACGCTCCTGACTTTGAAGCCTTTGAATATGATCCTAGACCACCTTGTATATTTGATAATATCAGTTCTACCTGTTAACAGTAATAATAATGATAATAATAATGATAATAATAATAATAATAATAATAATGATGATGATGACGATGATGATGATAATAATGATAATAATAAAAATAAAAATAATTAATAATAATGATAATAAATAATAATAATAATAGCATCAATTAATAGTTGTAGCAGTAATAGAAATAATTATAATAAAAATAATAATAATAATAATAAATAAATAATATCAGTTAGTAGTAGTAGTAGTAGTAGTAGTAGTAGCAGTAGTAGTAGTAGTAGTAGTAGTAGTAGTAGTAGTAGTAGTAGTAGTAGTAGTAGTAGTAGTAGTAGTAGTAGTAGTAGTAATATTCGTTAGCAGTAGTAATAATAATAAAGAATAATGATAATATAAAATAACAGTGATAATAATAATGTCAGTTTACAGTAGTAAAGATGATAATATTTATGATAATATAAGCTAATAGATATAATTATTATTAATATTATTAAAATAATATATAAGTATTAAAATACAGGTGGTATCCGACAGTTTGGGCCATTTTTTTCTTTAATGCAACCAAAAAATTCCGGGAAATGCTATTATTTGGTGCCCTACATCCATGTAAAATGTAAAGCATGACAACCCACTTGTCATTATAAAACTGTATTTCCTGTCCGAGCCAAGCTTTACAGTTATCTTTTTTTAAAACAGGTGGCATTTTACTTGTGAGATAACTGACGCCGATATCTCCTTTAGCCAAAATCCTCGTAGTGTTTATATATAGATCTGGAAATAATGGACATATTAGTTTAGATATATTTACCAATAGTACTGTCAAACAATAGAGGTAATGTTATAAACAGCCTTTACTAAATCTAAAGTATATGTTTATGCAGGAGTTATGCTTAAATTCAACAGAAAAAAAGGTAAGCTGTTGCCACATGTATAAGCTACCGGATACCACCTTAATATTCAACAAGAGCAAATAACCAAATAAAACAGTGACAAGAAAAAGTTGATGAAGTGCATCAAAGTCGCCGGAAAATAATGTAAAAATAGAATTTTTTAACCAGAGCATTCAGCAAAAGAAAATGTTTTCCCAACGCAGTTGCATTTATGAGCCTTGAAAAAGCTAATACATCGGACCAACGTTTAAATTATTGATTAACAGAACAAATCATTTAGTATATATACAGGTCCTGTTTTAATAAATAAATCATCATTCAAATCAACCATATACACGATAATTTACCCCTTAATACTTTCCCGAACTGTTAGTCTGTGCCATTACTGGCCATTTTAGGTCATTACAATGTTAGCATACAAAATGTATCTCTTTGTTTTTCATAGCAGGTCAGTTTCAGTTGGAAACAAATTGAACTTGGTTACTATCTTTAAATTCATATTTGGCACATGTTACATACTCACCGTTTGAACGAGGTCACATGAGTGTCTGGAAATTCAAAATGGATAGAAAAAGCTCGACTGCAATACAATATGCGTGGTAACTAGCATGTATACCAATCGCGAATTGTCAGACCATTTCTGTATTAAATACATAGTAACGATAAAAGTACAACTAAACAGTTAAAATCCTAACAAAACTTGAAGGACGAAGAAATTTTACACAACTATCTGTTGTTTTTTTTATAAGCCTGTGATAATTAGTGCAGTCTGTCCTTGAAAACGAATAAGTACAGTCATGTAATAAAAAATAAGGATCTACAATTGATATTAGTAAGGATTTAAATAGTGTTTTTTGTCCCAGTTCATATTATTATTATTATTATTATTATTATTATTATTATCATTATTATTATTATCTGTTTAAGTGGTAGTTATTTAAAAACAAAAGAAACACAACACCATAATAGATATATAATAATGTGGTCATTTTACTGCTGAAATAACATAAAATTAATCGTTAAAAACACGATCGTTTCTGTGACGTCACCTCATGGACATTTGCAAAACCAACGATAATATAAGGGTCGCCGATCTCGGCGACCCAATAACTGTTTTCGTATATCCCGGAAAGTTTATGGTGTTTTTTCGCCTGGTGCACATTCATATCAACCCGTGCCCCTACCTAACACCCGCTTTTGAGGTGTCTATATACTAAATTTTACATTACATCTAGTGTTAATCAAAGTACGGCTAAGTAATTACAATCTATTTGAAAATATTTTATATGTGGCTGCAAACAATTAAAGATTTTTTATTTAATTTTCATCGATAAAAGTAGACACAATTAACACATCGGCTATTGAAAAGTGATATTTGCATCGCTAATCATGTTTCTATATGACTTTGGTCACTTAAATCTACCATCAAACAGTTGTGTTGCAACGCTGCCTCATATGTTTTATTTAAAACAACTGAGCCTATAACCTTATAATTAATCTTGGATCTTACAGTTCCGGAGGATTCTAATCAAATATTTGTCCACTAATCGATGTTTGTACACTGAGCACAGGGTACGAACTTTCCCAGTGCGAATGTTTTGCCTTAACTGTTGATAATATTAATTATTTGTGTGGGATAATTAGCATATTTGTAAAGAATGTGTTAAGTATCTTGATATTGGCCTCAAACAGCATTCTGTATAAGTATTTCAACATTAGAAGTCTGTATAAGTATTTCAACATTAGAAGTCTTATCAAACAAGCTTCAATGTTGTTAATGTTGGAAATAGGCTGCCATTTTCACTGTTGACAATGTGAAAGTCGCTCACTGCATTTTAGGATTGTTACCCTTGGTTATGGTAGTAAACAACTGTAAAGCATCACATTGTACTTGATCATTTTGTTGCATTTCTGCGATTTTTGATGTTCATCCGAGACTTAACAGTCTATTTTTACATAATAGTTGCCATTTTGGTTAGTAAATATTGTTTTCATGTTTTACAATAGTTTAACAATTAGATTAAAGACTAGTTTTCTAGAGCCCACAAGTTTTGAACATGGGCGTGGTTGAGGGCAGATGCAGGATGCCCGCAGGGCGTAGTGTATAGTAGTGTGGGATGTGGGCAGCATTCAGTATATAAGCACTGAGCACACGGTGTGCAGGGACACCATTTCTGTTCGTTCTTCTTAAAGGACTTTTATTTCAAATCTGTAGTTATTTTTCATTCAGTGTTTGATTCTTTTCTCCAAATAAGTTAAGCCGTAATTGCTGTCTATTTGTACTTGTTGGTAGCAGAATTAAGACATATTTTTTACTACATATATTAGTAAATCGCTTTAAGGAATTGTTTAATTATTGATTTTTGGCTTCATTCTAGTTGGCTTCATTCTAGTCTGGCAGATGTATATGCATGTTTTCTTTTTCTAATTTATTGTGAATGGTCACGTTAGATATGACACTTTTGTTAAACTTGTATCTAAAAGTTGTTATTTTGATAAATATGTGCAACAAATTCCAAACAACCAAAAATAATTGTCGCATGAAAAGACTCCGTTGAATGCTGTTTTTTGATGTTCTATAGATAATCGAAAACTACAGAAAACCACTCGTCATTACAAACATGTAATACCGTTTAAAGTCACAGCCTCAATTTATCCTACAATTTAACCTATTCCTCCCTATATTGTCTAGAATTATGTGAGAAATATTTTGCTCAAACCACAACATTGTGGACATTACTTTAATAACGTCAAGTCCTTCTCTGTAATGACGTCATATGACTCATAACCAAGCTCTAAGAATACATCATAACTTGCACAGTTTTGTTAAAAAAAGTATTCGTTATTTTTTTCATCGCTTCCATTGAGAAACTTCCTTAGGAAGTGAGAGATTGGAGCTCTTCGTCCATGTGCCGACTGAGGCGATATCTGTTGAAATTTTGTTTTGTTTTATCTATTTTATAGAATGTCTCGTCACAATTTTGTTGTAACTTTTATATTGGTTGGCACGAGAATACCTTTGTCCTGTGCCTTTTCGAGTTTTGATATGTTGCAATACTCATAGGACCTTATCCTATTTTCTTATTGCAGAGTGAGTCCTGTATGTACTTTTCATGTAATTAATACCAATGATTTGACAAATTGATTTACTGCCGAAGTGTTTAATACTGCATGTAATTAACTTTTTAATTATATTAGTTTGTAGATAAATGTGTATTTTTATGTTCAGAATACTGAAATAATGTTTTGGTTTGTAATCTTTGCATTCTTTTCTTTAAGTGTTGGAGATCCTGGACTTAATCAGTATTGTTAAAAAGACTGAAACAATTGTTTAAATGGTATAGTTAATGCTTTAATAATTTGTTTAATAGATTGTTGTTATTGTTTTTCTTTCTTATAAGTTTAAAACTCTGTTTCTATTGGTTTAATAAGCTGAAACTATTTTCAGTGATGTAGTTAAATAAAAAAAATGTTATTGGCTGAAATCATACAAGAAGTAAACAGGTTTTCGTAATTGTATTCACTTTTTAGCATACAACACAACAGGTAATTTACAACAAAGTATGCAATGTTCATGCTACATTTAAAGATACACGCAATATTCATAAATCACTTGCGTTCAAGCAAGAATATTAACATTTCCAATGTTTACTGCTGCAATGAGCTATACATAAAAAAACGTCCATTTCTCGATTAACTACAGTGTGACGTAGATAGAGCGCGCTTGCATTCCGGATGCTGATTGGTTAGGTGGACTGAGCTTACTTTAGTACGGACTATTTTCCTGAATTAACGTAAACACGACGTCAAAATCACGTCATACTGTAGCCGCGTAAAACGTTGTTGTTGTCTTTTCATTTGCTTGCACATGTTACAGTTACATGTAACTGTGGTTGCAAACACATTATGTTTTTAAAAATATGTAATAATGATATTTAAAGAACTATAAATGTGGAAATACGTTTTTGTTGTTTTGCCTCTTGACTTTGTAGGCGTGGCATAAATAAGAACTTAATCACGCGCAGAGTAAGCTTTTCGTTTGATCTAATTTCTGTTAGAAGTCTCAAGGCTGGTCTTATAAAGATAAATTAAAGAGGTTGTAATTATCTACTTTTAAAATGAATTAATGCTAAATGAATCTAAATGTAATGTTAATATAACTTATATAAATGAATCCTTGATTGTTGACGTTCTTACTCATTCTTATCTTAATCAACAAGTTACAATTGTATGGGCATGTTGCAGTCATAAGTGTTCCAAAAGGTTCTATACAAAAATACTGTATTCTATAGTATCTCACAACCTTGCAAGGGAGATTAAAGGCTGAGTTTAAAGTTAGAGTTAACTCCCTTAATAAAAGAGGCTATATGACACAGACGACCGAAACCTACTGATGGGCGCTAGTTGAAAATTACAAAAAAGTCCTTGATGCGAAGCATCAAAGGCGACGCAAAAACGAGAGCAGATAAACAGTTTAAAGTATTATGGGTACAAGTAACAAAGACATATTTGAAAAGTTATGGTTTTATTTGAAAGTTTTTAGTATAGTCTTATACAAATCTTCAGAAACACATAGGTATAATGTTAATTCTTGAGACCATAGAATTATTTAAAACAAAGCAAAAAGCAAAACCGACGCCATTCAATAGGTTTTCCAAGATGTTACATATGCAGAAGAAACAAATGTTGACCCATTGTACAATTAACCATAAAACTCAAGTGTACAACCAGACAATTCACACGTCCCAAAGTGTCACATTACACAAATCATTATTGTTAAGGTATTCTTTCTCGTATCTTTTCTATATTCAAAGTAGTTTTGTATGGAAGTATTTTTGTATCTGGCTTATGTATACAAAGAACAATGTTTATTCTTTCCAAAACTTAACCGACTTCAAATGTTAATTGAAATGAATGAAGACAAACTGAGGGAAACAGTATAAACAGAACGTCGGGTGTGTCCTTAATTCCAGTGGAACTAATGTTATAACAAAGTGATGTTATTACCTAAGTATGTGCTTCTGTGGTTTATAATTACACACTGAACTGACGATAAGAATACAGCCTAACATAAGTTGCTGTCAAGTGAATTGTTGTGTGTCATTCAGTATAGAATATTACAAAATATCATACTGATTTATTCTGAAAAGTAATATTTTAATATTATTCAAGATGGATACTGCTATATATCTTGATGATTTAATGACAAAAGTGTGAAATTTCCCGATGAAGATTTCCGGAGAAAACTTTCTTTACTACAAAACGGATTTTCCTCTTATAATAGCGTTAAGGACTTTTAATGCATGGATGTCTGTGTTTTAATTGTTTAATAATTAATTTTAGCTGTTTGAGTAAAGAAATGAAGATCTCAGGCTAAAAATAACTTTATTACAAAACGGGTTGACTGACGGAGAACACTGTATTGCAAAACGGGTTGAAAATTCAAACCTCTTAAATATATTCTAAATAATAGTTAAACGAGAGAATATGTTGTATAAACATGTTTTCACACCAAATCCAACACTTTTGTCGAGAAATCATCAAGACTTTTGATGAAAACTAACTTTACTACAAAGGAAATATTCGCATAAGGTTGAAAAATGAAATTTCTCAGAGGTGTGTGAAAACAACTATAAATGCCAGAGATGTGTTTTCATGGTGTATTCATGATTTTTAGTTTTTGGTGCAGGAAAATGAAGATATCAGGCCAAAAAGTAAGTTTATTACAAAACGGTTTTATTACAAAACGGGTTGTCACACGGCTTACAATTACAAATCTATACAACAAGAAAGAAAGCCAGGTAGCAGATAGGCTAGCTCCATGTCGTATTTTATCGAAACAGCAGCTGGTTTGTTTTCTATATTCCATAATCTTGGTGTCACTTAAATGACACTTCATAATGGCGCGTAAAATAAAGAGTGCGGTTACTAGATCTGTTGTTAACCATATAGTAAGTGAAAAATCGTTTAGCATTTATCTTGCTGTATAGTTTGTTTCATAAAGATATTGCCATTAAAAGAAACCGACCTACCTGTTTTGTTACATTTACTTCTAAAACCAGGCTCTCTTTAGCGCTTTGGATTTTCCACATCTTTGCTTTTTTTTTATTTGTACACTCAAATTACAAGAAAGATCGATTTTTCAATAAAAAACTTCTTATGATTTATAAGGTTGAGTAATCATTCGTGTAAAAGGAGATACCGCTGTACACGTACGGCGGTTGATGAAATATGTAGTAAAGTTTTTACCTGAAAACCTGTGTCTTATTTGTTTCCTTTAACTACTGAAAACTAAATAACAACAGCAGTGATGGTCAAAATACCTGAACGCTGGATACTTCACTGCATACCTTTAAAAATTTCTATAAGCTTAAAGACGGTTTTACAAGTTCTCTCAGCTGCTTCGTAAATGCGTCCACAAAATGTAAATAACTGTTATCAGTAACTAATGACATAAGCGGGAAGCTATATTTAGAATTTGATTTCAACATACCTCAACCTGAACGACACCGGATATCAGAAGACACAGGGAAAAACCTTTAAAAGCTAGAATTGCTTTGGAAAACTGCTCAACTTCCACCTCGAATACAGGCTATTTAAAGAAAATATCAAATAATTAACGGAGTAAGTGGTTTTAAATTTACAGATGTCTTGTGTCATCAAGTAACTCTCATGTAATCAGAACTGGGTCAAGCTTTAAAATGTGTATAATGTCAACTAAGGAATTTGTTTTCCTAGGCTTAGAAGGTTAATTTCAGGTATGTTTTTATCATCATCTCTCTCACCTCTTATTAACCCATCTTCTTCCACTTTTCCTCATCCTTCCGCGCTCCTCATTCACATTTGTATTCTGTTTCTTCTACCTTCTCTTCCCATTCGTCGTCTACAACACCACACCCTTCTCTACCTCGTTTTCTTCCTTTCCTATTCTTTATTCTTTCCTGCCCTTTTAACGCCGTATTCGTTTTCCTATTCCCTTAACTACTACTACTACAACTACTACTACTACTACTACTACTACTACTACTACTATTACTACTACTACTTCTTCTTCTTCTTCTACTACTAATACTACTACTACTACGTATAATACATATAATTATAATACAACAACAACAACAACGACTACTACTACTACTAATAATAATAATTATATGACAATAACAACAACTACTTCTTCTACTACTACTGCTACTACTACTACTACTACTACTACTACTACTACTACTATCACCACCACTACTACTACTACTAGTAGTAGAAGTAGTAGTATTAATACAATATCTACTACTACCTACTACCTTTATCTTACTACTACTATTACTACTACTACAACTACTAGTACTTATACTACCACTACTTCTATTGCTGCTGCTGCTTCTACTACTACTACTACTACTACTACTACTACTTCTACTACTACTAATACTACTATTACTAATACTAATACTACTACCAGTAAGACTACCACTACAACTACTTTTACTGCAACAACTGCTACTTGTTGTCGGTATGTTGGCACAGTCACGACTCACTTCTCCCAGAACAGATGGAGCTGAATTCAGATGTCCACTGGTCCACCAACATGGACATGTCCAACCCACAATATAGTGACGGTTACCATGGATACCCTACCTATCCGCAAAGTATGTTAGTGATGCATATTTTTGTGAACTGTGTACTTTTAATTTAATTGGAAACATGCTTAAATATACGTAAACATTTAACACATGTAATGTATGCTAGTGTTGTTTGTTAAACCAGTTATGTACCACATGTTCTACGAATTGTTCGTTTGGCTGTAGCCATAAAGATAGTTCTGCTTTTATTTGTGTATTTATTCATCCTTATTTTTCTAATTAAATATATTTAACTTTTTATGTTTTGCTTTATTCGTATTTATAAATGTATATTATATATTCATTTTATCAATTTATATATGTACTTTTCTATTTCTCCATCCATCTATCTATTTATCCTTCAATCTATCGTTCAATCTTAATGTATCAATTGTCTATCTGTTTATATATAAGTGAGCCAACCTGACCCTAAACTAGGACTCCAGAAGCTGAAAACGTTTGGCTTCGTGCAAACTGTCCTAGGGCTCTTTACTAGTGTTGTTGGTGCCGTGCTGCTGGGATACGCTGCCGCAAATATTGGCTTCCCCGTCTTCAACTTTGGGCCGCTCCTTGTCGGCATCATCGTAAGTATCATCGTCGGCAACCACAGTATTTTCTTCTGTTACACTCCATACATAACGCAGCATAGCGGAGTAATGTAACGGGGGATAACCGACGATGCGTAAGTATTTGTTGTTTAACATTTTAATCAATGTTTCAATTTCCGTTTAAAAGTAGTATCCGACAGTTTGGACATTTTCTAAATAATATCATCATCATCTACACCACCACCACCACCACCACCACCACCACCACCATCATCATCATCATCATCATCATCATCATCGTCATCATCATCATCATCATCATCATCATCATTATTATTATTATTATTATTATTATTATTATTATTATTATTATTATTATCATCATCATTTGGGGTCATTCCACTGTTTAGTTGGATTGTATATTTATGTACCATTGAAACATAAATGAGGTGAAGATTGCAAAGGATATCATAACAACATATTGTCCACTTATCATAGCATGCAGCAATTAAAAAAAATGTGAATATAAATCTTCTGAAAACAAATTAGGTGCAAGACGTGGTGCATATAAAATTAACTTCTTTTAAAGAATCCTTCATAGATACCCCACCTTATAAGCTGTAGGTAAACATCTGCAGTGGCGTCTATCATATATTATGACTAAAGGTATATAGAAGTAACAATATTGCATTGGTCTGTTCCTAATCGTAACGAAGTTGTGTGCAGCAAAGTGAGGAGGTCTTTGTCAAAATTAAGGTATGTTATTCCTTAACGTTTCATAGTTATACATCGTATACAGCAAAGTGAGTAGGGCCGTTACGAAATTATAGACTGTTATTCCTTGATGTTATATTGTTATGTGCAGCAAAGTGAATTGGGCTGTGCCAAAATTAACGTGTCTTATTTATACGTTGAAGTGAATAGGGTCGTGTTGACTTTAGCATCCGTTATTACCAAACATGTCGCATGTGTGTTGCAAATTAAGAAAGCCATTGTCAATAATGTGTGTTTTTTCGTAACGCGTCATAGTTGTATTTAACAAAGTGAAAAAGAATCAGGTCCGAAGAAACTGTGCATTATACCAAGCCGTGTGATAGTTGTTTAAACATGCTGCACAAAGGTATCATCGTACTTTCCAGGGGGTCATTGGCGGTGGTTTGGGCTTTTATGGCGCCAAGACAAGTATCCGAACATCGACGATACAAAAAGCACAGGTGAGTGTTTACATCTTTTGTAATTCTAATAAATGGTTAATTGTGTGAAACAATGTAAATTTCGTGACAAACACGTCTTGAATTGGGCGTTAATGTATTATTGTGCCTTTATATTCGATTAAGAGTATGTTTAGTTGAATCTTGTCTAAACGTCTTTTTCTGCAAGCTTTGAAGGTAACGCAAAAAATAATCGCATGTGATAATTTGACATTCTGTAGCCTAAAGTTCTCAAGATTTAAAATGTTTAGGAAAATAAAGGTTATTTACAGAATAATGTAGGTTGTAGTTTGTTCGCGATTACATTTCTAAACAACCCAACAAACAAACAAACATTTCTAAATAGCATTAATACTATTTTCTTAAAATGGAAACTATACATAATTACTATTTAGACAGCAAATTAACTGCAGTGAGGACACCTTGATGAAAGATCGAATGCTGAAAAACTTATTTTTTTCGATATGTTCACTGATTTTCGAAAGGCTGCAACAGAATTTAGCAGATTTCCTTATGACACAAGATTCGGGTGTGTCACCTATCACAATAGTTATACTTGTAAGAATGGAATTGCGACGCTGTCAATGTCAAGATTCGGGTGGGGGAGATATAAAGGTTTCGTTTGTTGGGGCGTATGCCAAACGCTTTATAATGGTAAAAAAGACTTCGTTAAATTATAGATATTAGCAAAACGAAAATATTTTTGTTGTTAGAGTGTTTAGGGTAAGCTAAATTATCTACATTAAACACTGTCCTGTTGACACCTGAATCGATCGATATGTTTGCGACGTCGATTTTCCTATTGAAATGATAATGAGACGTCTATTGGATTGCGTAAGAACGTGGATGGATATCTGGAAGCACGAACGAGAGAGTTATGTTAGGTAATGTAAGCTTTTGGAAATGTTTTTTTTTTTTGCTTTGGCATCTCTCTCATGAACACATAGTATAATTTGATAGTTCTTTGTATTAATGGCTGTTGTTTGTAAATAATATTCTTCGTTCGGTTATATCCCGCGATGCAGATGCTTAGCTTTAAGTGTCATACTTGGATAGGACATTTTACGACGATTCCTTCGGAAGTCTGAGGCTGGAGAGCTCGGTTAACTGGTTTAAGTACTTCATCATTCGTTTAGCTGACTTGCCGTTCCAAGGCTGAATTCTCTATCTGTGCAATGTCTCGACACAGTGTCTGTGTAACTAGCAGATTTAACTTATTGTGAGTGCTTATGCGCGCGTGCGGTTTTGCTTGACTGTGGTGTGTGTGTGTGTGTGTGTGTGTGTGTGTGTGTATGTGCATGTGTGTGCGCGCATGTGTGTGCGCGCGCATGTGTGTGCGTGTGCTCAGGTGTGCGTGTTTGTCAAGTGGTTAATCAAATTTAAATATATGTGATAAAAAATTCTCATAGGATATTTTAATATATCTTATATTAATAAGCAGAGAGTCATATTACACAATGCGTTGGGTAGAAGAAGTTTGACAAGAATTTATACTTTGTGAAGTTGTTGATCATGACTTTCTTGGTTCCTAATAGTGTTCATATTGTACAGCATGTCTGTCTTTGTGTGATTTTGTTTTCAATTTTTACAGATTATTGCAAACTTCTCCCTGAATGTAACAAACATCTCCCTGACATTGCTTGCTGCCACGTTCGCATTAATTTCTGGTGCGGTTTGCGCAGGCGCAAACATTGTATTCTACCGACGGAACAGCAACGGTCAAGCGCGGGAACAAATTGACGTCCAGCAGTATTGTCTGCCTCACAAGAATGAGAACACAGCATTGGCATTCATTGCTGCAGGACTTTGTCTGCTTCTAGGAATATGGTCAATCTTTGGGACGTGTTTATTCTGCTGTTATGGCCGATCTTTCGGATTCACCGGGTAATAACTCTTTGCTTCTTTGTATGTCTGTTTGAGAATATATAAATGGTGTGGTCAGCATTCTTTTTATGCGAAGATATGTAAACACTGTATATAGTTTGACTAGAAATTAATGAGAATTCATTGCCGTGCAATATAAACCATAAAAAAGAACATAAGAAACAAACTTGCCACATTCATAGGCCTTACCATGAACTGTAAAATTATTGCAAAATTAGTATTTTGTTAATTCTCCTTCTGCTTCAATACAAGCATATACCTGGGCATACTTTGGATGCGAGCAGTTAGAAAATCATGGGTTATACTCTTCCAATATCGCTCCACCTTAATATTCTTCATTATTCCCCAAATGTTTTCAATGGCGTTCAGATCCAGACTATAACTTTGCCAGTCGAGTAGAGTCACGTGATTGTCCGCAAACCACTTTATGGAATGCCTTGCCTTGTGTTTTGGGTCCCTGTCCTGCTGGGAAACGCATTAATTTCCATACAACACATTTGCAGTGGGGAACAAATTTCCTTCAAGGTTGTCAGTGTATATGTCATAAGTCATGTTATTGTCGGATATACAAATGGGGATGGTGCAGATACTCACCCCTCATATGAAACTTAGGGCTGTACTTTGGCAGTTGATAGAATGGTCTCTGATTTTCTTTATTCCACAGCTTTTGGCAGGGTGGATACAGCAATATAGAACTTTCATCTGAGAATATAACGTTCTCCCAATTATAATTTCTATGAGCTAGACACCACTCTTAACTACTTTGTTTTTGTACAGGAGGGAGAATGGGAGAAGGAATACGACTGGTTTTCAGACAATTCAGTTATGTAAATTAACCCTTACAGTCTCTTTACAAACTGGTTCAGTTCATCTTTAAATCAGTTCAGTTCTAATGTTCTGAATGCTTATGCGTCTATACATAGAAGCGATAATCCCCGCGAATCGGGAAATGGCCGAGGTAATCCTACATACATCCGAGAGATAATTCGTGAATTATCCAAAGTGTTCCGATTGCTCTCGGAAGTAGGTAGGTAGTCGGATCACCTCGGCCATTTCCTTAAATGGGGCTACTTTTGAGACAGACGTCAAAACAAAGACGGCAGCTCGGGTGATAGCTCACTACAGTACGATGCCTGTAAAACTTCAATTTGTGGCGGCTTCAAATTTAAATCATCCAATTTTAATTTACCCAGCGTAGCAGACACGCAGCTGTCAAACGATGACATTGTTTATGTTTTATGGGAACTTCATTTAGGCATATTCCTTCTTCCGCTTCCGGCGAACAAAACCTTCCGGCGAACAAAACGATCGTGATTTCAGTATCTTTGCACCAGCTACATCCGAGGGATGATTGTCCCGAGGACGGAATTACCCGAGAAGTTCCGATTGTGTAGTTGGGATTTTTCCATCCATTGTGTATTTCCAGACACTCATGTGAACTCGGTCAAACGTTGCTAATGTAAAATGTGCCAAATATGAATTTACAGATAGATGCCAGTTCAATTTGTTTCCGACTGAAATTGGTGTATTATGGATAACAGAGGGATACATTTTATATGATTTTACATATGTCTGCATTTAATGACCAGCATTTAATGACCGGTCATAACAACTTAAATGCCCACTTAAGTACATACTTTCATCAATACACACAAAGTAAGTTAGCATATGTAGGAAACAATAATTGTATGTATGAACATTGTAATGATCGAAGATAACCAACAGTTACAGGCATAGACCACCAGTTCTGGAAAATTTGTTAAGTTGTAAAGGGTAGATTGATGTATGGTTGCATTGTATAAGGGTTTATGTTTTAAACAAGACATGTAAATATACTGGATAAGTTACTCTGTTAATTAATAATGTAAATGTTGGTCCGATGTATCAGATTGTCAAGGCTCGTGTGTGCAACTGCATTGCGAAAACAATTTATTTTGATGAATACGCCGTTTATAAAATTGTATTGTACATTAGTTTCGGGCGACTTTGATGCTCTGCATCAACTTTTTCTTGTTTACTATATATATATATAAGTATGTTTCGATAACTTCAGGCGGTGGGTGCGCTGTGTGCACCCCCCTAATATTTCTGCTACTGATACTAATATATGTACGTACAGCATTATGTTTATAATTATATGTAATGCATTTAGAATGTGCAGATTCGTTATCATCTGTGTAACAATAAACATCATCTGAGCTTCTTTACCGATACTTCATTTATTGACTCGATACAGACCTCTAGTTATTAACGTTTACAAGGGCATGTTTATACACTACATCTGTATATGTATTGAAATATTGATTATTATGTACTTTTAAAAGCTGGCGGCCATTTTATGGCTTACTTGCATAATTTTCACACCTACATTTATAGCTTGAAGCCATAATTAATGATAAATAGATTTTTATATAACATTAATATTTTGTATTTTCAGGAGACGTACACGAATGTCTCATCGAAGGAATAGATAAGGATATTGGATCTTATCATTTATCACAGTTTAATTTGAACTACCAGCATGCCACAAGGTATTGCACGCGTTTCTTCGATTTCACTCGATGTACATAAATAGTTTCTTGTTCTTTGCGAAAAACTAGAATAATTGTTGTCTGAGTTATTTAACTTAACGAGTGAAAATGTTCGTATATATTTCTTATCGACAGTGTAGGGTTAATATGCCATAGCTGTTAAGGTGAGTACACGGAAGGTATGTATTTTAAAATTATATTTTAGGGTATGTGAGCATAGGTTGTATAGTTACAGTTAAATGTAAAAAAAAAAATACGTTCTTTAAATCGCGTCGTTCGAAACTTACATATTTATTTTTCTGGATATTTTATTTTTTTGGGGGAAGTGGGGCGGGGTATTTAAAGCCATCATTAGCCATAATGTATATTTTGGGTGGTTGGTGAACGGCTATGGACTGCTTCAAATTGGTCGGTCAAATCTGTTTGCATAAACCACTTTATACGAGAAGTGTTAAAAATGCTCGGTAACACATTACTGGCAATGATTTCGGTTCGTCACTGTGCTCATAGTTCTTTGTCACTATACGAAAACGTGTCATGTTTACATTGTTTCGAAAAGTCTTGTCGTTACGTGTTAGTGTGGAAATAAAGAAGCAATAAAATAGTACAGTAATCCTTTTAAATGTCAAGGGAGTTTGAAACCTCGTTTCCGGACATAACATTTTGCATTTCCATTTAAAGGCTTGTTATTGTTTATTGAAATAGTTCTCTGTACTTTTAATGATTGACCGTGTTTCGTGAGGACAAAATTCAACTTTTGTGTTTTCTTCACACCGCCCCAGAAATCCGAAGATTGTCAATGTAACTTTCAATACAGCCAAGCTTTCCTTACTAGCTATGGAAGCAGAATTCCAGTCCAACCTCTTATCTGGATCGCAAATTTAAATGGATAAAACCTTTCCTTAGTGAGAGGATCTAATGGACCCAGTTCATGGACGTGGTCAGAGAGACGGTCTGTGCTTGGAAAAAAACAACTGGATATCCATCTAGACTGGTTTAGAGAGAAAGCTGAATAACCTCTTCTTGACGAGAGAATGAATGTCTTCATTAAATGGCAACACAACCCAACCAGTATATCCCTTTAATGGCTGGTTCAAAGATTATCAAGCTGAAGCCCAGTTTGAGATTCGCTCTATGCAAGACAAGTGGTGGAAGTCAAAGACAGGAAGCGCAGTTTCCAGCAAATCCCAGATATTTCTCAGGAGTCTCAAAACCATGTAGGTCATCTCCTTGTACTGCTCCTCTCAGAATGTTTCCGTAGGATCAACGATTGTGACACAGATTCCACTTGCTTTCCACTCAATACTCCCATTACATATTTTGTTATACATTGTATTGCACAAGTATAATACAGCTTTTTATTGATGATAAAATCTTTTCATTAAAGATTCATTAAATATATCCTTTTAACAATAAAAGTACAAGTTTTTCAATTTATATTGTTTTGTGTTTGTTAACTTGTACATGGCATGCGTTTTGAAAGAGTGTGGTATATTGATATTTGTTTTTTAAATAAAGCATTGTCTTATATTTTTTATAATAATATAAGATGCAAGTGTACTAAGAGTCCACATTTCAACATGAATGTTTTGGAAAACAAATAGTGATGTTGAAGTGTCAAATGTCAAGTTTTGGCAACAATGACAACAATTAAGAAAATACATTGAAAATTTATCATTTATTTACAGGCACATAAATATAATAATACAAATATCACAGTAGGAGATATTTCTCACTTGCAAGGCTTCATTGAAGTTCTAGATGATTAATTGTATATAAACTTCTTCACAAACCCCAGAACCATAAAATCTAAAGCAGTCCTTTTAATTTTCAAGTATCTCAGTCCTTTTCTGTTGTTAAAAAAATATTTACTAACACATCTAAAGCAGTCCTTTTAATTTTCAAGTATCTCAGTCCTTTTCTGTTGTTAAAAAAATATTTACTAACACATCTAAAGCAGTCCTTTTAATTTTCAAGTATCTCAGTCCTTTTCTGTTGTTAAAAAAATATTTACTAACACAAGTCCACTGATGTAAAACTAAAGCTGGTGAATTACATGTGTGACATCCTTCCTTTCCTGCTCTCAATAAATTTAACAAGTCAGTTGTAAGGGAACAGTTTAGTGGGCAGTGGCCATACCATCTCTGAAATGAAGAAAACAGATTGCTTATTGGCACTATGATGTCATCATTATCAGGATGGACAGATGGATGGATGGATGGACAGACAGACAGACAGACATACAGAGAAATAGACAGAGAAAGAGAGACAGACAAAGAGACAGACAACCTGTATGATGCCTATTGTGTCAGGAAATAATTAAGAAAAATCCTTGAGCAAGAAAGCTCTCTTTAAAATAATTATCATATTGTTGTTATTGTTGTTTTTCATAAGCATCTGATCTGTCTACTTTGAAGTTTTGTGACCCTAACAAACAGATGCTTAAAAAAAGGTAAAACAATTAAGGGAATAATTTTTACAAAATCCCTGGAGCCTGTGGCTTGTTACGTGAGACAAACATTAGAATGTGATTCAATGCATGTAGGAAAGGAAAACCACAACTGTTTTACCATTTTTGTTAGACTGATTTAGTTTTAACCGCATTACCTTATCAGCTAGGAAATCTTTCTTCTTCACTTTTGTCAAAAATAATACCAATAATCTATCTTGTTACCATGACATATAACTTACCACTTTCTAACACAACATCATAGGGCTTATCATACATGTTCAAGTACTCATCTGGTAGTATCATAGAAGAATCATTTTCTTCCATCAGGAAATGGATGTGTCCTGTAAAGTGAGAGACAAAGATTATGTTTCTAATATTCCCAAAGTATTAATCACTAAAATGACAGACAATAAGAAGAAATTCTCATAAAAATTGCTCCCTGTGACATTTTTGTGGGAAACCTTAAAATGTTGCTAATGGACAAAATAATGCTGACTATGGCACATCATCTGGACCAACATCAATTTACTCCTCATGCTATTATTTTGACCATTAGCAAGAGGTATAAATTAAAGTTGTATATGGTCAAAGTAATGATGACTATTTTGAGTGGAAATACCATTTTATTCTAATAGAGCATCTAACATCCTGAAGGTCATCCGTAAGGCCTTCTGATTTGCATACTTTTTTAATGCGACTTATTATTAGAAATAGATTGTTGATGGTATACTTAACAAAACATGAACCAGACATATGGAGCAGTTTTAGTCTTTTGGAATTCAAATTTGACACCGGCATAATGATGTCTTGTCTACACCATGTCAACAAATGTGCAGCTGGGGAATTTTGTATTAGTAAAATGGATGATTGTTTACAGTTGGCATCATAAGATCATATGAAAAAATGATTTTTTGGAGAAAGAAGGGACAATTTATAGTCATATGAATGCTTTATGTCTGCTTTACAACAGTATGGCACAAGAAAACACACCAAAAACAACATAAAAGGTACACATAAGTGCTGAAGGGCTTTTTCTTTGACTTAAGATAATTTTGTATTTTGTGATCTAAAATAGGTGTTGAGTAGAATTCCTATGTTGTTTAAAAAGTTAACAAATTAAGTAACATTGCTTTGATAATAATTTAAAAACAGGATTCTGCAAAAGTATTAATAATGAGGGAAAAATGACACAAGTACAAAAATGGACTGACATGACCCATGACCCATATATATAGTTATACATGAACAACAACTTAATACTGTAATACTGACAAGCCTTTTGTGTTTAGTTTTTATTATTGTACGTTTGGCAATTAATGTCATTAATCTAAAGAAACTATACCTTGCTGTGGCAATAAATCTGGAAACTTCTCATGCAGTGAATCTAGTGCTGACTTGAAAGCAACCTGCAAGGATTAACAAACACTCTATATAATTCAGGAATTTAAGATCTGGCTTAAATAGAGGTAAATAGCTAAGTAAAGATAATAAAAACAAAACAAGCATAACACAATGATGAAATAACAAAAACATCTTAATGTCAAAATTAGGAATAAGATGAGGTTAAATGCAAAATAATGTTTTATTTCAATGTTAATTATATTCAAGCCTTATGAAACTTATGAGAATGAAAGAAGAAAAAATTAATAGTGATTACTGTTAAACAGATACTGAGGAAAATGTAAATCTATTAGTGTGACAGTGTGACATGGTAGGACTTTCATGTATTGAAAGTAATCCAATGAGACAAAATTGCACAATGTATAAAAGTATAATAGAAATTCAACACAACTATATCAGTCTAATAGATTAATTAAAACCTTCTCAAAGCATGTTTATATAGGTGATTTCAATATTTGAAAGTACCAAAGAAAAAAATAACTTAAGACCATTCTGCTTAAAAGAGCAATGAACTTAACAAAGCTACTTAATTAATAAACATTAAAATAGTTATAGTATTTTAGGTAAGGATTTATTTTTGTAATAAAATAATGTACAATTTTAATAATAATAAAAAAAAGCATCCAAATAATTGATGTTTGTATACAAAAGTTTTGGATATTAAACAATCTTCATGCGTTATATTGTTGTTCTTTAACATTGCATTATTACAGCCTTTTATATTCTGGTATTATCATGGTATTTTTGGTGGTCATTTAAGCAGAACTCTAGTTATACTTTACCAATTATCTGCATTTTGCAAGCAAAAAGAGTTGTTAAGAGACTGTTTCTCAATACAACCAACACTACTACAACACATTTTATCACAAGCTCCAATTACATGTTGTAAACCAGGTTACAGTAAAACACCATGTGTAATGCATATTCTTTGTCACTTTTACTACCTATATGTTGGGTGCAGCCAGTCTAAAGAAACTTTTTTCTAAGAGCCATTCAGATTCCCACAATGCATCTCAATCATAAGGCCCAGTAAGTACACTGAAATGCTTGCATTTTAGGCTACAATATGCCAAAAATTAGGGAATATTTTATAGGCAAATTGTGCAATGTCTGTAAATCATGTTTTTTTATATATTACCTAAAAAATCAAGTCATTTTTTGTGCAACATTTTTTTCCTTCAAAATACAGTTTTTAGTAACAGAAAACATGGTGAAGGAATCATTTATTGAGATGGATAAAGTCGGCTTTCCAAGATGTAATTCTATTAGTGTCAACCTTAGCAAGACACTCAACTTAACAGTCCTTTTTAGATAAGCCAACTCATAGATTGTTTGCAACACCCAAAACATACAGATAATGTAGAAGTAGGAAAAAGATGTACAATAAACAATGGTATTTTACAGTATGTTATGTGATGGACACCTAATGCTCACACTCAGTGTTTAAACAATCATGTGATACCTCTACTCACACATGTTTATGTGTCAGAAGTGAATAGACAGAGATTGACAATTTAGTTCATATTCATGTGTAAAACAGAAATTAATTTTAATAAAAACATAAGCTAATGGCACTATTTTATACATTTCATATATGACCTGGTCTCATTGGAAGCACTGACATAAACAGGTTAGCTGGAACACCTCCCCATAGGAAAAACTTTGCGCTGACTGGGACTCATACCCAAACAGTACAAAAACAAAATAGTTCAAAGTCTGGCTCTAACCATACACCACTCAGCCAAAACTCTTTGAAAGATAATTTTAATACTAAAACCCTAAAGTTTAAAAAAAAATTAATACTAAAACCCTAAAGTTTACAGCTACAAGACTTAAACTGTTGATCAGTCTACAGTTCTGTATGAGTCAAAATGTGCTTTCATACATCAGTGATAAAGAGAACATTTATGTTCCTGATAGGTATACAGCATTTTTAAAAAGTATGTAGGGCATGACAATGAGTCCCTTTGCAGTATGTGCATATGCTAAACTGTACCTAGGTTGCTTCAATGTTGGAAGACACATTGACCAGTGGTGCTTACAGTGACAGATTGACAGTCTCAAAATATGTCAAAAATCAACAAAATGTGCATCCTGATAAAGATCATTCAGAGTATATTTTGCTGATGATCCTCAGAATAACATCAATCTGCTGCTGCTGCTGATGATGATGATGCTGATGTTTAAAATTATGATCAAAGGAATGAAGATGAAATTTATGATGATAAAATTGCTGATGATTCTTAAAATATCTTTATCACAGGGAATATTACCCACACGCCTTTAACTGGTGCGCCACACAGCTACAGCAGGAAATGTGAACACCTAGACCAAATTCTAAACAACTGTCACACTCTTTGTTGACAAAGTAATAGATGTGCTTGCATAATGACATATTGTGTTAGTTTGTCTTTACCAAGTCTGCCTCAGTGGTATATGAACCACCTTCCTCGTCACCTTTCTGCTTCGTTACAATGAGAGCAATCAATGACATTAGTGGCCATTTATGGTACAGAGCTCTATATAATGTGGAGTAGATCTCTAGCTATATCAGTTATTTATAATCCAAATTGCATGCTGTTGTACTCATAATAATAGTTTCATTATGACAAATTGATTGTTTACTTTGCTTTGTGTGTTGTTGTTACATTGCACCAACACAATCATGGTAAAATTGACAACATCCGGCTAATTAATGAAGACTCCCAACCATCTGTTTTCTCCTGTTCATATGTCCAGGATGAACCATCAGCATACCACTAGTCAGACCTTCAGACATAAAAGTTTTACCCTGATTGGGACTGGAACCCATGCAATAAGGGGCTGAGGAGTCACAAGTCGGCTAAGGGTGTCCCCCACAATGTTTTTGAGTACCAGCGATACAGAGTTTAAACAACAATTCCAAGATATAACTATGGCTAAGGATTTACTTCCATTATCTGAGCTCTAATGTTACAGTCAAACAGTACAATCAAGTATTGTATCCCAATGCAAAACAAGGCAAAAAGAACACTTACTTAAGAAAATAGTAGTTTTTCTATATAGAGAATATGTCTTGCAAATACTATAGGCTGTCATCAGAATATTGTTTGACAAGTAACAAAGGTTAAATTTTAGAAAAAGAACTTCAAATGTGTTTATTCTAAATGATTAAACTCTAAAAAAGTATCTCAATGAACTTTACATGTAGTATGCATTTGGTAATTTATAAAACATTTAATAAAAGTTTCAAAAGCCTATGATATTCGAATTTGTTTCAATTTAAAAGAGAAATGTACGTGATTAAGTAAAAAAAAAGTCCACAGTTATCAGTTATAAAATATGAAGCTAGAATTGCATTCAGCATTCAGAAACTACATAAAGTTGTACAGCAATGGCATTTACTGTGACCCTTGCAAGGACTTGCACATTATAGACAGCTCTAGAAAATTATACGCAAGTTCTGTGATAAAAGAACAATTCTAAACAGATATGTTAAATGGCCATGCCATGTTCCTTCCAAGCAAAAATTTACTTTCTTAATGCCAAAAGAAAACTTATTGTGGAAGGTTATTAACAGATAAGAAAATATTGGTTAAGAAAATGTTAGCATTACCTGTTTGCAAGATGTATTCAAAAAGATTTAATAATGTCCACCATTAATGTCAATTCACTGAAGTGAACTTACTGTTCCTTGAAAACTTAATAGTATATGGCAGCAGTATACATACTCTTTACAGAGCAATGAGCATCTTGGTGTTCATAAAATGAAAGTGTTTCTTTAAGCACATGATATTTTTATTGTTTTCTTCAAAATCATTTAGATACAGCAATGTTCCCACTTCTGTACCTGACTTGAACATAGCAGAGCAGACCTAAAAATAATCAAGCTCCATATATTCTTAAAAAAACACACACAAAAATGAAACAAAACACATTATTTTTATGGTACTGAATAATAGATGAGTTTTTTTATGTACATTTCTTGCTTTACAACATCTTTTTATAACAGTTCTTAATGTTGCAAAGATATTAATTTATGATCATATTACTTATAATATCCACACAAATATTCAATGCAGGTTAGAAAAAAATCTTGCCACTGCAAGTTACTGCAGAATATGTCTTGAAGGATTGTGAGAAACACATCCAGGAAAAAATAAGAATTTAAACAGAAAAAGAACACAGTAATAACAGTCTTTGTCAAAGGTAAAGACTGTACACTTATGCTCAAATTAAAACTTTGGATCAATGGTACTTGTATATTCAGGATAGGCAGGCCCAAACCTGTGATAGTTTTTATTTTTATTTTACATTAAGCTCTTGTGTTTTAATGCTTGTAATCCTTAAATATTTCTCATGCATTAAGACACTGTAGAATTTAATTTAATATTTATAAATATAAATGCACAATTAATACATTTATAATGAATAATGGACTTACAGGTTTTACAGTAAACTGGGATAAAAGATGCTATTTTATTAAATTTCAGTAAATATGCACTGCAAATGGTAAGATTTTTGTGGGCATTTGAGTTAAAACCTTTTTTTGTACAAATGTCATATTCTGATATTATATATAAAAAAATACATATATTTTCCAGGCATTAATTGTTATGGGTTTCCATCATCCTTGGGTCATGATGCAATTCGCTTCCAAACTGTGGCATTCACTATAGAATAAAAAAACTTAATCAGTGTCATATAACCTTCATTGTAAATGAAAAGGGTTATGTTGTATAACCCTGGTCACAAAGACCCTGAACACCGAGATGTGATTTTAAAACCTCCTTCTTAGAAGATAACACAATCAAGTGTGCATACCTTTGGGGTGATGGAGAGTTTATTGCCTAGTTTCAGCATTTGTGACAGCATGTCGATGATGATCTTGTCGGCACCTTCAGATGACTCATACGCCTCCATCCTAGCAGCCTGGATGTCAAGAGTTCGGAAGTTCCACTGCTGGTAAAGTCTGTTATTGATGTGATAACCAGTCAAGGGTAATCAGTGAATAGAGAAGTCATAACGATACTTTCAATTTCTCATCATACCATAAGTCATAATAGGTACTCCCAGATAATATAATAGGAGATACCTCTAAGGTAAATCAAGCTACAACTACTCTAGGACTCAAAATCCACACTGTGAGGGACTTAGGGGTCTAAGGGTATGACTATCCATTTGGCAACAGGCACTTTTGTGCAGAAAGATATCAACATCAGAAAGCAAGTACTAACAACCTCATTATTTAATTAATAATAAATGAAAAAAAGTTTTACTCTTTTAACAACATAGCACTTTCTTGTTTATACATTCTTGACAACAAAATGATATACATATGCATATATATTTGTATTCTAATTTGGCTTATATGTAAGCTTTCTGAATAGAATAACTTTTACAATTTGGAAATGAAATACAGTTTAAACTAATCTACAAGTGGTTTAAATATTACATATTTGATAGTTTTTCCAATCAATAAAAGATTTTCCAAAATACCTTTTACACATACACATGGTGTAAGTGAAAATTGAATTATGGCAGAATTATTAATATCCAATGCAACTTAGCAATTTAATAATGCTTATACATGTCCTTTTTATAAGTTTGGTTTAACATACTGCCAATCATCTTTAAATGATCTGAAAATGGTGATGCTATCTCCACTTTTATATTTATTAGTTTGCCTAGATAATGCCACACCCATTCACAATACCATCAAGCTTGTCTAAACAATTATGAAACTATTTATAAACCTGCCGATCATAAGCATGAGAGCTACACCACTACCATTTTTTACTTTGGTATGACATGGCGAAGGTTTGAGTTCTGACTCAAAGACAATGCACCAACTGTTAGCTAACAAAGCCCCCTTTTTTTAAGTCTCTGAAACAAGCCTGTTATATACAAAGGATATATCATGTGAAATGACAAGAATCTTTGCTTGCTCCAAGAATCCATCCTGTCCCTTCTGGCATGTTTCAATATCCCTCATGACTTCTCTGATCATATCTGAAGAGGCCTGTAAAACAAACATCACACAACTGTTTGCAGACAGATGACTTATGTTAAGGCTTGAATTCATCAACCATTCTTAAGACCAAGACAGTCATAAATTGAATTTGTAGTTTTGTGTATGTTTTTTATATATCACACCCACACAATTATTTTCCAGCAATTGATGAGGGGGCTGGAGGACATAATAATGTAGAACCACTGGAAGATTGCAGTTCAGCTGGAAGACCTTCGCACATGAAAGTTCTTGCCCTGAATGGGTCTCAAACCAAGGTTATGATGGACTGAAGCAGTTCTAGTCAGCAACTGTGCATGCTCTGCCAAAGACACCTCTTAAATATTGAGGCTTGAATTCACTAACTATTCTTAAGACAAGATCAAAACAGGAACTGAAGACAGCAGTTACCATCAACAGCAAATAGACTTTCTTAGAAGTTAAAAAAATAAATATAAATTTATAAAAAAACAGCTTCAACAAAATTTAAGATTCTCAAAACAGTGTACACATTTTATTTGATGAATACAAAAATACACTGATTACATGTACCTCAATGACATGAATTATGTGTTTCAAGTAGACCAGGAGAAGACCTGTCATGAGTTCAGAGTGCTGGAAATTGTTCCCAAGATTCTTCAACAGCCTCTCATAGTGGTCTGTAAATGAGAATATAAATAAATTATGATAGATTATAGATTAAAACACATGTATGGCATTTTATTATAAACATAAAAGTATGTTTAGTATTTCTAAAAAACAGTAATTTACTGCATTGTAACTTCTTCAATGAGTAGGTTCAAGTTCCATATTCGCCAGTAGTTCTATCCATATGTTCATCAAACCACCAATGAAAGTCTGTAACCAATTACCTAGTCACAAGCATCCCACCAATGCAGACTTACGAGGGGACTGTCTGCAAAGTTCCAGGACTTTTAACATTTTATGGAATACCAACACCACAAATAAAACAAAACTGATCACAATTGTATCAATCAGTGTTTATAGGCAAATTTTAAAAAACTTCAGGCAAAAAACATTAAACCAATATCAAAATATGCCCTGTATGGTCACTGGCCTAAGACATTAATGACAATGACATATGTTTTGGCATAATACTGTACCTCTGCCTCAACAATTCACCCAAATTCAGTATACAGTCCATAACCAACATTTCCACCCACAATTAATTATCAACTATTCAGTGATGATTTTGTGAGCCGTGGATTTACACATAACACACTTTACTGCAATAGTTCCAAACAGAAAATGTCTATCAAACAGTTCCTTTAGCTTGTCTATATAGGTGTTGCAACCCGATTTATTATCAGAAATCTCACCTGGAATGTTTACAACATTGGGACATGTTAATAGCATCATTGTGCAATATGTTAAATTTGACATATTTGAATGTCAGGATGATGTTTACTGCAATGTTTAACATAGGTATTCAGATAATTTAACACATAGAAGGTTGTTCATTTGGGAATGTTAAGGATTGGGCTGCATGTGTGGTATAGGGGTTACTATTGTGATCAAGACTGCATTTAAAATATGTCTATAATTCTTGCAATTGGAGGCATTAATACTATGTTTGTCTATTACACATACAAAAATCAGTGATCTAGAGCCAAACTTTCATTAGATATACCAGTAAACATTGTCCAGGAACTTTATGGACACACACTATACTGATTCTCACACGGACTTGCCTTTACCTAGCGACATTTTAATAATCAACACTATACTCGTAGTTGTTAGTTCATGGCTTCATGCAGTAATGGCAAGATCTACTGATGACAGCCTCAAATAGGGTAGATCAGGATCTTCACCATTTGCCTTAGCCTGATAGACTTGTGCTAAACAGAAAAGAGCTAAGCCAATGATTTACATATATACTTACTTCCCACTTCATTTCTATCTTCAACCTCATTTCGCAGCTTCCCAATATACACAAGTCGATGGACAAGGTTTTTCTAAAAAAATAAACATAATTTTAAATTTTTACATACATTAAAACAGTGTTCATTACTGTTAAGACAAACAACAAACAATTAAGATATGAATGTGTTATAAAAAGTAACAGCGTAATATATATGTCATCAGAACCAAGTGTCACCCACATAACTCTGCATAGTTGCATATAATGCAGAGAGCAGAATGAATATAGTAGGCTCTGACAATAGACAATTCCAAATCTGTCCGTATAGATAAGTCAATTTACCCAGTCAGTGCACGTGTAAACCACATGACAAATGGTTAACCTACTTTAAAGAACATGCACAGGGTTTTTTTGTGATACGGTTCATGAGCACTTGACCTAGGTATGAATAGAAATTGTACAACTATCTCTTACTAGGTTTTGCTTGTTTGCTTTGATCACTGCACCAACCCATTTATGACCATACTGGCAATGTCCAGCTTATTATAGGAAAAGAAAGACCCCAGACTTACGTCTGCATAGAAAAAATGGCACACCATAGGTTAGCTGAAAAACCTCCCCAATGAAAGTTCCAGTGATGGGCTGAGGAGTTATAAGACTCTAACTAGGAGGTCCAAGATTCTTTAACAAGATTAAAACATGCACAATAAACATATATAATATCGCAACTAATATTTACTCAAATAATTCTCAGCTGTGTATAACATAACACGGTGGTAGCAACATGAATACTGTAAGACTACCACATGAATACTGTAAGATCCAAAATAATAAAGCAACTATATGCCCTTCAAAGGTGGTATCAGACGATTGGCCTCTTTTTAATTTTCCATTTTACATAGTTCTTTCTTGTAGTTAAGGCAAATTTCACCACAACATCAATTGTTAGATAGTCATTAAATATTCTTTTAAATATTTTTCTTTTAAGTTTTAAAGACAATTGGTATTTCTACAATAGACCTCAAATTTGATAGAATTTTTTTTCTTCAAGTGTTTTATGCACGTTCAGAACTAGTCACTTTCAGGAAAAAACAGAACATACTGTTGCTTCATCTATGTGTCCTGGGGTCTGTGTCCAAAAAAAGCTTACAAGTTTGGGGATCCAGGACAAGTTTGTGAATCTAGGACAAGATTGTGGATCCAGGACAAGTTTGTGGATCTAAAACATCAACAAACAACTTTTAACAATACCTTTTAAGTTAAACCATTATTTATTTGAAGTTTCTTCCATTTTATTCCTTAATCAAAGCATCTGATACCACCTAAAAGGGAGCATAGTAAATATCTAGACATTGAAGTCTACACAGTAGAATTAACTTGCAGCACTCTTGTTCTATTTATTATGACATTATGACATGTAATTTAGATGTGGCACAGTAAGTACAATAATAAATATAAGAGTATTTTATATTAATTATGAATACCAGTTTATTTGACCCTCCCTCACCACTGTCAAAACATGACAGTTCGAAGTAGTTTTTCTTCGGCCAGTCAAACTGATGCTCTGATACTTTCTTGCCCTTTTTCTTTTTCTCTGTGGTAACTGTGGCTGTACTCTTAACTTCATTACCCTTGCCTTCCTCTAGTTCTGCTGCCTGAGAAACTGATGCCATTGTTGGATCAATGCCACCAACAATCAACCAAGCAAGTACCCGTACTTAAGATATTTAAATGACAGATACTGTCATTGAGTAATACAAATGATTCACCTTATTCAAAGGCAACAATGAAATTTGAAATCATTCCAAATCTTCAGTCTACAGATTAACCCACAGCAGTGCACAAAAACTTTTTTTCAAAATGGAAAAAAATGACAAGAGAGTTGAATATCCTTAATGCACAATAGTATTCCAAAACAGAAATAAAACCATATGATATAGTTAACTGGTAGCAAAACAAAATAAATGAAGATTTTCCCTATACATGAAACTCAAAGTAACAGTGTTAAAAAACTTAATGGTTGAAAAATATCCAAAGGTATATATACTCCTTATGCCAATGAAAGTCCAGTGTGCACAAAATCTTTGCTGACACAATAAGAAAATGTCATATAATGGAACACCACACAGATCGCCTTAGTAACAAACTTAATGTCCAAAGTCTTAATACAACACTTTGATAAGATTTTCAACACACGTGATAATTTGAAAAGAGCATGTCTTTATCTAGCTTAAGTATTTACACTTTCACCAGCTGAGACCACGTCATGTGATTTACCACTTTACAGATAAATAGTTTCAGGCAATCCTATCTCCAAAGACCAATACCTAGCTTATCAAGTGCTTATCGTGTCTAAATACAGCAGTCCATAAATGCTGCTCAGGTTCTGGGAGATTTCATTCCACAATGGTGGGATAAAGCTTGCATTATAAGCATTTATGAACTTACTTTTTGCTTTCACACATTACATGTAGTGAGAATTCTTACTTACCTTTTTTAAAAGATCTAAAATTAAAATGAATTTTTGAATTCACCAATTTTATCATACAAAAATATCAAGCAGTATAACCTTCAATACCCTTTGAGGTTTGGTCCAACAAAAGAAAGTAGATTAAAGATTCAGTTCTCTTAAAACAAACACCCAGTGGGTATAAAGTATTTACTAACTAAACAAAATTCTTGCTACTGTTTGATTTGTTGCACTCATTTATCTTCCAAGCAGCATAATAAGGGTGTCTTTGTAGTAGTTTTAAATATTTTAAACATGCAAGCCCGATGTACTGAGTGAGCAGTATGAGCTGTTTGCTCTTTTTATCAAATGATTCACCCAAGTCTACACCTTTTGATGTTGGAGTTAAGTAGACAACAAATAAAATGAGTACAGCCAAGTTTTCTTTAAGAAAGAAGAAAAGAGAACTTATATGTAAGTACAACTTTATTAACTCTTAGCCTGCTAAGCATAAATTAGTCAGACTTAGGCAAATAGTATCAGTTTAGATCAGACAGCTCCTTCTGGAAACTTACACATCAGGATCTGCATTATTTGTTGCAAAGTCTCAAGGAATATTCATTATTTCCTTCGCATGAAGCTGTAGGGTACTTGCAAAGATTTTGTATTAGTTATTGCTAAATGTAGCATGAATAGAGCTTAAAGGATTACTTATACTATCCTAGATTCAGAAAAACAAGAAGAACAGATGTATTCAACTTCTTATGCCAGCCTTTGCTTTTTCTCTCTTTAACCTGAAATTGCTGTTATTTTTATTATTATCTCAAAGTAAAAAAGTATACCGAGTACTTCCAAATTAAGTTGTTATTATTGTTGCTATTATTATGAAAAATCAATGCAACATCTCTTATTTTCAGCTCCACACTATATTTTATTATTTAATATCAACATCATGTCTCAGCTTACAACTTAAAATGACCTTTAAATATATAACTGATTTTTCTTCCAAGCCAGATGGTCAAAGTTTGGTGTATGTACATGATGCATAGAACCACTGTTCTGCAAATTATGTTTATTTATATTATTGTGTTATGACTGAGCCTATCACTGAACTGTTGGTGAAAGACACAACACATGATAATGAAGAAAGATATCTACTGGCTTGGATAAGCTTGAACTTCTCATAAAGTCTCAAAGCTAATGTTCCAGCCCATACTGAAATTTCTTTAAATTTATAGTTTTTCCATTACTTAATGTTAACTGAGAACCTTTCATTTCTCTTCTGAAAAAAAAACAACAACAAATAATCTTTATACAAAAAAAAATGTATAAGTCTACACCAGTATTTTCTTTATATCTGAGGATGGATTACTAGCTTTAATTTAAAGGGAGTTGTTCTTTGTATATTTAACGAGAAAAGATGACAATAATCAGATAACTAATAAATGTGAGAAAAACTTTTCAAAATTTAAAAAAGAAAAAAATATTTTAGTAATAAAAAAGCCAAATGTTTACTAATAAATAAAGCATTTAAGTGTGAACATATTAACTCCAAATTGGTGTTAGTATGATCATAATAGTACAACTTTTGACAATTACTATTGTTGACTTTTCAAAAGTGTTACCTATAAGTAACTATAACTAGCTTATAAGTAAAAAATTATAAAGAAACTCCAACAAAAAATATGACAACAAAATCAGGAAATGATAACAACACAATTTTATTGTTTCGATTTACTAGAGAGTTTTGTTGAAAGTTACATTAACATTGATTATACTTTATTTGCTTTTCAGTCTGACATATTTTTGTTGTTTTAAAGATGAGAGAATCATAAGCATAAAACAACATATTTTACATTAATTTAGCTGTAAGAAACTCTTTTCTTGCATTCATGAATACATGTCATCTGTACCTCAGTCACAAACAGTACATCTTAAAGTACTGGCATAAAAGCGATGCAACATTTAAAAAAAAACTGAAGTGTTGATCATGTGTATATACATCATGTACATATGCTAAAGTGAAGCCAACTTGCATGAGCTCATGATGAGATAAAAACTGATCATCAGCTGATTGTAGCTCATCAGTAATTGGACAGTACCGGATTGTCAATTAATATATAAAATATATACAAATGTTTATGTAAATAAAACGTAAAAAAGAAAGTTCACATTGTTTTCTTTTCATTCTCAATTCAATTTACAAAAACTATATTAAAATAAAAAAAAGCGTGTTAACAAACATACATATACATACTACAAAAATAACATCAAAATTGACGCATAAATTTGGCTCATAAAAATGGCTCATGAAATAAAAAAGTGGTGCATAATTTTCAAATTTGGCTCATTGGTTGGCTCGGACCAAAAAAAAAACAGGGGGAGCCCTGACTTCCAATAGCCTTGCTTTTGGTTAACCCTTTAGTGATGTGGTTGAGTGTCAGCCTACTGATCTGAAGGTCCTAGGTTCCAATCCTGGGAGGATGATTGGCAGATGGCTTTTAATCCCGACAAATGTGAAGTCATCCACATCTCCACAAAAAGAAAACCTATTACTAACACCTATAGCATCTACGGAAAAGAACTCAACACTGCAGATCATGCCAAATATCTTGGAGTCACCATCTCTTCAGACCTCTCATGGAAAAAACATATCGATAACTTCACCAAAAAGGCTAACTCCACCATGTCATTCATCAGGCGAAACATACGATCTAGCCCTCCAAGCGCAAAGTCTAATGCCTTCAAGACATATATCAGACCTACTGTTGAATACGCCTCATCTGTCTGGTCCCCTCACTCTGAGGGTCTTATCAACCAACTAGAAATGGTCCAACGTCGCGCCGCAAGATTCGTGAAACAAGACTACACACGAACAAGCAGCGTCACCGACATGCTTACGACCTCAAATGGGACACCCTCCAACACCGGCGCAACAACACCAGAACAACTATGTTCTTCAAGATAATGCACAACCTTGTGGATATTATACCAGATCCTCCACTTATCAATGCTAAGACTGTCAGAGGGCACAACCAACGCCTCCGCCAAATCAGAGCACGCACCTCCATCTTCCAAAACAGTTTCTTTCCTGCAACCATCGTGCTTTGGAACAAGCTGCCGCAAGACGTTGTTGACCAGACCAGCCTGGATGCTTTCCAATCAGCTCTGGCCAGCCACAAATAAAATACTAATCACGGAGTTGTTTTTACTCTTTTAATAGAAACTGTAAATAGGGAAACTTTTTATTTTTATTTTGGAAAACAGTCAGTCCTGCCTGCTGCGTATGTATATACAGTTTTTACCCAATTGCGAGTATACTCCTTGCGGAGTGATGCAATCACTTGAGATGATGATGATGATGATGATGATGATCCCCATTAGGGACAGGATTATTTTCTCCTATCAGATTTACTTTAAATGTATCATATTCAGCACCAAAATTTTCTTGTTGACCCGATTACCTGTGATATGCAAATACCTAGTGTGAATCAAAATTAGGTCATTAGTGATAGGGCTCACAAAATAGATATAGAGTGAGATAAATTACTAGATAACACTTATTTTGAGTTGTCAAGATTTCAATAAGAAACATAATTTCTAATGAGTTTGTACAACTGACATCAAATGATTACAATGAATTAATGTACATTTTGTTACATTTCATCATGTTGTTTTGTCAAAATAGTATATTTTTGTCCGTAACAGTTTGAATCAAAACTGGATAACAGGGAATAGAGTTCACCAGGATAAACAAGTGTTGGGCAAGACCATAACAACATCTCCCCACCCACAAATATCAATGAAGAAAATGTAAACAATGACAACTGAACCATATTTAAAACACGAATCTACATAATTTAAAGGCGAAACTCTTCGTAAAACTATGCAAATAATTATTACTTTGCTAAGGGCTCTATTTTTATCTTCTATGACTTCGAGAAGAGATGTTCTGTGAGCTTCAAGTAACGAATCCTCGCGATCTATCACGGAACCCGCCATTTTGACAACTGCTGGCGTTACTATAGCAAACGGGTGGGTCTAAACGCGGACCCGGAAGGTACTGGTCCAAAAAGGCCGCAAACCAGGAAGGCCCGTACCAAAAAGGCTGCAAAACCTAAAAGGCCGCAAGCCTTAAAAGAAGATGGTGAATCTAATATGTTATAAATCTTAATACAGTAAATGTTATATGACTCGTACCGCGGAAAACGCTGCCGCGGAACTATAATCTCTGGATGCGAAGAGAAGTGGTTTGGTATAACTTTAATCGGTTTTATGGACATAGTTACTTGAGCTTTATGTGTTATTTTTTTTTAATTTATCAAATATGTGTAACCAGAGACGTATAATATCTACGTCTCTGGTGTAACATTTGTGAAATATTTGCGCAATCGTCGAAAAAAATGACATATCTGCGTACATGTTACCAAGGAAATGGCAAATGAAACCGTATCTTCGCTGGTCGTGTTGAAAAGTAAATAGGTGCATTTTCTGTCGGGTTCAACTTCAACTTCAACTTTGTACTGCCAAAAGTCAATACTGACTACATAAGGCAGGCGCAAGTCCTGAACATTGACAATTTAAGACTAATAATTTAAAATATCAATTAAAAAGCATAAAACTTATTTAGGCCATTTGCAAATGCAGGTACAGTTGGGGCATCCTTAATCTCAGTCGGTAGTCCGTTCCAAAGTCGTATAGCCCGCGGAAAGAATGAGTTCATGTGGTGTTTTGTTTTTGAGTGGGGAATAAGGAATTTGTTGTTTCGTGTAGTTGTGAGATAACAGTGATCGACATTGACCTGTTTGTTATGTATTTTGTGTAGCATTTTGAGACTGTCTTGAATTCTGCGTTGCTCGAGAGTAGACCACTTTAAATCTCTGAGCATGTTAGTGACACTGCTTGTGTAGTGGTAGTCATTTTGAACATACCTTGCGGCTGACCTTTGAACCATTTCTATTCTGTGTGTGAGGTGTTTCTGCCATGGGTGCCATATAGTTGAACAATATTCGACCTGGGGGCGTACATATGTTCTGTATGCAGCCTCTTTAAGTTGTTTGTTCTGTGTTTTGACATTTCGTCTGATGAATCTCAGACTGTTTTTGGCCTTGTTTGTGATGGTGTTTATGTGAGATGACCAATCGAGGTTACTACTGATAGTGACCCCGAGATATTTTGCATGTTCTGTTGTTCTGAGGGTGGTGTCATGAAGTGTGTATGGGAAGATAACCGGTTTCTTTTTCCTGTGTATTCTGAGAACTTTGCACTTGTCAGGGTTAAATTCCATTGACCATTCTTTTTCCCAAAGTTCTAGGTTGTGTAAGTCTTCCTGAAGACTTTGTGCAGATGCGTGTGATTTTATTGTGAGATAAACTATTGTGTCGTCTGCAAACAGACGCACACGACTCCTGACACTTCCTGGTAGGTCGTTAATGTAGGCTAAAAATAGGCTCGGGCCCACGACCGAGCCCTGTGGGATACCAGAATGTACAGGGAGTCTGTGAGAGACCTTGTTTTCGACTAAGACCTGTTGTGACCTGTTATGTAGGAAGTCTTTAATCCATGTGGTGATGTATGGGTTTACCCCCATGTGTTTCAGTTTGTGAACGAGTTTGTGGTGATCAACTTTATCGAACGCTTTACTGAAGTCCATGACAATGACATCAGTTTGCTGACCTTGATCTAAACTGTCTGCTATTTCCTGTGTGAAGCCAATGAGTTGAGTCTCACAGCTGTGTTTTGACCTGAATCCGTGTTGCTGAGGGCAAAGTATGTTGTGAGTGTCAAAGTAATCCATCATGTTTGACACAATGATGTGTTCCATTAGTTTTGATGCTATGCATGTGAGTGATATTGGTCTGTAATTACTTGGTTTTGACTTTGACCCTTTTTTGAATGCTGGTGTGATTATGGCATGTTTCCAGTCCTTAGGAACAATACCGGTATCCAGTGACCTCTGAAATATGATTGTAAGAATCGGTGCTATCTCTGTGACGTCGTTATTAAACTATTAATTACTGTTGGTATATTGTGTTGTTGTGATATGATTAATTTATCAAGGTAGAAGATGGTGTTATAAACAATTCAACACATGCAAAACTTATCAAAACTTTATCAATAAAACAATTTTTAAAAATACGACCATGTGCAATTAAGTTATTTGATGACTCAATAACAATACTTCTTTAAAAAGGGAAATAATTTCATTTCGAGCGCATGAGACCTCTGGTGATAAAGGATATATAAAAGTGAATGTGACGAGGGATTTCTTGAGCTAAATTGTCGTTTTAACTCAAACAATAAAGATTGAAACAATATAATAATATAATATAATAATATATAAAATATATTGAAAATATACAGCAAATATTGCCGTTCTGGCATGAATCATATGTTAACAAACGGTCGTTATGGTAACCACATGTAGCGATTACCGGCCCACTTTTGTTAATTTTTACAAATAGTCACTGGTTAATAATGACGTCGCATTTTAACGTTTACCGTGCGATTTTCACCAAACTTTGCATTATTTACGCGCAATATGTTGGCGTTACGCACATGACGTCATGTTAGTGTGTGACGTCATTTAGGTGTTAAGCGGCCATATTGTTTAGTGCGTATGCGTTAAAATGGCATCGGAACAACGATCTTCAATAAAATTGTGTGTTTTGAACGGGTTTCCAAAGAAAGAAACAATGTTTAGATTACAAAAAGCATATGGTGATCAGGCGATGAAGAAAACGGCAATGTACAAGTGGTATGCCCAAATTTCTAGGCGGCCAACAAAGCATCCATGACGACAAACGCAGTGGACGTCCTAAGGTTGTAACATCAAATCACGTCGCTGTGATAAAGGAGCTGCTTGACAATGATCGACGGATAGCAATTCGCGAAACACACGAAAGATCGGATTGTAGCATTGGCACAGTGCATCATATTATTATTTACGATGAACTCAATATGAGACGCCTGTGTGCCAGGTGGATTCCTAAAAATGTTGACGGACGAACAAAAAGTGGAAAGAGTGCGGTGTTGCGATCGATTTCTCAGACGCTTTCATAGGGAAGGTTAACGTTTCTTGCGACGGATAGTGACTGTTGATGAGACATGGATCAGGCTATACGAACCTGAAACAAAATCACAGTCTTCTATGTGGAAAACTCCAGGATCGCCTTCACCTAAGAGTTAAAAATCGGCCCATCTGCAAGGAAACAAATGTTCATCGTCTTCTTTGACGTCGACGGTGTGATACTAAGCCACGCGGTACTTCTGGGCCAGACTGTGACGACGAAGTATTATTCTAAGATGAATAAATTTATTAAATCTATAATAAGATATTCATTATTATGTCAATACATTACCTAATAATTATTTATATTTGTGTAAGTAATTATAAAAATAAATTATAACGACAATTTACTTATCATTGTATTTCTTTATGCTTTCAGATTCTGAGACGCGATTTTATGAGGGCGATGTGAGGGCGATGAGAAAGAAGCGGGCCACGAAAATCGCCGACACGGTATTTCATCACGACAATGCACCGTCTCATCGTGCGGCCGAAACACAGGACACAATCAGGAAACTCGCCTTCGAAGTCCTCGAGCTACCCCGGCCTACAGCCCTGACCTCGCACCGTGCGATTTCTTTCTGTTCCCGACACTGAAGAACGTCCTGCGGGGAAAACACTTCGATGATGCGGACGAGTTGTCCTACGCGGTGCAATATCAGAGATAAATGATGGCTCCTACTTTAATAGTTTCATGTCATGAATCAACCGTTGTAAAAAGTGTGTTTCCTTTCACGGAGAGTATTTCGAGAAGGACTAGGTGCGTGTTTTGGGTGACTCTCATATATGCGCTGAGCGAGACGTCGTTACAACGTTGGGCCGGTTTCACTGCGATTACCTTAGAAATACTTGAAATTGTACTATTAATTTTTATCCGATTTTATTGAAATTTTGTGTACATGTTTATTATATGTTTATTTACAAAATGTAAAGCGAACGTCAATTTCCCATGAATATTATAAATATGGCAGCACTTTTCCGCGGATTTATTGAACGACCCTCGTATTTTCCATTTTTTATAGCTTGCAACAATAAAGTGTAGCTGGCAGTTATAAAAAGCAGCATAAAAACGTAGCCGTTTGGCGAAGTTTTGTTTAACACAAGAAACATGTAAGTAATGCAGCTTGTTAATACAGATGTAGCAGAGAACAAGAAAAATAAACAAAGTAGTAACAATGCTCAAAAATACTTCCTATCAGAGTAAAGGTTCGTAACTGTCAAATGTTTGTGTAACTCATTAACAGTGTAAGAGAGGGTTTAGTTCCCGGGATAGTCATCTTATTGTTTAAAGCGCGTGCTCTCTACGGCGCCTTAGATGTCTGACATCCATGCTCTTTCTTGTTCTTGTTGGCGCCGTTCTTAATTGATATCGGTACCTCTTACAGAATGCATTTTTTATGGAGACGATAGTGCAGCAGTCAATAACACGATGTCGGAGGTGTACCGTGAGACACTTTTCAGAGAAAAGAAACAAGTGTTCCGTTTTTAACAGTGTAGCTTGCAACAATAAAGTGTAGCTGGCAATTATAAAAGTAGCATAAAAACGTAGCCGTTTGGCGATGTTTTGTTCGACGCCAGACAACATTAACCTGATGCCAATATTTTGTGATCCCGAAAGTAAGTCGTCGCTTTGTTTTCTAAGTTTAGAAACAGCTATCTCTGCAGCATAGCTCGGATAGGAAATAACTGTTTGCAATGACGGGAGGGGATTTATAATTGATTGTTCACACAGATCTAGAGCATCAATGAACAGCATTTTGCCGGTCCTTTTCAGGTATCAATGACTTATTTGGTTATTTGGAATAGAAAAAAGGTCCAAACCTTTTGGATACAACTTTTACTTAATAAGAATATATAAGACAAAGTCCTATGAACATTGCAATATATACAAAAATTGAAAATACACAGGACCAAGGTATTCACATGTACGCCAAATATAAAAGTGAGAACAAATCTGTGATGAGCCACTTAACAATAAGAGCAAACCCGACAGTCACCGCCCCGAAACGGCCAGTCGGCAACACGGACCGACAGGGGCGCCCAAACCTGCCTTACAGAGTCACAACCTCGCATCTCCTGATGGGTCCCCCGAATGCAAGCAATGAAAAGAAAACCGATCCATTTTAATAAGTGTCCAAGCGCCGACGCCCCGTCCGACAAGCCACGACGAAAGCAGCGACGCCACTGAAAAATAATGTCCACATTATGTTTAGAAGAGAGAGAGAGAGGTATTATTCCGATTAGAAAACCTACAAAAAACGTTAATAGTTAATGAAATTAACTTTTTGAATCAAGAAAGAAAATGACCAGACAAGAGTACATGGTTGTAGCATCCTGTTCATGCGGAGATGGAATTGAGGAACCAACATCCATCAAAGGAAATACACGTAACAATCCTAATAGGATAAATTAAATAAAAACGTAGCTTACATGCACGGGGAGATTTTTTACGACCGCCACACTGCACAAGTATCATTGTTGTGATCATGAATAAGAATATATGACAAAGTCCTATGAGTATTGCAACATATACCAAACTCCGAAAAGGCCGCACAGAACAAAGGTATTTCATGCAAGCCAAGCGAAAAGTAAGAACAAATTTGTGTTGAGTCATTTAAGGAAAAGAGCAAACCCGACAGTTACCGCCTTGGAACGGTCAGTCATCAATATGGACCGACTGGGGTGCTTAAACTGGTTTTACAGAGCTCTAACCTCGCACTTCCTGACGAGTTTCTCAAATGCAAGTAACGAAAAGAAAAACGATCTATTTGAAAACAAAATGTCCATGCGCTGATATTTTCTATACCTTATGACGAAAGTAGTGACGTCATCGAAAAATAATGTCCACATAGTGTTCAGAAAAGGAATATGGTATTATTTCGATTTGAAAAACAACACAAAAATGTTTGACCACAAATAAAATTAACTTTCTGAATCATGAACAAACATGACCAGAGACGAATAAATGATTGTAGCATCCTGTTCATTTGAAGATGGAATTTAAGAACCAAAGTTCAGTGTCCATCAAAGGAAATACACGTTACAATCCTTATAGGATGAATTAAATGACAACATAGATTTTTTTACGACCGCCACACTGCACAAGTAACATTGTTGTGATCATGAATAAGAATATATGACAAAGTCCTATGAGTATTGCAACATATACCAAACTCTGAAAAGACACAGAACAAAGGTATTTCACACGCAAGCCAAGCGAAATGTAAGAACAAAATTGTGATGAGTCATTTAAGGAAAAGAGCAAACCCGACAGTTACCGCCTTAGAACGGTCAGTCATCAATATGGACCGACTAGGTGACAGTTTGTGCCTAAAGATTTATGTTGGAAGATCATCCTGTTGACCTGATCTAGGTAACGGTTTGTGCCTAAAGATTTATGTTGGAAAGTCATCAAATTAACCAGATCTAGGTGACAGTTTGTGCCTTAAGATTTATTTTAGAAGGTCATCCTGTTGACCTGATGTAGGTGACAGTTTGTGCCTTAAGATTTATGTTGGAAGATGATCCAGTTGAACAGATGTAGGTGAAAGTTTGTGCCTAAAGATTTATGTTGGAAGGTCATCCAGTTGATCTTATATAGGTGACAGTTTGTGCCTTAAGCTTTATGTGGGAAAGTCATCCATTTGACCAGATGTAGGTGACAGTTTGTGCGTAAAGCTTTATGTTGGAAGGTCATGCAGTTGACCAGATGTAGGTGATAGTTTGTGCCAAAAGCTTTATGTTGGAAGGTCATCCAGTTGACCAGATGTAGGTGACAGTTTGTGCGTAAAGCTTTATGTTGGAAGGTCATCCAGTTGACCTGATGTAGGTGACAGTTTGTGCCTTAAGCTTTATGTTGGAAGGTCATCCAATTGTATTGTATTGGTGATATCATTAACAACAGCCATTATCTTGATACACTCATGTCTTCTGTCTGTGACTGGTGACCTAACTTGCAAACTGCATTCTGCCTTCACCAGTGGCTGATAAACATATCATATATATTCAGAGAAGAATCATCACTTATTGACAAAATTATTAACCAAGTTGTTGTCTTTACCCTCAAAATTAGCATTTATTTTTACACTATGTGCTAACCAGTTACAAAAAGCTCCCCCCACAGATGTGCCCAAAATTGAAAAGTGATATTAAATACTGTGAAAAGCAAATTCTGCGCATGCATTTTGTTTTCTTGAATTCCTGTGTTATAGAATAATTATTTTTCCAGGTCCCATGGCTGTTCTCCAGTCATTAGGTGCAACAGGAACTGGGCTTGGGACAGAAGCCATCATATGAAGGGGAGCATCAAAATCACAGCCATCGTCCAGACGTTTATGTCCAAAACTTAGCTATTGACAGATGCCTGTCTGTCTAATATTCTCAATAATATTGACACTCTGAATGGGAGAGAAAACATTTGACAGCCTATTAGCTCATACTTTTAGTAAATAATCTGATTTTAATTGTTTTCTACAGTATTGACACTTAATGATATATAAACAATGAACTGAGAAACCATTTCTCTCCAGACATGTGGTGAAAGTTTTAATGTTTATTAAAAACAGAGATTTGATTGAACTAAATAAATACAAATATATACATTTTTGTTCTTTTATTTTTTGCTTTAGAATGACTTAAACAACTGAAATTTCTTTTGTCTTTTTATTCTAATGTAAATAAAGATAAATTGAACAATATTTACAGTTAATAAAAATAAACATAGGTACAAATGGGGACAGTGTAGAATAGCAAAGTAATGAAGAGCAACATACCTTCAGTAAAAAATAAGATATAAACTTAGCAAGATGTAATAATAGTGGGGACAAAATACATTCAATAACACAGAGCCATATCACAGTTTAAATCAAGGCAGTCCTGATGTGTACATTAGCCTTGATACTAACAATTCCAGTTCAGTCAAATCAAAACTCAACTTAAGGTGGGACAGAGTAGCGCAGATAAAATTTATTCAATAAATATACCGGTAACAAAGAACCATGACTCAGTTCAAATAGATTAGATCAGAGGTATTTGTTCTACATGTATGCCACTTGGCTTAGTATTTAACAATACTTTGGAGTTAAATACAACTATCAAGGCAAATCTGTTGTCTGTAGACCTACTAATAGACCAACCTAACTGACCTGCACACCGACTGACTGACCAGCCTACACAGTGATTCTAGTATACTCCCTTAAGCAATTGCTTGCAGTGGTACAATAAAGGAAGATGTCAATAAATAATGATTAAGACCATTTCTTATGTACACCTAATTCTATATAAATAAAAGAGCTCCAATTGTTATAAACTTGTAATGCATAACACAACTGATGCTTAACATTTTCCAAACTTCATCATTAAAATAAAATTACAATCTACATGTATTATTATAAAAGAAAACAATCACAATTGGCTTTCTTGACTTCCAAATTTTCTCTGTGTTTGCTGGGTTATTCCTCCCACCAACAGTATTTTAGTTATCTGAAGTTGGTGTCCACTCTAAGCAGATAGAGTGCTGTCTTCACTGTGCTTGGCATGCTGTTATCCTGACAATGGGCCAACCAGTCTTGAAACTGGTCTTATATTTGCTTGAGCATTAGCAAGGGAGCTATACCACTAGCATTTTAACTACTCTGTTATGTCATGACCTGGGTTCAAACCAGGGGCCTCCTGTACCTGAAGGCAGAGCTCTCTTCTCTGTGTATGGCAGAGGGTACACTGTGTGGGCATATAACATCTGTATGCAAATTGGCTTGAGATGTGAAGATGACAACAAATGATTCAATGTTAAAAAGGATTTATAAAGATCACACAAAGCCAATTTAACATAGTAAATTTATTTTCTTTGCAATATAAAAATATATGTTATCACCTAAGCATAATTTGATACAAAATGCCTAACAAAGGTAACATGACAGGTTACAGAAGAAAGTAATTGCACATACATGTAATATATTTTATTTACACACTTTATACATAATTTTGAATATATATACAAAGCCAAAAACTTTGACCTGTTGCTTCAACCAGCAAAATCAATTAGCCCGCTATGCATAAATTGACCACATCTAGGCAAATAATGAAGACTGAGATGACCCAGCACCCACTTTCACCTAGGTAGCAATAAAACCCTGTACGGCAACATTTTGTTTATAGCTAATCATAGTCATCATTTAACACCCACATGCAAAGATGCCTAGACATATTACTCAATATTCAGTGAAAATAATGTAGATCATGATTAGGCAGTGTCCAAAAGGGAGCTGGCTTATCTTGATCTACACTATTTGCCACAGCCTGATCAGTCTTGCCAAGAAGGCTTAGAGCTAAGAGTAAAGTCATAAAGGTCTTCCATCATATCATATCAGACAGATATGGATAGTGTACAGCAGCTTTTTCAATAACTGAACAAGAAAGAAAATATAGTTTCAACATAAAACTTGCAATTGCAATGTCTTAGTCATCTCAAGTGTTTAAACAAAATTTGTTGTATTTATCTTTTTCTATCTTTTACAGATATAATAAAATCAACATTAAAATGTATAATCTTAAGATGAATTTTACTGTCTTTGGACAGATTATTTCAGAATGATCTTACTAGTTCACATAGTATTCACATTTGATTGCATGTAAAATGGTATTTATGTACAGTCATTTATTTTTCATATTTTCAACTCCATTCAATTGTCAATCTGGATCTAGTGTCTAAGGAAATAGTGCACAGTTTTTTAATTAAATAGTAACTTAATTGGTCTAAAATTTCAACCAATCAAAAGTCACAGATTATACACATCAAGTAGATATGGTAAGTTTATAGGTCCATGCAGATGTATTTCCCCTTACTCTTAACATATCATAAACAAATATATAAAAACAAAATTATATAACCATTAACATAATATCTTATTTACAGAATCAAACACAAAGGAAGGACAAGCTTAATAAATTTGTATATATAGTCAAAAATAGTGTAATAAATCATAAGTAAATAGTTTAATTTGTGTACACAAACATGTAAGTTTATCCAAATCTAAAAATACCCCAAAAACAACAAATAAACACTTATACAAACAATAACATTATGTCATTCATATAGTGGAAAAAAAATCCACCATGATTTCAATGTTATATATCCTTAGATCTAGTACTTAATTTTTAATGTCATTATATTTAGCCTATTTTCCCCATTTTCTCTTGATATTGATTGACAGCAGTATACATTATAAATGGAATGCATAAACGTTATCATTTACAGACACAAGTGTATATTAAATGTACACATGTAAAAATACACAGCTGCATTTTATTCTAATATCAGCAGTAACACTGGAATTAACAAAGGAATTTCAAAATATAAAATCACAAAAGGCATTTTAGACAAACATTCATATGCTTTTCATAAAGATTAAGAATAATTGGTTAAAAAAATGAAATTCCCAAAAAAGGATTTTTAACTTGAAAAGATACTGCCAAATTGTTAAACATATTATTTTTATTTGCTATCGTCTCAAATTATTATAAGGCATAATTCATTATTTGTTCAGAAGCAAACCTTTTGGGCAGTTTAACACATTGTCAAATGATAAATAACATTTGTCAAAATTATGTGCCTAGTCTTTTGTGTCAACTTGTATAATAAAACATGTGGATTTTAAAAGCATGACCTTTAGGTACGGGGGGTATTTAATCTGATATCAGAGCAAAAAAAAAAAAGCAAAAATATTGCTTGTTCGTGTGATGTAAGATGTGTTGTACTACAATCAAACAATTAAGAAACAGACACAATTCTACTTACAAATAACACTATGTACAATGAACAATTCAACAACAACAAAATAGTCACCGACTAAAAGTTGTAGACAAGATGATCAGGATTGATAGAAATATTGATATAAAAATAATCTGATTGGCTGATATTTATATCAAATCCAATCTGAGTGGTAGATATTTATACCTCAACTTATCTGATTAGTAGATATTAATAAAAATGATTTAATGGGTAAATATTTGCTTTTTCACAAAACTTTATAAATTGTGGTAATGGAAGTACACTTTATATCTCTGGCCACAAAGTTATGGGTTACCTCTTCAAATATATAACTTTATACACACTACCTTATTTTAGTTTGAATACAAATTTGGATAAATATGGCTACTTCATTACTACATATACAATAGAAACAAGTTCTGCATAATGTTTCTCCTAACATAGACATAAATATATAAAATTTCTTACTGGTAACAATGGAATAGACTCTTTTGATTCGTAACAAGAACATCACAGGCAGTCAAAACACAACTCTTTACCAACACAAACAACTGTCATTATACAATAATTCCAGGTTACACATATGTCAATATTCATGCAATATTTTAATGATACACCAGAACATTGTTGATAACTATTTACACAATGTTTGATAAGTAATAAACATGGTTTCTACACAAGTGTAAAAAAGGATAATATAGCAATATATATAGCACTTTTATACCTTCCACAGTTCTTTGATTACACAGCATCCATAAAGAAGTTCTACAAACTGATAGATGTACTTTTTCTAGGGTCTGTAAGTATTTGAACACAACAGTCAGTTCAACAGCTGTTTATGACCGGTAAGATAAGGTTGACATAGAAAATGTATTTACACCACACTTCTGATCAATAGGCAAAGGATGTAGCAAGTTATGAATATTCTTTTTCTGGCAGATTATAGTTTGAGAGACTAACAAAGTAATGTTTTGTTACAGTTTAGGAAATCTGACACTTCTTCAGGATCAAGCTAGTCACATTGTTTACTAGTTACGGTACATTATGTACACTAAGGAATGTTTTAGGAATTTATCATGGTAATGTAAAAAATAAACCACGATCTACATGTATTTAGCTATTAATAACAAAAGTTATAATGTAAATGTGTAAAATATATGAGATGAAGTCTTATATTTCTGATTACAATGTAACTATGCTGACAGTGTCCATCCTTGTAGGTCTAAACATATTGACATTTTAAATCCACTTTCTGATTATTGGTGATATACACAAATGTATTTTGGGTGCTGTTTAAACAATCTTATATTCACACAGGTCACATGTTCAAGAGAACAACCCTTGCAAAGTAAGCTAGGAAATGGTGTTCTGTTCAACCACTTTTAAGATTCCTGTCAATTATTACACACACTCTCATGTACATATATTGTACATAAATCTAATGTGTGGTTTAGTAAATCTCCTCTCTTGCTGTGCGTGGGGTTACACCTTTCTCAACTGGCCGCTTCCTGTGTCTGTTGATAACCTGCATGTACTGGGCAATAAGGTTCGAGATGTCCGAACCTTGCTCTGTTTCGATGCGAACAATCTTCTGCACCATAAGGTTTCCCATTTTCATATCTAGGAAGTTCTGATTGCTGTCGCTACGGTAACGTCTAGTTGACAACACTTCACTGAAACTGTACTGTAGGAAGATCTCCTGCAACAGAAAATATGAATGTTCAATATGAGGACCAGTAAAATGGTTAAGTTGACCAATTCTTTAAGTCACTTGTTTACAGCATGCTTGCACGACTAGTCAAGGCACAGCAATATCTGGTTGACAGATTGTTATTGTGTAAATAAACATACACAAACCTACTAACCATGAATAAGGAAATAGATCCAGATCATCAGAAACAGATCCAGATAAGCAGAAAGTGTAGTAAGAAAGTTTAGTTAGGACCTGCACAATTTGATGCCATGTCCATCAATGTACCAGGTAGCAATTGTATTCAGTTTCCAGCAAACAATTTGTGATAATTATATTTCTTTGTGTATTCTCTTTTTGTAGATATATTGCAGTGTCACAGTTATGGTCATCATAGCAATGTCCAGCTATTATTGGTAGAGAAAGATGTCCAACAAGTGTCTGGGCAGAACCCTGCAGATCACATGTAAGACCTCCCTACATGGAAGTTTTTGCAACCACTGGGACATAAAGCCACACAGTAAGGAAACATGGAGTCAGAGCAGCTCCAAGCCAGGGACTCTACCTATAAGAGCCCCAGAACCCCAGAATATGTATGAAAAATAAACTTCATTAACAAGAAAGTGTTCAGTGACTTACATGTGATACAATATCCAGGAAGACAATACCAGTCTTGTTCACTGCCAGAATACAGTCCCCATAGTTGGAGTGAGTTATCACTTTCTGCAAAAATATAAGGCACCTGAATAATGTTCTAAAAAGTTATGAACAGTTTACATTTTATTTCTTTAAGATACATGAAGAACCTGAAACATAACAGGTAAATTGTAACACATGTTTGTATATAATCTTTAGAAATAATATGCTTTACAAATTTTTTAAGTCACATTATAATAAAAAAAATCACAATCAGAACAGAGTGAAACAAAACAAACCTTAACCCTGAAGAATGTTGAACCAAACAGGGGCCATCTGGAAAGAACCTCTGGAAAAAGAAGAAGGAATTTTTAATATTTACAGTGATCATAAAAAAAGAATACACATTTTAGTAAAATAGTGACCACTTTAAAATTCAATTAATAATAATGTTTATTATAATAATGTTTTGTATAATGAAATCAATAAAAGCTGGCCAAAAACAACAAAAAACAACAACAGAACTCCAATGCCTAAACAAGAGTTTTCAGAGGATAGCCTGCTTAAGTAATTGGCGATGTGATGATGGGAGTGTTTTAGTACTTGCACACAAAACCATCATCACACACCAACATGTTCAAACCAGGAATATATGTTTTACAAAATCCAACCTAGCACTATCAAACTTGATTTTATCACTAGGTATGCTCTCTAGAAAGACAGGTCTGAAGTTTGATTTCTATCTACATGTAAACATTTCTTACTGAGAGACCAGACAGATAGTAACTGCATACAGAATTTTCCACCTGAATACTACAACAATGCCAACATTGACGCCAATGATGAGGTCAGTAGAAAAATTATTTAATAATAGAATAGTTGAGCTTAAATTAAACAATTGAATCTTTCAGTGACAAAGATGTTTTGCACATTTCTTTGCACAAAACTAAGTACAGTCAATCCTGTATTAAAAGACCACCGACTGGACAGGACTAATATGGTCTCCTGAGACAGGTGGTCTCTTAATACAACTTGGTTTTTTCTTTGTGCAAACTACATCTAAAATCGGCAAATTGTGTTTGTATAATTATTACATTTACTTTTATTATCACGACACAATGATGATGATGGTTGCAATGATGATGATGATGATGATGATGACGATGTTGATGATGTTGCTGATGACAGAAACACATTTTAAAAAATATGCATTCAATTCTCATGACTGAAAATGAAAAACAATCAATAACCCATGTTTTAACATTTTAATTACATTCAGTCTGTATTTTTATCAATAAAGTAAAGGTCATATAAATAAAAAGATTAAAAGAACAATAAATATCAATAAGAACATTATCAGTTACTTAGCAAGGGATTCTGTTGCTGGTACCAGGATTATAATAAAAACAGGCTAATGTTTGTTCGAAACAACATATTACCTTATTCACACAATCTGACCTACAAGAATCAGTAAAGTGTAACACACGATTTGCAGACACTGAGTATGAATCAAGTACATTTGTGTTTATTTCAATGTCAATAACAAACACAAATATTGACATGATTCTATTTTACAATTCATTTCCAGTCCACCATTTTGGAATGCATTAACACAATTAAGCCATAATCTTTATTATCATGTGTCAATTAAAGAACAAATATGCACAGGCAGATTTGTAGTGGTCATATAGAGCAGGTGGTTAGAGGTTTGGGGCAGTCGCATGTTTAGGTTTGACTGTACACTATTTTATGTTGGGACTCACCAACCCCTCTGTGGCTGAGCTAGCAATTCCATTTAGGCAACTCTCTATCAACTTACCAACAAATTTGGCCATACATTCTGGTGGGGAGCGTTTCATGACAACCCTCATCTCCTCATGTATGCGGTTCAGCCACTGCTGGGCTTTGAACCCAGGCTGAGCAAGCACAACAGCCGGCAAGAGGTTGTTAATGTCCTTGCTGAAATGATAAAAAAAAACTGTAGAAAGGCAAACATTTAACACACCAGCAAACACACTGGAAGCTTTCTTGAGCATTAGATATGGTTATTAAAATGTATTAATATATACACATAAAAGAGATTTTGTTTTGTATTCAAGTGTCACAGACATTATCAGGATCATTTTGTCACCTTACAGATATTTTGTGCAGGTAAAGAATTCAGACAACCCATGGTAGGACCAGTGACACAGTTTCAGACTGGGTGAAGATATCATATCATTAAATACCGAATTTAGAAACTATAAACTGTAGTTATAAAACTGCACAGACCACAATATCTTTTACATAAAAACTGCCTAGCAAAGAAAATCAAAAATGAATAAAAAAAATTGTGTGCAAAATGTTATTGTTTGAAAACAGCACATTTATTATAATTTTACTAAATAAATTGATTGCACAAAAATAGGAAACTAATGAAGGAAAATATATCTTACACAGTAGGCATGTGAACATGGTCAAAGGACCGATGAAGTAAGGCAGCCATGAATGTAATGTCTCTCTGAAAAAAATAACATATTACAACATTTAGAATATTAGAACAGAAAAAAAATTCCTAAGTTTAATATCCCTCAAGTCATAAACTTCAGGACAAGTTAACCCTAAATTATTTCAAGGTAATTGTTAGAAATTTTGTATGACACTGTGTGTTAATTGGAAGTGATAATTGCATCTAATTTATAAAAGTTTTTATAATTGGTACATGTATGTGGCTAGTGAATAGCAGCAAATCTTGACTTGCTGAAGATAAGATTCTATATTTATTCAGCTGATTACCATTATGCTAATTACAGGCTGAATAAACTGCAAGTGTAGAAATGTGTTATTACAAGGTCCTCATATAGCTAACAATGCTCATAATCCATAATATCAGTAACAGGCTTAGATATATGTATCTTATAATGGTGGTTGGGAGCACCAATTATCTACATAATGCCAAGTATGTACTAAATGTGCTTTACTACCGCAATCAATGTTTAACATATATACCAGCTATATAATTCATCCATACCTCAAACTGTTGGTTGAGAGCATCATTTATCTACATAATGCCAAGTTTGTACTTAATGTGCTTTACTACTGCAATCAATGTTCAACATATATACCAGCTATATAATTCATCCATACCTCATACTGTTGGTTGAGAGCACCATTATGTGTCATCACCAGCAGTCCATCCAGGTAGTCTGGTACACTCTGAAACAAGTATAAGGAAGACTAATTAACAGGGCAATTCTATATTTCTATGTTATAATAACCTTATAACCCAACTGTGGTTGTCAAGTAGGGATGGTTTTAAAGATGTTTGCTTGTGTTAACTGGTTCTGAAAATGTTTGTTTTTTGGGGTTATTTGGTGTTGAAAATGTCCATCTGCAATACCAGGTTTGATTGACAATTATGTGTTGTAATGATTTATCTGTGCACAATCTAATGTGAGTAACCTATGCTTAAGTTAAGACCATTAAATTGTGTTTTTTTTTCTATTCATCAATATGACATTAGCCTAAATACATTAAATGAATAAACAATATCTTAGTTTTTATTTTTAATGTCTGAATAAAAAGAGCAAAACCCTAAATAAAAACACATGTTACAAAAATGATGTGATAAGAATTAAGTTCCATTTTTATCATGTTCTTTCTTGTATTTAAAGCAACCAATCAGAAAGTTTGTTACAAACTGCTGTCATAAGAATGATCACTCTACCTGGAAGTACATGAGTTCATTGTAGAGGAGATTATCGGTGCTCTTGTAAGGGAAGTACCAGACTGTTCGCTGAAAGACAAGGTCATATTCACGCCTGTTCCGCACGAGTTCTGCAGTTACATCAAGGATGTACTCTTCTACACGTAGTTTGTTAAACTGTCCATCTCCTGTGACAAAGAAAATGCATGTTACATTTGCAAACAATTGCCAAAATTTCTCTTATAGCATCAAACAGCTGTTTTTAGTTTAAGATAAAAACCATTTAAGCTGGTTACAGCAATACTTTTTACTAAATGCCAAAGCCATTGATAAAATCTACAGATAACAATATTTCTATGAGATTCAGGTAGACAGAGATACTTTTACCAGGAACAAATTTTTATTGGCATCTCTTACTTTCTACATTTCTTTTTTTCTTTCAATTTATTTTTGTCTCCTTCAATTGTAATGCACCATTTAAAAAAATAACAACATGTTGTTTCTAGCTAATGTCTTAAAGGTGGTAAGCAATATTTATAGCCAGAACAAAACATCATAGAAAATGCAAACAACATATGGTACTTGACAAGTTTTGCTAAAAGATACTTGTTGATGTCCAAGTTTGTAGGGAGTTGCCTTGGAAAACTACAAACATGATTTCAGTGGGGAGAATCCTACCGGGTATCTCTGCATTTGCAAAATAATTAGCTATTTTTAGAATCAGCCACCAAACGATAAGAATCACTTGGCAATAAAAACATGGATAAAGTAACACTTTATCCTCTTAATCAGTAAGTAAATTGTGTTGCACAAAAATAATTCTGATACAAAACATGGTCATTGAAAAATAAGGTTTTCTGTCAGATTTTATGTCTCTATTTGGTATAAATTCCTATTGTGTCTAAAATTAGATTAGAAAATGATGAATAAAATTTTGTTATGAACTATGTTATGAGGTAAACTATCTTTCAAGCAAAATTGTGCTAAAGTGTGGTAAAAACTGTGTTAACTATAAACAAGACCATACCCACGGTCAGCTATCATGCACAATTGTTTGCTATCATTACTTTAAAAAATGTTGTATTTAAAGGTCGTATCCGACAGTTGTCTTCATTAAATACATGTAAACCTGGATATGGGGAACTGGGGCATAATTTCTGCAAAAAGTCAAATCTAATTCTAACAAAAGACTATTTTGAACACTGTCTAAATTGTAAGACAAACATTGAAACCACTCTACATGCCCATTCTTTAAAAAACTATAAATAAACATGATTGTGACGTCAGAGCAAATTACCCAAATGATTTTATAAAATTACTGGTCACATAGTTTTCTTAGGTTAAATTTAGCTAATTGTGCAGATTGGCTTAGATAGGAAATACCTTTTTGTAATAATGAGTGACGTGTTATACCTCACTTTTTACATAGATGTAGGACATCAATAATCAGCATTTTGTGTGATCTTTTCAGGCAACAATAAATTATTTGTTATTTGAGAGAAAAAAATTGGTAAAAACTGTCAGAAACCATCTTTATGTAAAGGCCAATTGTCAGACACCACATTTAGGTAAAAAAAGAGAAAGAAAATTTAAATAGGGGCAAAAACAAATCTACTGACCAATGACAAAAGCTTTAAAGTCAATACACAGCTGTAGAATTGGGATGGGCTTTTTCAGCATTTTTGCCAATACTGTGCAGTGACATATCTATAATTATAGCACAGGGGCACTTATGAGGTGCCTAGGGACTGAACCTGGCCGGTCCATTATACTGACACTGACGAGTCAGGCATGAGGCTGTCCCCTTAGCCCCGAACGTTAGAGGGGAAGCCACTACTACCAACTTTAAAGTCTTTGGTTTGACCTTGCCGGGGTTTGAAACTGCAAACTCCCGATCCGCAAGCCGACGCTCTACCACTTGAGCAATTACGGCCGGCTGTAGGATGAATTTTAAAAAAGTTCAGTAACAAGAGACACAGTTATAACATCAAATCAACTTACTGGTTCTCAAGAAAAGGGTGTATTCATCCATCTCCACATTGTCGCCGATATCAAGCCGTGTACAAACATCTTCAATACAGTCTCGCACCACCTGAAAACAGCAGGATACGATTTAGAAACCTATATTCTCTAACACAGAGCAATCAAGTTGAGCCTTTTCTCTAATACAAGCAGTCAAGCTTTGAAATGTCTGTACAAAAATCCTTAACTCTTAGCATGCTTTGAAATGTCTGTAGCAAAATCCTGAACTCTTAGCATGCTTTGAAATGTCTGTACAAAAAGTTAAGTACCAGATCTATGAGTTCCCGCTGGGATATTTCTGATAAGAGAGGGTACTTATTTTTCGAAGACAAACCCGCAATAAGCTAGGGTACAAAGGATGAATTGAACATAAAATTTAAATGGAAATTACTCTTAGTTAAGAATAGATAAAATATTGTATGATTTGAGGCAATAAGAAAGTTCTAGGTTTTAATGGCATGCTTTTATTAGTCATTGACAAAGACTGCCCAGGGCTGGAAAGTTTTTCTTTTCAATGACTAGTCCCGGACTAGTAACCTGGACAAAAAAGACTTGTCAAAAAATTTGTGTTATTTTCATTTAACAAACACAACACATTTGTCATTTCTACAACTAACGAAGTTGTTTCTTTTATTTTTGGTCTAGAAGCATATATGCATCATTGAAAAGTGAAATAAAAGAGAAAATATGTATGTATCGCGCATCGTGATTGACTGTTTTGGACAGGTGCGTGCATTTTACATATATACCACCTTTACATGTTGTTGATAAATGCTCCTGGCATGAAATTGATTGTCTTCATCGCTAATAAGAAACTGCTGTTTATTTGTCACTTGACCGACTGCCGATTTATGACTTGTCTAGGACTAATTAAAGGATCAATGACCAGTAGCCTGAAACTGCATTATGACTTGTCTAGGATGTTGGGCTACCGTATATTACCAGCCCTGCTGTCAATAACAAAATGGGTAAAAGGAAAAAGGGGCATTTGTTTCTCTTAAATTTTGATTTTTAACTCTTTGAAATATATATTAGTTACTACAGTAACTGTAACAATATGACTTACAGTGACTGGTTTGACATGCAGCATCCCTTCCCTTTCAGACCCACTGTAGATGAAGGAAAACCTCTTGGAAATCCTCCCATTCTGAAAATATCAAATCACATAACTAATGATACAATTTATGTAATATAACAAGAGAAATATGCAGAAAATTGGATGAAGGAAACTCACAACTACACCATCAATAAAAATGAATAACTGAGCATAATAGAAAGTAATAGGACCTTATAATGGGTCTCTCTACTACAAGTACCAAAAATTATGAAGCTACAATGTAGATAGTGCAATGAAATATATAAATAGTTAATGAAATTTCCCATTTAAAGATATATATCTCCAATATTTAACAGTGTCAAAAGACTTAATCAAAGGTAGGTTTTTATGTTTTACACACAAAAAAAGATAAAGGTGTGTGTATATATATATAGATATGTATTAATATAAAAGATGAAACACTGTTATATTCAGAATATATACTTATCAAATTGAAAGTAGTGTGTTGCATTATACACAACTTCTAACAGCTAAACCAAAAATGACAAACAAACACAAACTCAGATCAAACAAAACATGCTTTCTTGCAAATTAATCCCTATATCATAACTATGTGCAAATTAAATCCTAAATCTATAACAATAAAATGATATCTTAAAATAACTTAAATGATAAATTACCTTCATCATTTAACAATATGATCTTTTTATTCTGTACTCAAACTTTAACAAGACTCTATAGCTTGGATTGGTCAAAGAATTAAAATATACTGACCAACTGTATAACCTTGTTTGGGTTGAGCCGGTTTGTTGTGTTTTATACCAATAAAAATACATATGGATTTTTATTTACACAAACTATTTTATCTTAAAAATATAACTGCACTGGGTGATAAATATTTTAAAACATGCAGTGGATCTAACAGGATGGATTGTAGTGACATACATGTAATAATGTATTGGATGACAATATTTATCAATACCATTTCTTTTCTCCACCTTTCTCCCTTTATGCCCATATCAATGGACTGACGTGACTAGGACAGAAGGACAGAAACATCCAGACTCCAACAATCAACACTGATATGCCACATGTACATAATAACTTCATTTAAAGCTGGAATCCCCTATATGTTATTGTATTTATGTTGTTTGTTCTAAGAAAGAGTCTAATTCTGCCAAGAGAGTGTGAATGTTTCTACACAGCAGACAAAATAATTTAAACTGCCATTCTTCGAAAAATAAGATATTTAACATGTTGGTAACATTGTGTATTCTATGACACATATCTAAATGTATCAAAATGAACATAAAATGTGATGATTTAAAATACACAAATATATGAATTACTATACCCATCACTTTAGACACAGTATTTATGAGTATAATATAATGCACCCTTCAATTACTTAACTGTGATTGGATCTTATCAGTATGAAATCTGTATCTAGGACATCAGATTCAGATTACAATTAATAACAGGTACTTTAAAAGAAGGCACAATTAATTTATGAGTCCTACTCAGTAATTAAGCTGTAGTTAAGTTTAATCAAATCTCAGTTTACAGCATTTACTAATAAACAACACAACAAAAAACACAATATCACTTACAGCAAGGGCAGTTATCTCTTCTTTCAATGGCACATTTTTCCTTCCCCCATATTTGAATGTTTTGCGCAGGTTCTGTAGACAGATTGCTGCTGCACCACTGTAAGTTCTCTGGGTGTCGGACGCCATCGTCTCCAGGTATTTAAACAAGTAGGGCTTGAACGTCTCTGAGCAGTCACAGTAGGCCGCAATGATGGCAAATAATCTCCATCCCATCAAACAGCTCTTACTGGAAATATAAAAATAATAAAAAAAACTTGATTAACTGTCATTTAAAAATACTGAATCAAAAATATCTACAGTATTGATAATTATTACACATTTTTTCTTTGATTTAGCGCCTTTCACAATTCATTTACTGGTAGAGTTTTTGGTAATATCAATATTTTTTCATTGCACCAAATAATGCTACTAAATTTTAAAAAATATTTAAACATTGATTGAAAGATTTGTTAATAGTGGTCAGATCACTATTTTCTCATTGCACAAAATAATGCTTCTAAATCCTTAAAAAGTATTTGAACATTTAAAGATTTGTTCATGGCTACTTCACATTATGCTATTTCTAAAACTTGTTACTTTTGTAGAATTTCCCCTTTACTTTCTCATTTTACTGCTGGTTCCAAGTCTACAACTTCTTCTAAACTTTGATGCAGGATCAAATTCAATGCAAATTGTATAGATTAATACCAGAAATTAAACACTTAGCCCATTATTCGCATATTTATAAGGCTTATGCAAATAGTGTAGATCCAGATCAGCCAGCTCTCTGTTGCGGAATGTCTGATCAGGACCTACACTATTAGCTGTTCAGTTTCTGTTTATAAGTATATCAACCCTGACAGGTAACATATATAATATTTATGAACAACAACCCTGAGAATTAAGCATGGGTTTTTAACAAAATATAGCAAGCTAGGGTTATGTTAGGTATCAGTTGAAACAAACTGACTTGCTCAGAATAAACTCTGATTCTCACATTTAATGATTCTCCATTTTTAAGCACTGACATAACCACTGCTTATAAAACTAAGAGTGTAACTTGAAGTCTTATAACCATAACTGGTCAAATATATCTAAACAAATATTAAAAACCAACCAGAGAGAATTCAACTAGAATTGTAAAGCCTATGTTCCTGTCATCAAGATAGTAAAAATATCTTGAATATATACATTCATTGGTAAGTTTTATAACATCAGTTAACTCAATGTAGTTATGGAAATGGTTACTTACGGTTTCATGCTCCTGTTGTTGGTTGTTTGTTTGCACAGTTGACAATACACCTCATCACGAAGCTCTGGGTGTTTATGGCATGACTGCAAACCAATAGTAACATAAATTTAACATCAAGATTTTTGTTGCTTAATAAAAATATTTTTTGTTTGTATTGTTATGTTATAAATAATGGATGCCATGAACATTTTGATAGTGATGTCCAGCTATCATTAGGTCAGAAGACAGGTTAGACAAAGCCAATTGTTTTTGCCTGACTGGGATTAAATGATTCATAAATAAGAAACTCAAGCCAATAAAATGGTAGAATTCTCAGGTAAGTCACACCAGCATAGTTATGTTTATTTTAGCAACATTAAGCTGAAGCATTAACTGGTAGGTGGTAAAGAAAGTATTCAGGCCTTTATCAATAGTTCACAGAAACAACTTTTCACATGAAGTGACTAGTCCATACTGGAATTGAAAAAACAACAGTAGACTTAAAACATTAAACATTATATGACTATAGACTAAGAAACTGAGAAAAATCAAATTTGTAAAACAGATAATGATGACAAAATGTGAACCTACCCGTAAAACCTTGAGAGCACAGTCCATCTCTGTCTGATTGGTTCCCATAGGATAGTCTCCCATGAACTTCATGATGCCTGAAATAGTACCAGTCTACCATTAAATAAAACTGTACGAGTATGTTGTAGCGTACAACCTATCCAGTCTAACATTAATTAAAATGGTATCAGTCTGTTGTAGAGTACAACGGTTCCAGCCTTTTATTAAACAAAACAGTACCACCAGTCTGTTGTACAGTATAGGTAACAGTACCAGTCAATCGTTGAATAAAATAGTACCACCAGTCTGTTGTACAGTATAGGTAACAGAACCAGTCAATTGTTGAATAAAACAGTACCACCAGTCTGTTGTACAGTATAGGTAACAGTACCAGTCAATCGTTGAATAAAATAGTACCACCAGTCTGTTGTACAGTATAGGTAACAGTACCAGTCAATCGTTGAATAAAAAAGTACCATCAGTCTGTTGTACAGTATAGGTAACAGAACCAGTCAATCGTTGAATAAAACAGTACCACCAGTCTGTTGTACAGTATAGGTAACAGTACCAGTCAATCGTTGAATAAAATAGTACCACCAGTCTGTTGTACAGTATAGGTAACAGTACCAGTCAATCATTCAACAAAAATACCACCAGTCTGTTGTACAGTATAGGTAACAGAACCAGTCAATCGGTGAATAAAACAGTACCACCAGTCTGTTGTACAGTATAGGTAACAGAACCAGTCAAACAATGAATAAAATAGTACCGCCAGTCTGTTATAGAGCACAACTATTCCAGTCTATCATTGAAAAAATTAGTACCACCAGTCTGTTGTAGCATACATTTCCAGTCAATCATTGAATACGAACATACTAAGTTAGCATTAAGTACAATATTATCAGTTTATTGTTGAATACAGAATTTTCGTAGGTAATAATTTCCTCTTACTTGGTGTCATAAACATGTCCAGCTCAATAAAATTAGAAATAATAGTAATTAATAATGTATACATACACAGGAAGCATTCCAAAGCCAATTTGTTGAGTTCTAGACCCTCTTGCTTCAGCAATGAAGACTGTATAGGTGACTGAAAAATAGAAAAAAAAGATAAGTTAAATGGTAACTTGATATTAACATTCAACTTTCTCCATGCTTCATTATTTGTTTTGTGTTTGAAATACAATACAGCTACAAATTATGTTCATTATACCTACATCTAGCTATTTTGGTGTAGTCTGGATAGAACCACAGATACATCACAGGTAATGTTTCATTTCATAACCCATACTTCATTCTAATTTATTGACTTACCAAGAACTAAACATATTCCTGAAGACATGGAAGCAAATAGTGAACAGATATTTTATGCAGCTGAAACTTCTACACATGCATTCATATGATAAACAATACATATGAATTTATTGGTCGATTCATTTGTATTCTAAAAAGGTTCTACATGTGTGTGAAAATAGACACCATTTTTTAATGTCTCAGTCATTTGACAGATTATTGCATATTTCTTATCCTTCAAAGATACATGCATTTGCTAGTTCACCTTTTCCAAAGTATTGTGACTGTTTAATACATTTTTTTTAAAAAACATAAATGGAAACATATACACTTATAGGAGTACATACTCTCTTAAAGGAGTACATCATGTATCTTGACAAAAAAGTTATACATTAAGATGCAATCATAACAGTCCCACAAAAACACAATGCAGCAAATAGTTGATCTACCAAAATGATTTAAAGACATATCTATATGTGGTACCTATATTCATAACAAAGGACAACGTAATTATGACTAAAATTATTGAACTGTATGAATTGTATTCCAAATTCCCAAAGCTTTGATTTCTCAGAGAAAGTAACACCCTTTCACCACCTACCTTTGTCCATTTCACCATCTCTGCTTGCTCCTTCCATGTCCAGTCTCCAGACCCTGTACAGTCAATTAACGGATTTTTATTATGTAAAAACAATACAATGTAGAACAACAAGAATACAAAAATAACTGTAAGTCACAACTGGGATCCATTGTGTGAAACTGTCACTAGTTGCCAGGTTGAACATATATTATAATTTATTCTGTAAATAACATACATTGTTTCACTTGCGTTAATTTGTTATGGAAGGGTTGAAATATTATTTGTGATATATAAAAAAAGAAATAAATGAAGAAAAGTGTATAATTAAGCAAATATTAACATTTTTACAAGTACAAGTACTTAAGGCACAACACCTTATCATCATAAATGGCTCAAACATGTATTTTTATTGTATAAAAGAAAGATGCAAGGTATTCAAAACACATGTACTGTTTAAACTTAGAATAGTAAATAAACTTATAATTGATGTACATGTATAATACTGTCATCCAAGCATACTACACTGACAGAAAAGTGAGAATTGATAAGTAATAAGTAAAGAGTTATTTAGTAAAATGTACCAGTATACAATATTCATTGCATTGCACGAGATACAACATATATGCAGGTAAATATGTAAGCAGTCAGTGCCACCATTATACCAACTGTATGACTGTAACAGTCCTCATGCAGGTTTGTGACATTATGGCTGCTGCAGGCATTAATGCACATGACAAATGGAGTTAAGCGGGCAAGAATATATCTGGCAAAAGCCTGTGCATGAATATGTGAAAGTATGTCTTTAAAACAACTTGGCATTGAATTGATTATAAAACTTGATGTTAAACAGACTGTTTCTTAATTGATTAGGTTTTATAACTTAAAAAATATTCCAAAAATTAATATATTGTAAAAAGGAACATTTACACATTACCTTTCAAATTCTTAACCTTTAAATTCTCATTACCATGAATCCTACTGATTAAAAAGCATTAGTTAAATTTAAATCCATTCAAACCAAACAAGAACCATCACCTCGTCGTCTGCGTTCATGCCTCTCCATGCTTTGAAGCTTCTGTCGTTCTATGGATTTTATGGTGCCTCTCAGTGAGCCATCTTGTCCCCGTACCAAGTCATACCTTCAACAAGCAGTGAGAACAGCCACAGTGATCAATGCCCATGCTGCACGTGCTTTTGCTAGTATGCCTTGTATCACTATTGAGCATTTTACCTTCTCCAGTGTGTTATGCTAGAGTAGTTTACACTGATGGTGCGACCAAAATGATGATTCTTCTTCTAAGGAAATATTTATCCTTTAGAAATCATGAGATTGTGTGATTAATTCTATATATATTTTGTTCCAACAGATTAGAAATTAAAATGTGAACTTGGCTGTTGTGCATAGTGTGTTAGAAAAAGTTCTGCCTGACCAAAAGTAACTACCATAAAGTCAAGTACAATTACTTATGATTATGCAGGTAAGAATAAGTATAAGTTGATAATTTCATTTTTTTATAAAAGATTATTTCTCCCCATTATGATTAAAAAATTAAAATAGAATGTTTAAGTGCATTTTTTAACTCTACACTTTTGGAGTTTAATTAACTATTTATATGCTTATCGTATATTTTAATAATCTGCAGGCCACTTACTAAAAAAGAAGTATTGAAATGATGGTTTGCACTGGCTTTCCAATACTTTTTTGCTAAAGACAGAGGAAGACTACATTCACAAAAAAATCCCTGTTGCCATTTAGATGGTACAGCGCAGAAAAGAAGATAATATAAGTGAAAATTTCCACCAATTTCACTAATAAATCCACCCCTATCTTCACACCTTTAATGTTGGCTAGTTCAGAAAGACTTGGTTGTTTTCCTTCTTGAATCTGATGCCTCCATTCCAATATAAGTTTTGCAACTTTTACACTAAAAAGATGCATACCAATAAAATTGTTAACTTGTGCAAAATGTGCCATGATTACTGGCATGGAATATAATAATTTTTTGGAAGGGTGTGTCATGATTATATACAATTGCATGTAATACATGGGCCAGTGGTTATGAAAATAAGTTGAGTCTCTGTCTATTTTCCAAGCATCTGATTGGTCAGATTTCATGGGAAGCAAACCAATCAGTACCAATTGTTATAAACATTAACCCAAAATTTATTAAACTGATTGGTCTATAATGCACTAAAATCTGCTCAATGAAATTTTCTTTATGGAAATAATCACAGACTCAAACTCAAGTTTTTTAACTCCTCCAAACTGTAAGCACTTTATTGGCAGAAGCAGGTATATGTAGCCCTGAGAATAATGTATTGAACGAAGCATGCAAAGTGGCTGAGGGTCATGCAATAAAAGCTAAATAACATGTACAATAATTATGTCAGTTATAATTGTCATTATTCTACCTTTCTTCCTTAATTCCTTTCTGTAACATGAATAATAAAAGACTTAGCAAAATAGTATATAATATAAATATTTACAGTTATCTTTAAAACAAGACAATTAAAATTTAACTGACTTATATAACTACAAAAATTTTAAATATGTCTAAAACAATTGTGAGTGTAGACAAAATTCTATCAAGAAAGTTTAATTCATAATTAGTCAACAAATTATCTTTCATTGTGTAGCTACATAAAAAAAATCAACAGTTTCATAAAACCAGCTATACTGCTTCAGCTTACTCTCTGTAAGTTCTCACCTTAACTAGCGAATATAATTATCTGCATTTTCAGAGAGTGTCAGAACTTATTATGTATTTTTTATTAATCGGAATCAACAAGATAAAGTCAACAAAGTGAGGTTATTATTACAACTGGTACAGCTGCAAAAAAAACAACAATTTAATTGATAGAAAACAATATAAAGCAACAAAAGGTCAATACAGATTTTAAGAGACATATTTAATTATACAGCATGTACTCATGTACACTTGCAGCTATGCAGTCAATTTAGGCTCACTTACTTGTCAATGCTTTCTTTGAACTGTAGCAGGGCAAACTCCATCATGGAGAATTTGCCATCAGGAAGCACAGTACCCTGACTAGTCTCACTGCGGTTGTCTGGAAGTGGTAGGGCCTCTCGTAACACTGCCTCCCTTGACGTGTCCTGAAAACATGTACACAATATTATTTTTAGTACATGCATGCAAAAATAAAAGTACATTTTGTTAAAAACTAACAATCAGGTTAATGCATTTTGTAAATGTAAAACTTGTTCAATTTTATAACAATAGTGTACATTCTCTGTCAAAGTCACTAAAAAGAATTTTGTTCAAAGATAACAAGCTGAATACAAAAAATCAATGTTGTATTTGAAACAACAAAATCAATTTTAAGTATGAAAAATGGTGGGTTAATCTGTAAACATTTAAACAACAGTTCTTTTTTAATTATGACATATAATTCACATACTATTTTTTTTCTATGATATGTATTTGAATTAATTAGTCAATAAATAAAAATCCTGTATTGTTTGACAGTGATTGAAATAACACTTACCCTTGTGTTATTTTGGGTCTTGTGGATAACCTTTTGGACTGTCGTCTCTGAGATGTGGCCATGGGCTGTGGGCTGTCAAATAAACAAGGTTACTGATAAACAAATAACAAAGGACCTGATTAAATCATTGATATTGTTCTACATTAAGGATTGTGCCCTATTTCAAACATCAATTGTGCATCTGAAAACTGAGATCGTTACCAAACTTGTAATTAGTTAAGACTAAAATCACATATAAAATCTGATCAATAATATAAAGATTTATTTGAGACCTGACAATGTTGAGCTTAGATGTATGTTTTTAGATGGGATTCAAGTAATAAAGAGTCTTAGCTTTAATAATACTCAAGAATCAGTAGTTTTAGAACACTGAGACCAAAGTTCATATCCATAGGCTATCTAAGCTCATTTCTTTTACTGGAACTTAGACATTTCCATAGAAATTTCCTTACATTTTAAATTGCCCATAGATTAAAGGAATTTTCTTAGGTTTAGCAGTTTTAAAAAAGGGGTTCAAAGTTTAAAAAAAATGTTTCTTAATTGAGACAGAAACTCTAAGGTTAAGAGATACAGTAAGATATTTTGTTATCTGTACTTACATTACTCCTTTGACTGGGGGTGCGTTGAATCTTCTCCTTGCGAGCCAATTCCACTTCATGTCTGGCCAGTGGGCGGACATACTCGGCTGGGAAATACCCTACCACTCCATTAAGGCTGCCATACAACCACCCTATTTACAGAATAAATGGGAAGTTAGCCATTGAAAACATTAAAATAAATAAAAGTTTGAAATAATAGAGCATTATTCATTGGAACTTTACATATATATGGCAAAGTATAGAAAACTGCTCAAAATGATCATAAAATGAAAAGTTTAAATTCAATAAATTTCTTATTATTTATAAATTTAAGTGACTTAACGGAAACAACATACAATAACATACACTATAGTCATTTTAAGTATGTATAGCTCAAACGATATAAAAGTAATAAAGAGTAACAATTACAAAAAAGGTATTAGCCTTATAAATATATAACTGATAAAGTCCAAGCTATATAACTGACAAGATCAATAAAGAAACAATAAAAAAACAACACGTTTATACAAGATGGGGTACAACACTGAACACTAAAAAGCACCAGGAGTGAATTCATTAAAAGTAACAGAAAAATGACTTGTTATGGACAGATGATTGCAATGTAAGAAATATAACACAAATGAAAACCAAAACATAATGTTAGATATATTGGAACAAAAAGGCATATAATTTGTATGACAAATAATTTTTAGCCCTTAGAATTTCAATATTTGTTAATAAAAGCAAATAATATTCATATAAGCTTATCTTTCAGGACGTGTTGATAAGAAAATAACTAGCAATAAAGATAGAAGTGAAACAAAAAATTTGTTAATCAATTTAATTGACAAATACAGTATATCCTGAGATCTAAAGATGTAGTGACAAAATAAGCTTAAAGCAAAATTAACAATAAGAAGTAAAATTTCATTTGAATGTAGGTATACTTTAAAAAAATTTCTTAAGAATTCCAAACTCAAAATCAATTTTTTTATTGGCATAACAATAAGGAAAAAAAAGCATGCTTTGTTTTGTTTGTCTTGCATTTTGTGACATTGCACTGACAAAATTATGGTCCTATTGGCAACGTCCAGCCAATTATTGGTGGAGAAGACCCCAGACATATATCTGGGTAGAACCACCGATGCATGGCAGGTTAGCTGGAAAACCTCCCAACATGAAAGTTCTCAATCAAATTTGGGACTTGAACCCACACAGTCTGGAGCTAAGGACTTACAAGTCGGTGACTCTAATCACTTGGCTGTGGGCCCCCCTGCTTTTAATATAATCAACTTTATTTTTGCACAACATCAGCATAATATTCTATTAGTATTAATAAATGTTTCTACTTTGCACAACAACAAAAACTGAAACTTTGATGGATGTTATTAAAGAATATAATATTGGGATGTTAAAAGATGGGAGAGAATGTTAAGCCATACTACTGTCTAGCTATCTACATTGTACTTAATGTAAAGAGGTTGTCTTAACAATACCACTACAAGAATCTTATACTGTTGTAGGTAATGTACAGCCACCTAGAATTGGATTCTCCAAATAAAGGGAAAGTTAAGTAGCCAGTAAAGTCGAATGGAACAGTTAAAGGATGGGCTCTGGCTAAGGATTGTATTTCCTGTGTATAGAGTTAACCCTTTTCTGAAGATGCATATATTTAAAAGATTTTTTTTTCAAAATCTTTGACTGTGATATCAACATTCAAGCTACAGAAAAAAGTTGTTTGTCTATACTTTTTAACAAGAATCTATTTTTCATGAAAATGAAGGAAATTTCACACAAAATACTAAACTGGACAGTGTTCTAAGGGTTAATTACAACAAAGGTTTTTACTCACCCTTTCTTATATTATGAACTTAATGAAAAAGAAATGACAACCATAAGCAAGATCCATAATGGATAAAATACACAAATGAATATGCAGTGATAATGGGGACAAAATCCCTCCCGGACATTATCCCTTCCATTCATTTTAGCACAGGTAGACAAATCTCTCCAAGAAAACTTTCAAGGTGGACAAAGTCTCTCTTGAATTTTTTTTTACTGTTTTAAAAAAACAAATTCTGGTATTTCAGTTTTATTATTTTATGGAAAGGGTTTGACAGCCTTGTGAAAATTTATAAGAGGGATTTTGTCCACCTAGGCTAAATAAAATGAAAAGGATTTTGTCCATGAAAGATTTTGTCCTATACTTTTAGAAAGCATCATTATGAGTTCATAATTATTTACAAAGTTAATTAGCGCAATCAGTCATGTTGGATGTAAAAAGATCATACTCAACATTAACACAAAATTTAAAATAAGAATACAAACATATGTACCTTCATCTAAGTCAGCATCCATGAGTTTGATTACCTCCCCTCTTTTGAAGGACAAGAGAGTGCTCTCCCTTGTGATATAGTCCTTGTATGCGACAACATACTTGTTCTCCTAAGATCAAAGATATGTAACACCACATTATCATAAATAAGGAATATTTTCAACAAGGTATTTATGGATTGAAATGATGAAATAGGATGTGTTGTATTCAATAACAGACAAGATGGAATCCTACATCAATCTTTATCTACTAAAATAAAAAAAATGTCTATCAATACATTCTCCTCTAGAGTTAAGCAGAATGATAACAAGTGATTTGTCTGTCTATTATTTCTAAAAAAGAAAAGTAATAGAGCAGTTCAATACTTTAACTTACAGCCACTTATGAGCTCAATACATGGATTAAATCTGTGCAAACATTGTCATTTGAGATATTTCTGTGACCAGTTATGTGTAAGTTGTTGACTGTGAATTTAGCAGATATTTTCCTCCTATAATAACAGCCATAGCTGTTTAGTCTCACATATAACTTGAAACTATTTTCTAGAGCCAACATACCCTGTCACTCTCATGTAGGTACTGGTCCAGCATATCCTTCATCTGCTGAGCTCGATTGGTGTAGAACACATATGGCTTGTGTTTGGTGCTGATCTGAATTGAGGTCCGTGATGGCATCACAATGTCAACAACATCCTCATATCTGGAAAGGAGCAATATAAGTATTTTTTTTACAATCTAGCCACAAAGGAATTATACGAACATGAGCATAGTTCTTGTCTACCATAGGAAAATTAGGTGTGCAATTACCTTTTGAGTATTATCAGGTGTGATTTGAACTTACAACTTATGGTAAAATGTACAGACCTTAATTCCCATTGACCAAATGTATCATAAATATTGGAAATATGGCTTTTTACAATGAATACATGGCCTTGAAACCACATGTGTAAGATATGACATTCGGAGTATTGCATGTGCAGTGTATGTCAAAATCCCTGACATTTAAATGATCCCAATGACAAACAGTATTGTATATGTTGTGTATGTCAAAATCCCTGACATTTAAATGATCCCAATGAGTAACAGTATTGTATATGTTGTGTATGTCAAAATCCCTGGCATGTAAATGATCCCAATGACAAACGGTACTGTATGAGCTGTGTATGTCAAAATCCCTGACATTTAAATGATCCCATTCTTATGAACATTTCTCTGTCATGTAATGCATCAAGATCTGTGTGTAACAGGTGATGACTTACTTGATGTGTTCCACAACGTCAAGGTAGTCCTCGACCAGACTCTTGACTCGCTGGATCAGGTAGATTCCTGATTGACTGACACCCACATAGTGCACGTTGGACAGGTGACCACTCGACTGTAGAAGACACAAACAGGATAGCTTATCACATATTTTAAAGACAACAGTCAAATCTGATAACTGGTATAACTTCTTAAGCAAAGAATACCCAGATTTGTATGTTTGATGATTGTTATAGCTTTCTGAGTAAAAAATTGCTTATTTTTCATAAAGAACTATCTGATTTGCATGTCATATAATTGGAAATTTTGTAAATACAACAAGAAAAATTTGTAAGTGATCAGTGAAATATAGGTGCTTCTCAAAGAATTATCAGGTTTTGTTGATAATTAGTAACAGGTTTCTTAATGATATAATTGTTCATTGGCAATATTGATTTTTTTTAATGTTTATACATGACAAACTCCCAAACAACTCTGGCATAACCAGGGAATGGGTGTACATGTAAAATGTTATTTTTTTAACTTCAGGACAGATTACTTACTGCAACAGGGAAGAGTCTACAGAAGTAGGTAGGCCATTCACGGGCTGTGTCCACAATGATTTTCTTCACCTGGCTCTTGAATGTACCAGTCAAATAGTTGGCAGCATTGACGCCATGACTCTCTGAAGACAAAAAATAAATAGAAATTTAGAAAGTTTTAATTTTTTTTTTATTTGTCTATATTAATTTAATAGAGATATATGATTCTAAAGATAACAAAAAAGATTCCATTTTCTCAATGATACACTTTTTTGTTAAATTATCTTCATATGTATTTACTGTTTTCAATGCAAACCAAATGTTTATTGTATAGCCTACCTAGCATGCCCCTCATCTTGATGCGGTCATCCTTGTTGATCCTGATGCAGCCATTGTTGTAGACGTCCTGCACGACTTGACAGAAGATCAGGTGCAGTGCCAGTGGGTTCTCAAGCCTCTCACCTGGCATAAACACCTACAAATACACAAACAGAAGTTCATGTGCAGTGCCATTGGATTATCAAGCTTCTCACCTGGCATAAACACCTACAAATACACAAACAGAAGTTCATGTGCAGTGCCATTGGATTATCAAGCTTCTCACCTGGCATAAACACCTACAAATACACAAACAGAAGATCAGGTGCAGTGCCAGTGGGTTCTCAAGCCTCTCACCTGGCATAAACACCTACAAATACACAAACAGAAGTTCAGGTGCAGTGCCAGTGGGTTCTCAAGCCTCTCACCTGGCATAAACACCTATAAATACACAAACAGAAGTTCAGAAGACAGGGTTGTTTTTTTTTACAAATAGATTGAAGGGTTTTTATGCAAATTAATTATTTTATTTCTGATTTCACCAAAAACAGCAAGTCCTTTGGTAACTTTGGCCAAGACCCATGGAATTTGTCTAAATTTAAGCAATGCAATCTAACAGGAAAGCTATCTTACATGATCAAGTTTCAGCACATCTTGGTTTGTTGGTTTCAAACATTCGTAATTGAGGGCATAAAAGATTGTGAGTCAACAGCTCTGGCTACTTGACAAAAGGACCCTATTTACCATCCAGCAGTCCCCTAGCTACATCATAACTTTCTTAATAACTGTTATATGGTCCTGATTTTGCATAAATAAAAATTTATTTACTCATTTTCAGCATTTCCTGTTTTACAAAGGGGAAAAATATAATCATTTTTATATCCCTTAAACCTAACATCACAGGGCCAAAAATTAAAAACTCAGAACACAGTCATGCACTATTATTATACCTCTTTTCCAAGTTTAAAATTATAGATAACCTCAGGCAGTTGTCACCCTGTCCTGTATCAGTAATGTACGGGTATCTGTAATAAACCATTATTATATCTCTTTGCTGACATGAAGGTAAAACAATTGAGTTATTGAAAAGAAGGCATCTTAGCTTTTTAGCACAACTATCTTTTTGTCTGACATAACATAGCAAAGCAATAGTAGGTAGTTACACAGGCCACTGTTCGTTTGTTTGTTATTTTGTTGCATAACACGGATACAGATTTGGCCATATTTGGCAACATCCTGCTAATTATTGGTGGAGGAAGACCCCAGACTTATGCCTGGGTAGAAATACCGACTCACCTAAAGTTAGCTGGAAAATTTCCCCATATGAAAGTTCTCACCCCGAACGGGACTCGAACCCATGTGGTGAGGAGCTGAGGAGTTACAAGTCAGTGACTAACCGCTCAGCCATGGGCGCCCCACAGACCAGTGTACAATTACGCACAACAATGTACCTCTTTCCTGACATGTAGAGTCCATGGCACCTTATCATAAGTAAGGAAGGTGTCTTTGTGTTGGGAGAACAGCTCGGTCATCACTCTCTCAAATGCCATGTAGTCAATCACTGTTGGCTCTGGCGCCAAGGGAACCACGACCTCAGTTTGAGTCTCCTCAGTGGCAACAATCTTTGGAGGAGGACTTTTAGGAAGTGGTGGAGGTACTGGATTTAAAAATTGTTGAAGTTAATAATGGAGCCATGGTCAAAATATGATTTTTTAAAGAAACTTTTATCACATTTTTTTTCGTTTAAAATATTGATGAACGTTTAAACAGAATAGCAAAAATATGAAGAAAAGGACACAAATAAACATAAAATTGTATTGAAATTACAGACAAACAGACAGATAATTACTACAATCAGATAGTAACAAAGTTATACAAATAGTAACAAGGTGGGGAACAGGATACTTACCCCTCACTTCTGTAGCAGCATTAGGGAAGGAAATAATAAAGTGAGTTTATTTAAAATATAATGTTTGCAGCACTGATATGACTAGGCTGACAAACATACTTCAAGGTCTCTCACAAATAATATTTATCTCTTTTTATGCAAAATTAACCCTTAAGGCAAGATACAGTAGTTAAGTTTTATTCCAATTTTGTTAAAGTAAGCACACTGGTTTTATACCATTTAATTATAGCAAAGAAAATAGTTCTAGTCAATCATATTGCTTTAAAGTCTCAGATACCATTTAAATGTTCAAATCCATTTCTGAGGCAGTTTATACTATGGAAAGGTTAATAAAGTCATACCATAATACATATATAAGAGTATAAATTTGTGCATACTTTCAGTAATCTTGGGTGGCGGGGGTGGGGAGGGAGGCTTAGGGGCAGGTTTTGTGCCACCCAGCTTCTGTTCCAGTAACTGAAGAGTGGCCAGGTGGACTGTCTCAGCTATCTGCTTCTTCTCCATCTGCAATATTTAATGCAATTTTCACAGTCATTGCAAATACACTGCATTTTGTAAGACTGAAAATATCTAATTGCAAAAAAATCCAAATCACTTGTTTCTGTCTTTGGAATTAAAGGTTTGGCTTTTGGAAAAAAGGTTGGTTAATTACATTGACCATCAAAGTCAATGTCTGTATGATCTTGCTTATTAATTCAATGTAAAAGTCCATCAAAGTGAGAAAAAGCATTGCAGAATTCATTTATACCAACCTTTTTACTCATAGTCAAAAAACCTTTATACTCATACTCTAATAACCTTTATACTCATACTCTCATAACATTTATACTCACTGCCTAACAGCCTTTATACTCATTGCCTTACAGCCTGTATACTCATTGCCTTACAGCCTGTATACTCATTGCCTAACAATCTTTATATTCATAGCCAAACAATCTTAATATTCATAGCCTAACCACACACTGCATCATTGACGTCATGCAATTATGGACATCATGCATTTGAAAGCTCAAAGTTTGTTAGGTTGGTCCTTGACTGTCAGATGCTTGGGTTAATTGGCTCTATCAATCAGTCAATCAAGAACATATAGCAAATAAAACTGAGACCAGTTTTAATTCCTTGATTACAACAACCACAAGATGCGGACTTTTTAAATTCTGAGAAACAGTAAAACAAAGAAAAATACAAAAAAGAACCTTTCAAAACTATGTGAACATTCAAAATAGTGAATCATAATAATTTTTTACTGGATAGGAATGAGGAACAGGACACTTGGATGGTATAAATAAACAACACTTTATATAGTCACCTTTTTAGCAGGTGGGGCAGGTTCTGCCTTCTTCACCTGTGTCGGTCTCATTTTCTCATCCAGTTCCCTCTGTACCTTCTCATCAATCTCCAGTTTCCCGACATCTCTCACCCTCTTCTCAGTCTTCTCTGGTGGTGGGGGCCACACAACACGGCCAATCCTAACAGTTCGAGCACGTCCCTTCCTATCCCGAAATGTGAATGTCCCCTTGTCTGGATCGAAGTCATTGTTCATAATCATCGGAGGAGGGGGTGGAGGGGGTGGTGGAATTGATGACATTCTCGGAGAAGTTGCATCTGCAAACTGGGCTGGTGGTGGTGGAGGGGAGGCGGTCCTCTCATAGGTCACCTGACGGTTCATTGATGTTATAACTGGAGGCGAAATGGGAGCTGGGATAAGAGGAGGCACTGCACCACCGTTGATTGTTTCTGTGTTTTTCTCATACTGAGTGCGGAACTTAAAGACCTTCTTTGGTTGTTCTGCTGCCATATTAGGTGGTGGTGGTGGGGGAGGGTGAAGGTCAGTCTGGATGGTGATGGGCACTGGGGCATGCATTCTGGGTGTCTGGCCCTGACTAGACATTGCCAAGTGGGTGGACAGGTCAGGTGCCATTTGGAAGAAATTGCCAGCAGAAACTGCAATGAGATTAAAGTAAGAGATTTAAAAGTATAATTGACATAAAAAACTACAAGTAGCAAAACATAAATAAACATTTCATGTAAAAATAATCAGAAAATGAGTAGAATAAAAACAAAAGGTAAGAAATCACTGATGATTTAGGGGAAAATATGTCATTGTTCAAATATAACTAGGGCTAACTGTCACATATAAAATAATTTTAGTTAGACAATATATCAAAGTCCAAATTGCATTTTTGCACTACTTAAATACCAGTATATATTTTATGCAAGCTGATGAATAGAATGCACATGAAGCCAGGGTAGGAAACTTTTATTTCTGATAAATGTATACAGCACTACACGCTGATTGAATAAGTGGAAAAAACACAATTATATTAATTGGCAACATAGTAACAATGAAGATGTTAGTACCTTGATGTGAACCAAAACTAGATCCAGGACTCAACACTTGTGCTGCAGACTGTTGTTGCTGCTGTTGCAGCTGTTGTTGTTGAATGGCTGCCTGTAGTGCTTGTTGCTGCTGTAACAGTTGTTGTAACTGTTGCTGCTGCAGAGATGTCTGCATAACATATGGGTTTTGTTGTTGGGGTTGTTGCTGTTGTTGCTGCTGTTGTTGTTGCTGTTGGATAGCAGCCTGAATCAGAGCCTGCTGTCGCTGGTGTTGAGCTTGGGCTTGAGCCTTGGAAAAAGGCAACAATTATATAATTTTATCTAGGATGAAAAAATAAATAACCTTATATTTAAATAATTACTAATATATCTATATTCATATACAAGCCACATGATTTTAACTAAACAAGGATTATCAACAGCTAAATTACTTTTCATTGACTTTTAATCTTGTCTTATTTATCCAGGCACTTTCTTTGCCACCCCAGATGGTTGTGATAAAAATTATAAGAAATTAAACAATGCAATATTCATGGATTGTTATATAAAATATATTAGTTAATTTCACTTCTTAACATCTGATTTACTGAGATACAGGTGGTGGTTAAGGTATTGGTACCAAAAGCAGCCTGGAAAAACATAGCATGGACTTTGTCCTAATCATAAAAGAAAGTCCACTTACATAAGCTTGCAGCATAGCTTGTTGTTGCTGAAGTGCCATTTGCTGAGCATTCAGTTGTGGTAGTTGTGGGTTGAGGCTAGTGTTAGATAGGTTCATGGGTTGTTGTGATGTATGGGCAAGGCCGGCCATACTGCCATTCATGTTCATCATGCTGGCATTGAGGCCGCCAGGCAGGCTGCCATTCATCCCAGCAATGTTTCCATTGAGGATCGGACCTGGGTTGATGGGAATGTTGATCCCTCCATTCATCTGACCCGCACCAGGACCAGCCTAGATATGGTTAGTTTAACATCTTATCAACAGCATAATGTAATGTAAAATATTAATAACAATACTTTATTGTCAAGCATATAATTTGATCAACAATATTTTAGGGCAAACAACATATGAACAATTTCAATGTATACAATATAATGTAATTAACAACAGTTATGAATTTAACATTATTTTCATAGTAAATATCATAAAACTAACAAAGACTAACACGGTAAGTCGCTGGTTATTCAATAAAAAATATTTTCTATAATAAGTCTTAAGTGTGTATACTCATTTTAGCATGCTTAAAACATCTGTACATGATTTGTTTACTTCCAATAAACCAAATCAGTTATAAAGGAGAATACCAAGCATGTACGATCAAACATTTAATATTGTACTAATAAACTTATTTCTTTGAAGGTTTTTTGTTTTAGATCCCATATTTTAGAGCAAATGTTCTAAACCACCTCATAACAGCAATCTATGATTTATTTGTTTTTAATTATTTTGTGATCCCTCACCTGTGGGTAAGAGGGACCAGGTACCCCATCTCCTCCTCCTCTTCCTCCTCCCTTCAGTCGATTCTCCACAGATCTTGCATCAGAGAGACCATCAACATGCTCATTTAGGGCATTGCTAAACACATCCTCGACCCAATGTGACCAATCAGATTGCCCTGTTCCAACTGACAAATTATCTGAAGACCCTGCCATTCGTTCCAAGGCCATGTCACGATTGCTCTTGCGAGCAATTCTTTCAGCAACGCCCAATTTTCCTCCTGCCTTTGACACTCGTAGGTACCTTTGATTTAACTTGGTTTGACTGATATCCTCCCCATTTAAGTTATTGTACCTCTTGTTTAACTGGGTCTGTGAAAGATCAGTTCCATTCTCGCTCACCTCACTAAACTTGTCCCCTGGACCGAAGCCATTTGCAATCAAATGTCCATTAGCTATTGGCGGGCTGGGAGCTGGTTTGCGTTTTGTATATCTAAGGTTAAGCTTACTTTCAGCCAATCCATCCACACTGACCCCTTGAGGTCGCTGGTTCAAGACACTGGTCATGGAAAATTCAACTCCTCCATCATTGTTGTTATCTTCTCCATTTACAACTCGCTGCTTAATGCTGCGCTGTTCAATTTTTGTAATGTCTATTTTCAGAGGTTCAGGCAGCTTTCCCACCATCTTCATGTGTCTTTCTCTTTCTGGGTGGTGAGGCCTGCAATTAAACTTTGTTTTATTCCAACAAATATGAATGTGCTATGCTTAAGTACTATACAGATGACTTTCTAAATATGTCTTTGGCTAACGTTTATATCTACAGACCTCTTTATGCCTTCCTTTACTCAACAACACATATAATAATAAAAAGGCACAATGTAACAAAAACCTACTCAGCAATTACAAGTACTTACGATTCACTGTAGAACTTCCTCTGCAGACTGTTGACATCTCTGGTTCTATCTGAGGACACCAGGAAGTGTGAGCGACACACAGGGAATCCTGGGGGAATTTCCATCTCACTGATGAGGTCAAGAACATAGTCATATCCCATGAGCTCATAGTAGTCTGTGTCTTCCTGGAGTACAACCGTCCAGCCAAGGTTGTTCTCTCGCAGACCTCGCAGGTTCAACAAGTACTTGACAAACTCCTCCCCAGATGTCCAGGATTCAACATGACCACAGGCTGTTGCATCTTAAATGGTATGTGCAATATTTTTTAGTAATTAATCATATGCATGATGATTAATGCTAACCCCCATTTTATGCACCGAAAGGAAAGTTCTATACTCAAACTATCAGCATCTGTTAAAGTTACTATAGTATGTATACAATGTTTTATAAACACATTTCTTCATTTTTTATTTAGTGAGACTGGACAGCCAAAAGCCCTTTCCAAAAAAAAATATATCAGAAGCCTGTCCTCAAAAAAAAATCTGATCAAGGGTTCTAAAGTCTTTGATGTAATTGTTATTTCTTCCTAAAATTTCTATAAATATTTACAAAATAACAATGGAATGAGCACTTACTGTCTGAAAAGCGTACTTCAAGTGCCATGTTGGCCTTCCTCTGTGCAGCTCTCCACTCTAGGAGGCAAGGAGGGTATACCCGGCTCAACTGAGGTTCAATATGGCCACACTGGAGAGCCTTGTGCTGACAGAACCACTTGTATCCATCCAGGCCAACATCAGACACATACCTACAACAACAAAGAATTAAATACAGGGCTATAGGCAGAAAAGTTCATAGGTTTGAAGAGAACAGTTCCATTTATACACTATCAGCTCAGGTCTGAAGCAAAAGCCAAGTTATTGTTAGTGTAAGAAAAGCCCTTAGATGGAAGGAACCGGGTACACTAGACAAGGCATTAGGGGACCCTCTTATATATAGGACAAGGATGAAAAAAAAACAGGGCCTTAGTGTGGATGCATTTGAATTAGTTTTCAAACTGTTTTAATGGCTTTCCTTTTTTACCCTTAGAAAAAATTTCTATGACAGGCAATAAACCATTTCAAAAACACTTATTTTTTTATTTCAGGCAAATTTATTTGTACAGCTTGAAGAATATAAAATGAAACATTTGAAAGGAAATTCTTTTCAATACTTAAAGGGAGCAAGAATTTCTTTTACATCCTTTAATAAGTGGGACTGTGATTTGCCGGCATTTTTGCCGATACTGTGCAGCGACATTTCTATCATTATAGCACAGGGGCACTTATAAGGTGCCCAGGGACTGAACCCGGTCGGTCCATTACACTGACACGGACATGTCAGGCGTAATGCTGTCCCCCTTGGCCACAAGTGTTAGAAGAGAAGCCACTACTACCAACTTTAAAGTCTTTGGTTTCAATCAGCTGGGGTTTGAACCCGGGACCTCCCGATCTGCAAGCCAGCGCTCTAACACTTGAGCTATTGTGGCTGGTCCCTTAAATAAGTGTTTATTACGATGGAATGATGGGTATAAGAGTGAATAGGTACTTGTTATCTGAACAATGAGTCCTGTTAAAAATGTCTTAAACAATAAAACTTTACATACTTGAGGTTGTGTTACAAAAATAACGATATATTGAGATTCCAGTATAATATATAAAACTGGTACATATTTAAGCAAATGTTTTGGACAAATGATGGTCTCTTCAGCAATATTTTAACTCTTAGCCTGCTAAGCACACACCGATCAGGCTTATGCAAATAAAGTAGATCGACATAAGATAGTTTGAAATATCTGCAAGTAAGTCTCTAGCAATAAGAATTGTTATGTCAGCATGCTGTTGTAGCCAAATGTAAGAATTTAGTATGGTTATTTATTACCCAATGAAGCATGCTAAGAGCAGTATTTTAAACAGGTGAGGGTATAGGAAGGTCCTGATTAATATAAGTGTACATACTTTAGGAGGTACTTGTAGAGCGAGGATGTTGGGGGGAAAGCAGACAGACAGTGAGCCATCAACTGCCAACCCCTCTCTGCATTTTGCACCTTCTGATTCTGCCAAGTCTGATTGGCCAGCTGGCAATAAATCTCATCCCTCAGTCCCTCATGCTGCAGGCCCTGATTGATTGAAATAAGAAATATTTTTGATTGGTTAAAAAATAAATGTGTAGTGATTTGATTCGTCAAAATTAAAGGTTGCTGTAGTTATGAAATTTGTTGTAAATGAAATGTATATTTATAGAAAAGTAAAAATAATATGTTGTCTTGTTTTATTATCAACAATAAAATAATACATATTTCTCATTATGTTAAAGATCAGGAAACTAAGCAATTGTGTAAGATGAAGTTTTGAACATACCATCTGCACAATATAATCTGCAAGAGCTTTCTCTCTTCTGTCACCAAGGTTATTGTCATACATAAATCTCAGAATCTGAAATAAAGAAAAAATGTAAAAATATTCAATACAGTGCCAAATAATTTGAACTTACATGGTTGTTAATATATAAAAATGCAGATATAAACATTTAATGATTTTCTTTACAGAAATCAATAGTTGATCTCAATACAGTTGTATATCTTATAATAATAATCTAAAAGCTATAATGTTCTTGCTATCCATCATCATAAGATAAATAATAGAAAAATATAAGCAATAGACTTATTTAATATGAAGAACTACACAATTCACAAAATAAAAAAAACCCTATATATTAAATCAATGCTATGATTTGTATAATCAAAATGTATTTTTTCTTTCAAGGTTTAGTATACATGGTTGAAAATCTGTTTTCTATATTGCAGCTGTAATGACTAAGACATACCAGTTTAAAGACTGCCTGAGCAAGCCTGATGTTCTGGTCTCCCTGTACATGGGTCAGGGTGGACTTGATGGGCTCCAACTTCACACCCCATTCTGATGGGTTCTAAAACAGAGAAGGTGAACAGAAGTTAGAAAACATCCTTTACTTCCAAAATATTAATACTGGAAAACATGTTGTCATGCAATCCTTCACCTATTTACAGTTTAGCCTTGGCAAGCTAGAGGTTGTTTTTGTACTGGCATTCCAGCCAACCATGTACAAATTAACGCAAACCGGCCATGCATTAATTTGCTAATGACAACACATTGTAAAGTGTAAAGTAAGACAATGAAATGCACTATTAAGAAATATGACCAGAGTTTTATGACAAATTAATTGCAAATTTTATTTTATTAAGTGGACACAGAGGCATAAAAACATATCTAGGTGTGTTTTCAACTACAATAAAACAAGCATGGCTGCATTATGCAAGATGTAAGTGTATTACAAATGCAAAGAGATGACAACAGGATGGTCAAAATACATGTCTGCTTTAGTTAAAACTCATTGTATACTTGACTTGTCAATTATCCACCTATTAAAGAAAAAATGTACCAATATTGTGTAATACATGCTGACATATTAATAATATGTAAGTGAAGAACTAAATTTATAACATCACTGGTATCATCAATGATCTAAAGGAGATAAGGTAGCACTCACTCACTGAAATTAAAGGTCCTATAGCAAGGAACAATAAAATCTTAATTAACAGTAGACACGAAAATAATTATGTGAACAATGAACTTGAAGCAATCAACACAGTGAAGACACTTTGATGATAATTGTTTACTCTTTGATTTTAAGTCACATCACTATGAAACATACTTAGGCACAAAATGAAACTAACTCTCAATTCCATGTCATTTGTTTAATACTTTTTCATAAAAAGTTTTATAGGCATTAAGCAAGAAATCTTGTCGAGATGAATGTGAAGAGAATAATATGGATGATTATACAATTTGCTGTGAAGAACCCTATGTTCCATAGCAACACATCAAGCCAGTTAGATGGTACAAAATAAAAGTAATGCAATAATTACTTTGCCAAGCAATCATTGAAAAGCTCTAAGCTCAAAAGCATGGACTTTGGTTTTAGACTATGTGGTGAGGCAAGAAAACAAGTAAAATAAGAGTATGAGGATATTACACTACAACCTGACATTTTATGCATGATAATATGTTATCATTTACTATGATAACCAGATTTAGTACTGACCTTAAAGTAGACACTTGTGTACTTGCTGAAGGCATGTGAGTTGATATCCTTGGGCAGCTTATACCTCATCTCCATTGGGGTAATGTTGCCCAGTACTGTAATGATATGACGGTCATCATGGGCTGGGCGCCAGTCTGCAGAGAAGCAAAATTATGAAAGGTTTTAAACAATGATTGGCAAACATGTTGGTCTTCAAACATATCCATGAAATTTGAAACCATTAGTTTTATAAATTACATTCCAACTAATAATATTACAGAGTCTTCCATTTTGTAGAGAAATATTCTAAGCCTTTGCCAGGGAAAAAACACTGAATGCTTCCCATCTTAAAATATATCAGTCTAAGTAGGTCATAAACTCAACAAAAAGGAGCTGAAGGGTTTTGAAAGGTCAACAAATACATGTAGAGGGACCACAACTTACCATCAAGCTTGTTGTAGACAAATGCTAGCTCTCCTGGAATCTCAAGGTTTACAATCCCTTGTTCTGCTTGTCGCAGTCGCTCCTGGAAACATAAAAAATGAGTATGAATACTAAGCTTCACAGATACAACAAAACATAAACATGTAAGTAAAACAACTGATTCTGATTAGAAACTTTATGTAAGCATAGGCACAAGCAATTTTTATATAATTTACTTTAATGGTTCTAAATATGAAATACAATTTCAAATATAAATTTCAAGATGTTATTTAAAAGTTTGATTTCACAAATCTTCCTCAATTTATGAAATTTGGCTTCACATTAACCAATGTTTTAACACTTTAAACCCTTTGTGCTATTTATGTCAGCAAAAGTTCACAACTTTGCCACAAGCACTTGTCATTTTATTCTTATCAATCAACAATAATAAATGGTGTGTAAACTTGCAATTATATTTTTTAAAGATATAACAAACAATAATACATAATGAGCTAGAGCATGGGACTGGACTAGTTGTTTCAAAATAGCCTCGATTTTGAAACCAGATTATTTGGGATAGAAGAAATATAAAAAATATTAATATAAAGTTAAGTCTGGGACTGATAAAATTACTTTGATTTGAAGAGAGTAAGCGTGTGGACTAAAAACATGTTACATTTTCACAGAGTTGTACAGATGTGTGATAAAATGCAAAGGGGAAGCACCTTTATTCACTTCCCTTTATCATCCTTTTATCTCATCTTATCATACCTTTATGGTAACATTCAAACAGATTATTTTGTTCACAAAATTGAATTAGATTTTGTATTAGACAGTCATAAGATTTTAACCTGCTTAAACATACTAACAGGTTAACATGCACAACTGCAAGTGTTGTATAGACTTTGATGATTTGCAGTCTTTTTTATTTGACAATCAGTTAAGAAAATGATGACAATGTAAACAAATATAATAAGTAACAAATGTAATTTTAAAAAAAATTCACCTTCAAATGATAAGGGATAACAAAATGACATCAACTTCAACTAATTGTGATACAGTATCTACCAAAAATAAGATGTCAATGCCAATCTATTTTGTACTATACTTAAACATCTGCAACTTTTTCTTTAAATTATGCCCTGGCAAGCTTCTTTGAAATATTGTACACTTTCAATGTTTGTTATATTTCAGTGTGGTCATGCAGTATGATTATGATAATACAATGAATTTACTAACTTTATTAACCTGTTGTTTATAAATATATCAAAATTATGTTATAACTTCAAATGATGTCACAAGGATATATTTTTAAAACTTGGCAAAGTTGTATGAAGTTCTATATAAAATATAAATGAAAAGGTTCTGGTTATCATTTGTTGTTTGTGGCTATAATTTATTCCTATGGTTATGAAACTAAGCATTATATGTATATAATTGTATTTAATTTTATTATGGTTTATATTTTGAAAGGTGGGGAGGGTTTTAAAATGGAGATATTAATCTTAAAGAACCCATTACCCATATGTAAACATGAAAAACGACAATCTTTCTTGCCCACTTTCCCTACCACAAGATCCCTAATCTCAACAATTTTGAAAAAGTCAAGAAGTATTCCGCAGAAAAGGGCATTCTTAATCCTGCTGCATGTTTTTTTCTTTCTTCTTCTGTGCAGTCAACTTTGTTACTTTTGAAACCTAAGCACTTTGTTGTTACTTTGTACTGGTATGTACCTAGACACCATTTAAAGGGTGGGCAAGCCCTTGTGACAAATAGGCTGACAGGAAAGACTTGGTATTCCCCTCTCTTTGCCATTTTATCTGGAGCAAGCCTTCTAAGGACAACAGATCACTAGTCACATGAATGGGTGGGGTAACTGCCAGTTCACATGTGGGTGGGGTAGCTAACTATTCACAGGTCAAACATTATAGAATCCCCCAGGCTAAGGAACAACCAACTTGGTGACATATATTAATGAACTACAGCAGCAGAAGTGATACTTTAGTTGGTCTGTTTTTGTCTATGTGTATTCGTGTTCTGAATTCTTTAGTGGTTTTAAGTTTGTTTTTTGCAACTGCTTAAGTGTCTTGTCATGCATGCATGCAAATTAAAACATTGCTGAATTACTGCAGTAAATCCACTTAATATTTTATTAGGTAGAAACTACAACAATGTTTAGACAAAAAAAAAAAACAATGTTAAGAGCATTATTATTTAGATGACATGAATTTCTGTGTATCACTGTATCATGAACAAAGTGTTTATCACTAAAGAGAACAAGGACAACAAGGTCTGGGGGATATACATGCCTGTATTTTAAATGTTTAAGTCCCAACGGCCCAAATTTCATTTTCAAATAAACAAAAGTAAATGACATGGGACTAATGTAAATATATGAGTATACATAATGGGAGCCGAAAAAAAAAGAGTTATTTTTGTAAGTTACTAAATCCTATATCTTATATGAAAATATTGGTCCTTTATAGTCAATATTGCTTTTAAGATGATGCCAGAGGTGTTCTACGTTACAGCAATGTGGCTAATAAAATAGAAATGTGGTTTCAGCCTAGGGGAGAGATGGGTCATGGTCTACCATTGTCCAGTATGGGGGGGATCATATACATCTCAGCTTATTGATTATCTGCATTGATAAATCTTTACCTAAGCAGGATGTATTTCATGTTGTTACAAAGCAGTTGAAGGTTGGATTGCTTAAATATGGAAATAGCAAATTAGGTGCTTATAAGCATGCCTTTGCCAACTGACTGTTCCAAGGCCATAACTGTTGGGTTTGCATTTTTTGTTTAATGACTCATTACAGCTTTGTTCTTACTATTACATTTGGCTTACATGTAAATATCTTTGTTTTTTCTTTTTCAGATCTTTTTATATGCTACAATGATCACATCACTTTGTCATATTTCCTTATTTAACATAGACATCTCAGCTTTTCATCCTAGTTAAAAAAATTATTTCAAGGCTTATATAAAACCTCTTACTTCTATTCAACTTTTGTATGAAGTCATGTTATTGGATAATGCATACCACTGGCATGGGGGGAACTACCTACACATATATTTCTTTCTGAAACTGGGACTGCCTTGTACTATGTTTGTATTTCACTCTTTTTATAATTGTTTATATTTTTGCCTTCATGAAAGCCAGCTTAGTCAAATTTTAATTAAGTAATATCACTCTTGTTCTATTATTGTATTCACTTTTTGTGCAATTCCTTTTTAGTTTTCTAATTAAATAGTTATACAAAGTTTGAAATATTTAATTACTTTTGTCAATATTTTTTAAGCTGTTTAAGCTGAAAATTCCACATCTATTTTTATTCAAGTGCAATGCTGCAAGCTGTGTAGTAACTTTTTTTATTTTATATTAGTCTAGTTAATATCAAGGCAAATTAAGCATTCAATTAATTCTAACATTAGTTGTGTAAGTCTTAAATGTTCAAGAAATTTGACAATATAATCTAATAAATATTGAAAAATGACATTTTATATGATCTAATAAACATATATACAATTATATTTGAAATGGAGCATACAATTACACAGATCTAATTAAATTATTACCAGTTTCTCATTTAAATATGCCATTAAAAACTAAACTAAGCTTGTTTTACTTCTATATTTTTTTTTCTCACAGAAAGACTTGCATACAAACAAAACTTTAGTCTATGCAGGGCTTGTAATAGGTCTCAAACTTCTATACATATTTCCCAGCCTGTTAGACATCTATCTGATCTGATGAACCCACCTCCACCAAACAGTAAAGACAATCAATTACTGGCCAGCAGACATTGTGAGACAACTTAACCACTGTTTTATGACCTTTGATTGACACTGGTACATTTAATTGTCTCCCTTGTGTCATAAACCTGCAAACTGGACATATGTATCCAAGGCTGCTAGTGTCTGAGTGAAAAAAGTGATTTTTCATTGTCAACATGAGGGAGTGTTTAAACATAATGTCATAATACAGAATTTTTTAAAAGCAATTACCTAATAGTATATTATCTGCCTCAGCTATAGCAGGTTGTGGGTTCATGTTATGGTCAGTGCTTACTTTGTTGCCAAAACTAGTTCTTGTAACATATATATATACTGTGTATCCAACCCAATGACTATGTATTACAGAATGTACATAGAGTACAGTGTATCCATCCTCCAAAATGAGGGATGTTGCAGATTTTAACTATGATCTTATCTCAAACTATGATCAAGTCTTATCCAGGCTGCTTTAAATACAATGAAATACAGATGCACTAGATTTATTTTTTCAATAGTTACATACATGCATTACCCTAGTGTCAATAGAATTACCATAGTTAGAATAAACATACACTTTAAATGGAAGAAGGTTGTAAGCTTTATTTGTTTGTTGGGTTTATTTCCCTACAAAACAATCTTTCAGTTATTGGGAGACAATGTCCACTTAACACAGAATAATAGCTGCCTTCACTATAAATAGCATGTCAACAAAAACTGCCATGATATCACACTTATCGTGCAGTCACATTATCCTGACACTGTGCTAACCAGTCAGAGAACTGTATCCTTCCACTTGCATGAGAATGAGCAAAGAAAGAGAACTATACATTCTATTTTTTTTGCTTTGGAATAAAGTGAACCCAGGTCCTCTCATACCTTCAATTTATTTTTCATGTCTAATAAAAATAGAGTAACAAAATCTCTTTAAGTAATTAATGATAAAGCTACTGGTTTGGGTGTTAGGTATAACTCTAACAAGTGATGGTATGTCGAGTTGATATCATGTCTAATATTTATCAGTATGTAAAAATTTATCATGTTATCCTTAACAAACAACTGGAGAAAGTAGACTATGTTCAAAAGAACATGCATTTGGTATATACATGGCAGATTGTATCACCAGTACAAAGAGTGTCAGATGTTACTATAACAACCAAGGCAGGCAGTAGTGTCAAGTTTACCTTGCTACAAACAGGAAGTTCTTTTAAGTAAGCAAAATGGACAAATGAGATAAAAGAGGAAAACATCTTTTTAACATTATGGCAGTTTACTTTTGCGCAACCATTGAAAGCCAAGCATTTTATCTTCAATAAAATACACTACCACAATCAACTGTTCATCTACTTATATGCCACTCATACTGTTGCTCATTTAAAGACATACAAAGTTTGACAATTTTGTCCTCCTGAGCACCCACATTATTATTCAGATACCTTTAAAACAGAACAAACCCTTATTCTCAAAGGGCTCATGGAAATTGTCTTTAATAGAGTCTACCATATCCTACACATGCTAGTACTATTTAAGATACTAGTTATCCTACTGCTATGCCACTATTGACTGAATCTCATTTATGATAATAATGTCAACAAATCTTGTAAATTCAGTTACCTCCCCAAAATTTCTATCAGGCTGTTAAGACTGTATCTTTAATATATCTCTATCAATACTCCATCATTGGACCTTTATCTAATCTAAGGAATGCTGTGGAAAAGGATGTCTACACATCTGAGGTGTGGTTTAAGATACATTTCATAAATGTTTCAAGGAGTGAAATAGAAGGCTGTTGTAAAGGTTCATTCTATCTTTCAAATGAGCTTGATCCTCGTATTATCTTGTTATTGAAAATGTTACAGTGTTATGCTGACATGATTTCCCAGAAAAACTGAGTTTTAAAAATGAACTTTAATGCTTAAAACTTATTGATAAAGTTTAATGCACTAATCAATAAACTTGCAATTGCTTTTGAAAATAATAAAAGAATAAGTTATTTTGTCAGAATGGACATATGGTATGTAAATGTTTATTGGGTTTATCTTCCAACCAACAGTATTTCAGTTATCTGGAGACGGTCAGGTGGTATGTAAATGTTATGAACAGCATAAATACATGCGGCTGTAAATAGTCTTAAACAGGATATGTAACTGAATATCTTCATTCATTTTTGTGTGTTTCTACTAAAACACATTGCTGATATAAAACCTTTCTGTGCACCAAAATTTATTATATATTTTATTTGTAAACACCATAAAATGAAGTTCTTACTTTTAATTAAAACCATACTTGAATTTTGCTTTCAATTTCATTTTGTATTTAAAGCAAGTCAAGTGTGGTTAATATGTCTCCAAAATGTGTAAACTGATATAACATGTGATAAAAGTTTAACATACTAGAATAAACATTTCATTTTCAACTGATAAAGTAAATTATTAAACATACCGAAAATATAAATATTCATTGTACTACAATATAGTAAATGGAAATGAAAACTGGCAATACGTGTTCATAGTTTAATGATAAAGTCAATGGTTAAACCTTCTAGAATAAATATGTTCATTACCAGCTGTGTCAAAATGTTAAACTTAGAGTTAAACTTATCCACCCAGGTCATCCTTTCATGATTATCTTCACTGATTAACTGTTATCATTAAATGAAATGCCTATATACACGTTCATCATATGTATCTTTATTATCCAGTGTTTGATAAAGTAGAACTCTATATTTGACAGTCAGCATTGTTAATTGATTTAGACACTGGAGTTTGATTTTAGTTTTTACCTAGTTGTCAAAAGGGAGTCCTTTAATGTTAAATCAATCCTTTTTGACACCCCACTTCCTAAGTAAAACCAGTACTTAAATAAATAACATGAAACACTGTCCAGTATACAGTATACCCATGAAGTAACATCACATGGTTGGTGTGGGGTATGAAAACTGAGACACTTCAAACTGGAGTACCACATCTTAACCACCAGACATGGACCTTGAAATGAAGGGTCCTGGTTCAATCCCCAAGACTACCAAAATCCCTTGTCCTAAGCAAGACAATTCACTATACTTTGCCCTTTGTTGTATAACTACAGGTAACTGAGAAATACTGCAGTTAAACATTAACTGAATTTTTTTTTTATAGCAAAGCAGCAGAAAATCTAACACAAATAACAAAGAAATACCATTACTATAGGCATTCTGGACATATTTTTTTAATCCTTTAGAACAAGACATTGATAATAAAAGTGTATCCAATGAGCAAAGATGAAAACACATAAAGTGATATGTAACTTGATTTACAAGAATATAGCTGCAATATAAATAAATAAATAACACAATCTATGTGTGTTGAGGACAACTTCACATCACCTTTGTAAAATTTCATTTTTGTTGTTTAGTTTGTTTTTGTTTTTGAGATATATTGCAGTTATGACCAGTTATGATCATTACATCAAGTGCAGCTGTTTTGTCAGAGGAAGACCCCAATCATATGTCCAAGAAGAACAACCGGCACACCGCACATCAGCTGGGAGACCTTCCCACTTTAAGTCCTTCACCCTTCACGGGACTTGAACCCATGCCGTGAGTGGCAGAGGAGTTACAAATCAGCAACTATATTCTGTTGTGCAACAGCTTTTTGTTTATTGATGTTATAGTAAATGAATCAGTGTCTTTGAAAATTTGTTTGACCCTGACTCCTGTCTGAAACTCGTTTATTCTTGAAGTGTCTTTGAAAATTTGTTTGACCCTGACTGAAAATTTGTTTGACCCTGACTCCTGTCTGAAACTTGCTTATTCTTGAAGTGTCTTTGAAAATTTGTTTGACCCTGACTCCTGTCTGAAACTCGTTAATTCTTGAAGTGTCTTTGAAAATTTGTTTGACCCTGACTCCTGTCTGAAACTTGCTTATTCTTGAAGTGTCTTTGAAAATTTGTTTGACCCTGACTCCTGTCTGAAATTTGCTTATTCTTGAAGTGTCTTTGAAAATTTGTTTGACCCTGACTCCTGTCTGAAACTTGTTTATTCTTGAAGTGTCTTTGAAAATTTGTTTGACCCTGACTCCTGTCTGAAACTTGTTTATTCTTGAAGATGCTAAGTATAGAAAAAAGAAGCAATTTCTGGCTGTATTCAGGAAAGTATACTTGAAAATGTATAAATGATCCATCCATATTGTACAACAATAAAATGTATTAAATGATCCATCCATATTGTACACCAATATTTGATACAACAAGTGCGTAATGGCAGAAACGCGCCTGTAGTACATGTACCAGTTTGTTGATACAAGTCATGCCTAGTGCAGCTACTTTGGTTTGCCTTTATATTTCTCAACTGATTTCCTATTTCACTTTTTTTTGCATTTTTTGTTAAAAAATTCAACTTCTTCTGTCCTGCAACACCCTTTAAAATTTATCATGATGAAAACAATACAAGAATAAGAACAGAAAAAAATCTCACCCTTCTTTCTCTTTCCATTTTCAGTCTTTCGTTCTCCATCTTTTTGGCAATTTTCTCCTGTTCAATTTTCCTCTTTATTTCCTCACGATGCTGTAAAAGATAAACAGATTCAATTAAAGTAAAGTAAAATATTTCATACAACAAAAACATTTCAAATTGAAAAATAATAACAACACAATAGTGCATTATTCTGAGTAATTTTCTATTGTTGCTTAAATCTATATTCCAGTTAGCCCCACCCAGGTCTGCTAGTATGGATTTATTGCACCTCACCTGCAAACTAAAGCTTGGTTGTGACAAAACAGATGTAGATGAAAGTAGCACTTTTACAATGTTGAGAAGACAGCTTCTAATTTGGATTTAATGTTATAAAAAGAAGTACAATACAATCAACTTGACTGACAGACAAGCACAGACACCATTCAAAGGCATCAAGATGACATGTCTGCTAGTGGGCAATAGTTCAGGAGAAGAACTAGTTGTCTTATTTCATTTTTATATTTCCACAGGCTTTTTGTTGGTTGATTTGGTGTCTCTAGTTCTTATAAAAAATGCAAACCAAATAAAAACAATACCTTTAGTTAAATATCATTCTGACATTAAATCCTTTCAAGAAAGATTCACAAAATTCTATTAAAATCCATGATACATAAAAACCAAAAAAACAACACTATTAAGATACTCCAAAGTGCACACAGAGAAAAAATGACACAAACTATTACATTAATAACCTGTCCACATCACTACACAGCTTCACTTGACTATGGAGTGTGGATGTAATACTTCATACTATGATGTAAAGTGACATGATATGAGGGACGCAGTTAAGACTGCTGCCCATATTACCATGGTACTCAATGGTACAGGTTTGGTACTCAGCTTTTACCTGCACAGGTGAACACAGGAAACCAGATGGATAATGTTTAGCATATGTCTTCTAAGTAAAACAACTTTTTCAAGGTTTAATATATTCTCCTTAACTAATCAAGACACAGTGTATTTTTGTGCACAGGTAGTAATGCCTTCAATTTAATAGCATGCCATGAACACCTGAAATGATGCCACAGACATGATAACTCCCTTTCTACACAACTTTTAATCTCAGTAAATGAGGTAAACTAGTCAATTTTTTACCATTTACTTGCTTTGCATAAATTAATCAAACAGGGGTGCATACCCAGATCAGCCAACCACTTACAATAAAGTTGCATCAGTTCTTTATTGTGCATTTAAGTTTATTTTTGCACATTTATTTGATTCATCATTACTCCAACTTTCTTTAGACTCCAATTGACCAACAGCATGTTCAAGGTACAATGTAATAACTTGATAATAAGTTGCATGTTTACTTGGTTGCATTACCCCCACCTAATTATCAACACCTTTAACACCTAGGACTTCTACCCCAAACACTTGTTGACTGCTGTTTGCTAAGTCAGGTGATAAAATAACCAGGGAGCCCGGCAGATTAAACCTTTATTCTCTTATGAATATTCATTCACAATTTAATGTTAGGGAAGATATACTGACCTGAGTTCAAAGCTATAAAGGTTTCTACAGTATCAGTACCTAAGCTACCAGTAAATGACAGCTTTATTTGGGCTAGGGAGCAAAGTTAGGTGCAGAAAATGCAAAAAAGGGTATAATGTAATATAAAAAAATGAATCTATAAGCAATTTGAACAAACTGACATTTTCCTCAGGATCAACTCACTGTGCACCTTTGGCTTAGCAGTTAGATTTATAGCCTCTTAGTTCACATTGCTGTGAGTTCAAGATCCAACCACATGGCTACACAATTGTCCCAGGGAAATAGCCTTCCAGCTATGGAATAAATGGTGTTCTACTTAGGCAATTTCTTAGTGTCTTCCTGCAGAAATATTAACTAGACATTGCCTGAAAATTATTAATTTTGGTCAATCAACCACCAAATCATTCCTAACTCTTATCCATTCCATATTTTGTTATGGCAGTATTTAGATCTTGATTATTAAGTTATAAAACTGTAAGATCTAGTTTTTAAATTTAACAATGGGATCTGAAAGTGTGACAGTCATACAGCAGGTCCTTCTAAAGGGTTATGCAATATCATTTCAATATTCACATAATATACTGGTAGTATGTATAGCTTTTGTGCTACATTTAAAGATGAGACTCATATCTGACAGGCATGGGAATGGGCTGTTATTGTATCCAGATCTGCTCAGTTAGTCATGACCTTGACAATATCTCAGATAGTGTATTAAAAGTAATGTATTTATATTGTTCCACTCAGTTATTCTTCCCCACTCTGTTATTTGTGAAAGGCTTTTAACTTTATGTTTTAATTACATATGTTTACTATTAAGTTCTCAAGCTTTTCCTCTTTACTGCTATCTCCAGCCATTACTTTCTCTGCAGAAATTTAATAACTTGTGACACTTTGAAACATGTAAAATGTGTATATTATGTTACATTGAAACTAAAAATACAGACATTTGTTGTAAGTAGAGTATAAACACACTGTGTTTACAAACTGCAACATTCCAGTTTGAAAGCCTTTATGCTAGAAATATTTGCATAAATGAAGGACAGACATTTAATATTGCATTACGGAAGTCTTATAAAGTAGACCACTTTCTTTTCTTTGAAGATTCAAACAAATTTACATGTCAGTCAGTCTTATTTCATTTCAGGCAAAGCAGCATTGTTTAATGATTACTTACTTTGCATCAATATTTATTCCAATCTTTTCATCAAATCCAATTGCAAACATTTTCAAACAAAGTCTCCATTACTTTAAACAAGTTTTGCTTTACAACATACAAGAATATCATAAAGTCCAATCATTAGTTTCAATGACAAATGAATCACTATTTACAAATTATAAAACTTAACAGTGAATGGCTTAATACAGAAAAACAATGTGCCTGAAGTAATATTGTGAGATTTTATGCCTAGATAACACACTATCCCAGCATACCATCTTATATGACTTTGGCCCTAAAGGTAAGAAACTGTTGTTTTGATTCAACCCTTTTCGTTTCTATCTCTTGACTCAGGCAACATATGTTAGTGGCTATTTAACTGAAATATACTTGAAAGACATGAAACACCTCTAGTAAACAGATGTTGGTGATGGAAAGTCAATAAGTTCAAGTCAACATTTAGACATCTTCATTCTATACAACAATTATTTCTAAATTCTATTGACATATTAATAGTTTGATTGTTTCTCCATTTTGCATTATGAAATGCATTTTTTTGACATTACTAGAGGTTTAATATACATTATATTTCTGAATTAAAATATTGACTTCTAGAAGAGTTGTAAAAAGCATAAAAAAAACTGTAAGAATAAACACTAACAATTTAATTGAGAAAAACTGTGAGACATCTTTTATTAAAAAAAAAAAGTTTATTTAATTATAAATTTGAACTAAATATGAAATATTTATCATGTTCATCATAAGATGTTAACAGTTCAAACATTTTTACCTAATAACTTTTTAGAGACACTTGATTGTTTGTTGTATAAACATTCATGTATGAAATTTGATAAATTTCTGATTTCTGATTATGATTTTTCATTTGGAGCTTGAAGATATTTGTTCAGTAAGAGAATCCTAAAAAAATGTTGTTTTATATTATTATTAACTAAAATAATAATATTTTTATAGTATTACAAAATAAAAATAAAATTCATACCTTCAGATACTTCTGGCGCTGCCTGTACATACGAAACTGTGCTTGGGCTTTGGTAATTCCATGGTGAATGACACTGAATCTTTTCCTGAAACCAAACAATAGTTACCAGTCAGTTCAGCAGTTACATTTAAATTCCTTTGCAAATTACCATTGACAAATATAATAAATAAATTGTGCCAAAGTCAGTAAGTTTTCATAATTCCATCAAATAAAAAAGTAGTTCTATGAATATATAGATCACATAAAGCTTCACAATAATCTGAACAAAAAATATTTCTGCAAAATCCAAAGGCCAGTAACAAATAGTAACACAAGAAATAGTTCCACCAATTTGTTCAATGTACTCCTACCAGTACAAAAACAGCTGTCAAAAGCTTTCAAATATATTATATTTATAGGCTTTTATGCCTAATATTTAACTGTCATTTACCTAATGTGCCGAATTTAACACAAATGAATTGTCATCTGGTTGATTTGAACACCATTTACATCAACCAAGGACATGAAATACATTTCTGGTAAGAACTACAAAAGTTCCAGGAATTGTAACAGGACAATCCCTACTTTCCAGTGATGTAACAAGATTTTTTTTCGAAACTCTGGGAAGACAAGGTGAGAGAGAATGAGTTGTGTGAATGTACAGAACTTTCAGTGACATCTAAGAAAGTGAGAGAAGGTATGGATGGTCAACAAGTCTCATTGCCTAAGGGAGAGTTGTGATGTCATCACACAAAATGGACATCTAACATAAAAACACCTCCTTCGTTGCCTTGGTAACTTACCAGATGCAATCCAGAGAACAAATAATGGGAGGGATATTTTATATATTAAGAAACATTAACATTTTGTATACTGGTAGATTCCTTGTGATTTTTTTTCTCTTCTTTAAGACAAAATGCACTTGCAAGTGGACAAATTCAGTCACAAGCTTCTGTATTTTTGAAGGGCCTTCATCAATTAAAAATGGAAGGGACATTAATTATCATAATTATAATTTTGTTATTGTTACTAGTATCAAGAACAAAAACAAAACATAATGACATTTGCCATTTCATAAAAATTTTGTTTATTTTTAATTTTAATATGATCTTGGAACATGTATGCAATAGAAGTGGCTATGCCAGAAAACAACTGAAAGTGGGTCCATCCATTTACTTTAAAGTCCCCTGTTGTATTCACCCTAGGAGTATTTTACATGGATTTTATCAAATACTGAAGGGTTTCATATTTATATAAAATTCTATGACAGACCCTGTTGTAACCTTGACAATAGCACTGCTGGGTAAAATTGATGGATGACTTCAAGGCAGATACTTTCTATAACATTGCTATTTTTAGAGAATTCATGCTGATTTTACCTTATGAATATTTGTAAACAAATTAAGTAGAGGTTAAGTGCTCCATATGGTCATATTTGGAGTAGAATTAAATACAGTTCAGTTTGTGTGGACATAAAATACTTGTTAATTTCTAGAAAATCAACAGGACAAGGAAAAACTATTTTCCACTGCACACATAAAGCATCATAATATGTTCATGGTGAAATACAAAACTGATTCTGTTCTGTATAGGCAAAGGTTTAAAACACAATTTAATGAGGTAAACATCTTTATATGAAAGTAAATTAGGCATGAGATATCCTGCTAGGTTTCATTAAATTTAACTGAGCTGCTGCTATTTAAGCCACTTCCAGTGACACTATATATATAATATAATACAAACACATGGATGAAAAATGAGATTGATATTTTCAGGCAGCAAAATAACAAGAAACTAAGGCAAGATACCCAAATATGTTAATCTTGTGCATGTTTCTGAAGCTGTCTTTTTTTTTTTTAATTTTTTCTTTTGGCAGTTGATAATATTGGCTGCAATGTTATCTTGTTGTGTTGCTACTCTGGCTCATGCAGCTGTGTAGAGGGTCAACCAGGCTTACAATAATAATTAAATAAAAAAAGTAAAGACAACAAATCTTTTATGTTCAAGAGTAGAGACATGCACCAGGGGATAAAGGCTCTGTTTATCAATGAACATGGTTAGCAGTTTACATAACATATAGTTACAAGAAAAGCAATGATGCAACCCATCAAAGGGCACCCATTTTTTTATTGACTCACAACAACATTGCATAATCTGACCTAAAGGGGGGTATCTGAAAGTTTGGTCTAAAATACTTTTTTCAAACAACCAAATAAGTCATTGGAACCTGAAAAGGTCTTGCAAAATGTTGTTCATTGATGCCAAAGATGTCTGGGAACAGTCAACTCATCATTGCAAAGAGTTGATTCCTATCCCAGCCACGCTGCAGAGATAGTTAGTTTTAAACTTAAAAACCCACGTGACCACTTACTTTTATAAAGTCATCTGGTTTATCCGCTCTCATGTCGATAGCTATTTTTAGCAGAGGCCAAGATTGCCCTTTTTATAGAGTTTGAAAGACTGAACATTTAGAGATTTCCTTTTGCGAGTAGTACAGTCTAACAATAAAGTTAGTGTTCAAAATTATCTTTATAATGACTAAAGTATGGGTTTATGCAAAAAGTATGATTGTCCAAAGAGGTGGTGAAATATTGGTACATGCATTTAGCATAGGCAAATATTGAACGAACAACAATTTTAAAACCTTGAACACTTCTACAAACAGGTAAGAATAAAACCTGTTTATCTTATGTTGCTGAAAGTTGCTAAATTGTTACCTGTGGTACAAAGTGGAATTAGAAGATATTTTAATCACTTGAAACACCTTGGCCATCTCTACAAAACACAGGATACTGTTGGATACAGATAACTACAACAGCAGCAAAGTGACCAATTTCAAACACATTCCATAATGGGTGCCATGTTTCAGCGCAAATACAAAAAAAAGTATTAAATTTCAAATGAGGGAATATTTAACAAACACATGTACTAAGAAGTTTGTGTGTTTCAGTTTATCAGAATCAGCAGGTTGAACCAAGGACTGAAGACTTTATTGCCAATAATCATTGGTTCTTTACAATATGGGTACAGCTAAAACCAAGGGCATAAGAATAAGAGGAAAATATAAATAAAGTACATTGATCCCTATGTTTTACTAAATTAATGGTAGGATATTTAACCAATGACTAATATATGTGTATCATATATTATTGACCAAGCTTTAGCCTAGGATCTTTTTCTGTATCTATCAGTGTATAAATGTATGAGATTCAACCAAGAACATCTATATGTATACATGCGAGTATGAGGGAAGGGTGTTGGCAGCTGGTCAGCTGCTGCAGGTGGTCATTTGTCAGAGACCCTAGCTGACAGGGCCATTAGACGACCGCTTTATAAACAGTTACACCCAAACACAGTGCTGTCACGTGAAGACACACATAAATAATGAAGGCCTTCCTTCGCTTGTCCTCCCCTCCCACTCTTAGTCCTTTATACCTCCTGCAGTGATATTTCTGCAACTACTAACCAATTTTGGGAAAAAATTTTGTCAGAAGTTTTGGCCAAAAGAAATAATAAAATTTATTTAAAAAAACACTCTCTAGAAGTTTTTGTTATCTTACTTTATTATGGTATTGATGAATTAACTATAAGAATGTAGAGGAAGCAAATTGCCTTACTCAACCAGCATCCTCAAATGCATTCAACTCTTGACAAATTAAAAAAACACATCATAGCACACTTGTAGAACATTTTTGTATTTAAATAATGCTACAATTCTGTTAACTCTTTTAACCTGGCAAAGTAAACATTGAAACAACTAGAAAAGTAAAAACTTTAGCTTTAGAAAAATCTCTGCTGGGAAAGGCTGGTGCCCGTGGTTATAAAACATTGAGCAGGAGCCTAAAATCATCCTAAAGGATATGATTGGCTGGTTTTCAAGTGAATTTGAAATCTGGCCAATCAGATGCTTGAGGATGATCTCCGACTTCAGCTCAAAATTTTATCATCTCAGGTTCAGAATATTGAAGCAAGTTATTTAGATAATCATTAATAAATCAGCTGTCTATGACAACCTTTGATACACAGTCCAATCATGATATTGTGAATCACTATCTATTGAATGTACGGCTTTCTGCCAATATATTTGCTAGTCCTGTCACTATTTCTATTTATCATATGTAGAAAATGTGACAAATATTAACTGAGATAATACAAACAACATGAATATATTGTTATAATACTCAACAAATATTTAACAAGATAAATTTATACAAATTAAAATTGCATTATTCTTTTTACATAATAAAAAAGATCATTTCCATCTTATATCATTATAACAAAAAAAGAAATAAAATGGATGACAAGTAAACAAACCAAAAGCAATAAACAACATTATTAGCCATGTGTCACTTCAAAACAGCTGAATAAGATTCTGTGTGATTATATCAGCTCTGTTTAATGGGACAAAAATGCAAAAATGTAGAAATTAAGTGAAGAGGTAGAAGGGCCAATCACGCAAAATAACATTCATTTATAAATTGTTGTTGGACTTAATATGTTTTTAGAAAGTTATGTTTCGTTTGTTTGTTTTTTGTTACATAGCTCCGACACAATTATAGTCATATATCCAGCTTATTATCGGTGGAGGAAGCCACCAGACTTATGTCTGGGTAGAACCACCGGTGCACTGCAGGCTAGCTGGAAAACTCCCCACATGAAAGTTCTTGCCACGACAGGGACTTGAGCCCACATGGTAAGGGCTGAGGAGTTTCAAGTCAGCGACTCTAACCACTCGGCAATGGGTGCCTCTTTAGAAAGTTACACATTTGCTAATTTGCTAATGGGTCGACAATAATGCAGTAAAAACATTTTAAAAAGATGTTGACAAATCTATTTTGTAACAGTGACAAATGGAAAATCTTGCCTTAAGACATGGCTAATGTAAAAAGGGATACACTTTATCTGTGTTGTTGACAGTTACACAACGCATTCTCCTCACTGATTTTAAGTGTAAGATTTGTTCAGTTATGTGAGTGAAAAGAAATTATGTTGTTTGCATTGATAAATAACTAAAAATGTCTAGTGTGCTTGGGAGAAATTATGAAAGAGGGCTTTTCAAAAAAAAAAATCATTTTGTGAAACAGGTAATAAACATGTCCATGCATTATCTGTCTACTTGTAATGGCTCACATTTTGGGGGTATAATAGAGGTGTTTTAGTCTGAATACTTTAGGTATTTTTCATTTATAACTGTGGCCATTATGGCAGATTGCAGCTATGTGTGTTCATTTTATATTTAAAGATCTGGGTTTGTGCCCCAACTGGGATTCAAACGCATGTTACAGGAGCCTTGATTGTAATAAGGTTGTGATTCTAACTGCCAACTGTTCATCTATGGGATGGATGGGATGGGATTAGCCGGCATTTTTGCCGATACTGCGCAGCGACATTTCTATCATTACAGCACAGGGGCACTTATGAGGTGCCCAGGGACTGAACCCGGCCGGTCCATTATACTGACACCGACGAGTCAGGCGTAATGCTGTCCCCGTAGCCCCGAGCGTTAGGAGGGAAGCCACTACTACCAACTTTAAAGTCTTTGGTATGACCCGGCCGGGGTTCGAACCCACGACCTCCCGATCCGCAAGCCGACGCTCTACCATCTGAGCTATTGCGGCCGGTGTTCATCTATGGACTCACTACAAACACATGCAAACACGATAAATATCACCATTTCTAGGAGGCTGAATTTACATGTAAATAAATGTGTAAGATGACATGTCAGATTATACCACAACCCCAAAAGCAACTGTCAAGATTTTTCTGTCTGTCACATTACATTAGGCTGACAGGTTTTGGGCACAGGTACCAGTAAACACATTCTTAACAACCACCATTTGAATACAATAGAGCACCACTGAAAGAACAATGGTGTTTGGAAGCACCAGTGACCAGGCTGTAGGAGTCACCTACCAAGATCACTTTTGCCATTCACACTGTAGGTGTAAGCTTTAAGAGGTGAACAAACTTTGGTGTAAGCAGGTCAAAACAACGATACAAGTGTTTCAAAGCAAGATTAATGTACAAGTTGTTGTCAGTCAGTATATGCCATTTTTATTTAAGCAACATTTTTCTCTCAGATTTAGTAATGATGAAGAAATATTTCTTTTCACAACATTTTTACAAAATAAAGTAGAGAGTGTCATTTAAAAGGACTTTTTAAAGGACTGTTTAAAACCGATCAAATTAAAAGTACTAGTAGATATCTTTATTCTTTTTACTGATTTAAAAGGTCAATGTTTATCTACAGAATATTCAATAGTGCAAAATATGGGGAAGGGTACACATGTTATTATAGAATTTTTAAAACAAGGTAGAAATTAAATTGGTAACTGCAAACATGTGAACCTTTTCTGAGGCCAAAGTGGGAGATTTTCAAGTGCAAAGTGGGATATTTGTTATTTTCATATACACAAAGAAGAGAGTTAACTGTTTCTAAGTAGGGAGATTTCTGAAAATGTGTTAAACGCCCCTCCTTTTAAAATAATTTTGAACCTTAAAAGAGGGAGTCTCCCTCCAAAACATGAAAGTTCATGTCTGTACAACTTAAATCATATCCTGCTTAATGTCTTAATAACAAATATCAAAGATTTTTTGCAAACAATATATAATGCTTAAGTCTTTGCAGCAAACAGTGTAGATCCTGATCAGACAGGTGCAACCAGGAACTGATCTACATTTTTAATATGCTTGACCAATAAGTGTTTTGCAAGCTAAGAGTAAAAGAAAAGGATAAAGGAAATCTTCTTCTAAGGGATATAACTGTTTCATAAGAAAATATACAAAAATATTAGTTACCCCCCTTTACATAACATTCTTGCTTCATTGTTATATTAAGTCTTTGTTTACATGAGAGAAACTGTTCACTAAAAGATGTGACATGATTCTATAAATCAGTAAAAAGTATGTTTTAAAATTATTTTTTCCTTATTATGAAAATAGCTGATATACAAATGACTGAAATACACCTTTTAAAGTAGAATAAGGTAATCAAACCAGGTTAAACTTAATTTACAATGCAACATTAAATGTAAAAGTAATCATGGTTTGAGACTGTTGCCTGAATTTTTAAATGCATTTTAAAGTAAAATACAATCAGCTTGAAAACAAATTATGATGTGTCAGAAATGATTATTAGAAAACTATACTAGTTTACCTTTTTAAGACTATATCTGTCAGTTACAACTGGGTCAGAAATTTAATGTATAGTAAGTCCACATTAGATTCATTAAATCACTTATCAGCAACTCACAAACTGCCAACCTACTTGTTATGTAACAGTTATTAACTTCCATGACTAAAAAATAAATACACCTGAGTACTGCAATAAAATGGCATTTCTGGATTTAGTCCTTTAAAACTATTCATATGCATACATATGAACTCTCCCACTTTTTGAGGCAGACTCCCACTTTTAAGGTTCAAAACTATTTAAAAATGAGGGAAGTTTTACATGTTTCAGAAATCTCAAAAAAAAAGTTCACATGTATGCATATGTTACTATGCCTGTACAACTGTTAATGAAATGAATCCCGAGATATATATACATAATTTGAAAGAAATCACTATTAGTTACAATGCCTAAAGTGCTGTCAACGAAAGGTTAGGGCACAAACAAAACAAGAAAAAAAACAACACTTTTACTTACCTTCTAAGGTGCATGCGAATGGCAGCCTGTATTCTTCTTGTGTTATCATGAATAAGAAGAAACTTCCGACGCAGCAGGAACATTCTGGCATACTTCTGAATGTACAGGACTGCCTTCATGTGAATCTTCCGAGCCTCCAAATCCAGATGGCGCTCAAATTCCTCCTTCATGAAAACCTGTGAAGCAAAGGAAACATTAGAACCACTAACAGACATCACAGTACTTGCAGTAGTAACACTACTAGAAGACGCCATATTGTAACTTGACATTGCATCAAAACCAGAATTCACATTGGAACCAGATGTCATAATAAAGAAAACATCATTTTTTTAAGTTATGCATGTGTAATAACTGTCAGCAGTATTTGACTTAAAAAATTGTACCTGTGAATCTGACAAAACATCAGCACCACCTGCAGATATCACATTCAGTCCAGAATCAACATCATAATCAGGAGTCACAGTGTCATTGTCAAGTATTGCTGACCTAACAAACTGTGTGGGGTTTGTGATGGAATGGTAATCTTCCATTAGATGTGGCGAAACAGAATGACTTTCTAAGGTGTTCAGATCTATTGGAACCTCCATGCTGGAGATAGAGTTGCAGACATTGGAAGGTTTCTTGCACATTTTCTGTTTAACATGCCTCTGGGCATGCCTAGTTATCTTAGTTCTACCACTTATAATTTCTCCTTGATTCCAATAAAATTGGGAATCCTTTTCATCAGTAAATAAATTGTCAGAACCTTTATTTTCAGCAAAACCTTTGGCATCTTGCTTCATTTCATGAATAAAGTTACCATCATATTTAGGAATATCTTTGTCCGTGTGGTCACCAAGTTTTTCAAGATTCCTGTCTCCTCTTTCTTTAAGCTTATTTGCATAATTTTTGTCGATACCATCATCAATCCTACTGTACCACTCATTATGAGCTTCATCAAGACTGTCTTTGAAAGCTTCTTCAATAAAACTGTCAAGGTTATCTGGTGACATATTAAGCCTTTCATTGTTATCTGTTTTACTACTATCTGTTGATGCAAGTGAAGAATTTGATCCATGGTCTTCAATATTTAAACTCTCATTGAAAATGCCACCTTGGCTGCGTTCTCTTGAAATGGTTAAATTCTTGGCATTTTCCAGCAAAGAGAACCCTTTACCATCAGCTTCAGACTCTGATGAGAAACTTATATGAGATCCAACATCTTTATTCATGGCAACTACCACCGCACTACTATGACCAAATTGCTCCTTATCATCATCATAATCACACTCCAAGTCAGTCTCCATCATGAAGTTCCTATAGGAAGCAAGTCTCCTTCCCTGAGACACAGGCGATTGATCCACTTGGTGCTGCAGAGCAGACACTTCCTCCATCTTCTTGTAGGCATGAACCTTCTTATTGGACTTGCTGCCAGAAAAGTTGCTCTTAATATCTGTTAACTTGTTTCTGGTATCAGATCGAAAACAGGCCTTGTGCCTATGCTTCTGCCTGGAACCATCTCTGTGCTTATGGTGGTACCGAAACATATCTGGCTCTCTGACCACATCATACACATGACTGGGTCTTGTCCTCACTAGAAGAGGGGAAGCATCGGTGGACGTATCCCTGAACCCTCTGACAGGGTCATACACATCACTCCTGGCATTTACAGGTTGTCGTGGTAACCAGGTGAACTGTCCATCCATGGCAGTGACCAGTGGTGTGGGCCGGAAGACTGGGCTGTATCTGGGAGCATGGTTGAGAGGTATCATATAGCTATATGGGTTCTCATCCTGGCTGAGGGACATGCCACCAGAAAAAACCCACCGGGAGACATTACTGTACATAGGGTACTGAGACATTCTGCTGAGTAGAATCTCACAGGAAAAGTTGTTTTAAAAAGTTGCTTTTTTACATATATAAACACTGCTTTAGTATTTTATACAAAGCCAATGGCTATCACTTTGTAGGTTACACAAGACATTTTCAAGAATATTCATCAGTTGTTTACTTTCCATCATATTGACATGCTGCTTTAGTCTCAGTCAAGGTCTAGAATTTGTTTTAGATTCTATTGTTGAAACTACCAAATGAACTTTAAATGTATCCAGTCTTTATCACAGTGTCCACTAATTGATAATTATCTCTATTTTGTTCACAGCACAACTTATGATCATCACATACACTGTGACATTTTGAAATATTCAAAATGTAAAAACAATTCAGCAGGCCCACTTGTCAACAGTAACCAAGATGATCCATCATTTTACAGTCAGGTTGGTGTTAACAATGCTCAAGTGAATTTACAAATGGCAGTTTGGTTAGCTCTGTATCTATAATTAAAGCACTACCATCCCTTATGTACACCATGTCTAATTAACATTTTTTAAATACTGTGCTTCTCTATCTTGCATGAATATTTCTTAGTTATTTTATCATGCACATTTTTCTTTCAGTTTTATTTTTCAAAACTTTATTTTAAGATGAAAGCATCTTTGAGGCCTGATTGTTAAAATATAAGCTAAAGTTCACGCCAAAAAGGAAGTGGTAAAGTTTCCTTTTCACACCAAAAAGTGCTAAAGTTTCCTTTTTGCATTTTTTTCCACCAACAAGAAAGTAATTAAACCTTTTGTTGTCAATAAGAAGTGATACAATTTCCTTTTAATACCAAAAGAAACTGGTAAAATTTCTTTAACTGTTACTCCTAACCAGTATATCTAATTCACAAAAACCTAATTTAAACACAATTCAGTCAAATTTTGTATAGTCCTTTACACACTGATATACTCCTCAAACTGAAACATTTCTTAAAACTGTTTATCCAACACTGTTTCCTTTATATTTATCTCTTCAGCTATGATGTCATGAAAATGTAACCATTAATGGTCACATCATTAAAAGGATCTATCCTTTGTATCAAACTGATCTTTATGAACACCAAAATCCTAGTAATTTTTACTTATGCACACCTAAAGGTTAAAAATCTTAATTTAAGTTCAGGAACTTGTAACCACACATGGCTTCCCTAATTGTTCTTTAATTGCTTGCAAAACATAGGCTTAGACTGGCCTGCAAGCCATTCTCATTTAATAAGCAGTCCTTGTTTTATGCTAAAGTGTGCAGCCAACAATGAGGAGGTGCCCGTGCTGGACTGATTTGTGTGGCAACAATTCAACAATGACTGACAGATTAATTTCTTATTCATTTTCACACCTTCACTCATCCTGGGTCTGATTTATGACACTATATGACAGCATCAGAAGCTTTGTTGATACACAGCCAGGTAAGGTAAGATCCACTCCATTACATATACAATTCACATTCTTGATGGGCATTAGCTAACATACATGTAGGACAGTTATTAAATAAACACATATCTTAAATTCAATTAGAATTCAATTAAAATGTGTTTATTTGCATGCTGGGTCTGGCAAGAGAGTTGATTAATTAAAAGACATATATGTCATAATTGATTTGGAATGGAATACAAGCAAATTTTAAAAATGCTAATTTTTGTTATACTCTGAAACTAATTAATAATGTTAAACTTTGATACTAATTAATAGTTATACTCTTATACTAAATAACAATGTTAAATTTTGATACTATGAGTAATTAATAATGTTATACTCTGATACTAAATAACAACTTTGTTACTTATTAATAATTATATACTCTGGTACTAATTAATAGTGTTAAACATTGATACTAATAATAATATTATACCCTGATATTCATTAATAATGTTAAACTTTGATACTAATTAATAATGCCAAGGAGACAACCAAACAACTTGTCATGTTGCTGTTTTTGCTTTTCGTCATGCAAATGCACTCACATTTTTTGAGGAGCAAACAGTAACTACCAAGGTCTTTCATCAATTCACAAAACTTGTAAGATTAGTGATTATCATCAATTAAACTACTTACACAAAAATCTGACTTTCATAAACTGAAATGTTCACATTAAGAAAAGCAGGTGTGTGATGATGTGTTCTATTTAGGTTCAATAAAAACTTAATTTTTATTTAATTTTATATGTGGAAAACTTTTGAGTTAAATTCTCTTCTGTGTAGAAAGGTATTAACAACCTCCCAAAATACTACCAACTCTCAGCCTGCTTAGATCTGATGCCATAACCATAAACCATAGTCATTGTCATTTATGGTTAAGTAAATAAGTAAGTAAGCAAAATTTACAGCCAAATACCATATTCCAAGTTATGTCCTAACACCATGCATAAGTAGCAAGATATATTGATAGAGATTCAGCAGCAAAAAGCTAAAAGTCACACAGCATATGTAATAACTTGTGTAGGCCATAAGGCTTGAGACACAGCAGCAAAATACTGCAGACCCTCATGAGCGTCGACACTATTTTTACATATCACATGTAGCTTTAACATTATTATGTTGGAAGCTAATGAAATGCAGGGGGGAAGTATGACTAATTAATATATTCAGACCTATTACATAAGAAGGAATATACATATACAATGCAATCAATGCATGTTGTCACCATTTATCAAGTCCTGGCTGTCATACCGACATGAGGTTTCAATCTAACATCAACAGACCATCTAGAGATGTAACATAACAGGGAGATGGGGAGACAGGTTGACAGGTCTATTGTTGGGTTCATCTAACCTTAGTCATCCAGAGTACACATTTAGCATTAGATTAATGTTGAAATCTATGTTATTTATTTTTTTTATTGATAACTCTATTCATTTTTGTTTAAAGATGCATTGACTTAAGTTCGAAGGCTTTTACAAACTGAAGTAAAATTTAAACCTGTGTACAGACAGTAATTTGAGGTCAGCCTAACATGGCAAACAATAAGATAATTAGGGTTTAAGGTATAAGGATATAAGTATATGCTTAACAAAGTTTTATCCTTTTATCATGTTGTGATGACAGCTACCTACATGTGAAGATCATATTCGGTCTAATATACCACAGAATACATTTTAAAGTGAACATCTCTACAATAAAGATTATTCACCATCAATACCATACTTATTCCCTGTTCAGTTCCTTTGTATCTAAAATGTAAGTGTGATTTTCATCTCTGCTTGCTAACCTAAAAAGTATCTTATGAGCTGATTTGTTTAACTTTTTTTTTTGTAACACAATTATGGTCATATTGGCCCTGTCCAGCTAATTATTAGTGTATGAAGACTCCTGACATATGTCTTGGTAGAACCACTAGCAGATCAGCTGGAAAACCATAACACATTAAAGTTCTTGTCCCAACCAGGACTTGAACCCATGTGGTGAAAGGCTGAGGGGTTACAAGTTGGCAACTGTAACTGCTTGGCCACAGGAAACACCCCAAAACAATCTGACTGTTTGTAGGCATCACAATATGTAGAAAAATAAGCCATACAGTTGAGCCATTCTGTTGAATGGTGGTAAAGAGTCCTAATACATCACCCTTGACAAGGAGTTATTGTACCCATCCAAGTCACCATCACCATCAGTTACAACACTTTATAACTATCATATCAAACAGTAACAGGGGATAAAGATGAATATTACGGAAGCAGCACGATGTGAAAGACATAAAATCTTGATTTAAATGGCCAATGACTAACAATGCTGTTGATGTTGTTGTCCCTGCTAGCAAAACCTTCTAATGATGTCAACTGCATACAATATATGTAATTGTCTGTGTCATGTATAGGTTTTGTTCACATCCTGACATTATGCAAGTCATTCATTCTGATTGTTTTAAACTAACAATCTGTCAGTTCACTTGAGAATTATATAGTGCCATTTTACTGGTGTTGGCTATGAACACATGTACACAGTATATCACATCAAGTCACTATGTCCTATTATCTGACCAACAAGTCCCAGAATGCTAAATGCTAGCACTGTAGATCAATTTTACTTTACAACCCATTCACTGTAGCAATATGATGCTAACACACACATATTTACATTTTTGTAAAGTCTTTTCCTTGGCCATATGTCCATCAGTTATGGCATCCTCTATACCGTAGCTTGTAGAATGCTTTGTGAACGTACAATGCCAAGGAGGCAAAGTTTGATAAACACATTTAATATGATGTCTTTTGTTGTTTAAAATTATAAACTGTCCCATAAATTTTTTAAATAATTCTGAATCCATTGTTAAAAATGCTTTTAAAATTCAAATTTTTAATATGTGTTACCTTAGTAGCACCAATCCTGTAGAGGGGTGAGAGCTCAGAAGGTTGTGTTCGCAGGATCATCACACACACCTCAGTGGGCAGATGCTTCACATGGATCTTCTCTCCACGCAACAGACATCGGTACCTGGATAATACAAGGTCATAATATACATGTGAAGATGTCCTTGTCGGTATCTGGTAATTTTCTGTGAATACATGTAAAGACTGACATTGAATAACATTCAACTAACATTGAATACCAGACACAAATTCAAACTAAAGAATACCAAGGTATTAATATCAGAATGAGTGTAACTTGTGGAAATGAAATGTCAAAGAAACTATAGAAATTAATTTTAGTAATTAATAAGTAATTAACAGCAGAGACTTCCTCTTAGCAGGGAAAAGGGGTTGGAATTAAAATGGTGTATGACAGTCCCCATGTGTCACATGACCCTTGATGGTAATATGACCGGTAACCAGTCAAGACAGTCACTGATGAAGGCAATATGATATCGCCAAAAATTCCAGGCAAACAATCAATTGCTCTGAATATAGGAACCCTATTAACACTTAAGTCCAGAGCAGTGAAAGCTCTGTGGTTGTTTTAAAACATGTTAACCCTTAGCATGCTACAACTGTTATTGACCTATAACATGTCCCTAGCTGTTGGCATTGATCTACACACAAACACAACATGTCATATTGCTAGAGACACAGCAGCAAACAAAGTGCAAAAATCTGGTCAGCCAAAGGGAAGTGAATCAATAGAACACCTAATTACATCATACTGGCATGTGTATGGTTGTGGTGTTTACATGGCAGATATATACAAATAATACAAAATATACAACTTATATATACACCACTTTATGTGACTTGCATGGACAACACTTATTGTTATGATAGTAACTTCCAGTGTGTATTGGTGAAAGAAATAGTAGATTAAAACCTAAGTAACTCTAAAACTGATCAACTGATGGACTTCAAATCATTTTTCTAACTTCTCTGACACAAATGTTAAAGGCGCATCACTATTTGTTAAAATACTCTCATATAAATCTAACTGAAACTGAAATATATAAATACAAATTTTTAATCTATAACAAAAATCTTACTTCAATAGCCACTCACCTTTCTATGAAATGTGGAAACTTGACACGTATTGGGAATCCCAGTTTCCTGATGCGAATTGTCTCCAACATGCCTGTATACCTGAGTTGCTCAAGAACCACAGACTTTTCAAAAGTCATTGGGGCCTTATCATTATTTGGTTTGATGCACCTGATAAAGTAAGGATTACACCTTGACATGGTGTCAATCAGTGAGAGCAGAGATTCACTGAAGTTGGCTGCAACTGTGGGTGTCCTGGGCTTCATAGTCACATAGCGCCCAGTCGTCTTGCTTAACGTCTTGGTGATCAGCCGGTCACGCATGTCCCTGAACATCTGGGCTATTATCTGGAAGGATTTATAAACTGTATCAACTTTTTTGCAGGCCTGAATATTGTAGCTGAACTGATATGTACATAATGTAATAGAGTTTCACTCTTCAGTTTGAAATTCAGGGTAGTAATTTCAAAATATTTTGAAACATAACAGCCCAACATAAGACTCTCAGCATAATTCTATGTCTAAGAATCTTTGTAAAGTTTTTGTATTATGTTGGGCTCTATAGCCAAGTCAAGGACTATTAAAACTAGTATACCTGTACAAGATTAATGAATCCCCATTTAATAAAGAATTCTATTTGAATTTATTATTTTATTGGTTTGCCTTTTGTATCAATCCTCAAAAATAATGATAGATGCATAACCATAAAAATATTATTATTTGATCACTAAGCGGCCAAAACATATTTTGTTTTGGTTGCATATACATTGCAGTGACATAAATTATGGTCATAACGGTGAAATCCAGCTATTTTGGTGTAAGAAGAACACAAACAAATGTCTGGGTAGAATGACTGATGAACTGCAGATCAGTTGGACAACATTTGCACATTATTCTTTGCCCCAATTCTGACCCAAACCTGTGCAGTAAGATGCTAAACAGTCAGAGGTGTTACAAGTTGGCGACTCTACCGCTAGGCCATCGGAGCCCACAAGAACCCCTAAATTCATAATTGGTTTTGGAAATTCCTATGAGGTGACATCACAGCTTTGAAAAGCGATTTTTTTTTTAATGACCATATTGTTATATATCTACTATGGTGTTTGGTTTCTTTTATTTCAAGAACAACAACCACTTAAGCTATACTTAAGAACTGTGACAAAAAGCACAATTAAAACCATACTAGAAGAAAATGACAGACATAAGCAAAAAAGTTGGGAAAACTTCTTAAGTAATAAAGGGTAAATTATCGTGTTTTAATAATACTTTATGGATGAAGATTTAGATGATGATTTACTTATAAAAACAAAACCTGCATATATACTAAATAAGTTGTTCTGTTAATAAATAATGTAAATGTTGGTCCAAGATATAAGATTGTCAAGGCTCATATATGCAACTATACGTTGCAAAAAACATTTTCTTTTGTTGAATCCTGTTTACAACATTATATTTTTACATTATTTTCTGGCGACTTTGATGCTTTGTATCAACTTTTGTTGTTAATATATTGAAAAAGCTCTGTGGCTGACCTACGGTCCAGCCTTGTACTGACCTTGTTCTTACTCTCACACAGCAGCTCTATCACATCACTCCTCAGTGTGTCCTTGTTTTTCTCCAGGAAGTGGGTCACCTAAAATATTTATTGTTATCATGGTTACTGGAAGTAGAACATAACCTTGTCCTGATCATTTAAATTCATACACAATGTTAAGGCTGAAAATGATAATGCATTATCCCAACTTTTATAAAGTTGGCATGAAAAAACAGACATAAATCTTGCTCAAATGTTAATTAATTTTGGACATTTTTTAAAATGTTTTCAGTTACTTGGATGGTTATTACATTGTTCTATGAGGATTTTCCTCCTATTAGATAATTTTTACTTCATCAAATTGTAAATGTACAAATAATAAGCAAACATCTATAAAAATAAACATGTGTCTGTTTTGACGACACTTAGATGAGCAAGTAATAAATCTTCTTTTTTGTATCTGCAGCTTTGCAGACATGTGTGTTAATTGATCATTTTCATAATAATCAGTCAACCTGTAGATTGTGGGGGAAAATGTGATTAAAGTGAGAAGAACAACACTCCATTATTCTCCATCAAAAGCAACACATGATTTTTTTGTAAGTTTGCAAATTTACATGTTTAACAAGTTGGTTTAAAAACTATACTGCTAGTATAGTCTGGTATTGATAAATCTTACATAATTCACTTCAATTGGGGTTCTATTTTTCTCAAAAAGAGGTCTCAGATGAAGCTGCAGGCATTGAAGCAAGTAGAAATCTACAGTACACCTAGGTTAAGTAACCTGCACTGTATTTGATTTTGGCAGCATAATGTTTCATGAAGACCTTATGGTCATTAAAGTAAGTAGAAAATCTAAAGTACAACTAAGTTGTGTAACTTACACTGTATTTGATTTTGCCGGCATAATGTTTGATGAAGAAATCTGGGTCTGACATCCTAGGCTTGCCATACAAGCCATTGTCATTGTGGTGGAAATGACACTTCTCCAGGAAAGACAGATCTGTAGCCTGGAGAGGATAAATGAATGTCAAACAATGAGAAAAATTATTTATAAAATAGTATCAACTTTAATATCATCACCACCATCACAATAACACCCATCACCCTCATCATCAGCTCCCTCATCATCACCATAAAAAACTATCATCATCATCATCATCATCATCATCATCATCATCATCATCATCATCATCATTGTGGTCCTTATTGATGAAGCTAAGAAAACGAGCATCTATTGAAATGACCATTAAGTTCCTCAACTGTTTTACTGAACCAATTGCTTTACTATTAATAAATACAGAAAAATAGTTTCATGAAGCAAAATATATCATTCTTCCTTTTAACTGGAACTTAATTTAAGATTTACCAAGATAACCATTGCAAGCCAGTACAAAAGCACTATAAAGTTTGAAAAAGTATCGACAGAGCAGTCCTAAATACATCTTTTAAATAAACATATGATCTTTCACTAACTGGTGACATTGAAAAAGATCTTTACATTTTAAGTTACTAGTGACCAGTACCTGAGGAAAGTTACACTCATCATCGAGTATATGAAGAATTCCTGCTGGTTTACTGGCTATGAGATCGATCACCGGCTGGTTGTCACGGTACTCTATATCAGTCCATTCAATCTTCTCTTTCGCGTATTCTCGCTGTTCCAGCCGGAAGATGTGTTGGTTGAAGAAAAACTGTAGGGTCTCATTGGCATAGTTGATGCACAGCTGCTCAAAACTGTTCACAAAGAAGTCCTGGGAAAAAGATTAATAAAGATTAATATATATATATACTTTTAACATTTAAGAAGATTATATTTATATATACCATATCTAGTTTACCAATTAAATTGCAAATACTACCAAAGCATTTCTTACAATTGTTTGCATTACAGATGTTATTTGATGTATCATAAATAAAATGCAGACAATTCTTTTACTTCAGTAGTTTTAAATCTCCCATTCTATATGCCAGAAACAGAACAGATGTATCTTCTATAAAAACAGCATTATCTGATTTTTTTAATATGGTGTCAAAGGTTAAAGTTATTTATTGTCAGCTTTTTATAATTACTGAATCTTTATGTAAGGTTTACTTGAGCTTGAATTACTGATCTTACCTCAAAGCCAAAGATGTCAAGAACAGCCAGAGATGAGGACTTGTCACGTTCGAAGCGACTCACAATCTGGTTGATTCTTTCCACCAGCCAGGTAAAGAGTCGACTATACAGGGCTTTAGATATGGCATCTCTAGAAATCAGAACAGATTTGATATGGCATATGAAAATAGTACAATTAAGATAACAAACATAGATGGACCATCTTTGAGTAACAGAACAGTACGGAATATTAAGAACATAGAAAAGAATGGAGTTCTTAGAAAACTGACAGTGAATTTCAGAAAGGCCCAACAAAAAATATCATTACCAGAAAATAGTATGCAGTAAACAGAAAATAAACAAGTTTATGTCTACATGTTAACTGTGTTGAAAGTCTCACTAGGAAATTTTAAGGAGTACAGTGTCTTGTCAGAACAGGGTAAAGAGCTGCCAGCTTCAAGATCTATACACAAAAGAATTTAAAATAATAACAAGAATAATCTCATACAAACACACATGTAGTGTAAAGGAGTGGACTGTTTGCTCAGTAAATCAAGAAGCAATTGAGGCTATGACTTACCTGGCATCTAGAGCCTGATCTATGTTGTATGGTGTCAGAACTCTATCTCCCCTTGTCTCCTGGAAAAAATAGAATACAGCACCATTACAAATAGGGGCAGTAGGGGGAAAATGTTAACAAGACTTGTTACTAAATTTAACACATGCCAGCAAAGATGTACTGGCCTTAAATATAACATTGACATATGTGGGACACACCTTTAATATCATGTCAGTAAATATGAAGTATCAATAAAAATTACAAAGTAATATCTCAGACAATAGACTTATTAATGATGTAAGGAGGCATTTATAAGAAATGACCTTAGTTATGACTGTCACATAAATAGGAGCACTTGTAAATACTATATGTGATGCACCTCCAAGTGTATGTCTAAAAGAGAGTTGTGTTTGAAATACTGTTAATAATATAACAACTGTTGCTGTGATCAACAGTGTGACTGCTATATGCTATATTCCCCTTCGGGAACATAAACAATAAGAACTTCTCTTTCTTAATTCACATAAAACACATAAAACACATTTTAATGTGATCAATATCTGTACTGTGACATTCAGTGTGACAAACCATTTATCTTGTTCATGTATTTAAAAAAAACACTAATCAGTCTTGCAAGTCTTTCATTTAAGAAGTAGACATGTCATAAGTGTAAAAGATTCATATTCAACACAGAAATCTGTATATTGTCACTGGCATTTCTTTAAAAAAATAAAATTAGATTTTAAAAATCTGCCATGATCAAAAGAATTCCCAAGTGAGTATCTGTTTCACACAGAATGCAGATAAAATAAAAATGAAAAAAAATCTTATTTACAAATATTGAAGTGTGTTTCTTTAAAAACTTTCTGATTAGGATTTGCACTATTTGCTGCTGAGTGTCTAGCAATTTTGTACCTGTGGTCTAGATGTAAGACAAATAACTAATATCTTTTATTGCTTAAAAATAAATGTAGCATTATCAGTAAGGGATAACTGTATTCAATGAGTCCCCAAAAAAGAAGTAGACATACAGTGACTTTCTGTGTGAGAGCCTGTTTGAGCCAGTCCTCGGACAGTTCCAGCAGATGACATATCCACTTCACCTCTGCATTACTGCCCATCTCTACTGTGTCATGGTTGTCCACCTGTTAAGCACAACAATATAATTATAGTAAATATGCATATACCGGTAGAATTATATAGATGGTTTGTTTATATGTTCATTGGTTTGATGTGACAAAATATATACTTTGAGCTATATTATGATGATGTTCATAATAAAATGTTGCTTTCACTGTACAAAAATGAGAAAACCTAAATACTGTACATTACTTTAATCTTCTTGTGATACTGATTGACAATCAATGTCCAACACAGTCATAACCATCTTCAATGATTTCACTTTTCATGCAGTAAAAATAAGCTTTACTTTAGTCATTATAATGTATGTCAAGCTAATGAATTATCAAAATATAAAATCACTAACTGCCATGTTACAGTTTACTGTTAGCCTGATCTATACAAATTGGTCTTAAGTTATAAAACTTCAATATTGAGTCAAGTTCATTTTTGGGCATCTGACTAGACATTGTTTGAAAATAGCTCAAAATCTGACCAATCAGATACTTGATTATAACCTCAGATTTAACCTCAGGCATTTATAACCTTGGACCCTGTAGATGTGAATAAAGTTTCATTCTCAAGAAAAAAACAAGCTAGATCTACCTGGATCTTATTGAAATAGATGTTGCCTGCGTGGAGCACTGATGCCAGGATTCTGTGGACACTCTCCTCTTCCTTCTTGTCAAAATTGAGCACCTGCATCGCCGCACACAACACTCGGTAGTTCTCGGCATCATCTCTGCTTGAAAGGCTACAATTGCCACCCTGGAACAGCATACAGGAAAGGGTGATCAGTTGTTCTTAATTTAACATTCTAGTATTTGCCTTAGCTGGTTGGATGAGGATTTATACAGCATGGCAAATAATGTAGATCCAGATTAACCAGTGTCCTACTGGATCTGTATGATCAGGATATGCACTATGATGAATCTTTAGCAGTATATCAAAGCATATTTGCATGCCAATGTAAGAAGATGACTATGATTTGTCTTTAACAAATGTTGCAACTTCTGGGTTAATTGGGCTTAACGTCTGTAGCAGCAAAATAAACAAGTATTAATATGTTGTTGTTTTTTTAATTTTGAGGGGCCAATGAATTAAATGTCTTATTTACATTGTTGACATCATCAGGAAATACTGTATTTAAAAATACAATATATTTTTACAGATTTTGCAATCATCTGTTTTAGTTTGTTGGCAAGGCAATATTGTCAGTTACTTCATTTGATTATTAAAAATTCTAACATTAAAAACAGTAAAAAAAAGTATTTTGGATGAATCCATCTTATGTCTTTTTTATCAATGACAATGGCTGTGCTTGCAGTTATATACTGTCTGAAAAACATATAACATGTAAACAGGACGGGTTTTATCAAGAGTCAGAAAATTAGAATTTAAAATTGGGTTTTCACTACAATGGCAACATTTTCAGAAAGCTGAAGCAAACAAAAATGGATAAACTTGCTATAAAGGCATATTTTCTTGCGGTGCAACATGTTAACTGATGTAGCTGCCTGAAAATAATGAAAAGGGCTTTTTACAGATTTGCCATGTATCAACACCGACAAGTAAATAAGCTTTTCACGGGAATTTTCTTTTTATCATTTGGTATTGTTTAGATTTAGACACGGTCTCGCAGTGCCTATTCATAATATTTACCTCTGTTACAGGCTGAGTCTTCTTAGACTATGTGACTTCATATAATGTTATGTTAGGTATTTGAAAATGAAAATTTCCATTTGACTATACATAAAAATGGGATGAAGATTATTTTGGCATTGTTCAATTAATTAATGTCAATATATTATTTGTATCTACATACTTATAAGCCCAGCCTAAAATGTACAGAAAATAATTCCACAGTTATTTTTAAATCATCAAAGTGTTTAGTACAAATAAAAATATCTAATTTGAATACCAAGTTTACATTAGACATGAACATCCTAAAACTTAATAAATTAATTTATCTGTGCAATGTCAATAATCTTGACTTTTCATAGCTTGGTGCAGGAATATATGTGAGTGATAGCAAGGAATGATAACAGCAGAGGAGGATGGCTTTGGGCATTATGATGCTGCAGCAAATTCAAGTTGAAGGGAGGTAACTAGAATTGCGTAACTACTTTTTCTTTAAAGAGTTGTAAGACTTTATATCATAGAAAACACAAAATCTGTTGTGTAAGTGATCTTACTTGGAACAGCAAGGAATATGCTTAATCAACTTTTTTTTGCTTTCTTTGCTTGCAAAAAAAAAAAGAACTTGGTTCTTGGGTTTAAACCATATCTGTACCCTTTTTATTAAAATGAAAGATTATTTTTTTTCAATCAATAATCGCTTGGTCAATTTTAATTGATATATTTTCAGAAAAAATTAAAGCAAATACATTTTGTACTCTTATGAATAGTTATAATTTATGCTTCAACTATCTAGGTCACTATTGTATAAATTAATTGTTGATAATTAGTAACGAGGAACAGGATTAAAAGCACACTATCAATAAAAAAAACTAAATGTCAATACCTGGGTCACCAGGAGATTAAAAGAGATCAGTTATGAAAAGGAATACCATGAAAAGTAGCAATTAGGTTAAATTGTATACGAGTTTCAATTACAGAGGTAAATGAAAAACCAGAGACCCAAAACTAAGCATGATTCAAAATCAATGTTATATCACTGTGTCTGTATGCATGGCCGGTTGAATAAACTAGGTTGCAAATGACAACTTATCAATAAAATAATTAACTGTTACACAGAATGATTTCAGGACAACATTCAATGGTATAGGGCTCAAGCTGAAAGGTTCAACTGGGTATCATTTTTATCAAATAAACTACTTAGAGCATAAGAAGCATGAGATAATTTTGATTCATTTCAAAGATAACACACCTAATAATACTTGCATCCATTCATAAGTTAAGTAATTAGTCCCATTATACATGTAGTCTGAGCATACATGTAGTCTGAGCATACATGTAGTCAGATTATAAATGTAGTCTGAGCATACATGTAGTCATATTATACATATAGTCTGAGCATACATGTAGTCAGATCACATATGAAGTCATATTATACATGTAGTCTGAGCATACATGTAGTCAGATTATAAATGTAGTCTGAGCATACATGTAGTCATATTATACATGTAGTCTGAGCATACATGTAGTCAGATCACATATGAAGTCATATTATACCTGTAGTCTGAGCATACATGTAGTCATATTATACATGTAGTCTGAGCATACATGTTGTCATATTATACATGTAGTCTGAGCATACATGTAGTCAGGTTACATATGAAGTCATATTATACCTGTAGTCTGAGCATACATGTAGTCTATGCATATAGTCTGAGCATATATATAATCAGGGGCACACATGTAGTCAGAGCATACATTTAGTCTGAGCATACATGTAGTCTGAGCATACATGTAGTCTATGCATATAGTCTGAGCATACATATAATCAGGGGTACACATGTAGGCAGAGCATACATGTAGTCAGAGCATACATGTAGTCTATGCATATAGTCTGAGCATACATATAATCAGGGGCACACATGTAGGCAGAGCATACATGTAGTCAGAGCATACATGTAGTCTATGCATAGTCTGAGCATACATATAATCAGGGGCACACATGTAGTCAGAGCATACATTTAGTCTGAGCATACATGTAGTCTGAGCATACATGTAGTCCATGCATAGAGTCTGAGCATACATATAATCAGGGGCACACATGTCGACAGAGCATACATGTAGTCTGAGCATACATGTAGTCTATGCATATAGTCTGAGCACACATATAATCATGGGTTATGAAAAAAAAGTTAAATTTAAAAGAAAAAACAACATAATTATATAAAATGGTCTTTGATGTACATTTTCTGCTAATTTTGTTCCATTGCAAACAACATATATCAAAACTACTGTTAAGATGAACATTAAAACCATCTGCTGTCCATAGATAAGCCAGCTGTGGCAAATGAATGATCATTCTGTCCTTATAGATCTATAAAATGCCGGAAGGATGTGGAGTGTTGACAACAGCTTCAAAACTGCAATAGCTTCAGTCTTTTAATAGTTACTGGTAATATATTACATCGGTTATGATTAATCAACAATTCTTTATATAAATGTTGGATGAAAATTCAAGATTATCAGAAAATATGCAGAATTTCTTAACAAAATAAATTGTAACTATTGCTGATTTCCTAATTTGTATATAACAACCAATGATTATAAGTATTGACTAAAGCCAATGTTTATATGCAAGGTTGTGACCTGGCTCTATATTCATGAACAAGTAAATATTGCTACCCATGAATTATGAATATGGGGATGTATTGCAGAATGGAGAATAAAAAATTGTGCATGATTGATAAACTCAGTGACAATGGCATCATTACTACATTTTCTGTCAACCTGACAATGATTTTTTTGTTGTTTTAGCTGCACTTATGAATAAACTTTTTTAAAAAGAGATTTTAAAAAACTGTTTAATTTGGAATTTGAAGATATAATATAGTTTTATTACCTGAACAATGTTCTATATGAAAATGTGTAAATAAGAGAGTGCATCAGCATTGTTCGATCAACTTCACTAAAATGCATGGTTTCAAACAAATCACAAAAGAAAAATAACAATCACAATCAATCAATCAATCAATCACCAAACTCACAACCACAACAGAAAAACAAACAATAAGCATAAACACTAAAATCAGATTTCTTTTTCAGGATTTTTAATATTTCTATTCCATGCCTTATAAAATACAGACATGGTAATGACCTCTCATCTGCATGTGCACACTGCTATTATTTGTACAAGGGATATTGAATTTCCATAAAGATAAAAGATGGTAAAGTCTTCATAGTAGTTCCTGGTCTTAACCTATTCTAGCTAGCATCATGGGGAAGCTGTCAACATCATTTCTATACCAGCACCAGGGTTTTAAAAAGTCTGCAAATAGCATAGGACATTTTTTAACCCTTAGTATACATCTATCTTAAATGTTTCAATCTACAGGTAAGTTTCTATTTTAGTTCCTTAAAAATGTTCTAGTACCATATACCTCTACTGTTTTGTTAGTTCTTAAGCTCCAGTCAATGGTTCTTTACTGTAGTTGACAATGGGTTTGAACTATGGATGTGGTAAGTAAATTAGAACATTTCATTTACTCTTAACACTTGTATGTTTGTGTACAACAATAGGCAGATGTTAACAGAGCTAATGACTGACACTAAGCAGCAAATAATGTAGATCCTGATCAAACAGTTCTTTGTGGAAGCCAGATGGTCTGCATCTACACTATTTACCTCAACCTAAGCCTGATCATTTCTGTCAGGTTAACACTAAGGATTAACAAATAATAAGAGCAAGAGAAAACATTTTGTTACCTCTTAAAAAAATAATAGTGAAATGTTTTTGGGGCTTTCAGATTCTTCATAATTAATTCCTTGCTTATTTCCACCTTCCCCAGTAAAAAACAAGCCTAGCATGAATGGTTTAAATTGAATAGGAGCATTATGATCACTCAGACCATTAATTCACTAACTAAGCTTTAATTGATAACATAAAAACTGTAAAAATATTTTTATAAAACAGACTTAAATGTTGGAACAATTAAATAATTTATTACAGGAACAATGTTTAAATTAACAAAATTTTGACAAGATACAAGGAAATGACATTATTTTTAAAAGCAAAAACACAAAGCACAAATACACATTTCAACATTTATAACCATATCAACTTAAACTCATGTTAAAATTCAAATTAAATAAAGTGAAGTTTAATTAATTAATTGTAAAAGAAAGAAACATAAATTTTTCAGTAGTCAGTATTGTTCACTTAAGAAAAACAGCTAAATGGTTGGTTAAACCCATTTTTAATGTGTTATTTGTTCATTTTTATTTGTTAAAGTTTCCATAATCCTTGTTGTCTTCTTAATAAAAAGTTGTTAATAACTTTCCTGGAATCTTGTCTCTTGACAGTAATTCTACACCTTATCCCATGTTGTAGCTCACAGTTATGCAAATGAATCACAAATATAGCTCTGAAGTTACAAACTAACCTGATTTTTACCATCGGTTTCATAATAATTCTGAAAACAGCAAACATGACTTTCTTATAAGTGAATAACACAAATGGTTCGTCCAAATTAAAAGCCAATATTATTTGAAAGAAAATATGTTCACTTAAGTAGTAAGTGGTTATAAGTTAGAGAACATTAAATGTAGTTTTGCAATTAGTGCAATATGTTTGTTTGCTTTAACTTGCATTGCACAAACAAAACATATTGGCAACATCAAACAAAAAATTGGTGACAAAAGTTCCAAGACACTTGTCGTGGTAGAATCACAAGCACACCGCAGGTCTGCGGGAAGACCTTCCAACAATAGGTCCTTCATCCAGAAAAGAACCAATGCGGTGAGACCCTAAGTAGTCAAAGGAGTGACAAGTCAGTGACAATCATAGTGCCATGGGCGACCCCATACTTAGATTTATATGCGAAGGTTAATAGTGCTAGTAAACATTTTGCTTGTCAACTTAGTGTAAAAATGAGCAAGTTCATATCAGATACTCACTGTGGAGTAAGTTTATCTTGATCTACACTATTTTAATAGGCTTTGTGAATTTATGCTGAACTGGTGAAGTTATACATGTAACCTCACACAAATATTTATCAATTTTAAAGAAAGTGAAAAGTTCCACTAAATAACATTGTTATTATAAAGAACTATGTAAATGGCAATTTTCAATGATTAAAGATTAGATCAATTATTTGATCAACTACATGCTTTTTTGTCGTTGACACATGTTGCATTGATGTAAAGCACAAATACTGCCAGTAATGTCCTAACATGAAAGTAAAAATATTGTTGAGCATAGTTTACTTCCTAATACAAACAATTAAAAAAGCATATATCACATGCGAGATAGAACCAAATCAACATGAGTTGTGAATACATAATTTACCCTACCACAAGCTGTTGTGCACATATAAATAAATCAACTTTTTAAACACAAACTTGAGGGTACACTGGGCAGAACAAACATGTCGCATGAACAAATCCTGCTTCAATGTCTTTTCAAATGTCAATCATTTTATTCATTAAGATCTGATGGGTACAGGTACTATTTTAGTAGTCCAACTAAAAGTGTCAACGTGTTGCAATATACAACACCATTATGAACCATAGATAACAAAGCCAAATTGTTGCAATATTATGACACATTTAAATACTTTATGTTTGCAAATTGACTTCAGTGAAACAACCCGAAATATTTGTGATAAGGACCACACATACATCTCAGATAGAAATATTTGTGATAAGTACCACATATACGTCTCAAATAGAAAGGTCTTCAAAGTTTATCAATATGACATTGTGCTTATATGAATAACAAGCATAAGTTAACAGTGAAGGTGTGTTACCTGATTTAGATAGAAGTATTTCTCTGCTGTTTGCAGCCCAAACCTCTTCTTTCTGTCTTCTGGCATGCCTGCCAACATCTCATAGAATACATGGTAATTTCTCTCCTCTGACATCTGCAAGTATAAGAAGAAGGGGATAGTATATAATACCAGCAGGGATTATACTGCTTTGGGCAGTTGACTGATATTAAATGTGTTACAGCCTTTTTTATAGCATGTTGTTCAGATACTGAAAGTGCACGTGGCCTAGCAGTTAAAATAACAATTTTATCCCCAAAATTTAAATAGGACTGATATTAGCTGATCCATCTCTCTTTTAGCCTGATAGGATAAATGTTAGCCAGGTAGCATTTTATGTCTGCATAGTAGGAATGTACAAACAGTCTAGATCAAGCTGGCAATTGTCAGTCTGTAGGAATTAACCAGGATTGTACAATAGTCTAGATCAAGCTGGTAACTGTCAGTCTGTAGGAATTAAATGGGATTGTACAAATAGTCTAGATCAAGTTGGCAATTGTCTGTCTGTAGGAATTAACCAGGGTTGTACAAATAGTCTAGATCAAGTTGGCAACTGTCAGTCTGTAGGAATTAACCAGGGTTGTACAAATAGTCTAGATCAAGCTGGCAACTATCAGTCTGTAGGAATTAACCGGGATTGTACAAATAGTCTAGATCAAGCTGGCAACTATCAGTCTGTAGGAATTAACCAGGATTGTACAAATAGTCTAGATCAAGTTGGCAACTGTCAGTCTGTAGGAATTAACCAGGGTTGTACAAATAGTCTAGATCAAGCTGGGAACTATCAGTCTGTAGGAATTAACCGGGATTGTACAATAGTCTAGATCAAGCTGGCAACTATCAGTCTGTAGGAATTAACCAGGATTGTACAATAGTCTAGATCAAGCTGGCAACTATCGGTCTGTAAGAATTAACCGGGATTGTACAAATAGTCTAGATCAAGTTGGCAACTGTCAGTCTGTAAGAATTAACCAGGGTTGTACAAATAGTCTAGATCAAGCTGCCAACTATCAGTCTGTAGGAATTACCCGGGATTGTACAATAGTCTAGATCAAGCTGGCAACTATCAGTCTGTAGGAATTAACCGGGATTGTACAATAGTCTAGATCAAACTGGCAACTATCGGTCTGTAAGAATTAACCAGGGTTGTACAAATAGACTAGATCAAGCTGGGAACTATCAGTCTGTAGGAATTAACCAGGGTTGTACGAATAGACTAGATCAAGCTGGGAACTATCAGTCTGTAGGAATTAACCAGGGTTGTACAAATAGTCTAGATCAAGCTGGGAACTATCGGTCTGTAGGAATTAACCAGGGTTGTACAAATAGTCTAGATCAAGCTGGCAACTATCAGTCTGTAGGAATTAACCAGGGTTGTACAAATAGTCTAGATCAAGCTGGGAACTATCTGTCTGTAGGAATTAACCAGGGTTGTACAAATAGTCTAGATCAAGCTGGCAACTATCAGTCTGTAGGAATTAACCAGGGTTGTACAAATAGTCTAGATCAAGCTGGGAACTATCGGTCTGTAGGAATTAACCAGGGTTGTACAAATAGTCTAGATCAAGCTGGCAACTATCAGTCTGTAGGAATTAACCAGGGTTGTACAAATAGTCTAGATCAAGTTGGCAACTGTCAGTCTGTAGGAATTAACCAGGGTTGTACAAATAGTCTAGATCAAGCTGGCAACTATCAGTCTGTAGGAATTAACCAGGGTTGTACAAATAGTCTAGATCAAGCTGGGAACTATCGGTCTGTAGGAATTAACCAGGGTTGTACAAATAGTCTAGATCAAGCTGGCAACTATCAGTCTGTAGGAATTAACCAGGATTGTACAAATAGTCTAGATCAAGCTGGGAACTATCAGTCTGTAGGAATTAACCAGGGTTGTACAAATAGTCTAGATCAAGCTGGCAATTGTCAGTCTGTAGGAATTAACCAGGATTGTACAAATAGTCAAGATCAAGCTGGCAACTATCAGTCTGTAGGAATTAACCGGGATTGTACAAATAGTCTAGATCAAGCTGGCAATTGTCAGTCTGTAGGAATTAACCAGGGTTGTACAAATAGTCTAGATCAAGCTGGCAACTATCAGTCTGTAGGAATTAACCAGGATTGTACAAATAGTCTAGATCAAGCTGGGAACTGTCAGTCTAGGATCTGCAAGTTTTGCTGCTGAGTCTAACTATATTGCTTGTTATGAACAATCTTTACAATGAAGAAAAATGCAATTTCCAAATAGCTAAGAAATGTACTTGTTTCAGTTTTACATATAAGCTGAATCTGCTATATACAAAGCTACTACTTCAATACAAGTTAATGGCAAGTGATTCAGTAAGTGTACTTTAACATAACCTATAGGCATAATAAATGTATTCCCAAATTAAAAAGACATTTAACAATGATTCTTTTCCTCCTTGACTGTCTGTTCTGTAATGTACCCATAATGCTAAAATCAATGACAAAATGCCATTCAAGAATCAATTTCTCAATCAACTGAAAAAACAGGCTCCATATGCACAATTAGAAATATGATGACATGTCATTATGAAAAAATAACACCTGCAACAGACACCTGCCTACATCAATAGTGTAGATAATCAATATTCAGAACAGGTGCAAACTGGCCTGTCAGGATAGTTTCCTTTCTATACAGATAACTCAATACAGAAACACATGACACAGACTACATGTTTGCATTCTGCTAAATATGGCATTATATGTTGGGAGGATAATCCATTTTATTGCATTGCAAACAAACCTTTCAGAATGTTATCATTTTTATACAGTTTACAGCTACTAAATGCATCACTACAGCTAGAATAATTGCATGCTGCTATATAGCACATTGTATGCTGGACTGATCATCCACTGAAACTCCTCAGCTCCTCACCCTTTTGGTTCTGATTTTGGGCAACACTTACATGTTGGGAGGGTTTGTTTGTCAGCTGACCCACATTGAATCTTGGGTATAATGTCCATCCATCAACAATTAATTAAGAAGAAGATTGGCCTATCAATGTGGTACCCATTTTATCAAGAGACAAAGCGCCATCGCAAGCTACAAGAATCACTAGGTCGCAGGAAGCTGCTACACAGTTTGTTTACTTCTATAGAGAACAATAATCAGTCCAGAAAAAGTGCCTTGTCATGGATGTGATGACCACTGGTGAATAGATCCTGTCCTTATTGGGATAATGGAGTCAAGGTAACACAGCAACCTAACTTTCATGCTTATTAATTTGATGGCTAACCTGTAGTCTTTACTATAGAGAGGCAGAGCCTCGTGCTTTCTGATTTTCTTAGCCTCGCATGATAACACTTATCTATATCAACACAAACCTGGTATTCTTTTTACCCCACCATGAACATTTTTCAAATGGATTAAAAAGGGAAACATTTAAATTTACCACTACTGCTACTCCCTTACATGATCTGACATTCCAATGCAATATACGAAATTCATGCACATGCGTAGAGTAATTCGGCTAGAAGAAATAGTTCTATTTTACAATTAAAAAATAAGACAATAAACATGTTATTTCTTTTATTTTATTTGCACTATACACAAGGTTGTAATTTTATTGATTATGATAATCAAAAATAATGGTTGAGAAATAACAAACAAAAATCACACCCTCGTAGTGATGTAGTGCGTAATGCCATGTAACATTAAATTTGCTACGCAAATGAATGGCATGAAGAAAAGCATATTATATTTGATGTTTGTGTGTGTTTGTGGTATTAACAAACAGTTTGCTCATGGATTTTAATTATTGATGACATTGAAATTCTGAACATTGAATATAGCCCTATAAAATTGCGAAGATAGTTGTGTTTTTGACTGGGTGGCTTGCGAATTTTGGATAAATGTTGGGATTGGACGTGGTGTGTCAGTGTTTATGTTTAAGTCTAGAAACTGATTTATTAGCATATTTGTCCAGATCTGTGCAGCTGTATTTGATACAACTAAAGATTGAGATCTATCTAAACCATTTGAATGTTCATCATGTAACGTCATTTGATCATCAGGGTTTGTCCTCAGATCAGGCAGCTGATTGCTGCTTTCTGAGACCGTCACAGATTCAAGATCAATTTCCTTCTCAAAAATGTTGGGATTAAAGCCAATTTCTGCCTCAAAATACTCGTAGCTTTCTCTACAACACTGCTTAGGTTTCCACAGGATTCTTAATCAAATACTTTCAATTCACACCAAAACACCAAGTAACATCAAAACAACAGAGACTTACATAATTTGACATTTTGACAGTTGTTTTTATTGTTGCAGACCACAACTTTGTATTTTTATTGATTTTACTACTATTTCTAAACAGTTTTAATGATATGCGTGTATTACATTTTGTTTCAGATTTTTAATTGTAAATATGTACATTTATATATTTTTTTTTGTTTACAAATTTTCTATATAATTGTTAAATAGAACTTTGGAAGGTCGTGATGAACTGTCCGGTTAACACAGTCAGTTATGACGCCGCTACTTGAATTTTTAATCCTGCAGGACAGAGATTGTGACCTCCCTATTTTTTTTAATGGCCTTGTTTTCTCTATTTAACCAATCTTTATATTATGGACATTTTTGGGATGATCACAAGCATAATTATGCGATAAATTAGTTTCGTTCACGTAACATTCCTGATTGTGTTGTCAAAAAAAAAGTCGTCTGGCTTAGAGCAGGTGCGCGAATATTGGTTGATAAAACTCATCTTTATCACATGGGTTATACCAACCGATATTTAGAGAGATGGTGGGATAAAATACAGAAAATGGGTCCACTTAAAACTGTTTATTGAGTTTATGGCCCCACCAACAGTATTTCATTTATCTGGAGACGGTGTCCACTTGAAGCATATATAGTGCTGCCTTCACTGTGTAAAGCGGCTGTGAACACCTGGCATGATACCACACCCAGTCTCATTATCGTGACACCTGGCCAACCAGTTGTTGAACTACCCTTATATTTGGTTGAGCTTAGCAAGGGAGCTATACCACTACCATCTTTAATGACTTTGGTATGTTTGGGATCGAACCCTGGGCCTCTTGTTCCTAGAGCTGACTTTCTACCGATTGAGTGACCAGGTCCAGTATACTTAAAACTTGATCTGGATTTCAATATCATAAAACAATTAGTGCATTACAGTATGCTGCTGATTTTTTTCCATGCGCTTTTGCTAGGATTTCACTACTAACCAATAATGTGTGTTTTAATTCTTTAGAGAAGCTGCAAACTGAATAAGTAAGCGAACTCCTTTGCACATACCTGTGTGACTATGCGTGACTTTTCTAGTAGGTATTCTGACGTCCTAGCGCCCACCATGGAACCCCTGCAAACATAGTAACACACACTTGCTAGATGTATTAAAACATTAGGTGAAACTACACAAAGGTATAAGAAAAAAATGATTTTGTTTTTGAAATGGCATAAATATAAGTCCCTTATATCATGTGTATGGGGAGACATTATTTAATTTGCAAATTGTTAGACTTATAAGTGTCTGTTATGATTCTGATCTAATCACAAATTTTTAGAAGAGAAAAAAATGAAGAAATAAACAGGAAGATCATTAAGTAAATAATAAATGCAACTTGTCGCATGCTAGCAAATGTCCATTGATTTAATAGACACTATTTTATCATCAGAGGCCAAACCAAACAAGTTCAATACTCGTGTTGACATAACCTCTACATGTGGGGTGTATTCTCCATGCACAAGACAAATAACGCGGGTACATTCTTATTCACAAAAATTAACCCAGGTCTAAAACGGAAGTAAACACACACAGAAGTATGTTACTCCATGCTGTGTATTTATTTAAACTGAACTAACAATACAGCTTAAAGAAGGTCTTTAACTAATGATTGTGCTAAAAATGGAGAAAACTCAACAACAAAATAGACCTGTTTTTGTTTTTATTGTATTTGGGTAATTTTTTTTATTTTGTTTTTGGAAAGTTTATTTTCATAAAGCTAATATGCATTATAATAATCTAAGCTAATATGCATTATAATAATCTAAAGTACAAAATTAAATGTATTCTTGATGATTCAACATTTATGTTCTCCTCTTCTTATATGTACTTAGTACACTTATTAAAGCTGATGAATTTCGCACAGTTTGCATAATTACATTGATGCAAATGTTCTTTTATTTATTTTTCAATTATTTTAAAATAAACAGTGCCATAAAGCCAATAGCCATTGTATCTACCTGTGATGATAGTTTGCATACAACAATGCAGATAAATATCAAAGATGGCATCACACAATTTAAAATTAAAAAACCCACAACACCTTTCTGTCTGTCCATGAATATTAAGTAACCTGAATAATACTTTTTTGCATAATGTTTATCCCCTAATGTCATTTATAGATCAGTTACATTTTCCATTAAAGCCGTAAGGTAGTGAAGCTAGACTGGGCTACAAAACAAATGTCTGAACATAACAGCTAGGTCTAACAAAGAGATCGTCTCCAACCATTCAATAACCAATCAGACTAATATGTTGTCCATACTAAGCCTCTTGTCTTCCTTGGCAGATTGATTTTCCCATTTGTTTGATACATCTAAGCATTCTTCTATCAATGATCATTGTAAATCAATTCTGTTTTCTGAGCAGGACACACAACTAAGATTAAGATGCACTGGCATGTCAGGAAAAATGTATATTTGATTATGAACATGACCACTGATAAAGCTCCAAATAATAACTCTTACAGCTGCTTTGTAACAAACGTTTGATAAAATCTGCCATTATCAGGATTTTAGTTACTTGCTTTTAAAATGGAAAATTAAACAACACAATTTTTCTAATTTTTAGTTATATTTGTTGTGTGTTTGTTTTTATTCAAATAGATAAGGAAATCTTTAAAGTAAATACAACATTTGGCACAAATTCTAAAATTCTCATAAAATACATTTGCTGAGATGAATAAATTTTAAACTTGGATGGAATAAAAATGCAGAGCATTAGCCCAGTCAATTTTTCATAATTGATAAATTTTGTTTATAAACAATGCTGTTTTTACTTTATTGAATGAAATATTACAAATGAAAACCAATGTCACTGATGATTTACAGATCATTGTGTGGGTCACCATAACGTATAGTTTAGGAGTTTCTAAATAAATGTACATTATCATTGCATTATTTACATTTTTAAGAACCTTTCAAAGTTTTCAACAAAGTTATTTGAATAACCATACAGGGAGACTGAACAATATAATTATCGTTAAGTAATATAATTATCACTGAGTGACTTACGATTTAAAGAACACTTCAATGTATTTGCCAAATCTACTGGAGTTATCGTTGCGTATAGTTTTGGCATTGCCGAATGACTCCAGAAGAGGGTTTGCTTCTAGGATCTGTTCTGTGATGGTGTTGGTGCCGGACTTGTTGACGGCTGCCAAATACTGCATGATTAGTTTGGTTGCCTCTGTCTTACCACTGCCACTCTCACCACTGAAATGGAAAATATAAAAACATAAAATATAGCTTTGTTTTAATTAAATAATAAAATGAAGTCTTTGTTAAAAAGTTTCTTAATTGTAAACGGGAAATAACTCCTTTTTTCTTAAAGATTTTTTTAACAAATAATGTAAAGCAAGTCTTAAGATATATGCAATGTAAACTTTCGAATAGAAAACAAACTTTTGAGGAAATCCAGTATTTAGAGGGAATCCAGTGCATTCCGAGAGTATCAAGAAAGTGTTTCAGCATAATAATTGGATTTTGGTAAAAAAATATAAAATTGCAGTAAAAAACAAATCAATTCATCCATCTCAATTTGGACTTCAATGGATCAAAGGATGGATGAGACTACTCATCCAGTGTACAGGTAACTCAATTTACCAGCATGTTTGAGGTAAGGAACACCAACATAAGATTGTCCTTTGTTGGCAATTACTTGATGAATTCAGACATGGTTGTAAATAAGGCTCATTTAGCTTTATGGTAACAAATACCTCACATCCATGTTATCTCAACTTCGACACAATAATGGCAAGCTATAATTAATTGTGTAACTATTTAGAGCTAGTTAACAAGATTCTGTTACAGCCTAGATGAGCAAAGGAAAATACACAGTGTGTCTGTTAAAACATCTTATTATTACCAGCCTTCTAAATGACCTACATCATAATAAAAAAAACATTCTTGGGCTGATGCAGTTAAAAGCATTGACTTATGATTCCCAAGTAGTTGACAGATGTGAGTTTAATACCTAAATGGACCTAGACATTTTTAAGTGTGAAGCATTTCAGCTAGCTAGTACATGCAGCTTCCATCTGTAGTTCTACACAGACAAATATGTTGATCTACCTTAAACTGAATGTCAATGATGTTCCTAAAATCCTTTAAGTTGTTGATACATGATAAACCTAAGTGCATGAACATTATACCTTTAATTACCTCACCTGTTTGTTTCTAATGACAGTAGCTTTAAACTTGTCAGTTTTTGTACAGATGTTAACATGTGTTTACATAGTAAAGTTATGATTATCATCTGGTGTTAATTGTCCATGAAAGTACACTTCGTGATATTTTTCACTGACCTATGTTACATTTATAGCATCGGTCTATAATTAAACACAGGCAATAACCCCCTAAGGTTGATATGTCCCATTAAAAATGCACAAAAGCAAAGTTAAGGTGGTTGTCCCATTAAACAATACACAATAATCCAGCCATAGTGGTTGTCCCATTAAACATACCCAATTACCCAGCCATAGTGGTTGTCCTATTAATCATACACAATAACCCAGCCATAGTGGTTGTCCCATTAAACATACACAAAAACCCAGCTATAGTTGTTGTCCCATTTAACATACACAATAACCCATCTATAGCGGTTGTCCCATTTTACACAATAACCCAGCCATAGTGGTTGTCCCATTAAACATACACAATAACCCAGCCATAGTGGTTGTCCCATTAAACATACACAATAACCCAGCCATAGTGGTTGTCCCATTAAACATACACAATAACACAGCCATAGTGGTTGTCCCATTGAACATACCAGTACATAACAAGGAAAGTCAATGATGCGAAGCGATGCAAAAAGTGGATGAGGTATAGATTAAAGCAATATGGGAACAAGTAACAAAGACATTTGAACAGTTATAGTGTGTTTTTTTTAAAAAGTTTTCAGAATTTTATAAATCTCAAGAAAAATAATGTATAACTTATGCCATAGAATGGTTTAAAACAGAATAAAAAGAAAAACATATGTAGATGTTACTTATTTGGAAAAAAAAGTTGCAAATTATTATGATTAACTATAAAACTACAGTGTACAAGCAGAAATTTTACATGTGCAGCAGCCTCACATTATACAAAGAAGTATTGTTCAGATACAATTTTGCTCAAATGTAGTATGTTTTCTTCTGTCTCAGTATCTTGTTATTTATTTTCAAAGTTACTTTGAACGTTACAGACATGCAAAAATAAAAATAAATAAATAAATAAAAATAGAATGCCGTTTACCAAATCAGGACCCGTATTTTACAAGGTTTAGAAAGTCCGCAAAACAAACTTTTAAAACCAGTATCAACCAGGCCAACATTTTACTGTTCATCACATAAAACTATTTAACAAAAACTGGGATTCAGGAAAATCATGTTTAATCTTAAAAATTTCTTATTGCAAATCTGTCAAAGATAATAGAGTTAAAAAAAAGTTTAAGCCACTGATATGTCAATACTCTAATGATATATCAGCATTATTGTTTCAAAATATATAAATGAAGTTATAGATGTATGTTCCATGCACCTGTATCAATTTGAACGTTTCTAGCATTAAAACAACCCACTCGGACGCAAGCAACTTCTTGAGGGTTGGGGTGATCTTAATGAGGGTTGATAATAAATTATTGACACAGAATGGTTTCAGTTGAACTCCTTTGACATTCTGAGAATGCTCAACATTGTCATTTAGATCTGCAATGTCAGGGGCAGGTTTGCTTATAAATAAATACAGATAAATAAATACAAGCTAGTATAGAAGAAAGCTGAATCATTGTCATTCCAAGATATACAATGTACGTATTTGCACAGTGACAATCATTATTATTTTTATGGTATGATTGCCAATAAAATTTCAGTAGAACCACAAACTTCCAATATAATGAGAACTCGTTAAAAATATGTAGTATTTATCTTGAGTATTGTGTCAGTGATGTTTATGATAGACAGCGAGCAAATGACAGACAAGGAGCAACTAAAAACATAAACAACCAACAAGACAGACAAAGAAGGACAGAAATATTAGGTCAGGGTCTTTTCATAGCAAATCTTTACAAGGATAACATCAAAGGTTTGCCATTAGCATGCTTCAGGTTGTTTGTTTTGTATGTTTTTTCCCTATAGCAAGTTATGTACCAATTTTTGTAAATGAATATGGATTTTTTTCCTTCTACATAACTTTTTTTCTGACAAGCAAAATTACTATGTTTTATAATTTGTGCAATACCTCGAATCCTACCCTACTTGATGTGCAGCCAAGATAGAAACCCATAATGAAGTTTGAATATCCAAGCCATGAACATTGCATATTTATAATACATATATGATTTGATTACAAACATCAGCACAGACAGCTTGATATAGCTGTTGTTCACTTACCAATCTGTCTAGACATACTCAGTAAGGGGAAATAACTGTATTTCTAATCCTTTAACTTATAAGCATGACTTGAACAGGCTTTGACAAATAGTGTAGATCAAGATCAGCCAGTTCCCACTGAAAGTAGGTTGATCAGAATCTGCCTTTTTACTTTAGGGCATCTAGTACTTTGTCTTGTGAATCTGAATCTACTGAATCCCTCTTAATAGAGTATAAGTGGATTGCATTCTTATAAAAGTAGGGAGTAGCTTTAGATTTAATTCCCACAGATGTCTGAGTTGGTTTCTGGCTATGATGCATCAAGAAGCTTACAGAAGGTAGATGTATTTGTGGGTGGTTTCACTGTATTTCAGAAGCATGAAGGTTTGACCCGGCATGACCCTGACTAATCGTGGTCAGTTGTCATGCCTTGGATAAAGTAGTCCATGTACAGAATCTATGTATGTCCAAGGAGACTAGATGCATTTTTTTTTGTCCAGGTATGCTTAAAAAGTAAACATAACATTAAAATCTGTTTAAACTAGATGTTCAAGTGATTATACTGTGTAATGCAGATTATGAATTAATAATGTTGTGCAAGAACATCACTCAGTGACAAGAGGAAAGGGTGTTCCACTTATTATGCATTATCTACATTGCCGAGATATTTGTGATATCCTAATTTTTCAAGGTGCTTTTTTTGCAGCAGACAAATCATCTGCTTTCCAATGATTTGTACATGTGTTTTACTATAGAATAATGTTGACATTATTTGCACAACTTTAAGCTCTGCAAGGGTTAAACAAAGACTGCCCAAACAGTGTTTTTCAACACTTTGATAATTGTGTGGTTTACAAGAATAATTTTGTTTGCCACTGTAATACAAATAAAAAGATAGATGATGTATGATAGATTCTTTTGCATATAGCTTCTTTAGCAAGTATCTAAAATTTTGTTTTCCTTTGTTAAGATGTAGCACAGTAAATATTTTCAAGCAAGCATACAAAACATTTTCCTGACTAACTGCGATGAGACCATTTTAAATATGGTGGGATATCTTGCTTTATTACATGTGATGAACTTCCTAACTTCAACTTCTCTTCCCACTCGCTACCACCCTACCCCTCCCCACCCCTCCACCCATGCTATCTCTCTCCTGTCTACCCCCTACCTGTCATACACTGTATATTTTTACGCTACTCAATATACAGTAGGGAATAAATTATGGCTACCCGTCATTTTGTGTCAACAGAAACCTGTGTCAATATTTACACATTCTATATTCACACTTATATAGACTGCTAGTTATTATCATCATCATCATCATCAACTGTGGAGTTACCCCGTACCCACACATAATAGAAACGTCTCCCACATTCATTCATATTAGGCTACTAGGTAAATATAATATTGTTCGTACCACTTCCGCTACAACTGTGTCTGCAGATTTTGGTGAAGTTATTAATTATCAGAGCAGTGTTTACATAAGTTCAAACATGGCTGATATAAATTAACCACAAGAATTAATAAAAGAATCATTCAATTAGAGGTATTTCATGTTTGTAAACAGCAAAGACAGGCATGATTTTGGAAATTTTACAAATCTGTCTTTGTGTCTTTTTTCATTGCATTTAATAAGAACAGGCACAAGGAACTTGTTTCATAAAAATTACAATTAAAGGAAACGGAAGCTGAGTAAAATATTTTTGGGAGAATAAAATCTACAGACTTAAAAAAATGAAAATCAATAAATGGCAAAGCTGATAACAAATTTAAATCAATTTCACACCATTTTGTTTTTTCACCAGGTATATAAATGTAACATTTTAACTGCGGAAATGGCAATATGTCCTTAGTAAGGGCTTTGAAAACCCACAGCTACAATTCTTTACAATATATATACATGCATATGGAAGGTTCATAAGGATACAGGTATAAAACCGTAAGCTGACCTTTCATGATGAAATCAAAACAGACCAATCATCTCCTAACGGTATATTATAAATTTGATCACGTGTAGGCAAATAGTGTAGGTCCAGATCTTCCAGATACCACTAGGAGCTGTATGAACAAGTATCGGTACTACACTTTTTGTTGCTTGGTCTTTAGTAAAGGCAAGTTAAGACCTATGCATGAATGAAGGCTTAATCATTAAGTTTTGGTTATTACCAAAGGTAGTGTGGCACATCAATCTATGGGCACCCTCTATATATGGTCATGCAGGCCCTCTTTTAAGTGATGGATAAATTCCTTGCCTAGTGTAGCAGATAGATGAAGCCAGCGATTACAAAGTCTAATAACTGGAACTGTCATTATATACAAGCTTCATTAACTCTTTTGACAATAATCACAGACAACTACTATCAGACTGCAGGTATCTATGGCTTGGAAATGAGCAACCAATAAAAAACATGAATGCAGTCAGCATGGCAAAATTAATGCATGGCAATGCAACTGTTGTAAACAGAAACAACACTTGGATTTTAACTGTTTTAATTTTATGATTATTTTTTTGATCAACAATAAATTTTGTTATTGTTATAAGCATAAGATTGTGGAATAGATGTTCTGCAGGTATGGTATAAAGTCTTCGGCCAGCTATGGTACCTTTGAAGACACATGTAAGAGTGACAAAATGTCTTGAAAGCTCTATAGACAATTCAAATACACCTGCCACTGTGCCAAATAACCCATTCTAAAACAGCAGCATTGTAATGTGTTTCAAATAAAATGAAAAACTGTAACTAAAATAAACCCAAGTTGACTGTAACTTATTGTCTATTATCATGTCAAAAAAACCCAAACATATTGGAAATTTAATTGGACATCTATTCTTATTATTGTTAATTATGGGTTTGCCTAAAATACAAGTGATGACTATCAGTTAAGTAACCCAATTCTTGAATTGTATCAAGACTTCAATCTGAATGTGTATATGTCTTTAAAACATCACAACCTTTCAACACACCATTGTACTACTTGCATTGTATCTCAATCAGGGGCTGGACACTGTTATCATTTGATCGGCATGTTGGCCCATAACATACCCCCATCCCCTCCCATTTCTATGGATTATAAGATACCTGTCAAATGTTCAAGACATACTGAAATATAGTCTCCTAATTAAAAAGTTATGAAAGTTAACGGCACCACCCAAACTTCAACAAGATGATGAATAATTTTTAATTGTGAGGAAACAAATCTAATGGGAAACATTTTTTTATGAGTTCCTTGATTCACAATCATTTACTAAGCCAGGGTCATGGCGAGTTTCAGTTGATATAAAAGCTGTAGTGCTCTAAACTTCTTCTTGAAAGTTTATCAACATCAACACAGCCATTTTCAGAAGTTTATCTCAGCATGCGTTTAACAAGAGGTACTTGTTCACCTCAGTTGTTATAGATTTGTACTTCAGATAACAAATGACTGCACATATGCTTATTGCAATATATCATACACACAAAAGGAAAAGAGCTTGGCAGGTACATTTTGACTAAAGACAGTTTTAAACTTTCACCCTTAATTACATAAATGATAAAAGGTTTGGCACCATTATGTAGCATGAAGGTTCTAGTATTGGTCTGAAGTGTTTAGATTGAATCCAGCAAGAGGTTGGGGTATCAAAAGACCCGTGAACAATTACTGGTTGTACCACACAAGATGCCGATGGAGACTATACAAGCCTGACCCATCCCCAATTGGTAGCATACCTGTAATTTCAGAACAAGGATACCTTTACTTCAAACACCATGGACAAACTTTCTCCCCTTTTGTGAACATGTTGAAAACAAACACAGACCAACCAGATCACAATACACCCTCTGCTATCGAGGATATTTCTCCATACAATGGAAAGGGGATTTGGTGCTGCTTCCCAGGCGTTCAAGTATTGACATTTCTGATATGAAAGAAGTTTTCAAAGCCAAGTACAAGATGCCATGAGTAGCTTTTAGCATAAAAAGCATACCAGCTCATTTCATCAAAATACAAAGGTTGTTAAAATTGAATTCAATCAAACAAACAAAACCATATTGAAAAAAAAGATATGCTACTAATTTGTTTAATTTTATATACAAATTGAGGCAAGTTTTTTTTGGCTGAATGCTTATTTTAGTTTTTTGTTTATGAGGATACTGTCATTAAAAGTATGTAAATAGTTTTTCTTTCTTAATCTCACTTTTATCGGTAAATGTCAACAGATCTGTTGGTTCAGGTACTGATAGTCAGATGGGTACAGGTTGGCTCCTGGCATTGCAGAATGTGTCAAGTTTTATTGTTTCTCTACAGTTTATAGACAGACATACTGATGAAAGTGACTCTAATATAGTCTCCATATATTTTATACAGAGGTATGAAAGTATGCCATGTTTTAATGGTATCAAAAAAAAGGCAGGACTACTTTATGTTCTAAATGAACACTGTTTATGCTTTACAAAGAAATTTGTGAGGGACAAAACATGAAAAACTAAACAAACAAACAAAAATCAACAATATGGAAAATGTTACTTTCAGAAAATTGAAAAATCATAGAAAAAGTCACCAGATAAAAGTCTTTATATATTTGCATTTTATTATGTCCATGATTGATTGAAATTGTATGCCAATGACTAATTGCTGTTAGCTTGTTTCGGATGCTTGCAGTACTAGTCTATCATGATATATTCTTCACAGTCCATGGCAGAGAAATTAGAGTCGCCAATATTTTACCTCCTCAGCCCTTCACCATGTGGGTTTGAGTCCAGATTGAGGTTAGAACTTTCAAGTGGGGAGTTCTTCCAGCTGACATGTGGTAAATTGATGGTCCTTTCTGGGAACATGTCCAGGATCTTCCTTAACCAGTAATTAGCTAGACACTATCAATAATTTTGTTGGTGCACATTTTCAGGGGAAAAAATCACTAAACAGTTGTGTTTTTAAATCAATCTTTTTCACACTGAATATCAGCATTAATCATCTAGACATTGCCAACAGCTAACCATGCTGCATGCCTTGTTATGTGTGAGACAATAAAGCTAGATAAGGATCAGTTTATCTGGAATCTTACTGAACCCGATCCATTACATACTGCTGCCTTCCCATATGATCCATCTAATTTGAATTATTCCTTATCAAAATTTGAAAACGGGCTGCAGTTATCATGAGTGAAAAAACATCTTGAGTTCATTCTCAAGCTACAAGTCAATTTTTAGAAATTGTATGGCCAATTTTTAGAATGCATCACATTAGAGGACTTAGACTTTAAATTTCAATACTATCAAACAATATTTCATCCTCAGGGTTTTATATTATTAAGAAATTATTCTGAAAATTTTTATTGCCAAAAAACACAAGACCATGGGCTCTTCTTTCAAACTTCAGTAACAGCTTGCATTCATATGTATGTCAACTTGTCAATTTCATAACATATTATCTAAAAACATCAATCATTATCATTATCATTAGTGTTTGCCTATATAATTTAGAAGTGGACAACTACAAAACATTATTGTCCAACTTTGTTCTTCACCCTATGTACTGACCAACATTAGTCTATTTTGTTTTTTAAATACATTGCAGTGTTACTTTTTTGGTCATTATAGCTAGAAGACCTTCCTATTTTGTAAGTCCTTTGCCCAGACCAGGACTTGAACCCATGTTTAAAGCAGGCAGAGGTGTTACTAGTCTATCACTCAACTACTAGGCCACAGCACCACTGACCAACACAAGAACATCAGTCCAAATTTGTAAACTTTGAGACAGGCCTTGTCTTTTGTCAAACAACAAAGCCCCGACTCATTTTTTAATTATGACAGAACATCGGGCTGGCTGTATCATCCTGGGATCAAGTTACTGAGGTCCAGTGAAATATTTATGGCTCCTTTGAATAGCCAAGTTCCAACATCTATGGACTAATAACATTAAACCTAACGTCTCATTCATGAGTATATCAAAGGGACCAATGTGCTGACAATGGGGGTATAACTACACTAAATATGAGGTAAGCTGACACCAGATTGAGTTGATAAGTCTCAGGTCCTTCAGGTACCTTCTATCCATGTGGCAATAGGTACACTCTTCCTCACAACTGTTTTTATTTTTGAAATACATTACAGTGCGAATTATGATCATTACAGCAATGTCCAGTTATTTTGGTGATCCACAAAATATGTCAGGATAGAACCTCTGGCTCATAGCAGGTCAGCTGGAAGACAATCCCACATTAAGTCCTTTGCCCCGAATGGGACTCTAACCCATGCAGTGGGAGGTCAGATGAGTAACAAGTCGGCTACTCTTCCACTAGGTAACAGGCACCGCCTCATACCTGTATGATTGATTATGATCAGAGAAAAAAGATAACACTCGCTAACTTTTAGCCTGGTACATTTCCAAACTACACCAAAGTCTTCTTATTGTCTGCCAGTAACTAAGGTAGGCTACTATACACATTCCTAGAGACCTAGAGAATTAGTAGTAAAAAGTGCAGATCCTGACCAGAACAATCTTTGAAATCTTGCCCAATCAAGTAGCATGTCTTTCATATGAATGAAGGTAAAAAGAGACCAGAAATAAATATTTCAGCAAGGTTGACAGTTTATATAATTACAAAATGGTGTATGTTGAAGAGGTTTGGACAAAAAGTGTGATTATTCAGTCAAGATTGTTTAATGTCATTTGTAATAGGTTAACCATAAAATGTATAAACCAAGGGCAGATTTACAGAGACTGACAAGCAAACATCAAAGGAAAAAATACAACATTCTGGTGAATAAGGTCAGCCCTCATAAAACAGCCGCAAGTGATTTATATAACCCAAGACATAAAAGGCTAAAACCCTTTTTAGACCTTAAATGTATGGCATACACTGAACAGGACAAGACTGTCAATGTACTTTATCAAAGTAGTTTAATCTTGAGAGAAACATGAAATGACATAAAAAGGTTTTTAAAAATGATATTTTAATGTAATTAACTTTCAATGTGGTATGCAAGTAATGCTGCTATTGGCAAACAGTGCAGATCAAAATTTTATCGAAGTGTGTAAAAATGATGACTGTAAGTGTTTTTAGCTCTGATAAAAAGTACAGAACAAACATATGGTAACTATTCTATGTTTATTTAGATTTGCATGCAATAGTTATAAACATACTATGGGCTATTGTAGAACACTGCCAACACCCCACCCCCATGAGCAGACTGGGTCTGAAATCAGCCAGGTGCAAAAAATATTATAATTATGTAAGTTATTTATAACCAGGAAACCAGTCTACTTTAGTTATAACCTGATACCATTCAGTAGTAAGAGTTCCCAACCCAAACAAGTTATCCAATTTATGGTTGAATGTTACTATGTTTTATTCAAATCTCTCATCAGGGTCATAAAATTGAAATGACCCATGGAACAACTATCACTTGCACAGATAATAACATCACTTTAAGTCCAATAAATCAAGGGGAAAATAGCCCTGGATCATACAATCATTTTGATTCAAGCCCCGAGTGTAATTTGACATAAAATTTACATATCATATTAAAAGGGAGTAAATTAGATTTTCTTTATAATCACTTCATGTAAAAGTGTTAACAACAAATTGTTGGACAGATATGAATCACCTTCGAGTGTAATTACACAATGTCATTGTGTATTTACTGACTTTTTACTGATTTATCTCCAAATTAATGAAAATCCTTGTCTTTTCCAGTCAAATTTTATATCAATCATATGACTTAGGTATTCATTGTTTATTCTGAGCTGTGCTTTTCTGGCTTCCGGCATTAAAACAATTAGGCGCAAAGGATATTGGCTTATAGGGGCCATAATGGGAGATAATATGGTGGCACAACAAATTAAAGTGAACCAAATTTAGTTAAAAACAGTGTACTTTGACAAGTCAGATCAACTGAAATATCATTAAGCTTGTATTCACTTATGTAGTAGTCAGCATTGTTTGGTTGTTTTGGTAGTTTTGAAATGGAATGTCAGCATGGCTGGTCAATGTACAGCATGGCTGGTCATTATATAAACATGGCAAATATGACAATACTCCTGATTTTGTGGACTTTATTAAATGATATCAATAACTGGCAACTTTCTAATAAATATTATGTTGAAAAACCTCCAGAAGCAACTTACCCATCTGCAATGATATTTAATGACAAGTTGGAAAAAAGTAGCTCTGACCATAGCACTATTCATTTCAATAAAGAAAATAAGATTAATAGAAACTGTCATTTTTTCCCAAGATGAAGGCTTCACATCAGTTTGAATTTGAATGACATTTGCTAACTTACAGTTGTGAATGATTTGTATGCTTTCTTGTATACACAGACTGGTTAAAGGCAGTTTTGAATAAAACATATCACTCATAATCTTTCATAACATTGTTGGAAGGAGTAGAAAAGAAGCATACATATCAAATGGTTCACCAGAACACACTGTTCAACATCCTTAGTTATTGTTGCTATCTGCTCACAAGCTACCTTTAAATGGGGACGCTTAATTGCATACTTTACATGCACACCATGACCAAACACAGTGTGTAGTCTTTTTCTAATGATATGAACAGCATTTAAGTTATTATCAAATATTGAAAACTCAATAATATGATTTTGTACTCATAAATATGGGTATTTACAAGTGTATCTTTAGTTTTAACCTGTTCTGATATGTGTAACTAGGCCAGAGCAATTGAGCTTCTATCTGCTGTGGGTGAAATCTTGTGTCAAGACAGTGTAAGCAGCCAGACTCATAATATATCTACCTGTTAATTAAATTGAAGATTTTTTACTCCATAAAGTTACTGACAAAGTATGGTACTGTAATAAGGCCCATCAAATGAGTCAATGTCATTTAAACAAAAACAACAGATTCCCTTTCAGAATGTTTTAATAGACCTAGACAAAATGACAATTTACTTTTACCATAAATACAATCTTAACAACATTAAACAATATCTTTAAAAATTGTAGAAAATAAAATAGTCTTGTTTTGTACTCAATATTTGACAAACATTTTTTTGTCTGGCAGTCAGGGGTGAAGTGTACCTCAATCATCTTTATAATTATAAAGATATGTATCAAAAGCTTACAGAACCCAATCAAGTCACTTGAGAAAACTATTAACAGCCTAATTGATTTTTGGTTAATATTTATCCTTGAGTGAGAAATCTTTGTACCGAGATTTACACCTGATTTAACATGTAAAATACAACTTCAAAAACCAGTCTATGCAATAATACCCCCTGCAGGGATAGACAATGGTATATAACAGATAGAAGTGGCATTTTATAGCATTCCACAGTCACAGGCAAATCACTAATGGGCAACAAGTGAATCATAAAGAAAAGTACTATGAATGGTTGATAGAAAATAATTATGGCAGTTAATTATACATATTCAAGCTACCTGTAAATAAATGATAAGCCATACCATGTAGCCTACTCATATAGGACATATTAAACACTAAAATCCATATGATTCTATGTGTGTGTCCTTGAGATAAATTTCATTTGAGATTGTTTTATCAATGTGTCAAGATGGTTTTTCTAGGTGTACAGGCATGAAATATAGACTCAAAAGATTTCTCCCTTTTATATGTCTGGTTTTGTGGTTTGAACATCCTGTGACCATGGCGAAAGAACTTTATCATTAGTTTCCACATTTAAAAAAAATCCTTTAAAGTCTGCTCACCTTCCAACTTTGAAGTAAAGCAAAAAAAAAGAGCAAAAACTAATCATGGGCCACAGTGACATTTAAATAAGCACCGTAAATGAGCTGAGTTTTAATACATATCGTACATCTCTTATCATAATTATATTTATTTGTTATGAACCTAGTTCAAGGACACAGATACACCCCATTATTCAAGTTTGTCAAAAATTTTACTGTGTCCAAGGAAAGCAAAGTCACAAGAAAATTTGCGTTCCAATCAAAATTTATGAAGTCATTTTTGTGTGTACTTTTTGTGTTAAATGTGAGTTTGAGTCAGTAACTCATACTGTAACAAATTTTAACAAACTCTGTGTTACATTATGATTGTATGCTTTTTCTTTTTTGCTACTGATGCCATACATATGCAATCTATGATCAAAAAAGTGTGATAGGATTATAAATATGTGTAAGGATATCTTTGGAGATGTATCTATTTTTAATGTAATTGTATTTATTGGTGATGGTGTACATTTATATAAGGTAATTTTGTGCAATATTACATATCAGAAACAATAAAAATAATTAAAAACATTTATTTAGTTAAACAATATCAACATATGCAGTAGCTCAATTGGTTGAACCTTATAAGTTGACATAATCAGACCTTACTTATCATGTAATAGGTGGTTGTTTCACAGGTGCTCTTAAGTCACATACTGAGCACAACCAGTATTGTTTACAAAGTTTGAAACATATCTCTAAGTGGTTTGGTTTGATTTTGTAGAATTTTTTAGTTACATTGGTTCATATTTGCTAAAGTGTAATTGAAATTACCAACTTATATGAACAAAAATATACTGCATCAATGGCACTGCATCCCATGGACGCATCGGACTTGGCGATTTTTCATCCCTGGAGATTTTGTTGTCTAATTTGATATGATTACGTGTGAACGCATACACTGCACCCTTGCAGTTTTTAAGTACAAAGAGCTACTTTATGTGTAATTTACCACATTAAGACAAGAATATATTGGCCCTTAAATCAAACATGAGGCCAAGGGATGGGTGATCATGACCAGGGCGGAACAGTTTGTTGCCACTTTTAACTCCCCCTTTCTGGTGTCTGTCTCATCAAAACCACACAAGACCTTAACAATGATGCAAATAACCAGGATTATCCACATTTACATATTATATCAAGGTGCGACAAAGAAAGGAGCAATAAACAAAAAGCGACATTTGATGTTGCCACAATGAGAATTGAGTAAAATCCATTTTCATCCTTGCCAATAACGTTACATTTACATAATCCCTGCAATGAAAAATGTTACAGATTTTATGGTGTCTGCACAAGTCATCATGTAACAATGAAATGAGTCATACCATTCAGCAAAATGCACATTAAGAGAAAACAGACATATCAAAACGTTGTAAAGTCAGGTCTACAAATTGAACAGCGGAAATTTCTTTATAATGGTTTAAAGATAGTTTCTATAACAGCCATCATAGCAATTGTGTTATACATGTTTGTATTTACCTGTGAATAGCAAGTATTTTACTTTTATTTAAAATAACAATGCTGTTGTGGTAAATAAACTGATAAAATTGTGATATAACTGAAGTGGTGTGTAAGTGTGCCTGTTTATGTTATTGTGTGACCTCTAGCCACAATGACCATTAACTAGGATGCTTCATGAACAATTGTATTGTATCCACATATCTTGTTTAGCCTGTATAAGGCCAAAATAACTACTTCAACCTGGCTGGGGGTCCTTCTTAATAAGCATCCAGGTGTCAATATCCTCATGACAATGGGCCTGGTCAAGTGTCCTTCAGGTGTAGCCAGGTAAGCGGGTCACCTCTGGGTGGAGATTGCAGTAAACTGTTCTGGCCGACAACTGACCACTCAGACAATTGACCAGTCAAAACAAGTATTCACTAAGCAACTATTATCAAAGGACCAACTGAGTCTTAAAAGAAACCAGATAAACAAACGCACAGCCAAAGAAGAACAAACCAAAAAAGTGACTGGCCAAAGACAGTAACCAGTTAAAGAAATAACCAGTTTAAGGAAAGACTGGTCAAAGAAGTAACCAGTCAATAAAAGAACCAGTCTGAGATGCATCCAGCCAAAGAAGTAACCAGTCAGAAATGCATCCAGTCAAAGAAGTAACCAGTCAGAGATGCATCCAGTCAAAGAAGTAAACAGTCAAAGATGCATTCAGTCAAAGAAGGAAGTAGTCAGAGATGTATCCAGTAAAAGAAGTAATCAGTTACACATGGACCCATTCAAAGAAGTAACCAGTCAGAGATGCATCCAGTCTAAGAAGTAACCAGATAGAGATGCATCCAGTCAAAGAAGTAACCAGCCAGAGATGCATCCAGTCAAAGAAGTGACCTTTCAGAGATGCATCCAGTCAAAGAAGTAACCAGTTAGAGCTGCACCCAGTCAAACAAGTAACCAGTAAGAAAGTAGTATCAAGCCATATTAGCATCAAAGCCAAAGAAGTATCAAGCAAATATAGCATAATGCCAAACAAGTATCAACAGATCAGAAATTCCAGTGAAAACATTTATAATAATCAGCTACACAAACTAAAGAACAATCAACTAAATACCACCCATTGCAAATATAATCCAAAAATGACTAAACCAACCAGTATGAGGTCAACCCAAGCAAATAACTAGAAGAATATTTAACAGGAGCCCACAAAATACCAATCAATGAATAAAATAAAATAAAAACACAATCATACAGTCCTTCAGATTTTCTAATACAAGATAAACCTTCTGTACCACAAACTTATCCAAAAGCTTTAAGACAGCTCATAATAAGACAGTCACACACAGTATATCCCGCCTCCCCACAAGCCAATCAGTGCTTGTTTGGAAAAAGGGTAAATTCAGAGTTTGTATCAGAAGAAAATGGGAAAAAATCAGTAATAGATTTTTCAATAAATAACTTTGAAGTTTTCATTCTGATGAAGAAAAAAAATAAGCAATTGCTTGTGGGCTGGTAAGTTCAGTGGAAACATGACAATTCAGCACCATTTAACAAATAAATGGCAGGCTATTGCATTTCAATGATGTATGATTTAGAGTTGCATGAATTCTTCAGCAGTTGCAGAGAAACAGCATGGAAATGAAATACTATGCAGGGACCATAACTATGTGTTAAATGGTCAGACCAGAACATGCCAAAAATAATCATATCTCCTTTGGTATTGATGGTTCCCATTAAGTTATTAAACCCAGAAAGCCATTAGTGAAGAAATGAATGTTACTTTGTACACATACTGCCTTACTAATCAAGGGCCATAACTTTGTGTTGAAGAGTCCAGTTGGGACATGCCGACTATATGTGCATCTCCTTTGATATTGAATGTTCTCACAAAGTTTCATTGAAATCCAGTCAGCTGTTGCCAAGAAAAAGCGCAGAAACAAAATACTGTTCCAGGGCCTTAACTCTGTGTTAAATGGACTGACCAGAACATGCCAATGAAATACACATTTCCTTTTGGTATTAATGTTTCCCATAAAGCTTCATTGCAATCCAGTAAGCCATTGCCAAGAAATAGTGCAGAAAAACATGTTACTTTGTATACATACAGCATAACTAATCAAGGGCCATAACTATGGTGAATAGTCCAACTGGGATATTCAGAGGATATGCACATCTCCTTTATGTATTGAAAGTTCTCACAAAGTTTCAATAAAATCCTGTCAGTAGTTACCAAGAAGTAGCATGGAAACAAAATTAGGATGAACATAGGGATGGAAAGATAGAAGGATGGATAGACAGACAGATGGATGGATGTACCATGTCAAAACAATATCCACCTCCCAATTCCATCAGTAGGAGATAAAGTAGCATGTTTTAGATATGAACACACTAAAATATCCACTCAATATCTCAATCAAAGTTTATAGAACCATAGCTGGAATTTGTTACACACACTGTGGATATCATAAAGCTGAACACTTGACATAAAGTTTACAATCCCAAACCAGGTAAATGCTAATAAAAGGCTGCAATTGACTGCTGAAAGAAAAATACTGTCTGAATCTTAAAACCTTGGGGATGTCAAATATAAAATGATGGTTTCTAATAATCATATGCATATACAGAAACTGTCCTGTTTCAAATATGTTCAAGATCTTGATCATCTAGCCCAATGACATCCATTGCCCACAACTACAAAAATCAAACTTAACTTGAACATATGAGAATGAAACAAATGAAAGATTGGTCATTTATAACTCTTGCAAGTATAACAACAGTCAAAATGCTCTAATTATACATGTAAAAGACTTCGTTCTGTTAGCTTAAAGTGTCCAATTACAATAGGTGTGCTGCTGCAGTACAGTCTAAACTAAACGGTTAATTTCTTTAGTTGATCATCAAAATTTTGATCTTCTACACAAAAATGTTTCTTGTCTAGCTTGAAAGAGCCTTGATAATAACTTTGTACATAAAAACTTTAGGTACTTATAAAATGTTCATGACTACTCTCAGAGCATGCCAGTGTATATTGACATACCAGGAAGAAAGCAATACAACAATAGAAAAAAGAATTTCAGGACAAGATAGGTTATCAATGAGCTAGATTTCAAACTAAACACATGAAAAGCTAAAAGAAATAATCATAGTCTTGTTATAAATACTATGAATGAGGAGCAATCAATTTGTCAATGGCATATAGAACCTGACCAATTATACCAATTACCATGATTCAGTCAATGCGAGCAAAATCACTCATGGGTTTCACACAGTGCAGATGTTTTGTTTAACTGAACAACAGTTTCATGCAAAAAAAAACATGAAAATATGATTTTCAGCAATCTTTCCAGTTACATGTAAAATTAAAAAAATAAATCACTTAATGTTTTGGAAATAAAAATAAGAAACAAGAACAGAACATTCATTTACACAAAGGGTAGTCTACTTCTTGAAACCTGTACCCTAGTTTAGGGGTTGTTTCATTAAAAATATGTTCTATGTTTTGTTTAACCAATGGCAAAATACTCTTATTCTACAGAACATTAAAAAATTAAAATATTTTAGACAATAAAGACTGACAAGCCATCAATTTCAAAGGCAGACATAAACCTCAATTCGGGAACATTGAGAGAACAAAACCAAAGGTTCATTGTGACAGTCAAACCTGTCCATTTAACTCTTTTCATGTTAAATTTTGTTTTTAGTTTTGCAGAAATTTCCCAAAGCAGTGGTAACTTATTGTTACATGTATTTGATATAGGCAAACTTCCAGATATCACCTTTAAAAGAAGGGTGTTATGTTACCTGATGACGATGACCTGGTTCTCTGTATTCTTCATCATTCGTCCATACGAGGTACTGGCAATGGCAAATAGATGCCTGCAACAGAAACATGAAGGTGTATAACAATTTACCAAAAGGTTCAATGCTCAAAGTAGGTAAAAAATATTGTTTTATTAATGTAACAAATCTTTGTCCTTTTGGCTAATGGTTCCAGACCCAAACATTTCATGTTAGCAAGCTACTTTTACCAAATGCAAATAAGTCATTGGATGTAAAAGCAGTTGGAAAATGTCTGACAAGATTTCTGAAGTTCACAAAACTGTTCTTAAACACTTAACATTTTGAAAGCTTTTCATCTTGCAAATGATTGATATTGCCTATTTAGGGCAGATAATTATTCAATTTTACTTTGCATATCAAAACATGGCCATACAAATTTATAATTATCAATTTTAGACGGTCTCAAAACTTGAAATGTTTAGCAACTTGTGAGAGACAAACATCAACCATTATATAAATGTAAGGTTGATGAAATGGAGCCAAAGAATTTGATTACATGGTGTCTGATTGCTGAATATTGCCGCTTTATTCCATTGCCTCTGGATCTAGAGACCAACAAAGGCAAAGGTTATTTTAAATTAGGTTTGAGATGTTTCAGTGGTTCTTTCCTGGCTATAACTTTTGTGTAATTTTTTTTACCAGCACACATAGAAGTTATTAACTAACCTTTGATGCAAATAAAAATTTTAACTTTTAAGCAACAAAGTAAAAAAGTTGTTTTTTGCAAGCCTTTAATTTAATATGAACTTGGCCAGTTTTTGCAATTTAACTATATAAAAATATATGAAAGATTTTCGTCATGCTAGGATTTGCTTCAATTTGACTTTGACTTATATTGCTAAGAGACCAATACTTACGGTGGTAGTGAGCCAAGGGGCTGCCCTTCATATCGCTTGACCATGTCCAGGCCATAGATGTTGAACATGTGATATGGATTCACAGACACAAGGATGCTACCACAGTATGTCTGAAAGAAGGAATACATAATATTAAAAAATGGGAAATAAGAAACAAAACATTAATGTACAAACACATATTTTTAATAAAGAAAAGTTTGAGAAAGAGTTAATTCGTCAGTATTAAATCATATGCTGAAATACACAACACATTGTCTTCTTATGCTTTCACATTTTCAGGAAAATGTAAAGTAATTTTTGCTTAAATGCATTTCTCTTGCTCGTAGTATTATCTTACCTTGTGACCAATAATTATTTGTATAGGTTTTACTACAATTGTTTGAAAATAGCTATTGATACAGAAGTTGTTTTAATGCCATGATAAGGTAAAATTGACAATAGACTCGAACAATTACTTACATAGATCTTGTCCTGGTCATATCGAACTTGTAAGTTTTCCAGTATTGTTTTCTCATCCAGAACACTGAAACCCAAAACATTAACATATTACTAAATTGCTTTTATTAACTAAGAATAGCAATCGCACCAAATAATTTACCTTGTCACTGAAATAGAATACTTTTTGTGGAATAAAGTCTGTAACATTGTTTAAGTTTATTGCTAGCGTTTTTGTCTTGGCATTAGGCTGCAATGTGAGGTATGTGTATTTTGAAAAGGATTCTAAAAAGACAGCATTTTTCTGATATTTCCATTAAATGGGCTTAAACATATCATATTACAACAGGTAAAAAGGGTCAATGAATATGTATTCATGAGCAAATTAACATCAAGGTTATGGTCTTTTAAAAATGTTCATTCATAAAATATATATTTGGCATTGCAACTAATGATAAGAGGGACTCAAATTCACTGTTGACTTTCTCTCCCACCCATTGTTGAGAGGGAAATGAAAATTTGCAATGAACGATGTTTTTTCTAATTCATGACTTCAATACATGAATATAAAAAGAAAAAATATTTATAGTTGTTTTCTGCAAAATGTGATTGCTTTTTAAACTATTCAAGCATATTCATAATAAATCATCTTTCCATAGCTTTTTTCTGTCTTTTGACCCACTATTTTGCTCTTATTCCCAGAGGCACAAAGCTAATGTTCATAAATCTGATTTATGCACTGACATACAAAGACTGACAAACTCAGGGAAAAATTTGAATTCCTTATGTCTAAATGGAGCAAGATCTCTCAATAGGTATAGCACTACCTCATATTTCATAAAGGAATAATTCAAAATTCATTTTTATGTAGGAACAGTTAAACATAGCTATTTGGGGGTTGTAGCAATGGTGAATTCTCAAGTTGCCCATTCAAACACTTAAATGGCGGAACTTGTAAAAGATTTAGCCATTCAATGAATAAACTCTTTTTCAAGTTTCATTTTGTTTCGTACTGAAGATATTTTATCCTCATAAAATATACATACCAATTGTACACTCGTAACGACAAAAAAGCAACTGAAGTGCAGTAACATAAGTAGAGCAAGATAATAGGCTCCAATGGATGTACCATGTATATTATAACACATGAGATAAAGGTAAATATAAGCAATAAGAGTTGAAGGTCATAAAGTAATTCTAAGAATGAAATAGAAAATTTATAAGTACACATTTTATTTTAAGAAAGAAGTTGTTTTCTCAGGTTATTAAAGTACACCCAACAACACAAATTTTATTATCATAAAAGAGAGGTCCAGCTATAATGAGTGTGGGAAGAATCCAGAAAAATGTCTGGGTAGAACAATTGGAGTAGCATAGAAGACCTCACATGAAAGACCTTCTTGTCCAGACCAGAAATTAGACTCAGACATTTAGGGATCTAGATGTCAAAGGAGTTACAACTCTACCACTTGGTCACAGGCATCCCAAACAGGTTGTACAGACAGAAATATGGTCTTCAGTCTTCATAGCAATTGTTATTTGTTGGTGGAGATATCCAAGCTCAATATCTGGGTATGGGTCAAATTGGTCTTATTAGCAGCCTTTACAGAAGAACTTAACAGTTAAAAAGATGATGTCCTAATCATTTGGTGCACTATAACAAACCTCAAACATTTCTAAGTTTTTCTTTTTAAGTTTATCCTTCTAACAACATTTTTTCAGTCATCCAAAGATGGAGAGAGTTTCGTAAGTTAACATTGCTCGTTATGCACAGACACCATCATACACAAACATTTATGATTCAAGCAGACATAAACTTTCAGCTTAAAGTAACACTCTTGTTACATGCTTCATGAAGAATGTGTTTGAAATGTTTGACAAGGGAAATTTAATAACCAGAAACATACAATAAGCAATAGCTGAACTTGTTAGAAGGAGTGCAATTAAAGAGCAATTAGCGTTTGAATTATTGTAAGCCAAGTAGCCATAAAACAAGCACTTAAAGTGAGAACAGGCTTTCATTTCCTCCAAGTCCTATTAACCTTAATTGATTAATCATGTAGGTAGGTGTGGGAGATGAGATACTGATTGGATTAGACAGACCTCCCATTGGATGTTGACAGTTGGTTGGTTTGGTTAAACACACCATTAACAATATTTTGATATTTAAGATGAAGTCTGCATCAAAGACATATATAGTGCTGCCATCACAGATATACATGTACAGCAGCTATAACAGAGCACTAAATAAATATTCTCCTATTATAAATATCATGTAATACCATAATATAAAATGCTTGTTGTAAGTGAAGTACTGCCTTAACTGTAATATCTTGTAAATAACATATCAGAAGCAGCACCATTATCCCTGTCCACCTAACTAAGTAGAAACAATTCTAATACGTTTAGTGAACAAGGGAAATATATGTGACTTAATTAGCCCTTAGCTTGCTAAATTTTGAATAAAACCTATGCTAAATTCTCTGTTGTTTTGATTCTATATCATATACTGTTACGTCATATGTCACATGTTGTTATTTTCATTATGAGAATGTGCAGAGAAAAGTGTTGGTTCTGATCAGACAGCTCTTAACTTGTTTAAGTTTTACAGATGTTTAGGACATTTCACATTGAAACCTGTGTGTGTGTAATGGAGTGGTAACCTTTCACATTGAAACCTGTGTTTGTAATGGAGTGGTAACCTTTCACATTGAAACCTGTGTTTGTCATGGAGAGGTAACCTTTCACATTGAAACCTGTGTTTGTAATGGAGAGGTAACCTTTCACATTGAAACCTGTGTGTTTGTAATGGAGTGGTAACACTTCACATTGAAACCTGTGTGTGTGTAATGGAGTGGTAACCTTTCACATTGAAACCTGTGTTTGTAATGGAGTGGTAACCTTTCACATTGAAACCTGTGTTTGTAATGGAGAGGTAACCTTTCACATTGAAACCTGTGTGTTTGTAATGGAGTGGTAACCGTTCACATTGAAATCTGTGGGTTTGTACTGGAGTGGTAACCTTCCATATTGAAACCTGTGTTTGTAATGGAGTGGTAACCTTTCACATTGAAACCTGTGTGTTTGTACTGGAGTGGTAACCTTTCACATTGAAACCTGTGTGTGTGTAATGGAGTGGTAACCTTTCATATTGAAACCTGTGTGTTATGGTGTGGTAACCGTTCACATTGAAACCTGTGTGTTTGTAATGGAGTGGTAACCTTTCACATTGAAACCTGTGTGTTATGGAGTGGTAACCTTTCACATTGAAACCTGTGTGTTTGTAATGAAGTGGTAACCATTCACAATGAAACCTGTGTGTTTGTAATGGAGTGGTAACCTTTCACATTGAAACCTGTGTGTTTGTAATGGAGTGGTAACCTTTCACATTGAAACCTGTGTGTTTGTAATGGAGTGGTAACCATTCTTATTGAAACCTGTTTGTTTCTAATAGAGTGGTAATGCTTCATATTGAAACCTGTTTGTTTCTAATAGAGTGGTAACCTTTCACATTGAAGCCTATTTGTGCATAGTACTCAGATAAAACACTGAGCAATATAAAGTAAATACTCTTGCTCATTTGATGTCAGATCCCTGGTTCTTTCAAGGATTCAAACCTTGAACACACCAATTCAGACTCCAGTGCTGCCTTAACCACTGTCTGAGACATTTGTCTGCATACATGTTGAGAGATCTAGATCTCTTATGTAAAATTTCAAAGTAAATGACAACAGAAAAAAAAAAAACACAACAGTATTTGTAATTTAGAGAAAAATGCCTTCATAACAAGCAGTAAGATTAATGATTAAATATTTTAATTCATAACTTTTATTCAAAACATGTTCATTTTTTTTCTTCTTTCATTTGCTTTACAATCAGATTTCCTCCAAACAATTTTCTACTGACACCTAAAGTAAGTGCTCTGACTGTGACAAGACATTATTTTGAAATGCCACATAACATTTAACCCTTTGTATCAGTTTTACCAAATGTGTGTGTGTCATTCTGAAATTAACAATACCACTTTTATTCTGAGTAAGAGAAATAAGGAAACAATATTCTGTGGTCACAGGTAGCCAGTAATTGAATAAGGGTCGACAGGTGACACGAGGTGTGAAGCAGATTTCCAGTTTATTGCCTTGATAAGAATGGAAGCTAATACATTTATCCAAATAAAATTATTGGGCTGACTATTTAGTCACAACTCTGGAGAAATAAAGTGGCAGAAAAACATACACCGTACTAGTCCACTAGGTCAAAATCAAGGAGAAAATAGTTTCAGACTAGAATTTGCTTTGACCATGACATGCATGTAAACCTTTTCTGAGCCCAAAGTGGGAGATTTTCACCAGCAAAGTTGGAGATTTTTTATTCATATAAACAAACAAGGAAGTCATCTGTTTAAAGTAGGATGATTTCTGAAAATGTGTACATTTTCCAATAATTTTGAACCTTGGAAGTGGCAGAATTCACATTATGCCATTAGACAGCATGGCAGTGAAAGACAAACATTCATATTTAAAACATAAAGATCTAAGCCACGAACAATTCAATCACGATTTTGAACCCACTCGGCCCTCATATTATGTTTTTACATTTTGCATTACAATCACAAACACTTTTCACACAAAATATTTTATGCAATTCTAGATTGGGAAATTTAGTATATACCTATATTTAGGGTTTTATTTCCATGGACAACCCAGCATTCTTCTAACACTGATTTGTACAGAAAAAACATGGACAATATGTATCAGTTTCAGTGAGAAGGTCAAAGTGTTTTTCAACATTCCTGTCTTGTCCTGATCAATCTGACTTTTACCTATGGACCTCTAATTGATAATACTTAATCGAACTGGGTAATCCATTATGCATTTCCTTTACCTGCTTGCCTTGCTGTACTTTTTTATAGGTCTGTTTTCTTGTTTCAAACATCTAACCAACAATGGTTATAATGCTGCCCATACTGTGAGATCAACTTTATCTTGAAAAATACTACACTCAGTCATTCTAATGATGTGTTATAGCCATTCCAGAGGGCCAAGCACAATCAAGGGAGATCTCCAACTTCTGGAGCATGACTTTGGTATGTCTTCCTCACAGGCTGGAATGTGGGCAACTCTTTACCTGGGACAACATTCTACACACAGTGACACCTGGGACCAGAATTGGGGATCCTATCAAAATTGTACATTTGGTCTGAGCTATCAATGACTGAATTAATGTACAACTTTCTACAACCACCAGTAGATCTAACCCATTCAGGATGAGATCCGAAATGTTTTAAAAACCCTACAGCAGCCATGTTAAATCTAATACAAACACTTACAACCCTTCAAACTTTACAAGTCTTGCTTGTACACTTTCCTTTGGCTACTCACTTTTATCAAGGACACTTGACCATATACCAAATTGTTCCTGTAAGCTTTCAACAAAATATGTGTAGTGTCTGAAAGGCCACTGAAATAAACCATACTAAACTGGGATCTACCTGGTAATAAATGGGACATGATCAGAATTTACTGTCAAGTATCAGGCATCTTTTGATCTTTACCCATGTCCTTCCATTCCATGTCCTTAAAATTCAATATTTTTAAGATATTATAATTGAATCACTGAAAAACTTGGCTTTACCTGTGGTAACAGAAATTAACCTCTTAGTTGGACCAATCTAGTACGAGCTTATCTTTCAATTTTACACACTTAGAATTGAGTACTTTTCTGAAATGATAATTGTTTTTCACCAAAATTCTTGGCCTAACATGTGCTGAAGGTGCCAATCTAATTTTTGATTGGGCATTTATCTAACTTTGAAACTACCCTTTTAGATTATACTGTTAATCTTTCATTGAAAGTGCATTCTGATTACAACTATAAAGATAATGAGTGAATATGTTACTATCTAACAAATTCTTTTAAAACAAAGTTTGTACAACTGTACCTCAGACTTTATATGAAGAAAAATGCACAACAAATTGAAATAAAAACTTAACAAGCAGTTTATGTTGAGTCACTTTGGACAATTGACCATTTTAAGGTAATTTTATTGTAGAACAACTTATGTTATCTGATTTTTGTACATTCTCACCAGAATACAAAATAAGCTAAATTTTAAGTAACTGTTTGAAAAAAAGTCATTTTGGCCATGTTTTATTAATCTTCAATCACAAACATTAAGGAACTTAATTACAGCTATTTTCATCCTGTTATTTAACATGACTGTTGTTTTTAAACCATTTCATTTGAAGTACAAGTATATGATTTGAAAATTCAACTAATTTTGTTAATTATCTTTCAAACAGTTTACAATTTGTTTATACATGTATGTTCAGCATATTACAAATGATCCTAGGCTAAACCAGCCTCAAAATAAACCAATCACTGTGCGGATTCTGCCAAAGATAGTTAAGAGAGTTAATTGTCAATCCCTGGCAAAGGCGTAAAATGACTAATATGCCTGATCAATAGGAGTAAATTAAATTTAAAGCATAAAATGGTCAATATGGCTCAAAATGAGTTTTAATAGAGATTAAGAAGAATTTGACAGGAACCTGAGCATCAGAGAACTATAATAATGCAGTCCTGAATCTTTTTTAGTGCTTAGGATACTTATAGATCCCATATAGTCATCAATCAAACCCTACTAAGTACTCATTGTAATCATCTCACTGAGCCCACTCTAATGGGAACATTCTGACTACAGTTCATATTTGTTGGGACAATTGAAATAATCAAAGCTAATAATAAACTAAAAAAGGTATAAAACAAACTTGCATACAAGGACATAATGCATGTAGAATGCAGATCTTTGCACAAAGAAGATTCAAAGACATGAAACCCAATTTTGTTACACAAAAAAGATCACTCTCTTTGAACATTTTTGCATGAAATCTGTTTGGACTATAGATAACAGTCTTCTAAAAGGTATTCAATTAAACACAGGCAAAAAAACTGACGTTTAGGCATTTTTTGAAGTACTTTGGGTTTTGCAAATGGTACAAGAACATAATTGCATACTTATGTTGGCAACATGGCCATAATACAGATACATGCCAAAGGTAAGGGACTTAAATAACTTATTGCTTAAGATATAAACCAGAGTCTTGTCCAAGTTTGGCCACCAAAGTGACTTTTCAATTATCTACAGGTTCAATTACTTTTGATAGACAGTTAAGTTAAAAGTTTTTTTATTACTTATGCATTAAATTACCTTTAAAAAGAGTTAATAAAATAAAATAACATGAAACAATGCAGACAGTGAGCTGTAAATTTAATCTGGGACTCATTAAACTAAGTATAGGTTTGATCCCAAAGGTTTACATGCTCAGATAACAAGGCAGGGTTATGACAAGGTCCTGTTCCCTGCAATATTGCCATAGAAAACATGTGTGGCATGGTCATTTAAGAGTGTTATCTGCTGTTAACACTCAGTGAACACTTGGTTACTGACAGGTTACAAACAAGCTGATGTTTTATAACTTTTAAGTCTCAAACAAGCCAAGAATAATTGACCTGGCTAATGCAAATATTGTAGATCCAGATAAGCTGGCTGGGATCTGTCTGGAAAGGGTCTGCACTATGGGATCTGTCAGATAAGGGTCTGCACTATGGGATCTGTCAGATAAGGGTCTTCTCTATGGGAGCTGTCTGATAAGGGTCTGCACTATGGGAGCTGTCAGATAAGGGTCTGCACTATGGGAGCTGTCAGATAAGGGTCTTCTCTATGGGAGCTGTCTGATAAGGGTCTGCATTATGGGAGCTGTCTGATAAGGGTCTGCACTATGGTAGCTGTCAGATAAAGGTATGTACTGTAGGAGCTGTCAGATAAGGGTTTGCACTATAGAAGCTTTCTGTTAAGGGTCTGTATTATGGGAGCTGTCACATTAGGTCTATTCTTGGGAGCTGTCAGATAAGGGTCTGTACTGTGGGAGCTGTCTGATAAGGGTCTGTACTATGGAAGCTCTCTAATAAGGGTCTGTACTATGGGAGCTGTCTGATAAGGGTCTTTACTATGGGAGCTCCCTGATAAGGGTCTGTACTATGGTGAGCTGTCTGATAAGGGTCTGTAATATGGGAGCTGTCTGATAAGGTTTTCTATTATGGGGGCTGTCTGATAAGGGTCTGTACTAAGGAGCTGTCTGATAAGGGTCTGTACTAAGAAGCTATCTGATAAGGGTCTGTACTATGGTGAGCTGTCTGATAAGGCTCTGTACTATGGTGAGCTGTCTGATAAGGCTCTGTACTATGGTGAGCTGTCTGACAAGGCTCTGTACTATGGTGAGCTATCTGATAAGAGTCTGTACTATGGGAGCTGTCTGATAAGGGTTTCTATTATGGGAACTGTCAGATAAAGTGCTGTACTATGGGGGCTGTCTGATAAGGGTCTGTACTATGGGAGCTGTCTGATAAGGGTTTCTATTATGGGAACTGTCAGATAAGGCTCTTTACTATGGGGACTGTCTGATAAGGGTCTGTACTATGGGGGCTGTCTGATAAGGGTCTGTACTATGGGGGCTGTCTGATAAGGGTCTGTACTATGGGGGCTGTCTGATAAGGGTCTGTACTATGGAAGCTATCTGATAAGGATTTGTATAATGGGGGCTGTCTGATAAGGGTTTGTACTATGGGAGCTGTCTGATAAGGGTCTCTACTATGGGTCTGTTTTGTTTTGTTTTTTGTTACATCGCAAGAACACAAATATGGTCATATTGGCAACATCCAGCTTATTATTGGTGGGGGAAGACCACCAGCGCACTGCTGGTAAGCTGGAATACCTCCCCACATGAAAATTCTCACCCTGACAGGGACTCAAACCCACATGGTGTGGGGTTGAGGAGTTTCAAGTCAACAATTCTAACCGCTTGGCCATGGGCACCCTGTGTACTATGGGAGCTGTCAGATAAGGGTCTGTATTATGTGAGCTGTCAGATAAGGCTCTGTATTATTGGTGCTGCCTGATAAGGGTCTGTACTAAGGAGCTATCTGATAAGGGACTGCACTATGGGAGCTGTCAGATAAGGCTCTGTACTAAGGAGCTATCTGATAAGGGTCTGTACTATGGGAGCTTTCTGATATGAGTCTATACTATGGGAACTGTCTGATAAGGGTCTGTACTAAGGAGCTATCTGATAAGGGTCTGTACTATGAGAGCTGTCTGATATAGGTCTATACTATGAGAACTGTCAGATAAGGCTCTGTACTAAGGACCTATCTGATAAGGGTCTGTACTAAGGAGCTATCTGATAAGGGTCTATACTATGGGAGCTGTCTGATAAGGGTCTGAACTAAGGGAGCTGTCTGATAAGGGTCTGTACTGAGGAGCTATATGATAAGGGTCTGTACTAAGAATCTATCTGATAAGGCTCTGTACTATGGGAGCTGTCTGATAAGGCTCTGTACTATAGGAGCTGTCTGATTTGGGTCTGTACTATAGAAGCTGTCTGATAATGCTCTGTACTAAGGGTATTAAGGAGCTATCAGATAAGGGTCTATACTATGAAAGCTGTCTGATAAGGGTCTGTACTAAGGAGCTATATGATAGGGGTCTGTACTAAGAATCTATCTGATAAGGCTCTGTACTATAGGAGTTGTCTGATTTGGGTCTGTACTATAGAAGCTGTCTGATAATGCTCTGTACTAAGGGTATTAAGGAGCTATCTGATAAGGGTCTTTACTATGGGGGCTGTCTGATAAGGCTCTGTACTATATGAGCTGTCTGATAAGGCTCTGTACTATAGGAGCTGTCTGATAATGGGTCTGTACTATAGAAACTGTCTGATAAGGCTCTGTACTATAGGAGACATCTGATTTGGGTCTGTACTAAGAAGCTATCTGAAAAGGCTCTGTACTATGAGGGCTGTCCGATAAGGGTCTGTACTATGGGAGCTGTATGATAAGGGTCTGCCCTATAGGAGTTGTCTGATATGGGTCTGTACTAAGGGAGCTTTCTGATAAGGCTCTGTACTTACTCAGGACCTAAACTAATTGCTAAACAAGTCAAAGCTATTTCTCAAATTACTTGGAATGCAGTAAGTTAAATAACTCAAGAGGAATATAATTATGTTCTAAACAAGTATTCTGGGTTAATAGTTAGATGGCTATGTTGAATTCAAAATTTTAATCTTAATGTACTTGAAGTTAATTGAAATATTTACATCTAATTGAGTTTATGGGTAAGCTAATGCACATGTTGCGCAGTCATATGCACAAAAGTCATTAAAAAGCACCCTGATGCAGTCACATGCATGACAAATTAATATTAATGTGATATTCAGATGAAATGTAAAAGATTAAACAAGAAATATAATACACCATATATAGATGCCTTGCATATATGAACACTGAAAATACAATTTTCTTGGTTATTTGCAGGAATAGTGTCTCATAGTGTTTTAATACAGTTGGTGCTGTATTATTATGACTACAGTTATTATTTGGATATTATCATTGTGTTGACTGTCTCAAGTCTTTTTAATTCATATAATTTTACTATTAACCTTCAACATCTATTACAAAGTCCCAACATCTATGTTTTCTTTCTTTTATTTTTACTACTTACTATTTTTTAACATTTAAATATTTTATTAGTGCAGACTTATTCCTCAATCTGCAATTGATATTTCATTCCAGTACTTAACAATTTGTTGTGATGTTGTTTCACTGTTTACTTAGGTGTAGACTGTCCCCATAGCTTGACAACAGCATAAATCCACTGCAAGATGCCCTCACATTCAGCTTAACTGGCATGAATAAATTTATTGCGACACATCTTAAACAAAGATTTATTAAAGCAAATATTTAGAGATCTTAAAGCCTAGTCCATAATTGTGAGTGACGTATTTTTCAAATGCCCCCTTCAGACAATAACCTCAGTAAGATACAAGACTTTGTGGCACCCTAGTATTCTACAGAATGTAATAAATACATATTTCATCAATTGATTTGCTATGTATATAACTCTATAATTGCTATCAAAGCTGCTAGCTAGATTACAGATACAATAGCTCACTCAATCAGAAAATTCTGAGAAAAACTCACAAATATCATCACAGCTATTAATAAAAATCATTTATCTACTAAAATTTGTAATCCTTAAAATTTTTGTAATGAAATAAGAGTTAACATTCTTTTCAGAAATCCTGTACATATAAATTCAGGTTCATGAAAAGTTTCTTATGTTTTATGACAGGGCTTTCCAAAGGAGAACCTAGGTGCAGTGTCATCGAAACATCTCAGGCCCCTTTACTTTCATAATACTCCTTCCAAACTATCCATATTCAATATTCAATTGTGTTTTATTTTTAAAATTAGAACAATTGTCTGTCTACCTGTTGATGGACTTAATTGTTTTCATAATGTATGGTCCTATCAAATAGTTTCTATAATGATGATAATGGCCATGACAGAAGTAAGTTCCAGTAGGAGGACAGAACAAAAACAATCTCAAAGAACTGGAAAAGGACATACAAATAGGGAGTTGTGATTATTAGAACAAAGGTTAATTTGCAGAAAAAGTGGACTGTAGGCTCAATGATTAAAAGGACTATGAGGCTAAGAATGGTGTTCATGATGGTCATAATGATTATCACGCTGAAATTGAAACAGAGTAAACTATAAAACAAGGCACCACCTACCCTAGATTAATCATGTCCTCTACTGCCTCCTCCTCTTCCCGGCCACGGTTGTCATGGTGACTGTGGCCGTTCATGGTCATGTGACTGTCAGCCATTATACGTGCTGCAATCTATACAGGTCCACGTCTGAAACATAGTCAACATTCATTGGTCAAAATTACAAATTATGACTTCTTTAATGTGAAAGGTGGAATCTAAAACAAAATTAATTAGGTAATTGCATTTGTTTTACAATTTGAACAAAAGACCTATACACATAAAGTAAGGCCATACTACATCCTTCCTTCAAATAAATCATTGTGCAATAGAGAGAAAATAGAAGTATAGAAAGAGAGTACACAGACAACAAGTGTGAAGTAAAATATATAAGTAATAGTTTTTGTTCTGTTCATCTTTATCATTTTAAACAGATTTCAAAAAAGAGTGTTTGAATGAGCATGAAGACCTTCACACAATCAAGTCTCATACTGATGTACTGACTAGACAAATCAATTGAAAGTTCATGTTCATCAAAGTACAAATTGTAAGACACAATCTCATCATCTCATTGTATTATTATGACCAGACTGCATTTTTGTGACCAGTTAAATATTGGCTCTCAATAAACAGATAAATGGCAAAAGATAAATCTATTTTATGCAGAATTTGACAAATGCTTACTTTAGGCAGTGTTTACAGTCAATGACACAGATATTTTAACGATACTGTCACATGTCCTTGTTTACTGTCCCACTTCATGGGTTTAATTTCTATAGGTGTAAGTAAAGCCAGGCCAGGTAACTCAGGTAATTTGAGCAAGAAATAGGTCCATGGTACAATGGGAGGACCTGTTGATAAATTAGAAAAAGAAATCTTCCTAATAGATGGAGACAGCAGACAAGAATTGTCTAGAAATTGGGATAGATGAATAAAGAGGAACAGCAGCTGTCAATTCAACTACTAGCAGTCCTTCTGTCATGTCAGTAATGTCCTATATTGGTTCAACCCAGGGTAGGTTGGGCTTGTATGGTTAAGGGACACTGTATAATGGATGAGTTGGGGTTTCGATAAACTGTTTATTTCAAAATTAATAAACATGTGTACACAAGCAACAAATATGAAGTGGATGTTATCATTTGTATAAGAACAATTACTTATGTAATATAATTAACTTACCCAACTGTTTAATATAATTAAGATGTACACTTTTTAAACGGTATTATCAAGATATGAATGACAATTTACAAACTGAAACTTTATCTCCACTAGTGTGCTAAATTTTAAATTTGTGTTATCAATCAAACTGTTGAGAAAAAGATGAAAAATGAGTGCAGCAGCTGTGGATTAAAACACTTGCTAGTCAAGAACTATGATCATTATCTTTTGCAGAAATATCCCAACATCTTATGAATGATAACATTAAACTTGTAGTGTAAGCGGTTAAAAAAACAGCTCCAGGTACACAAGAAGGCCATCATGATCCTATTTTGCTCACCTGAGTGCCCTAGACATTAAGAAATAGTGAGCAAGGAATATCAGACCAAAATACTTGTAAAACATGTACACAAGCAACATTTGGGCAATCAGTTTCAATTTTTTACTACATAACCGTATATCGAAAATGAACCCACCCATGGTGGACATGTTTTTTATGGATAACAATTCTTGCCTCCTTTCACCCAAAGTTACTACACAGCAATATCTGTCTTGGATACTATTAAAAAATTGCTTTTCATAATAACTCATTTGATATTTGTAGTATTTCGGTTCTTCGGAATGACATACTACCTTTCATTTGACAGTAACTTGTGTGAGGTTGTATTCTTAATGTCAGTTCCGTGTGTAATTATAAACCACAGTAGCACATACTTATGTAATAACACTGCTTTGTTGCAACATTAAAACCATCGGGATTAAGGACATATAACTGTTTATGTTTCTCTCAATTTATCTTCATCCATTTCAATTTAAATGTGTGAAGCTGGTTAAGTTTAGGTAAAAGTAAACATTGTTCTTTGTATACATATTCCAGATATGAAAATTCTTCCATACAAAACAATGATGAAAATAAAAATTATGATACCGAGAAAGAAAAACATACCATATTTCAGAAAAATTCTACCTAACCAATAATGATTTGAATAAGGTAAGGATGAAGTGCATGTGTATTTTCTGCTTGTACACTTTAGTTTATAGTTAATTGTTATAATGTTCTTCTACTTGTACATATGTTACATCTTGGAAAACCTTTTAAATGGTGTTGGGTTTTGCCTTTTTATTTTGTTTTAAACTATTCTGTGGTCTTAGGAATTATCATTATCCATATTTTTTCTGAAGATTTATACTATACTGAAAACTTTCTAATAAAAAACAGAACTTTTCAAATATGCCTTACTTGCTCCCATATTGCTTTAACTTGTTCACCTGTCTCACTTTTGTGTATTTTTCTGATATTGCTGTATAGTAACTTTGGGTGAAAGGAGGCAAAAATTTGTCTGAACAAATTGTGTCTTTTGCAAAAATGTTTGTGTGATAAAAGTCTGGGACAAGGAATGAAATCTCACAAAGTCTCACGTCAGGTCTTAGGTTTGAACACAGAACCCACTGATCCAAACCTTAACCTCTTGACCAAGAACACTTCAACCATGTTATAAATACTTTCTTGGTGTGTTGCACATTCCTTTTATGCAAGTGAACTGATCACCCAAATCTTTAATAAGATCATTTTGAAAACTTGACATGACAGGGCTAGGGTTTGATTTGAAATCCTTTAATTCAGAGTAAAAATAAAATACAATCTCTTGACCACAAACTCTTCAGACTTGCTACAAAAGCATTCCTGCATGCTGGCAGCACTGGAAATACCATTTTTAGATTTGCGTGAACCTTACAGAAATAATTTATGTGTATGCGTGAGTATCTTTAAATATTGCATAACAATTGCATTTAAAGTCAGCCTTTACTAAGCAAAGGATAATTCAGAACAAGCTTTTTCTGGCTATGAACTGTTTCGTTGCTAATTATCTCAATTTGTTAGCATGCAATACAAACTTCAAAGGACATTCCAAAGAGCATTTCTATCTACTTTCAACTTTTAATAACACAAAAAAATAAACCAAAAGGCTCTCATTTTCTGCCATGTTTGAATGAAAGTTAGACACACAAAATAAAGATAAATAAAATAGAATGCATTTTCCGAATCTGCAAAACAGACTTTCCCCCATGTGCAAATTTCAGTGAGCATTCCATGTACAGGCGTCACGCTCCAGTGTGTGGCCAATATTATGACCTAGTGTGGTATCATATCATGATCACAGCATGCTATACACAGTGAAGGCAGTACTATATCTGCTTCAATTAGACAACTTCTAGATAACTGCAATATTGTTGGTATGATAATAAGCCGAACAAACATGAATGGAAATTAACAAAACAAATTCAATCTTTCTTGCAGGACAAGTATTTTATATATAGCAGCCTGGGATTTTAACAGGCCTTTATGCAACCAAAATAGTAAAGGACACACTACCATGTAACTTCAGTACTCTAGGTGTGATAAGATAAGGTTTCTCAAAATAAAGTGGGAATGTAAGCCCTCACATTCCTTATGTTTCACTTTTCTACAGTACCCGCTGCCAACTTGACAAGCTTGTGACCACAAGGAGATCATGCTTTTGATATTGGTTTAAATGTAAAAATGTTCTGTACTATTTAAATGTAATAAAATCAACACATTTTTTTTAAAGTAAACATTCCTTGGCTAAAGTTTAACAATGACAAACAATATTAATATTTTAACCTGTTGGGTCACAGAGAGATTATAGCTATACTAGGTTTTCTTACAGCAAATTAGCCCAAATTTGCATATTTTATAAAAATTTAAAACATTGCAGCAGACATAAAAGATGATAACAAAGAAAATTTTACTCAATCTTAATCTAGCTTTCAGTGAGGCATGGAGAAATGTATGTTGTAGTAATTGCTGCATGGCAACTAGCTGATTGTATTGTTTGTCATGTTAATTATTGAACATGAGCAGCTGGTGCGGGTGAATCAGTGGTGATGGTCTATCAGAGTATATCCCACCCTCATCTATATATCAGGTGGGGGAGTTGAAGGCAGAGTTGGAAAATATCCACCATAAGTGTGGGAAATATGTTTAATCAATAGGTGACTGGTGAGTATGTTAATTATGAGATTTCACCTTTAGGAAGAATTCTTGCATCCTAGCTCAATGCCAATATCTAAGCTGCTGAGACAAATTGGGTCAAATGAGATTGAGGGCTGTTCAAGAAGCTTTGCATTAATCATTGATTCTTGAGTCATAAATCATATTTTGTTTTTGAAAAATATTGTAGAGACACAATTACAGACTTTTTAGCAATGTCCAGCTATTTACGAGGAGGAAGACTCCAGACAAATTTCTGGATAGAACCACTGGCACACTGCATGTAGCTGAAAGACCTTCCCACATCATAAGCTCTTCACCTTGACCAAAACCAAAACCCATGCACAAAGAGGCTAAGCAGCAAGAGTATTTAAGAAATCCAGAATTGCTTCAAACGTGGAATGTATATAAGACCAGAACCTCTATAGTCTTTTCAGAAAAAAAAGATTAGCTGTTTTGTTAATGCAACTGTTATGCAAATTTTGAATCTCAATTTTTTTGTCAGATTTTGCTTTTGACATTACAAATCTTTATCATATACATTTGATAATTCAGTGACAAATATGGCATATATTCAATGGAGTGTGCTTTTCTGAGTTCATATTACATCCTGTTGGAAATCTGGCACTACTTTTCACACTATATAGTCAACTTAAATATTTGGTCTTCATAAAAAGGGTCATAATGTATAAACTGTTATTTATTGTGAAAAATATGACAAATAGAATCTGAAATATATACAAAATAATGTTAATTATAGTACATAAACATTTGCTTAAAATAAAAACATTGTTACAGATTTGTAAATGTGAATTCAGTTATTTTATCTTAAAAATGTCTTGAATCCTCATGCAGCAATGTACCAAGATCAGCAATGTAAGTACACAAATGTTATTGTTTTCATACTTTCATCATTGTAGAGCTGAGAGTAATGTGATATTCTGCACGTAATTCAAGTATTTTTAAATTTGGTTAACAATTAATTGCTTAATTCAAATACCTATGTATAATGTCTCAATGTAAGATCCATGAATACTTTTATCTTATGTTTGAACAATGTAATTCACAACAATTGTATGTTTTCTGTTTGTTTTCCTGTTGATTACTGCCCTTAAGAACCTTTTTATTACTAAAAGAATCTTCTCATAATAATAAAAGGGCTATCAGTACAGTGGTTTGTTGCATTTGGTTTTAGTTGTAATTAGTAAGTCCTGAACTATCAGTACAGTGAACAGATATTGGATTACAGGATTGTAAGTCCTAAACTATCAGTACAGTGAACAGATATTGGATTACAGGATAGTAAGTCCTGAACTATCAGTACAGTGAACAGATATTGGATTACAGGATTGTAGGTCCTGAACTATCAGTACAGTGAACAGATATTGGATTACAGGATTGTAAGTCCTGAACTATCAGTACAGTGAACAGATATTGGATTACAGGATAGTAAGTCCTGAACTATCAGTACAGTGAACAGATATTGGATTACAGGATTGTAAGTCCTAAACTATCAGTACTGAGAACAGATATTGGATTACAGGATTGTAAGTCCTGAACTATCAGTACAGTGAACAGATATTGGATTACAGGATTGTAAGTCCTGAACTATCAGTACAGTGAACAGATATTGGATTACAGGATTGTAAGTCCTGAACTATCAGTACTGAGAACAGATATTGGATTACAGGATTGTAAGTCCTGAACTATCAGTACAGTGAACAGATATTGGATTACAGGATTGTAAGTCCTGAACTATCAGTACTGAGAACAGATATTGGATTACAGGATTGTAAGTCCTAAACTATCAGTACAGTGAACAGATATTGGATTACAGGATTGTAAGTCCTGAACTATCAGTACAGTGAACAGATATTGGATTACAGGATTGTAAGTCCTGAACTATCAGTACAGTGAACAGATATTGGATTACAGGATTGTAAGTCCTGAACTATCAGTACAGTGAACATATATTGGATTACAGGATTGTAAGTCCTGAACTATCAGTACAGTGAACAGATATTGGATTACAGGATAGTAAGTCCTGAACTATCAGTACAGTGAACAGATATTGGATTACAGGATAGTAAGTCCTGAACTATCAGTACATAGAACAGATATTGGATTACAGGATAGTAAGTCCTGAACTATCAGTACAGTGAATAGATATTGGATTATAGGATAGTAAGTCCTGAACTATCAGTACAGTGAACAGATATTGGATTATAGGATAGTAAGTCCTGAACTATCAGTACAGTGAACAGATATTGGATTACAGGATAGTAAGTCCTGAACTATCAGTACAGTGAACAGATATTGGATTACAGGATTGTAAGTCCTGAACTATCAGTACAGTGAACAGATATTGGATTACAGGATTGTAAGTCCTGAACTCACTCAATGGTCACATTTATCAAAGCGACTCAAACCAAATATAGCAGCCCATATTTGTTAACAGTATTAATAATCCCATTTTGTATGACACTTAAATTTTATGTTATATTTAATATAAGATTACGTCTACTCAGTCCCAAAGGTTAAACACGTAATTGTTTTCCCAGTATTACGCATACATTTTATTAATTTTAACATGAATTAAATAGTAGGAATTGCATAGTGGGAAATATGTATGTTGGTGATCCTTCCATATTTTCATACAAAAAGAACCTGTCACAAATACTGAGTTAATTAGATTCATACATTAGTTTCAACCTCATAAATGTTTTCCAGACCCACTCTGATTTTAACCATTTTCATTAAACTACACAGAGAGGGGAAAATGTGTTACAACATAAATTATTATACTGTTTCATAGAAAAACTAATGCAGGTAGTGTGTACAGTCATGCATGAAATAAGAAGTGAAAACACTGGTTGGTATCAACATAAAAGATAAGATATTTTTAATTAAGAGGGCCACAAATGGAAACTGTGCCTTCAAAACATCAGAGAGCTGAAAGGTGGTAAAATTTATGGAGAGTTGAACTTTTTTTTTTCTTTGATGGTTTTAACACATAACAATCAAGCATTTATGATTAACAATATAAAACTAGTAATTTTATGGTTCATATTTGTGTCAACAGTGATGCATTATTTATAGATAAAGATAATACATCAAACATTTTAAATTTTCTCTTTTAAAGCATGCAGTTACTGTCAAAAAGGTGCGCATTCTAAATTCAACAGCTGCATTGATCCAAGAATTCCAATGTTCAGCTATTACTACTCCAGTCAACAACAGCAATGACATACCCACTTATAAATTACTGAAAGTGATAAAGCCTAAAATTCATAATCATTTTACTCATGTAAAGCATAAAAACACTTTAAAAGAAATAGATGTAATTGTACTCACTTATTTATGTATTATATTCCAGTGTACTTCCATGGTTTATTCAGGGATATGAATCCATCCATACTGGGTAAAACTATCCAGTGTGAATCACATACATTCTTGGATCACTCTGAAAAATAAAAAACAAGGGTGTATATGAAACATGTTCCATTCAATCATCTCTGTAAGGGACATTGTGTGACCAGGATTATGAGCATTCCAACAGACCCAACCGGGACAACTCTCCATAGTTCAAGTCCAGGTTTATCATTTATCTTCTAGCAGCAATAAAACAATTTATTTTTGCAAAAACCTAAATTCATTATGGAAGACCCCTCTTTGGCAAGGCCCAGTGCTCATAAATCTTTTAGTCAAAAATCATTCTCAAGGATCTGATTGGTTGAATTATAAATGCAATTTGAAATTTAGCCAATCAGATGCTTGATGATTTCAGACTTAAGATTACAGATTTATTACCTATATGGTAACTGGGGTTTTATTCATAAGGAATCTACATTATTTTTAAACTAAGAAATTTCATTAACTCTAAAAATAATTCCTTAGTTAAAAGAAAATATCTAAAGTTTCACACATACAATCATTTGTATGCCACAAGTGTCCAATTGTGGTATAACTATCGACAATATAAGGTATGCCCGAATTGTCTAATTGTAGTATGAGTCTCCATAATATAAGGTATGCCACAAGTGTCTAATTGTGGTATAACTATCCACAATATAAGGCAGTGAAAACCACAAGTGTCTAATTGTGGAAAGAGTATCCATAATATAAGGTATGCCACAAGAGTCTAATTGTGGTATAAGTATTCACAATAAAAGGCAAGCCACAATTGTCTAATTGTGGTATAACTATCCACAATATCAGGTATGCCACAAGTGTCTAATTGTGGTATAACTATCCACAATATATGGCAAGCCACAAGTGTCTAATTGTGGTATAACTATCCACAATATAAGGCAAGCCACAAGTGTCTAATTGTGGTATAAGTATTCACAATATAAGGCAAGCCACAATTGTCTAATTGTGGTATAACTATCCACAATATAAGGTATGCCACAAGTGTCTAATTGTGGTATAACTATCCACAATATAAGGCAAGCCACAAGTGTCTAATTGTGGTATAGGTATCCACAATATAAGGCAAGCCACAAGTGTCTATTTGTGGTATGAGTTTCCACAATATAAGGTATGCCCCAATTGTCTAATTGTGGTATGAGTCTTCATAATATAAGGTATGCCACAGTTGTCTAATTGTGGTATAAGTATCCACAATATTAGGAACATTTATACGTGTATGCCACAGTCGTCAACTTGTGGTATAAGTATCCACTATATGCATGTGCCACAATTGTGCATAATTGCGTTATGACAATTTATTGTTTACCACAAGATGAATGAAAATTTGGATTATTAAAACAGGTGTTGGTCCCCTTATATAAGCCTGAGAAAACAGTGTGAACATTCCAGAAGATCTAGCTAAACACAATTGTCTTGAGCTATCTATCTATGATGAAAGAATGCAACAAAAAATTAGAGTCAACAAGGGATAGGCACCTAGTATAAAATGTGTTAACAGTGACACAGCAGTCTAAGAGTTTAAGGAACACCTGAAACTAAGATCATGTTGGAACCTCCTCCTTGGACTACACTTTCCTACAGTGTCAGTTCATTACATTTATCTCTGGTCACATGATTAGAGTACATTAGGTCACATGACAACAGGTTTAACGTCCTTAGAAATTTAAAAAAAAAAAATAGAAAGTTTCAACTCAGTTTCACAAATAGCTTGTGAAATATTAGCTTATAATCTGCTGCAGGGTAAAATGTGGAAGTAAGAACAAATCGAACATGTTACTGTGGTAAAAGGATGCTGGAACCAGCTTATATAGGATGAGACAAGAGCATAGACACAAAATGCAATATGCAAGTAAGTATAATTCTTCCAGCTGTCCCATTCTGCCCCAACCTCCACCCATTAAAAAAAATGGACAAATACTTGTCTTATCAGAAGCTCAGATATTTTTGACTTCATGAGCATAAGTTTACTTATTTAACAGGTTTCAAATACCATTCTTAACAAAGGCATTATTGTTCCACTCCATTGAATGTCTTGTAAGAAGAGTGACTCGATCCTTAGCCTGCTTTCCACAAATTTAATCATGATTAAGCAAATAATTAAGAACCAGGTCAGCTGTCTCTGGCTTAGAGCTACTGACCAAGTTCTGCATATTTTGCTGCTAATTCTCCAGCAGTATATGTCTAGGCACCTGTGCATGCAGTTGTGGGATTATCACTACAAATAAGTGTGAATTATTGACAAAATGTAGCATGATAAGGGCAAAATAATCTGTTTTCAAATTTGTTGGATCCCTGTCAAATACACATTTCCTTTTGTTAACACCTTTTCAGCTCTAAATCATGCTCTTTAATCTAAATCGAAAGATAATAAAGGTCAATTATTCCTTTGTCTGTGATTTGCTGTGGAATGAGACTTTAATGACAATGTCACTGAATGTAAGTATTAATTAAATGATAAGACAAAAGAATGCATGTTGTAATAATGTTAATTGAGGTGTTGAGTATAAATGACAAATATGGAACTTGCAAATAAATTAAGTTGATATTTGAAAGATTGTTGGTGGGACAAAAAATTGAAGAAACAAACAGTTATATATATTTTGTCATATCTTTTAGTTGATTTGAAAGACAATGTGCAGAACTTTTTAGTTTTTCTTTGAGAACTTCTTACAACATTTCCACATTCATTTAAAGATAGTGTATCTCTATTATGTTACATGTATGCACCTGGGGATTAGTCCTCTACACTATGGCCTCAATCAAGGTTATTAAGGTCATACAGACTTGATAAACTAACAGTTAGACAGTCTAAAACACCTCAGACCTGAATAACCTATTGCTGCCATTCAGTTCACAGTCTTAAATGGACCTGCTATCAGCATGTGGTATTTCATCCAATGCCAACTTCAATCCCACATTTAGTAACAAGTACTAATAACTTTGGTCTACCTGTGTATAATGAGATCCTTGAACTGCTCATACAGCCAATAGTGAAGAAATTAGGGTGAATATTTATTAGTGCAAATTTAACAGATGTTCTGGTTAATGTTTTTTGTTTTTTCACTAGCCATCATAAGATAAGAATGCAATAGATATAATGTTATAGATGTAATAATAAAGCAATTTTAGCTTATTTCTACCTAAAGACCGTTTTTAAGTCAAATTTACTAAACAAGAAAGCAGGGTCAATCAATTTCAAATCTTACTTAAAAATACCATAGTCATATTAGTACTAGTATTGGCAAACCTTATAGAATACCATTTAACAAATATTGTTTGTTGTGTTCATCATCCCATCAACAATCTTTCAGTTGTCTGGAGAAAGCATTCAACTGAAGCTTTTTCAGTGTTGTCTTTGCTGTGTACAGCACACCGTTAACACCTGGCATGAAACAACACCCAGTCACATTATCCTGACACAAAGTCAACTAGACTTGGGCCTTACCTTATGCATTGGCATAGGGTAGACACTTAAACATATTTATGACTTTGCTATTTCATAGCCCAGGTACAAACCCATGACCTGCAGGATCTGGAATCCACACTGTCCTACCAAGTCCAGTTTGAGACATCTTGATAAACAGAATATGCCAGCCTTTTTTTGTTTTCATTGTCTTAACAGTGGAATGTGTCAAGTTAATGTGTTATGTCTTATATTTGTCACATAGTTGAATAAATTCACATTAATTTCAATTACCTACAAGAACAGGTAAGTTCTGTGAGGAGACATTTAAAGACTGAATATTATGTCCCTGTGGTTTCTCTACAACACATGGTCTGTCAACCCAGCATCATGTTTACATTCTCATAATAAGGTATTTATGTTTTGTCGTTGGTCTGTAACCTCGGCTGACAGTCTTATTATATTTTAATGAGCACAAATACATAAGTAATGAATGGAAATGAGGTGGTACAGGATGGGGGATCCAAAAATAAGCTAATGAGTTAAAGATGAGATTAAAATAAAAAAGATAAAATGTTCAGTTAAATAAAAAAAAAAAATGAGACAGAGACAGTATTTTAAGATTCATCATAGTTGTCATAGATGTTTATTACCTATACAGTTACATGCTATCTGTGTGTAATGCTATATTTTGATCTTTATATAAATATTATTCTTTGTCTATTGTTTGTGAAAATAAAATAAATTTCCAAAGGGTAAACAAGTGTGTGAGTATAAAATATAGGTTGGAACCTAAAACATATAATAACAACTGCTGTATGTTATATCAATTACAAATGTTCACAAAATGTTATCAATGATTAGGTAAACTTTCAGTCAAATACTGTCAAACATTGAGTAAATATGGACACAGTACAGCATTCCTTACTTGGGCAAAAAAGTTTTATTTAAAAACCAATATCTTCAACTAACATTTGCAGATCAAGTTGACGAACGGAAAATCAGTGCAAGAAATTATTTTTATGTCCATATGATTGTCTGACCTGAATAGGCACTCTCCACAAAAGAAGGCAACAAAGTTCACACAGTTAACTCTTAACCTGCTAAGCACAATATGGTCAAGCTTATGAAAATATTGTATATCCAGATAACCCAGTGCCTTCCAAGAGCATTTTTCTCAGGTTTAGCACTATATTCTTCCAAGTTTTAAGCAATATGAATCATTCTATCTGAATGCTGCTGCCTGCAAAAAGAAATATCAACAAGTACTAGTTATCAGAAATAAGGCAGAAAAAGGGCTAAGTGTGACATAAAACCATCAAGACATGCACCCGTGAACAAATAATACTAAATCACCATTGATCCTTTTGATTATAAGGGCTGATTGCACACTCAAGTTGTTGCAATAATCTCTGCTATTGAAAGGTCCTCTTGCGAAGTTTACACAACGTGATTATGTTTGTTAATCATAATAACCTAAATGAAACAGCTAATTCATGTGCTCAGTTTTTCTCGTACCATAATGATTGGTTTATGCACAAAGTAGGTTTTTCGAAGGGAACTTGAGTAAATGTAATGACATTTAAAAATATTGACAATTGAAAGTTGAAATGCACTGAAAATGTAGTAGAAATGTTTTAATTTAGCAATTTATAATAAGCTTGAAAGTAATCTTGTTTTTTGCCCATTTTGTAAAAGACAATACAAAATCATAAAAGATTGTATTCTGTATATTTGGTGTTTTGCACCAGGTGACCTTCAGTTATCATTTATGAAGAAAGATTCTAAAGACTTACTTAACTAAGACTGACACAAGATTATAAGCCTCCTTTGTTAGCTTTACCACATGGAAACTTACAGGCTTTGTCGATATTACCATTTTTAATATGAGATGATCAAGATGATTTGAAATAAATAAAACAACATTTTGTCAAGTAACCATAAGCAAGATCAAAACATGTATCAGTAATCATATTGATTCTATAATATAATGTTCATCTAGGAGAAAATGCTACAATTCCTTTGTTTTTTATCTAAATATAACACAAATGGTCGGAGTATAAACCATGGCCAAAGCTAACTGATCAACGATGTTACAAAAATGTTGACCTGATAAAACAACTTTGAACCTCAAGTAGATCAAAAAGATCCCCTACGACAAGAGACAAGTCCATCTAAGAGGAATGCGGTGTGATTTACCTGGGCTTACAGGGCCTGATAAAAGGAGTCAATTTAATTTTGTGTACCAAGCTATATATCCCTTATTTCTCAACAAACCACTTTATCAAGCTTATTTCTCAACAAACCACTATACCAAGCTATGACGTATCCTTCAACAAACCAATATATCAAGCTATATATGATTATTCTTGAACAAACCATTATACCAAGCTATATATGATTATTCTTCAACATAACCACTATACCAAGCTTTTATACAACTTATTCTTCAACATAACCACTATACCAAGCTTTTTACAACTTATTCTTCAACATAACCACTATACCAAGCTTTATTCAACTTATTCAACAAACCACTTTACCAAGCTATATGACTTACCCTTCAACAAACCACTATACCAAGCTATATACGATTATTCTTCAACAAACCACCATACCAAGCTTTATACAACTTATTCTTCAACATAACCACTATACCAAGCTTTATACAACATTTTTTCTCAACCAAACCCTAAACTGATGGTACTCACTGAAACTCAAAATTTCAATGAGTACCGATGAAACAGGAGTTGGAGGAGAAATAAAGTATTTATTATCCGAGATAGTGCCACATAAGATTATTAACCTTCTAGAGGCAATTTATCATTCTTCTCTGAAAGTGGGACTTTGTATGACAGTCAGGTTTGTAAGCTCTCAGCTTAGTTTTGACTTAGTTAGATATGTCTAGTTGTTATTAAATAAAGATTCTACAGGTTGAACTGACCTCTGTTTAGAGAGAATGCCTCTAAATTCAACTGAAATGTTGTTTTGAAAATGAGGACCCAACCAAACCATAAAGAGGGGTTATATTTGTTTTGTTTTGAGTGGTAAAGATGCTCATCCTTAGGAAATTTCATGTTAAACTTACTAAGTTATGTTGCAAAAATCTTGGCCAGAGCTACTAAAGCCAAGCGATTATTGACACCTCATTAAATTACCTGTATGTTCCATTAAAATCTCAAACCTGATACAATAACAAGATTATTCAAATTAGAAAGAACAAAAAATACCAAACCTGCCCAAGGATATTATTTATTTAAAATAAGATTTACAAAATATGAATTTCTATATATGACAAAAGAACTTGCACTTGAATTATTTGTAAATTTACTTTAAAAAAAGTTAAATGTAGTTTTTCTGTTAACTTGCATGGTTACATAAAAGCTGACTTGTTTAACACTAACGTTTATACCCCTCCTCAAATACTGATTACCTAACATTAATCTGGGTTCATCTGAATCAACAGCTATGGATTATTCCTGATGATAATCTGTCATAATACTCTAACATGTTGGGACATTTCCAAATAATCATTGTTTACTTTACTCAGGTGCTTTACTTTAGATTATAGCTTAAGCTTCAAAGTCATTCTCCAACCAGTAACTTTCCAACCTAGTTTTTCATAAAAATTAAAGAACCAACTGAAATGAAGACGAGCAAACTAAACAAATTGATTGAGACAAAATGCAATCAGTTTTAAGTACCTAGTAAAAATAAACAGATTAACTTTGATCAACTAGTATACAGGCAACCAAGGGGTCATAGGGCATGTGGTTGTGAATAGCACATACTATTCTAACCAAATTTCTGTACTTTGATGGAACAAACTCATGAATGGAAATTGTTACAATTTGCTCATACAATTTTTTAAACTTAACCTGTGTTAAATTGGTGATAGAATAACAACATGCCAAGATTCTTCTTTATGTTTTAATTATCAAATGGACAAAACCAAATCCAGAGGACCTCAGCCTAAACCATGAATCCAAGAAAGGATGATTGTTGGTGTTACGACACACAGACAGACATACTGATGGATGGACATGGTGATAACTCTTAATGCTTCGTTACCAGTATATGTATTACCAATTTTCATAAAACTTACATCTTCTTGTAGGTTAACATTGTTTCATTAAACAGTACATAGTTTTCTAATACCAAACACACAGATCACTAGGTGTAGCGTCTATATTTGGGTGCAGATTGCATCTTTGATTGTATTTTAAGTTTAATGTAAAGTTGCTGCCAAGAAAGCGCAAAGCAACTATATAAAAATGCAGTCATTGCTTAACTGTGCACCACAGGAAATAAAATCTGCTTTAAATCAGGTATTTTGAGACAATACTCTATTGTATGCTACTATTGTAAACTGTTTATCTCTTTTAAGAACAATCGACATACAGAAGGTTGAAATCATTGTTCAAGACATATGTAACAAGATGTTATTAATGTAAAAGAGCAGTGCAGTAAGATCCATGTCACTCTGTGGAGTTGTAAGCTGACACATGGCATTGTTTTGGAACACTTTTCACATCTATAAGGAATAACCCTTAGCTTAGAAACACTTATGCCTGATGGAACCCATTTTCTCATTTCAAAAACAAAAGCAGGTAAGAACTGTCACAGAAAATATCAGGTATGTGTGAAAATTGCGATGATGATGATAGACGGTACTTTGACATTTTTGGTAACAAAACATGCAAATTTGATCCTGATGTAAAGGTAAAAAAATTGGAGTAGTGTGGATGGAGACAATCTTTTGCCTTCTGTCCCCAACCAAGGACTTTTTGCCAGTAGCCTGACAATGTGGGAGTGTAAAAGTGTTGTATGTATATAATTTGATTTTTGCAACATATTACATAACTTTCCAATCATTTGACCTAGAACACACAGCAGTCACAAGAAAGATGTATGCTGGTAAGACTGAAATGCTACTTAATAACACCCAAAAACATGTAATGATAAACCTTTGTGCTGTTTTTTTGTGTGCAGACAATTAATTCAGCTACGGCATACTTAAGTTATGCATTAGTCAGAGTTGATATGGCTGACAAGTTCAAAACATGGGACCTTTTTTGCAATATTTTATATTATAGTTGTTGACTCGATTACCTGTGATATCCATGGGAACAAAAGTATATTTAGTTTGCTGACTAGCGTGAAAAAAAATAGGTCACCTGTACTAGGGGTAACCAGAATAACTTGTACATGATGATTAAACACATATGTAATTAACTATGTTTGATTGTATGTTGCACATCTAAAGTTAATTTTGTTTTCTGTAATGGCTTGTTTTTTGCTTTTATTTTTGTTTTTCATCTGTGTTATAAGAGCCAATTTAGTCTTTGATAATGGCTAAAAGAACAAAGATATTAGTTAAACTAGTAATTAAAATAGAATTTCTTGATATTATATAGGCTGACAGTTGTCCTTGCGGATGCGAGGCAGTGATCTGTGCCTCTGTCTAAGTCAGCAGTGTGAACTTGACTGCACAGCAAAATGGTAATGGATGAATATGGCAAGTATTCTACTTGTTTGTTTGTTTATCATCCCACCAATAGTATTTAATTTTTTCGAAGATTGTGTCCACTCAAAGCAGATATAGATTCTATCACTGATGATTGCGTGCCATGAACACCTCGCATGATACACCCAGTCACATTACCCTGGCACCTGTCCGATCAACCATAGAACTACCCATATATTTGCTTCAGCATTAGCAAGGGAGCAAAATGGCACTACCATTTAACACGACTTTTGTATGTTGTGGCCCAAACTGAACCCAAGGCCTCTAGTACCTGGAGCTGGCACTCTACTAAATGCACTACTTGTTCTGGTGTTTTACATTTACCCCCTTGTGTATGTTAATGCTTAAAAAATAACCAAGATAGTATTTATAAATTTAAGCTGTACTTTTTAGATAGACCAGAATTACTCGAATAGCACACAGCTCAGGCTAAGACATAAATGGCAAGCTTGGGATGATTGAGCAAGCTTGTAACCATGCCATTAAGTGAGCAATCCTGCAAGCTTGGTATGACAGCGCTAGCTTGCAAGTGCGTCATGTAGCATGGAAAACTGCAAGGTTAAGATGATTGAGTAAGCTTGCAAGGAAGCTGTTAAGCGTGCAAAACCGCAACCTTGGCATGGTCGCGAAAGCTTGCGGGTGAGCAATCAAGATCGTAAAGGTTCCTATCACAACCTTGCAAGCTTGCCAAGCGAGCAACAAAACATGCTAAACTGCGAACTTGGCATGATGACATAAGCTTGCATGCAAGCAATTCAAGATAGAAATGGTTCCTATCACAAAATTGCAAGCTAGAACAACCTTGGTAAGATTGCTTGAAATGAGCCAAAAAATACCATAAGCTTGTGTGTGCTTACTTTTAAGTTTGCGGGCATTGTCATCGCAATCTTACTGCATGCTTAAATAAGATTAAGACACGCTTGCTTGCAATATTGCCGCAAACTTGCTGCAACCTTATTTAAGCTTGCCTTTTTGGTGTGTGAATTTTGGCTGATTTCAAAGATCAAATAGTGTCTTTAGCAACATTCCTTTAGTCTCGCAAGCTGCAGGTTATGTGTATTACTAATGCACTGGCAGTATACCAATATTTGACTTTAAAAAATACTTTTTTTAGTAGATTAACTGTGTAAATAATGTGTACATGTCAATAAAGAGTATTTCGGGGACTCAGCTAGCCAGGTTTTATCAGCTTAGAGAAAAAAATATACATTCTACATTAATTATCAGAACTTTCAAAATGCCCCTTGTATGCAAGTAAAGCATTTTTACACTTTTGTAAGACTACTTATCAGCAGAGGAAAAAGAAGAGAAACCAGTCCAAAACCTTTTTATAAGAGATTCTGATGTATGTCTAGTCTGCTAACAAGGTATTAGATCTGAGGAAATGTTCTGTTACAGCCTTCAGCTCATCTCCAATTGGAAGAAACAACAACATTTAAGTCCAGGCTAGTTGGTTTGTATCCAGAAACTGTAATAAAGGTCTTGTTTACTTTAACTGCCGACTGTTTGCAAATAAGGTAATAATTATTCCAACCGATCGACCAGTCTCCTATTATCTATTGATTGAGCCAGGTGAAACAATAGATGAACCTTCAGTATCAGTTATAGGGCTGAATTGAACTGATTTCTTCTTTTTTTCATGGCAGTATTTTATTACAACTTACTGACATGAACTGGATATATTATGCATTCACATATTGAGATACTTCTAGTGGTGATGTCTGTATTTTACTATAACTTTAAACTTTATTGTCTGAAAGTTTAGGGCAAAAGGTGTGAATAAGAAACCAGTCTCATTGTTCATTTTAATACTATAAGATGCTCATTCATGCAATCACTGTGACAACAACACTAGATGTTATGTTTCAAATGACAGTTTCAAATGCTAGACAAAGTAGTGGTGGGATGATGACCTGTTAGTGACACATAACAACCCTCTGCATACTGAATACTAGTTCAGAATCAATTAAACAACAATTAACCGGTAAATACAGATAATAAGAATGCATCATAAAATTCTAGATATTATGTTTATTAATGCTAACATCGAATAACTTTTTTATGTGAAATTATATATCTTTGATGTTAACAGATACAGCTATTTTTTATTGAATATATTACATTAGTCTCTAAGATTAATGTATACTTTTTTCATCTGGTAATTATGTTGTGCCCTTTGTTCACAACATATTACAAATGTAAACTGGGACTTTGTCAATTTTATAGCCATTATTTGTTGTGACAATCCAAACAATTTAAACTAAAGTTAAATTTTCATTTAGAAATTTCAATAAGATAAAGTGGTGAAAAAAGTTTTAAATGAAACTTAGGTAATAAGGTATTTCTTACCTACAATTTTGCCATACATACAGACTGCTATTCCTTTTATGTCATTTCATGGTTATCTGACAGATTATCTTAATCTGCACATGCCTTCTCATGTACTGTCACATGGCTTTAGTAAAAAAAAAAAAAAAAATTGGCAAGGATATACAAAATGATTTGCAACTTTTACACCTTTGTATGACTGACTAGTTGGCAATGTAGCGACTGTTGAAGCTTGCCGACATATACAACACGCCTTGAGAGATTAGTTGATTGTGCATGCATATTAAATCATCAATCATACATCAATCAATCTTAAAATAGGCCCTTAGAATATAGCTGCTAAGTGCAAACATGTGGAAGGTGCACACATGCTTCAGTAGTTTGGCTGAAAACTTAAAGCCAAGAGAAAATCATGATGGAAAGAGATACACTTTGTTTAAAGAAGCTGGAGAAAGAAAAAATGCCCTTTAACTATGTTCATGTTTTGCCATTTTATGCATACATAGTTTTCACCTTTATCGATGGCATAGTAGTGCACAACCAATGGCTTTTTGTAGACTGATTTAGGATCTATAAATGCATAGTTTAAAAAAATACTTAAAACTAGATCAAATTGTATCAAACAAAATTAGATCATTTTAACAACCATATACATGTTTTATGAATGAAGGTTTAACATTTATTGCAAGCATACCTTAGACCCATTCTTAAACTGGAACAAAAACTGTGGCTGTCACTCTCATTTACCAGGATTATGTATTGGCATTCCTATACTGCATCTTTCATTAAAAAATGAATGTGTTGAACATTTTGATTAATTGAGTGACTTCAAAGAAAGCTTTTTGCCCAATTCATGTTTGTTTCCAGGAGGAAGAGTGTCGTTTATTGCTAACAGATTCCATTCCTAAAATCCAAGATAGTTGGAGTCTCCATATTGGAACCCTAACAAGACACAAACAGATCTATAGTAGAATAATTGTAAGTCACCTCTAGTCAATAACCAATCAATAAGGCTGCATGCCCCACCCAAAGTCTTACTGTCAGCACCCAGGACCCACAGATACACCTGTATCATGCTATATTTGTTCGATACCCACACTCAATTCTTAGTTAATTGGAAACAACTTCATCCAGAAAGAACACATCTCATTTATAGCTGTTGCAACAGTGTTGTGCTGGCTGATCTTAATCTAAATGTAAAGTCTGTTCCTAAGCCTTGATGCTAAGCAGGCCTAGGTACAAGTAAAGCTACTGTGATATGCTGGTGTGAATGAATAATTTACCTTCAAAGACTGGATTCTCAATATTTTTATTACCCCTTGGCTTGCTGCATTTTGTTAAAACACATAGTAAATTCTCATTTTTGCTTACTTATATGCATGTGTTATATGAAATGGTTAATACACTTGTTAAAATACTGGGCAGCAAATAGTGTAGATTCTGATCAGACAGAGGGAGTTGGTTGATCAGAAGCTACACTATTTGCCTAATTAAGCCTTATAATTACATGATTAGCAGGCTAAGACTTAACGTTGGTCTTGTAACTTCTAGACTTATATTTCCCATATCTGTTCAAAGAAAAATGTCCACAACAAAAAAATGTCAGACTTCATTCATTCATTATTAATACTTTTATTTACTTTGGTCTGGAATGTCTTCTGGTGCTAGCCTTGAACTTTTCCCTGTCTATTTGAATGTAATTTATACTACTCAGAGTAAGACGGAGATTTCATACGCTCTATTATCCTGCAGTAGAACCTCATTATGCCATTTTTAAACCATTTATAAACAGTGATAAAAGCCCATATAGGTATTGAATTAAAGCTCTTACTGAAGAATGTGAACATGATCGACATCAAAAAATGAGATGAATTGATAAGGTATTCTCAACTTGGATCAAAAGCACATGTTTTTCATGTAACCATACAGCATGCATTGTAGGCATGTGTTTTTTTTAATGCTTGCATCAAAAGAAGTGTAGAAATGAATTAAAAGAAATATATTAGACACTGAACATTGCATAAAATTGTTTGCTGACTTTAGTAATCAAACAGTGAAAATTTAAGAAAGAATTTAGAGGTTATTTGCCTGCAGGAAAATTAAAAATATAAGAGTTACTATGGAATAGTTGTTGAAGATTGAATTGGCTAACATCAACTAATATGAGAAACAACTTAAAAATGGAAATATTTCTTATTTTTGAATAGAGTTAAAAAGTATTAAAATCATATCATTTGTATAACTTCAACATAAACTACCAATGATGCCAATGCACAGATCATGGGATTATAAACCTCACATGTACTTTCCTAAGAAGTTAATTTATTACACCTAAATGAAATCCAGAATTAGATTATATGTCGTCAAAATGAAGCTTCAAATATCTTTATCACAAATGCCAAAAGGTAGAATGAGAAACTGGTATGACAAACGGGTAATATAGTCTCATAAATAAGAATGACATTTCTTTTTAGTGAAAATTTACTTCTACTTCTACCTGATTTTATATCTACTAAGAAAATGTTCAGTAAGGTGTTTAATCACCTGTTGACTTATATGGCAGGATATGGCGACAGGTAGCTGCTAGCTCTTTTCTATTTTAAACCAGGATCAGTTGCATTATTGTAATAAAATCCATTAAAAATATTTTTTGCAATGGGGAGGTGTTTTCTTAAAGTGGATATGTTTTAGTTGTTGTTGTTTTTCAGCCAAAATAAAAAATATGTCAGACCTTACAAAATCAAAATTACCCAGAATACAAAAATGAAATATAATTCATTGAAAAAAAGAGAAGAGTATTATCCCTGGAAGCAATTGCATATCTACTAAACAAGATCATATTTTAAAAACTGTTCTTTAATGTCAATTCATTTGCAATGCCTGAAGTGGCAGTGACATCCACTTCTGCAAACTTTCCACTTAACTGCAATATATTTATGTTGTTGTTGATATTTTATTTTAAAATACATTGCAGTGACACAAAAATGATCATTATAGTTATATTTAGATGTAATTGCTGGAGGAAGACCCCTCATGGAAATGTGTGAGTAGAACCACGAGCTCAATGTAGGTCAAGTGGAGACCTTCCCCCACATTTTAACCTTGACCAGGACTCACACCCATGCAGCAAGGAGTGTAAGAGTTTGCCTAGTCTATAACAACCAGTTCGGCAACAGGTGCCCCTAAAATGGACATTTACCTTAAAATTTTATTAATTTTAAGGAAGCAGTGCTCCTTAAAAGCTAAAAAGCATGGGCTTATATCCACCTACAGCCTCAATATACAGATATATTTTTCAGACACAAGTCCTCTAACTTCATGTCTTATCTTGGTAGTTAAGTATTATACTGCACCTTAATTTTTCAGACACAAGTCCTCTAACTTCATGTCTTATCTTGGTAGTTAAGTATTATACTGCACCTTAATTTTTCAGACACAAGTCCTCTAACTTCATGTCTTATCTTGGTAGTTAAGTATTATACTGCACCTTAATTTTTCATACACAAGTCCTCTAACTTCATGTCTTATCTTGGTAGTAAAGTATTATACTGCACCTTAATTTTTCAGACACAAGTCCTCTAACTTCATGTCTTATTTTGGTAGTTAAGTATTATACTGAAACTTTAAATCTGAAACTAAACTTTATGTGTTTGTCTCTTTAAGAACTCTTTATGTTGCCCAAGTATATTATGTCCTGTACATAAAAGACATATTTTGATAGTTCTTTACAATTATTATTACAAGTATGTTATTTTTTATTTGTATTCTTTGATCAGTTTTTAACTTACAATGTTAGTGCTTATTGTTAATTGCCTCATTTTGATAAGATATTTTCAATTAGTTGTTTATCTTTAAGAAAAACTTTCAGGAAGTGCAAGAATGGAGTGCTCCACAAACCAAGTTTTAACACTACAGTTCTTTTCTACTGTGTATTTGTGTATTGTCTTATGTCATGTTTTTGTCACTTTTACATAAACTTGTGTCACTTTGTGTATGCCATTATCTAGTGGTAAGTTCAAATGTTGATAGTTGTGGTAAATCTTATAAGGACTTTTCATATGTTCCTATCAACTTCACGTGTTGGCAAATAATAAATAATAAAACTTTCCATGAAAGCTGGTAAGATGTGGAGAACTAAAGGAACTACTTAATTACTCTAGGCCAACATAAAAAGTATCCTATAAAATTATCAAAGTACCTGTTTAAAGCTGAAAATGAAATGCAGGAATCTTAAGCTGCCTGTAAACTAAAACAGCAACTACATGCTTTTAATCAAACAGGAAGCAATGCTAATACTTTGTGTTTCATTATACCAAATATCCCATTAAAGTCAAAAAATGAGTTGTCTGTAAAGAATAACTAAGCTGCAAAATGCCATGATAATTATGCCATCATAAAAATCTATATCAAGGTAATGCATATGAAAGTATTAATTGACACAATAATAACTAGGCACTTATAACTACAAACTCCAAGTTATATTTAAACAAATCTGTACAATGTCAAGATATCAAAATATCAAAGAACCCACTGAAAAGTAGCATAACTAGCTACCTGTAAATCCACACTCTGCATACGTTACTATATTCAAACATAGGTCTGACTAACACAGGGTGGGGCTTTGATAGACAACTCACAATCATCGCCATTGACATCACAATCTTCAGCCAACTTGTTATCTCCATTAAAACATACTTCATTTTCTTAACTACACAAGTAGATTTGATGGTATATTTTCTCAACAAATCTAATCAAAAAAGTGTTTTTTTAAGCCTTTCTAGGTCAGTTTAGAAGCTTTATTTTCACCATGCTTTGACAAACATTTAAGTCAATTAAGTAAACATTCAATAATCATTAGCTACAAATTTGTTGCCAAAATTATTCTCTTGTTCAAAGAGTATGTGTTGATTTAGTTAAACCCTGATAAACTTGTACTGGGGAGACAAAGAAGTGTTAAAGGTTTGGGCTTCAGCTGACAGAGGCTAGAGAAATTGACATTAAAAACAGTTCATTTAGTTCATGTTTTGTTTTTATTGCTTATGTGTGTGTTTGTACATAATAAAGATAGATCTTAATTAGATAGATACATGTAATAATTTTTACCATTTTTCAAGTAAAAGTGGTAAATCTGCTTCAACACTTTATCTGGATTATAGTTTTCTTATTATCAATGTTCATCAAGAAAAACCAACAATTTATTCATTTTTTATTTAATTGTAGCACTTACATTTAACAACTGTTCATGCCTCAGTACATCTTTTGCAAATAAATGTATTAGGAGGGAAATAAATACATACACATGCGTCACTTAATTGTCCATAAATTAAGAGAAATTATTTTCTTTCCCAAATACAATATTTAATCAACTCTATTACTTGACTTCACAAAATTGTCATAAAAATACTCAAAAAGAACGAACCTTTTAATATCTCTGTTGAATTGTACAAACAAAAATTCCACAGCTCAGGGGAAAGTATATCCAATTTGAAATAGTTCATATATTGTAACCACAACTAGTTACATACAATCCAACAATAGCAGTAGTACAACACCTTGAAGGTAAAGATCCTTTGGTTTAAACACAGTATGAATTATCTGAATTCAGCTACCTCTGCATATGGTAGTTAATACCTTGTAAGCTCCCCCTTTTTTCTTTCACTCTCCCCCAGTTGACAAGGTATTAGACACAGAAAGGCCGATGGACATACGTGGACACTGTAGGGACTACCCAGACACATCTGATATAGCGAGGCCTGGTGTTTGAAGCCTGTAAATGGTCTATAATGCAGTTTTACTGTACAGTTCACACTGGATGTCACACAGTGGTATGTTTTCATTCATCGCCACTGCATGCCTGACGAACCTCCAATAGTCTATATAGAGTCTACATGAACATTAAACTACTGTAAATAGACTGAGTATATCGGTATTGTACTGGGGTACTAGTACGGGGTATAGGGGTAGGGGGTAGGGAGAGAGGGGAGTGCTTCATACTGGGTTTTTGTTGGGTATCTTTTGGTTAATTTGTTCTTTTTTATCATCTTCCAAGTTAATTAACCCTGCACCTGTTAAGTATAAATTTACCATACTTAGACAAATAGTGTAGATGAACCAGTTCTGCTGGGTGCCATCAGATCAGGTTTTACACTGTTGTCTCCAGCAATATTTATTTTGCATATAGCAAGCAAATAAGTGTGGGTAAGTAATTAAACATATATATAGCATGGTAAGGGTTAAGACTTTGGCAATGTTATACTTATATCTTCTTAATTAACTGAAAAAATATGCAACCTGCCATTGTCTATAGCAAAAATAGTAAGTAATAAGTAGTAAGGCCTCGTTACAATAAGACAGGTAGATAAAATAATCTTATCTGAGAAAGCACAGTCCTAACAGACTCATGTACACAACTTGTATACAATGTAGGATACAACAAACCATTAGCTGTTTAATTTTAATTAACTAGCTGTAAATCAAACTTATACCATGTTCAGATGTAATTCAATGGTCCTGAAAACAGAACTAGATCAGATCATCTAATACGAGGCTCCACTTTTTCCTAATGAAGCAATGGCATTTAAGTTAAATTTAAAATGGCCTGTGAATTTGATCTTGCATCAAGGACCTCCTTTATACGGTACATTGTATTGGCTGGATTTCAAAATATAAGGCTAACTGGTAAATAGAACCTATCATAATGATCATAGTTTGAGATTTAAACTCTTATGACCTTAGGTGCATATTCTAATCAAGATTTAGAAATAGAAAATTGTAACAAGGTCCAAGATTTAAATAATCAGACATCCTCTGGAAAGTGGCCTGTGTTACCCTTGATAACTTGATAACAATAAGAAACCCAAACTGAGAGCACACTGAAAAACTATTGTCCATCCTGGGCTGGGATTGAGATAATCTCTAAGCCTTTTCAAAGCTGTGGTGTCCCTACATGTTTCTACCTTGGTGGCGTCTCCTTCATTTACCAAACTAAAAGAGACAATGTAAAGCTTCATAAAAGCTGTGCAAACAAGGCAAGCATAGGTACAATAATTTTCAAGTTTAACAATGGAAGGGTGAAGACAAAAGAATCTAAACACTGGTGGGAAAACAACCTTAGGGTACAATGTACTTCTGTACTATGACATCATGTTTTGTAAACACACTATGCAATCAGGGTGGCTCTTCCAATAAAAAAAAACGACTGTTCCAATTTGCCATCATGCAATTTATACAGGAAGTAAGCAGTAAATAACAGAAGCTAATCAATATGTTATGAACAGTTTGAATATCAAGTGTCATTAAGGAGGAGAAATTTGATGTAAGACCTAGGCAGTACTTCTCATGACAGCCGTATATATAAACAAAACTTGAAGAAAAAGTCAGTCAATAATGATGGTTGGAATTATCTATTCCATTGTTTTGGTTAAATATTTCTCATTATTTATTCCATTTTTGAAGTTTAAGCTACTTAAAACACACAGGAAGAAGACATACATTGGTCTGAAACCCTTAAGTGGACAGACCAGGTATGGAGAATGGCCTACGGTCATAATGAAATTGCATTTATTTTACTCATCTTAATTTAATTTGGTACACTTCTTGTATATAAGACCTAAAACACAGTTACTCAGTTTGACATTTTTTTATTATTTACTTTAACAGTGTTTTTATAAGTAACTTGAAAGGTTAAGGGTACCATAACAATTGGTATAACTTGTACATGTACATGTAGGTAGCCAGGTCCATAAATACCCAGAATTTGTATTCTACTTTATTTACACCAGCACTTGGCAGTCAGTTTCTACTGGAGCATTGTGTTGTATACCTGTTTAATGCTGTTCAGTACCACTTGATTGTCCCTGTCACAAAATAAAAACATGTTCTGTTCATTCTTTTTAGATATTTTTCAGGTAGCTCAAAAGCACATCCAAGTCCATGTCCTATTTTAAGTGAACACTATGTAAGCAACAAACTTTTAAGTCATTAAAATTTATTGAGAGCTACAGTTCTCCTTAACATGACAGGAAACTACATGACAATTAAAGTTTAGCATGCACAAGCCTGGAATACAGCGGGACCCAGAAGATTTTATCCCCAGTCAAGACACGCCAGTCCTAAAATATGGCACTGCAGGCATAGCTCCTATGCATGCTTGTATGTTTGATGGGTTACAGTTACCCAAAGATAATTCACAATTGCAGCATTATCATGTGCTGCCTTCATTCTGTATAGCATGTGATGAACATAATCCTAATACTCGGATGACCAGGTGTGGAAGTACCCTTATATTTGCTTGAACAATAACACAGAAGCTAAACCACTACCATTTTAAATGACTTTGGTATGTCACAGCTGATTATGAACCCAGGGTTTTTATTACCTGGAGCCGATGCTCGTCTGCTTGCCCTGACATGTCAGGTGCTCCATTGCAAGTACTCAGCAGGGTTTTTCTGCAACTTACTGAACCCCTATCACAAATATGTGTCATGGTGTGGTACTGTGGCTTGTCAAACATTTATAATATGCTTTGATAGTAAATGCAGCACTAGATCCACTTAAAATAAAACTGTCTCTGGATATTTGGATGTGGTGTCATGTCAAGAATTAACTGCATGCTATTATTATGAAAGCAGCATAATTGCTTCAAGTACACTCTGTCTAAGTATGATACAAGTCTCCTGGAAGGTTGTTGATAGAACATGGAACACAAGTGATTATAGGCCCACAGTCTGAAACATTACCCAAGAGCTTGGTAAACCTTTCTGGGGGCATTCCTCAGGTAAAGTTGTATAGACATACCCCTATATTGACTCAACAGCTCAGTATAAGAATCTGTCAAATATTGATATATAACTGTCCATTGCTTTATGGTAAACCAACCTACTGGTGTATTTAAATTACACTCACACCAGGTATAATGTACTTCCAGATATCAATTATCATATCCTTATAGACCAAAATAGGAAAAGTTTTATCATAACTTAAAGCTCACTTCCTTGTTCTTATTAAAAAAACAAACAACGTATGATGAAATTAATAAACATTGATAATCCTTGTTTTTGTTACATTGCATCGAAACAATTATGGTCATATTGGCAACATCCAGCTAATTATTGATGGAGGAAGACCCCAGATTTATGTTAGTGTCGAGCCACCGGCACACTGCAGGTTTGCTGCAAGATCTCCCAACATTAAAGTTTTTGCTCAGTCAGGGTCTTGAACCTACACAGTGAGGGGCTGAGGAATTAAGTCAGCATCTCTAACCACTCTGCCATGGCCACCCCATTCATGATTCATATAAAAATAATTTACAATTAATTTTTTTACCATTAAACACCTGTGTTTTAATCAATCTACTAACAAGAACTGTATTTTGTTTTTTTTCCAATAGTTTTAGGATGCACTTATTATTTCAGATTTTAAATGTATTCATTTTTGGAAAATGGTTATTTGAGAACACCATTCAGGATGCCTAGTCTGTTTTGTACTTCAAAAACCTTTGTTCACTTTTACCAAATCACTTTTTTTTCTTAACTATATCATCAGTGGGGCTGGGGTTTAATGATTACACCATAATTTTTTATGTATGGTGTATTTTGTTGTTGTCATTTTTTTTTTTGGGGGGGGGGAGTTTTTGTTATGTTATCTTTTGTTCAAGGGTACTAGCTGAGTGTTGTTCAAAATTGTGTGTATGTCTTATGTGGGACCTTTTGGTAACATGAAAGACACAACCATGACATAGAGTTGAGAGCAGTTAGGCCATGAATAATCAAGCCTTTCTTAGAAATCTTTGATTATTCATACTATGTTCAAGATTAGGGGCATGGGTTTAAAGGGATATTTACAAAAAGTCTTGTCTTAAAAATTAGTCTATTTAGTTAAAAATTGTTTTATAACAGAAATTATATGGTTCACTTATGTATTAAAAAAACATTCCATATTAATTTCGGATGCTTCAAGATTTATTTAATATGAGGCTGTTCAAAATTTCAGCAAGAGCTCAAACTTGACTCTAAGTTTAGATGACTTTGAAGACTACTTCAGTGTTAAGACAGTACTGTGGGAAAAATATGCTTTAAATGTTCATTCTTTCCAAATGGGGATTTCTGGTTAAAATAGATATCAACATCAGAGCTGATTACTCGGATATTGCTATTACTTGACCTCAAATGTAAGTGGTCATATGTTTTTCTTAGTTTAAAAATAGCATACAATGCAGAATGACTCTGATAGCCATACCAGTTTGATATGAAATTGGGTTTTTTTCTTTACTTTTCAAATAGATGTAGAATTTCAATCAGCAACATCTTTTCAGGCAACAATTATTTACTTGGTTGCTTGAGAAAACTTTATTTAACCAGAACATTTTTCAACAAATAATATGTATCACCGCAAGGAGAGGTGCAGGATATCATTATGGGCTGGGCCAGCCTTTCCAAGGTGAATTTCAATTCAGCTGATATTCCTGGTGCCCTGCATAACACTGGGCCTATTGATAGAAGGTGGAATCACTCAATAAAAATTTATGGTCATCTTCAACTTTAAATCAAACTTTGATTTACACCATTGAAAATTTAAATCTGGGAACAAACAATAAACCCATAAAAGGTACAGTGTTGTAAAACACTGACACGTGTTAACATCAAATAACGAGTTTTAAAATAATGAGATTGGTTTTAATGGTGCTGTTATTATTGTTAAAAATTGATAAAAGCATAGGTAAGTGCCATCGGACCTGGTAGCGCAATCGGTAGAGCGTCGGCTCTAGGTACGTGAGGCCCCGGGATCGATCCCGGGCCTCGACATACCAAAGTTGTTAAAAATGGTAGTGGTATAGCTCCCTTGCTAACGCTCAAGAAAATAAAAGGGTAGTTCCACAACTGGTTGGCCCGGTGTCAGGATAATGTGACTAGGTATGGTATCATGCCAGGTGTTCACGACATGCTATACACAATGAAGGCAGCACTATATCTGCTTCAAGTGGACACTGTCTCCAGATAACTGAAATACTGTTGGTGGGACGATAAACCCAATAAACAAACAAACAAACAAAGGTAAGTGCCAGTTCTAACAGACACAATTTAAACTATAAAAGGTAACTTTATGTAAGTTTGTAAAATGTAGCAAACATTATCCTTTACTTACATACCAGAATAAATGTTCATTTTTTGCTTCTTCATTAAGTCCATGGTGCCATGTGGGTTTGAATCCCATTCTGGGTGAAGGAATTAATGTGTACAAGTTTTTAGCTGACCTACTGTGCACCAATGGTTCTACCAAGTCATTTGTCTGTGGTCTTCCTCTTCCAAAATAGCTGGACATCACTATAATGATCATAACTGGTCGCTGAGATTTATTTCGAAAACAAACAACAAAACTTTTTTAGTAACTAATGGTTGAATTATACAGGCAAGCGATCCATGTTTCAGGACTAACAATTCACAGTTCAAACCATGAACAGGTAAAATTATTAGTCTTAAGACAAACAGAACTACAATGTTTAGAAATTAAGAATTTTAATTAAAGAAATACAGAATTCTAGTCATATACATGCAAGCCTGGTTCAGATATACTAGAAACTTGACAAGACAATCATGCATGTACTTACTGACTCATTTTGATAAAGAAAATTAGATTAAGATCTACTAGGGATACTATACAAATTATTAGCAATAATCGTAAATGAATTCATTAAAAAGTATATTTGCATTTCAGTAGTGATCGTCTAGGATCATCATTTTTAATTTACATTATGATATAATTAATAAGCTTATTATTTTACACATAAAATTTGCCAACATTCATTCCAGCAACTTATAAATAAGGTTATCTTTTCACTTATCATAGGGTTGATTTTGTGGTGTCTTTTAATATGATTTGACAAGTTTGTCATCTCAACAGTTTATGCACATTCATGAAGCAAGTTTTGCAAATTGCCAAAGTATTTCCATATATATATAAATATATGGTGAATTTTTGTAGCATACAGGCTCTGCCCTGTTTACACAGAAAAAATGATGTCACTGTAACTTGATGTAACTTGAGCTATAGGACCAATATATTGCATTCATGTTTTAAATGGCATGGTTAATTTACAATAATACTTTGATACCTTTGATAAGATGGCCATTTTGCATGTTAACTAGTTTGACTATACATGTGCCGACTACAGTTGCATCTTCCAGTATTTACTTACAATAAACACAAATCTATCTCTGCATTTCAATGCATAATACTAAAACTAAATACTGCGGAGAATATATATTAGTTATGCTAGCTGGCAATTGTGCAACAAACATAAATGAAATAAATTTTGTATTAACATTTTTCATGAACTTAATACACATTGCCTTTTTAAATGTCAAACTTAATTATTTCATTTTCTATAAATATTTAAGCCATATTTTGTAAAAGCAGGCTTCTCAGCAAGTAGAAGCATACAACCGACATCGTTGCCCTTTAAACCAATATGGCAGAAAACATAAAGTACTGATAAATAACATGCTGAAAACTACTGACAAATCTAATACATGTAATCATTTCTAGCCCTAAAAAGTAGGAAAAGTTTTTTAAGACTTCCTAATCCCTGTTTAAATGAGATATCATGAACCACCATGACATATGCTAAAATGCAAGTTCATGATTGGTTAACAATCTGCAATATAAATTTCAAATGTAAACCAAAACCACTTTATGAACCACTCCTATCTACCCTAAACATTCAGGAGATATGAAACACTGAAGAGGCATGTTGAGAGATGGGATAAAATTGATGTTTCCAAACAATTAATAGGCTTTACAATGACGTTTCTTCTTTCATGGGGTAGGTTTAGAATTAGGAATGTGTGACAATTTCAGAACTGTTGACCATAAGACCCAAGTTATCATAACAGCCCTTTACCTGAGCTGTGTTTGTGAATTACCCTTACTCATGCCTATTTATTTTTTAATAATAACATTCAAGTTCAAGTAAAGACTTCATAGTAAATTGCAGAGCTCCTGAGCTGACAGCCTCAAAGAGAAGCTGATTGTTCTGGATCCTCAATTTGTCTAACGGCTCAATAGTTATACTAAGTAGGTTAGGTAGCAGTACATAAACATTCCAATTCATAAGCTTTGTTTAGTTTTGAGATTTCAGACCAATTTTCCCAGATCTAACCTAGCTTTGTTTAAAACTAAATCACAACACATGCATTAGAACAGTGGTTAATACACAGCCACTGTTAAATACCATGACATTGATCATATCAAATCATTCATTTAATCATTTGTAAATATTTCCTTTTTATTAACATTTTTGTTTCCTTGTTTATAGGTTATCATTATTACTAAGATGTTCGATATGGCTGTTACAGTTGTTTGTGGTTAAACATCATACCAACAATGTTTCAGTAAAGTTTTGTGTCTACATTTGAAACACCAAAGACACAATCATTCGAGTATGCTTTTGGGTTAAATAAGCAAGCATGTCTTAGAAAAATGAAACATTGATCTGGAGACTGAAACTGTTTTCAAATACCTGATTGGTTGACTATATTTGTCCTTCGAATATCTAATACCTGATTGGTTGACTATACCTGTCCCAGTGGGGCGCCCATGGCCAAGCAGCTAGAATCACAGACCTGTAATGCCTCAGCCCCTTTACATGTGGATTCGAGTCCCAATCAGGGTGAGACACTTTTATGTGGGAGGTTTTTTCAAATAACTTGCGGGGTGGTGGTGGTTCTGCATACACATTAGTCTGGGACGTTGCCAATATGACCATAGATGAGTCGGTGCAATGTAACAAAACAACAATAAAAAATATTTGTCCTTTTGCTCTATATCTTCAATACCAATTTTAATGACTATATCTGTACTTCAAATATCAAATACCTGATTAGACACAGGTGCAGTCAGCTTATGGTTCAAACTCTGACCCAACATACCAAAGTCACAGAGATGGTTGTGGTTTAGCTCCCTTGCTTATAGTTGGAGCGGTGGCGGGATATTGTTTCTGGGTATAGTATCATGTGAGGTGTTCATGGCATGCTATTCACAGTAAATGCAGCAGTATAGACACAATCTCTGGATAAATGAAAGATTGTTGGTGAGACAAAACAAACAATCAAACAACTTAATCAAAACTAGAATACACATAAAGTTTAAATCAAAGCTTAAATATTTAATTAGACAACAAGTCATTAAGCAACTGCAACTCATGAAATCGGTACATTAAATCAATTTGTAGGGAGGTCGCAAATTACTTTAGCAGAAGAAAATATCTGCATATGACAAGCAGACATTAAGAAAGGATTAAAAATCTATTCAATTTGTAAGAAAAGCCAAATGGCGACAACGGGGCGATGGTATTGTCAAGAAAAAAAAGCTAAGTGTTGTATTTAACAGCAAATTGCCCAAACACAATACCATAATAACTTTAAATATTGAATTTTTGTCAAATCGAAATGTGATCAAGTGGAATAATTATAAATGCCGGTAAATCAAACTTTAATGTTCTAAACATACTGACAATAAGATTAGCTGGTGGCATGGGAGATATATCCACAGAAAAATATCCAAGAGTTTTTAAGTACACTGCATTGTCACAACTATGGACATTACAGTGACATCCAACTATTATTGGTGATGTAAGATCCCAGAAAAATGGTAGAACCATTAGCCCACATGTCACCTGGATGACCCATATATATTCCCATATCAAAGTTTTAACCCAGCCTGAGACATGGACTTACATGGAAAGGGATTAGACAGTCATAAAAGCTACAAAGAGGCCACTGTAAAATTCAGAATCATTCCCATATTGACAATTTATTTCTGATTTCATTTATGCATCATTAATTAAAGCTAATTTTGCAACTATTTCAATTTACATTTATACATGTATTTTTCAATTTGACATCTTTTTTATCCCTTAGCTTTTGAATCTAATACAAAATAAATGTTATCAACCTTATAAGTTAATAGAAGTGCTGAGACAGATGGACAAGAAGCCTTAGGCAAAAATAAATCAACACAAAGATTAAACATTGGGCCCATATAGACCTATTGTTTGCAGGCAAACATCCATCAGCCGCTTGACACGGTCAACCAGTAACTGATTACACTTGAGCGGAATAGTAAAAGCCTGTGAAATGGATAAAGAAGTGAGAAATATCACACCACTGTCTTGACCTTCTGTTGATCATCTCAGATCTACATCTGATCCAGATTACTTAACTTTTATTTCAAGGCTCAAGTCAAGCTATTATTAATGTGGTGACATCTAGATAAATAGACTTCCCAAACCCTGGGTAGCCAAGACAAACATTCATGGAAGGACACACAAACTTGTGGACAAACTCAATGGAGACAATTGGGCTCACCACTGGTATAGAACCGAATTTTTCATTATACATGCACATACCTTGATATGAGTAGGTAAAGACAGGTAATCAACTGGATCCCTTGCAGCCAAACAAAGTGACTTCCAGACAAGTTCCTTGTTAAACCTGAAAATATAAATTATCAAACACTCTTTAAACAGTTAAATAAATAATGTCATTTGATGAATTCTTATTACAGATGGCTTAAATTTGTGTTTTTCCTTAAATTAGATGAATTCTGAAGCAGAAAGGAGTGAATATTTTTGCTGACTTTGCTTTATAAATTATTACACTTCATATTATTAAAAAACAATCTTATACTGCCTTGAGTATGACAGATAGCAGTAAACAATTGTCCCATAAATATACCTTAATAAAATGATTGCTTAACTGAGGCAAAATAATGACAACAATCAACGATACTTGCTTTCTTCAATGTTTCACCAATTTATAAAACTTAATCTGCCCCTTTCCAGACAAATACATTGGACTTGCTGTCAGATGTAAAAAAAAAAGACCACTGAATTGCAAATACATATGTACACTTCTTAAACACTCACAAAGAAGATTTCAACAACCATATACAGATAAAGCAAGATATAAATCTGTAAGACACATGAATCATGTATGAATTTAACAACTGATAAGATATCATTCATTCAGTTTTATTGCTGACAAAGTCTCTACAGATCTCTACATTGGCCAATTGTACTTTGTCAACTTTGGAATGCAGTAACTAGGAAATCAGTTATACAATTTGTGTGCTCAAGTTAAAGGGTTTCAGTTTGGACTTTTGAATTCAAACCACAATATTTTTACTTAGTCTTCAGATATCTTTTACCCCAAACTACAGCTAGTTGACTTTCCCCAATATAACACAGCTATAAGCCCGAACCAAAAAGACAGTTGACTTCTCCAAATATTAGACAGCATTGTGTCTAAACCACAGACTGTTTACTTGCCTCAATGTTAGACAGCATTGTGTCTAAATCACAGACTGCTGACTTGCCCCAATGTTAGACAATGTTAGACCAGAACCACTGACTGTTTACTTTCCCAATATCAGACAGCATAGAGCCAGAACTACAGACTGTTTACTTGCCCCAATGTTAGACAATGTTAGTCCAGAACCACAAACTGTTCACTTGCCCCAATGTTAGACAATGTTAGACCAGAACCACAGACTGTTTACCTTCCCCAACGTTAGACCATGCTGGGCTTGAACCACTGACTGTTGACTTGCCCCTTTAAGTACAATGGTCACGAACCATAGAATGTTAACTTACCACCAAAATTATAAACTAGGGCATAAAACTACATCCTGTTGACTTATCCCAATGTTAATAACAATTAGGGGACCAATCAGAGAGCATGAAGACTTCAAAAAATGATACAACTTAACCACAGTCTGTTGACTTGTTTCCATAATAATACAACTAGGGGCCTTAACCACAGCATGTTGATTTGCCCACTAAAATTATACAAGTAGGGGTTCTAACCATAACCTGTTGAATTGGCCACCCAAGTTATACAACTAGGGGTTCTTAACCACAACTTGTTGACTTGCCACCCAAAGTTATACAACTAGTGGTTCTGACCACAGCCTGTTGACTTGCCACCCAAAGTTATACAACTAGGGGTTTTAAAAAGCAGCTTGTCGGCTTGCCCACCAAAGTTATACAACTAGGGGTTCTAACCACAGCCTGTTGACTTGCCCACCAAAGTTATACAAGTAGGGGTTCTAACCACAGCCTGCTGACATGCTACCAAAGTTGTACAATTGGGGGTTCTGATCACAGCTTGTTGCTAAGAAGGGTTGTTTCTAGACACAATTTCAAAATACTTAACATTATTGCAAATAAGACTTTGTTAACATGTAAGTTTGGAAAAAGTCAAAAAGTAAAGAAATCTTGTATTGATAATAAAGATTTACTACTGTGAAGACATGACTATGTATTAAAGGGGATGTCCACCAATACACGGATTTGGCACTTTAAATGTCAATTTGTAAATTGCAACACCATGCATGCTAAATATTGCTATCTAATTACATCCTTACTTTTATATATTACAGGGAAATGTTAAAATTTCAACTTTTATATACTACATGAAAATGTTCAAATTTTAACATTACACCTGAACAATTTCACATTTCCCGCACATACAATTTACAAGTTACAAATCATGGGGTGAAAATCTTGAATATATTTCACATTTCTAGAATCTTATTTACAAGTTACTAATCTAGAGGCGCAAATCTCTAAAGTAAAATGTACACTGCTTAACCCCAGTCTAACATTTAACCGAAGTGATCCGAGCTGGCACAAAAAATCCATTACCGGTACACAGTATTGAGTAGGAACCCAAGACCTCCTCCATAATCATGTCCTCTACCACCTGGTCTATCTGGGCAGAGAGTTTTTAACCTTCCTTATATTTAGCCAGGCGTCAACTTAACAGAACCACCAGTACCTAGCCTGTTCCTGCTTCACAGGCTTCTCTTCTCTGAAGAACCCCTTCTGACGACACTAAAAATGCTGGAGAAATCCCATTACCGAGGGTGGGGGTCGAACCCAAGACCACTTGCTCTTGAGGTAGGTGCTCTATTTTATTTTTTTTCTCCTTGGAAGAACTAATCATGATATTCCGTTCTATTTTAGGCTTAGTGACATCTATATTTATGTGGTACCACCACCTAGCATCTCAATGTAGTCAATTCTTAACTTGTACATTAGTAATCTGTGACTTGAGAATTGTGACTTTGAGATTTGTAACTTGTAAATTGTAAGCGAACATAAAATTTGTGACTTCATTATTGTGACTTGAGATTTGTATTTCCAAATTGTGTACGAGAAATGTGAATTAAATACATGCAAAAACGAATGTGTTTGTGCAAACTAATGGCATATGCAGAGTTGCAATTTGCAAATTAGAAATTGAATACTGGCGGATATTCTCTTTCATTAAATGTTTTGACAAGGAAAAAAGATTCTTATTTCATAGTCTGCTTTTAAAACTGAAAAAGCAATAGTAAAGAAAGAAGAAATTTAACATGATCAAAACAGTGGGACATTCTTTGAGGAAACTTTATATACCTTTATGAGCCTGACATCTTGCTGAAGCATTTTAACAAAAAATGTGGACAATATAATGCGTCAGTAAAACATGTTTACATCAGATAATGAAACACAATTATGGTCCTAATGGCAACATCCAGCCAATTATTGGTGAAGGAAGACCCCAGACTTACGTCTGGGAAGAACCACTGGTGCACCACAGGTTAGCCAGAAAACCTCCTCACATTGAAGTTCTCACCCAGACTGGGATTTGAACCCATGTGGTGAGGAACTGAGGAGTTAACAGAATATATAAAAAAAATACATATGTAATATAAAATGGTTAAAACTGATAATGGTCATTTAAATGAACATTGAACAAAATAAATCAAGACAACAGTGTATATATTAAGCTACTAAAGTGTATGTTTAACATTTGCAAACAAAACCTTATGTTAAGTTAGAGCAGGCAGGAGAAAAGTACATGTACTTGTTTTCAATCTTTTTACACATGCAAATACATTGAAAAATTGAGGTCATTATTTCAATGATATTAACAAATGAGAATGAAATAGGTTGTACATTGCAACCCTGTTTTGAAGGGAAGTTTCTTTTCACAGAATTACCAAAAATAACATTTTTGTTTTCAATGGATGAAAGCAGGCGCGTATCTGGGCCGTTTTTGAAATTATGCACAATTACAAGGGAAATACCCACACCAAAACCGCAAGCTTAAATAAGCTTGCGACAAGTTTGCGACAAGATTGCGGTAAGATTGCAACCAAGCGTGTTGCAATCTTATTTAAGCTTGCGGTAAGATTGCGATAAGAAAGCCGCAATCTTAAAAGTAAGCTTGCAAGTTTGCGATAGGAACCATTACGATCTTGATTGCTCGCTTGCAAGCTTGCGCGATCATGCCAAGCGAGCGGTTTGGCTCGCTTAGAAGCTCGCTTGCACGCTTGGCAAGCTTGCAAGTTTGCAATAGGAACCATTACGATCTTAATTGCTCGCTTGCAAGCTTGCGCGATCATGTCAAGCGAGCGGTTTGGCTCGCTCAGAAGCTCGCTTGCACGCTTGCAAGGTTGCGATAGGAACCTTTACGAGCTTGATTGCTCGCTTGCAAGCATGCGCAATCATGCCAAGCGAGCGGTTTGACTCGCTTGCTCACTTTTCCCATGCGTGCGGTTTGGCACGCTTGCAAGCTTGCGCTATCATCCCAAGCTTGCAGGATTGTTCACTTAATAGCTTGATCATCCCAAGCTTGTGGGTTGTTTTTTTCTTGGCTTGATCAAATTCGTTGAGTGGATAAGGTTGTGGATAGATTGACATAAATAAAATCACTAGATAACATTTGTGGTTTTCACCTAAAAATCTGATACAACAAAAAATTTACAGGGAAAATAACACAACAGAAAGATATCACTAGATAACATTTGTGGTTTCACCTAAAAATCTGATACAACAAAAAATTTATAGGGAAAATAACACAACAGAAAGATACTAAATATATTCCACTTTAATTAAAGACAATGGCAAAAAACACAAAGAACAAGTGGTCATTTATTAAAGGAAACAAATAAAAGATGCTTATCAATTAATTTATATTCTTAACCCATATCTCGCTAAGCACTTATTATTAATATGAGAAAGCATGACAAGCCATTTTCGGGAGTCTAGCAAATAGGATTTTAACTGATTAAATCAAACTTAAGTATCTATTTATCATTAAGAATAAAATACATACAATGCACTCAAGAAATAGTACCACAGGTATTGTGTTGAAAAACAGTTCATAGTCAGTTCTTGTTGATTTCTCAGATGACAACTCCAGTTCTGCTTGAGAGGATCTTGCATCCTTCCTCTCACCTGCACAGCAAATGTATTTTTTCGCCAATTACATCTGAAAAAGAAAAAAAAATCCAACATTATGCATTATTTAAATTTATTTTTTTATTACCTGATTTTTTTATTTAGCAATGTTAGACCTATTTAGTATGTGAGGGTCTTGTGTTATTTGCACCACACAGGCACCTTATGATTTTTCTGTCAAATTATGATACAGAATAAGTGTTCAAAGATTGAAAGAAATAGATTGGAAATTTTACCAAAAAACGGAAATAAACAAAAAACAAATTTAGATGCTGACACAAACTTTTACAGCTCTGGTCATGATGCAAACTTGCCTATTCTTTAAAACAGCAATTTGAAAACAGCAGCAAATAACAGGAGCTATAGGCAAAAGCACCCCCATATTTTCTATGTTTAAAGCCTGAGCTGAGAAATGCTGAACTATCAAGTACAGCTTAACGAAATACTATCTTGGTTACTTTATAAGCATTAATATGCACAAAGGGGTAAAAGTAAAACACCAGACCTGGTAGCGCAATCAGTAGAGTGCTGGCTCCTGGTACTAGAGGCATCGGGTTCAGTCTGGGCTGCAACATACCAAAGTCATGTTAAATGGTAGTGTTATTGCTCCCTGGCTAATACTCAAGCAAATAGACAGGTAATTCTATGACTGGTCAGTCAGGTGTCAGGATAATGTGACTGGGTGTATCATGCCAGGTGTTCATGGCATGCTATAATCAGTAAAGACAGCTCTATATTGATTTCGATTGAGCACTGTCTTCAAATAAATTAAATATTGTTGGTGGTTTGATTGTTTATTGGGTTCATTGTGCCACCAACAGTAGTATTTCAGTTATCTGGAGACGGTGTTCACTTGAAGCCGATATAGTGCTGCCTTCACTGTGTATAGTATGCCGTGAACAACTGACATGATACCACACGCAGTCACATTATCCTGACACCAGGCCAACCATAAACACACAGATAAAGCCAGTAAAATCAAAATGTAAGTTATTACAGCAAGATTTTTTTTTATTAATGTAAGTGAATACAGAGAACAAAGGAAATTGAAATTTAAAATATACTAATTAATTTTAATATTATAATATTGCAATCAAAACAGACTTGCTGACTTGAAGCTCCTCAGCCCTTCACCGCGTGGGTTTCGAGTCCTGGTAGGGGTGAGAACTTTCATTTAGGGAGGTTTTCCTCCACCAATAATTACCTTGACGTCACCAATATGGCCATAAATGTGTCAGTGCGATGTAACAATAAACATTTATAAAATCAAAACAACATGCTTTCCCAACAATGACAACTTCATGTACAAACAGCTGTGCCATGCAATTAATGATTAACACTGTAAATGCTAAAAAATAGCAAATGCATTAATACAATAACTGGTACAAATGGTCAAAATGCTGCATAGTTATCTTTGTACCTTTTCAACTTTTGTCTGTCATCCATGCGTTGCTCTTCACTGACTTCCTTATTGACATCAGTCTGCAATTCCGATTCTTTTTTGTTCACTTGCATCTGGCTGTTTCAAACTATTACAGAAAATAAAATACTTTACATGAGTGGCAATACCATACAAGCAAACACAGTTTATGATGTGCTCAACCATCATGTACAAGTTATCTTGGATATCTATTACAGGTGACCTAAATTTATTTTTTAACACAACAATGTAATCAACAACAAAAATATTGTGTTGCCACTTGAAACCGTTTTATGTGCCTTTATTCCTATAGTATAAAATGTATCCTTGTGTAAACTCAGAAATATCCGGTAACTGGATATTACCGTTAATCGGGTCACTCTAAAAAAAACAATATTACAAAAATGTCTTACGTTCGAACTTGTCAGAACCTTATCAACTCTAACTGAAGCATAAATTAAATATACAGTAGATAACAAATGTTTATGGAAAAGTCAACGGTTTCAGAAAACGTTTGTGATAAGAAAAATCTAAAGTGAAATGTCGGAACTGAAAAAAAAATGGCGAAAATATTTGACACGTTAATTTTGCATTCTAAACAGTTAATGTACTAAACTCACTACGTTAAGAAAACCTGATTTAAAATATGTTGCTTCTTATACTTGTTTAAGTAGATCAATGTCTCACCTCTGCTTAGCAGTCCAGTGAAGGAAAGTCGATTTCTTCATCTTTTTCATCACATTTTTTGCATCTCGTTGAAAATTGGCGCGGCCGGAAGTGTAGACTGTGCTGTTGTAAATCGGGACCCCTCGGCGATTTCTTCAGTTATTTTCCGAAAGTTACGATTGACTTTTACTGAATCACCGTAAAAGCGACTTTCAAACTTGTATTATTAAATGGTGTTTATTCACATTCCCAATAAAGTGAGAGTGGTTTTAACATGATACTCTACTGTCTGTTCTGTAATTTTTTTTGTCCTACTAGATATTAGACTGTAGATCTGCTTGACCAGGTTTTCGAAAGACAACAACAACAAAAAAAAGTTATAAAAAAACTGACTTCTTTGGAATTGGATCATTTTTTTACTGAGCTATTATTACCAAATGTTTTGTAGCTGTCTTAAATGATAACATAGTTAAATATTGCTTTTGTGATCAGTCAGGTCAAGGTCACTGTAACTTAATTAGCAGTTTGCTTTCCATGTCTAGGCAGGATATATATTGATATCAGATGTAGATATTGATATCAAATTTGGTAGTTAGCTTGTTTATGGGATACCCAAGTTTGGAATTGTTTTTGTTGTCCATTAGTTTGATGGACTGAGTCACTGTTACTAATTAAATTTTATTTTGTTCCTGTTCATTATCTTCTTTTTTGAGGATTGATCAAGTTAAGTAGGTAACTAGCTATCTCATGGGAAGAATTAATATGTTTAGAATTGCTTAAGGGATCAATTGTCGTCAAGACAAGTTATAAAATATATTTTTGGATTTTCTATAAATAACTCAAGACAGGAGTAAAGTAGTGTTACCAAATTACTTTCTAGGGAGAGTAAGTCTGGGACTGTATTGTATATGGTTGTGTGATCTCTGTTTAATAATAAATAATGACAAAATAAAGTTTAAAAAATTGGCAATTAGTACAATGTATTTGGAGCTATTTTATGTCACATTCAGCCGAGCTTTTCTCATAACCAACTGTCCATCTAGCTGCATCAACAGTTTGCTCGTAATCACTTTAAAGGCTACCGTTTTGATCCTATCTTAACCAACACTGGTCAGAATGTCATTAAATGTTTGTCTGTATAAAATCTTGGATGAGTTAATAAATAGGTCACATGATCAAAAAGTAGGTGACTTAGTCAAATCTATAAAAACCTTGAGAACAAGACTTTTTGGGGGCCTAATCTTCACAGAACTTGACCATGTTTCATGTCTCTTTCAATGTTATTTATTTAAAGAAATACAAAATAAATTTCTTAATGTCTTGGAATAATTTTATGCTTGCAAGACCACAACCTATCTGCAATCCTTATGTTAATTAATTTTAAGCTTGCAAGACCGCAAGCTTATCGCAATCTTTAATGGAATAGAAGATTACAAGCTTGCAAGGCTGCAAGCTTCTCGCAATCTTAATGGTATTTAAGATTGCGAGAAGTGTTCGAACAAAACCAAACCGCAACCTTAATTTCCAAGCAAGCGAGCGTGCTCGCATCCGCAACCATAGAATTTAAGAAATGCAATCCTATTAAGATTGCGGCAAGCTTGCGCAAACTTGTCGTAAACTTGTGACGAGCTTGTCGCAAGCGAGCGTTTTGGTGTGGGTAACCTTTGTAATAATACTTTTGAAAATATTCGGTTCTTTTCTAATGAATAACATGTAAAATGCCAACATGCGAGGAACTTAACGCAAAATATGAACGACTAAAATCCTGACGTGTTTAGGTTTAATCATTTTAAACCTTTTCAACTTGATTGGTGTAGTAATAAGATTTATAACATTAAAACAAGTGAAATACAATATATCATTCCTAACCCGGTTTAGGCTTCGACTTTCTTTGTGTGTTTGGTACTTTTAGATTTTAGATTTTTCGAGAGGAGGTTACGCATGTGCATAAAGTGCATAATGGGAGAAGCGCGCCTGGATGAAAGGATTTAAATGACAGCTCTGCATTCAAATATTTATGATTCAAAGATACATAAGAATGAGGATGTACCCATTAATTATATACATAAATTAGATGTAACATGGGCACAGTAACAATGACTGAACACTTTCAAAACACTTTCTTAACACTTGGGCAAAAATTGGATAGCATTACATATTGTAAAACCAAGGACATCTTTCAAGCCAAGATATTTGTATGTTTAGTATTAACAATTGAAGTGGAATCAAAACTACAAAAGAATAAGGATGTAACAACCATGCTCTAACTTTTTACAGAGAATTTAGTTTAATACCAGATTTACCATTTAAAGGTAAATTTCATGTACATAAACTGAACAAAAGAATACACAGTACATCACTTAATCAGACCACTTAGTAATGGTAAATTTTAAATGCTATCTTTTTTCAACAAAATAAGTTGTGTAAAAAAGTTTCAAACACACTTAAAAACAATTTTCAAATGCACAGAAGAATGCAGATAATAACATTTCACTAATATCATTAAAAAAGAATGCCTTAGATTCATGACAAGTGAGCTTAAAGGGTAGATTTTAATTGGGACAACAGAAATAATGCATTAGAAAAATGTATTTCAAGAGTTTAAGAACATGTATCCAGGTACTCTGCTTTATAAGCAATATTGTTTAACTTATATTGTCCAAGTCTTTTTTACTAACATTATATCAAGATTGGTTTCAAGTACAAGCCAATGTAGGCTACATTTTTCTGCAAGTGAAGTATAATAGCAGCATTCGAACTCCTCAGCGATGGCTGCCTTTCAACTTCACTTAAGTGGTGTGTAAACTCAAAACATTATCTTGCATCAAGCCTGACAGAAAACTCCTTGGGATTTAAGAAGTATAGTTTTAAGGTAAACTTGACAGGTAGTTTTTGCATTGACCATTTAATTACACATATGTATTTTGCATAGATATTAAATTGAAAGTATGAAAACAAGCTGAACAAGTATTGGCAAACTATCTTTTTGGGGGTTATACAGAAAAAGTGTTTTATGATTAACAAAAGTGATACATTATATATCCAAGTAAGTTAGCAGTATTTAAACAGTTTAACCAACATTTTGTCAGAAAATGTAAAATCTTCTGATGTCTTTGTTCACACAAGCTTATTTTCTTTAAAAAAATATCCTTTCAAAAAATTGTTTTAAAGTTTAGGTAAATAAATGTCATTGTTACAAACAAACAAAAAGTATTTCTTGTTATCATATATTGTTATTCCCTAAAATTTATGCGTGAAAAGTGATAAATATTCTTTTCCTGAAGCAAAATTTGACTTAATGTATATCATACAGAATTAATACACAGTTTTCATGTAAATGTTCCGCTCAAAGGAAATTATATTCACATAAATTATACCAGATAGGATAAAAAATGGGACAAAAATTATGAAGAAAAATGTACCTTATTCTTTTATAAATTTTTAATCTCATGGGCAAAAATATGGTCAGTGCAATGTCTATGTTGTAAATGTTTTTAGAATATGGCGATCTGACCTTTAAATGATTGAACAAAATTAAGTCAAGAATAACAGTTTTTACCTAATATTAAGCAGGTCATAGGTCAATCATAATCTTGTTAAGCATAAAAGGGGCAATATACTGTAGCTTTCACTGTGGCATGAACAGCTATAAACTCAAAAAAATTTAACACCAAAAGTCAAACTTTCCAGACCCCATGTCCATGAACTTCCCTTCTAATCCATGATAAAACAAGGAAAGCTATGTAAAACCACAGTGGCATAACCAGCATAGGTAAACAGTGACTATCTGTCTTTAGGTATCATGGGTCAACCGGTCTTGTTTCTCGAATCTTATTCTTCTGCTAATATGTCCTCTACGATGAAAGCAGTTATGTAGTGTGAAAGGGATGGTTCATTAACACAAAAATTAGGTCCAGCAGTTTATCTTCAGCAGATATCATTGTCTCAAAATATGGTATTTTTTCTAAACAAGTAAATAATACAGTACTAGCAGTTCTTTCATTATAATAGTGCAAGGAACTTGTAGTGACAGATTATACACTCAAAAGTGATATTGGTCAAAGGAAAATAAGCCAGTCAAAAACTAAGATATTTATTTAATAGTTATGGTCTAATTTAGACACTGTGTTTTGCATGTTATTAACCTACTGGATATAAAAAAATGAAAGCATGAACAGTTATGGTTTTTGTGCACTGCATAAGCAAATTTATTCTTTGGACATGTAAGTATGGCAGTCTGAAAGAAGGATGTAGCATTCATATTGTCCTTGAGCATTGATAACTAAAACTTGTTAACTATATAACCCATAACAATACGAAAGCTTTGGACTGTTAAACATGACCTCTGTCTCCAGGGCAACTGGTTGTCAGTGGTGACATGTAGCAACCTACCGAGTTCAATAGTTACATGGGCAGATTTTATCTCAACATTCCGACCTTCGATCTGCTTGCACAAAAACAACTGTAGGTTACAATTATACAATATGGAAATGTTAACACAACATCTAGACACAATCTTTAGGTTTAAGAACATCAAATCTTAGCTTTTTTAAAGATTTGGATCAGTTAAAAGAGTAAAAAAAAAACAGTTACTGTGGTTAACAAGAGTACACTGAAGAAATAACAACAGAATAAATTACAGGCTGGGTCTCAGTTTACACTACATAGATGTCTAAGTTTTGTTTAAGTAGTTTGCTTTAAAATGAAAAATTATGTATATGTACAAAAAATATTAAAATAATTCAAGATTCATTCAAATTGAGTCAACTCTTTAGTACTTCAATAAAATCTCACATTATATTTTATTTATTAAGTTATTTAACTTATTATAAAACATTTTAAAAAAATATGAAGAAATTTTTTTCTAAAAAGATACTGTTGAATATGGTGTTAAAACTTTATTTGACTTCATCACAATATTTCAAACCATAAACATACAGCCATATACATATATGTTGCATAAATCATGCAGTTTGGATTTTGTTACAAGAGTGTTGGTAAGAACTCTTTAAATGGATAAAATTTACAAGCAACTCATCAAGGACTCTTCAACTGAACAATTTTAGAAACTGTTAAGGTATCTGGACCAGGTACGTTGTTATCAAACATGGTTTCAACTGCACAAACATGCACAGACAATAACAGTACTGTCAAAAAAGTCCACCTATGCAATGAGTTATCTATGTAAATATTTCTGCATACAAAGCATAAAGAAATTGATAAAAAGTGTCCATATAATATATATCTATTCACAGCAACTTATATGTGCTAAGAATCCTGATATATTTGAAATAAAACAAATAGTATTTCTTCTGTCTTAAAAAACACAGAGCGTGTGCGGTCGGAGTAGTGGGGTGGGGGTGGAGGGCTGAGTGGCATGTGTGTATCTCAGTAATGTTAATAACAGAAGAAAATTAATCTGATATCCAGCTGACATGTATCCACTTAAAAATGTCTTAAAAAGTATTTAAGAATAACTTGTTTCGTATGAAAAGAAAAGATTTTGTTTATGCACATATAAATGTTTGTGTTATTAAAGGCAAAGTGTAACTCTGTATTGTTACTGTATGTATGTATATAAATACTGAATGAATAGACAGATTGTTAAGTGACAATTTAATTGATAAAAAAAAATAAAATATTTAACCCTTTACTTGCTGGAAACACCATTAGGGTGTTGTATGTTTTATAGTATTGGGGTGACTGGTGTTTCCAGCAAGTATAGGTTTTATTACTTTGCTGACTAATGATAGGAAATAAGCAAGACATAACAAGAGAATTTGTAGAACCGATGGATGCTCCGCAAATAAATGCTAGTTCCAAAAGGGCTTTTTTAATGCTTTGGACAAAATTTAAGTAAAAAAACAGGGTAATTAATCCTATATTATGCAAAACAGAGCTATGGTTCTTGTACATTGCACTTCTCCTCATTGGATCTATCTACCTATGAAGTTTCATGTTAATATCTCTTTCAGTTTTTGTATTGCTCCGGACAAAACTTAAGCATTGAACAAAGGGCAATAACTCCTTAATTATGCAAAACAGTTATGATTCTTGTACAATGCATCTCTCCTCACTAAGATCTATCTGCCTATGAAGTTTCATGATGACATCTCTTGCAGTTCTTGTGTTGTGCTCCAGACAAAATAATGACAGATGGACAATTGAACAAACTTAAATATGAGTAAATGGGATGGACGGCGGACAAAGTGGCAACTATACGCTCGCCCATCGGGAGCATACAAATGTGAACTATAAATGCTGTGTCTTCCTTGATCATACATACAACTGTCCAATCTATGGACAAATAGCTTGCAATGTTTAAGAAACAATCAGCAGGATCGTGTAAAGATAAAAGCTTCATCACAAATAAGTTAACATGCAAAGCTTGACTTAAAGTCATTAGTTTTCCTTTGAAGTAGTGTAATGGAATGTTTGATGGTTGTTGTGTATACCACAACAAAAGATTTATCACTCTGAAGGTTGTTGTGTATTCTATTATAAAAAGTTTAACAGTTTGAAGATTATTGTGTTTTCAACAAAACTAAATGTATCAATATGCACATTTTTATAATTCTTGTTTTATTGACAAATTCAAAAGCTAGAAACATTGGCAACATGTAGAACTGGTGGGAACTGGTTCACAGTGTATTTAGCTCAGAGTGTTACACTCATTAGTACACACTAGTTGTGTTTTGATGCATAAATTGTGGCTTTACAATTAATTTGCAAGATACTAACTTTCAGATATTTTGGGGGCAGGAAGACCCCCCAAACAAATGCACAACAGTTTTCTACCAACTTAAGACAGTTCTGCTGAAAAACTTGCACAAAATTATTAGCTCTCACTGTAACATGAAAACATGAGGTAAGGGGCAAATTGATAGTGTTTTATAATTTTAGTACTGTAGTATCAATAAATTGCTGGAATATTTACCTCAAAATCAGTAAACTTAATTGATCTTTACACTATGCAAAGTGCTTTCCACAACAGATATGTTGTACATGATTCAGAAATGAAATTTAAATGTGGGCAAAATGTCATAAGAAACATAGGAATGTACTTTATTCATCTGTAAGCCCCCAAACAGTAATCACATCTTATTACAGCTGACATTTGAGACACTTGATAATGTGGAACAACCTGTACCCATTCCGATATTTAGGAACATTTTAGTTCAACTTGCTACAGGTCATTATGACAGATAGCAATGTTGAAAATGATGCAATTAATATTATCTATATAATCAATATTATTAATATCATATTTAGTGTTGTATTACAGTTGATTGAATCCTTGTCATATGAAGTTGCATTGGACTAGGCAATGTACTAATTCCCGCATATTATTCATAATATGGCTTCTCTATATATGGCATGTCATATCCCGGTGAAAGTCCGCAATATAGAAACATGGCAATGTTATTAAGTAACACTGTTAGTTGTGTGTTAAGTCAATGAACTGCTTTTAACATTGTTATTTATTTATAACAATCTACTAAATACCTTCGAAAAATAGTGATACCATCTAGGTTCAATGGTTAAATGTTTAAGGTTAGAGGTTTAACTATCACTGATTTTGTAATCTATGCCATCCCTTATTGATGAAATCTGATATTATACTAACTGCACTACTTGCAGCAAAGCATCGAAAAAACCTTCAAGTATTGACTAACACTGCAGACAACTGCAAGCCAGCTGTAAGTAGTCTGCACATGAATAATTCTAGGGCCATGCAAGTTTCAAACTCAGAGTGACAAGTTTTCTGATCTATAGCTCATGTAGCATTCAAAGCTGGATGTGTGCACATTAATTAATTAATGTTTATCTATTTGGGGATTTCCTTTTTAGAACCTTTTCAGTTTTAGCATGTCCGCTGGAGAGTGGTTTTCTCTCAAATAATACAATATTTAGGGGTCACTTCAGCAAATGCAGATCCATACAGTGGACAAAAATCACTTCTGCTAATGTCAAAATTCTTTTTTTTACATTCAAGTTGCACCACGAAAAAAAATCTTTGGAAGAATTTCCATCTATTACTAATGGAGGAAGACTAGAATAGACAAATAATGGGAAGATCCCAGGAAGCATTACCTATCTATGTATACAAGCTGCCCAAATCAAGTCTTGCTGTTTGCACTCAGTACTTTGCAATTTTAACATGTTAATCATGGAAAGTCTTTTAATTAGATGAATGAAATATTAAGGTGCCAATTAAGAACTGGCAGATCAATACCCTTACAGTCGACTGACAGTACAATCACTTGGGTCAACACTATGTACACTGCCATCGATGAAGGTTCTAATTTTAATTTCAAACATAACCCAAAGAGAAACTTGCACTCTAAGGAATCAATTATGCCACAGCTTTTTCAGTTATGTGATAACAACACACTAATTGAATAACAATTATACTATATTAGCTTTTCTTACTCTTGGATGAAACTACTGTTCAAAAGGTCATGACAGATTAAGGTTATTTGAAGCAAATGTTTCATCACAGGAAACACTTGACAGTTTAGTTGTTTAAAACATGGTTGGTTTATACATGTTTGCATAATTAACAGATAGTTTAGTTATTTAAAGCACAGTTGGTTTATACATGCACACATAAATAAATGATAGATTGTGTTTTAAACACAGTTGCTTTTCACATATATCTGAAGGAAAACTTCTCTACTATATATTTGTACATCAGAAAGTTTACAATGTTCAAGTTTATAGATCTATACAGTATAGGCCTAAGCATAAATTGTTTTATCCATTTAATACATGTACAATATTTGACACCTGTACAGAGACATTTTTAGGAGGAATAAAACAAATAGTATTGAGGCATTGGTTAACTTTTTCAACAACTTAGTTAAATGTTAGTAATGATAAAAAAATTCTACATTCCTTACTTGGTATCAATAGAATTTTTCATTTTAAGACACAAAAAAGTCATTTTTTTGTATATATTTACTGACTGTAATTTATATGGTCATCAATTAAAAATTATTAATATTTACAATTGTCATCCTAAAAACTGTTACATAAGGATGATGTTAATGTAGTGATCCTTCTTCAGTTGATGAAGTCATCATCAGGGAATGAGCCATGATACTGATGACTAACAACAATATAAGCTAAAATGACTTGTACATGTGCTTAGTTTTCTATGACCGTCAATGAATATGAAAATCTGGGACTATGCACCAGTAAGTGTGCTTTATGGCCACGCAACCAGCTAGGTGTGACATGTATGACAAGAAATAATTTTCAACTTGTTAAAAAAAAATGGGCCACTGTTGTAACATTCTGCAAAAACCTGACAATGTTAGCCATTTTATGAATATTTGTGCCTACTATCTATGAATATCTCTAAGTTGTTTACATGTTTTTAATGTCAAAATTCAAACACTAATTGTGTACAAACTTCATGCATGCTTGAGCACTGCTTTATATTTGGAGCTTTGTACCTTACTATGCACAATTACTTTTTAATGACTCATGTAAACAGTTTACAAAAGGAAATTTGACAAAGTACAACAAATATTAAATATGATAAAGGAAAAATCATGACTACAACAATGTTTCTTTTATTAGTACATTAAACAATAAAAATATGACATTAATTATCTCTAATTAGCCTTCTAAGTACACACTGATCAGCCTTGGGCAATAAAGAGTAGATCCAGATCAGCCAGCTATATTGTTAATAAGTTGGTATCTGATGATACCGATACGTATTGTAGCCTATATGCGTGAAGTTGGTGGCCAATAACTGAGAATTAAGTATGGGTTATTAAATAAAAGGGGTTAAGTATCAGGAATTAATACAGGTCTGTGTTATATGGCTTTTAGCACCAACTCCCTAACCAAATGAGCAATCAAAAGCATTTGATAATTTTTATTATAATATAAATAATTGCCAAAAACAAAAGTTTAATGTTTAATATATTTTCACGGCAAATGCTCTTTCCCTGAATTTTTTAAAAGGTCTTTTAATTTTCAGCAGATCTACTTTCGTTAAATATCACAGTAAAAATATTTTTAAGTAATTATAGTGAGGGATTGGGATATGCTATGCTTGCCGATAGTGTGCAGTTACTTTTCTATCATTATAGTACAGGGGCACTTATGAGATGCCCAGGGACTTAACCCGGCCGGTCCATTATACTGCCACTGATGAGTCAGGTGTTATGCTGTCCCCTTAGACCCGAGCGTTAGGAGGGAAGCCACTACTACCAACTTTAAAGTCTTTGGGGTTTGACCCAGTCACGGTTTGAACCCACGACCTCCGGATCCACAAGCCGATGCTCTACCACCTGAGCTTTTGCAGCCGGTTAATTATAGTGACAATTAGCATTTAATGATGGAGGAAGAAGGTAGAACCACAGAATCAGGTCAGCTTGAGGACATTACAACATGAGGTTTAGTCCTTAACTGTGATTCAAAACAATGCAGTGGTAGGCTTAATGTTAAATGTTGCAAATTCTTACTGCTTGAATCAAGATGCGGCCCTCTTCTTAAAAAACAGATTCTTTATGAAAGGTGGGAAAAGGCACTACAGTGAAAGACACTTAAGGAAAGGCTGAGTATTGTACTTCCTATTGTATTAACACAAAATGCTTGTTGACAAAACAGTCCAAGATTATAATCTCAACCAACTTTACCTCTTACACATTATCTCAATGTAATGGAATTGTAATCCCAACCAACTTTACCTCTAACACATTACCTGAAAGTTATGGATGGATGAACATGTCTTATGGCCATATTGATTGACATAAAGCCCAAGACATGACTTGAACTCAATTCACTAATTTTCATAAGCTCATAACAAACTTCAAATATGACTAGTAGCCATATGCTATATACACTATCTCAGACAAGTAACTTTATGTACTTTGAAGACCTTGTTAATTGAAATCCATGACCTGAGCCTTTCTAAGTTAAAGCGACTTGGTCTCTGTAATACTAAGTACATGACACATTGAACCACATAATCAGCACTTCATACAGTATTTTAATTAATGTGTCTCTATCAAGCCACTAAGACTGTGGAGCTTAAAATGGCTTCAATAGCTTAAAAGTGTTATGACTCTTTTGATTCTCCTTACATAAAAATAAAATAATCTATTGAAGGCCAACATATTCACATATAATGTCATGCCCAGATGCATTATTAATTATTCCATTAATAATTGTGGTAGGACACAGTTTTGCTTTTTTAATATTTATTTAAAAAAAAGCTTTATTGGCCAAATGTGGCCATGCCATTTTAAGAATGGTTGGTAAATAAGGATCTCATAAGGTGTAGAAATTTTAATGTGCCTCACTCATTGTAACAATGTAACAGGGCAATAAAAACAGCCATGTAAAGTAATAATGATTTGATTGATACTGTTAATAAGGACAAACATTTCTTGGCTTATAATTATAATAGAAAGAAAAAAACAATAGATATTCAAAAGTAGAGAGTTTTTTCATTTCAAGAGGTATACTAGACTTAAGAGTAGTGAAGCATGACTAGATCTAAGAGACGATAATTTGTCAGAGAATTTCACGCGTCCTGGTCCAGTTTAACAATTAAAATCTTCATAAAGACACACCTCAAGCAGGTGTCTGTGCTTTGTGAATACACATATAAGTTCTAAAGCTTTACAAGAACTAAAAGTATCACATCAATGTCACAGCCTAAGGAGGTGGGTCATGTTATGATTTGTGTCCAATATTTTTACTTTGGGTAACAGAATTCAATTACTATGCATTTACTTAACTAAAATGATCTTGATTTATAAATGATTTAAAATACATGGCACAGACTAATAATTTACTTAGAAAAAGATCTTAAGGTAATCTAAAGCCATCATAAAATTTGCAATGGGCACTGCTCAAGAATACATTATTTGTTTCCGAAAATCTTACTTTTCAGCAAAAACAAATAAAATTAAATGTATTTTCAAGCTGTAATTTTTAATTACATTTACTTTTTTGTTGTATCTGCTTATGTGCACAATGGTTATTATAGGGCCATTTTACAATTAAAAGAAAAGATAGATGCTAGTCTTTGTTTCAGAGTAAATGTTTTAAAATTAAATATGTGTCTTAATGAAGGCTATGTATAATTGAATAACATAACAAGTATGCCATAACAATTAAAAAAAAAACTAGGGCTTATGTTTTCAGGTGAGTAGGCCAAGTATTAAAAGCTTTTAGTCAGTGCCAAAACACAGCAAATTCTTCTATTTAGTTCTAATGCCATGTCTTTTCATATGTTTCAGTCAAGAAACAAAATAAAGCTCTTCACATTCTTTCCCTCCTCTAGTACAAAAGAGTTCCAGATTAGACTTTAGTGGATAAATGGATCTGTCTGGTGAATGAGTGATTCAATAAAATACAAGCCTTTCAAACACTATTATGAATGTAATCCTCTATGCAAGGTCTTTCCAGACAATGGCCAGTTGCATATCCTTATTCTTACATCACAAAAACTAGGCTAGATACAAAGCTTTTAGACATATGACCATCTTAATATAAGAGGTTTATGCCAAAACCGATAGGCTCCTTGGCTTAAGTGGAACTATCTTGGTTGCATTATTTGCTGATATCTGAATAGTTGTGAATAAATGTACAAACAAAAAGCATCTGTCTGTGTGTACAGTCGGCATATACAGATAAGCTACTGTTTTTATCTTTCTGAATACCAGGTCTCATTCCATTAAAATCTTTACTATAAGTAATCATAGGCTACAAATCATTATAAATGTATGCTTTTCTTTAAAGATTTGTTTTTATTGTTTATTTATTTGCTCAGATGTCCCCATAAAAATCTTCCACACTGTGACAATTTCTTTGAGCTGTATGTTAACAATAAGTAAAGGAATAGGTTGTATAATATTTGCTATAGCAAATGTATGGCTCTAATATGATGAGAAACTTTTAGCTCTGGCAAGTTATATGCCCTCTACTATGATGAGAAACTCTCAACTCTGGCAAGTTATATGCCCTATGACATGTGCAGAGTAGAGAATAAATATAGCTGTATTTTATATTTTAAAGATTAACCACAACCACAACTTGATTCCATAACATCTAGCCATTATTGGTAGAGAAACACTCCGAACACCTACCAGTTGTTTTTTACCTTTTGTAGCTGTAGCAGAATGAAAATGAAGTCCAATTTCCTGGAGGAGTTTATCTCCTAAACAAGCCAAATTCACTTCCAACATTTAATATCCTATCAGATTCACATACCTTTATTTAACTGTACAATCTGCTATTGAAGTATTGTGAATAAAACCTAAACCTGTACAACTTATTGGTCAATTCCATTGTTTATCAACCATTTATCAGTTCAAGGGGTTATGAAGTATAATCATAATGTCCACTGCTATTCATGAATGCAAATTTTACCTAGAAAATAAATTTAAAAAAGTAGTATCATATTTTTAAACAAGCCCCAATTATAAGGGCAAGCTTCTTCCCAAAAAGTATGCCCATGCTTGACAATAATGTGCTTTAATAATAATGAACTTTTATCGGCCATGGGTAAATCATTATCTTGTCCAAGATTTCAGTGCACAAATAATGTTAGTTAGGTAGTTCTCTTTTAAGCAAGAAATCCATGCATTTAAAGTCATTATAAAGCAGATTAAATCAAATAAAAATAGGTAGGTAATAAACAACATGTTTGTCCTTCGAACTGTCTTAATAAGTGCAAGGATTAATTAAAGTTTAAGTAATAAAAGTAGCTGTTTGGTGGGGGGTTAGGGGTTAGCCGGCATTTTTGCCGATACTGCGCAGCGACATTTCTATCATTATAGCACAGGGGCACTTATGAGGTGCCCAGGGACTGAACCCGGCCGGTCCATTATACTGACACCGACAAGTCAGGCGTAATGCTGTCCCCTTAGCCCCGAGCGTTAGGAGGGAAGCCACTACTACCAACTTTAAAGTCTTTGGTAAGACCCGGCCGGGGTTCGAACCCACGACCTCCCGATCCGCAAGCCGACGCTCTACCAACTGAGCTATTGCGGCCGGTTGTTTGGTGGGTTTATAGCAGATAATATATTACTGTCATCACTGTGAATAACATCGGCAGAACACCTGTCATGAGACCCCAGTCAGTCCATTATCCTGACGCTGAGCCAACAAGGTGTGGTACTACCATTATATTTGCTTTAGCATTTGCAAGGAAGCTATACCAATGCCATTTTTTAAAGACTTTGGCATGTCACGGTCTTGAATCCTAGGACTCTGGAATCTGATGCTGACCAACTATCAATTACACTACCAGGCCCAGTAGAAGAAATACTGTAATATATTAACAAACAAATGAATTACTGGAAGTTATATATAACATTTAACTATACCCTTCTTATCACAAATTTATATTAACATAAAAGCAAATAGTGTCGATCTGCCAGTGGCTGCTGGAAGCTGTTTGATCAGGATCTTCAACATTTGTTGCCAAATCTCTACAAATATGTGTTGGCACATTTACATCTTGATGTAAGAAGATGATTAAGAATTTGTTTGGGATATTAACAAAAGGTAAGATGATGCGGCTTAATTTACAATGGCCAAGGGGTTGATATGGATACAGTGCAACACCCAGTAAAAGGGGATCTAGGGTTTGATCCCTAGAGACATACCAGTCTTGATCAATGGTACTGGTTTAGCACTGCAAGACATTTTATTCAGTGCAAGACAGCAATTTGCAATACTGACACACTTTCTTCTCCAACAATATAAAAGTCTCATTGAGTTTTTGTTGGCATACTTCATGTGTGGTGATTAAGAAAAAGAAAGTCTTTGAGTTTATTTAGTAAATATTATATCTGGATACTTAGTTATTAGAGCACCTGACTCAGGAATTGATTGTGGGTCTGATCCAAGATCTTGGTAAAACAGTGCTTGCAGCTTAGTTCAACTATCTTGAAATGAATATCCTAATCTTTTTTTAGCATTCATACACAAATTCCTATAAGAGAATAAAAATGAAACAGTGTCCATGAACATTCCATAGCCTCAAAATAGTGGAATGGTATTTTTTTTAACAGACCAAAACCAGTCTAGCAACTTAAATCTGAGTTGTGACTGTTTTAGCAGATTTCATAAGCATGTACATATACAAGTTGAAACACCTTCAGCATATACAGGTATGGAAAATTGAAGATCCATATTTAGATACTTTGGTTAACAATATGCATGTTTAATGTTGATTCTGATCTCAGATGAGGGGGGTAATTTCTAAGTCAACCAAGAAATATTACCCAAGAATCTTCACCAAACCTAAAACTTTATGAACTGTCAAAAATAAAATTTAGGAAAGAAATGAGGTTATACTCAACTTAAATAGATCAGCTCTGAAATAGATTAAAAATTAATTTAAATAGATTAAAAATTAATTAAAAAAAAATAGGAGGTACTTTTGTATTGACACCATTCCTACTGCCCACAACAGTACATTGGTTAATTACAGTTCGGGTGTCTATTGATTACCCCACAATCACATAAAGTAACTGTTGTCTTACTTCATGCATAGAGGTATATAATACAATAAACATTCTCATTGCTAGCACACAAAAATACATTTACATTTTTATACAAACACAATTTTATCTAATCACCCTAGATAAAATATATTATTTTCTCAAATATTTATCAAATGACTGGGTTGACATTCACGCCCCAAACGGCCAAAGCTAACACACTGTAGCCTATGGATTCGCTTCAATGAATGTATTTTCTTGAGCATTTCTGCACATTCGAATTTATAGCAAAATGTCAATGCGGTAGCAATGACACAAAAATTCACATGTGCAAGAAGCTTAATTTGACACTATTGATTTGCTGATTGAAGAAAAACGACCCAGCAGTTATGTGCATCCGAACAGGACTAAAATTTGAGTTTTCTTGTACACCTGTTCAGAAGAAAGTCTCACACATGTAGCTTGAACTTACCTGTAAGTCACGTTCGGCTCTCCAAGTATCAAACAAAGGTAAAAGTTCAGGCACAATAATCCAAAATTACAATAGGACACTAAACAAAGCACAAACACCAAACGAAAGTTCTTAGTTTTCTGCCCAAAATATCTTCTACAGTGTTTGTCCTAACTGTGGACGAATGGCACTAGCTCATAAATATTCATATTCCTTGTACCGTGCTTTGATTGGTTTAAACAGTCAACCACGTGACCCACAGGAAGGTAACCGGCCAAACCGAAAGTAAGATTACTTTTCGATTAAAAAAATGGTCAAAGGGAAATAACTCAAATTTTCTTAGTATTATATAAGGTACCATTAATTCCCTTGGACCGAGATTATACTATAAGTTCCACTGAGTAAGTTATAAAGAAACATTTAGCGCCATAACTAATAGAAGCATTAATGATTTAAACAGACGAATTAATTGTGTGCATAGTTCTTTCATCTTAACGAGCTTTATGTTGATGCTCATTATGTTGGGGTTCGTTTAGGCATACATTCATTTTATTTGAAGACAATTTGAAGGAAAATCGTTGAACTTTTATAAACCATTTTATTACAGCATCCAATTTTCAGCGTGTATACTTTTATTGTATTATGTTTTTTTATCGTTGAGAGCATATAACCGGTAGTGTTACATGTATATTGCTTGAAATAAATAATAAATAAATGATTTGGTTTTAGCTCTTTATTGATGAAAATTATTTTGTTAACCATGAAAAATGATGTGGGGAGAAATGTTTGATTAAATTCTAAAGAACCTCACGAAGCTATAGTGTATAGATAATGAGTATGAACGCATTAATAATTAAAGAAATGACAATATGACTACCTGTACCAGAAAATGTACTTTGGATAAATATACATCAACATAATATGTAATCGATAAATTTATCTAATTAATTTGTATTCCAAAACATGATTTTTATTGGACTACAAAAATTGGCAATTGGTATATGAGGCGTTACTTTAATTGATTACATCAAATCGATCGACAATCAGCCAATTCTGTATGTGAGATGTGACTTTAATTGTCCAATCAAAAAGATTGGCAATCAGGCAATTAATTAATCCAAACCAACTAATTTGCAATTGTTAAAAAAGTTCAGCAAACAACTCACATTCCTTGTGTGAGTAAATAATGTCAACGCCATGCTGGCTATATAATAGAGTCAAGAACAAATGCAATATAATATATTTCTAAAATAAAAGCGATGACTCATTTATGTGTATAAGAACGATTTTATTTGCTGTTGTTTTTACCATTGACATTGTATTTTTTTTTTTAAATTACAGGTTGGCATCATCGTATCAACAACCGAGTGGCACGAGTGGAGCCATCGATGTACATCCTGATCCAGCTGCTTCATAAAGAAGCCCAGACGGTCGAAATGACCTTTCAGCTGGCTTCGGAAATGGCACTGACAAGGTACCAGCGTATCAAGTTTAACAAAACACACCAGCAGCTATTCTCCATGTGGGAGAAATATGAGAATGGAGAGATCTCCACCAGCAGACTTCTCCGGGATGTCATTTATATACAAGGATTCGCTCCCGTGGACGAATAGCCCACCAGGCAGAGATTTTGGTGTAAAAAGTGTGCTAAAATTCTTCAATGACATCATAATGTATGTACATTACCAGTGCATCTGTTTTGTAGTTACACGATTATGTGACTTACATATTTCATTATCTGTTTTCTTATGCAATTTCTACACTATATGTTTGTTTTTGTGTTGTTGTTTCATTGCAACAATAAATCATTTAATCATTAATGACATCATAATGTATGTACATTACCAGTGCATCTGTGTGTGTAGTTACACGATTATATGAAATTCGTATTTCATTATCTGTTTTCTTATGCAATTTCTACACTATATATTTGTTTTTGTGTTGTTATTTCATTGCAACAATAAATCATTTAATCATTAATATTTTACTTCTATTATCTCCAAACAAAAATTCTAGGCCTACACAGACACATCTAAGCCAAAACATGTGAAAAACAACAATTATCGCCATCCCCTGTACATTGTTCACACCTACCTCTCACTACATGTACCATATATATAGACTATATAGACTATATGCGGCGCGAGTTGACCAATTTTGGCGCGAGTTGTACCTGGCGCGAGTTGGTTTGGCACGAGTTGTCCTGTCACCGTCAATCGGAACACCTCGGATAATTCACGGATGATGTCCCGAGGACGGAATTACCCGAGGAATTCCGATTGCTGTCACCGTATACCGTTCAATAGAACAGAACAGACCTTCATCTACAACGCTGCGCAATGTCTCGGACAGGTTCCGCAGCCAATGAAATTGTGAATATCCCATAACCTCGCATTCGATTGGCTGTTTGTCATTATATAAAAGATCGCCGGCTATCATTCGGCCTCATTTGCACTATACTCGTAATCTTATGGTTATTGTTGCTTGTTGTCATCGGTAAGTAATAATATTTTTAAACTGTTTTTTTTTTTCAAAATCGAAAATAACTGTGAATCAATACGACAATTGTAAATTAAGTTGGTTGACTTTCGTTCGAATCTTGTTGATCGCATCAGACTTAATTCCCGCGCTTTTTGTTATATTGAGCACTTTGACTTAACTTATAAATGTTTGGTCTCGGTTGACATTTATTACACCAAACAGTTGAACTTAATAAATATATATTTGACAGCTATCATCCTTACAGTCATCATTTTCTTGTGTCGTTGTTAAATGTTAACAATTTTGAAATACTGTTGTCACTCTTGAGTCTTGTAGTCGTTTCCTTGAAGAGTGTGCTCAAATTAGGACTCGACCTCATGACACCTGTTCTGTATCTCAACATACATGTATATTATGTAGTATGGGTTAAAGGCTATGTTTCTTTTCTGTTTTTCTTTTTTTTTTGGGTGGGGGGGGGGGATATGTTGTATGTTTTTCCTTTAAATTGGTTTGGTGACTTCGGCACTAAGTAAATATAATTTATGGTCCTAGGCAGGATTTAGCCACATTAAATAATGATAATGTCAATGTTAGTTTATTCTGAAAACAATCCTTGCAGGTTATATGCATTTTATCAATAAAAGAAAAAGTTAAAAAGACCTAACTTTATAACTTAAAAATGTTTTATTCTTTTAATGTTATCTAACTATTTATTATGCCTACTTACAAGTGTAGATCTTCATCAAATTATGTAAATCTAGATCTGTATTAACTGTTAACAGATATCAAAATGGCAGATTGGAGGTTACAGGATGACATTGAAATAGATGATCCGGAGATACATTCTCTCATTCGAGAGGAGAAAAACAGACAGAGAAGCGGCTTGGAACTGATTGCCTCAGAAAACTTTGCAAGCAAGGCTGTGATCCAAGCACTCGGTAGTTGTCTCACCAATAAATATTCAGAGGGACAGCCTGGACAAAGGTTATCATTCTGTCTCATTCAGATGTATATTTGTAATTCAGTGAAGATTGCTTATGTAATTAAACTTTTGTACAACTAAAGTAAACGGGAGATGTACATACCAGCTGTTGTCTCTTGCTAAAAGTGGTATATTCCCAGCATGTGCATCTTTTGAGGTCTTTCAGCTAACTTGAGTTATATGTATATTTTGCCTAGATTTTAGTCTGGAGTTGTTTTCCCCCCATAAGTATCTCTTCTGACTTACTGTCAGCATGTCAAATCAATTGTGAAGATACATGCAATTTTTGCAGTTATTCGTAAGAAAATTTGAAACATCACATTTGTTATGCCTTGAATAATGTGTAACTGGTTCTTCTGTTTGTACATTTTTGTCCATTTTTAATTTTGCAGATATTATGGAGGTAATGAAGTGATTGACAAGGTAGAGCTGCTGTGCAAGAAGAGAGCATTAGAAGCATTCAACCTTAGCCCAGAGGAGTGGGGTGTGAATGTGCAGCCCTTGTCTGGATCTCCAGCAAACTTTGCTGTCTACACTGGACTGATTGGTCCACATGGGCGCATCATGGGCCTTCATCTGCCAGAGGGTGGACATCTTAGTCACGGCTTCATGACAGCGACAAAGAAAATCTCTGCCACATCTCTTTTCTTTGAGTCATTCCCATACAAGCTTGATCCAGTAACAGGAACTATTGACTATGACAGACTGTTGGAAAATGCCAGACTGTTTTTGCCAAACATAATTGTAGCAGGTAAAACACATGTGTTTAGAGAGATTTATTTAATTGTCTTCATGCTCTTAGTAAAGATTTTATGGTAGATGCATAAACTGTAAAGTTAAATGAACTCATTAATGTGCTGTCCATGATCATTAGAACTGTTGTTCTTCAGTGAATCACATTTGAATGCACTTCTTGTTCTTGGCTCAATGTTCTATTGGTTATTGTATTTTTATTGTCTTTTATGAGTAAGGGCTGCTTCAGACACATTTTTATTTTAAAAGGCTATATTTAAGACCAACAACAATATCTGGCTTAATGTTCATGCTTGGGTAAGTTTCTTTTTTACAAATCTATTAGATGTAAAACAACATCTCTAACATTATATTCTTATCATCATTAGGTATAAGCTGTTATTCCAGACATTTGGACTACAAGAAGTTCCGGGAGATTGCCAATGAGAATGGTGCCTACCTTCTGGCTGATATGGCCCACGTCAGTGGTTTAGTATCAGCCGGTGTGGCCCCAAGTCCCTTCGAGTATTGTGATGTAGTCACCACAACCACACACAAAACATTGAGAGGCCCTAGGTCTGGACTGATCTTTTTCAGAAAAGGTATATTTTTGTTTTCCCTAAAAGATGTTGAAACAGCAATTTCGTGCATACCTACATCCTTAGATTTGTCATTTCCGATAAGTAACTTTTGGTTTAGGGACCAAAAAGTCGCACTGAAAGATTATCAAACTATTCCAAATGTATTGACAGAATTTCAATTGCTATCTTTTGGCTTCAAATGATTGTTCTGGAATTTATTAACTTGGGATGGGTAAGCATGTGGAATGACATTCTATTTACCTGACCACAACACTGTACCTGACTGAATAACTCAGGGCTTTTTCAGGGGGTTTTGGGAAAAAGGCCCCAGCCTAAATTGGGAATTTTTGACGCGGTAAATAGTCAAATTGGGGAAAAAAAAGTATCGACAAATCAAACCAATTGGGAAATTTCAACAATTATTTTTTTGCATTAAAACTAAATCTGCCTAGCTTTTGTGTCCCTGCTGCAGGGCCTTCAATACAGATTCTCATTAAATTGGGGAGTTTTTCCTGGCCAAAGGAGCTTCTCAAAGAAGTGCATAGAAGGTTCATGGTGCTGAACCCTCTCTCCACAGCTTCTGTGCTGGATGGTTTTATGGTCATCATCTACAGAAGTTGGTAGATTCTAGTTCGCGAAGTACTTACTATTGTACAACATTTTTCGTCACTATATTTCGCGGGTCAGTATAAAAGCCGGTACTGCATGTACCGTTTTTTGCTTCATAACTCCTTTCAGTTTGATACGCAGTCAAACAGTTATGGCGAAAATACTTATAAAAATACTTTTTATGAAATAAAAAATCATTCCTGTTAATTTCCAAACCATATATTGATTACAATGTTATCTGGAATGGCTCCCTGATGCATCTTCAACTTGCGTTATAGTATACGGCTGGGTAAGAGTCTATGTTTTCACCGGTTACATTCATACTTAAATTCACGGATAGTAGTTTTCACAGATCACCGATCAAAAGTAAACAAACAATTTGCTTAATTGGAAAAGTCTCTTGATTTCATGGTTTCTTGGTTATTTATTTTTTAAAAGTAAAAGACATTTCGGTTCAAATGGGAATTAATTTATGAGATTGGGATTTTTTTTCTTGAAATTGGGAAAAATGGTCGCTATTTGGCATTGGTAACGGGGCCGAATATCGGCCCTGTGAGACAAGCTAAAAAAGCCCTGTAACTGTTAGTCAATGATAAAATCTAAACTTTATGGAATAAATATTAAAGTTATTATAACTGCAAGACCACTGTTACAGGTGTGCGTAAGGTAAACAAGGATGGGACCAAGGAGATGTATGATCTGGAGAGACGCATCAATGAGGCAGTTTTCCCAGGTCTTCAAGGTGGTCCTCACAATCACCAGATAGCTGCTGTCGCTGTGGCATTGAAGCAGGCCAACACACCTGAGTTTAAGACCTATCAGAGACAGGTGCTTGCTAATGCCCAGGTGATGGCAAAGGAGTTTGTTTCAAAAGGATACACATTAGTCTCAGGTAAGTGCTGGGTGAAACTGACAAATAACTGAACATCTTCAATGAATGCTAGTTTCATGTGTAATTTTTAGTTGAGTGTCATATTAGTTGTGTTTGTTAACACTGCAGCTATATTGCTTATGGCATTAAATGGCAACATAGTGCAGTCACACTGTGAATCTATTGTAACATAGGGAGAAAAACGTGCAGCCAGGCCGTGACTCGAACCGACACTTCGCTAACAGGGCAAATGCTCTTCTGACTGAGCTAACCTGACCGCTTACACATTTTCTCCCTATCACCTGGCTACATACACCCTGGGCAACTTGAAATTCATCAACAAATTTCCACAGACCACCTGCTTAACATACAATTCACAAGCGCTTGTACCTTAACGACCGCGTTGGGCGCCAATTTAACATAATGAAAATAATGTGCAGCCAGTCCGGGACTCGAACCTGGGACCCTTTGCTAACAGGATCAATGCTCTTCCGACTGAGTTAACCGGACCGCAAACACATTTTCTACCTATCATCCGGCTACACTATCTACCTGAATACTTTATACATATTTTTGTGAGGACTCGTCCATGCTATTGACAGTATTTTAATCTATTTTCTATATCTAACAGAAATACCCTCAAAAGTGTGCCATTCATAACATTTCCAAATGCAATGATTATATAAGGTCATTTAATGTAAGTGGTTTCAAATAATTGTACAACTTATTTATGGTGGGTGATAGCCTTTGTGACTGGTAAATAAAACAATATGAAAATATCCCTGCTTGTGCCTTATGACGTCTCATGGTTACATTCTCTTTGCTTGATCAACATTGACCCTTTTCTGCTCTTGTTCTTAAAGGTGGTATCGGACAGTTTGCCTACATCTTATGTATGTAACAATATCAGTAAATAAGAGCGATTGGAATTCCTGCTAAAAAATAGACATTGACGTCATAGCGGATGACATGGATGAACTAAAGCATTTGTGGTCACATAGTTTTCTTGGTTTAAAAATAGCTAAATAATACATGTTTATAATGACAATTGTGACATTATGGTTTACTTTTTTGACAGGTGTAGGACATCAATAAACAGCATTTGACGAGATCCGTTCATATAACAATGGTATACTAAGATGTATATATAACATGCAAATAATTCTGGTCAAAACTGTCGGATACCACCTTTTAAGCATTCTCATTTTTACTTAATACACTTACGATACAGATACAAACCTAACTAATTTCAAATATAGGTAGGATTTTGGGGTAAGGACTCTTTTGTTAATTGTTGTTCCAAAATGTATGGGTTTTTTTCCACATTCAAGGAGATAATAACCAAATATTTGATTTTTTATTTTTTTTATTTGATCAAATAGCCTTAGGCTGTAAACTAGGAGTGAAAGATTGTTTGCTATTCAGATTGCTGGTTTTAACTTGAAAGTAAAACAAACAAAAAATACATTTCATAACTCATCAAGTCAGTATCAACAGTTCTTAATTCCAGAAATAATTTCTACTTTCTTATATTGTACGTGTTGGGGATCAATACTTTTGAGCAATATTTCTATTTGGCATCACATACTGAGGACAAGAGAGTGATCAGCTTTTTTTAAAAAAGAAATCTGTGAATAGGGCATAAGCATCTGCAAATAGATGGCCAATGGCCACAGTAATCTACTTTTTTTTAAATGCTTTGTGGAGTGTTGCCCAGTTTGATCAAGGGGAGGTAACTGTAACTGCCCCCTGTACAGACTGAAAAATCTTATTTTATATTGAAATCAAGTCCACCAGTCATGTTAGTAAAAGGTTAAGGCGACTTTCAGAAATAGACAATTCATGGTAAGATATGCCAGCGGCATATTCAATTTCGCTGGTTTGCACCAGAAACTGTTGTCCATTGAGAAACAATTCTTGTAGTAAGAATATCAATTCTGTATCGTTTGCCAATATTGGCGATGCATCAATGAAATGGACCCATCTCTATTTATAATATGTTTTGAGTTTTTCCCAATTTTGTATTGATGCAAATTATTCCCAAATCTGGGGGTCAGGTCGTGGTCACAAAATTGTGAGAGAAAAAACCTTGTGATATAATTATTAGATCACTGTATTTCAGGTGGAACAGACAATCATTTGATATGGGTGGACCTGCGACCTATGCAGATTGATGCTGCTAGAGCAGAGAAAATACTAGAAGAGATTAACATAGCTGTGAACAAGAACACATGCCCAGGGGACAAGAGTGCTCTGCGACCAGGTGGTTTACGTATTGGTGCTCCGGCTCTTACTTCCAGGAACATGAAAGAAGACGACTTTGTTAAGGTTACAGGCTTCATCGATCAAGGTGAGTAAAATAATTACCATATTAAGAAAGTGTCCCATGCTCAAAGTTCAAGGTCATGCTTGCCGATCAAAATCTAAAAAAAACATACCAATTCATTGGTTGTCTGCATTATACCGTCACAATGGATTGTCAAATTGTTTTTTATAAGCTTGTACAGATGTTTGCTTTATTAAGATATAATTGCCATAGGTCCAGATGGTTAGCTCGCAGATCAAGGTCTTACATGTCAAAAGTTATGTCGTCCAATTAGCAGGAATGTATTTATGATAGCTCTAAGTCTTGCTTGTTTTTTATGCACACCAACCATTTTAAATCTCATTACATTTATTTGCAAACACTTTCATGACAAATCTCCTTAGTTGCATTATTGCAGGGTGTACTTACGTTCTTTGGTTTCTTCCTACATCAATAAAAGCTGCTTGCTTACTTAATAAATTAACTTCAAGGATCTTTGCAACAAAGTACTGCTCTTGAAATCAATATGTTTAAAGTGTCTTAATGGTGCAAGAGTATCCTATTTTAGTGGAAACAGGTTTTATTTAATATAGCAATTAGTCACTATTTTCATTGACCACATTGCCTTTATTTTATTGTTTACCAAACTTATTTTTACAGGCATTCAACTGACAAAGTCCATCCAGGCTATGTGTGGACCTACACTGAAGGAGTTCAAAGCCAAGATCGCTGAGGATGAAGCTATCAAAGCACAGATCCAGGCCCTACGTGCTCAGGTGGAAGCATTTGCTAACCAGTACCCTTTGCCAGGATTTGACAACTGGTGATTCCGCACATGATCTGTAACACAGAGCAAGAGCAACTCTTTTTATTTCAAATCATGCCATAATTTTAAGTTTATTATATTGTTAAAATTCAGGGGGAAGGACGGGTTGGGTCCATTATCAAATGTCGAATACATGTAATTTCATTTTAACAGTGTTGTCCTGTTTCTCTTCAAGTGAGTTCTAACTGGAGTAGAAAAGCTGTTGTTTTGTGGCTCTTATAAGAGGTTTAAGGTTATGCCATGGGTTAAATGTTGGTTCCACTTAATTGTTGGAGGACATACATATCAGGTAATCATATTGTTACAATGGAAAATCAAACCTCAGGTATTTATATTATTAAGACAGGTTCAGTAGAAGAAATTTACAACAGAAAAAACTTACTTAATTTTTAAATAGTGCTTCCTACAAATTTACTGCAGATTTTTAAATCTTAAATAACTATGGTCTAGTATGCATGTGTTTTTATAACAGTTTACAGGTGTGCTTTATCACTTATGCTTTAAATCATGTTTAATCTATTATAATTACAGTAAAATCCTATTGTATGAAGTTTTAATGCATAAGCTTTAGTTTTAAAGTGAATTAATATTGAGTCATGATAAATTAGTTTTGCTATTTCTGAACCAAAACCATATCAGTATTTATAATCCAGTAATATTCCAATAGGACCAAAAGAATCTATCATCTCTTCATGATATTCATGAAAAGTGACAGTATACAGAGACCATTGAATGTAAATAAAGAATTCCCAATGTTTTAAAGTTCCCATTTTTTGACAATTTTTGTCATGTTTATGATTTTTGTTCTTGAAAACTTGCAATTAAAATTTATTTTATGATCAATGTTGTTGTTTTTTCCAATCTTTAGTCTAAATCTAACCTGCAACTGGTATGAGAATTGAGCATCCTACTCTCAAGCAATGAGGCAAGAAGATTGTCGTGCATAAATTCTGTTTCATTGGAAATGCCTACTAGTCCAATTTTGTTATCAGAATTGTCTGAGGGTTTTTTTTCTTTACAATGTCTAGAAGGTTAGGTTTTCATCCTGAAGATATATATGTATAATTTACACTTGCTAAGCTACTCTTAATAAGTGGTGTAAAGAGACTACTGTGTTCCATACTTGGATAGGCAATAGTTGATACCAAATAAGGCTTGATATTCAGCTATCGGTTCTCACTGAAAATATGATTGAATGACAACATGTGTGGATATATTTGGTAGCTTCTCACATTTTCACCCTGTTTTGTGACTAAGGTATTTACAAATACATAACGGTTTAGGACAAATCAATCAATAGTACAGTTACTTGGACTAAATGTGTATTATGTATAGGCAAATTAGATAAACATAATTTCATAAATAATATTTCAAACAGTTAAAGGGACACACCTGAGTAACAAACACGGGAATACTGGGAATAAAGCATATCTGTTTAAAAATGAATTATTAATTCAAAACTACGTATATAACACATTTGCTAATGTTTTTTTAAAGTATATTGCACAAAAATGTTGTTTATTGAGGTCCATAGGTCAGCTAATGTAAACAAATGAATTCGGGAAATTAATTAGCCTTACCTCACTGGATAAACGTGAGGTCGCGAAGTTTCACGAGAACAATGGCCGTTGGAGTCGCTGGAGACCGTAAGTAAATGGAAATCGCTACTTCCACACCGTTTAAGTCGGGTCGTAAAGTACACACCAGACAAGTCGGGTCAATGGGCGGAGTAAAGGCTGAGATAGGCGGGATTAATGATACTATTCAATTTTGAATTGCATACTGAGTAGTCTCATCCTCGGATACCCAGGGGTGACTCCTCTCGCTACATCGACGATCCCCTGGGTATCCAACGTTGAAGTAGTCTTAGACATAACGATTTTAAATAATTACAATGTGATAAATCACTTTATTTAAATTTGGATGATAAAAGTTTAAGTGTCGTTTTTTTTTTATAGACAACAATGAAAACATACTATAAATAATTACAATGTGATAAATCCCTTTATTTAAATTTGGATGAAAAAAGTTGAATTATCGTGTTTTTTTATAGACAACAATGAAAACATACTCTAAATATGGATAATAATAGTATAAATTAAATCAATTTTTTTCATGAATATAATTTTATACGGGTGGGTCATTAACCACACATAAACACACGCACACACACAAACACACACATACACCACAGTTCCGTAGCCAGACTTAAAAAAACACCGAGGCAGAACGGTCTATGGGGGTCCGGGGACATCCCCCAAGAATTTTTTTTTTTTTTTTTGATTGAAGCGATTTCCTGCATTCTTTGGTAGATGTTTTGTGTACATTGAGGCAAATAATGAAATAAGAAAGAAATTATTTTTAGAGCTATAGAAATTGTTTTATGCCCCCCAAAACACCGAGGCAGTGCATACCTCCGTGTGCCTCCGTGTGCCTCCTTGTAGCTAAGGCACCGCACACAAACGCGCGCGCGCACGCACGCACACACGCACAAAATGTATACACAAAACACGATTTAACAAGTTAATAGACTCGCTGAGCTCACGTCAACTAATGATGAAATGTTTCAACGAACACAGCACTAGACAAGTCGCTCAAAGGTCCGATCGAGTTTCTTATAAGAAGATTATAACGTCCACAGGACAAGTCCGGTCGCTAGAATGGCATAGTATAGTATAGTATAATTGCTATACACACCAGACAAGTCAGGTCGTTGGAAGGTCGCCCTCCCCTCTTATAGTAATATAATTACGTGCACACCGGACAAGTCAGGTCGCTGGATGTTCGCTCTAGCCTCTAATAGTAATATAATTACGTGCACACCAGACAAGTCAGGTAGCTGGAAGGTCGCTCTAGCCTCTAATAGTAATATAATTACGTGCACACCAGACAAGTCAGGTAGCTAGAAGGTCGCTCTAGACTCTAATAGTAATATAATTACGTGCACACCAGACAAGTCAGGTAGCTGGAAGGTCGCTCTAGACTCTAATAGTAATATAATTACGTGCACACCAGACAAGTCAGGTAGCTGGAAGGTCGCTCTAGCCTCTAATAGTAATATAATTACGTGCACACCATACAAGTCAGGTAGCTGGATGTTTGCTCTAGACTCTAATAGTAATATAATTACGTGCACACCATACAAGTCAGGTAGCTGGATGTTTGCTCTATACTCTAATAGTAATATAATTACGTGCACACCAGACAAGTCAGGTAGCTTGATGTTTGCTCTATACTCTAATAGTAATATAATTACGTGCACACCAGACAAGTCAGGTAGCTTGATGTTTGCTCTAGACTCTAATAGTGATATAATTACGTGCACACCAGACAAGTCAGGTAGCTGGATGTTTGCTCTATACTCTAATAGTGATATAATTACGTGCACACCATACAAGTCAGGTAGCTGGATGTTTGCTCTAGACTCTAATAGTAACATAATTACGTGCACACCAGACAAGTCAGGTAGCTGGATGTTTGCTCTAGACTCTAATAGTAATATAATTACGTGCACACCAGACAAGTCAGGTAGCTTGATGTTTGCTCTAGACTCTAATAGTGATATAATTACGTGCACACCAGACAAGTCAGGTAGCTGGATGTTTGCTCTATACTCTAATAGTAATATAATTACGTGCACACCAGACAAGTCAGGTAGCTTGATGTTTGCTCTTTACTCTAATAGTAATATAATTACGTGCACACCATACAAGTCAGGTAGCTGGATGTTTTGCTCTAGACTCTAATAGTAATATAATTACGTGCACACCAGACAAGTCAGGTAGCTGGATGTTTGCTTTATACTCTAATAGTAATATAATTATGTGCACACCAGACAAGTCAGGTAGCTGGAAGGTCGCTCTAGCCTCTAATAGTAATATAATTACGTGCACACCAGACAAGTCAGGTAGCTGGATGTTTTGCTCTAGCCTCTAATAGTAATATAATTACGTGCACACCAGACAAGTCAGGTAGCTGGAAGGTCGCTCTAGCCTCTAATAGTAATATAATTACGTGCACACCAGACAAGTCAGGTAGCTTGAAGGTCGCTCTAGCCTCTAATAGTGATATTATTACGTGCACACCAGACAAGTCAGGTCGCTGGAAGGTCGCTCTAGCCTCTAATAGTGATATAATTACGTGCACACCATACAAGTCAGGTAGCTGGATGTTTTGCTCTAGACTCTAATAGTAATATAAGTATGTGCACACCAGACAAGTCAGGTAGCTGGATGTTTTGCTCTAGACTCTAATAGTAATATAATTACGTGCACACCAGACAAGTCAGGTAGCTGGATGTTTGCTCTAGACTCTAATAGTAATATAATTACGTGCACACCAGACAAGTCAGGTAGCTGGATGTTTGCTCTAGACTCTAATAGTAATATAATTACGTGCACACCAGACAAGTCAGGTAGCTGGAAGGTCGCTCTAGCCTCTAATAGTGATATAATTTTGTGCACACCAGACAAGTCAGGTAGCTGGAAGGTCGCTCTAGCCTCTAATAGTAATATAATTACGTGCACACCAGACAAGTCAGGTAGCTGGAAGGTCGCTCTAGCCTCTAATAGTAATATAATTATGTGCACACCAGACAAGTCAGGTAGCTGGATGTTTGCTCTAGACTCTAATAGTAATATAATTACGTGCACACCAGACAAGTCAGGTAGCTGGATGTTTTGCTCTAGACTCTAATAGTGATATAATTATGTGCACACCAGACAAGTCAGGTAGCTGGAAGGTCGCTCTAGGCTTTAATAGTAATATAATTACGTGCACACCAGACAAGTCAGGTAGCTGGATGTTTGCTCTAGACTCTAATAGTAATATAATTACGTGCACACCAGACAAGTCAGGTAGCTGGATGTTTTGCTCTAGACTCTAATAGTAATATAATTACGTGCACACCAGACAAGTCAGGTAGCTGGATGTTTGCTCTAGACTCTAATAGTGATATAATTACGTGCACACCATACAAGTCAGGTAGCTGGATGTTTGCTCTATACTCTAATAGTAATATAATTACGTGCACACCAGACAAGTCAGGTGGCTGGAAGGTCACTCTAGCCTCTAATAGTGATATAATTACGTGCACACCAGACAAGTCAGGTAGCTTGATTTTTGCTCTAGACTCTAATAGTGATATAATTACGTGCACACCAGACAAGTCAGGTGGCTGGATGTTTGCTCTAGACTCTAATAGTAATATAATTATGTGCACACCAGACAAGTCAGGTAGCTTGATGTTTGCTCTAGACTCTAATAGTGATATAATTACGTGCACACCAGACAAGTCAGGTAGCTGGAAGGTCGCTCTAGACTCTAATAGTAATATAATTACGTGCACACCAGACAAGTCAGGTAGCTGGAAGGTCGCTCTAGACTCTAATAGTAATATAATTACGTGCACACCAGACAAGTCAGGTAGCTGGATGTTTGCTCTAGACTCTAATAGTAATCTAATTACGTGCACACCATACAAGTCAGGTAGCTGGATGTTTGCTCTATACTCTAATAGTAATATAATTACGTGCACACCAGACAAGTCAGGTAGCTTGATGTTTGCTCTAGACTCTAATAGTAATATAATTACGTGCACACCATACAAGTCAGGTAGCTGGATGTTTGCTCTATACTCTAATAGTAATATAATTACGTGCACACCAGACAAGTCAGGTAGCTGGATGTTTGCTCTAGGCTTTAATAGTAATATAATTACGTGCACACCAGACAAGTCAGGTAGCTGGATGTTTGCTCTAGACTCTAATAGTAATATAATTACGTGCACACCAGACAAGTCAGGTAGCTGGATGTTTTGCTCTAGACTCTAATAGTAATATAATTACGTGCACACCAGACAAGTCAGGTAGCTGGATGTTTGCTCTAGACTCTAATAGTAATATAATTACGTGCACACCAGACAAGTCAGGTAGCTGGAAGGTCGCTCTAGCCTCTAATAGTGATATAATTATGTGCACACCAGACAAGTCAGGTAGCTGGAAGGTCGCTCTAGCCTCTAATAGTGATATAATTACGTGCACACCAGACAAGTCAGGTAGCTGGAAGGTCGCTCTAGGCTTTAATAGTAATATAATTATGTGCACACCAGACAAGTCAGGTAGCTGGATGTTTGCTCTAGACTCTAATAGTAATATAATTACGTGCACACCAGACAAGTCAGGTAGCTGGATGTTTTGCTCTAGACTCTAATAGTAATATAATTACGTGCACACCAGACAAGTCAGGTCGCTGGAAGGTCGCTCTAGCCTCTAATAGTGATATAATTACGTGCACACCAGACAAGTCAGGTAGCTGGATGTTTTGCTCTATACTCTAATAGTAATATAAATACGTGCACACCAGACAAGTCAGGTCGCTCTAGCCTCTAATAGTGATATAATTACGTGCACACCATACAAGTCAGGTAGCTGGATGTTTTGCTCTAGACTCTAATAGTAATATAATTATGTGCACACCAGACAAGTCAGGTAGCTGGATGTTTGCTCTAGACTCTAATAGTAATATAATTACGTGCACACCAGACAAGTCAGGTCGCTCTAGCCTCTAATAGTGATATAATTACGTGCACACCATACAAGTCAGGTAGCTGGATGTTTTGCTCTATACTCTAATAGTAATATAATTACGTGCACACCATACAAGTCAGGTAGCTGGATGTTTTGCTCTAGACTCTAATAGTAATATAATTATGTGCACACCAGACAAGTCAGGTAGCTGGATGTTTGCTCTAGACTCTAATAGTAATATAATTACGTGCACACCAGACAAGTCAGGTCGCTCTAGCCTCTAATAGTGATATAATTACGTGCACACCATACAAGTCAGGTAGCTGGATGTTTTGCTCTATACTCTAATAGTAATATAATTACGTGCACACCATACAAGTCAGGTAGCTGGATGTTTTGCTCTAGACTCTAATAGTAATATAATTATGTGCACACCAGACAAGTCAGGTAGCTGGATGTTTGCTCTAGACTCTAATAGTAATATAATTACGTGCACACCAGACAAGTCAGGTAGCTGGATGTTTGCTCTAGCCTCTAATAGTAATATAATTACGTGCACACCAGACAAGTCAGGTAGCTGGATGTTTTGCTCTATCCTCTAATAACAATATTATTACGTGCACACCAGACAAGTCAGGTAGCTGGAAGGTCGCTCTAGCCTCTAATAGTGATATTTAGTGGCAAAATAGACGCCGTACGGTGCACGTTGATGATTTATGACCATAGCATTACCATGCATTCAGGAATTTCATTGAATCGCATACATTACTTATTTATATTATAAATATAATCACAAAACACCCGCAACTTATAATATCAAAAATTCATGCAACGATTACTTATTCAATACTAGAAGTCGGTAGAAAGTAACCTATTTTGAAATCATAAAACTTTTACTGCCGAAATTAAATAAATGTGCACATATACAATGTATGTAATTTACCCGGCGCTGAATGTTGGTTAGTAATATATTTTGAGACTTAAAGACTCTTTAATCCTCAACATTGGAGAAGCCTATTATGTGTTGGGCATAAGTGCAGATGGTTTTAGTATATAAATTATTATATTTTGTGCAGGTTTTGGCCACATTTTGGGCTCAAATTGTTTAAAATGCATATCGCGATCGAGGCGATAAAAGGAGTTTTCCCACATCGATCAGCAGCAGGCTTTGGTGTTCCATGTGACAAGTTATATAAAAATCGTTAAATGCATATACAAGTAATGTTCAAGACACGGTCCATCTATCTGCCAAAGACCTTGTCCTTTGAGGTAGGGGCCTCAATATTGCACGCAACACATCGCCTCATCATGGTAAACATATATGGCAAGTTATTCTAAAATCTGACCTGAATGACCCACGCATCCATATTTTTGTTTAAATTAGCTGTTGTATTATGAGGCTGACAAACCCAACTTTATATGTGCAATACGACATCTCCTAATAATTTGTCTAATAACTTCTTATTTATTAACATTTTCAAGGACTTATACCAGGTGATCCTCATAAATATTTGAGAAGAAATACAACACAGGTTAATTATTTTATTGCCAATCCAGAAAAAATCGTAACAAATGCAAGAACATGAAATTATTTTACATGAAAAATGGTAGGTAACATCTAGACACTTTTTAAGAAGAGTCAATATTATTTCACGTTTTCATCACAACTCATGTATAAATACAAAAATACATATGCTGGTTACACAATTATCATAAACAAGAGGGCCCTGAAGGCCTGTATCGCTCACCTGATCCAATTAAGTGTGAAATAAGTCTTTTCAGGGAGAGGGCAATTGTGACAGGGGGTTAGATCCTTCCTAGTGACCAAGTTTTTTTAAATATCACGGATGTTTTTTTTAATATCACGAATGACCCAGTTGCAAACCTTACCTTGCTGTAATAAGTACATTCTGACCAGGTTTTACATAGATAAAGAAGAAAATATGGCCTCAATAGTGTTTTAACAATGTTTTCTATGATTTGACTTCGTGACCTAGTTTTTGAAATGAGTTTACTTAGTTTCAAACTTGACATAGACTTCATAAACACAAAAAATCTTACCTAGTTTCATAGTGATCAAACAAAGAATGTAACCTCTTCAGTGTTAACAAAGTTTTTCTATGATCTGACCTAGTGGTTTGGTCTTTGACCTCTGATTACCCAGTTTCAAACTCAACCTAAAGATCATCAAAAATAATATTCTAATACAGTTCCATGAACATATGGTCATAAAAGTTAACAGTCAAATTGTTGACGACGGACAATGATGGACAACAGACACAGGGCGATCACAATAGCTCACCTTTCTTGCAATTCGTGCTTAGGTGAGCTAAAAAATAATGAAAAAGTTCTTATACTTTAAATAGGAGTAACTGATATGGTTATCACAATAAACCATATTTCATTCACCAAAATCACATTTAAGTATGTGTTTTGTCTAATTGAAATGAGTGATGTAAGCCTATTAAGCTTAACAAGTTTCGAGATATTGGGGCCAGGACTTACATTATATTAACTTTCAAACACTTTTCAAACATTTGGCTTTTAATTATTTTTGCAATAGTTTCAAGTTATTAGAATGAAAAAAGGTGCTTCAAAAAATTGCAGAAAAAGTCTCGATTTAATGAGAAATCTTCAGGAAATAACAGTAACTTATGCCGGTGTTAAATTGTTTTCTTATAATTTTTCTCACATGTATTACTGAATATCAAATCATTGAATGGTAAAAAAATTAAGTTCATAGAAATCAATCCAACAATTAAAGATGTTAAACAATAACAAATTGAGACATGTTTACATTATTTTTCTATTTGCACATAATTAAACAAAGGTAATGGTAATATTATTAATATATTACTTAATACAAACATAAGTTTATCATTTTTTAAATGATTTGTTTTCTGAATCAGCATGAAATGCAATGGCGAACATGTAATTCATCCTTTAAACTTGTAAAGTATGAACAATTTATAATAAGTATATATTATGTTGTTATAAAAAAAGTAACTATAAAAAATGCACAATACTTCCAATTTTCTAAATTTGTTTAAGGGAAAACACTTTCCTTAGGCAAACAAAAAAATCACTACTAACGAATTTCTATCAAAAATTGTGAAATGCAATAATCTTAAAGCATGCAGAGTAATTCTTATACATTGAGACAACCTTTGATGTGCATCATTTCAGTACCAGCCTTTTGCTGATTAAATGCCAAACATATCTTTTGTATCCATCTCTGTTGCTTGACATATCTCTTGGCATTTCTCATATGGTGCACCATCATGTATTGAGGCTATCAGTATCAGCAGTTCCTTTGAAAGCACATATAGGATGTAATGAGGGGCTAACCTGCAAACATAATTAAATATATAATTAAATATGGCACAAATTCAAAGACAAAATATCCACTAATTTATAGACAACTTTTAGTAATGGAGTTTATCATACAAATGAAGGCATAGAACCCCAATCAATGTTAAGGAAATTCAACCAGTAACACTCCAATATATTTCACACTTCTTTGAAAAATCTCACAGGAGTTGTAAGTTCAGTCATGCAAAATATTACAAATGATTGTGTTGATATCTTGCAAGAAATTTATATTCCCTCACTAGTGTCTGTGTGACCCCTCTTGCAGGTTATTTCATGCTAGGCAGCTTACAAATCAGACAGACAGGGTGATAACGATGAAGCACCTTGAAATTTGTGGGACTCTAAGATACTTACAGTTTGTTTTCAATCAACAGGTTCCAAAAGACACTGTTAGGTGGAACATTTCTAATCATCATAGATTGTAGAGATGTTGCAGGGTTCCTGATATAAGAATAGAAAAATAAAATGTCACTGCATTTATGAACAGCCAAAGAGGTTTTCACTTACACATCTAAAATTTTACATAACATTTAACATAAATAAAAAGTAAATTTTAATTGAAAATTAGTTGCATTACACATTTTTAACCCTTTACTCCATGGGATATGTCTCATATCCCATGGGCGACCAGTGTAGATCCATATCAGCCTGTACACCAGTGCAGTCTTATCAGGATCTACAGTGTTCCCTTTTAGATTCATTAGCTTATTTCGGACCATTAAGTGAACAGTGTAGATCCAGATCAGCGGCTGGCTGATCTGGATCTACACTGGTCGCCCATGTGATAAAAGGGGTATCCATGGAGTAAAGGGTAAAACTGTACAGAAATGAAACTGAAAGTCTCTTCATATTGTTTAAAATTATATTATATTTATTTAAGTGTGATGGAGAATAATATTATAATTTGACGAACAGCTAAAACATGTCCATAGTAGACAAACAAAGCAGTCGCAGATGTTAACCTGGGATTGACTATAAACCAACTGACCTACACAGGTGGGCAGCGGTTGCAGTACAAACTTACTTTTGATCTGGAACTGAGTACAAGAGATCTGTCATGGTATCTGTGAGAAGTTCCACTGTCTGCAAAACATGAAGGAGCCAAATTATCAATCATTAAATAAATATAACAATTGTTTAGATTTTTTAACGAATAGAACAATTCTCTTTGGCCAAGTTCTTTCCCAAACCAAATGAAAGGTTACTTGCAACTTTCAATTAATGAGGTGAGTTGGAGGGAGATATATGTCAAAGATCTGAAAAGCCGTAAATGTATTTTGCACATGAGCAAAAGACAAGATTTATACATTGAAATGTGCACATGTAGACATTTACATGTAATTAAGGACTGAATCAATATTTGATCATGTTCATCAGGGTATGGAAAACATTTTGGTTGTTGAAAGTGTGTTAAACAAGCCAAACATTTTTCATATCCCGATGATAGCAATAAGTTATCGATTCAATTCTTATATTTATACTCCTAAATATTCTCATTTCCTACCAAAATATTGAGGACAATTTTTGATATCATGGCCTTTTGAATGGCTGTTGGAACAGCCACATTAACAACAAAGCGAATGACAGCACACATTTTTCGCAGCAACTCGTGGTAAAACGTGTGTGCTTGTCGACGCCACAAGACAAAATATTGTGCACAGTCCAATAGTTAGTGCACAACTTTTGTTGTTGCCACACCTCTGACCAAATGTTTTCCAATGTAAAACTGAAACAGTCTGAAGAAAGACTTTTATGGCAGCGAAGTGCAAGATGAGTGTAAATATTAAACGAGATGAAAGTCATTGAACTATTTTAATAAGAACATTGTATACTCTTCACTTACAGTCTGTGAGAAGTAGTCACTACCAAATCCAAACTTCTTCTTCTGCTCTTTAATTGTCAGAAATGGTTTGGCCAGGAACTGGTGGTGACGCTGATGTTCAATCACATCACTAAAAAAATACATGAGATTTTATGTTCAAAGGAATTAATATTATATTTTCATCATTCACATGAAACTTGATAATTTTGTTCCCAATAACTAAATGCTCGCAAACAGACAGGCCATTTTAAGAAAGTTACCACTTTTAGATATAGTTTGAATGTCTAGGGATTTTTTTTTTCTATTACAGAAAAAAAATAAACATTTGAAAAGAACTAATGTAGATTTGCTTATTTTGATAAATCACAGTCACTGTTGGGCTTTTTCTGCTGCCAAACACTTGAGTTTGAATATATTTTTATAATTGAAACATAACTGCAAAAAATTACATTAAAGTAAAAAAAAATCCAAAAACTACTTCTTTTACTGCCTTTCTTAATTGTGCATTAAAAACGTAATCTATCAAAGGATATTATGTGATAAACTTGCAAATATCCACACACAGATATTTCTTTGTCCATACCTAAATTCATGTTAAATTAAAAATCTTATGCTTTTTTAAAGTTTGAGAGCTATTTTATTAAAGTTAAGTCCTACCATCTGGAGTCCATACACATTAAAACTTCCCTGAATTGTTTCACAGCTGCTGGATACTGAAAAAAGTAAATAGTTAGCAGCAACTTTTCTTTCAAAATTCCAATCTTAACAGAAATGTTCATTACAAAAAAAACTTCATTCTTGATAATATTTTACTGATTTAAATATTTAATGTTGTCAACTGACCTTGAGATTTATATATTTATTATTTCTAATTGTATTATTGAAAAGTTTAATTTTTAAGGATACAAAAGGAAAGAAGCAAATTTGTTGAATTCATATCCCCGCCTGATAAAGCCAAAGTCCATAGAATTGAAATCAAGTGTTTGTGGAATATTTCTATAGAAACATGCAACATGACTGCATGAAGACAGACTACTATGAACATTGGAAATGACAAAGTTTCAAGATAATCTGACCAATCAATACAAAGATATGGTTCTGTACAGAAAAAAATGTGACAAACAGACAGACAGGCAGACAGACGGATGTAAGAACAAACTCAAACTCATCCTATATTTCATCAAGGGAAACATTTTTACGAAGTTCAATGAAGATTGGAACAAAAAATATAGCCTCTTGAATGTTCACAAGGTTTTTCAAAGACTTCACCAAATAACTTACTTTTTGACCTCATGTGAACTAATTTTCTAATGTGAACAAAATTCTGACCAAGTTTCATAAATATTAAACTAGTTTTCTTAAGTTTCTATATACAATAATTATGTAAGAAAAGCACTAAATCCCCTTAAGGGCCTCATTTCTGTAAAAATCCAGTTTCTAAACTGTCTGTTATTTTAGAATACAAAATTGATTATTTGTGCCAAACAAAAGCAAATTCTGACAACCTTTTCAGGAGGGGTAATTCTTTTTTCTTCATCTTACAGTCATACAGAACTCAGTTGTATTAAGTTAAATTAATCAGCACTAGAAGTATGGATAACTTACCACTTCAAGGGCTGTCTTGCCAATAATTCCTAAAATAAAGTTCAGTGACAATTAACAAACTATCACCTGCAATGGGATGAGTCAATGCAATGAGTTGTAGACTGGAAAGCAATTTTAAAAGTTAATTTATTTTCACAGCTGTAAAGTGATTAAAGAAATGAGTTTTATTGAATTGAAATTGATCAGTTTTCCCCACTGCTCTGGAGCCTGGTCATTAAGCTTTCTTAAAATATTTGAATTAGGACAGAAATGGCTCGAAATTAAAAAAAAAAAGTATTAAAATATAGTTAAAAACATAAGTAAATATTGCAGACTGTTAAAATTATGAAGTTGTCTTCCTATATTATGACCTCAAATTCCAGACTTTGTATGTTAAGTGGTACATTTTTATTCATACTTCTGCTATCTTTAAACTTTTCTCTAGGTCCATTGTCATCAGAACCCATATCTTCAATAACTTTATCTGGTACACTCCTATCCTCTGTGTCTGTGTCCTAAAAATAACAAAATTTAGAGTACCCTGTTTCAAAAATTCATTTATTTATAAATAAATATATGTCTTATTCATAGTGTTTATCTTTTTCTTGCAGTTTTCCTGTTTTGACTCAGGAGTATCTCATAAAAGCATACAACACACATTTGACGTATGCTAAATCAAAGCTGTTAAAAGTTCAGTAAGGCAAGTCATGAACATGCCTATGATTGCTTGCATTCATTTTTTGGTATCACTATTATAAAATGAAAAAAATTAAAATGAAACATACCATACAATATGGACATAAAAAAGAATCTTCCTCCTCCTCCTCTTTTTTACCAACACAGGGTGGGTGGAACCAGTTGTTACAGCCATCACAACACCAGTACTTACTGAAAGCAAGAATCTTCTCTTTACTATCATCAAGAAGAATGAATATGACTTTAACTTTACTTAAAAGTTTCAGGACTAAATTTATATACCTATGTCACTGTCAATGTACACGAAATGGTGCTGTATAATTCTCGGTATATTTTTTAATCTGGTAAAATCTGATCATAATTAACAATGTTTAAAATCTGATCATAATTAACAATGTTATGTAAATAGACAAACAGATAATGAGGCTTATAATAACTCTTTCATTAGGTGCATAAAGAAGGAAATTCTTTACCATCCGTCATCTGGTTTATTACAAATACAGTGTAATTCCTGGTTCTGCTTCTTACACATCCAATACCAAAATGATGACCTTTTCCTCTGCAAAGATTGAAAATTATCATAATGTTGAATTTTATTTATAATGAAATACTATAAATGTTTCTATTACCTCTCAGCTATTTCTGACAAACTGACAAATACAGTTTCTATACAAGGAAACATATTATACCAATATATGTACAAATATGTAATCAAATTGACAGTAATGGGCGGTCAAAGCTTGCTGGGTCCAATTTTGACTAGTTAATATTGTAAAAGTGTTCATAACAAAGCAATGACTTCATCAACTTTAATATGTGGTTTTCAAAGGAATGTTCCTGTGATTTTTTTTTAATCTGAATTTTTGAATTAATGACAAAATCAATGATGGACGGTCAAAAATACCATCACTAAAACGCCCACCAATTTACTCAAGTAACTTTCGGATTGAACGTAGTATAACAAGATTAAGATTGGGCACAACTCTTTTACCTGGCAGTACCGGCCAATATATCTTAAACCTAAATCCAGATTGTTCCACGTGCGGGGTCCGGTTTGACGACAAACACCTGTTGTTACAATGCGAGGACCACAGGGGGGAGAGGATAAAATTAGAACAAGTTTTACTTTCGGAAAATTTGGTATTTAACAAGACAAATATCCTCTTCCCACCCAAACTACTAGAAACAACAATATTTAAGGCACTGGGAGAATTTATTCACAACACCCAGATGTCAACAAAAATCTAAAAACAAAGTAAATGATATAAAAAAATTTTTAAAAAAAAAATATTAAAAGTCCGACCACCCCCACGTCATGCCTTCTCAAAATATATCAACCTTGTAACCCAATGATACACCTGAATGGTACAACCTATACGACCTGCAGTTCTTTTACTATAAAACACATTATCAAAACATTACAATGAACTTAATGACATATACATAATAGTAGATAATCCTTTTAACATTGTTATACGGTTTTAAATGAACTATATAAATTCTATTTTGGGATAAATAGATAAAATACCAGCCCCTCCCAGAATCGAACTGGGGAGCCATCCCCCTTTTTTTTTTTCCTAATAGCATAAATATAAGGGTGGCTCTTCCAACAAGGGCTATTTTGGTAAAATCCATCTATACCAAAATACAGAAAATTAAGAGCGCCTCTGTGGGATGTAAACCATGATGATGCATTAGTGTCACACAGCAACCTGGCTTGCCCGGACCAACCCCCGACCCTGGGATGATAAAGGTCCATAGATGGGGCCGGGGATGGTTGGTAGGGCCTGATGGGCATGTGACGCTGTGTATCATCTGGATCAAAATAATACATAAAGAACATATAGTAATCTGGCTTGCCCGGACCAACCCCCGACCCTGGGATGATAGAGGTCCTTAGATGGGGCCGGGGACGGTTGGTAGGGCCTGTTGGACATATGATACCATGTATTTTTAGAACAATTTAAGGCTCGGCTTGCCCGGATCGGCCACTAGCCCCGCACCCACAAGTAGATGGAGGCGGGGCTGGTGGAAGTTGGTAGGGCCTGTCCGGCAGAAGGTGAACAAACTTCAACAAAAAATAAATAAAATTTTACTGGGCATCCCGCAGGGGCGTACAGAGAAGGCATGACGGGGGGTGGGTGATAGGGGCCCTGGATAAGATTACCTCTTCAGGGAACCCAACGCGAACTCGGTTCACCGTCCGATGGAAACCGGGTGCCTTACATCAACAACAAAAAAAATAATACAGCATCGTGTGGGAGTTCGTGGCCAAAAATGAAACACATTAAAATGTTTTAAAAAATTATATACTACCGACTAATGGTAACTACTTCCCAGGGCCGAAGACTACCAACGCTCTATGCAATTGTCAAAATTTGGTTTAAGTCATGGCCCTGTTCTGTCTCTTCTATCGAGTTTTCTTATATATTATTAAAATTCTCTACTCTACTTTAAGGTGTACATGGATAAAAAGAAAGAACTGATAAAATAAAAGAATAATAGCCATGTATTAACCTGTCTATACTATTCTAAAAACAAATTTTCAATAATGACAGTGGTTCTACCCAGGAAATTGATGGAAATCAAAAATTCTGAATATATATACTCTAACATTTTTAAAAATCCCCTCTACAGTTTCTCCTTTACCTGTAAAGGCCATGGACTCCCCGGGATGCGGATAAAGAATAAGAAAAAGCCATCAAAATGAAAATAAATATACATCAATAGTAATACAAAACTACTATAAGAACAAGGATCGAATTATAATCACTTAATACTATTTATATATTACAAATTGACTATATACCAAAATAATGTATTAAGAATATTGTTCTAATATCTATAATATAGTTCTACGATCTATTTACATAATATAAAGGCAAGAAAAGAAGAAATGTAACATTAATAGAATTATTTAAAAAAAACTTGCCTGTTTTCTTGAACACCATGGGAAAACAAATAAATAGAAGGTGAAGGTCGTCACATATTAAATAGTAAATCACCTTTACCGTTTCGAAAAGTCGTATCCATAAGAAGGCACCCGGTTATATCAGTGAAAACATGGTAAATCCGTGCGAAACCCCCCTCAGTGACACAATTCAAACAGTAAACATTAACACACAGCCGATTTTAAATATATCTCGGCAACACATGGTGCCAAAAAAAAAAATGGCGAACCAAAGAGAAAAGAAAGAGACTTAATCTCCATACCTTAATACAAATACCGTTATATATTTATAATAAACTATAACATTAATAATGCAACATATAATTTTAATAAATAAGCATTGTAATCCTTATTTATGAAAACTACGTTTTGTTAAAAAAAAAAAAAAAAAAAAAAAAAAAAAAAATACCTATACCTATGAAATATTACAACGTTACTCATAGTATAGAGGCTATAACATCGAGCAGATATGTTGCAGACACTGATCACACGGGGGGCGCCGCACGGGTTTCATCGGATGAGTGAGGCACCTTAGGGAAAGAATACTTTACCATAAATCTCTCCTGCGCTCTAGCGTATTTCGCCATACAGTGCCTCTGAGGGACACAGGCCTGTCCATATTCATAAAATAATTAAATAGAATTAATTTCTAAGCCCTCTCTCTCTCTTCTGACAATATAAATATTTAAATAATATTCTTACTCTACAGGGAACGGGAGATATCCTTTGTAATTGTCAAACACGGGTATATACATCTCCCTTCCCTTCTTTTACTAATCTTTTGAGTTGTGTTATCTCTTATATCTCTGCTTCTATGGTGCATGTGGATGAATAAAAAAATCCGACTGCTAGCGGGACCTCTGTATTAAAAAATAGGTCCCATCGTCCACATGTTAACCAGTCTTTTCTATTTATAAAATTTGTTGGATTCAGATGATACAGGGGACAGGCCTGTAAATATGTACATTGTAAGCTGTATATATAAATGTAAATATTATTCATGATTTAAATTCTTGATTTTTTAAAACAAACATACTCTTAAAAAGGTCCTAAAAAGGTGCCTATAGCATCGGTTAAATGATATAACTATATGTCTTATCTTTTATTTTAACTGAATACATTTTTTGGTTTTTAAATTATTGTATTTTTTTACCACTATTATAAGTCCCAAATGAGGCGCTGTATAAAAATATATTGTAACTTTACAAAGAGGCGAAAAAATCTATACTCTATGTTAATTAGGTGGACTGGAAATGAAATGTAATACAAGAAAAAATGAAGTGTAAACTGATATTTTATATAAGACAACTGTTATTACACATTCATCTCAGCATATAAATACAACACAGATAATAAAACCACCCGTACAATATATAATAGCCTATTGTCAATACACCAGTAATTCATAATCATCTTTATGTTGTCTAATTTTTAATCCTTTTTAATCTACCAGACACTAGGCAACCCTCACGCCATTAATATAATACTGTGATATTTTATTTTAAACTCCCATACTTTAATGCTCGCCCTATAACAATAGTTAGGGCGAGGGTAAACAAAACCAAATATTGATTGATTCCATAATCTTCAAACAACAGTCTGCCATTGCTATGTATGTTCTCAACTCCTAAAAAACATAGTTGCAAGAAATATGTTTAAGTAATACGTACAATATTACTACATGCATATGATTTATCACTTCAACTTTGTACTGCCTAAAGTCAATACTGACTACATAAGGCAGGCATCATGCCAACAGCTGTTGTTTATTGTATTGATTAGGAAAAGGGTATTTCAGATAACTGGTCTTAAATTTTCATTGGTTTCACTGCCAATATATGACTCAGTCCAGTATTCAGGGTTGCTAACAAACTAACAAACCACGTGGATTTTGATCGCGAAAACATGTTACTAATTTTATTATGTTGCATATATAACTCAATAAAATAAATAAATTAACAGGACACTTACGTGAAATTCCTGTAAACTTGCTTTTACGGACAACAAACGACACTCCATCTTCTATTTCTAAAGCCTTTATTGCCGCACTCGCCTCTTCATCGGAGTGGAAAAGCATGGGCGCCGCCATCTTGACAGATTCAGATTCAGAGGTCATAGGGAGGAGCCAAATTATCTGATTGACACCAGACTTGTTTGGTGTGTAGACTTAAACGGTGTGCAAATAGCGACTTCCTAAGTAAATAGTATTTTTCATTAAATACTTGGTAGTTTTACATGATTATACACGAATTCTAGTTATTTTAAGTGTGTTTTATTTTTGCGGACGAGGCCAAAGAGAAAGCAAGTGTCGAATGCTTATTTTTAGTCACTAATCATGAAAAAGTCAGCTTTATTTACAGATGTTCATGGTTAGGGGGGAATCTCAAAACACACATTTGCTAAAATATTGTTTAATAATATCGTGTTTGTACAGGCAACGACCAGAATTGATTAGCATTGTTTTTAACATTTTTTAGTTTATGATGTTAACACATTAACTTGACCAAATATTTTGAGAAAACAATTGGGATACATGCAATCGCTAAAACATGTGCAAGCTAGCATACAGGGCCATAATTCTTTCAACATTATTGCACTAATTTAAATCTTGGCACAAAGTAATTGGCACTAGTCCCATTTGGCAGTAGTTATATTAAGCCATAATATATTTTGACACAGCCAAATTGGCCAGTTTATTTGAGAATATGGGTGAAAATTCAGTGTTTTTAAGTATTTATTAATTTCTACATTTTTTGTGCATTCTTTATATATTTTAAATTGCATGTGTAATGTGGCCATTTTGACTGTACCTCCCCCAAACTTTATTGTAGTACCAATGCCAGCAGTGGCTTTTTTTTGCTTTTAAATGCCTAGATTTACAAAAAAAGTAAAGAAGTCTTAGTTTGCTATCGTCATTTTCTGCCTGTTTTACCAAATTATTTATTTAGTGTTTAAGCAAAAACTTGTGCATTTTTTTTAATTAGACTTTCTTTTCTTTCTTAGATGTCTTCAGTTGTGGCACCATGAAATATAAAGAAAAGCCATGATAAAAAATGGAGGTTGTACATGAGGATGAGTAGTAGGAGAGAATGGGACTGGAGTCTTTTCAGAGGGCTAAAAAGAGTCTAGATGGTCACAATAAGAAAAATATGGGTAAGCATTCTTTATTTTGATAACCCTTTGCTGCTCAGAGACCTATTTACTGTGAGCCCCAGGCATACAGTGCAGATCCTCCCTGCAGGTGGCTAGCTGTCTTTGCACCCCTGTGTGTGCTATTTGGTGATACAATTTACACTAGCATTAGTTATGAAATTCCAATCCCTTCATAGCATTAAAATGCTTTTTCTGAAAGCAAACTATTAAAAAATAGTATTATTCATTCTAGCTATAATAATGTCAAATTTAAAACAATCAGTTACAAACTAGTTTGCTCATGCTTTGCTTTTTGTATGGTGACTTAAGGTCACTGTGTTGGATTTAACTTAATATTCTTAACAGATCCCTTTCTAATTGGTTGTATTTTCTTAATTAAACATACTGTTAAACACTTAGAGCTCATCCTTTAGTTTGTGAATAAATGTGGATAAGAACTTAAAATGCTTGTAAATATATTCATGTCTTGTACTATTCTTCAGGAAAACAAAACTGTCATATTTCGCTTTGGACCCAACTGAATGGCCTCCCTATGACTCATTCAACCACGTAGACCCCTTGATGTAGCCATTGACCCCTTGATATGACATGATGAAGCTGACAATGGTCCAAGGAAATGTACTTCAGTCAAATGCCAGTAAGTTCATTTTAGCCTTCTATCTTACAAATTAAAATTGCATAATTATCAAGATGAAAATTACCTAAGTTATGGTCTTGCATATGACAGCTTTAACTTTAAATCATTCTTGACTTGGAAATCAGAGCCTATGGAGTGTATGAGCAAAATGTACAAATTAAACTGAAGAGTCCACTTCTCATCCCACTTGTTAGGAATTGTTTATATACACAGAAGCACGGCAGGCTATCAATGTTGGTTGGTGATACTTAGGGAGCAAGACAAGGTAGCCCAATCGGTAGAGTGAGGCTCCAGATCAAGCAAATATAAGGGTAGTCCCACAACTGGTTGATCTGGTGTCAGGATAATGTTAGTGGGTTTGGTATTATGCCAGGTGTTCACAACATGGTATACACAGTGAAGGCAGAACATATATGCATCAAGTAGACACAGTATCTAGATAATTGATATACAGGTGATTTGAAGATAAACCCAACAAACACATTTACAATGGCAGTTAACTTTCCTAAATCTAAATGATTTGTTTGTTTATATACACATGACCATGTGTATTCAAATTGTGTGTAATATTTCAAAGGAATGCCTAATAGATAAAAAAGAAAAAGTGTAATGTATGCAAACATTGATTTTGCATAACAGAAATTGTATGAAGTTGAACAGTTGAAACTTTTATGTAATACACTGTATGAATCATTTGCATCTTAATTTTACATTTTTTGTGCAACAGACCTATTGCTTAATTTACTGATTAGAGTTACTTGTTTTTGCTGGTTTTTCGTTTATTGTGTTTATCGACCCCAACAGTATTTCATTTATCCGGAGACAGTGTTCACTTGAAGGACATATAGTTCTTCCTTCACTGTATAGCATGCCATGATCACCTGGCACGATACTACACCCAGTCACATTATCCTGACACCAGATCAACAAGTCATGGAACTCCCCTTATATTTGTTAGTCCCTTATATTTGTTAGTGCATTTCTAAGGGAGCTACAAAACTACAATTTTTAACGATTGGTATGCTGCGGCCCGGGATTGAACCTAGTGCCTGGCGTACCTGGAGCTAACGGACTAATGATTGCTCTACCAGATCCGGGGTCTGCTGGTTTATTGGACGAGTTCAACATTCCAGTGTATTATACACATAATAATAGTTTAGGCATAAAAATTAGCTTAAATCCAATGCTAAATGACTCCTCTTTTTTTCCAGGACATTCAGTGAATGATTACAGAGCTGGGTTCTTCAATGTGTGTGTGTGTGGACATGTTTACAAAGGATTCAATCTTTGAAAATGACAATGAACACTCAAAAGTTATGCTGCAGTCAACTGATTTTTTTAATTATATTTTTTTAAGAAAGAGTTCATAGCTTGTTTTTTTTAGTTAACAATTGCTTTTCAAGTGTATAAAAATTATGTAATGCCTTTTGGAATTAAATATGTTTTTTTAACTATGTCTGCTTCATTTTTAATTCCCTTTTTACACTTAAGGTTATGTTATAAAGATGAAAACTGTTTGTCCGATATGTCTAACTTTTTCAAATAAAAAATACACTAAGGTGAAATTATGCACCAACATGCAGTTTATCCTGACCTTAACACAGAAATAAACTGTTATTTATTGATACAAGATTTACATTTTTGGAAACTGTGACAGGAAGAAAATAAATCTCATTTTTAGATGCATTAATGATCGATGTTAAATAAGGGTCAGGGTCAGGTCAATGTTAGTGCATTATGCTTTAAAGAACAAAGCAACATAATTTTTTATGAAATACTTTTATTTTAACAAGAAACAAATTGCAATACAACAAGTAAGTTCTGCAATGATTTTTACTTTCACGTGTCTGAAAAGAAATAGCTTACACTCCATGCTGAGATGTATATATTAAACGTGTTTAACACTGCCGCCATAGCTGTATACATTTCACTTAAGTATAAGCTTTCACTTTTGAGCGTTATTTATTGTTGATAATCTACCTAAGGTGTTACTCTTGTGCAGATTGACAAAATCTTAAAAACTGGGGGTCTTGTATAATCAGACGTCGGCCTTTGGTTGGCAGCTTTGAGCAGGAGTTTGTGTAACTGAAATATAAAAAAAATCCCGGATAAAGCATATGCAAATTCATGTGAACTTGTTTAGTGTTACTTTTAATTCCTTGTAACTATATACAAACTGCATTAAAGGCATCACATAGATAGGTTACAAGCCTTTAAATGTCTGGACTTCAAGTCTTATGTTAATCGGGGATTGGGATTAGCCGGCATATTTGCTGATACTGCGCAGCGACATTTCTATCATTATAGCACAGGGGCACTTATGAGGTGCCCAAGGACTGAACCCGGCCGGTCCATTATACTGACACCGACGAGTCAGGCCTAATGCTGTCACCCTAGCCCCGAGCGTTAGGAGGGAAGCCACTTCTACCAACTCTAAAGTCTTTGGTTTGACCCGGCCGAGGTTCGAACCCACTACCTCCAGATCCGCAAGCCGACGCTCTACCACCTGAGCTATTGCAGCCGGTCTTATGTTAATCTGTTGGATAATGATTAGCTGTAGCATAATAATGAGCATCAGCAGTTCTGTTGCAGTAAAATGGTATCCTAAAAGGGGATAATGAATAATGAAAAATTTGGATGTGAGCTATGGTACTTGTGTGTGTGTTCAACATTGTATCAATAAAAGCTACCAATTATCCCAGTATTTAGCAAATTAGTCTTAAGTTCCCATGACTTAACATTCAACACAAGACTAAAACATAATACTTGGCATTCAACACAATACTAATACATTTAGCACAAAAAGTAGATCTGGTGAGCAGGCAGATCATCTGGTTTTCAACAAAAGGAGGCCTTTCATATAACTTCAAAGCATTTTTCTCGACTTGTAGGAGTGGTTATTACACCATTATGACCACAAATAAGCAGGTAAAACTTACATATGAAATAATAAATCACACTCAATATTTCAGAATAAAGCTTGATATATCAACATTAGTAAAAAATAAACCATGCTACAAAAACAGTTCTGAAAAAGGTTTCCATTATAATTAGCATGTTCGAAAAGGTTTCAACTTGTACATAGCTTTAAAGGTGAATTGTTCACAGTTTGCAAAGTTTACAATTCTTTTCTTTTTTGCTTAAAAAAAGCAAAAACTACTTAACTACAGATAGTAAAACAATAAGTTGTTTTGATACCTCTGACCACTATATTATGTGAAATGCTGCCCTTCAAAACCTTTGTTTAGGTTGGAAAAATAATAGTGTTGCAACATTTTCCCTTGTTTTTTTAACCTTATTGAGCACAAAAACTACATTAATTCATTTTCAAACTGAGCATGCCGTTATATTCATTATTTGTGTGTCAATAATAAACAATATGTTGACTCATGAGTCAACAGTGATGTTGTAACATAAAAATGCAGATCAGTGATTGTGTCATGTTCCTACAATAAACTGTGACCAAGTTGCTTTGTCTTAATTTGCAGATGGCTGCAACTTTGCATCTATACAATAATACATGTTGATAGTGTACATATGTCTGGCTTAAAAAAGCTTCACTGATTAGTGAACCACCTTTATTCAAATTAAGTCAGAAGAAAGACCTTTCTCAACTTAAATGTTGTCTTGATTATCAAATATACTCACAGTATGGCTTGTTAAGTTGACAACAATGCTATAATAACAACAGATTGTCAAAAATCAAACTGACAATTACTTCAGATTAGGTTTGAGCCTCAGTTGGTTTAAAAACTTTCATCAAGGAAATTAAAAAGACCTGTAATGTAACCAAGGTATTTGTGTTAAATGTTTCTCCGTTTATAACAACTGGACTGTCATAATCTTCCCAAACTAAATGTTTTCATTAAAATCAAGAACAAGGGGTTGTCCATGGACAAGATGCCTAACTCCTCTGACTCCTACTGGACCATGGCCTCTCACCACATGAGTTCAACTTCCAGTTCGGGTGACAAACATGAAGAGAAAAGGTTTTCAAGCTGACCTCAGATGCACCAGTGGTACTACCCAAACATTTTCTAGGGTCTTCATTCATTATCGCTACTATGGGCATACTTTCTTCCTTCAATATATTTCTAAAACAACAACAACAACAATAAGCAACTTATTGAGAATTGTTCTGCAATAGTGGCCCAAGTACAATCCACTCAAATGACTAGCATTTGTCATCACTTTTGGAATATCCTGGTCTAGCTATCTAGTGATTTTTTTCTGTCTACCAAATGCCTCAATCCAGTGATATGCTGATTCCCTAAGGTATGGCACTTAGTAATCTTTACCTGTAAAGCAGTTCAGATGAAATAAAATGTAAATAGATGTGTTCTGTTTTCTGTCATTAACTGGAAAACTAGCAAATTACAGTGACAATTAAATGATCCAATATCCAAGATATAACTATTTATGATGGAGGAAAATCACAAATAAATGCTAAGCTGCAACATTTAGCTGTATTTGCAGTTACATTAATCATTTTAGTAACATCTGGCTATTGATAAATGTCTGGGTAGAACCAATGCCACAGCAATCAAATGTAAGACTTCCACTTTAAGTCCTTTATCCCATCTAAAAATCATACCCATGTAACATAGGCAGACAAATGTGCAGCCAGTCTGGGACTCGAAACTGGGACCCTTCACTAACAGGCCAAATGCTCTACCGACTGAGCTAACCGGACGGCTTATATATTATCTCCCTATGCAGCTACATACATCCAGGGCAACTTGAAATTTATCCTCGTATTTCCACAGACCATTAGCTCTAAATGTAACTCACCCATTTAGCACCTGTACCATAACAATCGCTTGTCATTTATGTTGGGCACCATTGTAACATAGGGAGGAAAATGTGCAGTCGGTCTCGGACTCGAACCCTTTGTAAACAAGGCGAATGCTCTACCGTTTGAGCCAACCGGACCACTTACACATTCTCTACCTATTAAATGGCTACACCCACACAGTTAGAGGCCAAGGATTTGTATGAGTCAGCAATCCTACCACTTCATGCTGGTAAAAGCAGTATGATAAAAAAAAAAAAAATTGCAAAGAAATAAATCTACCTGTACATGTAGTGCTATTTGGCTCAGGTGTTAGCAGATCATGTTGTGAAGTTTTGGACCAGAAGGGGATGTCGGGTTTTTAATTATCTGATGCTGAAACAACAGAAACTGCATAATGAGGTATTTCAGAAGTGTATCATATGAACATTTAGCTCATTAATTGATTTGCTTAAATTTAGTTTATTACCTGGAATGTCGCTTATCAATTATCAAATTGTGGTGGAACATGAAGAGTATTTGATTTGCGAAAAATGGATCATCTCTCAAAAATAGAGATATCCTTTGAATCCTCAACATTGTATGAAATCTTTTCTCTTCTGTATTATTATTTTCAAACCACAAGCACTCAATATTTTTCTCTTCTGTATCATTAACATTTAAAGGCAGGGTTGGCAAAATGCCGGCAAATACGAGTATTTTCCATGCCGGCGGTATTTACCGGTATTTACCGGCAAATACTGGTCGATTGAAATGACCAGTCTGGAATATATACAATATTCCCTATTATCTTCATTCATATGGATAATTTCAAGTTTACCCATCAAATGCCATTTTATTTATACTTAAGTTTTACACTTTTATCACTTTATTCATAATAAATAAATATTTAAGTACTGAAAAAAATGGTCAGTTGAATTTGCCATCCATGGAATTTATACAGTACAATATATATCCCCTATAGTCAGCATGTGGACAACTTCAAAATGTTATTATACATAATAACCAAGTCATCATTTTAGAGGGTTAATTTTAATCATTAACAAGTAATGTACACAACTTACAATAAATACATGTATACATGACTACAATAACAAACAAGGTTAGATACAAAGAAGTCTCTTTCTACCAGTCAATCTCTTGATTCCCCCTAAAGTATCTGTAGCAGAACACCAGTTTGGCAGCTTTCTCAAGACCAAGTCTATACCTCAGTTTAGTTTGGATCAAACTGAATTCAGAAAACACTCTCTCAATACATGCAGAACTGGATGGCATTTTAAGGAGTTGTCTAGGTAATTTATGACACTTTACTGTTGTCTTTGTTGCCCCTAGCTATTACAGCCCCATGTTTGAAACCTGTTGTTTTAATTGTCTAGACAATATGGCTTCGCTTGTTAAATGTCAATAGCCAGGTGCACAGGTGAATTTGCATTAATTTCTCACCTGCTGTATTTAAGGTTCTAAGTAAAAAAAGACAGTTATTTAAAAATGATTTTTACCATATGTGCTTATAATGATCACCTGATATGATATTTAAATAAAATGTCTGAGTAATTGAATTATTATTATGATTATACATTAATAACTGTCAACTTAATTGAGATTTCTGTAGTATTTTAAGGCAAAAAAAACTCATCTTTGTAGTATTTGCCAGTATTTGCCACTTTGGGTAGTATTTTCCAGGCCGGTAAATACCGGTAAATACCACCGGTAAATACCGGGGGTGGTATTTACCGCCCAACCCTGTTTAAAGGAAAAAACACAATATTGACAATACAAAAACACAAATGCAGCAACAATAGTAATGAATGGAGGTCAACTTTACTGACTTAATACTTTATCACAACCTGTACTGATATACAGATTTTTACCTTTTGTGTTTTAATGGCAAAGAAAACCATGGTGTTGGGGTGTCTGTCCTTTTCTACAGTAGCATAATGTAGGTTCAGATGTAGACATCACCTTTCTTCTCTTTCTTCTTTCTTTGCTGGCCTGGCATCTTTCTTGAAGATAAAAGACAGCAATACACATTTCATGAAGATTAACCATTGCCATCTCTAATTAGTAATATTAGATCAACTTTCATAAAACTGAATGATGTGACATCTCTGGGATGCAGGAAGTCTAATGTTTTTGAGTACCATTGTATCAGTGTCCCCACTTTAAGACGAAGCATATCATCTACAAAGTACCAGACCTGGTAGCGAAATCGGTAGAGTGTCAGCTCTAGGTATGTGAGGGCCGGGTTCGATCCCAGGCCGTGACATACCAAAGTCATTAAAAATGGTAGTGGCATAGCTCCCTTGCTAATGCTCCGGCAAATATAGGGGCAGTTCCATGACTGGTTGGCACAGTGTAAGGATAATGTGACTGGGTGTGGTGTCATGCCAGGTGTTCATGGCATGCTATACACAGTGAAGGCATCATCATATCTGCTTCAAGTAGACACCGTCTCCAGATAACTGAAATATTATTGGTGGGACGATAAACCCATTAAACAATAAACAAACATCTACAAAGTTGTAAAGTGGGGTGTATGTAAATGGTGGTTCCTACCTTTTATCGTTTGTGTACAAAAATAGAATCAAATGATAGGTTATGGTCTATACTTTAGAAAAAATGAAAATAGTAGTTAGTAAGCACTTGTATTTTATTTTTGGAAACATCTACACTTTGTCTGACCAAGTGGTACACTATGTCCTAGTTTAAAATTTACATGTCTGTTTGTGGCATATTTCTCAAAGAAACAAGCTAACACAATTTTTAGAATTGATGTCACTATAATGTTATTAGTAAAGGGGACACTGCAACATAAAGAGCATAAAAATAAATGAAGCAAACCAATAAGAAAAAAGAAATAGTTTAACTCAGCTGAGTAAACCTACTAACATAAAGTCTATTAAAATAAGATTTAAACTACAATGTATATAAATATTTATACCTTAATGTGTTAAACTGGTGCAGCAGACCATGTTGTTAGAGTGTTTGTCCATTGCTGTTAAGTTACTGTTCTTGGTAGGAATCCAGGTGTAGGTGTAAGTTTTCTTTTCTCTTTTCTGGGCCTGGCATCTTTCTTGAAGCTAAAAAGCAGCAAAACATATTTTTTGCTATTGGTAATGTTGAAATAAATCAAGTAGTAGTTCTATAAGATACCCAAAGCTAACAACACATGTAATCATATCAAGTGGCACTTAAGTTAGCAATATCAATGTAGGAAATCAATTACTTTCCATAATTCCATAAGGTATGGATTAGAAGAAAAATAACTTTGTCTGAATTGATATGCATCCTATATTTAAGCATTGATTCAGAACCACTCAGGGGTTTGATAAAAGAATTTACTCAAGAAAACATAGATGAAATATTTAAGAGATGGCATAGATTAGGCAATCAGTTACAAACCTTCACCTCTTCAATATTCAATATCACCCTGATTTTGTACTTAAAACAAGACATATCCATTTATGGTGGTTATATGCAACAAAGTAAGTTTAGCAACACTTGAAAGCACTTTGTAATATAACATTAAGCAATATGTCAGTGATAGTTTCATGTGCATGTTTCTCAGACGCAGTAACTATTAATCCTAATTTCGAGTAAATAATTTGATGAAGTCCACAAAAAAATGTACCAGTGACCTTGTTTTAAGCTTTGCAGAACCCATCTTGAGCATGTGATGCGTACAAATAGGTCTAAAGCCTTTGTGGTAATATTGAGCTCAATCTACCAATGTATCCATTATCAGTTCATGAGAGCAACTGCAAGTTAATAAGACGAAAACTTATGTAAACAAATATCCTGTTATCTAAAATCGACGTTTTAAGACCATTTTTCGGCGTTTTTCAAATATATCAAGAACTTTTGTAACAACACCCTTTCCATTCTAACTAACTAAAGTAGAAACATCTTAAAACTGAAGAAATATAGCTTAAGGGTTAAAACCAACAACAAAAAAATACCGAAACGTCGAAATGTGATATCGTTTCGCCAATTTGTTTGAGAAAACCCCTGACGTACCTTTCCAAAATGAAGCTTGGCCAGTTACTCGTTTACTCTGATCAACAGAATGTTTCGTAAATCCATCCATTAGGTAAAAGCATCGTAAAAAATCACTCTTTGTGAACGGTCGCTGCGCATGCATTCACTCTTTTCTATCTTCAACTCCGCAAAAACTAACTTTTCTTGCTCTGCTCACCATGTTGGATTTTTCGGCCAATGAGATTCAAGAAAATAGTACCCACAATGCATTACGCGTGCTACGTAGTGTTTTGTTTGTAAACATTGTCGAGAAAATTGAGTTACGAACTTTTCAAATGTAAACACCACATTAACGGCTTATCAGCAACGAACCCCCGAACTCTAGGGTTGACTCAATGGGTCATATGGGATATATTAATGACCCCTAGCAGTTGATAATCAAATTATTCGAATCTATAACTCGAACTGAGCCTATTTTACCCTCAGGTGTGTCCCTTTAAATCCAAAGTAAAAAATGGTCACTTTAAAACAATTAGAAGTGACATTTATCTTGCATAGTGCCCACCTGATAATGTGAGCTTCAATGGTTCACTGCATTTCTCCATTATCCTTTCCCTAAAGGAGTAACTTATATCCTTTCCTTAAAAGTTGCTTATCCCTTCTCTTAAGAAGCTTATATACTCACCCTTAAACAGTTTATATTTTCTCCCTTAGAGTAGCATGTATCCTTTTCCTTAAGTAGCTTATATTTTTAGCTCACCTGAGCACAGCTTGCCCTATATAGGTGAGACAACTAGAGCAGTCTCCAACTCTTATCAATTCTACGTTTTACTTTGTTGGTAGGTTGTTTTCTAATATTTGACATTTTCTTTCATATTTTTTACTTTTCCTTTTTGGCACATGATGTCATGGCATTGTATGCCAAATTTAAATTGATCTCATATCGGCGCTTGGGCTGTTTTATTTGTTCTCATAATATATCAGCACTTGTTTAAACTAATCTCCCATTTGGAAATTTTACGTTACAGAGGCTTTTATCTACTGTACATAATGTACATATGTTGATAGTTTATTTTATTACTAGATATTATGTATGTATATACGTTCATTGTATCTGTTTTAACTCCCGATGCAGGTGCTTACTGTTAGTTGTTTCAGTTTGACGGGATATTGTTATTTACACTGTTTGATAGAAAAACCTTCAGGAAGTGCAAAGTTGGAGCGCTCCACAAACTAGGTTTAAGCATCTCAGTCGGCCCTTTTGCTGATTGACCGTTCCAAGGCTAATGGTTTTTCCTTATGTGTGTTGTCTCGTCTCTGTGTTTTTGTCACATTTACATTTACCTTGTTTGCCTTTGTCTACTGGTAGATAAAATTTAAATACCTGGAAATTTTGATAGGACCTTTTCTTATTTACCTATTACTGATACCGCTTCGTCCGTCATGTGGCATCAACATTTTAGCATGTGAACACCATAGAGGTCATGGTTTTTATCCAATCTTCATCATACTTGGTCAGAATGTTTGTCTGCATGAAATATTGGATGAGTTCATAACTGGGTCATGTGGGTCAAAAGGTAGGTCACTAGGTCAAACCTAGAAAAAGCATGTGAACACACTAGAGGCCACATTCATAGCACAATCTTCACCAAACTTGATAAGATTGTCTGCATGAAATCTTCAATAAGTATATTATTGGGTCACATGGGGTCAAGAAGAAGCTAACTAGGTCACATTTTAGAAAAAACCTGTGAAAACAGGCCACATTGATGGCCCAATCTTCACCAAACTTGGCCAGAATGTTTGCCAGTATGAAATCTTATATGTTTTGAAGTGGGTAATGTGGATTCAGTAGGTTACTAGGTAAAATTCTAGAAAATGTTAACCCAGTGGCCACACTAATGGTCCAGTCTTCACCAAAGATTTCTAAAGGAAATAACTGGTAATTATTTCATGCCAGATATGAGCCTACTAAAAGCCAGTGTCCTCAGATGAGCAATTAAGGGCCATTATGGCCCTCTTGTTTCCCTTAGAGTAGCTTATCCTTTCCATTAAAATAGCTTACCGGTATATCCTTTTCCTTAAGCAGCTTATATTCTTTCCCTTGAGCAGGTTACATTCTTTCCCCTAAAATAGCTTATCTTTTCCCTAAAGTAGCTTATGTCCTTTTCCTAAAGAAGCTTATACCCCTTCTTAAGAGTAGCTCATATCCTTTTCCTTAGAGTAGCTTATATTCTTTTCCTTATAGTAGCTTATATCTTTTCCTTAAAGTAGCTTATATTCTTTTCCTAAGAGTTGCTTAAATTCTTTCTCTTAACCAGCTTGTATTCTTTCCTTAAAGCAGCTTAAATCCTTTTCCTTAGAGTAGCTTATATTCTTTCCCTAAAGCAGCTTACATTTTTCCCTTTAGCAGCTTATATTCTTTTCCTTAGAGTAGCTTCTGCCTTTTCTTGAAGTAGCGTATATCCTTTTCCTTAAGCAGCTTATATTCTTTCCCTTACGCAGCTTATATTCTTTTCCTTAGAGTAGCTGGATGTCCTTTTCTTGAAGTAGCGTATATCCATTTCCTTATAGTAGCTTACATCCTTGTCCTAAAGCAGCTTATATCCTTACACTAAAGTTACTTATGTCCTTTTACTTAAAGTAGTTCATATCACGGGACCTGGTAGCACAATCAGTAGAATGTCGACTCCAGGTATGGGAGGCCCAGGGTTCGATCCTAGGCTGTGACATACCAAAGTCGTTAAAAATGGTATAGCTCCCTTACTAACGCTCAGGCAAATATAAGTGTAATTCCACAGCTGGTTAGCCCGGTGTCAGGATAATGTGACTGGGTGTGGTATCATGCCATGTGTCAATGGCATGCTATACTAAGTGAAGGCAGCTCTATATCTGCTTCAAGTGGACGCCATCTCCAGGTAACTGAAATAAGGTAGGACAAAAAATGCAATAAACGAAAAAGTAGCTTATATCCTAAGACTATCTATTTTTTCCCTTAAAGTACCTTTTAACTTTTCCCTTAAGGAAGACTTCCCATAATTAACTTCGGTTCGCGATGGGAGCTTTTGTTTTTGCCCGGTGAAAAACGTAATTTTACCAAATAACACTAAATTAATTGTTAATGTTAAGGTTAAATGTTAAAATGGTTCAAAGTATATTATAGAGGACAAAAATTTTGACATATCACGTTTAGAGAGAAAATATTTTAAAAAATGCGAAGTTCCTGTCACGTGACGTTTTGGGAATTTCCTGTTTGCAAACCGAAACTACAAAAAATCCAATGCCACAAGAACGTGATTTTCGAGGAAGATTTAAGGCACGTAAGCGTCCCACAATACAGAAACAACGCAGTACAACGTTATTAACGGAACACAATTACGCAAATGTGTATTTGTGCGATGGGGATACCTGTACAAACCCGAATTTTATACTTTGTCATTTTGCTCTCAGTGGTAATATCTCAGTGGGTAGTCATTTTCAAATCTTAATTTCTGAAGTTAACTACAGTAAAAATATTTAAATTGTTATATTTTACTCAGTTATGATTGTAGATGATATGTATGTATTGTTAAGGGATGTACCTACTTTAATTTTTTTTTAAAAATAGGGTAATGTGACTTCAGCAAGTTTGGTTTTTTGAGATTTTAAAGGAATTTTCATATAATGATAATGTACTGTCATTTACTTTTTTCACCAATTTGATTTTTTTTTTAAATCACTCATGATATGAACTTTTTTAATAAGAACAATTATATCTGCAGTGATCAATGCTTATTTGCATAGAAATTTGTCCAAAAAACTTCAAAAAATAAACTTTTTTGAAATCTTGTACAATTGTACTTTTTCCGATACACAAAAAGTCGAGTCTGGGAATAAAAAAAATGTGAAAATGCAAAAAGTACACGGTAAAAATTTGTTTAAATGTGTATTTCAATTAGACAATGCAAATACATCACAAATATTGCAAGTTTAAATATGAAATTTTTCCCATTAGGGGAAGACTTCCTTAAGCAGTTTATATCCTTTCTCTTAAAGTAGCTTATCCTTTCCCTAAAGTTGCTTATCCTTTCTCTAAAGTAGCTTATCCTTTCCCTAAAGTTGCTTATATCCTTTTCCTTAACCAGACCTGGTAGGGCAATCAAAGTGTCGGCTGAAGGCCCACATTTTGATTGTGGGTGCTCTCAAACCAGTCATTAAAAATGGTAGAAGCTACCTTGTTAACACTCAAATATTAGGGTGTTTCCACAAATGGTCAGCTTGGTTTCAGGATAATGTGTCTGAGTGGGTTGTTATGCCAGCTTTTTCACAGCAAGCTATACACAGTGAAAGCAGCAACCAACAAACCTTTTCTTTGAGTAACCCAGTATTAAGCCCATTATCCATAACAAAAACCTTATGTTTAAGCAAATAAAGTAAGGTTTCAAGCACTGATTACAGTGGTGAAAGTAGTTGCTGTAAACATTGTGTTACCTAAAAGTTTATCTTACAACTTGCCAGTCAACTGTGTTTATGCACAAACCTACTTTTAGATTTAAGTCTTGTTTTACTCTAGAGTTTTAACATTAGATATATTAATAATATTCCATTAAATAAAATTAATAAGGACATGCAGAAATAGGAAGCAATCACTAATTGGATGGAGTAATTATTGGGATTTGCCAGCACTTTTGCCGATACTATCTTTATAGCACAGGAGCTCTTATGAGGTGCCCAGGGACTGAACCTGGACGGTCCATTATACAGACACCGAGCCTGGCTTAATGCTGTCCCCTTAGCACCAAGCGTTAGCAGGAAAGCCACTACTACCAACTTTAAAGTCTTTGGCTTGACCCAGCCAGGAGGGAAGCCACTACTACCAACTTTAAAGTCTTTGGCTTGACCCGGCCAGGGTTTGAACCCGCGACCTCCCAATCCACAAGCCCACGCTCTACCACTTGAGCCATTACGGCTGGTTCAGTAATTATTGAACAATAGTTGAAAGGATATTCATTTAAAAATTAAAGCACATATCTGTATGCAACAGGACACTTTCTAGATGACAGGGCAGATGCATCTTTGCAAACATAAACTGCACTTAAAATACACATGAAATATTTAAACAACCATGTGTAATATTTAACAAACGATGGGAATTCTTGAGTTTCTAGTCTCAGGAACTGTTTATCTTTCACTACTGATATGTTAATCTCTTAAACTTAAATTTATTTTGTTTTGTTGAAAGAATCATTGCTATTTCTGTTCTACAAAAGAAGAGTTATCTATGTCGAAAAAGACTTATTTCATTACCTACATGGGATGAATTAAAGACAATATAAAATACATGTATAAAGTATATTTCATACAACTTGATCAATCACAACTCACTCATTTTCTACATATACATGTATGTACAAGTACTTATGAAAAATTCACATTATCTGCAGAATTTTTAACAGCAAAATTATCTTGGTTCTGGCAATAATAAACCGTAAAGGGTTTACCAAAGCCATTTCACCCTTTAATTATCCTGCAATCCACTAACTTGATTTTATACCATGTTTAAACATTAGGCAGGAGAAACAGAGGGCTGTTCTATGCTATACTTTCCCTTATAATTTATTAACTATGTAGAACTGTTCATCTAGCTTCTGCCAAGAATAAAAATGATTACAATAACCATAAACAATAAACCAATCAAGAGAAATAATAATAAAGGAATTTCAAAGCAAGGGTGTCATGGTGACACTAAAGCAAAACAAAAACTACAAATTATACATGGCATGTTGACATTGTATTAAAAAAGATATTTGCACACAAATATATATATTCATCTTCATCAGAATTTTACAATAATCTATTAAACTTAAATTTTCAACCACTACATAATGATAATGTAACATAATTAAATTTCCCAATAAACTAAAAATATTTTAATTGACCCTTTTAAAAGTTCTTGAACCTTTTATGCAAAGTTATTAACACTAGTTAAGTTGCTCTAGTGTACATTTGTTAACAGGTTTTCACAGCTCTCATATAACTTCGCCAGAGTTCCAATGTAACTTTGTCTTTATTGCGGAGATATGTCCACATTATAAACACTGAACATCAAGGGTCCAGATAAATGTCTCTTTGTTTTCCCTTGCTGTATGTACTTACATGAAATTATCCAAATAAGGAGAATCATTTCATTAACTTCAATAGAAGTTTTAACATCATGGGATGTTTCAATAGACACCCCTTATTTTTACATCCAATATACAACGGTGCTGATATTTTAAGTCCATTCCCTTGAGGATAGGTTTGGCTACAGGGTCACTGAACAACACTGTATTGATGCTGATGTTTAATGGTCACATTCTATAATGATAGGCTAGGACAATGGAATATCACTGTTATTCCATCTCGGCCTTCGCACCTGCTTGCAGGAGGGATTTCAGCAATGTTTCTGCTTCTTCCTTCAATAAGTCTTTCTTAACTATAACTGGGGCAGATTCCACAAACTTTTTAGCCTGAAATAAAAAATGACAAAATTTAGCTTTTTCTTACATTTTATTGACTTTTACAGATAAAAGAAGCACCAGCATAGTAGTGGCCACAACGGCAACATCTAGAAATGGTTGATAGGGACCTCAAATAGTGGGTAAATCCACAAACAAATCCAGGATGCCATTTTCATACTGACTAGTTTAAAGTTGAGGAACATGACATGACGATAACTTGATTGTAACCAACACAATCAAGTTAACTCCAGGCAGTTCTTTTACCTTTTATAGAAGGGGCTGTTTAAAGGCCCCTTCCCCTCAGAAAACAAGCCTGGTTTTTCTCCAAAATATGAAAATTCCCCTCCCATATATTTAAAACATTGAGTGAACTTGACTATGATAATCTAGTACAGGAATTCAAGAATGAGAAAAATAGAGAGATGACAATATGTATGATAACTATTAAGAAGCATGTTAAACCTGCACATTTTCCCCTTTTCATTAATAAAATGCAACAAAATTTTCCTCTTTTCAAAGGCCCAGGGCCCCATCCCCTTTTTTAAAAAAAAGAACACACAGATCTTAAAAAACATCTGACATCAGAGCATCATCTGAAAACAAATAAACCAAGCACACCCAAAATGAAAGCACTGAAAACTGAATAAAAAAGGACTTATTGTAAAGAGGGTTTAATTAATCTGCCAATAAAAAGCTTTAAAATAATGCAGTATTGTTTTAACTGAATTGTTTCATCTTTTATATGGTTTCAAATGTAGCAATATCATTTTTATATCAATGTTGCAATTGTGATCATTTAAGACAGAAGTACTGGCAAGAATGTGGAACAGATCTTGTTACATAAATTGAAAAAAAAAAGGTGCCAATAACCTGATTACACCTGGACTAGATTTGTTCCTGGTACAAGGTAAACTGATTTAAACCTGGACTAGATTTGTTCTTGGAATAAGGTAAACTTATTTATACCTACTCAAAATTTATTTCTTGGTATAAGGTAAACAGATTAATATCTGGACCAGACTTGTTCCTGATAAAAAAAAGGTTAACTAATTTATACCTTAACAAAATGTATTATGGTAAAATGATTTTTACCTGGACCGATTTGTACCAGGGCAAAATATGTTCGTGAGAAAAGGGAAGTGATTTATAACTTGACTGGATTTGTTCCTGGAATAAGATAACTGATTTACTGGTCCAGATTTGTTCCTGCAATAAACTGATTTATATCTAGACCAGACTTCTACTAGGAATAAACTAAACTAATTAATACCTAAACAATATATGTTCCTGAAATAAGGAAAGTGATTTATACCTGAACCAGATTTGTTCCTGGAATAAGGTTTTTGATCTCCTTGATGAGGCCTATCTTCTTGTCTGCATCAAAGCTGGTCAGTTTTACAGAGAATGTTGACTGGACTGGGGCCATTTCTTCTACCACCTCTTCCTGGAGTGTAAATGATTTAGTTGAATGACTTAATCCTGCATAAATTTACCTTTGAGATCTGTAGGTGTATCTGTATATATATAGATATGCAAGCTTCAATTTCCATTTCACCGATGTACCCCACTGGTTGGTTGAAGGTGTTAATTTGACATGACGTGTTGACTGACAATCAGTTACGATGTCTCATCAATTAAGCAGAGTGACAATCCAATTAAAGATTGACGTGAATTCACTTTGTCTAACAGTGGTATTTCAAACTGTCAAGGTGGGTAGGTATAAATGCTGACCGATATCACCATCATCTCCATTGAGAAATGGCAAGTATAGCGGTGAAATATTGTCAATCTGGACAAGGGCCCAGCAATGTGGGGATAACCAGATCAGCAACAATTTTTAATACTTCATGATTCAATACTATGTGCTTCTAACTATTATGTACTGCATGTTGCAGTTTGTTGCACATGGTAACATGTTCACGTCTATTCGACAATGCTTTATACATACATGAAGAAATTTCGATTTGTTTTTATTTTGAAAAGAAAAAACATCAACAAGACCCTTATTCTATTATTTATTTTATTTCCAATAATTAATCATTTTTCTTATGGTTCACTTTGAGAAGAAATAAGATACATACACTGCTCCTTGCACATTACCATTGACAAGTACGCAATTCGAAATGGAAGACTCCTAGTTGGAAAATACTGTATGTTGAGGAAATTTAAATTATTTCAACCAATGCATTATTCAAAGTAAATCAGCGTACCAACGACTTCAAATAACTGATGTTTGACTGTAATTGATAAGCAAAGAGGAAGGTCCTTAGATGTTGATGAATGTTGGATGTCCCATAAAAAGTATACACTTTACTAACAGTATACTCTGTGATGTCAATAAAAAAAAGCTTTTAGTGCCAATGTAAAAAGGACCCCCTCATTAAGTTTTGAGCATCATGAAAATGAATACATCTGTATTCTATATCTACCAGGCAGATAGCTGTCAGACCTTGAGCTGTTTGTTTTGTTTTTGTTTTTGAAATACATTGCAGCGACCATTTATCATCATCAAAGTAACGTCCAGCTGGAAAACCTTCTGATATTAAGTCCTTCGCACCAAACGGGACTCGAACCCACATGTTGAGAGGTTAAGCAGTCAGAGGAGTTACAAATTGGTGACTCTACCACTATGCCACAAGCGCTCCACCTTGAGCTGTAATTACTTAAAAATGAACTAAGACTTTCTGTTTCTCATTCTAAAATTTACAATGAGCTCAACTTTGACAGGTAATATTACAGGTAATGGAGCACTATATAAAAACCTTAGTGTGTATACCTTAGCAGCCACTGGTGAAGCTTGAACTGCAGCTCCCATGGCCATCATAGGTGCATCCTGTATTTTCAGAGTCACCTGTAACACAGAAACATTATAGTGACGTCTATAAAAAAAAATGTTTTGATTATCAAGGAATTTGAAGGAAAATGGAAGGGAAGAAATTTTTTAACAATTCTAAATCTGAGTGGCTGAAGTATGTTCATGTCATGTTCTTCCAGCTGACAAACAACACACAACAGGTTCCATTTGGCCAATGTCCCCTCTAATCCTCCACCAATAAATGAATTAACTAAATAACAGATTGTGTTAATGTGATTCAATATATTCCAATACTAATTTACCCTCGTTAAGTCCTGGTTGGTATATACATATATTACTCAAAAGAATAACAAGTTAGCAATTGGCATTTAAATCTCATTCCACTTAACTTTATTTTATAATTATAAAAATGCAATTATAGGAAGTGTTTATTTACTGAGTATTCATGTTATAAAATAAGGATAGGCAGCAGCAATGTTTTAAGGATAAATTCTTCCTACTAATACTTTGTAACCAGGAAAACAAAAAATAAGGGGAATTGACAAAATCCCTCCTGGACAAAATCCCTTCCATTCATTTTAGCATAGGTGACAAAATCTCTCCTGAAAATTTTCAAGGTGGACAAAATTCCTTTAGTAAATTTGGCAATGCCGACTAAATCCCTTCCAAATCCATCCTGAAACATTTTCTTTTATTATGACAAACTTCAGTTTGACAGTGACTACTGACTAGCCTGTAAACACGAAAGATTAAGCAATACAAAATATACAAAATATATACAAGGGAATATCATATATTAGGAACAAGAGAGCCATAATGGCCCTATATCTCTCACCTGAGTGCCAAAGACATTTAGCCTTTATGGCTATGCCTTTCAACATTTCAACTTTCATACAGGCCACCAAAGGAATACAAAAAAACAAATATCAAAGTTTAACTCTTGTGGTTTCTGACAAGAAGATTTTCAAAGTTTTTGTATACAGCCATATAGGGAAAATGGCCACGCCCTTGATGGCCATGTTTTTGATGGATCAAAATTGTTTGAACAATCTTGATACAAGGCCAACCAAGGAACATGGATACCAAATATCAAGGCTCTAGCTCTTGTAGGTTCTGACAAGAAAATTTTCTATGTTTTCCTATTTAGCCATATTTGGAAAATGGCTACACCCCTGGCAGCCAAGACCTTTGACAGATCAGAATTATTGGAATAAACATGATGCAGCGCCACTAAAAGAACATGTATACCCAAATATGTTGGCTCTAGCTCTTGTAGTTTCAAACAAGAAGATTTTCTTAGTTGTCCTACACAGATATATATACAAAATGGTCACACCCCTTGTGGCCAAGTTTTTCGAAGGATTAGAATTCTATGAATAATCTTCATACAAGGCCACCAAAGGAATACATAAACCAAATTTCAAGGCTCTAGCTCTTGAAGTTTCTGACAAGATTTTCCTATAGAGCCTTATATAGAAATGGCCACATCCCTGGCGGCATGTTTAAATAATTCTGATCCATTAAAACACATGGCCGCTAGGGATGTGGCCATCTGTTTTAATGGATCAGAATTATTTAAACATGCTTCAACCAATGCCACCCAAAGAACATTGTATACCAAATATCAAGGCCCTAGCTCTTGTAGTTTCTAACAAGAAGATTTCCCTACTTAGCCATATATGGAAAATGGCCACGCCCCTGACTGCCACGTTTTCTGACAGATCAGAATTATTTGCACAATCTTACAAGGCAACCCAAAAAGCATGTACACCAAATATTAAGGCTCTACCTATTCTAGTTTCTGGCAAGATTTTATAAGTTTTCCTATATACGGTAGCATATTATAGAAAATGGCTACGACCCTTGCAGCCCTGTTTTTTGACGAATCAGTATTTTATGAACACTCTTCATACATGCAGTTTCTGACAAGAAGATTTTCAAACAGGGCCACCATAGGAACATGTGTACTAAATATCAAGTCTCTAGCTCTTGAAGTTTCTGACAAGATTCTAAGTTTTTCTATATGACCTTTTATGGAAAATGGCCACGCCCCTAGTGGACATGGTTCTTTTTTGATGGATCAAAACTTTTTGAACAACTTTATGTTCCCTCTACCTACATACGATTCTGAGAAAGTTTGGCTGTATTTGGCCCAGTGGTTCTAGTGATGTGAAAATGCTGATGGACGTGTCAAAATTATACCTTAAGTTTAACAAATGTCATTTACTGGGTTAAATAATCCACGCATATCAGTACTTATGATACAGAAATGTTCATCTACTAAAATAATATATAAATTCTAGGAGAATTTACCTAATAAAAATGTTCCACTGCAATGCTAAATAGTCGAGGATTCAGGAGGTATTGTGTCTGCAAGCTAAATTATCTCTCAATCTTTTTCAAAATAAAGAAATCCTGTGTCATTATGATGAAACAGGGAGGGGGGATTTTATCCTGAGAAAATCAGTCAAAAAATCTTCAACAATGGAAGTGAAAATATAATGATTTATGCAACATACAGTTGTTTTCCTGTTTATTTCATCATGAACCCTTTTGTAAATTTAATTTCATATTCTTTTACATTGCAAATCCTCCTTACCTTTAGCAATTCATTTAAATCTGCTACTTCTAATAGGTTTAGATGACTTATATCATCCACAAGCTTCTGTATTTTAGGTGAATATGTTTTTTGCAATGCCTCATTTGGTAATGGTAAAGGTTCTGTGCTATACTGGCTGGCTAGACATCGACTGGGAAGCAATGCATCTTTCTTTGCCAATCTAAAAAAGAAAACACTAGTGAATAAGAGGTGAAAGATTAATTTTGATTAAATAAAATTATCTCCAAAATTTCAAAGTTTTTTTTTTTAATTTATATAATGCAAAAGCATACCACTTTTATATTCAAACAGGCATAAGTCTGGGGTCTTTCTTCACTAATAATTAGCTTGATGTCACCAATATGACAATAATTGTGTCGGTGTGAAGTAACAAAAAGATTTTAAAATACAACAACCTTGCATGATGATGCATGAATTTTCTATGCACTAGATAGTGTCCTAAAATATAATATGATACTATTTTTGTGGCTTTACAACTCCGTAAAAACAAGAGCTGTCCTTAGAAAGAGACCTCCACTTTTCTCAGTGCTGGATAGTTTAATGTATACTAACCTTAAAAAGGCCTTAACCACCACACATATATTCTAAATAGAAGAAGGGGCATAAATGTGCCAAGTGAATTTTTGTGTTTTTCGATTTTGAATGTGAACATTTAAGTTTACAGTTAGGGGAAGAGGTAAGCCGAAAACAGGGAACCTTCTTATGGTGAAAAATAAATAAACAAATACCAATTAGAACCTAGTGTCAGGGGAAAGAGCCAGGAATTAGGGAGTGGAATTCACTCAAAATATGCTCAATCCCCTTTAAGATCAAAAAATTACCAAAATTATACCATCTTTCCAGTAAATGGGTACATAAACTAGGTACCTAATTAGGGCCCACTTTAGGCGATATTTTTCGGAATATACACATTTAAGCCATGCATGGGCAACATGGCGGGGTCATGAAAAAGCCCTCAACAGGGCGAGTAGACCCTTATTAAACTAGTTCCAACTACAACATTTGAAGGTAGATCAAAGAAATTAATATCATGCCACCACGCGATGCAGTATGTTCTTGCAGATGGGAGGTTAACACCTGCCAGAATAGAATGTTCACATGATGATATTTGTCATTTTTTGGCAAGTTTGAGAGCAGGAAAAAAGTCTCTATTTTTTTCCAGAATTATACCATGCATATGGACTAGGGAGTTAATCAAATATGTAAAAATATGTGGGTTATACAAAGTGGAATATGGTATGCCAATGAGAGTATTTGACCCAGGGTAAAGCTAAATATAGATTGCAAGCAAATCTTTTAAAACTTGAAGCTGGGCTCAAAGTGGACAACTAGACTATTTTAGACACAATAATGTTAATTTTGGCCTGATTATTGTGATAAAAATTTGGAAATACCACAACTTTGCCCTGCTAATTAGTACATGTAATTGGACAGGGTGGGATAAAGACAGAATGCTCGTTAGTTCCTGGTCTTTAGATTCATAAGAAAAAAAGGTAAAATAATCACTAATGTGCATGTATTTCATATCAATTAAAAATAAAGTTAGAAAGGCAAAGATGGTCGGACCATTTTATTTATTGTCTTGATTAGCTTTTGGTTTGTATTGAGCAAAAATGATTATGCACAAGACAAACTGCAGATAAAAAAATTGCACATCATTAATCATTTATTTAAGTTATTTTCAATACATAAATGACAGCACAATTTTGTTAAAAACATTTTGAAAAGAAGTGTGTTTGGTTGTTTTATGTTTCATCAATATTCAGCGGTCAGAGACGTACGAGGTAGACACTTTTAAATGCTCACCCAAAATCAATGTTAAGACCCAACACACTATGAAAATTACTTTTAATTCAGAATGGAAGGTGGTCTTAATAGAGGAATTTTACGATGTTACCTTTCTTTCAAAATAAGAGGGAAATAAAGCATTTTAAAAGCACAAAATGAGGCGTTTTCTTGTCAACACTTAAGTCATTGTATAATGGCGACCATGCGATTGGCCGAGTTGATGATGGATTTACTAAGCTGATTATTGTCAAATTTGTCCAGATTTCATTTCTAATATCACCATAAATATAAATCACTTAAAAGTTTCACAACTAAGAACAATATAAAATGCTTAAATTGATGATGTTATATTTCAAATTTTGTTCAAAACCCTTCATTCATTACTAAGAAAAATTCACATAAAAATGTGAAAATGTCACATTAATTTTGCAAGTTTTAGTGATTTTGTCTAAGAAAGAGACATTGTCCCATTATCAAAAATTCTTTCCCGTTCGCTGCATGATTAAACATACACCACCCAAGCAAAAATTTCACCAATTCATTTTTTATGATCAGTACTCCCTCTCTCTCTCTCTCTTTCTCTCTCTGTCAGTCGCATCGCAATGTTGGGTTTTAGCCCTACGACATTACTGCGGTAATTCATTAAAACTGTTGTGTATGTTTGACCTTTACAGATATATCGCGAAAACTACTGATAAATATTTCCTTTGATAATGTCTTATTTTATTTGCATGTGTTGCTTGAATTAAGTTTAAACATACCTGCATTTACAAAGTGATGACCTCAGAACTGTCCGTAAAACGCAAAATGACGACGAATGCATTATAAATTGCATATAGTTATCGGCACATGCAACTTTGTTACAAAACGCTTTTAAGCAAGCTTTTCAGTGATAATGCTGCTAAAATTCGATCGCCTTGGCTCTTATTTTGATGTTGCGATTGTCAAATTATTGTCGACCTTTCGCTTTTTCGATTTTTTAAAAAACGCTATTGTAAACATCAATATTATTTTGTATATAGATCTTGATTTATTAATGTTATAGATATATTTAATTTTAAGTCGAAAATTTTAACACCACCATAACTTAATCATCTAAATTTGATTCAAATAATGTAAATATTTTATATGTAGAATCTATGTGCATATAAGTTTTAAGATCAAATGCAAATCCTTAGATTTATAAGAAGAACTGAAAATGTCTATTTGATTCTTATTTTTGAAACTCACCCCACCGTCTTAATCACCAGTTGCATCACACCTTAGAGAAACGTTGATCCCTTGCGTTAACTCGATCAAGAGAACACATGTATTACTCGATGTATTACTCCTACAGAAGGCTACGCTACCTGCATATTTTAATTCTTAAAAGAAAAAACAACAACATTTTGTTAACTGCATGGCAGAGTCTAGCTATTTAAAATAAGATCTAGTTCTACTGATCTATAATTTTAATGTAGATCTAGATTGATCAAGACTTTACAAGATCTATTGATTAAGGATTTTGTTAGTGGCTGTTTTCTTCGACTTTTTAGATCTAGGGTTTGCTGATGTATTAAAAGAAAAGGTTTATGGAACCACACAAAGAACATGGATCCAGATTTATACGTGGCTGACAGTCATAATTTACTATTATACCAACCCAATAAGCGACCACCACTGCAAGATTGATACTTTGCTGTACTTTACTTTGATGCTTTTGTTTACCACAAGAACAAAAAAAATATTTATTAAGTATTCGTCTGCACTGCATTAAAGAAGCTATTGTTAGACATTGGTCTTATATCCAGACTAACGTATGACTACTGTAACCTTGGCACGACTAGATCTGGTCCAGCCTATATTAACTGACTCGACTACGCAATCCTACAACTGAACTGTATAAAAATGTGTAATTGTTACTAACATACATTCTATAAAAATTATACGTATCATATTAGTTCAAAAGAAATAGCCTAGTGTCGTTATTCCCATAAATGTCCCTTTAACTTGGCAGTTCATTCAAGGTGAACATTCTGAGCCTCGTTTTGAGACGCCGGTAACCCACGTGATCATTACTGGCATATTGGATTTCTAACAACATGGCATCTGGAGATTCGGACACTCGAGAGGTAATTTAATAGAAAAAATGTTATTCATAAGTGAGAATAGCTTGTTGTTACATTGATTATAATGTTAACGGCTTCTATTGAACCTATTTTCAAGCCAAATCGTCACGTGTATGAAAACGCATGGCTACAAGACCGCACAATAAAATGGCAGACATCCTCGTCACGATTTTTCGGGATTTCCCTCTACTGAGGCATGCACTTAGTATCATCATCTAGTAAAGGTGTATGTTTTAAGCAGTATGTTAGAAAGAGGAATTATTTTCTTCCTGCAGTGAATGTAAATGTATCGAAGAATAATACGTGATAGGAATACTGGCGTTGACATTGATATGGAAAATGCAACTGTAGGCAAGGGTTTATGGAAAATGGCAAGAGTTTCGGTAAATGGCAGGTTCAATAAATGTTAAGGACGTTTTGTTAAAGAATGTAGATAGTGTTGTTTTAAATCACTTTTTAGAATTTTTAACTAGAATTTTAATAAATAGATAGATGCTAGTGTGACCTCATTCCGGTTGGGTAAGGAAACCAACGATGTTTTGCAAATAATATATCGGAAATACTAATAAAACGTACTTACCTGTGTAAATAACTTCCTTTGCCTTTTCAGTTAATTCGTTTTATTTCCTAAACACACCCAAAACATTCTCTAATTAAATCGAAAGTTAACTGCAATGTTAACAAAAATCGGCCTTATTAAGAGGACTTGATTGCGGTGACATCACTGCGTGCACTGCTGTCATTATTAGGCAAGTATAAAGTAAATTAATTGGTTTTCTGCATATTGTCAAAGAATGTCTATTATTTTTTAACAGCAAGTTTTTAACTCTTTTAACAGATATTTTAAGATTCATTGTTCTAAAATAGCTCTTTTGCTCTTCGTTTTGACAGTATGGACAAAAGAAGTTGTCACCTCTTCATTACACTTTGACAAGTGAACAATAGGATAGATGGACCCAGTGGTTACATCTCCTGCCCCTGATGATATGGTCACACTGTTCCCACTTCACAAATATTATTGATATGCTTTAGTAAACATCATCAGGAGTGTATTTCCTGTACTGGCAGCATAACTCACTCTCATCAATTCCACCAATGTCTTCTTCACTGCTGTCAGTGTTTTGATTGTAATGTGATGGACCTGCAGTGATAACTGGCAGAACATTACTTTTGGCTTTGTTTTTTTATAATTTTTCACCATCTTTCTTGACCTTGGATAAACCTGTCTTTTGTTTCTGATTATTAACATGAACATACATTTTCTCAACAACTTCCTTCAAAACCTCTTTTTCGGCAACCAGTTTGCTCATTGTGTTTCTTGGCTTTGATTTATTTTTACTTTTAATTTTCTTCAGTTTTTTCTCTTTTTCAACAAACATGTCAGAAGCATCTTCAGTCTCTGAAATTTTAACTCCACCCTCAACTGTTGCTTGCCTGTCTGCATCATCTGACTCTGGTATCTCAAATACTTCAGCAGGAACAAGAAGATGTGCTGGTTTGGCATCCGGGTTCAGTGGGAAAAATTCCAGCATGGCAAAAGGCGGACTGGATATTTTCTGTTGACAAAGTTTTTGTGTAAGCACGGCAAGCAACCTCGCAGATGTTGTAGCAAGTAATCACTGCTGATCTTTCTCGCATGAGCTTGTGGCATTGACCGTTGTTAATACGCTGGAACGGACCAAAAAAAACAAGGTCCCTAGGTTGAAGAATATGGCTACAATTGGGTGGCAAAATAAACTAGATGAGATCACACTCCAGTGCTCATTCTGCAATATTTTTACCTGTTTTTGACGCATTTTATGACAATTTTTGTTTTGATAGTAGCGTTTGGTTGGTATTTTTGATTTGACAGTTTAGTTTGTTAAAAAATGACAATATATTGTGATACATATTGCAATATGCTCTACATGTATCACAATATATCGTGGTATGCTTTAAGTGTAACGTGACATCCCTCAATAACATCTTATGACTTGCAGGCTAATTTGAATTAAGTAGGCACTGCATCAAAAGAATCGGCTTTTTTTTCATCTCTGATATTTATTTTGATAAATATGGTTTTGATCTTGGTTTTCTTACATAAAATAAAGTTTATAAAGTTTTATTAAAATATATTTTATGAAAACATTTCTGATAATAGTTATTTACACATGTGTTGCTTTTACTGTGATCGTGTCAACAGACATGACATGATTTATGCATAATGTTTTTCATTATTATCTTAAATATTACTCAAATTTACAGCACATGTTTATTTATGTTGGTTTGGTTATAAACACAAAAACTAATTTCAAATCTGTTACCTGTACAATACTGTTAACAAAATGTTGTTTAAACGATCGAAATATTTATTGATTTAATATTCTCAGAATACTCTGCTAATTATCCCACAAACAACAAATAATATTAGCAACAGTTAAGACGAAACATTTGCACTGGAAATGTTTCTACTCTCTGATCATTGTACTTAACACTGGAGCACTATACTACAAAGCATTTTGATTTATTTTTGGGGGGAAATCATACATTCCCAATTCAAGTTAATTTAAATCAATTCCTTAATTGTATTAATTTATTAGTAGTTTTTGTTATATTGTTTTAAACTTTTAACAAAGCTACTAATATTGCTTTCCTGTTTATAATGTTCCAATAACTTAGTCCCTTAAATTAAACCATTTGTTTTCCTGTGTATCACCTGTGTTTTATATCGTTTGCTTTATGTCTTGTTCTTGTTGTTTTTTCAAGAAAGTAAATTTATTTTCCTTTTACCATATATGCTTGATTTTAAGACAGGATTTCTCCTTGGAAAATAGCCTTTAAAGTGGGGGGCCTGTCTTATAAGCGCCATCTACAACAAGGCCACAGCAATATACGCAGGAATTCTTAGTTTTTTTTATCAAGAAACAGAGATGAAATCGAAGAGCTTAAAGCCAAATTTGATTGCGTAGATCAAAGAAATTTATATGGTGCTGCTGCACGAAGCAGAATGGTCTCGCGGCTCTCTCGTGATGGCATGGCAGATCAAGCAATGCTATGATGGCTAATCAGCACAAGTCTAAACCGCCATGACTGTTTGGCTAGTAAAACCATGTGTACTGTGTTACATAAGACACTCTGCCCCAGTATATAGTGTACATGCAAGCAATTTCTCAATTGTGTCAGGCTGGGAGAACTGGGAGAACATCCTGATCTGCATGGCGGCAAGATATGAGTTTCTTTGATCTATGCCTGTCAAGTCTGGCATATACACAATATACAAGGGCAGAGTGACTTATGTAACGCCGGTAATATAGCGACTTTCACAAATCTTGGATCGGCACCTGAAAATTTCACCCCGTCTTATAAAAATGTCAACACAGAAAACCTCAGATTAGGGGGCCAAACTAGGGAGCTGTCTTATAAATGGGTCACCTTACAGTCGCATATATATGGTTTATAAGTTGATATCCATTTTAGTTTAAAATAATTGTGTCGCTGACACAGTAGTTAGCCTGTTAACTGTATGTATTAATTAGAATGTGTTACCTTTAAAAGAAAACTGTTATTCCTTACAAAACTATCATATCCAAAGAAAATAGATAATTTGGATCATGTACTGTGTATCCATCATTTTTATTACTGAACACTGGTCTAGCATTCTAACCTCACCTGATTAATCTACTTGGTGTATAAATAGGTTTAAAAACAATGATCATTCATGAACATTTTGTCTTTTTATAAAGTGTACTTAACATATTAAAAGCAGTGATCTGCCAAGATTTTTGAAATGCATTATATCCATTTAAAGGTGCAGAAGCTTGTTTATTTAAGTAGTGTTATCAAACTATTTACTTCTGCACAAAAACATGACATTTCATTCTCAGTATAAATCATACATTTGTAATCAATGAACAATTTCTTCTATAATGGTTGTTTTTAACATCATTGGTTCCTTTTCTTTGTTAAGCTAATCATTCAACATTATTGGACTGTGCACATCTATTATTTTTTTTCAATGAACTACCCCCATACCTTATGACTTATCACAGTCCACATCATGACCTGTTTTAGTTGTTGGCAAAGACAGCAAACTTCATTTGTATTTAAAGTAGAATTTGGTGAATCGGGACTAAATTATTCCAGGAAAGTTTTACATTTGGATGCCATTTTACCAGTTCTTAATGTTTGCCTCAGATAGGTTGCTTACTGGAAACAGTACAATTTACAACATCAAAATTACAACAATGAAACAAATAAGCGTAAATATCTACAGCCACCTGTTTATAAACTCGCTTATAAACAGTAGTAAATTTTGAAGAAGTTTCGTGTGAAAATAACAATTGATTAAAGTTATTTGTAGTGTAAGCCTTTAGTGATGTTCAGCATAAATTATAAGGCATAAATGAGACCTGCGATTTGTATAACTTAGCAACTCTGGACAAAAATCACATGGAATAAAATTGTCAGTCTTCGCTCTGGAGAGAGTTGAGAAGCTATACTTATTTGACCAATGTATTTTCTGAGAACGCCATTCTATTCCATATGTCACTAAAACTAGGTTGTGTACCGCCATAAAAAAATCTCATCTTACCTAGTAAAAATTTCAGGTGAAATGGCCAAGGTGATATGATGATATGATCATCATAATACCTCAGTTTGAGTATGGCACTTATTATGAAGAAAAATACATACACACAACAACAGCCATAATTTTGTTGCACCATTTTATAATTTTTTAAGCTCAAAAATATGTCCTTAGCATATCTCTGCAAAAAGCTTAAGCTATTGATTTGTAAAGTGCTTTAGCAGTTGTAATTTTAGCCTCGAATTAGTTTCTGTTTCTACCTTATGCTTAATATTTGATTTATTTTCAGGATTCACCTCAATATGACGAAGATGAGGGTTGTCAGCAGCTAGCAAGACCTGAGTCGTTAGTCAAACATCCTTTGCAGAATAAATGGGCGATGTGGTTTTTCAAGAATGATAAAACCAAAGAATGGACAGCTAACCTCAAACTTGTATCTGCATTTGATACTGTGGAAGACTTTTGGAGGTGAGTGTCATTAGCCGATACTACATTAACATCAATAATGCTATGCTAAGTTTAAATGTTAGGATCAACTTAAACGAGATAAAAGATTCTTAAATGAAGCTTTTCTGCTTATATACAATTTTCTTAGGCCTAAAAGATTGAATTATAAGAAAAAAATATTCACACATTATGTAGTGGTAGTGTCCATAATAGGAGCACAGATTTCTCAGTTAACTTAGTAGCAATGACAAACATTGATTGTTTGAAATGGTCAGTATGTCTTCATTAGAATTTAGATGTATTCATATTTTATTTTTGATTTGTACTAGTATTTCTGATGTTATTGGTTTTGTCCATATGTAGTGTCAACTATTTGAATTAGATCATTTATTTCTGGTAAAACTGGTTCATAAATAAAAAACAGTGGCCGCCCTTCACCATCTCCTTGGCCCTCACATCATGGGTTCATAAAGTTGTTCCAGCTGTCCTGTAGTGTGTTTATGAGTATAGCCAGATGTTTTTATTCATGTCTGCGAAGAACAACTGGGGCACTTGGTGAGAGGCCGTTGGAAGTCGATGATCCTAGACCTCAGCCTGGGGGCTCCCTCAAAATAGGAATTCTTCCATTACACAATACATTTATTCATGCAAAATCATGTGAACAGGATCACAGCTTGGGGAGACTATATCCCCGTAAGTCTATATCACCATTAACAATATTAGGGTTAAATCCTCATGTATTAACATACTGTATCAATAGAAAACAGAAGTATATATCACATAGTCAAGGAAATATTTTTATGCAATATTCTTATGCATTTATTGGATAATGTAGACACTATGAAATACCCCCTCAAAACCTTGTGGCCCCATTGTTTGTTAAGTGATGGAGTTTGCCCTTTTTTTCCTCAATTCCTAGATGCAACATTGTATTCAACAAAGTTGTGGGCAAATGCGTGTTGCATATAATTTTACTATAAATGTTTCGTGTCGTTTTTTTATCATTCATGTTTTTCTTGTTGTTTTTTCAGTCTCTACAACCACATACAGAAAGCTAGCAGATTGAATTCAGGCTGTGATTATTCATTATTCAAGGTATTTAGCACTCATTTGTTTTTCTTTTAGTTTAAAAAAATAACAATAAACATTCATTTTCTGCTGTTGGTTCATATACCTAGAAAAAGACAATTGAAAGAAAACCTGGTACCACTGTAATTACAATATAAAGATCAATAAATCTTCATGCATAATATACTTTCCTAAACATTCATCTTAACTTAATTATTATTTTTTCACTATGAAATCTCATTTAGTCTTTGACAGTGGTTTTTACCAAAATGTTAAAGGCTTTCCACTTACGTTATGTTAAATATACAATATATATGAACTGCTGTTTAGGTGGTCGAGTCGCATTCTATTTTCCCCAATAAAAACTGCATGCTGCCTTGTTTGATCTAAGTTTTTTGGGTTTTTTTTCAAATTGAATAATGATATTCTTACATAATTTTATTTCAGTCATTTTTTGAAACTAAAAATAATCTTTCACTTGGGGAAACTGTTAAAAACTGATGACCAGTATGACATTGAGGGCTTTTTAGCTCACCTGAGCACAATGTGGTCAAGGGGAGCTTTTGTGATACCGCTTCGTTCGTCGTTCTTTGTCAACATTTTAGCTTACGAACACACTAGAGGCCACAATTTTTATCCAATCTTCATCTAACTTGGTCAGAATGTTTGTCTGCATGAAATCTTGGATGAGTTCATTATTGGGTCACCTGGGGTCAAAAAGTAGGTCACTAGGTCAAATTTTAGGAAAAAGCTTGTGAACAAATTAGAGACCACATTTATAGCCCAATCTTCACCAAACTTGGTCAAAATGTTTGTCTGCATGAAATCTTGGATGTGTTTATAACTGGGTCACGTGGGTTCACACAGTAGGTCACTAGATCAATTCTTAGAAAAAGCTTGTGAACACACTAGAGGCCCCATTTATAGGCTAATCTTCATCAAACTTAGTCAGAATGTTTATCTGCATAAACTCCTGGATTGAGTTCGAAACTGGGTCACGTGGGGTCAAAAAGTAGGTCACTAGATCAAATTTTAGAAAAAGCTTGTGAACACACTGGAGGCTCCATTTATAAACCAATCTTCATCAAACTTGGTCAGAATGTTTGTCTTCATGGAATCTTGGATGAGTTCATTATTGGGTCACATGGGGTATAAAAGTAGGTTACTAGGTCAAATTTTAGAAAAAGCTTGTGAACACACTAGAGACCCCATTTATGCCCTTATCTTCACCAAACTTCGTCAAAATGTTTGTCTGCATGAAATCTTGGATGAGTTCGTAACTGGGTCACGTAGGGTCAAAAGTAGGTCACTAGGTCAAATCTTAGAAAAAGCTTGTGAACATTCTAGAGACCACATTTAAAGCCAAATCTTCACCAAACTTAGTCAGAATGTTTGTCTGCATGAAGTCTTGGATGAGTTCGCAACTGGGTCCCGTGGGGTCACAAAGTAGGTTACTAGGTTACATTTTAGAAAAACCTTGTGAAAACACTTAAGAGGCTACATTGATGGCCCAGTCTTCACCAACCTTGACCAGCATGTTTGCCAGTATGAAATCTTACATACGTTTTGAAGTGAGTCATGTGGATTCAGTAGGTTACTTGCTAAAATTCTAGAAAATGTTATCAACCATGTGACCACACTAATGGTCCAATCTTCACCAAAGATTTCTAAAGTAAGTAACTCTTAATTATAAGATGCCAGATTTGAGCCTACTAAAAGCCTGTGTCATCAGGTGAGTGATTAAGGGCCATCATGGCCCTCTTGTTTAAATTTTACTTTAACATACGGTTGTACATTTTTGTGTGTTGAACATACTTAATAACAATCCTATCATTTGTATATATTTGTAAATTAACAACATTTTTTCATCTCCTGAAACCGTACCTGGTAGCGCAATCGGTAGAGCGTCGGCTCCAGGTATGGGAGGCCCCGGGTTCGATCCCGGGCCGCGACATACCAAAGTCGTTAAAAATGGTAATGGTATAGCTCCCTTGCTAACGCTCAAGCAAATATAAGGGTAGTTTCACGACTGGTTGGCCCGGTGTCAGGATAATGTGACTGGGTGTGGTATCATGCCAGGTGTTCACGGCATGCTATACACAGTGAAGGCAGCACTATATCTGCTTCAAGTGGACACCGTCTCCAGATAACTGAAATACTGTTGGTGGGATGGTAAACTCAATAAACAAACAAACAATTATCTCCTGATTACTGAAATAATATTGGTGGAATGATAAACCAATAAATAAACAATATTTGTCAACACTACCTTCAGTAACATTTTATTGAATGTAACCAGTAACTGTTTAGAGAGAAACTGCCATCCAAATCTTTTTAGTTATCTACAATGTCTCATTGATTCTATACAGATTTTCATCATCATGGTAGGTGGAAGTCAACAAAATTGTAATGATGTGTTTTCATTTTATGAAATGAATCTGTTGCAGGATGGAATACAACCTATGTGGGAAGATGCAAACAATAAAAACGGTGGCAGATGGCTTGTCAATCTCAACAAAAACCAGAGAAATACGGAACTAGACAATTTTTGGTTAGAAACTGTAAGTATGACATCTGCACATTTTAAGCATAGTATACAAGCCTGGCTCTTATTTCCATGCCTATAACATCATTGACAATGTCTTCAAGTCTTCACTGAAAGCATGAATTGGAATTGGAAATTTCATGAAACAATGATAGACTAAGAATTATTGTTATGTAACTGTAATTCTGATTATAAAAATAAAACTCTATTTTAATACAATTTAAAACTTTTCTGGCAGAATGTCATGGTGGTTTTCATTATCTTAAAATGGGACTCACCTTTCCGCTTCACAATGGCTGTGGTTCACATTATCCACGTACCTCCATTTTAAGGTTTGTTTGTAGCTACAAAACTTAAAAAGTTATTCCAACATGAATTACATTTGTTTGAAGTTTTTCCTTTGTAACTGAATGACTGTAAGTCTAGCGCAGATTACCATCAGTAGAGAGGGAGAGACATCTTCCAGCCAGTGTGATGCAAGTTGGCGAATCTATTCAGATGTTCATCTCAGCTTATAGTTGCACGAATAAATATAGATGTGTCATTGTAACAGTTAACATGAAATCATCTCAAAAGACTAACAGACATAACTCTTTAAATTTTTTGCAGTTATTGTGCTTGATAGGAGAGGCCTTCGATGACCTTACAGATGATATTTGTGGCGCCACTATAAACATAAGAAACAAAGGAGACAAACTAGGACTGTGGACAAGAGATGCACGCAGAAGTGAAGCAACTATTAAAATAGGGTAAGAGTTGTGTTGTATGTTTACAATCAAGCTACCAAATTACTATTAATTTGGTAAAACAAAACTGGTAAAGTATCTTTTAACTTTCCATTATTACTTAAACATTTTATGTGTAAAAGGTAGTCATTTCATTTAAAATATGTGTGTAATATTTTATATTTATTTTAAGAAATTAATGACATATTACTAATATGTATCCTTTCTGTGGCTTTGTTTATGAAAAAAAAAAAAGAAGATTATTGAGAGTTTTTTTGTTTGTTTTTTTTTCATTTTCATTTTATAAAATTGTGTAATTAAATTTCTTTCAGCCAAAAATTGAAGGACCGGCTCAAAATTCCTCCCAAAATATTTATAGGTTTCCAAGTAAGTTCATATATCTTTATATAATTGGGTACCCTCATCATTACCATTTAAGTTCAACCATTTTCAAAAGTATCATTCCAATTTGTGTAACTTAGTTGGTCATAGCAAAATAGGGAGAGAAAAACTGTAACCTCTCCAGGTAACAAACCCAGGTCATCACTTCCAAGGAAAATGGTTTACTAACCAGACTGATTTCAAACCATCTCCCCAGTAGGAAAAGCTGACTGAACAATTTATGATGAAAAAGTTAATCATTATGTAAAGGTAGGACATACTTGGCCGAGTGGATAGTTTTCAACTTGTAAGTCTTCAGCACCTTATCACTTTGGTTCTCAAAAAAGACTGATGTGAGGTCTTAAAGCTGCTTTATAGTGAGTCAATTGTTTACCCAAATAGTTCTCTGGGGTCTTCCTCCACCAATATGCCAATTATTGTGGCAGTGTGATATATCTTAAGAAAACAAAACTTCCTATTGCTAAAATGTCCAGTGTTGCTGTGATAAACTTCAAAAACAAAAACGTTATTTTCTTTTTTGGTGACTGTTCAATAATTGTGACTCTGAAACTAAAAAATAAGATACATAAATGTACAGTTTCAATATTTACAACATTTACCTAAAAAATATTGTTCAAGTGGAAAGCCTTGTTTTGCTTTGATTAGCATTGTTATTCCATTGATTATACATATTGTCATTCTCTCTTGAAAAATGTGAATTTAAAAGTTTTATTCTTGAATACATCAGAAGCCATTGTATATATAGCTGTATATATAGCATTTATAAAAAATGGAGATGTATTTGAATTCATTATCTATAGACTTATAAGAACCTTCTTTCATGTTGATTATTATTATTTCAGGCACATCAAGATACTGCCACGAAAGCTGGTTCTACTGCAAGAGATCGTTACAGAGTTTGACACCCCTATCTCTGACTGCCAATTGTTGTTGAATTGATGCATTTTATTGTTCATAAATCAGCAGGTTCATCCATCTGATACGTTTACTGCACCTTCAATCCCGCCTTGTTTGGGAGTTCTAGGCAAATGAATGCTTGTTTATCATGTATTCATTTTGTGTTAACAGAAAATAAACCTCAAAATTGAAAATAGTGGAACTTTATCATCAAAACAAAACTTTTTTATCATGTGAACATCAAATTTCCTATTGTTGGAAGCCTCGCAGTTTTCAGAGTTGTTTTAGGTGAGGTTTACAAATTTGTTTCTCATAAATGTTCACATCTCTGTATTATGTGTCTAAAAAGCATGATTTGAAGAAAAATTGCACAAACTAAATTGTTTAAAATGCAGTGGACAATGATCTCTAGTAAGCAATCCTAATGGATAATTTATAAAACCAGTTATCACATTGTATATTAAAGTATGGCAGAAAGGACAAATCCCATTTTATCTGTTTTGTTTGTAAGTGATATTATGGTGTATATGAACATGTGAAGCATTGAAATGATTGTTTTGCTTGTTATGTTGTCGGAGTTATTTTTCATGATTTTGTAAGGTGTTTGTAGTGACAGGGACAGTTGATGTTCTGGTGGAAGAGAGTTGTGTTCGGTTTGTATTAAATATATTATTCCAATTTACTGCAAAATTAGATCATTAATTGTATGCTTTGTCCATTGAACTGTCCATTGGAATGGATTGTCCCAAAGTATATACACTGTTGATTAATTCATCCTTTTACTCTGATGCCCAAATCAAATTTTTCTCTTTTTGTGCGTTTTCTTTTCTGGCATTCAAAACCTAGAATAGGTGGCTATATGGCATCATAGGTTATTTACACTTTTTTTGTCAACTGATTGTTCAACATAATTACTTAAACATTGCTTCAAAAATATGTTTTTTAATAATATTGCTTGTAGCTCATTTATTTACACATCATTTTCATATTGCTTCTCATCACATTTGACTATGTTGAATTTATTCATGTTAAAATATCTGTGCCTTTATCACATGACTGTCAAATAAATCTTTGTAATTTTATTTTGATTTATTAAGTATTGAATTAACTGTCTGTGGACATTATTTTGAAATTATTTTACAAATTACTTCAAAAACTTGTTTAAAAACCATAGCAAATTTATTTTATTGGCAGTTAAAGTGTGACATTGTAAATGGCACATGAACTATTGCTGTAAATAGAAGAACCTGCTGTATATAAATCTGATAGACTTGATAGGTATTATTATCAAAGCATGTCATGTACTTGATAGCTGCAACCTTTATATGGCTACCTTTAACATTGTTTATTGTTCAATTTGAGGACAGAAGGAGCTTAAGAACCTGCCTAGTGAGGCATTTAGGAAAAGAGCAGTTTGCACACTACCTGCACAATAAAAAGCATTTTCTGCTCAGTTTGTAACCTAAATAACTGTTTTCAAATGTGTTGAAAAAATTTGTACATGACACTTGCATAAATGCTTTATAAACACTCATTGTGTTTTTTTTTATTTATGGCTGTTATTTGTACTTATTGTTATAAATCTTGCTACACTCACAAATATATTAATGGTTTTAACTAAAAGCTTATTATTGTTTGACAAGTGGTTTTACAATAATCTTAATAAAAAATTGGATGCATCTTCAAATTAGACCATATACAGTGGGCCTGGAGGAAAGTCACCAATATGTAACTCTTCAGACTCCATGGCCCCCCTGCTCATGGGTTCAAGTCCCTGTCAGGGTGGAAACTTCCCATGTGAGGAGGTTTTTCAACTGATCTGCTGTGCAGACAATTGTCTTGGGTATTCCTTTACTAGTTATAGGTGGCCATCATATTAATGACCATATACCACCTTGTAAAGGTGTCAAGATGTCTAGTCTGTTTTACCCATTGTATGGTAGTCAATGTACAATGTGTTAATCAGAATTTTATAAGTTCAGTATCATAATCTAGTTAAACTGTACATTGTCAGTTACCAGACTATTGCATGTATAAAATGTGGTTGTGGATTTAATGTTATTTATACAATTTAACCATCTGTTTGACAGGATCTTTGAACACTGGCACATTTTGAGACAGGAGTCAGTATTTGTAAATGCATCTACCCACATTGTCTTGTTACAAAAATAATAATCCATGGCTAATTGTGAGTTTCGTATTTTTATTCAATTTTATTTAAAGTATATACCCTTTTTCTTGTGTTTTCAGTAATATTTATTATTCAAATTATTAAAAATGTCACCTTATGAACATCACATCTTTTTTAAGTATTGTATTTATGTTTGATCCACACAAGATTGTAATACATTACTGTATTCAGCCAGACTAAGATCTTTTAAGCATACAACACATACTAAGAATTTAAACAGCATCATTTTGGTGGAGAAAATTGTAATTATATTTTTGCAATTACCACTGAAAAAAAATTTGATAAAAGATGTAGTAGTTATTCATGTACATATTTTATTTTTTTGAGGGATAATATGAAATAATATTTCCACTTGTTTGAATAGTTAGATCACAAATTACTTTTTTTCTAAATGTTTGAGTATTGTCCAGTTTTGACAAGCCATTGACTATTTTACCAGTTAATTTTGGCAATTTACTAATTGAATTGTTGGATAAGTGCAGACTGTCTAGTGCTAATTAAGGGTGTAAAATTTGAATGCAATAAAAACAACCAATTTAATATCTTGTCTTGTATTCATGGTAAATCCCCATTTGTATCATTCAACATATCTGATTACTTTAAATAAATATATATATGTATATAAAGGAATGCATGGTCAAAAGAGTGAGTCAAAAATACTTCAGAAAAAATATATTTTTATTAACAAGAATGTATTGCACAAGTGAAATAATGGCATTAATCTATTCAAACTTGCCATTTATGACTCAATTAACAGCAACTCTGATTAATGGTGGAAAATAATGCCCAAAAAATAATAAAATGGTCAATATTTAAAGATTAATTGTGGACTCAACAAACATCAAAATATGCCTTTATAATCACAAGTCAAGGGAATCTATTTGGAAAGAACAAAAAAAGCACTAGCAACATTATTAGTGTGAAAGTCCTAACTGCTGTAAGTTCATATTATGGGTAAATTACAGCATGAAATAATATGATTTTTTGTGTAAAAGTGTTGTGTACATGATCTGAAATATTTACCATAGATATAATATAGCAACATCAACCTGATCGAAACCTTGAATATATTGTCAGTCAAAATTGCAACTTTTTTCTCTGTGCATATATAAGATACAGTACTGAGTAGTACTCGTGGTAAATACCAGCTGTATTAGTAATTCGAAAATATTTACATTGGCAGTAAATTTAAATCAGATTGCCAAGTCTAGTCTTGTCGCACAACAATTTACTAGTAATTAAAAAAACAAACCTTTTTTTTAAAAGTCCTGTCAGATGTTTGGTTCATATGTCAAACAAGGGAATACAGTCAAATGTGCTAGCGGTCACGTGTTGCAAGTGGTCTGTTCAGTCCCGCAACCCCTACCCACCCCAAGTACTTTATTCTTTGGTGTCTAAACAGGTGTTGCGTGTCTTTGCAGTCAGCTTTATTGGGCAAATCTTTTTCTTTTTTTTTATTGTCATCCAATTAGTGGCTCATCAGCATGTGTCGATCGCCAGTTGCAGTCACGCAATGTTTTTTGGTTGGTTTTGAAATACATCACACAACCCTATTAATATAGCAATATCCAGCTATTTTGATGGCAAACAAATGTCTGGATAGGACCATGTGCGCACCACAGGTCAGCTAGAAGACCGTCCCACATTAAGTCCTTGGCACCGAACGGGACTCGAACCCACGCTGTGAGGCAAAGCAGTCAGAGGAGTTACTAGTTGATGAAGCTACCACTACGCCACGGTCAAGGACTGAATGTGTGACCATTAATCCCCTGCTCCTCTCCTACATGTCATCCTTATCACACTTACCATATATACTCGGTTATAAGATGAGGATTTTTCCTTTGAAAATAGCCTTCAAAGTGGAGGGCCCGTCTTATAAGCTTGATTTACAACAAGGCCTTAAAAATTTCTGCAGGTTTTCTTAGTTACTTATTAAGAAATTTATGAAAATGGAGAGCTTACAGCCCAACTTGATGATTTTTAGCAAAGAAATTTATATCGTGCCGCCGCAGGAAGCAGAATGTTCTCGCGGCTTTCCCAGCCCTACACAATTGAGAGATACAAGTCAAAAATTGTGATGGTATGGCAGGTCTAGCAACGCTATGATAGCACAAGTCTAAACTTTAGCAGAGTAAAACCGTGTGTACTTTGTTACATAAGACATTCTTCCCCAGTATATTGTGTACACAGCAGACTTGATGGCGTAGATCAAAGAAATTAATATTGTGCCGCCACGGGGATCAGGATGTTCTTGCGGCTCTCCCAGCCCTACACGATTGAGAGAACATCCTGCATCACCAACTGGAGGTCACTATCTTATAACATGTTCCTAAATCTCGATCATAACAGTCTATTGTCCTTGTGTACAAGCTGCCAATCAATAATTTTAGGGAGAAATGTAATCGGCAGCTATTTATAAAAACACATAGTTCACACCCTCACAGTCAAACAGCTCTGACCGATATCACCTTGACAACAGCTTATCTCAAAGTCAGTCACTTGACCTGTGTAATGAGGCAAGTCTACACAGAAACGCTAAGTACATTTCAGCTTTGTTTATCTGGCAGATGGAAATTGAAAATTTGTTTGTGTTTACTAAGTGATAATTAGCCCTGCATCATGCAGATCAAAGGAAAATGTACGTGAGACAGTTATCGTTGTTTGATTATTTTAAATAACACATTAATTGAGCCACATTTCAAACAGCATTAAGAATAGAAAATGCATAAAAAAGTATGAACCCGTTACATAGGCTGTACAAACCATTGATTCTATAGAAATAACGCTTATATATTCATATGGCGTGTACAAGATATACACGATATACTGGGGCAGTGTCTTACATAACACAGTACACATGGTCTTATTAGGCAAACAGTTGCGGTGGTTTACAAACACTCACTTCACAAGCTGCAAATCTTTTGTTGTTTTGATTTTCTAACAAAAATATCTTTTTAATTGGATTTTGTAATATGTTATTAATTTTTACAACAATAATAATTATCTTGTCAATTCATAAATTGGGAGGTAAAAAAGAAAGTTTGCAAGTTGATCAACAAAATAAGGAATTTGCAAATTACATCTCCATAAAAAGTTAATACCTACAAACCTGTACATACACAGTTAAAATCAAATTTGATAACAAAGCAAGACTTGAGCTACAGTTTTTAATAGAAGACAGATCAGATAGGCTTCATGAAGTATAAAGTACAAGTACTTGTTATAAAGTATAAAGTACATGTACTTGTTATAAAGTACAAGTACTTGTTATTAAATACAAGTATTTGTTATGACCAAAATGGTCTTAAGAACTATGGAAATTAAACAAAAATTAAAGGACCACTTTTTTTTGTGTGTGTTGACAGTTGACGCACTTCATCACAATTGTGGTGCCTGAAGCTTAATGAAGCAAGAACCTAGATAAATATCTGGATAAAAGTGCAGAAGGCACTGCAGGTCATCAGAAACTTGTCATTCAGGTTTACTTCCCTTGTGACATAAACCCATGAGGGGCTCACAATTCATTATATTAACTACCGGTACTCAAAACTGCTCAGCTATCAGCGGCCATATGTTGCGAAACCTTTACTTTACAGGTGAATTAAGTTATGTCCTGACTAAATGCGTTTACACCAATGTTCAAACATGAAAGCAGAATTCACTGTTGATACATATAAACATACTGGTTTATGAAAAACAAGTAAATGTTGACAATGGAACCCTGATTTACAAAGTTGCACTTCTGCTTTGAAGTATGCACAAATAACAAGCACACCTGAACCAGATTACTATAAATGAACATTGCATGATAGAGTGAGACAGGAAAACATTACACAATCAGTTTACATAAATAATTATTTGTCTAAAAAAGATACTTATTGTAAGTAAACTATAACAACAACACTTTAAACAAAAAATACAATATGGTCCACAGTGTGTTATTAATCTGGCAACAACCCAAAATCATATTTAAAAATTATACCCCAAACATAAAAATGTTTAAATATATCACATGTAACAACGATTTAAAATTACAATAATTTTGTTTGAAAATTTTTTTAAACATCAAGTATCACAATGCTCAGCTCTGATTCACTTACCTGAGGACCCTTGCTTTCAGTATGCTTTAAAATCTAATTGCTTGACTAAATGTACACAAATGTGCCTTTAGCATATTGTGATCAAAAGTTATTGTATTTGTTTTGCAAATTCTTGCACATAAACCCATGAAGATGTTCAAGTTGACAAAAATTCTGACAAGTTCTGTGAAGATTAGACCAAATAACAACATTTTAGGGTGTTCTCAGAGTTTTCAAATATTTGGCCGGTTGTTCCCATGCGACTCAATTATGAACTCATCCAAGATTTCATGCAAACATTTTGGCCAAGTTTAGGGAAGATTGCATCAAAACTGTAGTCTCTAGAATTCACTAGCAATTGTTAATGCCACAGGAAGGGGTATAAGAAAAAGTCACAATGAGAACATTGAGTTTAAAAAACCCAACTATACCCCTGACTTTGCCATATGAATGTTACATTTAAATAACATTAAATATATTAACTTAAATAAGTTACATATGATATATGAAAAGGGGACAGAGCTTGGAATAAGAGCAACAAATATAAGTTTCACTTCCATTGAAACAAACTATACATGGGTCATACTTAAATTTCATGAGCAGCACTAAAATGGTTTTAATAAGTACAACAAAACAACGTTTAGAGACGCAATTCAAAATTAACCATGCTGAATTCTTCTTTTATCTCTACGGTAGCTCTGTAGAACAGATAGACTAAAACAATCCTGAGTAATAATTAACTGTAAAAATTGTATTTGTTTATTTCTGTAAATTGTATACTACAATAAGCTGGTGGCCTTTATGTTAAAATTAAATCTATCCATTAAATGATATTATGCTGCTAATTGTTTCAGCTGCAACAAGTGTTGTTGTTACTATGACAGCTTTGTTGTCATTTCTGCTGTTGTTTGTGTTACTTCTGTCATTGATGCTTCTTTTCTTTTATGCTACTAAAGTTGTTGTTACTGCGTAACTTCTGTAGTTGCTGTACTTGCTACTGCTCTTGATACCATTTTATAGATGTTATTGTTTTTGACACTTTCATTGCTTCAGCAGCTGGAGCTACACTTATTGCTACTGCAATACTGCTACTGTATTATTATTGCTGCTGTTGCTGTTGTTCTTGTATGAACTCCTGCAGTACTGTCAAAACACTGTTGTTACCACCAGTCTCAGCCATCACGTAGTGCAGGAGGATGTCACCATTACCAGAATTCTCAAGAAAGTTGTATGACCTATACAATAAAATATAACCTTGGTATAATTTATTAAAAAAGGTCAATAAGTCACTATTGGTGCACAGGGATTGCAACATCACTATGATGTAAATGAAGCCTTACTATTGCTTTACGTTAAAGACTTAATGTTTTATCTAAATCTTCTCAAAATGTAATTCTCTATACCAAACAACCTTCTAGATGTTAAATATGGACAAAAACATGCCTGGAGCATTTATTTTATTGGAGAAACATTTCTCAACACTATATGAATAGTCTAAAATGGTCTTCTTTTCACTGTGATTTTCTTTTTGCTGGTCAGTGGATTCTTTGACACTGCCACCGCAACCACTTACAATCAGGTAATCTTGAAACTGATGATATTTCTCTTGCTTGTTTAGTCACACACAGATTTACCATTGTCTTTCCAGAATAACTATAAAACATTATTGCTGCATACATTTTTGATGCCACTAGATTTCAAATGATTCCCTGTTAAAGCCACAACTAGTGCTCAAATGAGAAGTTGATTACACATGTCTTTTGTTTTCTTTATGAAGGGGCTTGATAAGTTTCTTTTGCTTCATAAGGGAAAGAAAGAATGTATTAAAAAAAGTATGGAGACATTTCAAGGCTGTGTACTTTATTCAGCTCGAAAATAACGATGGCAATATCAATATGGACATGAAGTACGCATTTTGAGGGTTTTTTACAAGCGTGCTGTAAAAAGGAACATCACTATAAATGGACATAAATGGACGGATGTTTTGGTCTTCAACAAGGGGTATTTTGAAGGCTCATTTTTTTTAAATCTGTGGAAATTAAACCTGCACAATTTCCATTTTTGACAAAATGCAGAAAATAAACCTCACAGAAGTAACCCTCTATACGGTATACAAAATATGTGACTCAAGTCAGTCCTGTATTTAAAGTAGTCGGGTCACAAAGTCAGAATCAACTTCATTATTTACAGAAAGTGTAGTTAAAATTCTCATACCTGTAACATATTCTCATTCATATCTAAGAGTTAATGGCATAAAATTTCTCCTAACACTTCAAAGATTGACAGTACCTGTATAAAGCATAAAAGTCGTTTTCAGCTTCTCTGAGTAGTCTCTTCAAGTTGTTCATTGTTTGAATGAACTAGAAATAAAACACAAAACATAGGGTAAATATATAATTTTAAATGCTTGCAGTGGAAACTACCCATCAAAAACATCCATTTCCAAAGTAAAGTGATCTTCAGAGCTGGATGGTCTCATTAATGATACCTTTGTTTCCTGGTTTGTAATGTTTACATATTAGAATGTTGAATCATTTTAAGTCCAACAAAATAGCACATATTTCATAACAAAACTAAAAGAATGTTCATGGTTCTATCTGCACAGTGCTAGTAAAAACAAGTGATAAAAGTTGTAAAAAGCTATGCATAGGCAGCAAAAAAAATGTGATACATGATAAGTTGTAAAAAGCAAAGAAAACCCAAGACCAATTAATCATTTTACAATGGATATAACTTCATTTTTGATTCTGTTTGAATATATTTTTTCATATAAATTGATGATGACAGCAAAATAAAAACAGATTTCTAGCTATTGTGAATACTGAAAATGACTACCTTTAATTTAAACGCCTCAATAACATGGCGTAGTTTTGCAGGATTCTGAAATTCTGGTCGGTTCAAGGCACTGGCCCAGTCTTCACAATACGAGTTACATCCTAAAAGTACAAATGCACATGTTATAATATGATCTAATATTATATCATAAACAATTGCAATGACAGGGAAAACGGTGACTATGCTCAGCTCAGTGGAATACAATGTACTCCAAATTCATAAATAGACATAGACACAGACATATGTATAAAAAGAATAGTTCAAAATTAAAGGGAACATGGGTGGTGATGGTTAATCAGTATGGCTATAATCAATACCTAGCAAATGTGTAAGTGCATCAGCTTATAGCTAAGTAGTTACAGTATTGATTTCTTACTCTGTCAGTCTAGGTTTGAAGTCCACTTGAGTCTAAGAATTTATCAAGCTATGCTTTGTTACAGTTGCAAGTCATAAGATTGGGACCTCATCTGTGATTCACCTTAAATGTCCAAAATGGACTGTGATATGACCCATTGGTTCTAGCCATCATGAATTCAAAGAATTCCATGCAACACTCCAACTCTAAAAATGCAAAGCTTTCCTTGCTTCAATACCTAACAGCTGTATTAGACAGGTGACTCATTAGCTCAGTGGTTATGACATTGATCACATCTTCTTTCTGTAGACCCAGTTACAAATCCTGCTAAATGTATAGATATACTTTAAGCTGTGTTTTGTTGCAGCTGTCAGTTGTAGGAACATTGGACAAAGCTATGCAATGAGACCTTCAGGATTTGAAACACATCAGGTACTAAAGCACAAGTTAATACGGTAAGTCAAATGTTTGAAAATCTTTGCCATCCACTAGGGAAACTCATCTTCTTGTTACAGCAAGTTTACATGCTACAATTTAGTTTTTAACAAATTACCCAAGACCCTAAAGTTTCTTTGAATACAGAAATGAGACTAATTAGCAAATACCTTTGTAACTTTAAATAAGTACACATAGGCTAAAACACTGGTAAATGGAACTAATTTGAATTTGCCTAAGAAGCTATGAAGTTACTGGCACCTATATGTTTTTGGTCGTTTTATACAATTTATAAAGCTTTTTAAAAAAAATCTTTGAAAGAACAGTAATAAACTAAACAATTTCCATCACTGTGTGCAACTTTTGAAGGTATTTGTGTAATTTCTATCAGCTATGATGTTACCTGTTTAGAAACTAAAATTTTGTAAATGCTGTTTAGGTACTAGTATAAATTCTGCATAGTTTCCTGTATGATTTACTAGAATTTGTAAAAACTATAAAGGTACCGTACCTGTACCATATCTATTATTTTGTACTAGCTATGAAGGTTCAAGTATGATTTTCATCATTATCTACATGCTACCACAGTGTAGGTTGTTTTCTGTTCGTAACAATATAGGTACCTGAAGCATCTTGCTTGCAAATGTATAAACAACTACCAGTAGATATAAGGGTTAAAATAGAAACCAAACTGGTTATATTTTACAAGCTATGAAGGTACCTGATGAATCCAGTTTTACAGAGTCTGCTGAAAGGCTGACAGTGATGGTACCCTGAACATCTGTTGTGTCTGTCCCCACATCTAACAACATGTCCACACTTCCCCCCAGGGACCCAGCATCCTGCTGCTGACGAGACTCACGCATCTGATTCAGGATATCTGACAGACTGCACACCTTGAAGAATCTGTCAATGTGAAATCAAAGTGATTAAAATCTTGACCAAGTACCAGCATTGCGTTTTATAAAGATATGTTTTATTGTCTTTTCAGAATGGTAAGTGGTGGAGAAATGGGTTTAATCTTATCCAGACATATCATTCAACAAAGTTTGCTATATATATATATATATATATATAAATGACTGCTTGTTTTAGTTGCTTAACCATTTTAAGCCAGATGAAACAAAGAGTCTACAAACTTGATTAGAACAAAAAATTCAATTGACTGAAATGAAAATTTCTATACATTGTTGTTTTTTTTTGCTACATACAACTAACATAATGTGTGGCATAAGTTAAACTTAGTTGTGTTAACAGTAAGCTTTTGCCATTACTTTTCACAGTATTCAACCATGGGCATGTCTTTGCACTTGTTGTCTATTGAATATTATCAAAAGTAAACAAAAGGATTTTTAGGTGCTCTCGCAAAAGCCCTTGCTGTTGTGAAAACAAAAATTTAATTTTACCCATTGAGCCAGAGTGACGCATTAAAGCGGCACGAAAAACAGCCTCCTCATGCTGAGAGCCTTATTGCATCAGATTTTACCTGTGTCTGGCAGCCCTGAAAATGTCTCGGCTACTGACGAACGCTGCTTTAATGCGCGCATCATATATGAAGGTTTAAGCACGTGTTTTCAAACACTTTCGAGTCTTGGACAATTACGTTCATCACAGTATGGCAAATGCAAATGTCATCTTAATCTAAATCTACTAGCTTAAATCCTTTTTGTTATTCATTTATCGTAGCGAGACAACAGAAAAATCGGCGACATTTTCTCTAATTCCCATCTATCTTGAAACATTCCTTTGCTGAAATACAGTGGTATAAGCAGTTTTAAAACGATTAATTAATACTTTGAATTTCAGCCAATCATAAACGTTGTTACATCATGTATTGGAATTTCATGTAACCCCGATGTAAACACAATAAATTATTATGTCGAGACAAAGAAAAACGTCAGTGGGCCTTACTCTTAGCTTTTAGATTCCTATTTACATGCATATGTATTGGCGGATATGTGGAATTACCAGTGTCAGATCCAATAATTATATGATAATTGCAGATATCAATAGATTAAAGACAAAATCTAACTTTTGGAAATCGCCAAAGTTTTTAATCAAATATAAAGTTTAAGAGCGTTATTTTCTCAAACTAGCGGTAAATCGCAAGTTTAAATCAAAGACTGCCAACTGTTTTTTTTATTTACTCATTATATCAAATATTATCTAAAGCAGTGTTATTTACATTATAAACATAAAAAAACTTGATAAGGTCAATTATATTTCAAATTAATAATGTGTTAATTTTGATATTATTAATCTTAATTGTTCTTAAGATTTTAGTCATTTTCACTCTTACAATGTTAAAAATTACATGGTTGTGTAAAGCACTTTCTGTGCTACAAGTATGTGAAAATATGCCTTTAGACTATATCCAAAATGACATGTTTGTGTTGTGTATACATCCACCCCCAATATCTTCCACTGACTGGTAATCCACACCAGATGTGTCTAGGCATGAGGGGCAGATAAGGCCCCCACCAGGTGTAGGGGATGACTGGGAAAATGCCTCGAGGAGATGACTGGTTAATGAATCTCGGACATTCATTCACCTGGACATTCGTTCCCCCGTGATTTATGCAGGGGCTCAGTGAGTTAAGAAATAAATTCTGGAAAATATCGCAGACATTCAGCTATGATATTCAAATGTTGGTCTTTTTCATAATATCATAAAACATCAGTTTTAATATAGTCAATGCTAGATCTATTCTCTTTAACAACATGTATATAGTAACACACAAGTAAATCATTATAATGTATTATAATTACCTCTGAATATCAGACTGTAACTCTATCGTCCCTCCAGAGGTCACCAGTTTGTTGTCAAGTAATGCCTTAAATAGATACAAAACTATAAATATAAAAAATGTAAATATGAAAAAGTACAAATAAAAACTGTTTAATATTAGAAGTAGAAAAAATAATTGATTCTTAAATTTAACAATTCTTAAAACAGTATTTAAAACATAAAAACTAAAGTTAACTATACTCTTCAAACTACGTTACTGCATCAAACCGCATCAGCGCATACATGGTTTTCATAATACTTATTATGTTTTGTTCATATTGAGTTCATCAACTTACAGAATGGATCAAATACTTCAGGTCATCTTTAAGTGCCTTGACACACCTAGCTAGGTACTCTATGGTGACAACATGCCATGACTCAAGCATGTGAACCACAGACTGAGAAAGGCTGGAAGCTGACTGCAGACTCTCTGAACCAGCACTGGACACAAGCTCCTGCACATACTGGTCCAGCTCTGCTCGGAATCTTACCATACAGTCAAAGAAAACTTAATGTTTTATTAAAGTGATGCATTACATATTATTAAAGATTTTAATTTTTTTTATTCAATTACTCTTACCATCTGAATTAATAGAGGCAAATACTATGATCACTTGAATATTGGATTGGATTAGCCAACATTTTTGCAGATACTGTGCAGTGACATTCTATCATTATAGCACAGGGGCACTTATGAGGTGTCCAGGGACTGAACCTGGCCGGTCCATTATACTGACACCGACGAGTCAGGCGTAATGCTGTCCCCTTAGCCCCGAGCATTAGGAGGGAAGCCACTACTACCAACTTTAAAGTCTTTGGTGTGACCTGGCCGGGGTTTGAACCCGCGACCAACTGATTGCTAGATAAAACTGACAGCAGATGGCAAGTCTAGGATGATTTTTAGCAGTCTTTAGTCTCATGTCTGCCAACTTGCATCGAGAGATTGTAAATAGTAGTTACTGAAGGATACTTACAGCAGACAACATGTGTATGGTGATTTACCTTCGTAGTCATGAAAAAAAAAAATCAATACACCCCCCCATTTTCTTCCCCAAAAGTAGGGGTGCACATAGTACACAGGTGGACACAATATACAAAATTATGGTAATGTCAAAATAGTACAAACTCAACTTATATACACAAAGGGACTGACATATATCATTACCAGTAAGTCACTCTAATTTAGACTAAGTTTAGGCTTATCATCTTTTTCATCATAATCAACATCATTGTCATAATTATCATCAGGGTGGGTCAAGAAGGCTATTGGTTAAACATTAGCTCTTTTCATAACATCTCTGAAATTTGTTGAATACGCCAGACATAAATGAAGAGCAGACTCAGAAATCATTAATAAATCAGTGAGAACAAAGTTTGATTATGAAAGGATACACATCCAATGGTTCTTTGCCATCACATAAAAAACATATGATGAACTTGATGGTTGAACTGTCGCTAGACTCAGGATGCCCATAGTAGTAACAAAAAGATTTGTTCACTATATCCTCATTACATGAGCTATCTTTGGTTGGGTTTTCAGCTGCAGAAGGCTCAGAACTGAAAACATAAAAAATCATGCACTGTAAGATAAATTAAAGAAATAATATGACCATTTAATAAGAACAAATATTTCCTGCAAAAATGCCGATAAGTAGAACACCCATAAGGTATTATGACTTCCTTATATATACGTGTACAAGTATGAATTTAATGAATACGTTCATGAACACTGTCGTAACAGTATGACAATGGTAATAATAACAGCAGCAGAGTTCATAGCAAAATAAAGATTGATATGTTTAGAGACTGGCCGCCCAACCAAAGTACTTTTTTGTTAATAGATTCCCCGCTTCAATATGATAACCCCGTGTTCTCCAATCCTTAAAAAAAAGTTGTGGGATGTATTCTGCAAAATACGGTAATTTCGATTTATTTTAACAACTAGTAAGAAGGAACAAATGTTCAAACTTTACTCTTTTTGTTTTATTTTTCAGATAGAGGGAGTTTTAGGCAACAATATAAACTGGTACTTTTTAAAGAGGGAAAATGAGCTTAGCTTAAGTTTAGCCCTGAGCTGGATTAAATGAAAATTACACTGTAATGTGTTCAAAGAATGTATCCAAAGAGGCCATACTAATAAAGTTTGTTTGTACAACACCACTGCACAACAATTTTATCCATTGGAAAAGGTTGAATTATAAGTGTAAAGATGCCATTATGTCATGATAATAAATAGTCAAAAAGTTTAATTAAAGACAGAAAAATATACTTACCAGTGGTTAACAGACACGACTGTGCCTATGCCAGGGAAAATCTGGTCCTTATCAAGTCGTAACTTGAGAAGTTTTCTGACATCTTGCTCATAAGATTCTGGTATATTGGTCTTTGTAGGTGAAATGATGGTGCTGAAATATAGCACTTCTCAAGCTTACTATTTCTTTCACCATAATATTCTTATTCCCATTATGTACAGGTAAAAAACAAGTAATTTAACCATGTGCAACATAAAAGATGACAAAATAGCACATTCAATATATATGGAATTCACTTTCCACATACACATACCAATATATATCTTCAAAGTTATTTTCTAATTTAGTTAACCCAAGGCCTGCTTAGCATGACTTGATCATGCTTAATGCAAATAGTATAGATCTAGATCTGCTTGTTCCTTGTTTATCAAGGCCGACACTATCTACTGTGTCACCAGAAAGCTCCTGACACCACTGTAGGAACCAATAATGAACACTAATTATGGGCAGTGTTCTGTCACAGATTTTAAATGTAGTGAACATATGTAACAACAAGTATAAAAAAGAAGTCATTTTCTATTCAAGTTACACAGAAATTTAACAGCTCCTTAACATATTAATTAAAAAGAATTTAATAAACTTAAATCTTTATCATTGAGGAATGTAGTACGTAGTTGTACAGTCATTGACATAGCGTCTGTAAAAATCAACGATTTTGGTTTTACTGAATTAGCGGGTTTTCCATTACTGTTTACACTGTTACGCAACCAAGTGATTTTAAATGAGTAATAGATGTTTTAATTGAGTTTTGTCACTCACTACCCCGCATTTTAATTGCGTAAATGGCCATTTGGAATTGCGTATTTACGTAGATATGCAGATTATCTGTTGCTCTGACTGTAGAAAATTACATATTTCCATATTTTTCAGTTATGGAAATCTTAATGACTTATTATCACAAATTAGAATAACAGACAAACATGAATCAATGTCATTATGTATAACATATACTCTTGATAGTCCAGCCGATTGTTTACAGTCATGGTTGTTAGTAAGCCATGTCCGAATAAAATCATCCGAATTAATTTACACTTCAACGTTGTGTTCCTCCGAGTATTAACCCGCCTGTCATTTCTCTCATCAACATGGCTTTAAGATAAAAAACAATAACTCTTACTTATTGACTGAATAAAGTGCGAAACAGTAAACTTTCTGTGGCCCCTCCTTGTCGACCACATCCTCAGAGTCAATTACATTATTCTCATTTTCTGATGTTGACGTCTCCATTTTTCGTGACTAGTTTGACACACGGGTCCCACAAGTATCCTTGTTTATGGATGGGTCATGTAAGAACCAAAAAGAAAAAAGAAAAGGAAAACAACAATTAAGAAAAAACTCTAACTCAATTTCATCATTATAATACATAAAAAAATATTTTACTGTAAATGCAACATTTTCAATTTCTACGAGTTGTGTAATTTTCCCGTAAAGTTACCATTTTGCCGGTGCAGAACGAAGCCGAAGGCATTCTTTCAGATATATTGGACCAGTGTTGTTGTTTTTTTTTAACCAAGCATACGCAGTTAACATCGATGCAACATAAATTTAAACTTTTGTTTTAATCGATGAACACATTTTGTTAAGATACTTCACTTTAAATGTGTGAAAAATGAGCTATGCAGACGATACATTTCACGTTTTAACTACTGTTACTTCGGATAGTATTAGAACCGGATATATTAGTTGTCTTTAGTTAAGGTTACTTAAGTGTTCATTGAAAGCTGCCTGTTTTACTCTTTTTTTATAGATATTTGAAAGTGTTTTTTATTTTTTAACTGATAATTAGATCTTAATTCATTTTTAGATTATAGATACATAATAATCACACAAAATGGCATGGTCTGGATCCAGCTTCAGTGAAACTAGTAAGAGAGGACCAACAAAGATGAAAACGATGAATCGCACCATACCATCATATCAGTCTGGTGCGACTAGCAGCATTACAATGCTAGATCACCTTCAAGTTGGGTCAACAGCTGTAAACAACTTATTTATATTGTGTGGTCTTTCAGTTGTTAGATTAATGTCAAAAAGAAACAACATCTAAAACCCACCTTCAAGTGATTGTTCCTTGTATGTCATAAATAGAAATTATTATTGTATTGCCTTTGCTGCATGTTACAAAATTATTTCAATGACTGACATGAATTGGTTCAGATTTGGTAGATTTTCTTCTCTACCATATATATGTCACTTTAACATTTTTTACTTGCATATTTATATCTTTTTCTAATTGATTGAATTTTAATATATGCTGGGCTTGTAGCTCCTCTAACTGCTTAGTCTCTCACTGCATGGGTTCAAGTCATGTTCTGATCGAGGACTTAATGAAGGAAGGTCTCCTAGCTGACCTGCAGTGCACCAGTGGTTCTTCCCAGAAATTTGTCTACACCAAACTATCTGGACGTTGCAACTATAACTGGTCACTGCAATATATTTCAGAAACTGTTAAACAAATGAAATTTATGTTGTGTTTATAACTGGACTTTGTCATATTTTTCCAGTCAATAAGGTTATGTTAAATTCAAAGAAAAAGCATGACTAAAGATAAAGATCCTATAATATATTTACAATTTTCCTGCGGAAAAGTGCTTTGGCATCAAAAAATAATTAAATGTTGTTTCTGTTTTAGACAGTTCTTGGGGTCATCATTGCCAAAGAAAGTCCAAGGTCTATCTTTTCAAGGAAAAGTAAGTTTACTGTGTAATTAACATAGGGCTCCATCTGACCAGTCTATTATACATTTTAGACCACCATTTATGGCACATAAAAAAAGAAACTGAGGTCTCAATAGTAAGCCAACTAGCAAGACCACACCTTAGAACAATAAAACTATTGTATTTGATAATTTTATAACAAAACTCTTATATCTCTTAAGGTGACTAGGTCCCAGTTGGTCAACTTTGCATTTTTCTTGTTGATAAAAACAAAACTTTGTTGACCACCAACAAAAAAGAACAGAATAAAGTACTAACTCCATTCACTAGAAATATGTAAACATGCTGGCCTTCAAAAGATTGTGATTTTTTAAGGATGGAAGGAGCAATGCTATTTACAACCGTTTTAAGCTGTTTTAGCATGCATAACATAAATTATAGATCTAGTTGGTTGTGCGGGTCATGTTTAAATGCAAAACTGACCACATTGCTGTAGATAATGTTTAAAGAATTAAATGTGTCTTATAACATTGTAATTATCAGTTTATTTTTGTTGTAAACACATGTTATTTGCCTATCTTTAGGATGTATCACATACCTAGTCACTATGAGTGTAAGTTATGATGGTTAAGATTATTATTTATTATAGATCAAGGGTCTGAAAGGTTTTTGCTCAACTTTACTTTGCGAGATTCCCCATCTGGGTTTGTCAATGTCACTTGCTGGGGACAAGAATCATATATCAAGGGCCTAGCTAAGGCATTTACCATTGGAGATTGTGGTAAGTAGGTCACATTTAGAGTCAGATGTACATTTAACAAATTTATATACTTCATTTGACTTCTTTGCACAGTCAGTAGCCTTATCATGTTTTTGAGCAGGAAAATACTCAAATCAATGGTGAAGCAGATACATTCACCATTAGAGAATACATGGTAAGCAGTCCTTGTATGTAGAGTTGTACAAATTGTTTAACAAATGGATTTACTGGAAATTTTGTATTTTTTGTTGTTGTGTATATTCTTTTTAAAACACAATTGCATATTGTCAGATGGTATAAAAATATATGTAAAAAAATAAATATACTGTGAAAACATGCATTTATATTCCTAGTGTATGAATGTTTAACAGATTTTATCTTCTTTTCTTTTTTCTAAAAGATAGTAACGTTATTGGTATGCACCACCTTAGTCTCATGTCTTCATGTTTCAGTGACCCTTTCCAATGTTATTGTTCAGCCCAACCCAACTGATGGCTCTGATGAGAAGTTTAAAGTATCCACACCTCTGTAAGGCTCAATAGCTTAGATTATTTTAATAAGTCATTTAGAATATAAAAATCTGTATAATTTTGTACTTTTCAACCTAAAAGTGACTTAGTTACACTTGGTCAAATTTGCATTTTTTAAAAAGCAAATTGAAATACAATTAATAATAGGTTCAATTATTACTTTTTGATATGACATGGAATTTATTTAGCTAGATTTTGAAAATCCAAGTGCACAAAAATATAAATAAATGCTGTTACTTAAATGATTATACTTACTTTTTAACTATAAGCTTGCTATAAGCAAATTGCTAAGGTTTAGATGAATAGTGCAGAGCTGTCTGAGGGGAAACACCATATTTGTTGCTTAGCCTAAAAATATTGCCATCATTGCAACAAGTTGTTAATGAACAATACATATATCTGGTACAGTTTGTGTCCATTTTCCTGGAAGCTTATTAAAAAATGTTTAAAACGTTCTGTACATTTCCTTGCATGTTGACTATTGCAGACCATACCATATCAGTATCAGTGAGAACCACAGCACTGTCATTCCATACAGTGGTCCTCTTCTGGCACAATACACCAGCTTATTGAGCATCCCGACCAAGGCAACAACAGATTACTATACACTGGAGGATGTTCTTGCAAATGGGCAAAGTTTAAATAGAGAACACATTAATCTTCTGACTGTTGTGAAAAGGGTACTTGTTTATGTTTCTAATATTTTCTAGCCAATTTAACCAATAAATGTTTACAAAAAATCTTTTTAATGGATATCATTCAAATGTTACAGGTTGTGTTATGAAACATAAGAGCAGGTTACCTCTTGTTCCGCTTTTCACAGGTTGGGCCTGTGAAAGAGATAACAACCAAAGCAGGTCGACACACCAAACGATGTGAAGTTAAGCTGTTTGATGAGTCTTGTCCAAGTTTTCCACTTGTGCTGTAAGCTTTTTCTGTAGTATTTCCACGTATTTATGAGTTGTATGATTCAACATGATATTTATTTTTTGCTCACCTGAGCACAACGTGCTCAAGGGGAGCTTTGTGATACCGCTTCATCCGTCGTCTGGCATCTGTCGTCAACATTGTAGCTTGTGTACATGCTAGAGGCCAGAGTTTGTATCCAATCTTCATCAAACTTAGTCGGATTGTTTGTCTGCATGAAATCTTGGATGAATTCATTATTGGGTCACATGGGGTCAAAAAGAAAGTCAATAGGTCAAATTTTAGGAAAAACTTGTGAACACACTAGAGGCCACATTTATAGCCTAATCTTTACCAAACTTGGTCAGAATGTTTGTCTGCATGACATCTTGGATGAGTTTGTAACTGGGTCGCGTGTGGAAAAAAAGTAGGTCACTAGGTCAAATTTAAGAAAAAGCTTGTGAACACACTAGAGGCCACATTTATAGGCCAATCTCCATCAAACTTCGTCAGAATGTTTGTCTGCATGAAATCTTGGATAAGTTTGTTATTGTCTCACGTGGGGTCAATAAGTAGGTCACTAGGTCAAATCTTAGTGGGAAAAAAGGTTGTGAACACACTAGAGACCACATGTATAGCCCAATCTTCAACATACTTTATTTGACTGTTTGCCTGCATGAAATCTTGAATGGGTTCATAACTGAGTCACGGGGGTCAAAAAGTAGTCACTAGGTAATATCGAAGAAAAAGCTTGTGAACACACTAGAGGCACCATTTATGGCCCAATCTTCACCTAACTTGATTAGAATGTTTGCCTGCATGAAATCATGGATGAGTTCATGACTTTGTCACGTTGGATCAAAAAGAATGTCACTAGGTCAAATCTTAGAAAAGGCTTGTGAACACACTAGAGGCCACATTTACAGGCCAATCTTCATCAAACTTGGTCAGAATTGTTAATTGTGTTTTCTTTGTAACCATGGTGTAAACATATGACAACATACATTACCCTTGTGTTGATGGTAAATTATACACCAGGCCAACCCACTGTGAAACAAACACTATATGCAGAGCTAAAGCAAAAGAAATTCTTCACCAAATACTAACCACATTTCTTCTAGGACACCAATACCGGTACATATTGATGAGTGCATGCCATATACTAGCAAAAAATAAAAGATTTGTTGCATCAACATTATCTACCTTTATTGAAAAAAACTGTAATAGTTTGCATTTATTACACTTATTGTCACTCTCATACTGCTATATATATTCCTGTTGCAGATGGGGAGAGGAGCTAGTTGACATTGCTCAGTCCTGGATACCTATGGAGACTGGTAAATGATTGATCTTGTACCTGAAATACTGTTTCACATGTCTTTACAATAGTGTTTTTCTATTCATGTCACACTCTTCATCCTTGTAACCTAGCAGTACATTACAGGTACAATAAGGGTGAAGTACTTATTCATTAGTTTAATTTATAAGTTTTACAAACCATGTTAATTTAATAAGTCCATGGCTTGTTGTTAAGGCTAATTTGATTATGCATGCCAGGCCCATTCTGATGTTCATAATATTAAATTTGTATCATTGATATAAACCTTGAGGTGACAATAAAGCTCTAAGAAGTTATAAATGGATATTCTTTTTTCTGAAAAGCCCTTTTATGTCATTATGAAATCTACATGCATGATTGTGTCTGCAGTTTTATTTTTTATTTCGATTGTATGGTACACTAACAATGTCAATGGTCATACATTGCCTGCTATGTTAATCCCTAAATCATTGTTTATTTCAGTACTGTTTGTGGCTGATGTCCGAATGAACTTTGATGACTACAGGTCTGCAATGGTGGCTACTGCTGACTCAAAGACTGTCTTCACTCTTAATCCAGGTTTGGTAAAATAGTTATTAAGAAATATTAATGCAAAAAAAGTAAATGATTTTTAGTTATTATATATCCACTTGATAGGAACGTTGTTTCATATTTGACTAGCATTACAAATGTTTGAGAATAAAACTTGTGATTACTAGTAAATGAATTATTCATATCAATGTGAAGCCCTATGTCTTCGATTTGTGAAAATTAATAGAAGCTTGCTGAAGTAAACTGTAATATTGTCTAATGTGAAATGATGAATTGTTTACTTTTTGTCAGTGTGCATTGTGCATATGTGTTATTGTTTCTTAGATTTATTGTTAGGTACATGTTTCAGAGTGTGTAGATGCCAACTGCCTGTATCAGTTTGCCCAGACCCAGACGTTCAACTGCGATGAAGACATGGAAGGTGGATTCCAGGTAGACCCACCATGTAAGTAGATCCAGGACCAGTTTGTTCTGCTTGTTGCACCTTTAACCCTTGTGAACATGCTAGAGGTCAGAGTTTTTATCCAATCTTCATCAGATTTGGTCAGAATGTTTGTCTGCATGAAGTCAGTTCATTATTGGGTCACCTGGGGTCAAAAACTAGGATAAAAGGTCAAATCTTAGGAAAAGCTTGTGAACACACTACAGACCCCATTTATAATTCAATATTCAACAAACTTGGTCAGAATGTTTGTCTGCATGATATCTTGAGTGAGTTCAAATTTGGATCATGTGGGATCAAAAAGTAGGTCACTAGAACAAAACTTTAAAAAAAAGCTTGTGAACACACTAGAGGCCACTTTTATAAGCCAATCTTCATCAGATTTAGTCAGAATGTTTCTCTGCATGAAACCTTGGATGAGTTCGCTTTTGGGTCACGTGGGGTCAAAAAGTAGGTATCTAGGTCAAATCTCAGAAAAAGCTTGTGAACACACTAGATGCCCCATTTATGGCCCAATCTTCACCAAACTTAGTCAGAATGTTTGCCTGCATGAAATCTTGGATGAGTTCATAACTGGGTTACGTGGGGTAAAAAAGTAGGTCACTGGGTCAAATCTAAGAAAAAGCTTGTGAACACACTAGAGGCACCATTTATGGCCCAATCTTCACCAAACTTGATTAGAATGTTTGCCTGCATGTAATCCTGGATAAGTTGATAACTGGGTCACTTTGGGTTAAAAAGTAGGTCACTATGTCAAAAGCTTGTGAACACACTAGAGGCTACATTTACAGGCCAATCTTCATCAAACTTGGTCAAATTTTTTGTCTGCACGTAATCTTGGAAGGGTTCGTTATTGGGTCACATGGGGCCAAAAATAGGTCACTAGGCCAAAACTTAGGGAAAAAACACAGTGGAGGCCACATTTATAGCCCAATCTTCACCAAACTTTATCAGAATATTTGTCTGCATTAAATCTTGGATGAGTATATTATTGTGTCACGTGGGGTCAATAAGCAGGTCATTAGGTCAAATCTCAGAAAAAAGCTTGTGAACACACTAGAGACCACACTTATAGTCTAATCTTCACTAAACATGGCCAGAATGTTTGCCTGCAAGAAATCTTGGGTGAATTTATAACAGTCATGTGAGGCCACATTGATGGCCCAATCATCACCAAACTTGGCCAGAATGTTTGCCAGTATGAAATCTTATACATGTTTTGAAGAGAGTCATGTGGATTCAGTAGGTTTCTACTATTGTAGAAAATGTTATCAGCCCAGAGGCCACACTTATGGTCCAATCTTCACCAAAGATTTCTAAAGTAAATAACTCTTTATTTCTTGAAGCCTGATATGAGCCTACTAAAAGCCTGTGTCCTCAAATGAGCAATTAAGGGCCATCATGGCCCTCTTGTTTAAATTATATTCATCAGTCTTGACTTACCACTTCCAGGGAAGAACCAGTAATCAAGTAGTGATTTTTAGGACATGCACTTAATAGTCTTGCAGTTTGTCTTTGAAAAGAGTAAAATCTTCACCTCAGTGTTTAAGTTTTTATTTTAGTGGAACAGATTACTACAGTGGTGACTGTAGAGGATCTATTACAAGGGAGTCCACCAGACTATGCCATCTTGTTTGGGGTGTTAACCAAGTTTGATCTGGACAGCGAGACACCAGAACGTTTCATCAAGCACAGATGGTAGGTAGGATCATCCTAATGAAAAATTGTGATGCTATTCTATGATAGTGTTTGAAATCTTACAAAAAATGTTTTAGAATTAATTTTAAAAATTAAAAAAAAAATAATTTAAAAAATTCTTTAAGAAAAAAAAGGTTTTATTAAATAAAACATCCCTATATTGTTAGAGCATGAATATATGCTATTTAAGAGCTATGTTATATCAAACATGCACCTGTAAACAGTACAATTAGTTTACTACAATAGTGTATTTTTGTTGTCAGCCCTAGAGCCTAAAGCTAAGCACCTCCTGTTTCCTGGGTTAAACCAAGACTTAACTCGGCGATGCTGCAGATGTTTAACCTTACACAGGACTGTTAGCATTGATCTTCTGTTTTTTTTAGACAGACGTTTGATGATCAAGACATTTTTATTAGAATGTTTAAATTACATCTGCAGTATGTTCAGTTTTGTTATCTCAAAGAGTCACAAATTAGACCATTTTGTACCAGTTTGTGAATCCTGCAGATGCTTTACCAAGCATGTGAGTCTTAACAATTGTGTTATGTTAAGAAAAGGCTTATTTGGATTGTACATGACTGTTACATTACACAAGCATGCTCAGTCGTCAAGCTCCAGGTGCCACAAGCAAGTCACATCTGACAAAAGTAACAAGTATTTTAGCCAAGATTGCAGTCAGGGTGTGCTGCATATGTTCAACCTGATATGAAACTTACAATTAAGACTGATTTTGTATGTACATAGAATATTTTCTGTTGTCAGCTCCAATTGCCACAAAATAGTCACCTCTGACAATGGGTACCAGTGTTTGAACCAGGACTGCAGTCAGGGTGTGCTGCAGTTGTTCAACCAGTCAGGGGAGATTACTGGAGCAGAACCAGAGCAGGACTTCAGCCTGCCCATAGATATCAGTGACCACTCAGGCTCCATCCACACTCGCCTCACTGAGCCCATTCTCAGCAACCTCACTGGCTGGAATGTGCGTTCATTTTATTGTTGTTGGTTTTGTTTGAAACAGTAGTAACACTGACATAGTTATAGCCATTATATGTGACCATAGCACCGAGGAAAAACTTAAGTTAATCTGTGTAAAACCATCTCTACACTGCATCCTCAAAACTAAATATTTAAGTAATGAAATAATAAGAAGTTATTTTAAGCAGAAAGCAGTAGATTCTAACCTAGGCTGATTCAAGGTTTGTAAAAGTTACCACAATTGCCTTAATTATGAACGGTGCTTTAGCATTGGTTGGCCACATTACAGAATATTGAAATGGAGTGTATTATTATGTCACATGCATCAGTACTCATTGTAAGGGCTGCAATTGAAGTCTTGACTCCCCCAAGTATATGTAGATGTATCAATTGATGTGGAAGTTATTGTTGTTTACCCCAGTGCATTAAACACTTTAATGCCCAAATGTGTATGATAGTTGTAAAATGTATATTTATTGGTATATGTTTTTTCATTACACATTTGTCTGGGTTTTTTTCAGTGTTTTCTGACGTTTCAAACACTTTCATTGTTATGGTAAATGATAAAAAATATTTTCTTTTCTTGCTTAAAAAAAACACCCTGATAAACTAATTCATTGCATATGGTGTTTCATTAATGCAGTTGCTTTTCTGTTGAATTTTAATATTTATTTAGGTAAAGGATTTACTGAACTTGGACATTAAAAAGCGCACAGATTTGAAGTGGAACTACCTGCTTGAAAGGTGTAAATTCTACATAAAGGTGGGTCCTAAAAAACAAGTTAGAAGTCCATTTAAAGCACAAAATAAAATATATAGAAATTCACTAGAAAAAAACAACTATTACATAATAATCTTAACATTGAATAAGTATTTATATATAGTGGAGCTATATACGTATATGGAGTTTATTACTCTGTAATATATATATATTTTTTTCAAAGCAACCATTTTATGTGAGGTTTCTATGATTAAATCGATAGAATATGTAAGATTTTTACACTGTAAATATGCCAACCATATGTGAAAAGAAATGGGTGGGTTTAATATTTAATGGAAGTAATTTTGGTTGAACAATTTAATCCTACATAAATCAGAAGTGTTAATTGCTCTTTTTTGTAAAAGAAAGTTATTTATTCCAGTCTTACACCTTACAATTTTTCAGATGCAGAAAAATTTCCATGAGCCAGGTCGTTTAATAGTGAGGGTGATATCCTGCTCTAGGGCTGATCCTGCAGAGTTGCTACAGATCATAAACCAAGGGTGCAAAAACTAAGATCTAGTCAAAATTCAAATGGACCAAAAGTCATTACCCACATAACAAAAAGAAAAGAAACATTCATTAAGCCACTAACCTTACCCACCACACCTCCTCAAAAAAAGATTAGTTTATGTATGATTAAAAGAAATAATATATTTTCATATAATTATAGTGAGGTGATTTTAGCAAACTCGCTATTCATTCATTATAAAAAAAGCAAAGCGAATCAACTAACAATAATGTAAACAAGCAAAAATGTTATTATTCATTTTTGTTGTTTTCAACTTTGAAAATAAATACTAAATTGTTCTTTGTAAACTTTCTTGACAATTTTAAGAAGTATCAAGTATTAACAAAGTACACTTGTCCCCATTTACTTTAAATCACCATTTGTTCACTGTTTTTTGCTGATTACTTATGCTTTTTGATTTTATAAATTATGTGATGGGACCCTTATCCCAGAAGTGTTGTGCAATGTAAGCAGTGTGATAAGTCAAATAGTTTTATCAACAGTTAGTTTTATATGTACTTGTTAATGATGTTTATTTTGGTGATTTGGTTTATTCCATAAAAATTGTTATTTGTTAAAGCTGCATTTATTGTATTAATTTCCATGCCATTGTTTCTTTTAAATTATACAAAATACTTTTAAAAAATTAAAATGTATATGCTTAATGAGAAATCAATCTCTGCTTGTAGGGTTCTTTTTACCCTGACATTAAATAAGAAGTTAAGAACATGTGATAAAAATTTATTGCTCATTAATGCCAGCACTTTTACAATGAACAGAACATGTACAATTAAACAGACAGACATACTATGGCAAAACATCATAGAAAATGCACATGATAACATTGGAAATGTTAGGGATTCAACTTTTTGCCTAACAACTTTCAATTATGCTTGATACAAAATTAGCATAATTGAAAATCCTTTTCTGACCAAACAAAAGAAATATGTCATTGTGGTCAGGTCATGGCAGTGGCTTTCATTAATCATGGGCAGGTTTTCTGTGATCTGACAGGATATATTTTCCAGGGAAGAAAACTTGACTGGAAAAATCAGTTATCAGAAAAACATCAGTGTCTCAACATCAGTTAAACAACAAGTCTTCACATGTCAATAATATTTTCAAACAACATATTTATCTGTAAGTCGCCAGATGGAAAATCATCGTGAGTTTTTCTTTTCTTCCATAGCCTGAAATAAACAAATAATGAATTTGAAATATATGCATCCAGTACAGCTTTGAACCATATTAAAGAAAAAAGTAACAGCTTACTAAATGTTCTTTCATCAGGATATTGGTATAAATCAGGAAATTGGTAAAAGGTAATACCCTGTTATAGTCCACTTTTAAGCTAGTGCGTGTTCAGCTTTTATAGCCTGGTCATTAAGTGCATGTCCCAACCCCAACAAATGGCACTTGGAAGTTGTAACAGTAATAATGACCCAAATAACCCTATGTATTATACAAATGTGCGCGTTAAAACAATTGGAAGAAAAAAAATTTATGAAGGTAATTATTAGCTAGTGGACCATGGTTTGAACTCTGGATCTGGTCTGTCCTGCCACTGGACTATCCTGCTCCTTAAAAGAACTAGGTACATGTACATATAATTTGCAGATGAAGTTATATCCTTATTAGTGCATTTTAAGTATACTCTTTGGAAGAATCAATAGAAAAATATGTAAAAGTATACTAATATGATATAAATTTCCTTTTTTCAAGAGTTCAACAATAATTGATATCCATCTACTCAGTATATTACCACACATTCCAATGGAAAATTTAATTTATAATCTGTAAATCAAGTCCATTTCAACTTCATCTAAAGTATAAAAAAAAGAGAAAAAAAAAAGCCTCATACCCCGGTTCACTCAAATGCAATCGTAAGTTCTTATTCAGACAAATGATTGTGCAGTTAAAAAGAATGTACATACCAGGTATTGCTTGGCCAGTATCAGATGTTGGCGCAGATCCATCTGCGTGGTGCGAACAAACCGGATCATGTTGTCTGGCACTGGGGGCCTCTGTTGTTTGAAATAATTGTGCACTGTAGTGTACTTCTCTTCCAGCTCCTGAAGTCTGTTGATTCGCTTCTTGTTCAGATACCCAGTGAATGATCTTATCACAGATTGTCTCTGCCCATGAAGCCTTTTGATGTCTTCTTCCATGACCTTTATCTTGCTTGGATCACCAGTACATTTATTTTTCTCCTTTATCAGGGTGTCAAGTTCTTTCTTTAAGTTTAGCAGTCTGTGATATGGTTTCATCGAGAAGGGGGTCATGAGGATTAAGAAGACATCTTCCTCCTCAGACTTAAAGCTATGCAATTCTTCTTCAAGAAGTATGTCATTTGGTACTCGTCTGTTCGGATAACCATAAAAACTTGTCCTCTGTAAAAGCCCCCTCATCTCAAACTCTACTGTGTCAAAGGCTGAAAGCAATTCATTTTTTTTAATAGAAACAGGGAGGACACCGGCAGCTTTTTTCTGTTGTTTCATTTCTGTTGTTATTCTAGTGATTATTTCAAGTTCTTTCTTTATTTCATCATGGCCAACTTCTGGACTGTAATTTGGCTGTATAACAGGTTTAGTTGATGATAATGAAGATGAGGCTAATAATGATGACGAAGATGATGTTGCCATAGGTGGACAATTAATTTCAACTACAACATCAACCTTTGTCTTTCTGTAACCCTCTTTTTCAATAGCATTTTTTACATTAAGACGGATCTTTCTTCTCCTTTGTTTTGGAATAATACTAAGATCTGTATTGAGAGCATAAGGGATAATGTTCTGGAGAGGCTGTATGTTGTCTGTCTCTAGTTCTATTTTTAACCAATCACCAAGGGTTTTCACTTGACTTCTAGCCACTATTTTCTGCTTAGTTTTGGTAATGGAAGCAGCAGACTTTGATAAGAGATCCACATCAACTTCTGCCACTTGACCAAATCTTGATTTGAGAGATGAATTATTACTTCCTCTAACTCTCTCAATAGGTGTCCTGTCTCCATGTTTGATCATGTCAGACCACTCTGAAGCAGTTCTGTATAACCCTCTGCCTTGCTCGTAACTTTGAAATGATTGTAACCCAACATTGGGAACAATTCTCGTAGGAGGTTCTTGTAGCTGACCTGCTCCTAAGCTTTGAATTCTTTGACAAGGACCATAAGATGGATCTCTATTCATAACAACTCTAGGAGAGTCAGTAAATAGCTTAACAGGACTTCCACCCACAATATCATCATCATCATCACTTATTTCACCATCTTCCAGCTCAGATGATGTCCCTGTTTCTTCAACTTTTCTTTTCGGACTCACTTCCTCCTCATCCAAATTTTCCAATGTACTTTTTATCACATCCTTGACTTTTGACAGTGTTTCGATATCATGTTGCTCCAAGACCTGAGCCATCTTATTAGAAATATCACCTGAGTCTTCATTATTCTGTTCCTCAATCCTGGGTCTTTTAGTTTCAGCTGAATTTCTCCTTTTATCAATTACAACTCTCTTTCTTTCCATTAAAGATGAAATAGGTTGGCTTGGTATATTTTTATAATGAGCACTGGCATCTGAAATATTTTGTGTTTGAATAACCTTTATAGCACTGTTTTTGCTCATTGTGTAATTAGGAGAAGGTCTCACATCTGAAGCAGCAGCATTAATGAATGACGTTGCAGCATTTACATTATGAGAGCTTGGACCAGATTGACCAACAATATGAATAGGCATACCAGTGGATCTTTGATTTCTCATGGGAACAATCATTCTTACTGGTTGAACAACAACCATATCTATGTTACTGACGGGAACTGGTTGAATTGGTCTCATGCCTGCAACCATCGGCATAGGCAGTGGCTGAATACTTGGTGGCATAACCGGCTGGCTCCCGTAGCGTACTGTCTGTCCTGTTACTGGGTGAATATAGTGCAAAGGAAGTGGTTTGTCTAGACCGGGTTGGACCTCCACCAATGGCTGCGGAATATTAACAGGAGAGGAAGATCTAAATCCAGGACCACTGCTGACTCTTGTTGCTATAGACGAGATATTTGATTGTTGCATGATGGGAGAAGGGCTACTATACTGTGATGTGTTTACAGTACTAACATGCCTTAAGTTCTGTCCACTGCCAATAGTTTGAATTCCTTGGACTTGCTGGGTTTGTTTCATTTCCTTATTTATTGGCTTCATGGGAGGCTTAGACGGTTGACCCACAACTTGTATAGCTGAACCAACAGCATTTTCTGTGTATGCTTTACCAGTTTTTGGATTGACAATTTTTGTTTCATTTTTGAATCTTATCACAATTTTCTTTCTCTTATCTTCAATGAAGTCTTTGATATCATCCTGTTTATGTTGTACAGTCTTGCCCTCATCAATCTTGAGATCATCATCCTCTTTATCAGCGTTTTCAAGAGTTGTAACCTCTAGTTCCTCAGATGCCTGAAGGAAAACAATGAACCAAATTGTTATACATGCTTTCAATCATAAGTTAAAGCATTAAATTTATTAATCCAAAATAACAATAATAAAAATGTAATAACTATAATGCATAATTTGAATCATCATCATCATTACCATGATTATCACCATTTTTCTTAAAAAGGTATTTTAAAAAGTAGACCTGTTTCTTTTTATTTTCATCTCTGACCATTGTCAGTCAACATTACCATCCCTTTTCTTCCTAAAACCAGTTCCTTGATGTGAAAGTGTTTCTCTGGTTTTGATCTATAACTATAGCAGGAAGGCATCAGAATTATTACACCTACAACACTACAAGCTCCCCATAGAAGCATACCTGGTTCTTAAGTTCTATGACTAACATTATCACCATCAAAATCCCCCTTCCCATCATAACTAACAACACCATCATCATTCCCCTCCCCATCATTATTGGTACAAACAACATCAACTTCACCACCATGCCCTCCATCATTACCAACAACACTATCGCCATCATCATCCCCTCTCCATCATTTTTACCAACAACACTATCACCATCATCATCCCCTCGCCATCACTATTACCAACAACAATATCACCATCATCATTCCCTCTCCAACATTATTACCAACAACACTATTACCATCATCATCCCCTCTCCAACATTATTACCAACAACACTATTACCATCATCATCCCCTCTCCATCACTATTACCAACAACACTATCACCATCATCATTCCCTCTCCATCACTATTACCAACAACACTATCACCATCATCATTCCCTCTCCATCATTATTGCCAACAACATCATCATCATCATTCCCTCTCCATCATTATTGCCAACGACATCACCATCATCATTCCCTCTCCATCACTATTACCAACAACACTATCACCATCATCATTCCCTCTCCATCACTATTACCAACAACACTATCACCATCATCATTCCCTCTCCATCATTATTGCCAACAACATCATCATCATCATTCCCTCTCCATCATTATTGCCAACGACATCACCATCATCATTCCCTCTCCATCATTATTACCAACATCACCATCATCATACCCTCTCCATCATTATTACCAACAACATCATCATTCCCTCTCCATCATTATTACCAACAACATCACCATCATCATACCCTCTCCATCATTATTACCAACAACATCATCATCCCCTCTCCATCATTATTACCAACAACATCACCATCATCATACCCTCTCCATCATTATTACCAACAACATCACCATCATCATTCCCTCTCCATCATTATTACCAACAACATCATCATCATTCCCTCTCCATCACTATTACCAACAACATCATCATTCCCTCTCCATCACTATTACCAACAACATCACCATCATCATACCCTCTCCATCATTATTACCAACAACATCATCATGATCATACCCTCTCCATCATTATTACCAACAACATCACCATCATCATTCCCTTTCCATCATTATTACCAACAACATCATCATCATTCCCTCTCCATCACTATTACCAACAACATCATCATTCCCTCTCCATCATTATTACCAACAACATCACCATCATCATACCCTCTCCATCATTATTACCAACATCATCATCATCATTCCCTCTCCATCATTATTACCAACAACATCATCATACCCTCTCCATCATTATTACCAACAACATCACCATCATCATTCCCTTTCCATCATTATTACCAACAACATCATCATCATTCCCTCTCCATCACTATTACCAACAACATCATCATTCCCTCTCCATCATTATTACCAACAACATCACTATCATCATACCCTCTCCATCATTATTACCAACAACATCATCATCATCATTCCCTCTCCATCATTATTACCAACAACATCACTATCATCATCCTCTCTCCATCATCACTATAACAGGATTCACACAGAAGCATACTTGTTTCTCTGGTTGCGTATCTATGACCAAGGCAGAGTCCACTTCACCCTCCTCAACATGTTCCTCCTCTGCCATCTTGCCTTTACTCTTGACATCAGATTTGTCATCATCGTAAGACTCGGTGGTAGACGTCTGAAAAAATAAGATAATCCAAAAGAATGTATGTATATGTAATTTGATTTTATAATTTTAACAAATGTTTACTAAACCCATTTGGTAGCATAGGCAGTTTGAATTGACATATACATAGAACACCATAGTAGGTTTGTGTTGAGAAATTGTTTTATTATTATTTATTGTTTTTATCTATTTGTTATAATTACTTTGGTATATACTTTAACAATTTTTCATTATATTTCATTATTTATTTATTACATTATTATATGTTATATAACTGCATATTTATAAACTAAAATTTTAGTGAAATTAAGCATTTCAGGTTTGTGAGAAAAATCTAAAAAGATTACAATAATAGTCCCTAAGTGTAAAGTCTATCAGTATTCCTCATTACTGCACCAGCCGCAATAGCTCAAGCGGTAGAGCGTTGGCTTGCAGAACGCAGGTTCAAACCCCAGCCGGGTCAAGACTTTAAAGTTGGTAGTAGTGGCTTCCCTCCTAATGCTCAGGGCTAAGGGGACAGCATTACGCCTGACTCGTCGGTGTCAGTATAATGAATTGGCCAGGTTCAGTCCCTGGGTACCTCATAAGTGCCCCTGTGCTCTAATGATAGAAATATCACTTCACAGTATTGGCAATAATGTTGGCAAATCCCAATCCCTCATTACTGCCTTTTTTTATGAATCTTCATTCTCTGTTGTTATTTTATTCGTTGTTCAGATAGGAGTCCAAACCTATTTGAAAACTATTCTATGTTAATCATGCCAACAAGTTATCATCCTACAACTGGCAATTTGCTTTAACTTGTTAAAATGATTTGGTATTTTGATACTAATAAACTTGTAAATGAAACATCAGACAGGTTAATATTATAGATTAAAGTCATTTATTAACTCACTGTTTATTTCCAATGTTTTCAGTCATGCCAAAATAACTATTTATAGTACTTTATATTGTGATTCATTATTTAGCAAGTCAATGTTTAACTGTTTTATAATTTTATTTGTAAACAAAAAGAGACATTATCTCCCTTGTATGTAAATAATCAAGCATCAAAGTGATTACTACCAAGTAAATACATCAGTTTACTCCCTTTATTATCCTCATTTTGATTAATCCTGAACTGTTTTAGTTTGATGTTTTATACACAGTAATTAAATATAAACAATAAGTGTGAAATGATAAGAAAACTTAGTTTTATGCACATGTTGAATGAAAAGGAAATATTGAAAAAGCTAACTGATCATCAAGCATGATCTAGCTCCCAAAACCATCACATAACATTGAGTTATAGCTGTTTAAGTAAGTACACTCTTAGTTTTACTACTAAAATACCAGAAAGGGTGACTTTTAATAATTTTCTTTTTAAATTTCTCTTTTTTCCCCCAAGTTTTCCAGTTTCACAATGTTAAGAAACAGTTTGTGTCTATGCTAACCTCAGCCAAATTATAACTATTTACAAGACACTGACCTTGTCCGATTTGCATTCTTTCTTGTGGTCTGAGTCCAGATCAATGACAAGGTTTACTTCTTCATCATCAGAGTCCGCATCAAGAATCTCTCCAGGCTCTCTCTCATGAGGTAAAGCTTTTTCAACATTCACAGTCTCTACTTTATCCTCAAAAAGATTCTTCACCACATTAGACTCAACTCCTTTTTTTGTTTCTGTAACATCTTCCAAAGCATCATCATGGCGAACAGTCAGTTCAGATTCTTCCATGGATTCTAGGATCAAATCCTGCCAGTTACCAGTTTCTTCTTTGGTTGGAGTGTCCTTTTTTTTATCCCTCTTCTTCGCAGGTGAGACTTCATTATCATCACTGTATCTGTTTTTATCTTTGTCTCTGTGTTTACTTCTTTTTGTCTGCGGCTTAAAATCACTGTCTTCAGAATCAGAGTCTTTATGCTTACTTTTCCTATCACGCTTGTTTTCATGAATGAAAGGTTCTACATACCACATTGACTTAATGTCTCTATCTGGGATATCCTCAGAAAATCTAAAAGGCTGACCCTCTTCTCCCTCCCTAGGTTTATCATCACTCTCCTCACTCACTGGATCAAACCCTGGAATTGTTCTATTAGACAGCTTGTCCAAAACTGGAACTGCACTAGACCTGTCCAAATTAAAGCCAACACTAAACACAGATGAGGATGCACCCACTGGATCTTTTCTCTCAATGCCAATAGTAGACATTGGCTTTATGTCTTCATCCCATTGGGATGGTCCATGAAAACCTCCACCACCACCAAATGGTTTATTGTCAAATCCCCCAAATCTGGAATGCTTGGGAGCAGGACCTTCCACTTCGAGAACTCTGTGTTTATCAAATGTTCTCTTAGCCCAGGGTGCCAGAGGTTCTGGGTTCACGGGTGGTGGACCTACATCAGGTTGGATCTTAGCCTTGCCAGTGTACTTGGCTCTAGTGAAGTCATCCTTTGGTTGTTTAGATTTCAGAAAGGACAAACCTATTGTGGAATAAGAAAATTGACTGGTGTTAATAAAAATAATGAGAACACTTCTTTTCTTTAATGAAGGTGAACATGCAAAATGTAAAGAATACTTAATACAAATATTGATTAACATGGTAAAAAGTTCTGGCATTCAAACAATACCTCTGAGTTTGCTGTACGCAATAAATTAAACAAGAAAACATAAAATACATTTTAACTTTTTTTTTTCTTAAACAAAAGCTGAATGAGGCAGCTAAGTTGAAATTTACCTTAACAATTTTCATTTTATTTATTTAACTATTTTGGCAAGCCTCATTTTTTAAAATAAGGACAAGAGGCTGTTTAAAAAACTTACAGGATCTGAAAGACTTCTGTTTGTGCAGACTAACTGTTTATAAGCATTAAACTGGTGAGAATTTGTTTTTTAACAGTTGTCCAAAGATTAATGTAGAATTGCTTACCTGTGCAGAAGGCAGGTTTATTCTGTGAATCATCGTCGCTGTCTGAGTGACTGGTCTCCACATGCCATGGCTTCTGCTGCTCTGTTGCAGGCCGACTCTGACCTTGACCTTGACTAGGCACTTGACCTACACTTGCCAGGATATTTTTCAAGCTGGAGAAATCCACATTGTGCATCACATTTTGAATGGAACCAGTGAAGTTTAACTGTGTGGAAGGTTGGTTACGTTCTGGTTTCTGTACTGGAGGTTGCTCATACTCATTACTATAGTCATGGCTTCCTGAATACCCATACTGATCTGAACTTCTCGGGTATCTACTTGTTTTGTATTCCCCAGCCAACTTTGCTGAAGTGCTATAGGATTCAACAGAGGATTTGCTTGTGGAATAGTAATTATATGAGCTGGAACTGCTGTATGAGGAAACCTGATGAGTAGTAGTGTGATACTGTTCAAAATTGGTATTTGTGGGATAAATGGAACCAGACTGATTCATAGTGGAATAGATGTCAATTCCTTGTCCTGGTTCACTGTTGTACTGAGATGAGCTATAGCTGCTGTTAGGATGTGATGTGGGCAGAATCTGTGAATCAACAGATTCACTTCTCTGAGAGGAGGATTGAGAACTTCTCCAGTCTACATCTCCCATCTCCGTTGTAGTGACCTGTCTCCAATCAACATCTCCAAAGGAATTGTCTAATTCAGGTGTACTTTTTGCTTGCCGAGTGATTTCCTCTTTTTTATCCTCTAATATGTCTTTTTTTACCAGGGAATATGCATCAAAGAGACCCCCATCTGAGCTTAGTGAATCAGTCTTGAAGTTTTCAACTGTTATACTATTATCTTTTGCTTTGTCATCAGTGTCATCTGATTGTTTGGATATTTCATATGATTTTGGAACTTCAGATGATTCCAATGGTAAGTCTGACAGTAACTTAGTTTTGTCAATGTTGTTGCTTTTTGCACTTTCTTTTATTTCATATGGATCTGTCTCTATTTTTATTTTGTCTGTGTTGTTGCTTTCCTTAAGTTCAAATGAATCTGTTTCTCTCTTCACTTTGTCGCCATCTGTGCTGTCCCTTAGGCCAAACGGATCTTTCTTTGACTTAGTTATTTCAATTTTGTCTTCCACAGTGCTTTCCTTTAGAACATTCGGCTGTACCTCCCTTTTAATTTTGTTACTTTGGTCACCCTCCGTGCTTTTCCCAATGCTAAATGGATCAATGCCAGTCTGAACATTGTCACTTTCATCACCATTGTGAATTTCCTTTAGGCCCAATGAATCTGTCTCAGCTTTAACAGCCATTATTGCCACCCTGTCAGCCTTAACAGCCGGAACTCGTTCATCAATGTCCATAAATACAGAGCTAATCATTGGTGGTGACCGGCTTCCTGCTTTGGTTCGCTCATCTCTGTCCATAAAAGCTGGGTCATTCATACTAACAGGCAGAATAGGAGTTGATACAGACATTCTAGGAGCAGCTCCTGCCACTGACTTCTCAATCAAAGATGTTTCACTTGGTGTTAGCTGTGCGGGCTTAACTGCCGGGACTGATTCCATGTTGACATATGCAGGTTTGGGAAGAGCAACTCGCAGATCTACATCTTCACCAGTTAATAAATTATTTGAACGCATGTCTACATCATCATTTAAATTTGTGACACTCTTTCTGAGATCCACATCTAATCCATCCATTTGAACATGTGACTGTACTACGGGTATTTGCTTTTTATCATTGTTAAGACTAACCTGTACACCAGCTGTCAGAACACGTGGCTGAGCTATCTGATTACTATTATTGTTAGGACCTGCATTAATATTACCGGTAGCCATTGCTTTTGGCCTGTTGTCAATTCTCCGTAGATCAACATCTTCACTTCCAAACCCCAAATCTTCCAATAAACTTCTTTTATCTCTATCTTCTTGGGAACTACCTGTTAAAATAAGATTAGAGGAATTTACATGTTTCCTGAATTTTGTTAATGAATGATCATCCTGGTCAGACTCTAACTCCATTTCCTCAACTTTAAAATTATCTTTTGTACTAGATGATGATTTAAGCTTTTCGAGTGGAGAGTTTGGGGGAAGAGGAATATCTAAAACACTTTTTTCGGCTGCTTCTAACTCTTGCAGTGTTTTTCTCATAGCTTCAGCTAAAGGATCTTCTTTATTTTCAAGAGGTATATGGCGAACTTCATTGACACCAGTCTCATGATTTAAACCATCTGGTGACTGAATTGCATCCGGAGATTTAATGTCAGAGTCCATGTCTTCATGAACATTTTCATTCCCTTCCTTAGCATCTTCTGTTTCTTCTTGTTTACCTTCTGCATTATCTCTAACTTTTGCTAGTTCTTCAATCTTTTCAGCAATTATTTTCACTAAGAACTCAGGGTTGGTTAAAGCATCACCAAACTCCTCAGCTGATTCTTGCAGGCTTTGCAATGCCTCGGTAAACAATTCAATGTTGCCCGAATGCTCCACAAGCTTCCTCATGGCATCGGCAAGAGCTGGATCTTCAGCGTTTTCTATGTGTTCCTGAAGTCCTAAGATAACTGGTCTGTCTTCTTCAGAATTTGGTGAAAGACTAGCATCATCAGGATCAGACAAAGCATTTAAAGTTTTGGCCATATCCTCTGGCCTTTCAACAATATCCTCATCATCAGCTCGAGGTGGACTTGTAGTAGGAGAGCTTGGGTAATAAGCTGCAGGGTCATATTCTTCATCATCTGAGCTCTTAATTGTTGGTATATCAAAGTGCGGAGGCAAATGTTGAATGGCAGGGTCTGATACAAGAGACTCAATATTATCCTCTTCATCATCATCTTCATCCTCTTCACCAGATTCAGTTGTTTCAGGCAGAGGAAGAGGCATTTTTTTCTTATAATCACTTAATGATATTTTCTTTCGATTTGTATCATCAACTGAACCGAGTGGCTTATTTTCTGCTTGATGCTTATGTCTAGAAGCTTTCATTCTGGGATCTCTTGATCTTGGATCTTTCGATCTTGCTAATCTGGGATCGGTTGGTTTATCAGGAACATCATCAGAAGATTCATCCAAAATTTGATTTTGTTTCAGAAATTTTAACTTTTCCTGCACTTGGTCTAGTTGCCTCTGCCTTTCAACTTCTGGTCCAAATTTGGGCCTGTACCCAGGATAAGGCAGTCCCGGCACAAGTTGTTTTGTAGTCAACCGTGGATCCCCTAGAGGCTTCACTGAGAGAGGTACTGCACTTAGGTGGGGTACACATAAACCAGTTTCCATTCCTTCAGCTGCTGTTATAGCAGCCACACGTGGGTCCAAGGGGTTTGTTCTTGTCTCTGCACTTGCTCTACGAGGATCTCTGATGCTTCTACGAGAATCACTTGCATTCAATGGTTTCTGTTCAGTCTTACTAGGAACATCAGAATCTGTCTTAGCTTTCTCTAGTGCAGGCACAACCCGTTTAGAGTAGCTGTCAACTGAACCTTGGAAAGTAGACAAGGTGGAGGCTTTCTCAGATCTTCTAAAGCTTAATACAGCATAAGGCAGACATTGTCTTGGTATGGAAACTGGTTCACAGTCGTCATTGTACTCATACAGATAAACCTGAAAATGTAAAAATCATTATGCTTCTTGTATATAGTTATGTTGAATGTAGTAAACAGTTGCTAAAAAATAGTTTTAGTCAAGAAGATTTTCTAAATTTAACTACAAAGCCATATATGAAAAAAGGCCACACTCCTGGTGGCCATGTTTTTTTACCAACTCTTTTTTTATATATATCTTGATAGAGGGCTACACAAGGAACTTGTATACCAGACATTAAGACTACAGCTCTTGCAGTTTCAGACAAGATGATTCTCATAGTTTTATTATATAGCCATATATGGAAAGTGACCACGCCATAGGTGACTATGTTTTCAGATGGATGAAAATTCATTGAACAATCTTTACAGCGGACCACCTAAGGAATATGTACACTAAATATCAAAGCTCTAGCTCTTGCAGTTTCTGACTAGAAGATTTTCTAAGTTTAACTATATGTGCTATATCATACCATAAAGGAAAATGGACACGCCCCTGGCAGCCATGTTTTTTTTGACAGTGAATTCCAGCATGTGGCTGTAGAGAACCAGCCAAGATATGAATGGCCCTGTATTGTACTTTTAGGAAAATTAATGGCCCATAACTCTGTGCAAAATCAAGAAATCAGAATGTGCTGATTCACATATGCACTTGTTAGTGAAGCGTCCAATAAAGTGTCATTGAATTTCAACTGGTGCTTGCTGAGAAATAGCCTAGATACGAAAGGTCAAATATATTATCCAGAAATTAAAAACGGCAATAACTTCGTGGAAAATCAGTAATATGGAATATGTTAACAACATGCACTGGTCATTTCTTTGTTGAAGCTTCCCATAAAGTTTCCTTAATTCAAACCAGTGGTTGCTGCAATACAGACCGGACAAATGTGGATTGATGGACAAATGGATGGATGGATGGTTAGACAGACAAAATGGCAACTATATGCTCCCCAAAACATTCCATCTAGTGGAAGACACCAGACAAATACCTGGGTAGAACCAGATTAATTAAAAGGCATTTTACAAACCTCCTCACATGAAAATATAAACTTGATTTTCAAGTGGAAATTTGCCACAAAATATTGTAGGAAGTTCTACAATTTCTGGGTCCTAACAAATAAAAAATAAAATGGCAATTTATCTGCTTACACAGAACGTAAATTTTATTATAAATCATATACCTGTGTTCTAGCAAGCTGTGTGCTGAAAGAGTCGCTTGGACGAGGTGGTTGTTGAAAGACATGACAGTCAAAATTTGGGGTGGGTTCAGTGCTCTCATCAGCTCCATTACTGGTCAGTGGCTTACATTTCCCTAGTGTCATCTGAATGGAAATAAAAAAAAATAAAAAATTAAGGAAGTGACATTTTTCAGATCATACTTCAAATAGGAGGCATTTTAGTCCTTTTTATAAGCTGAGTAAATGTTTTAAATTATCATTTCAAGATCAAATTATAAACTGCTGGTTACATACACAAATAGTAATATAACAAATGTTTCTCAATCAGACTGACCTTGAAGATGACCAGTGTGACAGCTTGTGATCCTGAGCCTTCTGCCAGCTTCAGTTGTACATCAGCATTCCTACACACATACACACCCAACCTACTGTTACCTGTTACAGAATATGGAAACAAAGGGTACCATTCAGAACAAATGAGTATTATAACTGTTCTTTACAGGTTTAATTAACATTTGTCAATAATATAATTTTCAAAAAAATTTGTTCCTTTATTGGAAGAGCAATTTGTTGGGTTAATCATTCCACTGACAGCATTTCAGTTATCCAGAGACAGTACCAACTTATAGTAGATATGGTGCTACCATCTCTACGTACAGCATGCTGTGAACACCTGGCATGATACAAGACCCAGTCACATTATCCACCGGGTCAACCTGTCATGGAACTACCCTTATATTTGCCTAGTGTTAGCAAGGGACTACCATTTTTAATGTCTCTGGAATGTTGAAGTCTGGGATCGAACCTGGGTCCTTCCATACATAGAGCTGATGCTATACCAATTGTGCTACCACGTCCTGTAAAATGTGTTTTTAATAGCTACATACTATAAAATCATGTAAACAAGAGCTATCACAGAACAACTAGCTCAGCTATTCAATCGCTTGATTGAACAATGGAAGCTTGACAGTACTTCCATGCAAAACACTAACCTGCAATACTATGTCTCAAACTTTTCTTAATCGAACCATTTAAAAAAAAAAAATACTTGGTAATTTCAGTAGGTACGATAAACAAAAAGCGATATGTGATCATTCCTATCTATTGAAATAGGACTTATAAATGGAAACTTAAAATGCAAACATGAAGAACTCCAAACTAATAATCCCTCACTGTATGAATTGATGTCCAAGTCATGGCAAAGACTTCCATGTGACAAGGTCTTTAAGCTGACTTGTGGTGGGTTATAGGTTCTACCTAAATACACACCAGAGGTCTTCCTGTACCAGTATTTGTTGAAAGTCTCCTCATTTACCACAATTTTGTGGCAGAAAACAAATAAAATCAACAACTGAAATTCCAACTTGATCTTAAGGGAGTTACTCATTACCTTCAACATTAAATGGTCTAAAAACCCACATAAAATGGGAAATCATGAAATGTGGGAAATAACCTCACCTTGCCCTTTAAATTGATGTCTTTAACTCAAACAGTTATAAAACATGCAAGATCTGATACAAAAAATATTACCAAGTCCATTAAATGGAAGCCATTGGCACTTAAGTCCCTCTTTAACAGTCTGAGTGACAGCACTGGGATCCTTGAAGAGCAGGAATCCATATTGGTCCTGAAGGTCACGACGGCCTTCCTCCTTCATCTCATTTTTCTTCTGTCTACAAAAAGACAACAACACTAAAAGTTATCACATTAAGCAATTAATTCAGCCAATACACTGCATTTTGTAGTAATTAGTCACACTTCAGGAATGCGGAAAGACCTCGAGGCTAATTTATAGCACCCATCAGTTATAATAAATAGGATAAAAACAAGTAACAATTGGATGTCAAGCTCGACAATGATGGCACAACATGATTCTAGTGAGTGTTCAGTATGTCATTAACAGTAGCCTTTACAGTAGTTTTTTATTCACTATGTCCATGTTGTCTCAATGACATCAAACACTTGAACATCAGGGTTTATGATCCTGTGTGAACTTCACAACAATGGGTTAACAAATGGTTCCAAAAAAGTGTACTCTGAATTCAAGCCTATAAGCCGCATACAAGCTGGTAACTCCTCAATGTTTATGACAATGGCATCAAAAATGAGAACACAAACCTTTTATTCTTTTTTTTTTAGTACTTCTGAGTAGAGGCTACTACAAACCGTTAGAATTGCTGAAAAACACATTGAAAGCTGTGCTGAATGGATCTTAATTTTACCTGTATTTTTCTTCTAGATCCTTGTTTTCCACAAGCATTGCTGTCTTGAGATCCCAAGCAGAGCTGTAGGTGCTGTCAAGATAGGACCGCTCAGTTGTAGACATGAGCTCTATACAATCTCGGTTTGTCAACTCCAGTTTTCGCAAGTTGTCTACAAAAAAATATTAAGATAAATGAATTTCACTTCAAAAGATAAACTGAATAATAATAGTGTATATTATTATGCATCAACATAATGCTTTTTTTGTTGATGTTTTTTTCATAGATCGTTTTCCAACTGTGGTCATTATAGTGATTTCCAGCTATATTTTGGAGGAAGACTTGATACATTTGTCCAGGTAAAAACACAAGCGCACTGTTGGTCAGCTGGAAGACCTTCCATTATTAAGTCCTTCGACCTGAATGTGACTCAAACGTGCATGGTGAGAGGCTAAGCAGTCCAAGGAGTTACAAGTCGGCAACCCTACCATTTTGCCATGGGCCCTGTGTCAGCACGTCACTGCACAACATGACAGCCAACAATGTTATCCAGAGTTGGTGTTCATTTAAAGCAGATATATTGCTGCTTTCATTATGATAGCATGTAATGAACACTGGATATGATAACACACCTACTCACAATATCCTACCACAGGACTGACCATTTTTTGTTACTCCCTATATACAACTTTATGAGTGACTGGCATGTGCCTACCAGAAATTGTACCTAGAACCTCCTTTACCTGGGGCCAAAGCTCATAACAACACAGACAAATTACCTTTACTATCCTCTTTCTTCCGTTTTGGCACTTTGAAGGACTTTGACACTGCTTCTGTCATCTTGTAGGCTTTTTGAGATCTGAAAAATATATGAAAAGCATGTTTTTGTTTTGTCGTCATTAGTTTTTTTCACAATTTTACAAAACATAAACAGTGATTCTGATTGGCTGAAAACAATTGTTAAAAAAATCTGCTTGTCTTTCACATGATTATAGCCAGAGATTATAGAGATTATAGCCCATATATTACTAAAAAATTGACCATTTTAAAATATAGTTTTACTGGTTTATAATATAAAGATGCTATGAAGCCGATTTTAAATGATGTCCCTTAAAGCAAGATTGTTCAAAACTTTTTGCAACAAACCTTATTTTATATTTAAAACAAGTCACAGATAAGTAATATTCTAGATACAATATGTAGTCAAGGCTTTTTTGTCACAAATGATTTTTATAATTTTTATTTATGACAAATTGGGCTAATAAAATGCATTAGGTGTGTACATATAAGACAATGTACATTTTTACCAATGCAGCAGCATGTTAATAAAAATATGTGGCTTCTCCTAAGCTCAAACATAACTGTCTGCTATCTCCTTACTAAGCCTACAAAACCCAAACATTTCCTTTTACATGTTTACAAACTGCATCATATGACCATTTTATTTCAAACTTTTTTCAGTATAATATGGTCTTGGTGTGATTATAGATTGTGAAGCTTATTTTCTTCCACAGTATTTGGCAATAAATGACTAACTACTATATAGCGCAATGACAACTGACAAGAATCTTTCAGATGACTGGATTTTGAGTCATGAAATGGTAGACTAGTCTTGCCTCTTTTTAATAGACAAATTTCCATTGGTAAAACATGTGGTGGGTCAATTAATTTATCAGAGCTTAAATTTGTGCAGTTGCATGATTGTTAAATCAAGTAGAAAATAACTGTCTCTTAACTGATCATCAAAATGTCACACATATTCTGCAGGTCTCTTGCCAGTATTTGTACAAAAATTAATTTCAAAACTGGAACATAGAGACTTTACCCATGACTTAGCTTTACCCACAATATATAATCTATAGGGAGTCATTTTGTTACTTTGATGTTATCAATACAATGGTCTATAGTGAAGCACCAATATGTTAGTATTTATAACACAATCATCATTTATATATCGTTAGTGTATGAGATCAAAATATCAGTCTTTGTTTTTAATGTCCTCTAACAACAAGCTGACAATAATCAAACAATAAAATTGATAACGTGTTGAAATTGGTAAATGAAACAAACACACAATAGCCAAAATATGTAATTCTGACATTTTATTGATAAATATTGCTTATATTTACAACATACTCCTTAAAAATAGCCAAAAAAGAATAAAGATTAAGCAAATTATTATTGGTAATTCCCAGCTGCAGAGGGCATGGTCAGAGTGTGTCAAAACACCTCAGTGTGCAATCTGGCCAGCACTGATCAACTGAGGTGCAAAGGGAGCAGGTGTTAAGACACTGTCACACACTACCTACCCTAGAAACTGGGAAGACCAATGCAGAAAACTCTCTCAGGATCGAGTAGACAGGATATTTATTTATAACCATTCTATTTACATTTTCTTTCCTATACAAATTTGACAATCTTCTCTCATTCCAAAAAGTTCATCTATGCGTGTCAATATACGCGAGTCATTTGTTTATTGGGTTTATCGTGCCACCAGCAGTATTTTAGTTCCTGGAAATTTTGTCCACTTGAAGCAGATATTAAGCTGCCTTCACTGTGTATAGGATGCTGTGAACACCTGGCATGATACCACACCCAGTCATATTATCCTGACACTGGGCCAACCTGTTGTGAAAATACCCTCATATTTGCTTGAGTATTAGTAAGGAAGCTATACCACTACCATTTTTAACGACTTTGATATGTCTGGGCCCGGGATAGAACTCCGAGGCCTCTATTCATGGATTATACCAGATCATGTACTTTAGTCGAACTACATGTAACTGTCATTATGGATAAAAATTATTAAATTTATAAAGAAATACTTCGATTGATCAACATTATTATCTGTTACTTTTCCTGGCTTACCACCTTATATATTCTCATCTAACATAAAGCCTGACCAGATATTTACCCCCAAAATAATATTTATTAACTGGAATTAATGAGAAAATTATGTAGTAAGTGGTCAAACTGGGACATGATATTACCACTAAATCGCTACCTGAAACTGACCCTTGAGCAACATTGAAGTCTAAAGCAAAGTTATTATCCACACAGCCGTATGGCTGTTTCATGGAAATATTTTCAGATGTAAATTGGATATAAACAATCAATGGTTGACTGTTGACTTTCAGTTGTTACGTTGACAATAAACGGGAAAGCTAGTACATGGGTGTTGTACATCCTCTTACTGAGACAAACAGTTAAATGAAAATGGTTCCGGTGGTGAAGGAGATATGTAGCAGTCAAAAAATGAAACTGTTGACCTTCAATTGTGACCTTGAGCAGCATGTTTTGTTTTGCACATCACACTGAGGTGAATGTTTGACTCAAGTTATGAGCGAAGGCGACATGGAACCTGTTGGCAAAAAAACAGAAGGTTCAGGTTCAAGTTTTTTGACGTCCATTTGTGACCTTGACCCAGCAGGGTTAGGACATGGTTATGCACACCATCTAATTTAAGTTTTCTTAGCTTAAATGAAATTCTTTTAGGAGTAAAGGGGATCTGAAGCAGACACAAAAACAAACATCCAAACTTTGTGACTAACTTTAGGCTAGCATGGTTGGGACATGGGTTCTGCATCTGATACAGGAGTACATTTGGTCAAATAAAAATTAAAACTTTTGACTTGACCTTGAGCCGACATGGTTTTGACATGGAATCTACACATCATCTAAATGAACATCTGACAAAAAAGTTTAAAACAAGTCCTTTCAGGGGTTTAGGGATGGGATAAGCCGTCATTTTTGCCGATGCTATGCAGCGACATTTCTATCATTTTAGCACAGTGGCACTTATGAGGTGCCCAGTGACTGAACCCAGCAGGTCCCTTATACTGACACTGACGAGTTAGGCGTAATGCTGTCCCCTTAGCCCCGAGCATTAGGAGGGAAGCCATTACTACCAACTTTAAAGTATTTCGTTTGACCCGACCTTCAATTTTGACAATGACTTTGCACTGGAAAGCTGGAAATATGGTGAACATCTAACTGATGTTTGATTAAAATTGTCCCTTGGCAGAAAAGATACTGAGCAGAAATAAGCTCAAAGGCTTAAACTGTTAACCCAGAGTTGTGGCCTTGTGACCTGACCCGTATGGTTGGGACATTCGTTCTGCACATGGTCTCATGAATTTTAAGATCTGACCAAAAAAAAGAAAAATCTTTAATAGGTTAAAAAGATATAGTGCAACCAGAAAACTATAACAGATGAAGGGATGTTGACAGACAGATGATGACTATTCTTTAGTCCATTCACCACTTTGCAGTTGAGGGGAAAAAAACGAAAAACAGATCTTCATGTTAAGTTTTTAACAAAAGCACCATAAAGTGTGGTATTATAAGCCGAAATTAAATTCAAAAGTGCAAACTAATACAGTTCATCTGTAAAAAAAATGCCAATAAGAAATGAAGGAAACAATTGTCCAGAAAAAAAAGGGCAACAACTTCAAACTAACAAGAGGGCCATGATGTCCCTTAATCGCCCACCTGTGGACACTGGCTTTTAGTAGGTTCATATCTGGCGTCCAGTTATTAAGCGATTTTAGATTAGAAATCTTCGGTGAAGATTGGACCATTAGTGTGGCCACTGGGCTGATAACATTTTCTAGAATTTTACCTAGTTAGTAGTAGCCTACTGAATTCAAATGACCCACTTCAAAACATATGCAAGATTTTATACTGGCAAACTTTCTGGCCAAGTTTGGTAAAGATTGAGCCAGAAATAAGGCCTGTAGTTGTTTACCCCATGTGAACATGTCACAAACACACCCAAGACTTCTTGCAGGCAAACATTCTGGCCATTGTTAGTGAAAATTAGGCTATAAATGTGGTCTCTAAAGTGTCCACAAGCTACTTCTGAGATTTGACCTAGTGACCTACTTTTTAACCCCATGTGATCCAATAATATACTCATCCAAGATTTCATGCAGACATTCTGATAAAGTTTGGAGAAGATTGGGCAATGAATGTGGTCTCTAGTGTGTTTACCAGTTTTTCTAAGTTTTGACCTAGTGACCTCTTTTTTTTTACCCCACCTGACCCATAATGAACTTATCTAAGATTTCAAGCAAACATTTTGACCAAGTTTGATAAAGATTGGCCTGTAAATGTGGCCTCTAGAGTGTTCAAAAGCTTTTTGTAAGATCTGACCTAGTGACCTATTTTTAGATCCCACATGACCCATTAACAAACTCATCCAAGATTTCATGCAGACAAACATTCTGACCAAGTTTGGTGAAGATTAGGCTATAAATGTGGTCTCTTGTGTGCTCACAAGTTTTTCTAAACATTTGACCTAGTAACCTACTTTTTGACCCCAGGTGACCAAATAATGAACATTGGATAAAAAATATGGCCTCTAGCATGTTCACAAGCTAAAATGTTGATGACGGACAACTGGCAAAGCATTATCAGAAAAGCTCACCTTAAGCACGCTGTGCTCATGTGAGCTATAAATGTAAAGAGTTATCTAACCTTTACACATAAAAACCTATCATAAAAACATATCATTACCAATCATTCATGCAAGTAAAAGAAATTCCCTTGAATAATAAAATTGTCAGAACAAGAACTTGTAAAAATATAAAAAGTAAAGAAGGTCAATAACTCTGAAACAATAAACAATGCTTTCAGAGTAATTCTCACCTTCATGCATAGCTACATATCTGTGTCACCCATCCATGCAGATATAAAGAAATTTGATGAATAATAAAAAGGAATTTATCTACAAAAGATGCTGCTAAAGGAAAGAAGGATCCTACTGCGAGTATTTGGAGCGGGGCAATTACTGAAGTCGATGATGATGATGATGGACAGATGTTCAACACCTGAAGCAGCCAGGAGATAGTTTAGAACTGACATGATGCAGATAACTGAAGCAGCCTGGAGATAGTTTAGAACCTGGAGATAGTTCAGAACTGACATAATGAAGATAACTGAAGCAGCCTGGAGATAGTTAAGAACTGACATGATGTAGATAACTGAAGCAGCCTGGAGATAGTTTAGAACTGACATGATGAAGATAACTGAAGCAGCCTGGAGATAATTTAGAACTTACATGAGGCAGATAACTGAAGCAGCCTGGAGATAGTTTAGAACTGACATGATGCAGATGCTTGATCAACACATCATTTTTATTTTAAGTATTGCATCATAAGGAATAATCACTGTACTCATTAGGACTGATGTATAAATATGCCCCAGACATGTTTCCAAACAAGCAGTTTGAATATATTCTAGTTAGATGAAGAGCAAAACAGCTAATTTAGATCAAAAGCAGTTATAATTCTTTTGATTCCATAACAATTTTTATAATTAAATAGAAAGCACTGCTAAAATTTTGACATACTTTTTCATGAACTATTAATCTTTTTATTTTTAAATGCGCATTTTTACTTTCTTGAAAATAGGGTATATATATATACTTTCATATTGTTTATCCTGACATTTTTGCACGTTTTAATTATTTTCCGAGAGAAAATATTGATCTACCACAGCTGAATGAACCAGTTAGGCAAGCTCCCCTAATAAAATGCTTACGCTTACAATGGGGTTGACTCCCATTGAGAAAGCTTATACTCACATAAAAATTCATAGTAATTATCTACAGTGTTATTATTGTACTTCACAACATTGTCCTTTAATTGCATTCATTGGACAATTTTGAAGAGAAAAAAATCAATGTTTTATGACTACTCCAAACCCCCTCGTACATACACCCAAACCTGCTTTCGCATCATAAATCTCTAATATACCTATTTCTGGGAAATGGGCAGTAACTTCTGCAGAAGAAGTCTGATTGCAACAAAAACAGCAGGTGAAACCGGTTCATAAAGTACTTGATTAAAAAGCTTTATTAAAACTGATGCATAACTGATTGAGAAGTCGGGACTAAATTATGTCCACAGATGGCAGATTAATAGACAGACAGAAAGATTGACAAGCTGATCCCAGTATAACGGATTTGAGCATTTAATTTACAAATAATTCCTAAGCTGTCAATAAAACTCACTGAACATACAAGTTATCAATATACAGTATAGCATAGTGACAGTTAAGCTCCTTGTACTTTACACGAAGGAATGTGTGCATTTTGTTAGAGATACCATTTTTGAACACTTGACGCAAATCTAAATAATTAGAAAGCATCTTAAAATGAGCAAATTTTACAACTGCCATCTTTGTACAAGTGCACACATATTTTTTATGTTTAAGCACTGCTAACTTGTTATACTGGTGAGTTAATCATCCAGCTGGTCATCTCCTTGTATATAACAAAATTCTTTTAATTTTTGCTATAGGATGTTGATATATTTAGTGAGGATTGCAGATACAAAATATTGAATACATAGTGAGGAACATTAATAGTTTCATTCCTATACACATAATATAGGCTATATAATAATCATCCAGTCAGTGATCACAATGTACAATAATCTCCTTTACCACAGGGTCTTTCCAAATATCACACGCTATAAAGCATGGGTATAAACAGTCAAATATGACAATAACAATGTACTTTATACCAATGTTTTAGTAAAACTGTCAAAAGGCATTTAATTAGGCGAAAACAATTCTTCAACATAATATAATCATTTAAATCAATGACACAGATATATTTCAATAAAAGAAATCAAATTATGAGATGTATTTGTATAACTAACAAGAAACAGTAACTTCTTGTTAATTTAAATAATGAAGTCACATTTAAGTACATGTATCAGTATTTAATTAAAAATTATTTAAATGAAGACTTAAATATGCTTATTGAAGATAGCGTTGGGTGTTGTATATCTTATTTGTCTTTGCTTTGTTATTCTTTTAGGCAGAATTTTTCTTCATCCTACTGGAAAGCCATAACAGGGTAAAAAGCTACATACAGCATAAACTAAACAGGTATGGTCACTACAAATTCAGAACATGATATAAAAAACAAAAATACATGTAAATAGTTATTTTATAAACAACAAAATGCTTTTAAAATAGTCAAAATACAATTGATTTAAATTGTTCAAGTCATCAACAATTTCACATACCTTAAATAACTGTTCTTAAACAAAATGATGCACACAACTTAAAACATATTTGCAACTGAAATGCAAGTTAACCAATATATTTAGTCTTTGAATATGTACGTACTAAACAAGAGCACCACAATGGGGATTCCATACAACTTCTTAAAAATGTGATCCCATCATTTATCAAGCCAATTATCTTCTCGATAGATTGAATACTGTTAAAGTTTGTTCCATAATCAAAATAATGCTTATCAAATGAATACTTATATTATCAAGTCTATTGATTAATTAACAAAGCCAGAATTGAATGTAAAAAAAAAAAAAGAGTATTGTTACCCATTTATAGCAGACTTTTCAAGACTGGTTCTATTAATCAGGTCAGTTATGTATAACAAAGTCGCCTCCAAATTGAGTAATCTTTTTTGCATCTTAACAATATTGCATGGGTTACACCAGGTAAGAACATACCTCTGATTCTTTGCTGAGAAATCTAAGCTCACTGTGGATTTTTGTGATAAGCACCAAGCATGTATCAACATCAAGGTGAATATTTCAGCAAGGTGTGCATCATCTTAGTGGATGGATAGGAATCTGGGTTAATTTGAAACAGCATATAAGGTGATTTAGACTAGACAACACTAAGGACCTGCAAGATGCCATGAGTTGATGGTGGCATAAGATGGCTAGTTCTTTTATTTAACGATTTATTGTTCATTTGAAGGTGCTGATCTGTTTTGATGGATACTTATGACTCATGGTATTTAATTAAACTGAAATTGAAAAAATTACAACTAGCATCAATGCACTGTATTTATTGAGCAGTAAAACCATTTACCCATGGTCAAAGAAAAGCTGTTTTGTCCAGACTCAGACTTGACTTTATGTAGATAATATGGCAAATCTTAACTCCTATAGGCTGCTAGGATCATATATAACAAAAATTCATGTACCTAACAAAACAAAAACAAACAAAAAAGGTCGGGTTTTAGAGTCCCAAAAATTTATCAAATTCTCAGATAATCTTTACTTTCATAAAACAAATTAGCTATAAACAAATAAATTTAATCTTTTTTTCTTCTCTTATTCACCATAATTCTGCTTAATAAAAATAATTAGTATTGATATAAACAACTATTATGCCCATGATGCTGTTCCTTTTAACAAAAATATTTTAAACATAGAAAATATACATAGACAGTAACTATAATTGAATTAGTGATATTTCCATTAAACTACACAGTTCAATAAGATATATTTTGGTTTAATGCAGACAAGAAGCACCTGCATTCAGAGCTATTTTTTTATGAAAAACATGTACTTAAACTGAAGCCTAAGAAAATAAAAAGACAATTAACATGGTGATATAGGCCTAAAACACAAGTGGTAAAAAAAAAAAGGCTGCTTAAACTTCCAAAAGCTCCAGCGCAGATCTTGCTGCAGGTGATAAGCCAGGCTCATCCATGGGAAGCGACTTCAATTGGAGTCCAAGACATTAGCTACCAGTTTTAATCTGTTTCTGAACAATAATAACAGTTTTGACAAACAAGAGTGATCAAATAGCTGCTCTTGACTAGGAAAAAAATGCAAATTCATTGTTAAGTTTGTTATTTTTCAATATACATACATGTACAAGAACTTTTCTCACAGTGAAAATATTTATGAAGCTTAAGCAAGGCAGAATTTTATTAAGATGACTGTGTTATACTGCTTCAGAAATTTAATCACTATTCAAGAGATCATGTAGTACAAATGAAAAAATAAAGATATTTTACAATAAAAACAGGTTGTTTGTAACCAAATGTCATCTTGAACTGAACTGACGCCAACCAATGTTTCAAGTTACACCTAAGACAAAAACAACAAAGATCAGTTCCACAATTAGACATTACAATTACATAATGGTTTACATTTTATGAGCATTTTTGAGTAATTGTTATATAAATGTAAAAAAAATCTTGCAGTAAAAGTTTTGGAAGCATGGTTGAATAAAAATAGATCATTTGAAGCCTCTAGTAAATGCTCAATTAAGGTCTGAAGGCTTGAAGCCTTTTATGCTGAATAAAAAATAGTATCTTGTGTGTTCACAGTTAACATACAACTTAAGTGCTATAAATATTCACTCATTCCAATACAAAGTTGTAACATATTTAGAGAAGTTGCATCAATATTAAAAAGGTAAAGAAATTTCAGTTTATTGATATTCATTTAATAATTCACATAAATTTAATGCATTCATCAACACATGCACATATTCAGATTCAATTTTTCTTTTGCCATATTAACATACAATTTGCATGATATTAAAGTCCTTAATTACATGCTTGATATTTTAATGCTTACATTTTGCTTGTTTGTTTATTAATAAATCGCACTGGAACAATTATTATACGTATATTGGTGATGACTAGCTAAACGGTGGTGGAGGAAAACCCAAGAATGAGTAAAACCATTGCATGTCATGTGGAAGACCTACCCACATGAAAGTTTTTGTGCGTGCAATGATTCAAACCCATGATCATACTTTGTATGGTGACATCCTGTTGTTAATGATTGAAGAAGATCCTAGTCTGGTCTAGAATCAAAGCGCCTAAAAGGTTTGCTGGAAGACCTGCCCACATAAAAATGTTTACCTCAACTGGAACCTAAACATATGTGGTTAGAAACTGTATTTCCAAGTCAGTGTCTTAGTGCCTTGCCCGGGCTGCTCTTTTTTGTTAAGAAAATCATGTTAAGAAAATCATACCAATCAAAAATGGTTTACAAAATTGCTATATCTTTAAATGAGTTAGGATTTCTTCACTTTGACACAACTTTGTACTAGAGCTTGTTTGTCTTCTCTGAAACATTGGCCTCAGTGGTCTTAAAACTCTGTCAGTGTACCTTGTCAACACACAAAGATCATATTCAGTTTAAGCATTTTACAAAATTTGGTTGTTCTTATACAAATAACATTAAACATCACTTTCTGTAATATGTAGAAAAGGTGCAAGACATTTTACCTTCATGATTTACTTGTATCATGGTTTTACTGGGTACCGGTCACTTCGGTAAATGACCACTTTGGTAAATTCATCTTATATAAGGATTACTCCGGTCGTTTTGGTAAAAAGGTAAACATATAGTATAGTAACTGATTGAGACGGAGAAGTGGATATGTCTAGGTGTGAAAAGATTTGCACACATCAGCCCGAGACAGACAATTTAATCATTTATTAATTTATTTATTGTCTCTTTGTTTTAGCTAGCAGAGACGCGTGTCAACTAGAAAATACTAATATCCAGGGCCAATCACAATTTCTTTGCTCAAACAACTCAGGACATAAATAAAATAAATATGAATATTTAGGTATGTATTATGATCAAATGTTTCTATAATGCTTAAAATTAGGTGGTTTACATTTAGATGCTTAAAATTATATTTTGTTACATTATTTTATTTAAGTTTTCTAGTTACGCGCATCTCTGCTAGCTGCAACAAAGAGACAATTAATAATTAATAAATGATTAAACACATGGACATAGGGACAATTCTCCGTCTCAATCAGGTATTATACTTTATATTTACCTATTTACCGAAATGACCAGACTCATCCTGACATAAGATGAATTTACCGAGTGATAAATAGAAGTGGTCATTTACCGAAGTGACCGGTAACCGTGTTATTAGAGTAAATTAGGAATAAACTTTAACTTCAAGTTCTTGCTAATAACTTTTATGCAGGTGCTGTATGTATGAAGTACCATTCGTATCTCTTGAAATGTCTGCGACTTTACTCAAATTTGGACAACTGAAATAGTGAAAAATAATATTTTGCCGAAATTACCCGTGTACGGTGTAGGGAATACGGAATTTGAATTAATATTCAAACAGCTAAACGCCTAGCTCTAAAGTATATGTACATGAGAAATAGCTCTAAAAGACAATCAGCCAAATTTATATTTAAAGCTTCGTTACGTCTTTATTTTTCTGAATAAAAATCCCGCAAAATATAGACTGTTACAATGGAACAAAGAACTCGGGGTGGAAATGACCTGCGATTTAGCGAATTACGTATGCATTGCCAATTCTACATATCATTTGGTCCCGAGTTCATTTTATAATACTTACATCGTCTACTTACATTATTTGTTACAAAACTAACGGTTTACAGAGTAGATAGTCAATCATAATCAACGAAAACATCGGCTGAGAGTTAGAGATAGGGTAGCCATTTTTAGTTTTTGTGCATTACTTCCGGAACTTCGACGGGTTCTCGTTCATGTTTGTGGGAACCAGCATGTATAACTGGGGGTCGTGTCACCATTATGTTACTCTACAACTGGCACAAAGTTCGTTTGCAAATAAATTACACCAAGGGTTGGATAAATGAGGTTTTAAAATGTGCATTTGACATGTTATGCGTATTTTCTTACCTTTCCTCTGCATTGTGTCTCGATCCTTTAGTTATTTGTCACCTGTGTGTTATAAGCATTTTGGCGATAAAAAAGAAAAAAAGATTAAAGCATCAAAAGATAAATCTCTTCGAATCATCGGAATAACTAGGTGATTCAGGGAATAAGCCTTTGACTTAGGGGCATTTCTTGATTAATGTGTTTATTTTTATCTTATTATTCTCTATTATATCAATAAAGCACACATTTGATATACAGTCATAGTATAAGATTTTGCATGACCCTCCCCTCACTACTCATCACTACTTACAGAACTGTACTTGATTAAAAAAAATCGCCCAGTCTTCTGCCTGGGTCGCGTCTGCTTTCCATTTTTTTGTCTGATCGTTTGTATGCAATTCTTCCGTACGAAGTTTGTAAGAACAAAATCGAAATGAAGTGAGTAAAACGCGACCCTAGCTGGCACTCACTACCAAGCTTTGTAAAGGGTTTTAATCTTGCTAATTTGATGAGTTCCACAATAATGAATGAATCATCTACCAGTGGCGATGTTTCCACAACACACTTTAGGCACGTGTCTTCATATAGGCGATTTTTCTAAAACAAAGAGCTACTGAAACTCGACAGAATGCAAGCACGATCTTAGTAAAAGTAAATATCATCTTCCCGGGAGGAGCAAATCCATAGGACCGACCGTTAAGTAAGATGTGCCTATACATCTTTAACCATGGCGACATGATGACTGAAAATAGCATTGAGATATATGAATAAAACAAGTTTGTTGTTGTTGTTTGTTGTCGTATTTTTTTTGTATTCTGTATACTTCATTTGAGTAGACTTATGAAGTAATGCATCAAAATAAATTAGATAAAATTGGAGTAAATTCGGTTTCTGACTAACCAAATGTAGCACTTACTTGACCAGACTTCACCTTGAATACCGACGTACTCTTGACGATGTATTGTGGACACTGTTTGAAAATGCAGCAATTCAGCTCATGTCATATTCATAGCAAAAGTCATATTTAATGTTATTGCATCCTTTGATGCATATGAAAGTTATATTGCCATTTAGAAATAACATATGACAATCATATAATCAAAATGGTTTATTTTAAACAATGCCGCGAATGTCTACATCAGACTTCACAGTTAAATTCACAAATCGGTACTGTAAGGTCCACGCGGATACCGCCCCTCCCTCCCTCTCTCTCTCTCTCTCTCTCTCTCTCTCTCTCTCTCTCTCTCTCTCTCTCTCTCTCTCTCTCTCATTGTTGCTTTTAATATTTTGCTGTATGTATGTGTACCATTTAGCACATGTTATACATTTCTACAGGCTGTGTATCAAAGTCGTAGGGGTTGGCTTACATATTACCTCCGGGGCCTATTTCTGAAGGTCATCTGAAAGTCAAATAGCCGAGGTGATCCGAATGGAAGCCACAAACGGAACTATCGATATTAAGATTTAATATAAGGTTTGTTTTAAGTAAATAAAAAAACACACTAACTCTACTATCGGTATATTCTTGTACGAATTAAGTTTACAGGATAAAAATATCAAATAATGATTTAAGAAAATTTACCCGAAGTTTAGGTAACACTATTTTCAAATTTGTGTAATGCAGAGCCTTCATTCAATACAAAATAATAGTATATGTTCATATTTGCCGAACATAGCAATATTAAGTTTATAGGAATGTCACCAATGGTATTTATTCAATCACGACATAGATCTACATGTATAGATCTATGCCTTTTTACTTAATTTACATATGGATGAGTGATGCAGTATTACAGTATGCAAACTCTATATCTTCAAAGGCACCAGTTAACAAAAGATTCAGCGAACGAACAGTTGTGAAAGCGATTTTTTTTTTTTGTAAGCTTATAGCCACAGGCGCCATTGCAAATTTACTGTAGACCATCTGCCGACGAGTGATCTCACATCAGTGTATTTGGAGACGGCCCCCAACAGTACACAATTGCAAGTTATGCCTCGTTTCAGACTGACAACAGAATGCAATGGCTGACGGGCTAACATTTCGCCGAGCTGAAAAAGACTCGGCCGGTATAAGTGAAAATGGTTCGGATTTAGTTGACACAATTCCCCAGGATAGTAAGGATGATACCGTTCATGGCTGTGTGGAAGACAGATTTCGTGTGGACCGGAAAAAGCTCGAGCAAATGCTCCAAGGTAACTTGACAGTTCCACGGCACAAGGGTCCCATTTGCAGAACAGTCCATTAGCAGAATTTACGGAACCCAGTAATTGCATGCCTAATCCAGAAAGCTAATTATTTTTTGATAAAAATGAATCTCTAAAGATAATTATACACCCTTGTATTGGTGAAATAATAAGAGAGGAGCATTATGTTTTGTTATTGTTATCGGTAACATAATTCTCTCGGGGGTCTAAACCGAATCTCAAAATCAATTGAATGACACAGTTGTATTTGAAACTAGATCGATTGTCCTCAAGGTATGGACAATATATCATTTATTGGTAAAATGATTTCAACTTTATGTTTTTTTTAACATGTTTGAAGCTGTAAAAAAATAAACCACATTTCAAGCTGTTACGTTTAACTTTGGCTTTTAATGTAGCCACTAGATAAATATATTCTGCTTTTATTAAACAAGTAATCACTGTTTGCATAGCGCAATACTGTTTTGTAAGTGCAAAATGGGTAGTAGAAAGTGCAGCCTGTCTGGGACTTAAACCATGAACCCATAATATTTATGTATACACACTTAAGCCTAGAATCAAATTAATAAGGTGGTCTATATATATGACACCATGCTGATCTAATGTTTTGATTTTTAAATGTAAACTGAGACTCAACTAACTAAAGTCTGAAATCCTTTTTAGCCTTATGATTGGTTGCACATTAAAATAGACCAATTTGCAATGGTTGTCTTGACTATTTCAGATAAAGTTTGACCCCACAAGCTGGTTTTTAGTGAAACATAATAAATATGTGTCTTTAATCTTGCATAACAGTTGCATCTTTGTGAAATAGTAACAAGAATAACTTAAACACCTGTTTCAGATTTTACTCTCATCTAATGTAAAATAATTGAAAACATGTTCAAAGATTAAGTTATAAATGAAAATTATTTTAATGAAAGTACAGTTTATGTTGCGATTTAATCAGTTATTCTCTTTAAACTTCGTTTAAAAACATGTTTAAATTTTTATACTCTTTGATTTATTAAACGCAAACTATTTAACTACTTTCTGTAAACATGCCATCTGTGAAGAAGTCATTTTTCTTATTCTCATTTTATTTAAAGACAACTTTTAGTTTATTCTAGTTAATAAATGTTCAGACTATGGGAAAGTTTGTGCTAAAACCATCCAATTAACAATTACTTGTTATTTCAAATAGTAATTTATTACAGAGTATCTAAAGTAAACAGATCTGCCATTCATTGCAATCAATCAATCAATCAATCAAACAATAATTGTACTGTTGCTTTTATTGGCAATGTTTCAGTTCACCTTTCCTGTATATATGGTAAGAATGCTTAAGTTGGTGCCCAGATAATTGATCCTCTGACATTTATCTGATAGGCATGGAGCACAGGTTCACATAACTATGTTAGGCACCAGTGACTGAGCTGTGAGAATTGTTGGCTTATAACCCTCCAGCCTATTAGAATACAAGTTCAAGTCCCAGTTTGGAATAAACCCTTTGTGAAAGGAGGTCTCTGAGCTTACCTGTGGATTGTCATATGTTTGTGTTTATAAAATCATATATTTATAAGTCATTTGCAGTTTTCCATACACCAATAATATCTGCATGTCACAGCAATACATTAACAATCATAAAATTGTTTCTGTGGGGATTAACTAAATGCAATGCTAACTTGGACTTTCAAATCGAATAATGCAAATCAGAAATAAACAATACTTTCTTTTGAGAGTCTTCTTCCTATGCTTCCTTTGTCATGGATCTGCAGTAACTGTATGTATGTTTACCAGGAGGCTAGACTGTATGCTACAGCTGTCTGAACACTACCCTGACAGGTGTGTGGACCAATTAATCAGTGATAACAACTTGCAGTGCTTATTCAGCTATGGCCTCATGGACCTGCCTCTGACAGTGAATTTCTTGTTTTGGTTTTGTTTCATTGAGTCAAACCTTATGTTGTTTTTTAGCACAATGCATGCTCATTTGTTTTCTTCCATTGTCATATGAAATAAAAACTGCCAAATAGCAAAGTGTTTGAAATATAGAAATGTTTGTCTTTGCTTGGTTACTAACTCTGCTTTGGGTTTTTTCCTTGCTCTAAAAATTTTTTATTTTTTCCACATCATCTTGATTGGTTGTTGTCTAGATAAAATGATGCAGGGAAAAAAGTGAAAATAAATATGATTTTGTTTAATTAAAATACAGGAGAAACAGTTTTAAATAAATGGTCATAGGGTAGAAGATTTATGTTTAGAATTAACATTATTAAGTTTGCTGTAAAGGTGGTATCGAACAGTTTGGACCAAATGTTTTCCCTTTAAATAGCCAAATAAGTCATTGTTACCTAAAAAGGTCCTTCAAAATGCTGTTCATTAATGCTCTAGATCTGTCTGAACTGGGAAACATAAATCCCTACTCGTCATTGCAAACAGGTATTTTCCATCTGACTCACGCTGTAGTGATAGCTATTTTTAAACTAAGAAAATCATGTGAGTTCACTTTATATCATCATAGGGGTAGTCCGATGATGTCAAGGTCTATTTTTCACAGAGATCACACTTGTGCTTACTTATAAATTTGATAGAATGACCAATAAGAGTGATTTGTTTTGCAATTTGTAGTGTAGTAGATAGGCAGTGTTCCAAATTGTCTAACTTATACTAAAGTACTGAGTTTTTCCAGAAATGTTGTATATATTTCCAGAAACCATGGAAAAATACTGTTACCTGCATTTAATAAAGATAAATTGTCTGATGCTTCCTTCAATATCTATTCACAAACTATCTTACAAAAATTGGAAATCATGAAATATACATTAAATATTTCATCCTTTATTCAGTGCAATAAAAATATATTTAATAGAGGGGAACACTGTAGGCTTGACTATCTTCAAGAACAATTTTTGCAGTGTCCTAAATGGCAAACAAAATGGGAACATTGCTGTATTAGAAAGATATTGGAGGGAAAGAAAAATGCTTTCTCAAACACTTTAATTTTTCAATGCATCAAGATGTTCATATGGATCTTCACTGTAATGAAACCATTTAGATTAAGATTTTTTTATGTTTAATATTCAAGTAAATGTCTGGATATTATGCTAACGAATATATAGTATGCCAAAAAATACATACAAAAAGCGAAAAAGAATTCTGCATGAGAAAAAGATACACAGTGACTTCTGAAAACTTGTTTTCTCACAAGAAAGAGTCAATTGCTATTATTTTGGTCTGCCATATACTTCCTATTTTGAATTGTTTTGTTACATTGTTTCAGTGGAGTATATGTGGTTTAAAATATTGTGTGTTTTCGATGTTATTTTTGTTTTATTTTAACAAAATAACTGCTACAAAGCTTTATACATTACATTATCAAAATATTAATATATGGTACAACCATGCCCATTATGTGTACATGTAGAACTAAAAGGCAATGCCTCTTAAGTGTATTACAATTTTGCAAAGTCTTTCACAAATAATGTTGCTATTATGCTGGACTTTTTGTAATATTGTTACTGGACTGTACAATTGTTTCAAGCCTGCAACATTACTCTTGGTGGATGAGAAATTATATAAATTCTCTCAGGTTGCTGTTAAGGTTTATTAGCCAATATACTGAGTATGTGTACTAGATTGACCTTTGATTGGAGGCTGGCTAGCATGTAAGTTAAGATAACCTGTAGATAAGTGGCTATGTTGGTAGACCCTGCCTAGAACCATGGCAAGGCTCTCAAGATAAGGGAACTTTATCTGATTCCATATATTAATTTTTGAAATATATCCCATTATTTCAAACCAGACCTAACATATTGTATTGTTTTGCCAAGACAGTTCTTACGATGACCAGGACTTCAATGTTTGGATGAAAAATAACAATTTCAGCATGAGAAATACTCATTTGTCTAGAATACACTCGTTGTCTGGGGCTCTAGGAAGGGGACCTGTTACAACCCCTTAGGTAGTCACTACCTCCACTTGCTGATAGGCCCCCACACAGGCATCTGGCAGGGCACTGTGACTCAGACTCTTAAACTGTCTCTGTAATCACAGATCCACCGCATACCAGCTTGGAAAGCTGCATTCATAGTTACAGGATGGTTGAATTTTATGGCCCTCTCTGTTTTCTCTATTTTCTCACTTATCCAGAAGAGGTTGTTGTGTCGTTTTTTCTTCCAAAATCTTTTTTTTTTAAAGTACTTGTTGTAATGGATGTTTATTGTTTCAAAGTGATTAAATAAAATAGTATGAGATGTCAAAACAAATATTATTGAAGGCATTTCTTATCCCCTGCAGAATATATTGTCAGTATGTCTATGTACTAGAGTCATTATGTATTAAGTAACTAGTGGTCCTTTGTGAAATCACAATTCAGTCAGCACTCATTACCGTATTTTGCTGAATATAATCCCCTTGGAATAAACCCCACATAGCCCTTTTTTAATGTTTTTTAAATTTTGTAAATACATACCTCGCAGCGGAATATTCCTCGCACCCTTTGTGCTGATAATTTATGTGTAAAGAAGCCATATTCTAAGGTCAAACATGTGTCAACTGTACCACACCAAGTCTACACAGGTGTTACCTAACACTACAATGCATATATCAATCGATAATCCTTCTCACCTTCTGCTGTAACACAAAAGCTGACCTTTTGTCAGTACAGTGAGAGCTATTTATAAATAATGGGATGGTCCAATATGCTAGGGGTGGTTATTTTGAAGTTAACGCGTAAGTGTTTAATTGGAATTATCAGGGCACAATAGGTTAAAAAATTGCAAAAATTTAATTGCCGTGCAGTGGCATTAGAAAGAATGTAAATTATTGTTTGTTAAGTTTATGTTACCGACAAAAATGACAATTAAAGATGATCGATTGATGTAACTGCGCAACATAAATATCGGCGTGATATGTGTTAAAACAGAAATGCAAATAACATACCATACTGGGTACAGGTATATATTTTTGCCCTAAACAACATCACTTCCAAGTTGCCTTGGCGAAAAAGCTACACTGCTGGCTTAAAGCCTGAAGTAGTTAGCCATGCGAAAGAGAACGGAAATCGGCCCGTCGCCCGCTGTTCTAGTTTGCAATTTATTAATTAAAATTTACATTACAAATCTATTTTCGTCTTTTACACAGTCCCAGCTAAAGTCCCCGCTAATGTACATAACTGAAAAAAGTCACATAAAGCATCGAGACCGAGTGTATATTCTTGCATGCAAAATAGTTAGAAACCACCATCCTATGCTCGAAACTGTTCACGTTACGCTTGGAGACGAAAGTGATTGGGAATTTTAGTGAGATGGTCCTTAATTCTGACCCCAGTATCCTTTAGTCCTTAATTCTGACCCCAGTTTGCTGTAAATGTCCTCTGCAAAGAATATTATTAAACGGAAGGTCATACTTTTAAGCGGCAAAAAGGTTAAGGAGTGGCAGCTGACAAAAATTGGATAACCTGTACTGGATTATGCACCACAGGCCGCCATCTTGAGAAAAAAATTTGCGAGCTATATTCTGCAAAATACGGTATTTTGAATTCCTAGGGGTTGCGGAAAATGCTTCAAGGTACCAAGAATTTGATACTTCCAAAGGAGGTGATATTATAAATCAGCCTTCAATATAAAACCCTCATGTACAAGCATTTCTTACCTGGAGTTAATTTTGGCAACTCATTTATCTCTTGGTAAATTATGTTATGAACAGCATATTGATAATAAATATTTGTTGTACTGCAAGATATCATATTTGTTTCATTTAAGAATACACATAACTTAAATCAATCTGGCAATTTACAATCAAGATAGTTGAAGATATATTAAAACTGCTGACATAAGCAAGGGAATTTCTGAAGCTGTTTGTTAGCCCCAAAATAAACAAAATATTCTTTAAGTTTATTTTTTTAAAACCTTTTTTATAAACAACAAAGCATTTAAAGTCACTAAAGTGCTACCTGTGTCATTCATTGATCCTTATCAGTATTTGTCATTGCCAATGACCAATCAACAGAGTAAAAGGAGTGAAAGATTGCAAATACATTACTTTTAAATAAACCTGACATGAATACATTGTAATACGGAGCATTGTACCAGATATTCGCTGTGAAATTGCATCTTAAAAATTATAATATATTGAGAAAGAAAAAGTAAGGAAAAAATATAGGTCTTACAAAATTTTGTTGATATAACCTGAATTTTTGGGTAAGCGTTTTGGAGATAGCAAATGTTGACTATATTCCATCATCATAATTTAAAGCAAAAGTCATTTCCACACTTTTAGTTAAAATTTAATCCAATTAAATGCATAAGTTTCAACAAGGTTTACACTTTATTAGCAGTGAATATTAATATGACAGTTTTTCTTGTTCCTTAAAATGTTTGTAAGATTATATAACAAATAAACAAATATTAATCAGCCAGAAATTAGAAGCATATTGTTTAAAAAAGTAATACTAGATGTAAGTACTAGTATATTGAAGTAGTCAGTCTTTAGAGACATTAATTTTAAAAAATGTACATCTATGTTTTCTTGATCACATAAAATAGTTGAAGCGCCTATATCGCAGCGCTAGAAAAAACAAAATTGGACTAAACTTGTGTGCCTGTCAGTAACAAAATTGGAAGCCTTTAGTTTTTTTGCCAGCTGATTTCATATCAGTGAATTTATGAATATGACAGAGAAGCAATAACAGGTATAAAGAGGAGAAGTAATCACTTTCTCAGATGTTCAGATACTTCCTATTCTTGTATTAGGCAGATACAGGAGAAATAAGATAGCAGATACATAGCATTCTTGCTCCAGAACACTGAAGTAGTGTTAAATATAGATACTGATACTCTGTATTTTTATTTTTTTATATTTTTATAAAACAACCCTCTGCAAGATCAGAAACTGCTTTTTGCAAGAGGTAAAGTGCAAGGCAAGAATTTTAGCAATGCTGACATGTCTAACTACAGCTGATTCTCTTTATTCATAGATGCTAATACCAGTATTTTGATATGTGTTGCTGATATGTCTAACAGCTGAAGATATTCAAAGATGGCAATACCAGTATTTTGACATGGGTTGCTGATGTGTCTAACTACAGCTGATTCTCTTTGTTCACAGATGGCAATATTTTCACATGGGTTACATGGGTAAATTTGTTGTGATATTACTTCATCCAACACATTCTTTTCCTTGACAAAAATGAAAAAGTTCAAAGAAAGACCTATGATTGCTCTTTTTACAAAAATGATGTTTGACTAGTAAATGAGGCCTATATTAACTAAAGCATTTAACCACATTATGACATGTTTCAAGGACAAATATTGAGTTCTTACTGAAAATCCAGTCACCATTGACCTCTTTTGAATTTGAAATGACTTGCAAGTTATGTTCCTCATACCCTTTTTGAAGACTGTTTCCTGTGCACTAAAAACTAAGGTCACTAGTCAGAATTAGAAATAAAATACCACCTTTAGCCCAACAAAGTAATGCCAATTCATGATCATTGATGATTTTCACACTCTGTTAGACAAAGAAAGATTATACATGACCTCAGTGACTGTTTTGTTTGTAAGCAATGACAATGGGGCACTTGGAAGTGGCAAAAGTCAGTGGTATTCTAATATGCTACTGAAATTACAATAATTTAAACACCCATGTAGTATTGCATTCCAGCTTGACACTGTACATGATTCCTTAACTTTACTTTACACAGGGAGGTCAAAGGTTATATGGTGCACTCAGAAAAAGAATCTATATGGTGCACTCAGAAAACAACACCACCAGAAATGTGTACCTTTTTAATTCTTTTACTTGGTATTTCGAACATTATTTTCTGATGGATGGATGAGGTAATTGAGTCGCTAGACCATATAATTGTGTGGTGCTATAATATGGCAGTTGGATGAGTCTACAATAAAATCTTGAAGACTAGAGAAGCCAATGAGAAAATGAAGTCTTTTCAGTATTTCTTGTTTAATTGGCTTTGTTCTTCTTGTTATTTTTCAGTGCCACTGTTCACAGTTCTTTTTGCCTGTATATTAATCTTAATTCATGTGTTGATTCTTCAGAGAAGCTATATTTTTCCTGTGAGTTTGTGTCACCACCTTGTTCTTTTAGTGTTTTGTTACAAGTTTTCAAATAAGTCGTATCTCTGCCACATGCTAAGGGTTTTACTTTCAGATATCAAAATACTAATATATAAGGCTATGCTTTTGAAAATTTAAATGCGTTTCTATATTCACATGCATGTGAAAAATATGGCAGTCATGATTACTTCTATAACCAAACCTACAAAATTCTTTTATACAAAAGGAAGAAATTAGGTTGAAAGCTATACGACTTTTAGGAACATGTAAATCTCAAAATGCAGAAAGGTAGGCTCATTTACACTTTCTAAAGAAAGAAGTTTATCATGTTGACACTTAAGATCTTCTGATATTATTATGACTTCTTCTTTTGCATTGAAACTGTCAAATTTTGATTTATAGATGGCTCAACTTTATCAATTTCTACATCATTTATATTCTGCTGAATTCTCTTTGTGTTTCACTAGAATGTTGAATGGTGAATGCTCTTAATTTCTTCCAGAGGATATTTGGAGGGGCTAGGGTGGGGCTGAGGCATTTTTGGACCAAGTTATATAGGTCATAAGACCTTAATCTCTTCATTATTGATCATTTAGAGATATTTTTACAACTTTTGATGTTTTGAAACAATGAAGGCCCCAAAATAATAATATATTTTGTGTGTACAGTCAAACCTGTATTAAAAGACCACCCTTGGGACAGGGTAAAAGTGGTCTCTTAAGACAGGTGGTCTCTTAATGCAGCATGGTTACTTTTTGTGAGAACCACACTTGAAATTTATAAATTGTGTTGTATAAGCAAAAAGTAGAGAAAGCAATAACATCAATATATTTTATTAGTGTGACAGAACAGTAAGGCATGTAAAGGTCAACTGATGTCTATAAAAAATAAATAAGCACATTAATATGTTTATCAAATATTATGTTTGTGCAGTTTGTATTGTGTACATTCCTCCTGGATTTTCACAGTCAGTATGTATTTTGTGCTAAATCTTGTAATAAAATTAGTATGTAATTAAGATATACACTACATTGTACATGTTATCAAATTGCAAACAGTTCCAAAATTATCACTTAGCACTGAAACAATTATGAATGGTAGTTTGTTTCACATATGATCTCATTCACATGTCAATAAGAATGTGACACTGGCACTTGACATCTGATCGCATCCAAAAACCAACGATAACACAAGTTGTACAGCGAGTCATTTTGAGTTGAACGTTTGACTCGTTTCACTTCCGAACTTCCATGTTCATATTTGTCCATTATTTCACGTTCTCGTTTTGCAATGTTCTGAATCTGCGTTTTTTCCGACACCAAGCTCAGATGCAACAGAATGACAACTTTTCCCACTGTCCAAAAGTTTGACAACTTGGACACGATCGTCTAGTGTAAGGCACGTTCGTTTAGACATGTTGATGCGTTATGCAATGAAGAACAACTGTTCCAGATATTCTATTACATTACAGTATCCAATTGCAGTTTGCGTTTTATAATTGTATGTTTCAAGTTTTTAGCAAGCAAATCAATTTATCATAATTTATATAACTTTGATTTACCTTTAAAGAAACCGAAGTCGGAACATGATAAATAAGTGTCAATACGAGCGGTAATAGGGCACACTTGATTAGGTGTGAATCAAACGGGGGCTTGATGTGTACATCGACCCAGTGACATTACATAATTTCCCAGTTTGACACGGCCGATTGAAGTGATTAGCAAAGAAGGGCAAACATGTCAATTAATTGCTTATTGTGTGGTCGTAACTAATGTGCGAGTGGATTAACGCGGTCGCCTATTAGGGGATAATTATTAGGGGATAATTAAAGCATGTTTGACATGTTTATGTGCGGTCGCTGGTCCCAGTTCAAAGTTGGGCGCTTATTACATTACAATTACATAATAAATATGATCGGCGGCTTTAAAGTGGTCGCATAGAGCAGGTGGTCGCCGGTAAGGGGTGGTTGCATGGTCAGGTTTGACTGTTTTTGATTAAGTTGGATGGCTAGAACCACCATTGTACTATAAGCTACCTAAAATAGTTTTCCCACTGAAAACTTTCTCAGATACACTGAACCACCCACTTATACTGTACAATAATCACTGAAATTTGAACATTGTTTTAAATTTCACAACCACTTCCTTAAATATTCTTGCTTGAACAATAAGTTATAATCTGTGGCAGTCAGACTTAGCAATTTGTTGCATAGTGCCTAGAGACCACATGTTATTAATACTTAGTGACTTGGTCACGCTTAGGCAAATAGTATGAATCTAGATCATCTATCTAAGTGCTGTATGTTCAGAGTCAGTTCTTCTTACTAAGTCTGGAGCATCAAGCTGTGACACTTTGCATGTAGATGACTTAGAATTGATTATTAAATAAATATGAAGCATGCCAGAATAAGTCAGATCTATCTTCTTGTGTTATATCTTTAGATATATAGATCTACTGATTATATTATTTTAAATACATTTACTGATGTAATGGCCTTTTGGGGGCTTAATTATGTCTAGGTTGCAGGGTTATTATATCCTGGTAAAAACAAATAGGTCTTAAATCTTGATACAGTAAAATAAACAGACATTGTATTGAACGTTTAATTCTTGGATAAGAACCAGTTTACTTGATCTATACATGAAGCTGGTGTCTAACAATATAACCAGGTGTTTACAACACATTACAAAAGAAGTATATCTCTAGATTAATCACAGGACAGACTTGAACTTTATGTTTTGTTAACAACTTAACCCCAGTTGCTGTAATAGCTTAGGCGTTATAAGGAATAACAAGGGTTGAGCGGTGCTTCTAATTCTTACATGGTGTCAGAAATGGGTCTGCTTGCTGTGTCATGTATCTTGTTCATGGGATGTATTCACATTGAAGACATCACTGTCTTATATGTGCTTCAAGTGAGCATTAGCAGTTTCTCCTAGAATCATTCACAATATAAGTAGTACTTTTACAGCATTAGCAGCATCTGTTGAAAATCAGCTGTATGTTTATGATGTTGACATGAAATTATGAAAACCAGTATTATTTTAAAGCATGATATTATTTTAAAGGCAGCACTATCTACATGTTAGCTGTTTCAAATCAACATATTGCTTGTTGAAGTTTTAACTGTCATTAAGACATTATAGTACATTCTAAAATTTGGTAGAAAAAAGTCTTGTTTTGCTACCTGTTAATATTGTCACATAAAATTATTTAGATGACCTGAAACATACCAAGTATGGCTTTGTAGAGAAATCAAGAATTAAGCAAAAACATTTATCCCAGAATCACATCAGTGAAAGGCTTTTTACTAAATTGCATCAGTCTGAGACATTTTACAAAATCGGGAAATTAAATTTTGAACCCAGTCCAATGAAGAGAGACGTTAATACCGTTACCACTGATCTAGAAATACTAGTTCATAACAAACTTGTTAGGTATTGGATATATAACAATATCATGGAAATCTATGCATTTTGAGGGTAATGATACATTTTACACCCCTCTCTTCAAAGCCACTGCTGCATTTGAAGTCCTTTTTTTATAGTTATGATAAATTTTGGATGAGCTTTCATCTTAGGACTGACAGCCGTAACACAGTACAGCTTGAAAAAAATCTCTGCACCGAGCAGAATTTGAACCCAGCCAATGAAGTGAAAGGAAGTACTGTTATCAAGAGTTGATTCCCAAATGCAGTTGTTAGGTATTGGTTATAGACACAGAGGCATGGAAATTTATGCTTTTTGAGGGTAATGATTCCTGTAACAGAAAGTGTTTGTTTTTTTCGGGGGGGTGGGGGGGGGTATCAATAAAAGTAAATTATGTGTCCTCTGTGCACTAAATGCAATTTAACCTCCACTATTAAAATTTATTTATTGTATTAAAAAATTTTTGACTTGTATTGAAAGTGGACGTCAGGCAATTTTTAGACTTTATGATTAATTCTTTGGCGAAGGGAAAGAAAGCTACCATTTGTTCTTTTCAATGGTAATAAATGGCTGCTCTTGATTTTTTACATTAACTCCAGTTAGTATTTTTAATTAACTTTACAATCAAAAAGTCTTTATATTTCATTCAAGTGTGTATTTGTTGTGTGTCCACTTCAAACATGGGTATGAGTGATCTTTTTGGTATTCCCAATAATTAAGTTAAAAAGTTCTCAACGTCTAGCTGTATGTGTACACTTTCGTACAAGCAAACACTTGAGTGAGCCATGTTTGCTCTGTTAAAAAGGTTTTGTCTACAGTTAAGCCATTTAGGCATTGATTGTATAGTTAAGGGTTGGAAAAGAAAAGGCTCCTGATAAAACTGAGGATTGTGACTGGGTCGGAAATAGTTGTCACTTTGTGAGATAACAGTCAAAGCCTGGATGTGTTGACAGCATGTCCGATGATTCATGTATGATATCACCAGCAGGTTGATAGCCCATATCCTGCTATGTATGTTCATCGCTGACAATAAACGATTAGTTATTTGCTACTAACTTTGTTCTACGAGAACTAGTTATATTGTAAGAGTTCTGCAGTAAATAATACATATCCTGCTCCAGCCGCTGCCTAAGGGTGCTTGCTGGTCTGGATCTACACTGTTTGCATAAGCCTGATCAATTTCTGCTTAGTAGTTTGAGAGTTGCTATTAACCTGGTCTCTCTGAAAGGATTACTGCAACATGTTCTTAACATGTCTAATTCCTGAGGAAAGTGGCTAACTCTTAGCCGCTATAATTTTTAATAACCCATACTAAATTTTTACTTATTGGCTAATTATTCAGCAGCAAATAGTGTAGATCTAGATCAAACAGCTTCCAGGGAGTTGGCTGATCTAGATCTGCACATTTTTTTTATTTTTATATTTTTTTATTTTTTTTCCTTACCAACAGTGTTACAGCTATCTGCCATTGGTTTTTAACATAGTAATTATGGTTTTCACTTATAATGGCTGATATTGTGCTGCATTCTCTGATACCTAACCTGAATGGGGCGCACTTGGTCGAGCGAACAGAGTTGCTATCTTGCAACTCCTCAGTCATTTGTCATGGGATTTGAGTCCTGGTGGTAGCAAGAATTTTCATTCGACAAGGTTTTTCAACTAACTTGCAGTACCCCGAAGTCGGGGGTCTTCCTCCACTAATAATTATCTGGACAGTGCCAATATGACCATAATTGTGTCAGTGTGATATAACACAAAAACAAACAAAATAAAACGTACCTGATATCCTATGACATGGTTCTATTGTTGTGCTGCATTCCATGTAATAACTTCCTCAGGTACTATGATATGAGTCCATTGTTGTGCTGCATTCCCTGTGATGCCATCCTGAGGTTCTTTGACATGGTTCCATTGTTGTGCTGCATTTCCTATGATGCCATCCTAAGTTCCTATGACATCGTTCCATTGTTGTGCTGCATTTCCTATGATGCCATCTTGAGGTCCTATGACATTGTTCCATTGTTGTGCTGCATTCCCTGTGATGCCATCCTGAGGTCCTTTGACATGGTTCCATTGTTGTGCTGCATTCCCTGTGATGCCATTCTGATGTCCTATGACATGGTTCCATTGTTCTGCTGCATTCCCTATGATGCCATCTTGAGGTCCTATGACATGGTTTCATTGTTGTGCTGCATTCCCTATGATGCCATCCTGAGGTCCTATGACATGGTTGCATTGTTGTGCTGCATTCCCTATGATGCTATCCTGAGGTCCTTTGACATTATTCCATTGTTGTGCTGCATTCCCTGTGATGCCATCTTGAGGTCCTATGACATTGTTCCATTGTTGTGCTGCATTCCCTATGATGCCATTCTGATGTCCTATGACATGGTTCCATTGTTCTGCTGCATTCCCTTTGATGCCATCTTGAGGTCCTATGACATGGTTTCATTGTTGTGCTGCCTTTCCTATGATGCCATCATGAGGTCCTATGACATGGTTGCATTGTTGTGCTGCACTCCCTATGATGCCATCCTGAGGTCCTATGACATCATTCCATTGTTGTGCTGCATTCCCTATAATGCCATCTTGAGGTCCTATGACATTGTTCCATTGTTGTGCTGCATTCCCTATGATGCCATCTTGAGGTCCTATGACATCGATCCATTGTTGTGCTGCATTCCCTGTGATGCCATCCTGATGTCCTATGACATGGTGTCATTGTTGTGCTGCATTCCCTGTGATGCCATCCTGAGGTCCTATGACATGGTTCCATTGTTGTGCTGCATTCCCTGTGATGCCATCTTGAGGTCCTATGACATCGATCCATTGTTGTGCTGCATTCCCTGTGATGCCATCCTGAGGTCTTATGACATGGTTCTATTGTTGTGCTGCATTTCCAATGATGCCATCCTGAGGTCCTATGACATTGTTCCATTGTTGTGCTGCATTCCCTGTGATGCCATCCTGAGGTCCTATGACATGGTTCCATTGTTGTGCTGCATTCCCTATGATGCCATCCTAAGGTCCTATGACATCATTCCATTGTTGTGCTGCATTCCCTGTGATGCCATCCTGAGGTCTTATGACATGGTTCTATTGTTGTGCTGCATTTCCTATGATGCCATCCTGAGGTCCTATGACATCGTTCCATTGTTGTGCTGCATTCCCTGTGATGCCATCCTGAGGTCCTATGACATGGTTGCATTGTTGTGCTGCATTCCCTATGATGCCATCCTGAGGTCCTATGCCATCATTCCATTGTTGTGCTGCATTCCCAGTGATACCTTTGGAGATCCTATGACATGACATTTTGTCCCTTGTTACAAAGTTGTAAACAAACCAATTGAAAAAACAGTCAAAACATTAGAAAAATGAGTAAACAAATTTATGTTTTTATTTTTTCTAATTATGGTATGCTTAATGCCTTTGAAATAATCTTCATTTAGTAATGAAGGATTTAATGTTAACCAGTTAATACCCATGTTACTGTCTTATCAGATCAATCAGATCAACCCAACATTACATTCCCTACCCTTATTTCCTCTTTCTGCAGGCAGTAACTTTACAAATCTTTGATAATTTATTTTCAAGTGGCCGGTAATGGGTGCAAATAATCAGTTTTTGATTTTATCACCTACTCCCCTTGTCTTGAATTTCAGTATATCCTTTTTTTGCAACCATTAGGTAGATGTGCTATCTGGTTTAATATTGTCATATTAATGCCATGTGTTTGACCTTGTTCTTATAGCCATGTCAATCTTATAGAAAATAAATTCTATTGAGGTTTTTTTTTTTTTAATTTACTAAAGTGGAATCTTGATAATACAGTACCTGACTCAGTCTTACCTTTGAAAAAGATATTACTATACACTACTATATTTTGAAATGCAAGTGTAGGATATTTTCAACAATTTAGCGTCACATTTGGTAAAGGGTAGAGAGAGACCTGGAGTCTCAGGTCCTTTGTCAGATGATAGAACGTTATTGAAATTTGTAATAGTCAAATTATCTGATCAAGATCTTTTCTTTTTGCTCTATGTACTATTTGCTCTTGTTTTTATCCAATTACTTAGAATTTACTTAAAGTTAAAATAAGTCCTCAACTTGTAAGGTTCAGTGAAGTTTATCACTCACACAAGCTAAGACTGTTTTTAGTTATTAAGCTTTCCCACTACCTTGGGGTGCATCAGTGGTTCTACCCAAGCAAGTATCTACTCCCTCTAATTATAGCTGTAAACTTGAAAAATGGTGTTGACTGTAAATTAAATTTAAAGCCAAAAATATGCATAAAAGTTTTCATTAATCTTGTTGTGTAAAAGCTATTTTAATCTATAACAAGATGTGAAGGTGTTCCTATCTGCTGTATAAAGAACCCCTTTTGTTAAAAAGATTGATAAGTATGTAAGAACAGCCAAGTACCTACAGGCATGTATTTTTTACCCCCTGTCACTTCCAGTGTATAAATCAAATTTATCATAATTGCTTTTAGTTTGTGTCTTTTATTCATTGAAAAATGTTCACAATATATTTCCCTTTTTTGTGAAATTGATTGTCATTGCTCAGGAAAAAAAAAGAAAGTTCCCTTATACCAGCCTTTAAAGGTGGCAGGTGCCTATGTCTAATACATGTAACAATATCGGACCCCTGTTAGGGGTATTTGTGCATAATTTCTGTAGAAAGACGTATTAGTCTAAGTTTTGACGATTTCCAACTGTATCTCAATTTTGGGTCAGTAAAACTCATGAATCAACACTTAAAATGTTCATTCTTTTCAAATCTATATGTAAGAAAGATTGGGATATTTGCTAAAAATAGACATCGACATCACGGCGGATGACATAAATGAGCTAAAACATTAGTGGTCATGACGTTGTCTTAGTTTAAAAATAGCTAACTGTGCAGCTTGGCTTAGATAGGAAATACATGTTTGTAATGACGATTATGGTGTTATAGTACACTTTAAAGACGTGCAGGACATCAATTAACAGCATATTGTGAGATCTGTTCAGGTAACATTAGTTTATGAAGATGTTTAATGAAAATATTTTTGGTCCAAACTGTCGGATACCACCTTTAAAGGTAATTGTGACAGAATTAAAAATGCTTGTAATTAAGTTATATTTCTGCAAATTTACATTCTTCTATTCCTATAGTTAAATTTTTAAATTACTATGTCTAAATATCTAACAATATAATTATTCATTCTGTTACTTTGAAATAAAAAACTTGTAAGTGTATGCAACTGTAGAACAAGGTTTATAGGTTTTGTCCCTTGTATTCAGTTCTTTGATTAAACAAATACTCTCAGTTTGCTATGACTGCAGTGCATTTGATATCTGTCTTCTTCGAAGTATAAATTGTAATTATTGACTCATTCAGTGCCTTGTAAGTGGCAGATTTCAGATTCAGTGCCTGGCCCAGTCCTTCCATAGTCTTAAAAATGACACTTTAGTGTACCAGGAACCTGTTGGCTATAAAATGTTTCATTAGGTATTCAGAAAAGTCACAATGAAACAGTCATGACCAAATCGGCTAAGTCCAGTTAATAATGGTAGTCTAAGAGTCCAAACAATGTCTGGCAAGTGAACTGGCATTCAATAAGTCACATGGAAGACTTCCCTTCAGGACAGATCTTACCCCAAAAATAACTTGAACCCACACCTTGAGGGGCTAAGGAGTTTAAGGTCATGACCCTTTCTCTGCATCCCCAATCAGAAAATTGTTAACAAATAATGTAATATGTCATGAGTTCCCAGGAAATGACAGCACTGTTTAGGCAGCACTATAGAGGGATACCTTCTTCATGCATATGACAGCTTAGTTTCTCATTGTTTAAAAGAATGATGAAGAATGGTCTCGGACTTGAGCTTAATGCTTCATCAGCTGGATCTGAGGTTCTTGTCCTCATACTCAGGCTCAAAGGTCAAGAACCATAGAGCCAGTTATAGCACCAGTTGGAACATATAAGTCTGTGCCTGGTGAAGTAAGTTCACACTATCTCTGGCCAGCACCTTGTGCTGTAGAGGTAAATATTTACAGATTTTACACAACTGCTTCAATTATTGCCCCCTGGTATTGACATACATTTCAAACTTGTCTATTACTGTTGACATTAGCAGAAATTTTGGGGTCAAGCTTTTTCATTAGAGGATATTGAAAACTCCTAGGTAAATAGGTAATGGACAGCATATAGAAAAAAAGTCGATCCGGCTAAACCACAATAGATAGCTGGATATTTGTGTGTATTTGTCATGAGTGTTCAGACATGTTAGGTTGATTTTTTCTATTTTTTCATGGGCATGTGTAATAAATCATTCCACGTTGGTAAAAAATTATTTTCAGCAGTTAAACTTTCTTACCCTTGGTTTATAACCATACTCAGTTTTGTTTATTTACATACAATTTCATGCATAAATGAACAATACATTCAGATAGAAAAAAAAACACCTTAAGAATGTCAAAAGCAAACAGGGTGGATCTTGATCATATAGCTCCAAGCCTGATCTACACAATTTTGCCTAAGCCTCCTCAGTTGTATTTGTAGGCTAGGAGAATTCAACCTGTTCCCAGTCAATGGATTGTGCTTTATGTGTAGTTAACTACTGCAGGGTATTCTGTAGTTGATCATTATTAAACTGCTGCAGGTGTTTGATTGTTGTCATTTAAAAATAAATGAAAATATGCCTCCCTATCACCTAATTGACACCACTAATGCATTTTAGACAGTAAATTGTCAGCGCATTCAGTTTGCCAAGATGTGTTCATCCGCCCCTTTGTGAAGGTTTTCTGAAGATTTTATAAGCTTTATCATAACAGGCCTAGATTGTGTGCAGTTTCTATCAATTGTTCATTTGAGGAGATGGCTCACAAAATATGTTTTTGCATTCATGTTCTATATTCTTCATGCTGTTTTTAGTAGTCTTTTCAACAGCTTGTTGTTAAGTATTTCTTTCATAATTCAGTTTACATTGTAGTTTGTTCCAAATTCCTCAAGCTGTTTTTAAGATTTCTTTGTAAATTGCTGTTTTATTTCTGTTGGACAGATTGTGTAAATTGTGGTTCAAAATAGGTATTTTACATGACAACTATCTTTGAGCAAATGGTTTCCAGGCATCCATTACGAGTCCCATTCGCACTTTTCGTTTTTGAACAGGGTATATGTTGCAGCAGGTATACTGTGATGAACCAAGAAAAATTTTGTAAATGAAATGGTTGCAGTCCCAAGGTTGTTACACCTGTTAAGAAGCAGGCGGTTCCAATTTTGAGCCCAGTCAAACACGGTTAATTAACTGTTTCACACAGTGTCTTTTTTTCTTTAGCACCATAGGTTCCTGGTAGATCCCAATGCAGTCTCCAGTTGCTTGGTTCTGAGCTGGTTCTCTCTCGAAGACAGCTGACAGTAATGTTACACCATGTATACCCAGGTTGTGCAAAAAGTGTCAAGCCTAAAGGTTGTCAATTGATTTGATCATTTATTTATTTATTGGGTTTATCGTCCCACCAACAGTATTTCAGTTATCAGGAGACGATGTCCACTTGAAGCAGATATAGTGCTGCCTTCACTGTGTATAGCATGCCATGAACACCTGGCATGATACCACACCCAGTCACATTATCCTGACACCGGGCCAATCAGTCGTGGAACTACCCTTATATTTGCTTGAGCGTTAGCAAGGGAGCTATACCACTACCATTTTTAACGACTTTGTTATGTCTCGGCCCGGGATCGAACCAGTCAATCAGAATCAGTTTTTAACACCAAAAGGGTCATATTATAGTATGGCATGTGCTTTGCTAATAACTCCTGTATAAGTCATCATAGTATCTTTATACATACAGGAATGATACATATTGCTAGTGCACACAAGTGAGATAACACAAAATGCATTGGTCACTGAACCATGTTTTTATGGGGAGTTTGAGAAGGCGGCGGGGCTGATTCTCCTGTGTATGAGAATTCCTAATTTTAACAAGTTATAACTACTGTGTCTGTCACTTTCTATTACACCTGAGTTTGCCATATGACTACTTTTGTTCATATAACAACAGTGACTTCTATAGCATAAAAAGCTTCCTTACTGCTGAAAATGTAAATAACATTCACAGAATATCCATGAATGTATAGAAATGGTGACTTGTTCCTTTTCTTGAACTAATTAGTTATTATTTTTGTCTGGTATTAGAATGCAATTAGGTAAATTATTGTAGATAATCTGTCAAGACTACCAGAAGGACACCATCTTAAAGGAGTCTATAGTTCTATCTTAAATGCTGAATTGTAGTTATTTGGTCTGATATTAGAACACTGCAAGGTAAGTCAGTGCAGGTATCATTGACATCTTTCAAATAGAAAGCAGTACAAAAATTCCACTTCTGCACAATTTTTACCTTTCTTTTGAAAGTATGAAAAGAGTACCAAAATTCTACACTCTGCTCGTCTGTTTTGCTGAAATTCTTTTAATTTTTATGTAGACGTGACAAGTTGCTCCAAGCTGCTTCTGTTGATAAGGCTGGTTCCACTCTCTGCAGTGGTAACACAATATGATTGGGCATGGTGGTACTGGGTAGGTAGCAGGGAACCAGCTGATTGTATCGCAGCCCTCAGTGCTCTGTGCTTCTCTTTCATGCAGTCTTAGATAGGATCAGGACAAATATTATGCTCGCTATCTCAATGACGCCATGTTTGACAGACATGTTTTTAGCAGTTACAATTCAGGGTAGAGTCTATTGACCCTAATAAATATTTGGCATTGGTGCATGTCATGAACTGATCTTTTTTGTTTTGTTTATTTGTACTCTGAAGAACCGGATATTTAAAGGCTGTATATTATTTAAATATTAAAGGTGATTTGAAGAAATGTTGTACCAAAAAATTAGTATGAGAAGGTCCCTATAGCTAAAATTGCTCAACAAAGTTAGTCTGGTCATTATAGTAGCTATTATTAGTTAATGAGAACCCTAAACACATATAGGATATTTGAGGAGAACCAACCACTCAAAGCAGGTCAGCTTAAAAAACTTCAATATTTTATCCAAACAGGTGCATAGTGATAAGAAGTCAGCTACTAAATGTTAAGTCAAGGGCGCATCATGTAGAAAACTTTGAATCAATAAAAAACCTATTGTGATAAACTGAGATCATCCCAGTGTATGAGCATATCAGTACCCTCATGCATTCGGTTTAAAACTATCATTTTCTTTGAGTAACCTAGAAGTCCATGCATTTCCTACTGACAGAACCAATGTCATGAAGAGGGTATGCTTATATACAATGTGAATGGAAAATATAGGATATATGTAAGCTTGCAGGTCTTATTTTTTCATCTCAAGTCCATTTTGTCATGTTCGTTTGTTTTAGTGTATTTGTTATCCTGAGCTGTTTAACCTAATCAATCAATAAAGATCACTTCATAGCACAATAAGAAGACTATTGCGTGTTGATTGACTGATTGCAGATTGTTTTGCTAGTCAACTCTGGTGGACATAATGCTAACAGTGGAACAAAGCGGATAGAAAAATAGGCAGGGGACATTTAGTTTAGACCTTGGCACATTTACACATTTGTCTGTATGTTTAATGTCCATCTGATCAAAGTTGTTTAGTACAAACTGTAGTACCTTCCATATAGAAAATAAACAACTAATTAACCTTCTTATTTAACTGTTGTAGAGAAAAAAGAACACCTTATGTCATGTCTAGGCTAGCATTTTTTCTTGTCAACTACCTTCTGTTTTATTACATATGTTGTATGATTTCAAGCATCAAAAAGCATTAACAAATGGTGCAGTACATTTCAAACTAGGCTAGTTGAAAAGAAACATAAAAAGGAAACTTAAAGCAGTACGTGTTCTTGCAATTAAACAATTGAATACTGCAGGTGGAAATGGCACAAACAATTATAGAACTCTTTTACTATAATAAACTTTCAGCTGTAAAATTCTTCATAAATTCTATCAATTCTTTTTTTTTCCTCTTATGGTGTAGAAACATGTAAGTGACACAGCCAGGACAGTTTAGCACAATACTTTGGTTAAGCTTTCATCTGTTGTATACAGTTATTACCACCCTCAGAGTGTTGATACTTTTGTTTCGTATTTGAGTCACAAGCAGATTATAGAGTTTAATGAGGGTTTTACAACTTATCTGTAATGATCAGGTTTCTGCTAGGCTTACTTCAGGTACTTTTCACTGTAGAGAGTACATACTACTTCATAGAGCTTTATAATTATTTTGCACTCACATACCCATGACCTTCCCTATTCAAACAGTTTAGGCAGGTCAAACTATTTAAAAACTAAAACTGAATAGTATCGATCCAAATAGGTAGTTACTATTTTAAGTGACATTTTTTGTAAAGTTATTTTCTGTGGAAAGTGTTCGATAAAGACAGCTATAATGTGCCTGTTCAGCCGTGCTTTGTAATACTCTACCACTTTATATAGTCAACAATGCTTCTTCATTCCCATCACCCCTACCTCTCTACACTCCTACTCCTCCTCATCAGGATATTTACTATTAAGACCCAGAATATATTTCTCATCAGTACTCATAATATAGTGTCACTGCAACTTTCTTTGCAAGGTTATTATTAATTACATGGACATATTCCTGCAACAGGCACACAGACAACAATTTCATTGTCACTGCAACTTTCTTTGCAAGGTTATTATTTATTACATTGACATATCCCTGCAACAGGCTCACAGACAAGAATGTCATGATCACTGCAACTTTCTTTGATAGGTTATTATTAATTACATTGACATATCCCTGCAACAGGCTCACAGACAAGAATGTCATGATCAGTGCAACTTTCTTTGTAAGGTTATTATTTATTACATTGACATATCCCTGCAACAGGCTCACAGACAAGAATGTCATGATCACTGCAACTTTCTTTGTAAGGTTATTATTTATTACATTGACATATCCCTGCAACACGCTCACAGACAAGAATGTCATGATCACTGCAACTTTCTTTGCAAGGTTATTATTTATTACATTGACATATCCCTGCAACAGGCTCACAGACAAGAATGTCATGATCACTGCAACTTTCTTTGCAAGGTTATTATTTATTACATTGACATATCCCTGCAACAGGCTCACAGACAAGAATGTCATGATCACTGCAACTTTCTTTGAAAGGTTATTATTTATTACATTGACATATCCCTGCAACACGCTCACAGACAACAATGTCATTGTCACTGCAACTTTCTTTGCAAGGTTATTATTTATTACATTGACATATCCCTGCAACAGGCTCACAGACAAGAATGTCATGATCACTGCAACTTTTTTTGCAAGGTTATTATTTATTACATTGACATATCCCTGCAACACGCTCACAGACAACAATGTCATGATCACTGCAACTTTTTTTGCAAGGTTAATATTTATTACATTGACATATTCCTGCAACAGGCTCACAGACAAGAATGTCATTGTCACTGCAACTTTTTTTGCAAGGTTATTATTTATTACATTGACATATCCCTGCAACAGGCTCACAGACAAGAATTTCATGATCACTGCAACATTTTTGCAAAAGTTATTATTTATTACATTGACATATCCCTGCAACAGGCTCACAGACAAGAATGTCATGATCACTGCAACTTTTTTTGCAAGGTTAATATTTATTGCATTGACATATTCCTGCAACAGGCTCACAGACAACAATGTCATGATCACTGCAACTTTTTTTGCAAGGTTAATATTTATTGCATTGACATATCCCTGCAACAGGCTCACAGACAAGAATGTCATGATCACTGCAACTTTCTTTGCAAGGTTATTATTTATTACATTGACATATCCCTGCAACAGGCTCACAGACAAGAATGTCATGATCACTGCAACTTTCTTTGCAAGGTTATTATTTATTACATTGGCATATCCCTGCAACAGGCTCACAGACAAGAATGTCATGATCACTGCAACTTTCTTTGCAAGGTTATTATTTATTACATTGACATATCCCTGCAACAGGCTCACAGACAAGAATGTCATGATCACTGCAACTTTCTTTGCAAGGTTATTATTTATTACATTGACATATCCCTGCAACACGCTCACAGACAAGAATGTTATTGTCACTGCAACTTTCTTTGCAAGGTTATTATTACATTGACATATCCCTGCAACAGGCTCACAGACAAGAATGTCATTGTCACTGCAACTTTCTTTGCAAGGTTATTATTTATTACATTGACATATCCCTGCAACAGGCTCACAGACAAGAATGTCATGATCACTGCAACTTTCTTTGCAAGGTTATTATTTATTACATTGACATATCCAAGCAACATGCTCACAGACAAGAATGTCATGATCACTGCAACTTTTTTGCAAAAGTTATTATTTATTACATTGACATATCCCTGCAACAGGCTCACAGACAAGAATGTCATGATCACTGCAACTTTTTTTGCAAGGTTAATATTTATTACATTGGCATATCCCTGCAACAGGCTCACAGACAAGAATGTCATTGATCACTGCAACTTTCTTTGCAAGGTTATTATTTATTACATTGACATATCCCTGCAACAGGCTCACAGACAAGAATGTCATGATCACTGCAACTTTCTTTGCAAAGTTATTATTTATTACATTGACATATCCCTACAACAGGCTCTCAGACAAGAATGTCATGATCACTGCAACTTTCTTTGCAAGGTTATTATTTATTACATTGACATATCCCTGCAACAGGCTCACAGACAAGAATGTCATGATCACTGCAACTTTTTTGCAAAAGTTATTATTTATTACATTGACTTAGCCCTGCAACATGCTCACAGACAAGAATGTCATGATCACTGCAACTTTCTTTGCAAAGTTATTATTTATTACATTGACATATCCCTACAACAGGCTCTCAGACAAGAATGTCATGATCACTGCAACTTTCTTTGCAAGGTTATTATTTATTACATTGACATATCCCTGCAACAGGCTCACAGACAAGAATGTCATGATCACTGCAACTTTCTTTGCAAGGTTAATATTTATTACATTGACATATCCCTGCAACACGCTCACAGACAAGAATGTCATTGTCACTGCAACTTTCTTTGATAGGTTATTATTTATTACTTTGACATATCCCTGCAACAGGCTCACAGACAAGAATGTCATGATCACTGCAACTTTCTTTGCAAGGTTATTATTTATTACTTTGACATATCCCTGCAACACGCTCACAGACAAGAATGTCATTGTCACTGCAACTTTCTTTGCAAGGTTATTATTTATTACATTGACATATCCCTGCAACAGGCTCACAGACAACAATGTCATTGTCACTGCAACTTTCTTTGCAAGGTTATTATTTATTACTTTGACATATCCCTGCAACACGCTCACAGACAACAATGTCATGATCACTGCAACTTTCTTTGCAAGGTTATTATTTATTACTTTGACATATCCCTGCAACACGCTCACAGACAACAATGTCATGATCACTGCAACTTTCTTTGCAAGGTTATTATTTATTACTTTGACATATCCCTGCAACACGCTCACAGACAAGAATGTCATGATCACTGCAACTTTCTTTGTAAGGTTATTATTTATTACATTGACATATCCCTGCAACACGCTCACAGACAACAATGTCATGATCACTGCAACTTTCTTTGCAAGGTTATTATTTATTACTTTGACATATCCCTGCAACACGCTCACAGACAAGAATGTTATTGTCATTGCAACTTTCTTTGCAAGGTTATTATTACATTGACATATCCCTGCAACACGCTCACAGACAAGAATGTCATGATCACTGCAACTTTCTTTGCAAGGTTATTATTTATTTCTTTGACATATATCCCTGCTACTGGCTCACAGACAACAATGTCATGATCACTGCAACTTTCTTCACAAATTATTTATCACATTGACATTACCATAAAATACCTGTCATATTTCACCATCATCATAACTGTTTTGTCATAATTATCGTTCTCACCATTATTTATCATCATGATGACCACTACTATCAGTATTTACAATAAATATCACCTCTCCACTGTCATCATAATCAGCCGCAGCTATACCATTTTCATCATCATCACCACAATTGTCATTATTCTTCATACATGACTTGGTTGGGTTATTTCCCTAGTCACAACATATTATTGACTTGATAGATCCCACATTGAGTGTGCAAACAATCGACCTACACAGAGAGTTTCCGCTCCTTGCGAAAAGATGACGCTCTTCAGAAGATATTACTTTGATCTATTCTTGAGTATAGTGCATCAAATTTGTTTTACCTACTTGTGAGCTGTAATTATTGTCTGAGTTCTTTCTGTTTCTCTGTACGCTGTAGTACACAAGTGTCGTCAGAATTTTATGTAAACTCTTTGATCGCCTTAATTTATCATCATGTTTTTATTGATTTCAGACTTCTCAAAAGACTGCACTCTTGTTTTGTATTTATGAAATATCTGTTATTTACATAAAATAGTTTTTTCTTTTATTTTATCAGATCTAAGTTAGAGCCATGCCACAAATAATTGTGTCCTTTAAAACACCTTATTAAATTTAAAAACAAATCAACAATTGAACAAGAGTGGGATGGCCATGTCAAAATTTAACAAGGTGTGGATCTGCCTCAATAAGATAAGTTTAACACCTTTAAATTGATTTTTGGCACAGCCGTTAGATGGCTATTTTTGTAAGCCTGAGACTGTGATTACAACTTTGTTAAATTGTTTCTTGGCATGGCTGTCTGGAGGTGATGTTTTTTTAACCAAGAAGCCACAAGTTCATGCCCAAATTAAAGACATTATCAGTGCTTTCAGCCATATTTCCTTTCTTTTTTTTTGTCGTGTCCTGATTTATACGCCATTTTGTTGAATAATGTAACATTTTCATCCAGTGTCTTTCTGTTATGATACTTTGCAGCATACATAACAAACAAAAGTTTATGATACAATACATTGGTTGCAAAGCATCCAGTTGTTATCTTTTCATTGTTTAGCATTGTTCTTGAAAATTATTGTATTTGTTGTTGGGATGCTATTTATAACATTCAAGCAGATCAATCTTATGATATTTATAGGAATAGTACACCTACATGGCATAGCGGCCTTATCGAGCTTCTGTTGCTGTTTGAGCAAGGATTAACTAATCTCATGAACAGACTTTCTGCCTTGCCATAAGCAGTTTTTGTTCGATACTTTCTATTCTAGTTGAGTTGATAAACTTGATTTGTTATGGCAAGAGTATTATACATATGTCACATGTTTTCTAAATAAAGCCTACATTGTGGATGCTTATAGGAATTGTGACATTATGATGATTTTAATGTGCTGCCAATATACGGTATTGAGGAGACATTAAAAACTAATAAAACAAGAAAAGTTCATACCTTACTGTGGAGTTTCTCATTTCAGGAATGTTATGGTTGCTAGCATTTTATTCCCCTTTATGTTTGTAACTGATGATATCATTCTGCTTAGCTAATTTGTGTTTCATAAAAAGGTGATTACACAATTTCTGTGTGCTTTTTCTATGTGGCTGCTGGAAGGTAAATGTTGGTTGGTTTAGCATTCCTTATTTCAATATAACAAACACAACTACTTGTAATCAATATATGTTTTACTGACTCAATACATTTGGTTCCTCTTATTGACAGGATCTTTTCTGTGATAAAGTTTTCTGGTCTGATAAAGCAAGTTGAAAATATCAACACATTTCATAATATATAGTGTAATCAATTTTTGCCTCAACAAAGTAGAGGCCTTACGTATTTAACCATTCGGAACATTATTAGCACTGAACTGGGTTGTACCTTAAAAATCATTCACATGTAATCCTTGAGATTAACAAAGCTACAAACAAGACCTTAGAGATACAGTCATGTCCTTGTAAAATCTTGACACAATGCAGGAGGTCTGCTGGTTCTGAGGGTCCATGGGATAAAATAAACATTCACCAAGACTTTTCAGCTATGAAACATGAATAAGTCAGGAATGGGCAAATACTGTAGACCGGCAAATACTGTAGACCCAGATGAGGCAGCTTCTACTGTGGGATCTGACTGACCAGGGTCTACATTATTTGATGCCCAGTCTTTAGTTTTATAATCTAGTTGGAATAACATGTTGTTGTTAGCAAATGACTTAAAGTTGGTATGGAATTTTGAGAAGAAATTTAAGGAAAAAAATAATAAAAGAAATACTTTTCTATACTCTTTAAAGATGATATCCAACAGATTGGCGGTATTGAATACATCCCTGTATTTGGTACATGTACCAACATCTAACCTCTCTTCAGAAGTTTTTTGCATAATTAGGGCATAAACTTATACTTAAGTTTAAGTAAAGGCTGTTAATAACAACCTTAACTGTAAGACTGTACAATTCATGTAATATTTTGCTTTAAATGCCCATTATTTCAAAATCAATAAATCAGCAAAAATGGGATTTCAGCTGAAAATAGGTATCGACTTCATGGCTGATTACCTGGGTGATTATGTAGTTTTATCATAATAGTAAGGGGTTCACATAGTTTACTTCGTTCAAAAATAGCTAACTGTGCAGCGTGGCATGGATAGGAAATACATAATTGTAAAGGCAAGTGGGGTGTTAGGCTTTGTTTTTTACATGGATGGAGGGCACAAATAAATAGCATTTTGCAAGATCTTTTCAAGTAACAATAATTACTTTGGTTGCATGAGATAAACGAAAATGGTCCAAACTGTCAGGTACCAACTTTAACTTTCAAGGATGAATAAATTAGGCATAGGCAAATAGTGTCAATCCAGCTTCTGGGATCTTTAAGATCAGGATCTGCTCTCTTTGATACTAACTCTCAAGAATATCTATTTATGTCACTGGTACCTGCCTTTGCATGCAGTTGTAAGCAACAATTATAGAAAAACTTACTAATCAAAAAATGTAAACAACATAGTTAAGTAAACTAGAAGTTGTATGTCCTAATGCCACCTGAGAGTGGCCTGATACCATGTTGCTGCTGGGCTATTCCCATGCCAGTATAGTTCTCATGCAAACAGGAAGTGCTGTTTTCTTTTCACACAATGTGTGTTTCTAGACTCTAAAATTTAATTAAAGACTAAATGCTCCACCTGCCTTATGAATGAAAGTCCTGGAACCTGACATGCTGACCCAGTTTGATCAAATGCATGCACGATAAACATGGTATTTTTGCATGAAACAATGATCAAAGAGACAAAAAGATGTTCAATCAACAAGATCTGAATTATTTTTAGAGATTTATCTTGTAAAACAACTTTTTTAGTAGTGGATCATATTCATTTAAAATTTAAAATCTTGGGCATTTTCATGAGCCCAGATAAGCAAACTCTACGGGACATTCAGCATTTTTACTATATACTAGTGAAAAAAAGATCAGTTTTGTGTCTGATAATATCCTTTCATCTCTTGACATAATTTGAAAATAGCATTGAAAAGGTCTTGTTGGTTTAATTATGGTGTAGTAAAGGCTGAATGTTAATTTATTTTGTCATTGCACAAATGAAAATGATAATCACGAAAAACACATGGCGTAATTGCTCGAAACATGCGTATAAAGTGCAGATTTTGGTTGCTGTTGTTTACGTAAGGAGACCAATGTGTGTGCAGAAATGGTGAGATCTATGTTTCAAGCTTCAGGGTCTCCAGTATGTTTGGTGCATGTTTTATAATTAGTTCCATGCAGTTTTGTGGTTTTGTATAAACTGTGACTCAAGGGAGGGCTGTCTCAAGCACCAAAAAACAGCACTTTTTTATGCCAGTATTGTTTATTCATTATTTCAGGAGTTTCTTTTTATCTTAACCCATTTAAAATTTTAAGCTGAGAAAACAGGCAATTGTTTGTCATTTGGTTTTAATTTCTTTGTCTCATAAGTTTTGTATAAGAAATAATCCATGTTTTTGTTTGTCCTTTATGTAAACACGTGACTGCTTCAAGGAAAGCTCTTAAAACTAGGTTAATGAATGCTCAAAAAACATATCAAAACAGTGGTTACCAATGATAAAAGTTTATTATATACATGTACATTTTGCAGTTATAATTAATGAAAGAATTTAAGCCAGATAATTAAATATCTTTGCAACATATGCTTAGCTCAAAAGCCATGTTGCTGGAGTGTTTGGCCCAGTGTTTGGATGATGTCACTCTGTATTGCATCCTGTCAATTGCTCATTGCCAGCTATCACAGTGAAGGCAACATCTTAGTTCTTATTGAATGATTGTCACTGAGAGGTTAAACCCAACAAAAACAAAACCAGAACATAGAAAACCAAACAACATGCGCACAAACCACTGCCTATTTTCTGGGTTGTGTGGCTCACAATTCACAATTTTGTAGAGGTTCATACACTGGCAGTACATGTTTTGCTGTCTGAGAATATAAACAACAAAAAACATTTTGTCATATTTTACTGCATTCTGTGGATTGGTGGAAATGATGATGCCTGTTTTGTAATCTTTATCAACTATTCCTCCCTGCAAAAAATAGAACACCCTCAAATTTGTACAATCATTTTCTACAGTTTCAAGTCTTTTGTGTACAATAGTCAAATGAGACAAAAATCAGGCAATACATATTTTGGAATCTGGGTCAAACAGCAAGAAAATATCAGTTGTAGTGAACCTTGTAAAGTCTTTGAATGTACTATCAACCAACATCTCCTTTATGTGCGATGCATGTTTAGGGCAAAACTTACAGCACATGTTGTTCCTTCTGAGTAACACTGGTGAAAGTCTTGTAGAAATGAACTTTGTTTCCTCCGGGAGGGAGAGCAGGTGTGGGTAGGGAACCAACCACAGTTGTCAGCCCTCAACCACCAGTGTGTCTGTTGTTAGCTTTAAGCAATAACCCATACTTATTTTCAGTTATTTGGCTGACAACTGCATGCATAGGTTACAAGTCATATTGATAGAGACTTTGTTGCCAAAAGTGTAGATCATGATCAGAAAATTCCTGCTGAGAGATATGGCTTTAATGGATTGACACTATTTTCATGTACCTTGGTCTGATAAATTGGTGCTAAGCAGGCTGAGTTTAAGACATGATTATGTCTTTGATGTGGTTTAGTGAATGAAACTGTACCAATATTTGATAACTGTTTACTCTACTGTGCCCACTCCTTGGAAGCTGGTAATTGCCATATAATAATGTGGTTAAAAAATAGTGGGATGAATGGCATAGTACTACTGAAGAACTTCTAGAATTTCTTATTATTACAATTTTCATTTTTATGATTATGAGGGCTATTTCTTGGCATTAGATTAACACTTACTATTCCCACCTGTTTATTCATGTTGCTTTAATGCTAGAAAACAACTGTAGGCTACATTTTATGCAAGTATGAACTGTTAAGTAGTATGCATGATTTGCAATGTTCTGGAAAGAAATATTAGTGACCTAGATGAATTAAGGGATACCAGTGGGGGTGTCTTTTTTATGATGATTGACAGGTAAATGTTGAAATATTTGTGAATGTTGCATTTTCTCGACCTAAAATTTTAGACTTTTTAAGAATGCACTTTTTTATAGGTTATATAACAATAAATCTTACAGTGTACGTCATTTGTCATTTCAGGAAATTGGGAGCATAGAGAGGAAGCTGCAGAAGACTTTTTTCAACGGGTGAGTTTGTACCAAAAACTTGTCAAGTATCAATGTTGATAATGTCATTTATTTGGTAATGTCCTCCACACTTCCTCAGAATACAAAGGGAAAGAATATATTCACTGCTTTGTACTTTCTATTTGTCCTTTCAAAGGAGCATAATAATCTCCAAAACTATTTAATGAAATGACTTAAAACTTACTGATTGGATAGATCTTGATGAGAAGAAGTGCGGTGCTTAAGAACCATGACTACCTAAGTTAAATTTTGAGTTATCTTCCTTTGTTTATTTATTCTTGGACTTAGAAACTACTGATTGGTGTTGCTTTAAACATGTTATATAGGTGTCTAGTGAAGAGAAGCAGTGCTTCTGTTAAGAGCTGTCTGATTGGGAACTACACCATTTGGTGCTGAGTCACTTGCAATAGTTCCTGTTATTCTTGCATGTAGTTATTACCACAATGTAAAGATTTGGTATTGGTTATTTATAAATGAAGAAAGCTAAGAAATCCGACGTTACTGTTTGGAACCACTGGGGTTCTGGACTGGTACTGTTCTTAGGTTTGAGGGAGGGATGGGATTTGCCAGCATACTGTGCAGCGACATTTCTATCATTATAGCTCAGGGGCACTTATGAGGTGCCCAGGGACTGAACCCAGTTCATTATACTGCCACCGACGAGTCAGGGGTAATGCTGGCCCATTAGCCCCGAGTGTTAGGAGGAAAGCCACTACTACCAACTTTAAAGTCTTTGGTTTGACCCGGTCGGGGTTCGAACCCGCGACCTCCCGATCCACAAGCCATGCTCTACCAGTTGTGCTTTTGCGGCTGGTCCCTTGGGTTTGAATTTATTTTCTAACAATCATGGTGTTAATATAAAAAAAGTATGAAAGATATTTTCATGGACTGCTTTTTAATGCAACAATATATGCTCTTAAGGGAATAGCATCTTCTCAGGACGGCTTGGAACAGTCTAGTAAGTTTTGTTTCCATTTAGTTATGGTTTGTATTCCATTTTCAAAACCATTTGATACAGCATGATGGGCTTTGGGAACACATATAAAGGTGATGTTTCCGTAACTGGCAGCAGAAGTCAGGAAACAATTCTTTGAATGATAGAATACCTTTGGTTGGAAATCTACAAGATGATAGATTGAAAGAGTTAGGCAAGTTGTTGATCCTATCTTAGTCACGGTGCCCATAACATCATTTGAACCCATTTAAAACCCTGCTTGAGATGGGCTTGTGAAACACATGTGCTCTGAACAAATGAAAACATTATGGCTCATTATGCTGTACAGGTACATTTGGTTTCATTTTTGCATGTTTTCACTTAACCCATTCACCTATACAATTATCAGAGAGACAAATAAAACACCACACTTAATACCAGCTACATATTCTAACCTTCATTATTTGTATTCCATTTTATTGATGATGGATCAGTAGAAGGAACAACATGTGTTTGTAATTAGTCAGCTAATTACTCATATCATTTTTCAAAATGTTTACCTACCGTCAATCAAGATTAATTACCCGTCCAAAACAACATGTTTGAAGCTCTTGAATTACAAATATACTGTGTATTAACATGGCTCCAAGCAGTTTAAAGAAGGAGTAAACTAATAGATGTAAAGCAAAGGAGAAATAATAATAAATGTTAATGACAGGGGAAATAATCCATGATAAGTGGAAGGGGAAAATAATAAATATACTAATAATAAATATATGATAAAGAGAAGATAATATTTGTAAAGGAAATGCTTCATATAAATGTAAATGAAGGAAGAAATAATAAATATAAAGGTAATGGGAAATAGTAAATGTAATCAATAGGGAAATCATAAGTGTAAGTTTAAAAGACCAAATGGAAGGATCCATTGAAGCAATGTTCATGCAAAATATTTATTTTGTAATGCTCTGAAGAATGATGTAGAGGTTTTTTTGAAAGGCAAACAAATCTTGAAGAAGTTCTGAAAAGAAGAGTAATTATCTGCAGCAGTGGTAGTAAAATGACCTGATAAGAAGTAAGCAATAATTATATAGAAAGCAAAAAGAAGGCAACTGGCTGTATGTAAGAGAGTGTGTTGGTACTTGGGATGAGGCAGAAAACCAGAACAGTTGCCTAGAGCTTCAATGGAAGCCAGTAAACAAACTGCTCACCTTAATCACTGGATACTGCTCATCTTCATTGAGGAGGGTTCACTTAGAATCCTTCTCTCCTGCTACAATATTGTGAAGCATTAGTCATTGTGGTATATGACTGTTTTTCCATCCAGCTTTAGTTATCAGTTAATTTATTTACTTTGTTTTGCTCTACAAGTACTTTCCTTTAATATTACCTATTCGAACTTAAATGTTTGTTACAAGTGGATGTATGACATAAAATTTAGCAACTGTAAAATATTAATACTTTGCATTATGTACTTATATATTGTATTTAAGCATATCATAGAGTAAAATCTAAGATCCTGTCTGTCTGACTGATAGGCTGACTGTGGCCTTCACCATGTGTGATTGAGCCTCTGGTTAGGCTAACTGAAAGCTTCACCGTGTGTGATTGATCCTCTGGTTAGGCTAACCGAGGCCTTCACCATGTGTGATTGAGCCTCTGGTTAGGCTAACTGAGGCCTTCACCATGTGTGATTGAGCCTCTGGTTAGGCTAACTGAAAGCTTCACCGTGTGTGATTGATCCTCTGGTTAGGCTAACCGAGGCCTTCACCATGTGTGATTGAGCCTCTGGTTAGGCTAACCAAGGCCTTCACCATGTGTGATTGATCCTCTGGTAAGGCTAACCGAGGCCTTCACCATGTGTGATTGATCCTCTTGTTAGGCTAACCGAGGCCTTCACCGTGTGTGATTGATCCTCTGGTAAGGCTAACCAAGGCCTTCACCATGTGTGATTGAGCCTCTTGTTAGGCTAACCGAGGCCTTCACCATGTGTGATTGAGCCTCTTGTTAGGCTAACCGAGGCCTTCACCATGTGTGATTGAGCCTCTTGTTAGGCTAACCGAGGCCTTCACCATGTGTGATTGATCCTCTTGTTAGGCTAACCGAAGCCTTCACCGTGTGTGATTGATCCTCTGGTAAGGCTAACCGAGGCCTTCACCATGTGTGATTGAGCCTCTTGTTAGGCTAACCAAGGCCTTCACCATGTGTGATTGATCCTCTGGTAAGGCTAACCGAGGCCTTCACCATGTGTGATTGATCCTCTTGTTAGGCTAACCGAGGCCTTCACCATGTGTGATTGAGCCTCTGGTTAGGCTAACTGAGGCCTTCACCATGTGTGATTGAGCCTCTGGTTAGGCTAACCAAGGCCTTCACCATGTATGATTGATCCTCTGGTTAGGCTAACCAAGGCCTTCACCATGTGTGATTGAGCCTCTGGTTAGGCTGACTGAGGCCTTCACCATGTGTGATTGAGCCTCTGGTTAGGCTAACTGAGGCCTCACCATGTGTGATTGATCCTCTTGTTAGGCTAACTGAGGCCTTCACCATGTGTGATTGAGCCTCTGGTAAGGCTAACCGAGGCCTTCACCATGTGTGATTGAGCCTCTGGTTAGGCTAACTGAGGTCTTCACCATGTGTGATTGAGCCTGTAGTTAGGCTTACTGAGGCCTTCACCATGTGTGATTGAGTCACTGGTTAAATAAAAATATTATTAAGGCCTTTTCATACCTTATAGTTTAGTCAGCATATACATGACATATAAAAAATCTTTGGGAATAAGCTTGCAAATGTCAAAACATTACACAAAATTGTTGTAAACTTTTGGACATTTTTGTGCAAAATGTTCAACTTAAGGGAAAATATGGCTCACATGACTGTTACAGGTAATTTGCTTATGAGTTGGAAGTTTGTCAGCATCCAATTACAGCATACCCAAGACATTCATCTTAATGTCATGTAGTTACAAACATTGCTATTAACATCATTTAGTTTGAAATATTTATCCTAACATCATGTAGTTTGAAATATTTATCTTAACATCATGTAGTTTGAAACAGTTCTCTTAACATAATGTTACTTGAAATATTTTACTTAAAGTCATGCAGTGAGAAATTTTTGCATACTTGGAAGAGACTAAAGTGTGTTTCTCACCTACGGCAAATGTATGGTAGTGGATAGACAGCCTCACATCCCTTTATATTTTACCACTTATAAGTTATTATGGCTTGAAACTGCGACAGGAACTGTTTAAACTTCCCTGTACTGACAGCCTGCCAAAAGCCAGTGGTTCTACTGGGACACTTATTCTGAGCCTTTTTGCCGGTAATAGAATATAGAAACCAATGTTTTTATTCCAACTGTTACATCCATGAACAATTCAACAGCATTCCTGTAGAAACTCATTCAGTTGATTTTGTCAATACTTGGCATGTTTCATTCAGTAAGAAAAAACACTGCCACTATCTGGTAGTAAAATCTATCTTTGAAACAAAAGACGAGGCAGATATATTGACAGCAGTGTTTTTGTAAGTGTATAAACCATTGCAACCATTGCTTAACCTTAGATGGTGGGATGTTCAGCCTTTGTTTGGGTGGTCTGGATTGCCAGTCTTTGCTTCCATCTATCCATCAATGCTGGGCTACTGTTTTTTATCAGGCACTTCATCTGAAGTTAATTGAGAGAGAAAAAAATAAAAAAAGAATTATTGAATGGAAACAAATAGGTTAAAATATTACAGGTGAAATAATAGTTTAGGTTATAAAACATTAAAAGGTTGAGTCTGTGACTATTTCAAGCATCAGATTTGTAAGAAATTAATGTAAACTTTACAGAAATTGGAACTCACTTGGCCAAATTGATTCTTTTTTTTAAGCTTCCTCAAATGCTATTTTAAAAAATTTTAAGTACAACCTCTAATCAAACGCGCTATATGAAAATGTTGCCCTACAAATATTTTTTGGTCTTTAAGTCAAGTATTGTAATGATTTTGTTGCTATTTTTTCCAGAAAGAAACTTATCTAGCTAGTACTAAATCCAAAGCATGCAGTGTAAGATAATGTGAATTATATATGTCAGTCATATGCAGTATTGGCTAGATAGTGATGAATTTTTTTTAATCAAAGTGCTGAGAAGCGCTGTAATGGTGGTGTAAGTTTACCCTGTAAGCACTTATAGGTATGCAAATAATTGTACACAATTGAGAGATAAGAGAACATCCTGTTTCACACGTGGCAGCATGTCATAAAAACAATTAAGTTCTCGGCCTATAATTAAGTTCTCGACACATGGGACAGACACACAAATGACAATTAAAATAACAACTAAAGGCTTTTAAATGTTCATTTTCACACCAGGGTATTGAAGTGATGGCTTACAAACAGTTAGTTCTATGCACATGTGTAATTAAGGATGATGGACGATCTATTAACATCAAAAGAGGTGTGAAAACTCATCTGCACAAATAGCCAATGCACATTTTATTGTTGTTAAGTGGGTTTTTAATTCCTACTTAAAATTAATGCGTAGTTAACATTCAAAATAAAACAAATTTCAAATTAAAATTGATCAATTGAATAATACCATATAATTTAGACAATGATACAGCGTCGTCAATGAATATGCCTATTTCACTAAAACTCAATAACCGTTTCTGGATTATGAAACTTCGCTGATTTTGTTTGAATAAAGTGATATTTATGTAAAAATGTATTGCATATTGTTGTTTATTTTTGCACAGAAACAAATTTAAATGTCTCTTTTTATGATAAATGTCAAATTTTAGGTAAAAAAAATGCAAGTTTTCCCTTAAAATAGCACAATACAGTTGTCTATGGCCGATACTATCGGCGATTGTCTCTGCAGTCGGATTAGAATTTTGATTAACCATATAACATGGTGGCCAGGTATAGCCATTTTACTAATATGGCTTTAAAAAAAACTTTGAAAAACATCTTGTCAGAAACCACAAGTGCTGGAGCCTTGATATTATGCACCCATATTGATCCATAAAAAAACTTGGCCTTAAGGGGCATGATCATTTGCCATATATGGCCCTGAAGTAAAAAACATAGAAAATTATTGACCAAATGTTGCTTTTGTACATGCATTAAAATTATTCTAGTCTGTTTAAGCATTACGGATATTTCCTACTAATTTGGTCTCAATGTCTGTGGCACTCAGCTGAGCAATATAGGGCAGTCATGTTTATGAAATTAAGTTGTTGTTTTTTTTATTTCCTAAAAGACACTTTAATTGTTTAATTAACTTTAAATTATTTAAGTCTTATCTTGTTAAACCTCTGCTATTTAATTGAGCAATCAACACATGATTTTTTTTAGATTATAAGATGTTTGTAATTGTCTACCCATTCAATTTGATCATTTTTTTTTCAAGGAAGTGTAAATTTTATAGGTAAGGCTAATATTTGCACAAGCCATCCAAAAGGTAGGTCAGTCACACAGTTAATGGATTGTTTAAATTTGAATAAGTGCATTACTTTTAATATATATCTAAGCAATGCTTGGTAGAACTATATAGGTCACATTAAATTGTTTGTTGTTAGCACTGACCTTAATAAACCAGATATCTATTCCATCAGGTAGATATATTTTCTTAAGGAATTATTTACACTTAATTAAGATCATCTAACATTCACTTTCCATGTATAATTAAAATATTTTATTTTTTTTCTACTTTCTACCAATTGTTATCAAGGTGTAGATTGTAAATTTATTATTTTATTTGATTTTTAACTTTTTTTGCAAACTTTCTCAGCACAAGAAAAGCCATTGAAAGTTTTCAGTGTACTTAAATCTCAAGAAAAAGTATATATAACCTTTATTGCTGAGATCACGAATTGGTTTAAAACAAAATAAAAAGCAAAAACTTTACACCATTTAATAGGTTTTCCAAGATGTTGCATATGTAGAGAAAAAATGTTGCAAAATGATTATATTAACTGTAAAACTAAAGTGTACAATCAGAAATTGCACATGTGCATCAGCCTCACATTACACAAATAATTATTGTTCAGAGAGTATTTTTCTGTAACATAGTATTTTTGTCTTTCTCATTATTTTATTGTTTATTTTAAATGTTGTTTTGAAAGTTACAGACACATACAAATAAATATCAATATAAAAATAAATGAATAAAATAAAATTCTGTTTACCGAATTAGGACCCATATTTTCTCAGGTTAAATCAAACATTCCCCATGTGCAAATTTCAGGTGTGGGTAGACCATTAAATACAGTCATTTCAAATGGCACTGAAAAAAGTGGAATTTGCAGCCCCTTGTGTCCTTTCTTCTTTTTCTGCTCATTTTAAATCCATCTTTTTTATAATTTCTTTCTTGATGTTTTTATAATAATTATTAATTTATAATGGCTTTACAGTGGTTATACTATTTCCAACTGCTGGTTTAGAGGTCTGTTCAATCATTTAATATTTTGGATCTAAAGATGTCTGACTTTCTAAGTTGGTAACATGGAATCACTTCTGTAGAAGTTAACATCTCACAAAGTGAGTTTTCCACCTATCCACCATACAAACCATCCAGTCAGTCTTAAAGTGATCTGACTTGTGTATGATTATGATCAAATATTTGTTGGTGTTTCTCCTGTGGATTATTGATATCCCCCTCCCTGTGCCAATTTCTTGGCTGGTTCCTGCATAAGCTCTTAGCCTGCTAAGCACATATTGGTCAGCCTTCAGCAAAGGGTGTGGGAAAAGTCTGATCAGGGTCTTTAGTTTTTGTTAGTATATCTTGTGACTGATGCATGAAGTTATAAGCATGTAACTAAAAATGTATGTACGCTGTAAACAACACTGTGGCAGGCGCAGGGGTTAAGACTGCAGTTTGGCCAGGCTCACAGTCTGCTTCCCAACACATCTATCCCAGGTATACCATCATGCCCTGTCAATCACCAGCACTTCAAATACTTTTGTACTTACTGTTACAGATTGGTAACTTTTCTGTTTATTTACCAGGTAACTTGCTGAACTGATGTTCTTCTATTTAGAATATGATACATGATGCTGTTTCAAGGCTCATTTTGCCCTAATGATTTTTGTTATGAGGATTGGATCTTTATTTTTACAACTTGCTGTATTGGTACATATTTTATCATTTTCCCAACAAATAGCACATTTTGCCTAATGCTAAGTACTGTAATATTATTTTTTCAGCTTTCACATTCTTTAATGTTATATATTGGTCGCTAAATGTTCAAACCCAGGTAACTAGTATAAACTAAATACAGTCAAATTGCGATATATTGAATATCCCTAGACTGGCCAAAACATTTGTTATATCGTATATTCCATATAATCGTTACTAGGTGCTACTATTTATATTGTTGTAATTCAGTGTTTGTTAGACGTTAATGGGTTGTAATTTTTGTAATTTAAATTTAAAATAAAAGCAAAGCATGAGGTGATTTATGAATGCATATTATTATAAGGATCATGTTTATTCCATATAGTATTGTGTGACAAGATATAATATACAGTAGACATAACACAAATGTATATGTTGCCAAGTTTATAATTTTACACAGCCTGTCTTGAATGTGTTATCTGGCGAAAGTTACACATGTACAGATAATCTGTTTATTGTCAAATGCATGGACAGACTATGATCGTCATGTCAAATCCGATCCATTTATATCTTAAGTTTAATTACTGAATGTAGATCTTAATACGTGAACAAAGCATGATTTTTGTTTGTAACAAACTAGATTGACATACCACTCCAGTTAATGGGAGTTTGAATGCGAGAGCTTTGGTCACTCCCAGAGATGTGAAAACATGCTGACGAGTATCTGCATTTAGCATTTACAACAGAGACCTAATTAAGTAGATAATTGATTCATGTGACATTGATTGTCATCCGATCAAGCGTGGACATCCAATGCATCACATTCCAAAGTATTGAAATATTTTTTTACAAAGGTAAGAATGACTGGACTGTGTCAGTAGTACAGGTAGCCTGTACATTCATTAAATTGCAATCTGAAGTTTCGCTTTTTAACTATATTACATCAAAATTTTGCTGTCATATTTGTGCAAAAGGTAATGTGCAGGATATCACCCTTAATACCAATTTTTTTGTAGATGTTGGTTTATTTGCCAAGATCAGACTTTGATACTCAGACACATTGATTTCTTGTGTTATATTGTTTCAAGATGACTGATTTTTTTGTTAATGGGACTTAAAATTAAACAAAATTGTAGTTATATGAATGGTTATTATACTTTATAATGTTTTGTCCTTGACATTCATGCAGTTTGAAGCATATTATAGGTTGTTTCTTTTGCAACATAACTTCTAACTAGTCTTACATATTAAAGGGTTGAACGTTGGCTACAACACACCTTCTCTTGGAAGAAGTCATCATAAATGCTGATGCTTAGCTATTCATGCATATTAAAGTTTACTTTCCATTTATGGTAGATTCCAGAAGATTCCCCATGCTAAGACTAATAGCCATAACTAAGCATAGCTAGAACCCTTCGTTAGCACCGCATGGTGTGAGAAACAGGGTCGCTGGAGTGAGAAGTCAGTAATATAACCACTGTGCTGACGTGTTTAAGTATGACTGTCACAACAACAAGTGATGAAACATTAATGCTGGAATAATGATAGAATTGTCATATTTTATGTATCAAAGCATCTATAGTTAACCTTTTTATTCCAAGCAATGCACTATTTTCTTATTGAGCAAATTTATATACATACACACACATACACACATATGTAGTTTCTCTCTTTAATTTCATGGTTTTCTTTGTGTTTGCATGATAAAGATTTAAAGCCATATGAACATATAAAAAAATGCATGCAAACTTGCATTATGGGTAAGTGTTAAGAGTTTGCAGTTAAAGTGTCTTGAGTACTTGATTTATCGGTTGTTTTAAGGGTGGTTATTCCATGGAGAGTGAATTATTTATACAGTTATTCAGTGATTGATTTCTCTGTTTCATCTGTAGTCAGGCTTACTCAAAAAGTGTATATTTAGATCAATTGGCACCCACTGGGTTCTCTATAGCGATAAGCCATGTTACCTTTGCATTTTGTTTTCAGAAAAATAAGATTTTATTTTGTTTATAAATGAAAACAGCACAATATAGATAAACTCAGCACCTAATTGATTAGAAGATTACTGTCAGTGTCATAGTCACAACGACATTTTTTGTTAACTTTTAATACTTGTGTCACTATATTGGTGCACATATTTGTTTGTGTCTTCCTGCATCAATATTTGGTGCATACACAGTAGAAACTCCCTAAACCGCAATCTCTGAACTCTGGAATCCTCTAAAACCTGCATATTATTTTGCAGTCCTGATTTGCTTTCTTCTATTTATTTGTAGAAAAAAGCTTCTGAAAGCTGAAAACTCAGATTTCTACAAACCAGAACAATTTCGGCCAAATTTTTCGTCCATATTAAATGTAATTTTACCTCTATAAGCCGCAAAAGAAGATGAAAGCCACATGTCATCATTGCAGCTTGTGTATTGTCAACAATACATGTGTAATTGGTGATGTTGCACCTTTACAGCGCTTGATGGGCGATGGTGTAGACGGTGTACCATATAATTTACAAGGTGCGGAAATCAGGTGTGTATAGGATGTGTTTGATTAAGTCTTTTGTCCCTATTTGTTTAGTGGTGATTTCTTTGAAGAAGATGATTAGCAGACAATTAGCAATTACATTTAAGACTTACATGTGATCAATTAATGTTAATTAATTGCAGTTAAAGGAAAATTGATTGTATACGTTAATTAATTACATGTGATAATTAAATTAAGTCTTACATATTTGAAGGTCTTATGACAAACAACATTGGTTCATCATTTTTTTTGTCTGATGGTGACCAATGAAAATGCATAAATCATTACTCAAAGATTTACTAAATGAAGATGTCCAATGGATAAATTCACTGAGTTTGAGGATGGAGTTCCCACATAGGCCACATCTGATGAGTGGGAAGGGAACCTTGTGGCTTCTTGCAAGGCCTCTATGGACAGTGACCATGAAGTTGCTCGGGATGACATTGTGTCTGATGGCATGCCGAAGTTTGAGCTAACCTATAGTGGTGTGCTGAAGTTTCTACAGCCAATAAAGTGTTTTGCACTGAACATTACATTGACTTTCTTGATGGTGATGGTTCATGGTATGATCAAAATGGGAAGTGCAGAAAAACAACAACACAACAACACTTAGCACTTACATCAAAAGTTAAATAGAAGGATGGGCTTGACAGAAACTTGATGTGATGAAGATAAACTGGATTTACTTTGAATGTACATATGGATGCTGTACATGTACATGTAATGTAAATTAATCAATGAAATATCAAATAGAAGAATATATAACAATCACAAAGAAAAAAACCAAACACATTTACATTATTAAATATATATGGTGTTACTACCAATTTAATAATATGATACATGTATAGTAAATATCATTGCCAAAGGAGAAACACTCTGCAAACCGAAATCCTCTTCAAACTGAAATTTTCTCCTGGTCCAGAACACTTTCGGTTTAGGGAGTTTCTACTGTATATGTTAACGTTTGTTTTCTCAGCAACTATAAGCTAGGATATTATGTTTGGGTCAGCTTCCATGTTGTGCATCAGCAAGGTTGTTGTGTTAAGGCCAACTAGGTTTTTTGTGATAGCTAACTTGTTGTGTTATGGTCAGCAAGATTGTTGTGTAAGGTCAGCTATGTTGTTGTGTTAAGGTCAGCAGGATTGTTATGCTAGCTAGCTTTTTAGGGTGGCTTTTTGATGGATTTTTGTATCAACTGAATATTAAATCTATTGAAAAAAAATCTTGAATATTTGCTTGGTCTGAAGTCTCATGAAATAATAAATAAACAAGTAAATATCTGCCACAAGAATGTGTTGGTTTACATTCATATCATTTCATTCCATTTCCACCTAAGCTGTGCAGTGTCTATTTTGAAGAACATCTATATGGGTTATAGTTCACAGACAGCACATGTTTTACATAGTGTCCATGGTTTATTGTCTGCCCTAATTTGTCTCAATTGGCAGCTAAAATCTGCCTGGTGCAGCCATTGTCTTGCTGAAGATACAACATCACAGGCCTCAGCTTTGAAACAACATTAGAGATTATAGATAACTAACTAGGCTCCTTCTTGTCAATGATGATTCAACAGAGGTTAGTATTTAGCTATTTAAATGTCAACAATGTTGCACTTAATAAACTTGGTTTAATTCAGCATTTTTGTTTTAAAATATTTTAAGATAAGGAGAGAAAAATGAATAAATATCAATTTTACTGAACCAGGTATGAACAAAAAAAGATTAAGTCAATTTAATACCAAAGCAGTAATATTCCTCAGCATGTAGGAACCACATTTATGTGACAGTAAACTTGTCCTTTTTTTTACTGCATTTTTTTTTGCAATTTACTGCAAAATTTACCAGTGGCCTAAATGCAACACAAATGATACTTCAAAGTTACTCAATAAAATTAGCCGGCAAACTTCAAATAAAATCCCTTACATTCCATATTTCAGAAGAGCATTAAAGGGCATTAATCCATGACTATGTTGAGTATTGCATACTTGAAACAGGAGCAGGGAGCTAAACTATTGAAAGTAATCTCTCATAATTGGATAGATAGCTTTTCCTGTTAGCACCTTTTGCAATTCCAGATAAAATAAATAGAGAGTTCCATTTGCAGTTGTAATTGTTTATTTTTCCTAGGTATATGAATGTATTTCCTTCCTTGTGTGAGCTTGTTATTACAGAGCAGATGCTGTAATAAAAATGTTTATTAACATGTGTTCTCTAGATTAGGTCAAAACAGTAAAGACATATTTTACACAGTAAAAATGTTATCACGAAGCCTGCTCAGCATCTGTATAATCTAGACTGGAGTTTTATTCAGCTAGAACAGTTCATTTCTATTGAAGCACTGCATCAGAAACTGTGTAACAATAAGGAAACAGACTGGTTTGAGATAAGACAGCTCCAGAGAAGAATAAGTCTTGCTGATCAGGGTCTATACCTAATAAAATGTAATAGCTGAATTTCAGATTAAGCATGTGACAATGTTTTCCTATTAATGTTGGTTGAGCTTATCTTCCTTCCAAAAAACTTTCAGTTATCAAAAGATGCTGTTGACTTTAGGCAGATATTGTGCTACCTTCATTGTATATAGTATGCTGTGAACACCTAGCATGATACCATACCCGGTCACATTATCCTGACACCAGACTGACCAGGTGACAACTACCCTTACATTTGCTTGAGTGTTAATAGCAAGGGAACTTTGCCGGTATCATTTTTAATGCCTTTGGTTTGTTGCAGCCAGGGTTTGAGCCTTGGGCCTTTTGACACTGGAGCTGTCACTTTTCCTATTGAGCTACCAGGTCTGGTTGCCTTTCAATGTAAAAATATTAAAATTAAGGCTAGGGCTATAAATTATTTATTTTATACATTGTTGTAACTTGTAAGTATGACAAAATCAACTCCCAAAAATCTTTATGTTTCTGTTGCAATCATCAGCTAAAGGGTTTATTTCTGTTCTGGTATGATCTGTATTTCTTTATTACTATCATAGAGAGCTAATTTTCTGCATTGAGTTCACTGCAATTAAATGGCTCGAAAGATTGATGGCTCATTTAGAGTAAGTAACTGGTTTATGAGGATTTGTAAAGAAAAGTAAATCTCCACTTAATTATATGCATTTCCAAGCCTTTGAAACAATTATATTGATGGGGCTTTTTAAATAGTATACATTACTGCATATTAAGCAGTGTTCTACAATCAACATTAACCCTTTTGCTGCTGTAAATTTGTGATTCCTATATGCTAGTGGATATTAAAAGCCTTCTCACTGCCTTGGTACCATACAGACTGCTTCATACTTTGTCCAGTTATCTTTATAGTTGATAAACCAAATTTTTCAGGCAACTTTATACTACATATAACAATGTAAAAAAATATAAAGTTTGAATATTTTATATTGTCTTTGATAGCATTTCCCTACCCACTTAGTTTTGTTATTTTGTAATGCACAACTGATAAAAGAAGGTGTAAACTTGTCACTTACATATCTTTCACTGTCTGAACTCAGATGTATCTATTATAGCTCCAATATAAATTATTATGATGCTCTGCCAGAATTTTATCTATTGAAAGTCAAGTTGCGTTTCAAAGGCATGCTAGCACCTTTTGTTGTAGTTGAGAACAAAAGCTTTACAAATCTTCTTTACCCCCAAATCAAGTAATTGGTCCATTTTTGTGTTCAGTGCATCAGCATCCTTATGCCAAACCCAACACGAGTCAGCTCAGAGTCCCTATGCAAAATTATAGTTGTACATTTAACAATCAACTTTTGACCAACAAATGGTTACCCAGATGATATAACGTGATCTCAAAAGTTAGTGGTAACATGGATTTTGTAGTTTGAAATAGTTAACTGCAATGCGGCTCAGATATATGTAACCTATTTGTAATGACCGTAGTGGTGCATCACTTTTCACATTGATGTGGGGTGCCATGGTGGAGCGGTTGGAATTGCTGACTTGTAACTCCTCAGCCCCTCACTGCATATGTTCGAATCTTTGTTAGGGCGAGAACTTTAATGTGGGTTGGTTTTCCAGCTAACCTGCGGTACGTTGGTGGTTATAACCAGAGATTAATCTGGGATCTTTGTTTATTGGGTTTATCGTCCCACCAACAGTATTTCAGTTATCTGGAGACGGTGTCCACTTGAAGCAGATATAGTGCTCCCTTCACTGTGTATAGCATGCTGTGAACACCTGGCATGATACCACACTCAGTCACATTATCCGGACACCGGGCCAACCAGTCGTGGAACTACCCTTATATTTGCTTGAGCGTTAGCAAGGGAGCTATACCACTACCATTTTTAACGACTTTGGTATGTCGCTGCCCGGGATCGAACCCGGGGCCTCCCGTACCTGGAGCCGACGCTCTACCGATTGCGCTACCAGGTCCGGTCTAAATCTGGGATCTTCCTCAGCAAATAATTAGCTGGACGTTGCCAGTATGACCATAACTGTGTCTGTACAAATTAACACAAAAAACCACTACAAAACAAGTCAAACATAGATATAGAACTTAAAAATAAAAAATTAATCCACGGATCCTTTTTAGCTATCAATAATTTATTTGGTTGTTTGAATAAAATATTGATCCAAATTGTTGGATACTACTTTTAAGATAATCACAATTCCTAACTAGATATTGTTCATTCATACATGAAATCAAACACTTAAAATATGTGTAGATGATATTCTTTGACTGACATTAGACATGCACACCCATTTAGTCCCTTACAGATTTTTTGACAAATATTAGGTACAGTGCAGTGGTTTAGTAATGAAGATAATGCTTTGTTTTCATTTCTGCTATCTGCAGAACATTTAACTTTTTTAACAAAAAACAACAATATTTTCCTCCTCAAAGAAAAAACTCATATTTAAGAAGTTGTATATAAAAAAGACCTATATATAGGTTTTTGTTGTATTTGACTTCATGTTTATGCTTTATACATTGTTTTAGATTGATACAAGTCTTTATTAGTATGATGAGCCTGTAAGCATTCTTTGTAAGTGAACATTCCTTGTTTGTCTTTGTTAACCTACAGTTTATGCAGCACATGTACTACTGTAAATTCCTGCATTAGTAATGGTATTCATAATGTTTTATTAAGATTTTGTATTAACAAATCTCCCTTTAAACACTACTGTTTCATTTGTAATTTTGCAAAGATTTATTGCCATCCTTCTGAACCATTTCAATATTTGAATATTGTCAGAGTAAGGTGTTTAAACTACAAAATTCCTACACTACTTTTGGCCTAACATTTTTTTGTATAAGGTAAAACCACTATAGCTGCATACAGAGAAAAAATACAGTTCACATTATTTACTGGTCATAAGGTTTATTTGCCATTTTAGCATGCTTTATTGTTTTGTTTGTGTGTGTGAGTGTGTGTGGGTGTGTGTGCGTGAGTGCGTGCGTGCATGCATGTGTGCATGTGTGTGTGTTTCAATAAAACATTTGCCATGATTATTCCCTCTTGTATTGTTGCTTTGAGCAGTCCAGTCATAAGAGTATCAACTTTATATAAATCTACTTTTAGCCCTTTTTAGATATTTGATCTGAAGGCTGGAGTATCTGTTTTATAAGGACAAATGTCTAGTACATTTTCAAAGTGTTTGTGTCACCTTTATTGCAGTGGTCTCTTTTGGGTTCATGTTTTTACAAACCTTTTATGTAATTAACAATATTTACCATGTAACCAAGCAGATCCACATGCTTTTGTTAGAAGAATGATAGCAAATTCAAAGAAACTGTACAGCTATGAAACCTTCCAGATTTTCTTGGTGTGCTATTTTTATTAATAGATAAACTCCCCCAAAATCACTTATGTCAACAAAGAGGTTCCTTGTTTCCCCCAATCCAATTAGTGCCTGTTGCTATCCTGACACCATTGTCGTTAGCCTGGAATGTTTAGTGTGGTGCAAAACCTGCCTTGGCTTTTCAAGACAAACCCTCAGCACGTAACAACAGAGAACATAATGGTGGGCAAGTAACAACAAACAAAGGTAATGGTGGCCACCACACCAGTGACAGTACACTGAAGTGTCTGGGCATCAGAGATAACGGAAGGCGTGTGTGGATTTAGTGCCATTGTTACAGCAATTGCTTTTTTTCTTCTAAGAAAAACAAACGCAATCATTCTAGCCAGTAAGCAAACTAGCTATATAATCTCTCTGACAATTATAACTTCTGTTTTCTATATAATGTCTTGTGGAAATATTTTTTTTACGTTACGTGCATTTTATAATTATGCAATACCAATAAAGGTTGTACTGCCTTGAAACCAACTAAGCAGCTTGTACGTTCTTGTTTTTTTTCTCTGTATCGAGTGCTAAGTTTGCTTATATGGTAAAAAAGTGTTATCATTGTGTCATGATTTGGTTTGCTCTCAATGTTTATTTGACTGTCTTTGGCATCATGCATGCATGCATGTATCCAAGTGCCAGAGACCCCAGTTTTAATTGCAGGCAGCAACATGCCATAGTTGTTTCAAATAGTAGAGGTAAGGTGCCATGCCAATGTTCAAGCAAATATAATTTCAAATCAAGGTTGTTTCGCAGCGGTACTTGTCCATTGTCAAGATAATTTGACTGGGTGTGGTATCATGCCAGGTGTTGAAGGCAGGCTTTATATAGTGAAGGCTGCACAATAACTGTTTTAAGTGGACACTATTTTCAAAAACACTGAAATACTGTGTGTGGGATGATAAACCAAGCAAAGAAACAAACAGCAATAGGAAGATATCTCTCAGTCTTGATGAGAAGGACAAAACATGCTGCATTGCTTAAAAATGCTTTACAGCAATGCATGTCTGTCTTGTAAACTAATGCACATCGGCCATGCAAAAAAGTGCTGACATCGCTTAAGTAATAAACGATAAATGTGAATAGTGTCAAGTAAGATGCTTCTCAGAAACTTCAGAAAAAAACATTGTTCCTGGAATTATGTGAAAGAGAGTAACTTTGTCTTTGTCTGCATTCAAGTGTAACCATTAAACAAATTATGACACGATCCATAAAATAACCTAGAGATGGACAAATTATGTATTATACCAGATTAGAGTGAGTAACTGTAGTTTTGGCACTCAAGTGTAACCATTAAACTAATTATGACAAGAGATTGACATTTTATGAGATTTACAAGAGTTGCCAGTTGATAATCCCCTGTTTGTAAAGTCTTTGTTTATAGAAACCCAATTTTTCTACTATAAAAGTGGTACCTACCCACTGATAGCATGCTTGAAACTCGTAATGCCATCATACAACTGTTCTTCTTCAAAGATTGTTTAGCTGTGATAGCATGACCTGATACCAGACTTACCTGCTTTGAACATATTGTAAAAATATAAAAATTATCATTACAGCAGTTATATTGCTAAACAATTTTTCTGTTGATGGTAATTTAATCATTTACACTCTCCAGAAGACTGTGATCTTGAATCTTATGTCAGTTTTATGTGCTGCAATAATAGCCATTTATTTCCTTTTCAAAACTTTTTTGGTTTGTTCTGGAAACTGCACTTTTGTTTATAATGGAACATCTGGATGATGCATTTTTTTTCACTTGGGCAATCTTTATTCACTTTTGTCTGGTCCTTGTGCGGTACACATAAAAGAGCATTTTCCCTAGAAGTGGGTGGTTGTGAGTTTGAAGTCCAGGTCAAGGTATACAGAAATGGTACAATATAGCTTTTAACTCTTAGCCTGCTAGCCACATATATATGTTGGCACAATGTGTAGATCCAGGTTGGCCAGCTTCAACATGCAGTCGTAGTGAATGTGTCACTATTTATGTTCACTTTATAGTGTATAGGTTAATTCATGAGTGTGCCTATGTTCGCCTTCATGTTTGGGTAAATACATGGGTATGTTTTTTTTCTGTTTATCATGTATGGCTTAAGTACTGGCTATGTGCATACTCTCTGTATTATACAAGTGTAAAGGGATGGGTATTTGTATGTTCTCTAAATCATGTATGGGTAAAGCCTTAAAGTCAAGGGTATGTGTTTGGTGTCTTTATCATATATACATGTCAAGTCATGAGTATGTGTAACTATGTTCTCTTTATTATATAAGTGTAATCTGATAGGTATGTGCATGTTTTTATGAGAAGATGGACAGACCTCTACCTCTGTAGGATCAGACCTACAGTAGGAAGCAGTGGAAACTGTATTGGTGGTTTAGGAGCAATTAAGATTAGAGAAAATTTCTCCACCTGACTGTTTCATTCCTACTGTGTCAAGTGTCAAGTTCACTACTGATAGGCAACTGGCAGTGATATTTCTGGCAGTAAACAGGAAACAAAAGTCATGAAAAAATACCTCATGGGAAGTATGCAGAGCACTTGAAATGTAGCATAATTGTGACAGTGTTTATAAACAGTGATAAGATGCAGGTTTATCAAGCACAGCTCACTCCTGTTGCTCCATCTTTCCATACTCATCAGTCTTGAAATGAAGCATGACCACTCATTAATGGACACTGAGAGGAGAAGATGTATAACAGCTAGTTACTTTCCAGTATCTGTAGTATTTTATCTTTTAACTAGTTTAAATTTGATGTTTTTGTTTCGATCTTTTGGGAATGGTTTTTTGTCTGGTAGTTTAGTGATATATCATCTATTATCTATGAAACCATAGAATTATTAAATATTAGAATTTAAGTGAAGGAAAATGAATACAATGCCACAATGTTCTCATCAATTTGCCTTTCACTAATCAGAAGTGCTGCTGATGTGTGGTTTTCATAAAACAAAAGTCTGAATCCTCAAACGATGATAACCACAGTTGGTCATAAATGGTCCACTTGTCTAGAGTGGGGTTTGGTTTATTTCTGCTTTACTGAACCCTTATTGTGCTACATTTTCTTTTAGGACATACTAAATTCTAAGCTATTTGCTGTCATCTTCAAGCATAGGTAATAAGACATTTTGCTGGAGATTCAGCAGCAAACAGTGCAGATTCTTATACAGGTAAACACTATTTAACCGAAGCCTGTTCTATTCATGCTTAGCAGGTTGAGAGTTCAAGAAGGGCTTTTTACCTGCTTTATCATCCCTCTCAGGATGTTCATTTGAAATGCCAGTTTCATCTATAGAATGTATTCAGACAATGATGCATTCATAAAATTCATTTTTATATAAAAAAAAAAACTTCTTGAAAGCACATTATGTTAGATAAAGAAAACAAGAATTGACAAGGTTTATATTGATAGAGCTGTTTATGTTCATGGCCTAAATATGATAGACTATTGTTACCTCATGATAATTTAAGTTATATGACAGCATATGAATATGGTTTCTGGAACAGTTATTGTAATTACACAATGTTGCTCTTTGTTATTTTCCTTATTATCATTTAAAACAATTAAGGTCCACTGTGATTAGTGTTTATTGTCTTATCAGCAATTCCCAGAGCTGGTTGGCATCCTAAACTAGTGGTTTATTGATGTACTCTTAGACCGTCCTTACTTTATCACCATTTGCCAGTTGGTGTATGAATGATATTTTTATTTTTTTTAATTTATGGCATACTGAGTTATCTGCCCTTTAAAATAATTTTCTGGAAAAGAAAGTAGATTTGAGATTGGCCCACTCCAGCAAGTATAGAAGCATTTGGTCTTCTTTCTTTATATTAGCCTCAATACTTTTTTATCTTTCTTCTCTTATGTAAATTTTTGACAAAGTTGGTCTGAATTGTAATTTAGTGGTTCTTAGGAAGTCATTAAGGCTCAAGCCTTCCACCCTCACTCTTCCTATAGTTCTTAGGAAGTCGTTAAGGCTCAAGCCTTTCACCCTCACTCTTCCTATGGTTCTTGGGAAGTCGTTAAGGCTCAAGCCTTTCACCCTCACTCTTCCTATAGTTCTTAGGAAGTCGTTAAGGCTCAAGCCTTTCACCCTCACTCTTCCTATGGTTCTTAGGAAGTCATTAAGGCTCAAGCCTTCCAACCTCACTCTTCCTATGGTTCTTAGGAAGTCGTTAAGGCTCAAGCCTTTCACCCTCACTCTTCCAATGGCTCTTGGGAAGTCATTAAGGCTCAAAACTTTCACCCTCACTTTTCTTACTGTTCTTGGGAAGTCATTAAGGCTCAAAACTTTCACCCTCACTCTTCTTCCTGTTCTTGGAAAGTCATTAAGGCTCAAGACTTTCACAATCACACTTCTTACTGTTCTTGGGAAGTCATTAAGGCTCAAAACTTTCACCCTCACTCTTCTTACTGTTCTTGGGAAGTCATTAAGGCTCAAGCCTTTCACCCTCACTCTTCTTACTGTTCTTGGGAAGTCATTAAGGCTCAAGACTTTCACCATCACACTTCTTACTGTTCTTGGGAAGTCATTAAGGCACCAGCCTTTCACCCTCACACTTCTCATGGGTCTTGGGAAGTCATTAAGGCTTGAGCCTTTCACCATCACACTTCTTACTGTTCTTGGGAAGTCATTAAGGCTCAAGACTTTCACCCTCACTCTTCTTACTGTTCTTGGGAAGTCATTAAGGCACCAGCCTTTCACCCTCACACTTCTCATGGGTCTTGGGAAGTCACTAAGGCACAAGCCTTTCACCCTCACTTATCATACTGTTCTTGGGATGTCATTAAGGCACCAGCCTTTCACCCTCACACTTCTCATGGGTCTTGGGAAGTCACTAAGGCACAAGCCTTTCACCCTCACTCATCCTACTGTTCTTGGGAAGTCATTAAGGCACCAGCCTTTCACCCTCACACTTCTCATGGGTCTTGGGAAGTCACTAAGGCACAAGCCTTTCACCCTCACTCATCCTACTGTTCTTGGGAAGTCATTAAGGCACCAGCCTTTCACCCTCACACTTCTCATGGGTCTTGGGAAGTCATTAAGGCACAAGCCTTTCACCCTTACTCTTCTTACTGTTCTTGGGAAGTCATTAAGGCTTAAACATGTCACACAATCATTTTGCTGTTCTTGGGAGGTCATTAAGCCACAAGCTTTTCACCCTCATTTATTTATCTAAATGTTCTTGAGCAGTCATTAAGGCTCAAATGCTGTTTTAGGGAAAAGACATTTTTCTGAAAATAGATGAAAATGCATGTATAAAAGCTAATTTCTCTTTTTATCTTATCTTATTTTATCTTTTTTTTTAATTTGTATTTTCTTTTAAAGATAACGTCTTGTGTTTACTTAAAAATATATGCCTTACATATTATATTGTTTTTCTTTATCCAAAAATTGCATTTGTTATGATATTCAGGGATTTTTTTTTTACTTACAAAAAGCTACTTCTCTTTGTTTGTGGCGTAATTTTGTCTTATGCAGTTCCATAATGAAGGAAAGAAACAGCTTCAGGCAGCCATCTGTTTTGAAGAATCATTTATTAAGTCAAATTTTAACTAAGGATGGCGCCAGTAAAACCTATATGATATAAGTAACAAAACTTCACTGCAGATTCTGGTTGTTGTTACAGCACTGCCTGGTGAAGCTATTGGCGTTTATTACATGAAATGTTTCAAGGTTGGTTGGTAAGATGGCCATGCATGTCAGGAGGGAACTTGGTCTGCTGGCAAGGAGCTATAGGTTATCATCAAACCCTACTCACATGATCCAGGAAGTCAGAATTGATGATGCATTATATATCCAGTAATTCTCAATTAATTTCAAATCAATTGTAGTTTACAGTATACTTTTTGAGAACAACAAATAACTTTTAAATCATATATTAAAACATTTAATTTCATTTTATTTGTCCTTACAATGGATAGACTATTTAAATGAATGTTACATTCTTTTAACTGTTTTTATTCAGGCATGATATTATTAGTGAATGTGTCGTAAGGACTAAGTGGAACTTGAACTTGCGATTATCCTTTTAAGTTTTAGATGATTTTCCTTTAAACAATTAGAAAAGAAAAGATGCTCAAAAGATGATAAAAAATTTAATGTAAGGCTTGCTTCTTGACTTATTTGCTGACACAGTAACCTGTAGTCATAAAGCATGAACCTCAGCAAAATGAGATTTGATCCCTCAGTGTACCAATATAGGTCTTGAATGAGAAATTAAGGATTATGCTTAGGATGAACCAATAACCTTTTTCTGTGCCACCATCCCACCCAACTATAGCAGATCATATTTATAATCTACACTTTTTAAAGCAGAATATCTGCTTATCTGTAAGATTTATTATCTCCTTTCTGTTCTATTAAAATAGCTTTCAAGATTATGTTGGTCTGTTTGGATATTATTGAGTGGGGCAAACTTTAGGAGTGTCACTTGTATAACTAGGCTATCATTTATAACAAATATGTCCAAAATATCAGTTTTAAACAATCTGTTTTAAATTGTGCATAGCCAGTGTTCCAATGTTGAACATCTACTTTGTAGTTAAACGCAGTACTACCTGTAACTGGGCTGATTACTCACGATAATGATTCCTTCACGCTAGAACTGGCAGCATTGGCAGAAAAATATGCTGCCTGTCCTCAGTTCAAACCCAGGACACACACAGTCATTGTCTGTCAACTGAACTGAAAATGTTGCTTTCCTTTTTTCTATATATTACATCATTAGGAGCAAAACTGTGCAGCCAGTCCACCTGTGAAACCAAGGACTACTTTTTAAATTTGGACTGAAACATACTTTTAACGGAGACTTGATTACATTTAAACAGGATATCAAGCAAGCTGAAGATACATAATTCATACAGCTTCAAGAAGACACTGCCAGATTTTGAGTCTATCAGTCTGCCCAGACTTTAAAACACTTCTTTAAGGTTAATTGAAACGCCAGCCACAAGTATAATAAACGTATTGGCTAACTTTAACGGTACACTTTGATCAAGACTAGCTTTATTATCTTGAGCATTTCAATACACCTGCCAAATACCTTTGTACTTGCTTAGTTGTGCAAACAGTATCATAACTCTTTTATACTTTACCTTTAAATTGTTATCAACAACAAATCCTGTATTTTAATAGTTTCTTAAGCCTTAGTTTCCTTCCTAATTATATACCCCTAGATATGAAGACTATAAGAGCAGGGCAATATTCAAGTCACATCTGTCTGTTTGTCTGATGGTCCATCTATAGACAGGATTTGTCAGCACTCTTTCTTAGCTGCCATTTTATTTTATTTTGATGAGACTTTACAGGACTGGTAAGTAAGTACCAATCATTGTCACACATAGTTTTGGCTCATCACAGCTGGCCTGATTTTAACTGAGCTATGGCACTTTGTTGAATTTATTGCAGTAACTTTGGCAAGGCATATTTGTGGGTTGTCATCACCTTATATGACTCTATGAGCCTAAAGGGTAGTGTTCTTGAAGGTCTGTCTCAATAGTTGTTGTCTATTTTCAGATAATGGATGAGACAAACACACAGATCTCATGGCCTTCAAAACTCAAAATCGGTGCCAAATCCAAAAAAGGTGAGTTTTTAGACAGTGTCTTTCATTCCAGACAATGTTTTAACATCAGTATTATCAATGGTGATGTTGTTGGTCAAGGAACATGTGTTTCTGTGTATCCTGGAACTGCATGAAACATGTTTATTGTATGTCGCTATGTAACATTTTATTGGCAAGAGAAAATTGTGATTTCGACATCATCAGTGATTTTTGTGAATCTCTTTAACTGTAATATCACAAATATGACATTTTATGAAAGTCAGTCATGTTTATTTGTATAGTGTCACTTATGTAAATCAACTAAAAAACATGTGACCTTGTTGCCTTTTTGGTAGCTGTTTAAATTAATGGTCAGCCCAAAAATACCTTTAACCACTTTCCTCAAAATGCAGGGGATAAAAGGAAATTTGCAGCATTATATTATTAATGTGAATAACTGTTGAAAACCTCACAACATGCTTATTTACAAGATGCACTTGGCACTTTCTAAAAAAAATTGTGTATTTCCATTTAGTAGTTAAAGAATATTTAAATATGCCTTTTATCATTACTAATATTAAATTTTCATGTGGATTTGTTGAAGTTTTGTTCTCAATCAATTGCCAATATTTTTAAAAGAAACAAATATTTCACAAGATGTGACCTTTTACTGATCAACATCATTTTACTGAGTTTATGTTGTTTACAAGATTGTTTAGTCAACAAATACTTGTAGAAATAAATACAACAAATACACTTCAAAGAGTGGCTGTCTCAAGCTGTAAAACAAACTTTTGCTTAAAACATACTATTTCAATCCAAATCTGCCCAAAAGCAACACATCAATTTTACAAATCTGATCAGCTTTAAGTAATTTGTTCTGGGTTTTTAAAGTGTTATTGCTTTATGTATATAAAAAGGTGAGTGCTTACAATAAAACCATCAATTCAATAATGAAGAAGTAGAGAAAAAGGCACAAAAATCCAGCATTCAGAATTGAAATGCTGCATTTTCAACATTTCTCTACATTTCCATCAATAAGTTTCCTTTATATAGTGCTCAGGCAACTTTTGAGCCGACAAATATAATGGAAAAATCATGCACAATTATGATATGCTTTGCTGTGTTGTTGGCCTTTGTAGAAGAAGCTATATATATGCATTTTAATGTAACTCCAAGTTTCAAAGTATATTGGGATGCTATTAGAGAGAAGTGTTTTGGCCAGGCACCTGTTGTTACTTTTTCCTTCAGACAGAGAGGCTCTCTCACTGTTTTCACTTACATACCCAAGCTGGTAATTCTCACACAATCATGTTCTAATGTAATATCCCCCTTTTAGTGTAATTAGTACAATAAGTGACAATTAAGATGCTATTTATGAGAAAGGTAAACCTTCTAAAGTTTCTCAATGATCAGATAATTGGTTATTTTCATCATTGTCTGCAGAAGTAATTACCTTTTTTAAGATTTTGGTGCTTTTGAATTTGTACAAAAATGTGCTGCAGAAATCTCGATTTGACTTTAATTGTTATTTGAACTAGATGCATTACATTATTAAATAAACAGCCTTGACTTTCATATTTAATTTGATGTACTCTTGTAGTAATTGCATAAAGTGGTCTTACGAAAACTTTTTGGCTTCATCAATTTCATTTAACTGTCATTAAGCCCTATGCAAAAATTCCATTCTTAAAAGAATGTTGGTGAGATCTTGAGCCCAAACAAAAACTGTTTCAAAAGCAAACAGTAATCAACTATTAAAAGGGCTGGCTAGGTATATCTTATAAATGCTGCCTGTAGAAGCGATATTGGAAATCAAAAGAAAGGTGGGCTAAAAATGTTGATGTTTTTTTTAATACATGGCCGCTACCAGTCGTGATGATTATAATAATGCCAAGCTATTTTGGCTGAGGAAGACCCCAGATATGATTCTAGGTAGAACCATGGCGCACTGAAGGTAAGCTGGAAAATCTTCCCATGTTAAGTCCTTCATTCTGAACAGGACTCGAACCAACATAGCTTAGCTGTCAGAGGAGTTATAAGTTGACACCCTTATTAATGTAAACTACCTCTAAATAATTATTTGTATAGGTAAATTATATTTTGCCTAAAGTTTATTAAAATAAAATAATTAATAATGATAATGATAAAATGATAAATGTAAACATTTTTGCTGCTAAAATAGTTAAATGAGTCCTTTTTGTGCATGTGTGTCAATTTAATTGCCATCTATATATTAATTACCCTGATACACACCTGATCACATTTTTACCCCATTTAGAATCAAGTATCAGATATAAGTAATTCTACCCTAACAAGGATTCTAATTTTTTATTTCACTCTGGCACTTTCCCAGTTCTTGTTAGAAGACATAGAACCTTGATTTCATCATGTACTGTAAAACCCAGAGACAAATTGTATCTATTAACCACTGCAGGTTAATAATTACCTGTCATTATATCTACTCACAAATAGCAATAATTAACAACCAATGAAGTATTACTTTGTGTGGGATTATAATAGAACATGTATATTTGATGATTGATTTTCACAAGATTAAAGAGAAGATATATAAAAGATTACCTGATGTTATCTTGTATAGCAAGGATGCAATATACCATAAAGGTGGTATCCAACAATTTGCTTATATCAGATAACATTAGGTGATATGCATGTCATTGTCTTCTGTGTATTGTGGCCATAGTTACTTTCTATAGGTACAATTTTGCTTTTTTAGTGGTAAGATAGTAAAGTCATGTAATTCTCAGTCAGATCGCTCATCATTTTCCAATATTTTGTCAGATACAAATGGGATTCCAGCTAAACACAGAATTTGATTTGGTGTAAAAACTTACCTTCCTAAGACAAAATTCTGCAAGCATATTGTTGATATACAAAACTTAATGAATAGAATCATCAAGATAATATTGTTGTTTTTGTCCTCTCCATGTTTCAACACAAATCTAAGACATAAACAGTCTGCCTGTAGCAAGAATTTTTAACTATGATCATCTTCTTTGCAATTTCTGCTTTGTTATGTTTTTTTTGTCTGGCCCAAAGTCTCAGATACAACCTTAAAAAAATATCTTCTTTAAAATGTTAGAAGTAACAGGAACTATTAGGTTAGTGAGGTACAACTGTCTTATTTTGCTTCAAAGATTCTTTCTCATAGATAGTGTAGGCTTTCTTGGATGTTTAATGAGAGCTTATAAACTTTGGAGACATCTTATTTAACAATTTTGCTGTTTGATAATTTTTAGGAAATCTTTTTATGAGGGATCAGATGAAAAAATGTTTATAAATTTCAAACTAATGTATGTGGTTCTTTGGTTACGTAAATGTCATTTATTTCAAGGTCTTTACAAATTTATTGCTTATCTGTCTTTTCAATTCCAGATCGGTTATAAATCATTAGGTATAGTGCTCTTACCAATGCAGTACATTTGAAATCATATACCTTTTTTGTGTCAGAAAGCACAAAGTATGTTGACATAAACTTGATTGTTGCATATCAAATTGTTCATCAAATGTTATAAATGGTGTAATAGCTACTTTAATGGGAAATGTTCTTTCAAAGTGACAACTTGTCACCAGTGATTTAGTAATTTGGTTTGAAAATAAGACTATTCTAACATTAACTTTTAAATGGAAAATAAGTACAAACATGCGTTCTTGTCAGGGAAAAATATACGGTTGTCTTGTTTTATGTCTGAACTTGTTGTCTACAGTTTTATTTAGTTATTAAATAAAATTAACAAAATTGTGTCCATTTGACTGGCCCTGCTGCTCCTACCCCTTGTATGGCTGACTAAGTTACTTTTTTGACTAAATAAAAATGGAAATAATGTTTCCATCATTTGAAAAAAGCGGCATCTCTATTACTGAACTAATCTTTTCTCTGTCTCTTTTTTATGTTTGTGATTGGCCACTGAAACTGTTGCTTTTCATTTCGGTAAGAATTTCAAACACAGCCATAGCTTTAATAAATAGCAGCGTATATTTTAGTGTGTCTGCCTGTCTGTCTTTAGTTTTTTCTTTGAGACCATTACATAATTACACTTCTTTAATTGTTAATTGAATTTCTTGTGATTTAATTCAGCCATGATGGACTGTCTCCTTATAGCAGTATTTGAGAATTACTGTGTGGATATTTGTCTTTTTTTGCAAGGATATATCTATGACTGCATTGATGTTTCCATTCTGTTTTTAAGATTCTTTTTCTCCCGGTAATAGAACTCATCACGTACCATTTGTAATGTTGTTTCTTACTATATGAATACATTAAAATGTGATTATCTGTACACTTGTGAACACTCCTAAGTAATTTTGTAAATTGTATTTTAACCTTAATTATCATTCTGTCTGGATTGTAAATGTAATTATTGCTCTTTTTCGATTTTGTTTTCTTTTGCCTTGTTTTCACTCTGTATTTTTGGATTGTATATATAATTACTTATTGATGTTTTTTCCGAGTTTTCTTCTTCTGCCTTGTTCTCATGTGCATCTTTATAAATCTTCATTATAGGAGGAAATAAAAATAATCACATAATGGTCAGGCTTATGTTTGCAGTGTAGATCGAAATCATCCAGGGAACTGTGGGATCAGGTTCCACACTTTGTGCTGCTTAGTCTCTACCAATGTGCCTTATTGTCATTACAATAAGCAAATAAAGAACAATTGGTTAGTTTATTAACAAATGTGGCAAAGAGCTAGATTTTTTTTTAAATTGAATTATTTTGAAATTCTTTAAGAATGTATCAAGTTAAGAAAAAAATAACTTGTTTGAACCAGTAAGTTTTTATGCCGTAGGCAAAGAGCTAAATAAAAAAATATTTCTTTAGTTAAAAGATTTTAGTATGCTTTAATTTTTTACCTGCTTCCATGTGTTTTTGATCTTAAAACAAGTTGCTACCAACACCATTGCAAGTGTGATGGATTAACTCTTAACTGATTAACTTATTCTGTTGAGCAGATTTGGTCAGACGTAAACAAAGAGTGTAGATCCAGATCATACGTTCCTGTCTGATCAGGGTCTAACTGTTTTATATCTGCGGACACTTTTAGGAACATTACTACGTGTTACTCAGAGTTACCTTTGCATGCAGTTATAGCAGATAAAATCCATAGATGTAGATGGCTTAGGGTTACCAGGAGTTATAGCCGATAAGATTTGTAGATGTAGATGGCATAGGGTTACTTTCTAAAAAATGTTAATTGCTCAAATGGTATGACCCATGTCTTTAGCATTTAACATGCAGGCCTAAAATTTATTTTTTGCAATGCCCTTGGTATGTATGGCTGAAATATCATTTTGTCTACTAATATTACGTCATGTCAAAAAAATTGAAATACATGCCTGAACCATATTTCTTCACACAAAAAAAGACTTCAACCCAGATATATAATTTTTACAAGTCATGTGACATAAACATGCATTTTACTTTAGAAACCATTTATTCATCTCTTATTTTAATTGAGTTTTAAAGAACCTGTTCTATAGCCATTTTCAGTTTTCACAATACCTCAATAAAACAGGAGCAATAAACCATGAAGGAACCTAACATTGCATTGGATTTAAATTGAGAGCATGTTTTATCGCCATGTTTTCATTTATAAATCTCTCACTGTAATGAAAGGACAAATTTTATACCTGCATGAGAGCTTTTTGTTTAGTTCTTGCCTTAACTGATAATGATAGTATATTGAATTCTAGGGCTGTGCAAGGCTTGAGACACTGCTAACAGTTGTATACAGAGTTTGCATCCTGGGAGAGCGAGCCTAATCCCTGACTGCAAGTGCCATAATCTGTTAAATCCCATAGAGTACCTTACATGATTGGACATTCAGGAAGAAAGTTTTAGATAAATGTAGCTTCAAACAGTCTGTGCAGAGAAGTTCACTAAAGCTGTTTGACCAGTGTTTCACACCATGTGGTTATCACAGGTTATACCGCTTAACATGAAAAAAGAATTTTTTACAATAATATAATATATATATATTTTACAAACCTGACATTATGGGGTATCTTTAGATCATTTATATTAATGCAGCACATTGGAAATTTATTTCTGATGTTATAAATGAGTAAAGGCAAATTAATTATGAAGGCTTTACATGATAATTACTTACCACCCACAGTCAGAAGCTTTAATCACATCACACTGTATACTGAACATTGGAAATATAACATCTTTTTTAGCAATTTGGGATTCTTGATTGTACATGGCAGTAATAGTCATATTTAAACTTTAAAGTTTTTAATATCTGCCCTAGTTTATGTTGTCATACATATATTTATATGTAGTGAACACATAAATAGATCTCTTCCATCTTCCACTGATAGAAAAGACCTATTCAATTGCGTAGTTATTAAGTTAATAAGATGTAATAGTATATACTTTGATAGTAGAGTATATTTCATAATTAACAATAATAGGTCAGGTGTACTGTGCCAGGTGTACTATACTGGTGTATATTTCACTTATGACCTCTTTTCATTTGTAGTTTATTACAGCTTGGTAATAAAGCTTTATTATTTCTGGTTAATATTGCCAATTATACGTGTGCCCTAGCTCAATGTCTAATTTGTATACATAAGAAACCTCTGGCAAAAAAAGTTAAAACTAATAATTGTTTGATGTGTATGTGAGTTGGCATTGAACAAACATTTATTATTATTAAGAAATTCTGGACACAGTGAATAAATAGAATTTTTTTATCAGACTATTATTAATGCTTGCTTGGTTGTTTTAATCAAATGCTTTCAGGCAGAACTTCCTACCTAAAAAGTAAGGTTTTCATGATTGGAAGTGATTGAATTTTTTAGAATTAATTAAGAATGTCATTCTAAATTTTCAGTAAGTAACTGGCAGCATTAGAACAAAGATAGCAATCTTCATACTGATATTAATACAGATTTGCTTCATGTGTAACCTGTAGTTGTTGTTGTGATTGAATTGCTTTTAATTCAGACCTATCTGGGCCATTTTTATATTGCTTTTGTCTCTAGAATGTTATTCCAAAATGAAATTATTTCTTTATAGCGTTCATTGATGCATAAAGGATGCTCTCAGATAATAATAAAACTCTAAACTTTCTTAGTAATTAAAGTGTATATCTAATTTCAGACCCCCATATCAAGGTTGTAGGCCAGCCAGATGATGTGAAATCAGCTAAAGACCTGATTATGGCTGTCCTAGATACAAAGGTAATTACCACATACAGGTGTCTTATTAATTGTAGAAATAAAGGTAACTGCCACACATAGGTGATATTTTAATTATAGTTTCTATTGATTTGTTATATACTATCTACAGGTAATTAATTGCAAGTCAGTACATAAACATGTACTGTGCTAGTTTACCTTTATTAAGTGAAGGTGACAGAAAGTCTGAAGTGTATGAGCTACTGTTTATCATTCTGCCAGCAATCTTTTAGTTATGTGGAGACATTGTTTAATTGAAACCATGATAGTGCTGCCATCACTGTGAATAATGTGGTGTGATCACATGACATGATACCACATCCAGTCACATTATTGTGATATCAGGCTAACAAGTTGTACAGCCACAGTTGTTATTGCTGAGCAAGGGAGCCAAACTTTGATTATATTGCAGCCTGTGTTTGAACCCATGATATTCTGCTCCAGAAGCTGATGCTCTTCCTAAATCTCTTCATGGTCAGCTGATTTAAGATTGGAAATAATAGACAATGTCCTCGTAAAATTGTCATTTTTTATTCCAGAGTAACCGTGCCACCCTGAAAATGGATGTATCTCACACTGACCACTCCCACGTGATAGGTAAAGGAGGAAACAATATCAAGAGAGTCATGCAGGAGACAGGCTGTCATGTCCACTTCCCAGACTCCAACAGGGGAAACAATGTTCAGGAGAAGAGCAACCAGGTAAACATTGTTTGTGTGGCAAGAATGCACACTTCATTTGCAACCGTTCAGTTACTGTAATGTGTTTGCATTAAAGTTTTCTTAGGGTGATATACTGTACCATTCTGTTTGCATAAAGTTCTCTTAGTGAAATATATTAGTATAAGCTTTCTCGTATGGTGATGGGTGATCTAACTGAATATTCATGGGTATCTTTTGGTAAAAACCAGAAGGTAATAAAGATACCAAATGACAAACTTTCTTCCATATGCTACTGTAAATGGTATACATACTGGACACCACACCTGATAACTGAGCAATTGTTCTGTACCAGACAATCGATTGGACATTCTTATAGAATTGTCTCTGGCATTCGAGTATGTGTCCTCTATCTAAGACATATTTCTATTAAATGAACACCATACTTTCAATCTGTTTATTGAATATGTTGTATTTTCTATTGTATTCAGGTCTCCATAGCAGGCCCACCTCAAGGTGTGGAAGCAGCCAGGATTCAAATCAGGGTATGTCCATTTCTGTCAATAGTAACACTACGTCTTATACCCATGGTACAAATCAGGGTACGTCCATTTCAGTCAATAGTAATGCTAGGTCTTTTGCCCAGGATACAAATCAGGGTATGTCCATTTCAGTCAATAGCAATGCTAGGTCTTATACCCAGGATACAAATCAGGGTATGTCCATTTCAGTCAATAGTAATGCTAGGTCTTTTGCCCATGATATAAATCAGGGTATGTCCATTTCAGTCAATATTAATGCTACGTCTTATACCCAGGATACAAATCAGGGTATGTCCATTTCAGTCAATAGTAATGCTATGTCTTTTGCCCATGATATAAATCAGGGTATGTCCATTTCAGTCAATATTAATGCTACGTCTTATACCCAGGATACAAATCAGGGTATGTCCATTTCAGTCAATAGTAATGCTAGGTCTTTTGCCCATGATATAAATCAGGGTATGTCCATTTCAGTCAATAGTAGTGCTAGGTCTTTTGCCTATGATATAAATCAGGGTATGTCAATTTCAGTCAATATTAATGCTACGTCTTATACCCAGGATACAAATCAGGGTATGTCCATTTCTGTCAATAGCAATGCTAGGTCTTTTGCCCAGGATACAAATCAGGGTATGTCCATTTCAGTCAATAGTAATGCTAGGTCTTTTGCTCATGATATAAATCAGGGTATGTCCATTTCAGTCAATAGTAATGCTACAACTTATACCCAGGATACAAATCAGATTATGTTCATTTCAGTCAATAGTATTGCTAGGTTTTTTGCCCATGATATAAATCAGGGTCAGTCCATTTCAGTCAATAGTAATGCTACGTCTTTTGCCCATGATATAAATCAGGGTATGTCCATTTCAATCAATAGTAATGCTACGTCTTATACCCAGGATACAAATCAGGGTATGTCCATTTCAGTCAATAGTAATGCTACGTTTTATACCCAGGATACAAATCAGGGCAGTCCATTTCAGTCAATAGTAATGCTACGTTTTATACCCAGGATACAAATCAGGGTATGTCCATTTCAGTCAATAGTAATGCTACGTTTTATACCCAGGATACAAATCAAGGTATGTCCATTTCAGTCAATAGTAATGCTACGTCTTATACCCAGGATACAAATCGGGGTCAGTCCATTTCAGTCAATAGTAATGCTACGTTTTATACCCAGGATACAAATCGGGGTCAGTCCATTTCAGTCAATAGTAATGCTACATTTTATACCCAGGATACAAATCAGGGTATGTCCATTTCAGTCAATAGAAATGCTACGTTTTATACCCATGATACAAATCAGGGTATGTCCATTTCAGTCAATAGTAACGCTACGTCTTATACCCAGGATACAAATCAGGGTATGTCCATTTCTGTCAATAGTTACACTAGTCTCAGACAAAGACCACCTACTTGTTTCTTTAGTAACACAACAACATGATTTATCAAATGTATGCATGTTTTTGTATTTAAACATAAGTATTGCATCTTATAATGATAAAATTGTTGTTCTGTTGATCTTTTTGATAACTTTAAGTATGTTTATTGTCAATTATTAGTATGATATTATTTTTGATAACTTAAAATATGTTTATTGTTAAATATTAGTATAATATTATATCCCCTTTTTTCCATTTTAATCAACAGCCAAATGTAGAAATGTTGTTCAAATAATTTTGATCTTTCAAAAAACATTTCAGCCATTTACTTTGTATGCCTATATAGGAAAACTTAGAAATCTTCTTGTCTAGAGCCTTGATATTAGGTATATATGTTATTTGGGTGGTCCTGTATAAAGATTGTTCAAGGAATTCTGATCCGTCAAAAAATATAGCCACCAGGAGCATAGCCATTGTCCATTTGTGGCTATATAGTAAAACTTTAAAAATTTTGTTGTTAGAAACTACAAGAGCCTTAATATGCAGAACACATGTTCCTTGGGTGGCCCTGTATCAAGATTATCCAAATAAATCTGATCCATCTAAAAACATGGCCACCAGAGGTGTTGCCATTTTACATATATGGCTATATAGGAAAAAGTTGAAAATCTTGTTGTCAGAATCTACAAGAGCTAGAGCCTTGATATTTAGTACACATGTTCCTTGGATGGTGCTGTATCACAAACGTTGAAGACATTTTGCTCCATCAAATAACAAGAAAGTTTTGATATTTAGTTAATGTATTCCTTTGATGGCCTTGTATCAAGATTGCTCAGAGAGTTTTGATCTGTTAAAATGCATAGCCACAAGGTCTTAATGTCTGTGGCACTCAAATGAGCAATATAGGGCCATCATGGCCCTCCTGTGTAACCATTTTATGTTTGTGTAATATTTTTTTAATTCAACGTTAAACCTGAAAATCACTAAGAAGGATTAAAGTGTTCTTCCAAGATTCTAAAAAAAAACTTATTAGATTTCACATTGAAAAGATTGTACAGTCAGTATGTAGATATTTCAAGACTGCAAAATAAATATGTGTGTTCTTTTTTTGTGCTTTCATGATCTTGCACTTCCTAACTATCCTGTGCTCCTTATTAAACTTGTCTATCTCATGGAAGATCACAACTCAATCTTTCAATCCCACACAAATCTGATGTTTATTTTTTGCTCAAGTTTAGACATTAAGAATGCTATGATAGGATCTAAGATTCATCCTGCCCACTAAGCAAAGGTAAAACATCTTAGCAGTGGTTACTTTTAATTGAAAAAAATAATTTCAATTAAGCATATTATTCTTAAGCAATTTCTGAATGCCAATTAAGTGTCTATTTTATCTGAGAAAGATTTAATCGTATGCCATAGAGGATGTTTTTGTCATTATCTAAACTTGTATAAATTGTTTAAATTAGAAGAAATTTTCTGATCCATTTTTTGTCCAAAATTCTTTTGGCCAGTTTTTATTATTTTTGGGCCAGAATTCAGCATCATATTAAGCTGTGGTAATATTTAAAACTTAGACTTATTATTCACCAACCATTCTTAAGTTACATAAATGGTCTCGATTAAGACATTAATATTATTAACTTTCAATAAGTGTCTGATATATTAATCACTTAAAATACTACCAGTCAGTCAGACTTTTAATCTTAAAATATCTTGAGAAAAAGTAAGCATACAAGAACATTTAATAAAAACAGAAAAATTCAAAATACTGGTCAACAGGATATTTTTCTCATGAAATGGTTGCAGAAAACATCATTTTGCATATTGAAATAATTAAGAAATTCTGCATTGTATAATTTTTGACCTGCCACTAAATAAGAAGATTAAAAGAATCGTTAATTACATGAAAAAAAAAAGTACTGCTTCGGATTAGTTATACCAGTAATTAGTCTCCATGAGAGTAAAAACATAATTGTCTCATAACAGATTTTAAATGAAGACAGATTGTAAAAGATCTGACTAACTTTTGTTGTAAAAGATCTGACTAACTTTTGTTGGTAAAGATCTGACTAACTTTTGTTGAAAGATATATATGAGATACCATATTCTAAAGTCTGTTGTTAAATTGATTACTCATTGAGAATGGTTGGTTCTTTTCCTGCTTAGCACAAATTAAACAGGCAAACAGGGGATATAGTCCACTGGGAGTTGTCTATCAGAATCTTTACTTCTTGCTGCAAAGTTTATCAATACAATGGTTTACCCATGCATGAAGTTGTTTGCAAGTATCTAAGAATTTAGTATAGCTGTTAAACATAGCAAAATCAGGGCTAAATTAAAATGTTAAAAAACTCGAAGAAATCCTAAATGCATGTTGGCATCCTTTGGAATATAGCCAGAAGTTGACTCAGCTGATTTCAATTTCATTAAAATAATTCCATCAGTTGATCTGATCCTAATAGTCAATTGAGAATCTAACTGCTTCTTGCTCTGATAAGCTTTGATGTAAATGACTAGGCCATTCAGATAAAATACCGATAAGAATGTAAACAGGTAGTTTAGAATGACAGGCAAGAAATGATATAGCAAAAAATAGATTCAAACATATTTTTTCTGGACACTTGTACCTCTTTTTTATTTAAAGAACTTGTTTTACATATTTACAGTTTGATGTGTATGTACATGTAAAATGAAATAAAAATATTGACACTATTTATACATTGCATTGAAATAACTAATATGAATTTGAAAATGCAATTTGTTAAATTGAAAGATTGGTTATGAAATTGGAAAAAAAACGTTACAGTTGAATGATAGATATAGTTTTTTAACTCACTACTTGCTATATCATATTTCAAGGCTTATGCAAATAGTCAGATCAGCCATTTCAAAACTGGGTGGTGTCTGAATGGGATCTGCACTTTTTTGCTTCTTAGTCTTTATTTTATAAGTAGATTGACCTTTACATGTATATACAATATAAATACAAAAATAGAATGCTGTTTTAACAAAATTTTGTAAATTATTCTAAATCCAGATTGAACCTTATTAAGAAAGCTTTAAAATGAAAAACTTAGAAAGAAAAGATACTGTAATCATTTCACATTTATAAAAAATAATTTTGATGAAACTGTTTAAGAGAAAGATTTTGCACAAAATGGGCCGTAGATACAATCGGGGAAGAAAGTCACTCAGATACTCAGTTTTTATTTTAATCGAAGCATTTATTTTTTGGTCATAATTCACCGTTTTCTTTCTTATTGTTATACAGCTGTTTTGAATCAAGAGAAAACAAGCTTGAGATATGTGAATGCACTGAAAATCTGTCCCTTCTGGGTGCTATTAATTACAAATTCCATGTGAAGTCACTCATAGTGTTTCTATCATTCTATCCTGTCTGTGGGGATGTTATGTGACTGGTTACATGAATCTTACAGTCAGGTTTTATCTCGATAAAATGTGAAAACATTCTCCCATATATTTGTCACAGAGAATGGAGAGGAGGGTGTTTATCATGAAAGCTACTGTTGCTTGTAAGAAATGCACCTGTTATTGCAGAAAACTTGCTTATTGTTTTGTAGATTGGAATGTCAGCAGTTTGGCAGATTTCTGTCATTTGTTGTAATTAGTAAATGTCTTAAAACAGATGTATCTGTCAGAGTTTGTTTTGTTATAATTTGTTCATATTGTCTTACTTTTACAAATGTCATTATGTTTTGTATGGTCTGTTCTGTTCCTGATTTTTGGTTGATTGGCTGTAACAAGGCAACATAATACCCATTTTTTGGTGTTTGATTGCAACAAATGAGTATAGCTTTTTGTTTAAAAAGACAATATTATTAGAAAATTATCCTGGGTTATACAGTGTCAGCATGAAATAATGACAGTTAAAACTATAATTTCTTAATGTGTTGCCTTCATAGCAAGGCAGACATTTATGGATCAATTTGTTTGGCATTGTTGTAACACATTCTTGTCCAGAGCATATCTTATATATACACTAAGATTTAGTTTACATTCGAACATGTGTACCATGTGTACCATGTGATGTGGTTTTCAGTGCACAAGAATCAGAAGCTCCAACATCATTGATTTCAAAAAAGAGATTATCCAGAAACTCCACAACATCCACACAGACGCTAACTTCTGCACTTCTTGAATCATCCCCTTTAGCTGAAAACCACACCTTTGTGACAACTGCTAACTTACTTTTCCAATTTTTTTATGTACTTTTTCAATTAAAATTACCAAAAAAGCTAAATATTAAACTAATCAGTCTAGTAATCAAACCTTTTTATAAGATAAGGAATCATAGTTAATAAAGATATTATTTCTGTTCCTCAGGAGTTACTGCCACTGGTGTTTATGTTTGAGATCCCTGTGACACCAATTGCGATCCAGTTACCGGACATCCAGTCTCCTAGCATGCAACAGTTTCAGGCACAATACAATATAACTGTTAGCTACCGACAGCGGGCGCGCATGTATCCCACCACAGTGATTGTGCGTGGCTCTGTGTATAATGAGAAACAAGTCAAAGAGGCTACCATGAAGCTGATGGAATTGTTGTTAGGCACTTTACAGGTAAGTAAGGATTTCCGGACAAAGCTTTTGAGAACTCATTATTTTTTGTCACATTGAGACAATCTCAATGAGTGCAGATCGTATGAGATTTAAGGAAAGAGAAAATATATTTTTGCTTGAGAATAATTGACTTTTCCTTTAAATTAAATTTTATGACAGTTATCTGAAGTAGTTAAATAAAGACCAGTTTTTACATTGAATAGAAGACTTAATTAAATTTATATCATTCTTTAATTTTCATCTCGTTGAAATTCACACAGCCATTAATTGCTTTTATGTTACTGTACTCTTCATCATTTACTTAAAACATACTGAAAAGGGGAAGGAAATGAAGTCAACCATTATACGTATGCCAGAAGACATCATCATTCATTGTTTGCGCCAATTCACATCACTTTTAAGTTACTTTGAAAAACAGGCATCTTGACTAAACCTTACTTCTAAAACCCACTTTAAGATGATTTAGTGCTTTAATGTGTTATAATCAATTCTTTTCTTGCTCAGTATTACACTACACAGTATGAGAATATGTGAGCAAGACAAGAATTAACAACAGTACATAAAAGCGCAAAAACATCAACCTTATGAATGGGGTTATATTAGTATGGTCATTGAGAAGCAGCTGAAACAGGAAGATAGACTAGAACAACCTGTGATATTTAGAGTGTTTCTAAGTTAAAATGTATGTTGTTCCTATTTGTCTGTATTTTAACTGGGGTAGGTTGGAGAAACTCTGTAAGCAGTGACATTCAAATGCACAATTACCTGAATATAGCAGTCCTAGGTTTGAACCCTGAAGTCTTAACAGTTGCCAAATGTTGTGACAATCATCCACCTTTCTCTGCAGACACCACTCCCTTTAAGCATGCAGTTAGAGATAGCACCACAGCATCATCTGTTCATCATTGGTCGTGGTGGCATCAACATCAAGCAGATCATGCAGAGTACAGCTGCAGCCGTACATTTCCCTGACCCAAACACAGTCAGCCCCCAGCGCAAGGGCACTGTCTACATCACAGGCACTATAGAGAGCGTATACCAGGCCAGACAACAGCTGATTGTAAGTCATACAGTACTTCAATAATCCCGTTTCAATTAATAAATTAAGCAATATTGTACATACTACTGAAAGATTTGAGGTACTCCTTCTAAAGTATGATTCAGTTTTTTTCTAGTCATTTCATATTTTAGCTGAAATAACAAAAAGAATTTTAAAAGATTATACATTTATAAATAACAGAAAAAACTTTTTACATTATAAACTTAACAACAACAAATTAAGTATTGATAATGATCATACAGTATTGTAACAATAGACACGAATGTCAATAAATTCACTTAATCAAGTACTTTTTAAACTTTTGAGCTCAAGCTTAAAGCAAGTGCCAATCCTAATCAATGACCCTTGCATATGACTGCATATTTGTTGTTTCAGGGTTATCTCCCTCTAGTACTTATGTTTGATGTGAAGGAAGAAATAGACATGGATCAAGGTAGATTGTTTTTGTTTTCTCTTAGTCTCTTTGTTGTTTATTTAGCAACCCAGAAAAAATATGCTGTTCATTTGAATGCAGTGGACATGTGAAGAAATTGTTTGACCGCTGTTACCGTAATGTGAGAAATACAGTGTCTGTACTGCATTCAAGGCTATCAACATCCTCAGCTGGGTTCCATACATCCTTGAGTGTTTCGCCCCTTTGTAACCCAGAACACTCTAGTATGGTGGGGCCACAGTGGTGATCAGGTCACTGTGTGTTGATAGCTAGCTCCAGCTTATGTGGTTCCTACGGAGCCAAATCCAGCTTGACGTTTCTCAGCAGCACTGCTCACTGCTTGGACAGCTGTCTTCCTGTTGCGTCCAGTGATTCCAAGAGCAGTGAACATTTTCCATACAGAAGCAGCAGGAAATCCTCTGCAACCAACTTCAACGGGGAATAGCCAGGTATGCCAACCCTTTCTACGACATTCCTCCATCAACTCTGCATACTTTGTTGCCTTCCTTTCATAGGCCTCGTCACATCGCTCTTCCCATGGGACTGTGAGCTCTATTACCACGATTTTCTTTCCGTGTGACGACCACACCACTATGTCTGGGCGTAGGGTAGTTTGGACGACATCTGGGAACTGTAGCTTCCTCTCCAGGTCGACTTTCATTTCCCATGACTGTGCTGTGGCCAGAACTCCAACTCTGCTTGAGCTTGGTGTAACCTTGGCTTCCTGTCCTTCCTTTACAAAAGGAATGAAAGTAACATTTGATTTTGCGGGTTGCTTCTTCCTCCGCTCCAGGTTGATGTGGTGCGCTAGTTGACGGAGTACTCTGTCATGACGCCATCTGTATCTTCATTGAGAAAGTGCTACCTGGCAAGATGACAGAATATGGTCCAGGGTAGCTGTCTTCCCACACAATGGACATGCAGGATCTTCTATCAGCTTCCATCGCTTCAGGTTTACAGGGGTGGGCAGAACATCATACATGCTTTTTAGCAAAAAGCTAATTCTTACTGGCTCCAGATGCCACAGTTGTGACCATGTAATCTTCCGCTCTGGGACATTCCATCCTGTGCTGCGACCTTGGCATCCCAGCTGGATCATCTGTGATGCTCTTGTCTCTTCTACTTCCTTCCTTATCTCCCCTTGGACCATCGCTCTTCTCTTCTGCTTGTCAGCTGTTGCCCAACTTACTCGTACTTGGAGTCCTAGTCCCTCCCTGCCTTTGTTTGTGTTGCCAACTATATCCTGATGTACCAGTCTGCCCTGGGCAGCTTCCACCGCTTGGCTCACTGACCACTTCCTGCCTGTCCTAAGCTCTATCCCTGCAGAACTAATGCACTGGTCTGGAGAATCTTTCAGTGTCATTAGGAGTCTTGCCTTGGCGACCTTGAATTCCTCCACCAATGATGACACAGGAAGCTGAAGCTTCCCAGAAGTGGTATACAAGCCAAGCCCTGTAAAACTTGGTGGTAGTCCAAGCCAGCGTCGGAGGTGCTTGTTAATAACCCGCTCCAGCCCCTCTACTGTAGTCGTTGGGACCTCATATAACATAAGAGGCCAGATGAGTCTTGGAAGTAGGCCATTCTGGTACATCCACACTTTGAATTTTCCTGGAAGAGATGACTGTTGTATCTTCTTTAACCCCTTTTCCAACTGTTCCTTCATCCCAGCTATTGCTTCCTTGTCCTTCAGGGTGGCATCAAACCACTTGCCCAGACACTTGATAGGGTTGTCTTTTATACTTGGAATGGCTTCTCCTTGGATAGTAAGAGTGCACTGTGTAGTGACATGTCCTTTTCTAATAATCAAGCATCTGGACTTCTTCGGTTTGAACTTCATCCTAGCCCATGAGACTGTGTCTTCCAGTGATGACAGGATCCATCTTGTCTGTATGTGAGACTGTGTAGTTATGGTTATGTCATCCATAAAGCCTCTGTTTGGTGGCATTCTAATACCAGATGCCATCTTGGGACCCCTCGTCTCTTCCTCTGCGGCCTTCAGGATGAGGTTCATCCCCAGTACGAACAGGATGACAGAGATCGTGCATCCAGTTACAATGCCTCTCTCAACTCGGATCCACTCTGTCGTGAATTCCTTGGTGCTGAACCTCAGTAGTAAGTTACTGTAGTAGCTGGACACCAGGCTTTTCACTCTCTCTGGTAGATGGTAATGGTTTAGAGCGTACTGGATAAGGCTGTGTGGGATCGATCCGTAGGCATAAGCTAAATCCAACCAGACCACTGTAAGATCTTTCTTGTCAACTTGAGCCTCCCTGATGAGCTGCGTTATTGCTGAGGTGTGTTCCAGACATCCAGAGAATCCTGATACACCTCCTTTCTGAACTGAGGTGTTGATGTAGCTGTTGGCTATTGCATAGCTCTGGATTCTCCTTGCCAACACTGAGAAGAATATCTTGCCCTCCACACTAAGCAAGGAAATACTCCTAAATTTAATAATATAGCTGGATTATAAACCGTACCATTCTCAGGGGTGGACATTTCAGGTACAATACAGAGAACCAGTACGAACAGGATGACAGAGATCGTGCATCCAGTTACAATGCCTCTCTCAACTCGGATCCACTCTGTCGTGAATTCCTTGGTGCTGAACCTCAGTAGTAAGTTACTGTAGTAGCTGGACACCAGGCTTTTCACTCTCTCTGGTAGATGGTAATGGTTTAGAGCGTACTGGATAAGGCTGTGTGGGATCGATCCGTAGGCATAAGCTAAATCCAACCAGACCACTGTAAGATCTTTCTTGTCAACTTGAGCCTCCCTGATGAGCTGCGTTATTGCTGAGGTGTGTTCCAGACATCCAGAGAATCCTGGTACACCTCCTTTCTGAACTGAGGTGTTGATGTAGCTGTTGGCTATTGCATAGCTCTGGATTCTCCTTGCCAACACTGAGAAGAATATCTTGCCCTCCACACTAAGCAAGGAAATACTCCTAAATTTAATAATATAGCTGGATTATAAACTGTACCATTCTCAGGGGTGGACATTTCAGGTACAATACAGAGAACCAGAGTTTTTCACTTAAGTCATGTATGGGGATTAAAACCTTCACAAGTTTCATATTTGCTTGTACCAAAGTGACAGTTTTTTGTATATGTTCTTACTGTTTATTGTACAGTGGTTTTATTTTCTGTTACTTCACAAAGTGTATTTGTATTTATGTTTCAGGCCGTATAAGCCAGTTGATGGAGCAGTTGGATGTGTTCATCAGCGTTAAACCCAAACCAAAGCAACCAAGCAAAGTAGGTCCTTTAATCAGTTTAAAATTGACTGAAACCAGTCTACTACAATCAATTACTGCATTCACATAATTTATTTTATGTACAGAGGAGATCTGTTTACAAGTTAATGAAAAAATCTTGGGAAAAGTGGTCTTAGTATTTATTTTAAATGGTGCATAAATGATCAAATTTGTTTAAAGAAAATGGAATTAAAAATTAAATATTTGCTATAACTAAATTAGAAGTATTTGTTGTTGTTTTTGCTTTGTTTTTCAATTGTCAGTTGAGTTCACTATCTTTTTTTACATCATATACATTTCTTACTACATGTATTTGTTTTCAGTCTGTGATAGTAAAAAGTATTGAGAGGAATGCCAACAACATGTACCTTGCACGTCTGCTGTTGCTAGGCATTGAGAAGGTGTTACCACGGCAACCCGCCATCACCACACCTGAGAGTGCACCTCACAATGTTCTCACCATGACTGCTCTAGGTAGGAATTAGTCTCTTATATTTTGAAACCAGGGAATTAAAGGTTTGCAGGTGGATTAGGGTTAGGCTAATTGGCCATTATATTGCATCTTATTATTAACACAAGAACACTGGTTATAAGAGGACTGGCCGCAATAGCTCAGTTGGTAGAGCGTTGGCTTGTGGATCGAAAGGTCGCGGGATCAAACCCTCTTTGAACTTTTTAGTAGTGGCTTCCCTCCTACAGGGTTCCCACAATTTCTGAAGGGAAAAATTCAAGGTCTTTTCCAGGTTTTTTCCATGTATTTTGTCCATTTTCAAGGTCTATGAATGTGAACATTCAAGAGTTTTGCGGTAAATATTTATGGGAGTTTACAAATGTATGCCAACAAATACTCTGATTTTTTAAATCAATTTCAGTTAAAATACCTTATGATTATTAAAATGCACTAACCCTTTCACTCATACAGTTCTCCTAAATAACCATATGCCTAATGCATAACCAGATGGCTTACTGGCCAACTGGCATGCATAGGTAAACTGGTAACAAAGGTACCTCAGGTTCATAGAGCATTAATGGTTTTGTGTGGGAAGCTGACAGTAGTTAGGTTTAAGTTTTATTTTAAGCTAGAATGAGTTATTTAATCATATTTATGTAATTAAAAAGTTTATTCAGAAATAATTTTTCTTTCTGATGATAAAATTTTCATGCATATGAGGTTATATAAATTGTTAGAAGAGGGTTTGAATAAAACAAAAGAAATTTGTCATAGGCAATTTCATTATTTTATGTTTGAAATATTCATTAATTGCTATTGTTTTTTATTTACAATAAAACATTTAAGTTTGATTCCCCAAAACCAGAAAATTCTGACTCAGTGTCACTACCATACAAAATATTATAAGCATCAGGCATACTTCTGCAGCAAGATAAAGTGAGACTATCAATAAATATTATCAAACAATTTGTGTACAAGATCTTTTTCAATAGGTGTTAAGGATGCAACGATTAGAATGCTAATGAACAAGGCAATCAAATGAAGCTTAAATACCTTCCAAGTTGATCCACAGAGCAATAAAACATATTGCCCCTCTCATTAGTCAGTTCCATTTATTGTGAAGGAAGCGGATGTTTATTACATCGGCATACTCGGTTTTTACTGTTAGGCTGACCATGTGAGAGTTGTTGTGGTTTAGAAATGGTAAGATTTGCCAGTGAGTGTAAACAATGGAAAATTCCATTAGGGTGCTCTACAAACTGAGCAAATTTTCACAATTTTTTCAGAACAACCCCTCTTTTTTATTCACTAAATGTATAAATAAAGGCTTTATCTTACTGATAAAAGAAAGACTCTACACTAAGTATTCACTTATGATTTTGCACTTAACTTCGAGGGCGTAATTTTGACAAACTATGCAAATGACAGCAAAGCGTAAAATGGTGTATGTATGAGCCAGACGCACAATGCCAAAAATCGCCAAACTATGAGCCTACCGCACAACGCCAAAAATTGCCAAACCATGAGTGAAAGGGCTAACAGTTTTCCCGGTAATTTTCGGGTTTTTTCGTATCATGTCAATTTTAAGGTCTTTTCCCGACCGGGAGTGTTTATTTTCGAATTCCCGACTTTTTCCCGATTTCCCGGTTCTGTGGGAACCCTGCTCCTAACGCTTTGGGCTAAGGGGACAGCATTACACCTGACTCGTCGGTGTAAGTATAGTGGACCGACAAGGTTCAGTCCCTGGGCACCTCATAAGTGCCCCTGTGCTGTAATGATAGAATTGTCGCTGCACAGTATCGGCAAAAATGCCGGCAAATCCCATCCCTGGTTTTAAAATGTCTAATAATTATAAAAGGTGAGAACAGCAAACTGGAAATGCTTACCTTTTCAATGATAAATTCCCATGATATCTCAGTATTTATCTCAGTATCCTTATACATTAATTACTTTTTTACTTATGGCTAGATTGAAGTAAAATGTTAACCATTTAGACCCATAAAATTTACATTATGAATGAAAAAATATGGAACTATTCAATAAGCTATTCAATAGGTTACGTCTTTTTGCATTTTCTATTTTATGTAAGACAAATGTTTATTTAAGACGGTCACAGGTACTTCTCTGGGTAAAATCTCTGCTCTGCATTCACAACAATATAGTTCAAAATCTTAATCATTTAAAAGTCTCTTTCCTTATGGTTCTCTTTCCACAGGGTGAACTGTTAGGTTATAAATTAGAGATCCTTTACAGCTTGATTGTATGCCACTCTCAAAAGGTCCTACTTTAAGCCTTTGAGTGAGAAAATGGTTTGTACTACTTTGTTGGATTAGAGAAATAAGAAAATGGTTTATTTTTCTTTGTCGGACTAGAGAATTTGATAAAAATAGCAGTTGGACTCTGTCTCTATACTTAACCCACTTATCCTTTATGATATTGTATGATAATATTTATGCCTTGCAGATTACTTTGGCCAGAATCTTCAGCAAACATTACCACAGCATCAACAACAGACTTTACAACAACAACCATTGCAACAACATAGCTTACAACAACAAACTTTACAACAGCAAACATTACATCAACAAACGTTACAACAAACCTTACAGCAACAAACTTTACAGCAACAGCAACAACAGTCATTACAACAGCAACAACAGCAGCATCTGCAGGCAGCCATACAACAGAGTATCCAGACAGCATTGAACATCAACACGGCCAACCAGCTTCTTCTGGTGAATGGAACCAAGAGTCCCCAGGCCACCACACCCAGCACAGCCAGCCCCCGCAGTCCACATAGCCCCAGGGTCACCAGTCCGAACCACTTCATCTCACCACCACCAGGTACATGCTGGTCTTATAGTATTGAAAATTGAAAATAAATGGAATTAGAATTTGCATTCAGAAATAAACATCTCACTGCTTGAGATCTGCTTCACCCAGACGCTTGCCAGCTAATCGCCTGCAAGAAAGTGGTGAAGGGCAATGTGCTGAGCTGAAGAACTGCGAAAAGCTATACATAGTGTCTTAGAAATCAAGCTTATTGTCAAAAAATATCATGTTGGACAACTTAAGTAACTGAAATTCAGTTAATCTCGAGTTTGATGCCTACATTAACATCAAACTATACTTAGTTCGTGGTTAATCAAGGTAAAAAAGTAACACAGTTCATCTCAATATAAGCTGCTTTGTTCATATATTAGTGGGAAAATGTACGCCGATACCAGTACTCTAGTTGTAGACTGTTGTTTTAACTATTGATACCTTGCTTAAAGACCACTAGTATTAGTTATAGAGTAGTGCTTTGTTGTTCACACTTTTTAGCTGACAAAAGCAGTTCTGTTTTTGATGATGTTTCAAATTGAAGTTTGGATGTGTAATGAAGTAACTTAATTTTCACTACATTGATGATGTCATTAGCAACATCCAAGACCTATATACACTCAGATGCAATTGATTAACAGCTGATCAACTTGTCATTATACCCCCACCACAAAATGGGGGGGGGGGGGGCTATAATGGATTTGCTTTGTCCGTCGGTCCGTCCGTCTCCATTATCGTTTTATCGTGTCTGCTCTATAAATCCTATACCAATTAAAAGATTTTCTTGAATCTTGGCTCAAATGTTCACCTCAACAAGGGGATGTGCAGAACCCATGTTACTCTTTTGCCGGCTTAAGGTCAAGGTCACACTTGAAGGTCAAAAATTGAATTAAAAAAATTTTCTTAAATTTTAACATGTATTTGAATATTTCTGAAACTAGAAAAAGTAGTTGCTTGAAACTTAAAATATATATGAAGTGTCACAATTAGGATATGCAGGTCAAGTTTCATAACTCTGTATTGCATTTTGACAAAGTTATGCCCCTTTTAAGTCTTCAAATTTACATACAATCAAGTATTAGACAATATGTCGTGTCCGCTCTATAAATCCTATACTAATGGAAGAATTTTCTTCAAACTTTACTCAAATGTTCAACTCAACAAGGTTATGTGCAGAACCCATGTTACCTTTGTGCCGGCTTTAGGTCAAGGTCACACTTGAAGGTCAAAAATTGACTTAGAAAATATTCTTAAATTTTAACATGTATTTGAATATTTCTGAAACTAGAAAAAGTATTTGCTTGAAACTTAAAATATATATGAAGTGTCACAATTAGGATATGCAGGTCAAGTTTCATAACTCTGAATGGCATTTTGACAAAGTTATGCCCCTTTTAAGTCTTCAAATTTACATACAATCAAGTATTAGACAATATGTCGTGTCCGCTCTATAAATCCTATACTAATGGAAAAATTTTCTTCAAACTTTACTCAAATGTTCAACTCAACAAGGTTATGTGCAGAACCCATGTTACCTTTGTGCCGGCTTTAGGTCAAGGTCACACTTGAAGGTCAAAATTGACTTAGAAAATTTTCTTAAATTTTAACATGTACTTGAATATTTCTGAAATTAGCACAGGTATTTGCTTGAAACTTAAGATATATGACATATCACAAGTAAGATATGCAGGTCAAGTTTCATAACTCTGTATTGCATTTTGACAAAGTTATGCCCCTTTTTAAGTCTTTTAATTTACTTACAATCAATACTAGACAATATGTCAGGTCCGCTCTATAAATTCTATACTAATGGAAGGATTTTCTTCAAACTTGACTCAAATGTTCACTTTAACTGGGCAATGTGCAGAACCCATCTTACCCATGTACTAGCTTTGTCAAGGACATTGGTGGGGGTATGAATCGCATTCAGCGATAGTTCTAGTTTAGTAACAAAAATCATCGCATATTGACAAAGTCATTAACCAGACTGGTGTTTTGCCCTTAAAATTTGCATTTTTTCTCTAGACATTTACCATCTGCATCAAGTGGAACCCCAAATAGGCAGTATTTTCTTGAACTACTGTATAAGAGGTGCTTACATAGTAGTGTAATGATGTAATAAGTTTCATGATTTGGGATTAAAGCTGCCATGAACTACTTTACCAAGGGGTATATTGTTATATACTGCTGTATTCATATTATATGGAAAAAAACAACACTATCATTTAGCAGACAACTGCAAATTATTATGCTCAACTCTTTGGCTTAGGAACATTATCACTGTCATAATGTTTCATGTGGGAAGTCTTTCCCTCTCATAATTCGCATGTGTATATCATTCTTTACTAAATGCATTGTACTCGGTCTTCCATTATAAGTGAGTGTTTATTTCTCTTCTTGCCTTTGAACCATTGAATGGGACTAAATCTCTAAAGCTTGCATTTGTCAGCAGCCTTCCAACATATTTAATTAGAAAGTCCAACAACACTTTCAGAAATTAATTTTCAACATGGTTATTTTCCCTTTCAAACTTCCCAGCCACAAATAACATGCCTCCTAAGTTAAGGAGATGACTTATTTGTGCAATTTTCTATTTCATGATAAAGCAGCACATGGGCAGTGTCTTTTTGTACTCCTCCACTTGTTTCTACTCAAAATCAACATGACGGAGCTTTCATTGTGAGGTGGCTCTTTATCTGTCCTTAAAAACATTATATCTCCTAATCTGGAGACTAATTCAGGTTCTTTATCAGCCTTTTTATTGGGTGATCAATGTAGAATAATGCCTGTTATATTCCCAGTCTCATATCTTAGCCTGTTTTTTCTGCGTTAGAATTGTTCCTTTCCTTTGTGCAAGAGATCACGGAATTTGACCTCTGATTTTTATTTCACTATGACTTATAAGTGGATTAGTTTTTCTGTAAAATTTATTTGCATTTCTATCTTAGCTAAAACCTTTTTTTATATCTGGTTCATGTTTCCAGGTATCTATGGGCCACGTGTAATGCTGCAGCCTGGGACAACCAGTGCTGTACAGAACGCTTTAGATCTAATGAGCAAGGTTAACTTGAATGGTCTACACAAGGATGTCAACCAGAACAACAAACCCTACCCACAAGGCCCTTCAGCCATCCAACGAGAACAAGGTATAACTTTCACTCCTTAACCCTTCATTTTTAAGATCATCCTTGCTACAATAATACTTTTGAGAGGATCTTACTAACATAAGATGGAGAGTTGCTTTTCCCACACACAATAAACAAATACATACATAAATAAATTGATAATGGGAGGAAAATATAGTGCAAACTTAAAACTTGTCTTGCTTAGCAGAACATTTTATAAATAGTTTCTTGTGAACATTTTTAGTATTACTACAAGATAATTTATAATCATCTTCTAATGTTACTAAAATGCCACTTTTAAGGATGACACATATTTAATTTATAGGTTTTGGTTGTTAAATCTAGAGGGATTGTGAAATAATAGAAAAATGATCTGACATATCCCTGTATTGTGTCTGTGCACAGCAAATAGTCGCAGTGACAGTGAGGCCAACAGTCCCTCCAGGAGTCCCTGTGAGAGTCCACACAGCTTCAGGGAAAACACTACTGCAGGTATTTTCTTCCTTTTTTAAAGGAAATGTTACTCAAACTCTTCAAATTGCATTGTGTTATCTCCCTTATTTATTGTCCTTAGCAGCTTGATGGAAACGCTGCTGCAGGTATTCGCTCTTGTTTTCAGTTTAAAGGGACATTACTCAAACTGTTAAGATTATATTGTGTTTATAGTCCACACAACCTATTGGAAAATACTACTGCAGGTAGTTTCACACACCTTAGTTATGTTTTCTTACTAAGGAATGTCCTTTTTGAAAAATACTTAAAAATTTAAGAAACCATGAAAGAAACTTAATTTTCATTTATCTAAGTAACTATTTCATGATTTAAGATTATTTTAATTTATTAATATTGTATTGTTTATTTGTGCTAATATATGCAACCAGTACTGGGTATTTTTATAACTGCAAATTTATTTTGCTACTTGTGTCATCAATCTTCTTTTGGCTATATAATGTTTGATTGTTTTTGTTTTAATTAGATTTTGAAAGCATATTTTACTTATCAGTTTGTTGTGTTTCAGTGAATCTGAATGGGTTATCAAACGCTGGCAGTTTCGGTAACCTTGTCTCGTCCCATCCTCCCTCCACACTCAGCAGTAGTGGCCATACTTTAGACCTGCTAGGTAAGGCTTAGCAATAAGAACCTTGTTATTAGTTTTGTACACAATAGTCTCAGTTTAATTCATACAAAAGCTCCTACATTCATCTTTAATCCTTTAAATAAAATGTCAGCTTTTAACCTGTTGCTTTGACCTTTCACCTTCAGTGAGTGATCTTACAATGACTTTCTGCCTTTGAAAAAAAACAAATATGCAATTGATGTTTGTCTTTGAAAGCAAGAAATCTTATTTTGTTTACCAACATAATGAAATATCTGAACTTAAACACTTTCCATTCAGAAGTAGGATGTAGCATTTACCTTCAACCTTCTACAATTAACAAGGCCTTTACTCATCCATTTAAATATCCAGCCTTTACCTTTTACCTTCAGGCCTTACAAAGACTAGTTTAAATAGCAGTGGACACACTATGGACCTGCTGGGGCTGAGCAAGACCACCAACCCGTCAATGTCCAGTCTCAACATGGGCTTCCTCAATAGTAGCCTCAGTAATGGATCTCTGCATGGCAGTCTCAACAGGAGTTCCCTAACGTATGTAGTGTTCTGTTGCCTTGGTAAGGGATCTAGGGTGTCCTTGCTTTTAAAAAAGTCAACTATATGAATATAAAGTGCATTTCTGTTATTACAACATTTGGGTAGTTTTACCAAGACTTTGTGAGTAAAATTCTAAAATTTAAACATTAAGAATATCTTTGTCCAGTATGGTGTTGTTTTTTAAATCAGATACCACACAAACAGAGTACTGATTTTTCTTACTTTGCATGGTTGGATTTGTAAGATTGCAATGCAGTGCCCATCTGTGGCAGAAGTTATAGGCAATATTAAGTTTCTTGTTAGAGTTACATATATTGACATAGAAATGTATCCCTTAATGTCCGTAACATCATAGTTTAGGATGCAGTACAGAATGACCTGGATAAATATTGAATTCAAAACCAGCTTCTTTCAATTTCCCCTTATGTATCTGAGTCTCATGCATTATCTTTATGTCTCTTTTTAGAAATGGTGATGATCGAGGTCCATTGGACCAAGATCAGTTGGATCTTCGTGCGCCGGGGATCGAACGCAAGAACTCTATGACCAATATGTTTGCTGATGTCTACCCACAGTATGGGGTGGATTATGAACAGAAGAAACTGCTGGCAAACAAAGGTAACATAGATCTCTTCAAATAACATGTTAAGAAGTTTTTATGATAAACAATAAAAATAAATCTAACGTTAAAAATCTTAATTACAATTAAAGGTGCTTTGAAACTAATGCTGTTGATTGTATAATGATGTCTCTCATTCAGAAAATGCCTGCTTTGTCATGTGCTATCTATACACCCATCTAAATGCTCTCTCATGAATAGCTGGTTACAGTGTCATTTGAGAACTATTTGCATTCCAGTCATTTAAATCAAGCTGCTAGTTGAAATTGTTTCTGCAATAATTTCTGCAATGTCTTTTTCATTTAGCAATCTTCTTTAACCAAATGAAGTATGACATTTATCTAAAGGAACAAAGTAATCTATAAAAAAATGTAATAAAAAATGTACCAGCAAGATTCATTCAGTTGTAGTTAGTATGTAAATATAATATATATATATAAAGTATAGGGGTCTATACTGGAGTCTGTGAGTCGCACTCTAGATGAGATATTCCTACTGTATTGTTGGTTAGATTTTGAAGCACCAAGCCTAGTTGTGCATATTTGTGGGATGGCATGACCAGCTTGTAAATTATTGTCACCTAAATAATTAAAAAAAAAAATTATTTAACTGAACAACAATTATAAGTATCAATCCTTCTTGCACATGTTGTAGGCATGTCAGGCTTGCAATAATTTTTACTGGATTGTGACCCTTCATAATTCTTTTTGAATGTATTTAGTCTGCTCAAAGTCTTAGCTACTTTTGGTCAAATCTTAAATTCACATAACTTAAAACAGTTAATCTAGTTGTGCATATCCTTTGCAGGACACAATTAAAAAATTAGCTTAATTTTTATTAAGTGATGGCCTTTTCTTTATTTATTGAACTATTTAATCTGCATTTTTTAAACCATTTGTCAGATTTGGGGAATAACTTGCATGGAATGTCAAGACTTCATCTGACATTAGTACAGTTACTGTGGCAAAGCAGTATCCCGGGATTTTTTCATCTGTGATGACATTTTATTGATTGGTAGCTTGGTTCTGTTTCCAGCCATGCAGAAAAAGCCTATTGGAGAGTCCCGGATACCTACAGACTTCTGGTCAGGACTGGGTTTCTCAAAGTCTATGCCAGAGTCAGCCATACGTGAGCGGATGGCACAACAGGGTATCAAACAGAGGTACGAATCACCCATGGCAACAACATATGAGGTAAGTGATATATGTGCTGATTGGTTATTTGTTTGATATGATAACAATGCTTAAATTATATGATAAAAGTGCAAGGTTTTTGTAAGTCCTTATATAATTGCTTAGTTTACCTTCTTTGATGCAGCAGACTCACCAGCAGACAAAAACCAAGGTTACCAATAGATAGAAGATGAAGGTTCTGTTAGTTATGGTTCCTGAAATTAGAAAATGTAGGTTTTGTAACCTAAATTAATCAATGATAGTTCTTCTGATTCAATATTAATTATGCTACAATACAGTATATGTACTTATATTATGTTAAGTGTGTATTTATATACCATTTAATGTTAACCTTATAAAGATACAATGAATATATGTTTTGTTTAACTCTCCTAGAATGTGGATGATGAATTACCTGAGATAGACAATGGTCCTTGGAACAACTCTGTCCAGTCATCCTTCAACCGTCCCATCAACCCAGCCCCAGGGGAGTTCCCTAGTCCGAGGAAGAAATGTAAGTTAGAGCTTGGCTTGGCAGTAAGGTTGTCACTTGTATATTTATAAATCAATGTATATACCTAATATATTGGTTTATTGGTTGTATGAACATTCAGAGATGATCATGATACCTTTGTAATCAGGTTTATTTGTTGTATGAGTATTCAGGAATTTATTCACTCTTTCATTGGGTTTTTGCGTTAACATGGTTGTTGAGATACACCTAGATAAAAACAAACAAGAAGTATTGTTGCATTGTTGAGACTTTAAAATGTTACATGTTTTTGTCACGGTAATGTATATTGACCAAATTTAAATCCACAAATGTATAGATCAGTTACTTTTAAAGAATACAAAAATACACCAACAGCTTATATATTTCCTGACAATAGTAGTATTTTACACTGGTGATAATGTATTTCCTTTTACAAATCATAAAACACTGTTTTATGTTACCCCCCCCCCCCCCCCCAAAATAAGGTTTGTCAATTCTTTTTATGATTTATTGTGTTTATAGATCCTCAAAGAAAAAAAACTAAAGTGTCTTTGTGAAAAGTCCATGTGCTTTATAACTTATCAATGAAAAATGAAGCATGTTAAGCCAGATGAAAAATAAATTTTCAAGCTACACATAAATTCATTGAGACACTGGTGGCAGAAAGAGCTGCCGCAGTCAACGTTGAGGAGTTCTAAATAGCGCTATGCAATAAAAGTGATGCATTGGGAACTTTTTACCAAATTGGGCCACTTTTATATTCATCCAGACTTGCCTTGCGGCATCATAGCTGTAGATCAAAAGTGAGGTTAGACAGCTATGCTAAATAATAACTAAAATGTTATTATTTCTACTGAAAATATTGGTGTAGTCTTTTATTATCAGTTTCAATGTCTGCTTTCTACCCCTTAAGCTTCTTCATCACAGATGGCTCTTGAAATGTAAGTCAAGTCTGTTACCATACAGTCATTGTAAGGCACATTGTAAGGTGAATGATTGATCTACCTTATACAAAGAGCAAAGAACAAAGCTTTCTGTTGTTGATACTGTTTGTGAGAGCTTGATTTAGGTATAAATAGATAATGGCCAGCTATCAACAGGGTGAGGAGTTACATGTAACTTGCAGACTCATCCATTATTATTATAAAGATCATAATTTTACATCATACTATTCTCTGCTGTCCTCCAGATGAGTATGGTCTGAGTGCCAGTAACCACATAGATGGGGCGCTGGTTCCCAACAAGTCCTACTGGAGCCCCAAGACAGACCTGGCAGAGCTGTTCATTAAGCTGGGACTCAGCAAATATGCTGACCTCTTCCAGCAACAAGAGGTGGGTTACTCCATACAGGAGCTTACCTATTTTGGACATGGTATTTAAAAAAGAGGGAGTCACCTCTACAATGTTGAGGGTTTTTACCAGAAGTAATTAGCACCTTTTTACTATCGATATTCAGTAACATGTGTTTGTCCTGGAAATGTTCTTACCTCTTGGTGTTCCTACGAATAAACAAAAATAGGACATTCCAATTCCCAGCCATCTGTCAGTGATGGTGTTGGCATTTAGTTCTGCCTTCAGGATAACAATATGCAATTTGGCATAATACCACTTTCATTTACATTGCATTTATTTGCTTAATAGCCAAGTATCTCAATTAATCTACTTTACTTTGTAGTTGAATACCCTCTGATTTGGTGCACACATTTAATTCTTGACCTTTTGTTCTTCAACTGAAATTATCTATGGTATTCCCTCTGATCATGTTAAGTAAGTAAATTGTGATCTATCGTTTGTTGTTGTTTCAGATTGATTTATCAACATTCCTCACACTCACAGACCCTGACCTAAGGGAACTGGGGATCTCAACATTTGGAGCCCGCAGGAAAATGCTACTAGCTATTGCAGGTACAGTCTTCTGTTTCTTGCTCCTGAAAATACAATCTGGAGGAGTTTCTGTCTTGTGCATCATGGTACTCAGCACATGCATATTATTGCCGCATAATAGATGTTTTATGCTTGTGGGAAATATATTGGCAGTCAATTTCAGATTTCAAAATACTCTTATCTAAAAATAATTTCGGAGCCTATGGCCCTGATATAAATTTAGAGACAGACACTTTTAAGGACAGTTTTGTCTTTTAAACTTTTAACTTGTGCCCCTAGATTAAATATATTCTTGAAAAAATTTGCTTACTTCTCATTGTTCACTGATATGAACTTATTTTTATAATGCAGGACCCTTGAATAAAATCTCGATTGCACAACTTCTTTTATTTAAAAACAGTCTTTAATCTAGGAAAATAAGTTAATGAGTTAAAATCTATAGCCCTTAAAATAAATATTAAGACATAAATTTTAGATCTGAACAAGAGACGAATGTTGCTGCCTAACACAATGGAAGATTCTAACCCTTTCCATGACAACCCTTCTCCTCGGGGATCACATCCAGACCTGTCAACCCTTGGCATCCGCTCAGATTCATCGGGGCTTGGCAGCCGCTCAGATTTATCGGGCCTTGGCAGCCGCTCAGACTTATCTTGCTTGGGAAGTCGGTCAGACCTCTCAGGTTTAGGAAGTCGCTCAGAACATTCTGGTCTTGGAAGTATATCAGACCTGACTGGACTTGGTAACCGATCGGACCTGACTGGACTTGGTAACCGATCAGAGATGTCTGGTCTGGGATCACAGTCTGACCTGGGTAAACTGAGTGGACTGAGTGGACGGTCAGACCTAGCTAGTCGCAGTGGTCGATGGTGATATACAGCACATCTGGTCATCAGGCAGTATGGTACAGAGTGATACAATGTTATAGATACAATCAGGCATTGCAGTACAGTGATAAGTCAGTAATGATGTCATAAGGCATTACAGCAAGCTGCAATCTGTGTAGTGGTCTGAAAGAACAGTATAGTGATACAAAACCCGTGATGTCACAAGTTATAACAATACACCGTGAGGCAGTGTTAGGGCCTCAGGCATTATGGAGGGTCACTGATTGTTTTATTGAGTTGGGTTTTTATTATTCAAGAAGAGGCAACCAACAGGACAGGGGGAAAATTGAAAGAAAAAAAACATCATTACAGTTTATTTTGTTGCAGATATTTTTGTACACTAGGCAAACAGGTACATTTATTTGATTACTTACAAAGGTGTTTTGTGATAGATAAAAAGGTTTTAAAGAGAGTTTTTTCTTATAGTTGTGATTTGTTTGACTCAGTTACCATTTAGTATAAAATCATCTTGATTAGGGTCTGAACAATATTTTTTTTCCAATTTTCTGTGATATAAGTCTGTCCTAAATTTTATTTGTTATAAATTAATTTTAAGAATATTATATTTTCTAATGGTTAAGAAATGCATGTTTGTATAACATGTTGTGATTGAGACTAATTAAAACAACGAAATTTTTACACCTTAAAGTATAAAAACAAATAGAAAATGGGAGTTATCAAATAATTGCCCCATGCTTCTATATGCCATGTGATTGCTCAACACTTCGACAGTTATTCTTTGACCTGTATTTACCATTTATTCAGAAGTACAACTTTAGAAGTTATGACTTAAGCTTAAGTCATTACTTTATATCAGCTTCATTGATTGGCTTTTGGATAACAAAAGAAAACTCCCAAAAGCATAAAACAAAAACATGGTATTTAATGTGTACTTTTTAAATTTAGGGAAATGTTTAATAATCTATGATTTGGAGTTTTGTTTTGTTTAACCTGAGAATGTTTCATTGAGTCTTTTTGTCAGGTATCAAAATAAAATACTGCTGCAATATTTAAGAATATAAAAAGATGTAATGTTTGGGAATGGGAGATGTATATGTTTTGTATACAGAGCTACCAAATTAAAAAAAAAAATTCTTACACCAAACAAAGTATTTTTTGCCACAAAAATTATGATGTGATGAATAGTGAACGAAGTCTGTATGGTTTAAGGATGTGCTTTATACTGTTCACTGTTAATGTGAGTGTAATATGTATATTTTTTGCTTGCTTTTTGTTGATCTGCTCATTATTTTACCTACCTGTAGCCGTACTGACCTTCGTCTCAATGTGGTTCTTATTTCTCTTCTACAAATGAAGCTAGAGGTTTTCATATTCCATGGTAACATAAATCTCATTTGTATGGAGAAAAGATATTGTTATTCTCTAAACACCATTAACATTTATAAAAGAAACTCATTTTTGTTATTGTTTTCTAAATATCAAAAATGGAGACATATCAAACAGGCATTAAGTTTAAATATATGTAAAAAGTGTGTCAAAAGACAACTTGAAACAAAACTTGTTTGTGTGTAAATCTTAGCCTGCTATGTTTGGCATTAACCAATACAAAATTGTTAGTTTTCTTACAATATCCTTAATAGGCAACAAGATTTATTTGTCAAGATTTAATGCAAAATAGTGTAGGGCCATCGGGAAGCTCACTGATCTGGATCTACACTTTTTACAAGGCTGAACACTGAGCTTAGCAGGCTTATAAGTTATAACAGTGATGCTTAGTAATTGTTTTCTCCTTAAGGCTGTTGTTTAGTAAGGAGTTAACTAAGATGTACATCAGCTACTTGTTGGAGCTTAGTTTGGTATGGCTACAGGTGATCTAGTCATTCTATCATCCCGTCCCTCGACAAAAATCTTGGAAGTTAGCAGCACATGCATTGGACCTCAGGAGTTATGTTGATTAGTTAAGCTTGGCGTAGTCTGTAAACTTGGCTTATTGGTGTGCATTGTCAGTAGTTTAGATTATCCAGAATGAAGTGTATGTGTCTTGTTAAATACAGATCTGACTAAACCTGTGTATTTCTTGTGTCATTTTATTGTTATTTTTTATAATCATGTTAAGTATTAAAAAGGGATATGAGCTACTTCTTCATGTAAAACGAAGGTTTTATTGTTAATTTGCTTAAATTTTGTAGAATTTGGTAAAAGTTTTTTGTATTACTGTCATTAAAAACTCAGCTTGTTATAAAGATTTTATAAAGAAATAACCATGTTGCATATAGCCCTTTTGAATAGCTCTGTAAACAAATTCTCTTTAAATTTGAAGAATAAAATTAGATGTTCCAACAATCCAGAAAAAAACTACAAAAACTTAAGTACATGTATAAAAATACATTCTACTGACATTGGAATGAGCAGAAACCAGCGAAACAATTTCTATGATCTGAAATATTTACTATTGTTCTTGCATTTTATTCTTATCACACTACCTTCAATTTATGTGTCCCTTGAATTCATGTGCCTGTTGTTTATATGATCTCAAGATAATTCTGCTTTCAGAATTTAATTGGTTTTAACCACCTGTATGGTGCACATCAGCATTTTAAGGTTAAAATTTTGGTGAAAAAAAAAAGTAGATTTAATCTTAATTCTGGTTTAAAAGAAAGGTCATATCTACAGTAATAAGGGACTATAGTAGCAGCTATATTCCAGTAAACAAATGATCTTTTATGCCTTTACTAAATTAACTTTTATTCTACAACTATTTGTAACAAAGTGAAGATTTGCCAGTGCATTATCAATATGGAATTTTATCATAAAATGTTACTTATATGTACTTTGCAAGTATGTTCTTGTTTACTATAACTGCATTTTTTTTTTACAGTTTATTTTTTGTCTCGGTATCGAGGTGAAATCCGTCCCAATTAAATGTTGTGATAATTATACATATTCTACATGCTTGATATACAATGTTGAAACACTATGCATATCATGTACAATTGTTATTTTTTGTAAATCTTTGCATTTTCTTTACACAGGGTTTAGATGTAAGTGCCATGCAGTGCATATGTACCGTATGTACTTTTTGTCCCATACCATTTTTATGTACATAAGATCTGAGAAAAAGATTTTCCAAACCTATATGTTAATTATGCTTGAAATCATGACACAATGTTTTATTGACAAAAACTTAACCACTATGTAACATAATGTACCCATTTGTATGTTATGAACACCCCTACACTTGATGACAAAAATATCCTTTGAAGAGTTTACGTAAACACATTCTCTTCTGTAGTTTGACCGTAAACATACAAGATTATTATTCCCCATCTTTTGATACATCTCATTGCTTAAATGTTGACTAATTTTTTGTACAATACAACAGTGACCGAAACTTAAGAATTGCCTTATTTTTAACCACAATCATTACTACCAAGCAATGTTTTTGGTGTATATTTTTGATGTTCCTGTACCTTTTATGTAAGTATACATGTTTGAGCGAATGTTTATATGTATGTATTTATGACATGCTTAAAGGTCCAATTACAAGTGCTTATGTAAGCTCTCCCTGGTGTAGCTCTCTATGACATTAGAGACAGTAGTGTTTGTTCATTGTCAAGATGTGCTGTACGTAGAGATTTTTCAATATTTCCTATAAAAACAAACTAAAACATTGAAAGTCTACACTAACAATGTCGTCAATACTGTTTGATTTACAAATAAGTTAATCTTTTTTGTCACATAATAAAGGGTCAAGAGAAAACCCTGACAGGGTGTGTACAACTCACAAGCCATCATCATATTGACTATAATTATATTGTTATATTTAAAAAGAAAACCATTTCTTCACTAAAACAAAATCAGACAAAAATCCACAGCTATCTTGACAATGACAGAGTTGTTGCTCTGATATGATCCGGGGCTATACTGGTGGGGGCTGTATGACATCAGCCACTACAGATTTGCTGCCTGTACAGATACCCACCCATAGGCAGGCTGTCAAGATGGGTCTGCTGCACCTTGAACACAACCTTTTAGATGGGAAAAAAAACCCCAACTTAATCCTTAGCTTGCTCAGCACATATTTATATAGCTTTGGCAAATAGTGTAGATCTATATCAGCCAGCTCCCTTCTGGGAAATGTCTGATCAGGATCTGCTTTATTTGCTGCTTCAGGATCTGCTTTATTTGCTGCTGAGTACCCACCATTGTCTTAAGGCAACTTTGTTGTTGATGAAAGCAGAAAAATAAGTATTGGTCTGAGTAATTAACAAATAAAGCAAGCTAAGGATTCAATATTCATAAAGTAATATTTTCCATGATACTTCATTTTGGGTCTTAAAACTATGTAATCTTAATACTCATGATGACATAGATTGAGGGCAAAATGGTCATAACTTGGTTCTTCACCTTTAGTTAGCAAGTACAAGTTTAAGATGTCATTATGTTTACACGTTAGTAAAAATAATGATTGTAAGAAAATAAAGTGTTGTTTTTTTAAACACAATATTTGCCCTGTAAACAAAAAGAAATAATTTATATAAACTGTTCATTGTGCAGCAGATCTGAAGAAGCCAGTGATTAAACTAATTATCAAGGGACGTCATCCTTCATCTTTTCCAGAGGCTATACAACTTGAAACTAGAGTCTGAGGCAATTTCAAAGAGACTGATTGGTCAGATTTTACTTGAACTTTTCACCCAATCAGATACTTAGGTAGTGTCTGTGTCACAAAAACACATTTTCCATTGGTCAGAGTAATTTCTCCAAATCTCTACCAATCAAATCCACGAGAATTGTCTAAATATTAAGTATCTGAAAGATTATATTTACTTAAATGTAACTCCTAACTAGTCAGATGATTGACAAGCCAACAAATAATTTTAATGAATAAATGCTAATCAATTAGTTTTCCAGTCTAACCTATTGGCCTGAATTGGCTTTCAGAAGTAAGTACCTAATTGGATGGATTCAAGTGTATTTTAAATTTATCCAATCAAATGCTTATGAATGGTTCAGCTCTTGAGCTGTTTGGGATTGTTTAGCCTTTGGTCATGAGTTGCTGTATGTAGACATGCCCATTGTCATATTGTCCTATCAACCAGTTCTTGTATCAGTTAAAAGAACTCTGTCTCATTATGACAAATATTAAAAGGAACATTGGTGAGTATTTGCACCAAAATGAAATTTAAAATGTTACAGAGCTCCCATTTACACCAAAAATTTAATTTCTGTATCCATTAAAAGAACCCCTTCTTGCTCCAGAACCCTTCTTGCTCCTGAACAATCATTTCTTTTTGTTAAACATTTCAATCTGCTAGGACCTAAATCATCTATATATAAGTGAAATCTTAAAAAAGAGTTTACAGCATCTTTCTTAAAAGAACTACATTTGTCCCAAAATCTTATGTTTATAAAGTAAAAGGACTACATTTGTCCCAAAATCTTATGTTTATAAAGTAACAGGGACGGCTTTTATTACAACATTTCTATGAAGGTCCTCATTAGCACCAAAAGTAGCTATAGGAGGTAAAAGGACCAGAGCATGGGGAAAATATGGAAATGTCAAAGCACAAACCTCTGCTCCATCCCAACTCCATCCTAACATGTCCCAAAGGACCCACTTATGAGTTATGACATGTTGGGCATGTCATCATCCAGCCTCTCTCTCTTCATGTCATTATTGACATTCTCCGCATGTTTTCATCTGTTATCTGTTGATTTTATACAAAGGTTTATCCACAAGCTATATTGCTATTGATAGTCGCTGGTGATTGTGCTGTTAGATACACTGTTAATCACCGTTTTGTTTGTAGTGTAGTATTTTATAGCTCAGTGTTTCATATTAAAATTATGAAATATGCAAACAATATTCTATATTTTGCTGAATCCTATTGTTTATGTTTGACATATACCTTTTGAAGTCCGTCCATGACTATCAATTACTTGTGAAAATCGATAAAGATTATCTATATACAAACTTTTTATGTTTTTGTTTTACTACCAACAAGTTGCAGTAGACACGTTCGAAGACCAACAACGTAGCAAGCCTTCTTTAAAATCAGTTAGCTTGTAAGGATTGATTGCATGTCTTCTTTCATTTTCATGTACAGCAGTAGATTGTGATCGGGCGTTATAATCATGTAAAGTGATTTAAAAAGTATGTAGTGATCTTACAGAAGGTCTTTGTTTTGTGTAACGTTTAAAGTGTGCCATTTGTTCAACTGGTAACTGAATCTCGTATACTTGTTTACAATTATTTAACTGAACACAGAGTGTACGCGTACACGCGCAAGGAACCACACACTATACATGTGAACAAGTTGGCATATGGCTCAGTTATATCCAGTTTACACAATTATATCTTTTATTAAGTCGTATGATTAATTTTCAAAACGTTTCTTATCTAATAGAACACCACCACCAAGAGACCTTTGACCTCTTAGTGACCTCGCCACACGTTGCGCAGCATCCTTTTATTATTAATGATTATTTGAAATCTTCCTTCAGGCTTGATGATTATAATCCCACTACGAGCTGTTATCAGATTTACTGATAAATAGTGTCGGCTAGATGTTTTAGTAATATAATGACCCTTTTTTTCTGGCTAAAATCGCACTCAGTGCCATGCGCTATTTCTTTTGTTACGCAAATATGTTGCAATATTATGGGATAGCCGATGACTGACTAGTCTAATTAAATAGCGGCATAAACGAAAATTATTACACATGTTCGTGTGTATAGGAATGGAATATCCAGTAATACAATGAATTCCGTGTAATTTCTTTCCGAGAAACATTGTTCTGGAAGTCTATGAATGTATTCGAGGCTCATGTGTCAGTGTCGGAACAATTGCCTTCCGTAGAACCGATTATCGCGTAACTCAGTCATTATCAAACATGCTGGAGAGAAGTCTGATAAACTCCGAAGACAAAACGGCAAGCCCTAAAACAGGATACGACTTACCAGTTTACGGATTGGAAAATGGCTCTTTTTATCCGCTGCATATTTTGGCGCTTTTCTTGACATTTCTAAGTTTGAGTAGCGTTGCAATTACAATTACATTGTCTATAAGAAGAGGCTGGAATAAGAATTTTTTCCGAAAATGGACCAAGAGCGAAAGATTTGTGGTGTACCTGGCACTGTGTGATGGAATCTTCAACATCTTCCATACTGCCGACCATGCTCAACTTTTGATTACGAAGCAGCATGTTCAGCCTCGCGGACTGTGTACTTTCTACGCATTCGTCCTTGTGCAGTTCGTGCACGGACAAATTCTCATGGTAAATATGATTGCCATTAACGTGTTCAGGCATCTTTACTTTGGTCAGCCGCTTAATTTCGGCAGATGGGACTGGAAACTGCTGACATGGTCATTTGGATTACCATCGGTTGTGTCCACCATTTGTACAGCAACTGGGCAATTCGGGACCACTGGCTTCTTGTAAGTCTCAACCTTTCATTTTTGGGTAGTTTAATAAATTGTAAAACCAAACAGAGGGTAGTGTAAGTTTATGTTTATGTATATTGGGTTTATCGTCCCAACAACAATATTTCAGTTTTCTAGAGACAGTATCCACTTGAAGCAGATATAGTGTTGCCTTCACTGTGTATAGCATGCCTTGAACACCTGACATGATACCACATCAAGTCACATTATCCTGACACCGGACCAGCTAGTCGTGGAACTACCGTTATATTTGTTTGAGCGTAGCAAGGGAGCCATACGACTTACATCTAAAATCTAAGATCTAAAATGCAACATTCATATAGCCAATATCACACGGAAAGCAAGATCTATTAAGACTTCCTCAGAAGAAACCTCTGTCATTGCCCACATAATTGCCAAAAAAAAAAAAAATAACAGCTTACATCTCACTGGTAAGATCCATTATGAAATATGGAACAATTGCCTGGGACCCTACACAATAACAGGAAAAAAAACTTTTTAAAAAGCTAGAGTGTCCAGCGACATGCATCAAGATTCATAAATCTAGAGACAACGGTTGCATCTCTTGGATGCTTTAAAAAAATAGAACTTGACAGTATGGATTCCATAAGACCATCAATAGATTGGTGTTTGTGTAAAAGGTGGTTGAGCGGTTAATCCCAGCCATAAAACCATAGGAATCACACACACACACAAATGTAACATCAAAGCTTAAAAAAGGGAATTTTTTGTATGTCACAACCTTGTAGAAAAAGCCAGACTGGTTGAGTACGATGTATTGTAAAGCCAAACTATGGTAACATGAGTAAAAGCCAAACTGGGTAATATGTTTTATTATAAAGCCAAACTGGGGTAGTATGAGTTATTGTAAAGCTAAACTTGAGTAGCAAGGGTTATTGTTAAGCTAAAGTAGGGTAGTATGATATATTATAAAGCTTGACTGAATGAAAATATACTAACATACATTTAACAATGTTTCCATTGCAAATTTTGACACTACAGTCGTTATCAAGTTGCATACTTGAAAAAATTAGCTTTGTTTTTAATGGACGCACAACGGAAAGTTGCCCAAACAATAATATGCTGCCTCGTTATCTGAGTGACTGTCATGGACTCAACGTACAACGAACAGCTAGTATTAAACCCAAATTTATTACGGAACAGTCGTATATTCTTCTATGTAAGTGTTGCCGTGTATAAACATGTTGATGTGGTAAAAGCTGAAACAATACAAAAGAATGTCTCACTATTGGTACTAATACATGTTGTAAACTAAGACTATGGCAAAGTTACATAATTTTACAATGACAACCTTTAAAATATGTAAAACGTAGTATATAAGCTGACAAAAACAATAAATTTACCCATTTAAGTAACATTCACGGTGTTTAAAATATAAATTTTCCAGATTTACTTAAAAGTCCAGTGTACGAAAAATCCAGGTACGAACCGTCAATTGAATGTTCTTAAATAAAACAACTCTCAAAAGTTACAAATTACAAGCAGAATAGCAGTAGGGGTAGTGTTTTCATAAAGTACTTACATCGATGCGACTTAGAAGGCATCTAAGAGTAATACAGGCCGTTTTTTCTAACAACTTTTACAAAGCGGCATGGTATGGCATGGTACGCGCCATAACGATCACGTGATGTCTAAAACCCAGACGACTATGATCCGAGTCGGCTATCGGGTTATATAATGCTAAATCTTAAGCCAGCACACTCCCCACCTGTTATTTTGACAATAACACAATACAACTTAATAATAATCAACAAAGCATTTTCAGCAAATAAATGAAAATTTAGTAACCTTCAGATATAAAAATCATCTAAGAGTCCTCATGTCACAGGTCTTCATATCGAGGTTACACTGTAATTCAGTTTAAACATACAGAAAATAATACCTTGCAACATCTATACAATATAAATCAATGAATAATATCAAGGTTATACTATAAACCTTAGTGTTTCTACTTTGCTTACTGAGCACAGAATACAGTCTGTTGTTAACTTTCAACAAGAAGTACTAAATTCACTATAGGACGTGTGTAAAATGTCTTATTTCCATTTTTCACAACACAAACTTCTACTTTTCTCACACGGTCATCGTGACTAGGAAACACTTGTGTAATACGTGCTAAAGGCCAATTATTTCTAGGGATTTCTAAATCCTTAACCAAAACAACATCACCAACTTTCAATGGAATTTGATCTTGGCTCCACTTTACACGTTGTAGATATTCCTTCTGCCAACGGGACCAAAACTGATTGGCCAAACACTGTACTCTTTTCCATTGATCTCTATACAAATCTTTAAGGTCTATGTTACCTGATGGCAGTTCTTCGTTTTCGAACTTTTGAGTTAACAAACTAGATGGACTCAATATCTGAGGGGTACTTGGGTCATGTGAAACAGGGACTATAGGGCGGGAGTTAATCATAGCAGACACCTCTGCCATCAAAGTTGTAAGTACCTCATGAGTCAAGGTTTTGATAGGTAACAACATTGCCTCAAGGATCCTACGAGCTACCCCAATCATACGTTCCCAACTGCCACCCATGTGTGAACTATGAGGACTATTGAATAACCATATAGAACCTGAACGTTGCAAGTAGTTTTGCATGGTAGTGTCTTCAACATTGATAGCCTCAGCTTGAATATTATGAATGGCACCTACAAAGTTTGTTCCACAATCGGAGCGATAGACCTTGACCTTACCCCTAATGGAGGTGAACCTACGAAGAGCATTAATAAATGCTGATGATGAAAGGTCCTCAATGATCTCTATGTGAACCGCTCTAATGGTGAGACATGTAAATAACACTGCCCAACGTTTGCTTGAAGCCTGACCACCCCTAGTACGTCTAGAGACAATTTGATAGGGACCAAATACATCAACTCCAACATAACTAAATGGTGAAGCTTGCTGAATCCGATCAAGTGGTAAGTCTGACATTTTCTGACTAGCAAAGGAACCTCTTAACTTCCTACAAATAACACAGTTCTGAATAACAGAAGAAACCAATCGTTTGGCTCCAATAATCCAGAAACCAGCAGTCCTCAAAGCGCCCTCGGTGAAATGGCGACCTTGATGACATACAGACGTATGGTAATGTATAACAAGCAATCTAGCTACTGGGTGTTTTCCTGGGACAATAATAGGTCTTTTTTCTTTTCCCGGTAGTTCACCACGATTAAGCCTACCACCTACATGTAACAACCCATCAGCATCAAACACAGGGTCAAGAGATATGATACTGCTTTGTCTACTAAGATTCCTACCATTTGCAAGATCCTCTATTTCACTAGAGTAAAAGTCCCATTGAACTGTACGCAACACATATAAGCTAGCTTCTTGTAACAAGCCCAAGTCTCTTGGGCAGATATGCCACCCTTCACAAGGAAGTCTACTGTGAAATGACCTAGCAATATGTTTAAGTGTAGATATGGCTCTCACTAAACTTTGCCAAGTTGAAAACCGCTCGAACCTATCACTCAGTGATCTCTGATGTACTACTTTAGTAGCACCAACAACTATCTCTTTACGGATTTCTTTATCACTCTGGGGATTTACAAGAGGAAAGTACTCTGGCAAAACTACATCCTGCAACAAGAATTTTGGCCCATTTAGCCACAAACTATCAATCAACTGCGCAACTGTAGCTCCTCTACTACCGATGTCAGCCGGATTTTTACCAGAACTGACATAACTCCACTGATTTGGACTCGACACAGAAACTATTTTCTGTACCCGATTACTGACATATGTGTAGAACCTTCTAGAATTGTTGTTCAAATATCCTAAAACAACCTTGCTGTCAGTATAAAATCTTACATCAGCTAAGTCTGCTTGCAGATGTTCAGAAACTGACCTAAATAACTCGACAGCAAGTACTGCGGCGCAAAGTTCTAACCTAGGGATTGTGTGACCCTTTTCTGGAGCAAGTTTGCTTTTACCTGCAACAAAACCAACAAGTTTGTTTCCTTCTTGAGTGAAACCAACTACATACACTACGGCGGAAACAGCCTTCTCAGATGCATCTGAAAAGGTATGTAGCTCAACTCTAGCCATTTCACTTAAAGACTCAGTCAAGTAACATCTTGGAACTTGAAGTTTTTCTAGATCTTTAAGATTTTCCTGCCAACTCTGCCATTTTTCTCCAATGTTATTGGGAATTGGCTCATCCCAGTCAAGCTTTAAAGCCATTAAATCTCTAAGTATAAATCTACCTTTAAGAACAATGGGAGATACAAAGCCTAAAGGATCAAAAACACTGTTTATTGTAGACAGAATACCTCTCTTGGTGAAGGGTTGAACCTCAACATTAGGTTTGAACAAAAATTGATCCTCTGCAATATTCCAAACAATACCTAAACTACGCTGACTTGGTAACTTATCAGAATCAAGATCCAGATCCTTTAAACCTTTGGCAAGCTCTTCTATGGGGAAACATTTCATCACTTCTGGATTGTTTGACACAATCTTGTGTAAGCGTAACTTACTATCCCCTAAAACTGATTGAGTTCTTTTCAGCAAATCAACAGCTTTTTCTGCAGAGACCTGTGAAGACAGACCATCATCGACATAGAAGTCTTTCTCTACAAATTCGCGAACATCTTCATCAGAATTTTCTACCGATTTACGAAGACCATAGGTAGCAATAGCTGGTGATGCGCTATTACCGAAGACATGCTTACACATACGGTATTCGACTAATGGTTTGCTTGGGTCATTGTCTAAAAACCAAAGAAACCGCAAAAAGTTTCTGTCGCTCTCTCTGACACTAAACGAATAAAACATCTGCTCGATGTCTGAAAGTATTGCAACCTTGTCTTTTCTAAAGCGGACCAATATCCCAAAAAGACTATTAGAAAGGTCAGGGCCTTGTATGAGTACAGAGTTCAGTGACATACCTTTGAACACAGCCGACGAGTCAAACACTACTCTTACTTGATTAGGTTTACGCGGGTGGTATACGCCAAAAATGGGCAAATACCAACATTCTTCATCATGACCTAACTTAGGTGCAAGTTCAGCATGACCATTACTTAAAAGCTGTCCCATAAATTCAAAGAAATGCTGTTTCTTAACAGGGTTTTTCTGAAAGCTCTTTAACAAAGTCTGTGACCTGTTTACTGCTTGAACCTTGTTGTTGGGTAATTTATCCCGAGGAGAACGAAAAGGTAAAGGCGCCTCCCAACTTCCGTCGGACCTTTTCTTGAAATGATCATTCATAATACTCAGAAATTCCCTATCTTCAATGGACAACGATACCTTATCGTCATCATGGGTCTTGACAAACAATAGATCTTGGACAGTTACGGACACGTGATCACAAGGTCTGAACAACGATGTACGACCGTTGTTAAGTACATGAGTTTTATGCACATTGACATTATCTTGAACATGAATTTGTCCTAAACATAGGGAACCAATAACAACCCAGCCTAATCCTAGACGTTGAGCAAAAGGTGCTCCAGCTGGACCTATAACTTGTTCTACTACATGGTGAGCGTCAACAATATCTCTTCCTAACAACAACATAATGTCAGCATTTTCATCAAATTCTGGCATGTAATTTGCAACATTTACAAGATGCTCGTGACAGCGAGCTTCATCTGGAGTACAGATCTCATTTTTGTCATCTGGTATCTGATCACACTCAATGAGTGTTGGCAGTGCATAACGGACTGAACCATCAAGTGACTCAACTACACAATGATTTGCTCTACGACCACTCATATTTACAGAACCGCTACATGTTTTAAGTACATAACCATAATTTTCGGCCTTAATTCCTAACATACTAAACATTTCTGATTTCATGAGAGACTTGTTGCTTTGCTCATCAATAACAGCATAACATTTGACTACATTGTTAGGATTGTCTACAGTGTAAATATTGACAAGAACAATTTTTGCACAAGATTTTGTATTGTCACATATTTCTGTACAATTGCTTGTAACGAACTGGCTGGCTATCCTCTCCCCACCTTGACTTTCACCATATGCAGCAACAGGAGGTGTAGTAGAACTTCTTCCAGAGTCAACAGGAGAATCTCGATGCATGATAGTTGGGTGAGATTTTCTGGAACACACTGAACACTGAATTTTATTTTTACACTCGCGTACCATATGCTTATCACTAAAGCACCTGAAACATAGCTTTTTCTCATTTAACACTTTTCTTTTCTCTTCAAAAGATTTATTTTGAAAAACTCGACAATTTTCCAAAGAATGATTTGCTTTGTGTATAGGACACTTTATTTCTGTATGCTCTGTTTTGTGAACTGACACAGATTTCCCATTCTGCTGTTTGAGGTTTCCTGTACTTCTGGCATCTTCTTGACTGGACTTGCTTGAAGAATCATAGTTGAAGCTTGGATCATTCCGGATACGACCCTGATCCTGAACAAACTTGACTAATACACTAAATGGTGGAAATGGCACACTATTTTCAATTTTGTATCTAGCCGCTAATGATATCCATTTTTCTTGAAGGTTGTGCGGCAATTTCGAAATGATCGGATTAACACCAACAGCAGAATCGAAGTAGGACAAGATAGTAGTGTACCTTGAATCTTCTTTCAATCCTTCGATTTGTGACAGAATATCTGACAGATCATACAACTTTGAACAATTCTTCATTGAAATTTTGGGAAATGCCTCCAACAATTTTACAATGGCATTGTATACATTTTCTGGTGATCCGTAACGATCATCCAAGCGGAACCATATCTTTCGAAGACCTTCAACAGGATCAATAATATACGCCGTCTTCATAGAAATAGCTTGACGCTTTGACACAGGACCCAACCATTTGATTAAGAGGTCGATTTCTTCAGAGGGAGAAGCTCCAATTTCTTTAACCACTGCTTGGAATGTTGATTTCCATGACTGATATGTTTCTGGTTGCTCGTTGAAGGTCGATAATCTAGACATTAGGATATCTTTCCTCAACAAAAACTTTGTAAAGTCATTTACTGTTTGAGACGTTTCTGTTGATTTTCCGTCTGGTTTCATTTGGACAATGGGTGTGGTCCCAACATATTCTTTCTTTACTTCGCTGTTAACAGGCACTGACATACCCTGTTGTTTTGAAATGAATAATGCACTTTTAACAGCAGGATTAACTGTTGGAAGTTCATCAAATTCACTAAGTCCTGACTGTTCTGAAGCTTGAAGCTCAACTTCAGCAATGGCTGCTTCTTGTGTTTCTTGCAGTAGTTTTAAACTAATTTCTAGTTCTGCCTTCTGTCTTTGACTGACGGCTGCTGCAATCTTTTCCTGTTCTTCAATTGCAGCTTTTTGTCGTTCTAACTCGGCCTTTTTCTCAGCATACAATGCTTTTGTTTTTAATGTATGCAGTTTTATTGATGAAGTTGACCTTCCTGACTGTGCTGATTTTGTAGAAGACTTTTCTGCTCTTAGCAGTTTAGATTCTCTGATTCTTTTTAGGAAGTTGTCTGCTGTTTGTCTATTATTGTTAGATAATTGAACCATATCTTCAAGTAACTGTAGACTTTCAGTAGTCTTGACATCTTGTAAGAATCTTTGATAATCAGTAAGTTTTGCATCATAAATGTTGAACTGTTTAATAATTTCTTCTTTGACATGTTTCAGTTTCAGTGTATCATAGCAAGTGAGGTCTTGATTATCGTTGATTACTTGCTGGACTGAACCCCATTGCTTATCAAGGATTTCTTTGAATTTCTGCACTTTTTCTTGATAATTCTCCATAGCTTTGTGTGTTATGGTTCGTACACGTCTAGACATTCAGGAGCTGAATGTGTATACTCGTTGCTCAGCACTGTGTTTGTCCTCTTTGGACTTCAAAGATGCGTAGAATCTTCTTGAACAATATCGATCTTTTACTATGCTGCCTCGTTATCTGAGTGACTGTCATGGACTCAACGTACAACGAACAGCTAGTATTAAACCCAAATTTATTACGGAACAGTCGTATATTCTTCTATGTAAGTGTTGCCGTGTATAAACATGTTGATGTGGTAAAAGCTGAAACAATACAAAAGAATGTCTCACTATTGGTACTAATACATGTTGTAAACTAAGACTATGGCAAAGTTACATAATTTTACAATGACAACCTTTAAAATATGTAAAACGTAGTATATAAGCTGACAAAAACAATAAATTTACCCATTTAAGTAACATTCACGGTGTTTAAAATATAAATTTTCCAGATTTACTTAAAAGTCCAGTGTACGAAAAATCCAGGTACGAACCGTCAATTGAATGTTCTTAAATAAAACAACTCTCAAAAGTTACAAATTACAAGCAGAATAGCAGTAGGGGTAGTGTTTTCATAAAGTACTTACATCGATGCGACTTAGAAGGCATCTAAGAGTAATACAGGCCGTTTTTTCTAACAACTTTTACAAAGCGGCATGGTATGGCATGGTACGCGCCATAACGATCACGTGATGTCTAAAACCCAGACGACTATGATCCGAGTCGGCTATCGGGTTATATAATGCTAAATCTTAAGCCAGCACAAATAAGATATGTTGGGGATGGTTATTTGTATTAATTTTCCAATGTAATGGCTATGCTGATCCCTGTTCATCAGTTTCTTAATCATGGATTTGTGCTTTATGCAGTTCCCTCATTGATCGACCTGCATTTGGGGTTGCTGTTTACTCTAGTTGTGCTTTGGTCATTTGTCTTTTTATTCCAGTCTCTCAATAATTTCTCTATTGTTTGTTTTGCTCCGATTGAAGGTTGTATTTGTATTTTTTTTTGTTCCAGTTTCAGTTGGCGCTTATATGTACTTTTCTGGTTTATTGGTGTTCTTATTTATTCCTTTTGTTTCGCCGATAAGTGTGTTTTATTCACTTGTATTTGTCTTTTTTTTTCAGTTGCTTCGTTGACCCAATCGCTGGCCGTATTGTGTACAGCTCATTCGCCATCTTGTTTGTGCCTGTGTTCCTCGTCAACTCAGTACTTTACCTGCTGACGTGGAGAAAAATTCGGGCCCAGGTGAATGAAATCATAGGAACCCTCCGTGGGATGTCGCAGTCTGCTAGGGCCACACGCAACACGGCCAAGACCCTATCTCTGTTTATCGTGGCCTTCATGGTACAGTGGACTGGCCCCATCGTATTCTCGGTCTGGTCTCTATTGGAAGAACCGCCTCTTGGCCTGCACTACTGGCTGGTGGGCACCGCCAATATTGGCGGTATCTTGAACTTTATCGTTTATATGATGGTCTGGCGCAACAAGACGCGTCACAAAGAGAACAGCGGCGGAAGCAATGTCCACCTGTACAAAGTCAAAAACAATAATAGTGCCGCGATACTCGATCAATCAGAGTCGCTTGATGTACCACTTTCTAGCAGAGGTGGGTCGAAAGAAGCGATCGGTTCTTTAGCGTCTTTAAATAACGAAACTGTATATATTTAAATACAGAAACAAATTCGCACCACGTCAATTTCATAATTATTTGCAAAAAGGTTGTAAGTTTCAACTGGCAATGTTTGTGCTAATGTTAACACATGATTAAAACATTATTTGCGTTCTGTACGGGAAGTTATTTTTGAAATATCACACATTTAAATTTGGAATATATACGAACTGCTCTGAATCAGACAATTACCCGGACATAGAGGATGCAATGGAAGGAACTCTCCATGGGATGTCGCGGTCTTCTCGGGCCACCCGCTAGAGCACCCAGACCCTGTCTCTGTTTATCGTGGCCTAGCATATTTGGAAAAAATACGTATCGCATTTTCACTTTGTAAATTTGCAAAAAGCTTGAAACAGGAAAAAAACAAACAAAGCAAGCAACCTAACAATATTGTAAGTTATTAATTAATGACATTAACTGATGTCATGTTTTTATCTTTTAATATTATAAACTCTAGACTTTTGTTTCGATATCATCATCATTAGCACCATCATCACTATCACTAATAACATAAACACTATTATAATATATTTTATTTATTGCACTTTTATATCGTAACATGTCCGCATCACTTTATTATTTTCGTGTTTGTGTGGGCAGGAGAGTAGTGCGTGCGTACGCTTATTTTTATTTTCTTTATATTCAGAAACTCTAATGCATCTCGTGTTAGCATCTGATAAATGAGTGATAAATCTGTGATTTATGGTTGATTGTTTGTGTGATTTGGGTGAAAAGCAGCAAGAAATAAATGGACATATTTCATTGTTGTTATTATAAAGAACGATAATTGTGATGGCATGAATCATTTCGATATGCTTCATATACAAACCGACAATGGGTTGACTGCATATTAAGAACTGAATGTTTTACATAAATTAACACTCTTACACCGTACAGTTTTCATGTGTGTTTAGAAAGGACGATTCCGAGGGCACAGAATCTGGGATCTATCACGTCCTTGTCTGGGACTATCAATATTTTATTTTTGTTTGTCGTAATTCTCTACAAAACTTGTTAGAGTGGAACTTATTTGTTTTGCCTCACATCAATAATGATATTTACAATAATGTAATGTTAACAAAACATTGTTTTTTTATATGTGTCATGGGTATAAGCTTTCAGCAAGCTACATTTGTCTACAAATACCATCACATACATCACAATACATAAAGTGTCACTTGGGTAAAGCGGTTCTATATTAAAGGCTTACGTAAATAATGAATTTCCATTTACATTAATTGAATTAGGTCTTTGGGTGTCCATATGGACCACATATCTCCCACACTTTCCAGGTCTTTGGGTGCCCTATGCATCGTGGACCATATATTTTAAACACCTTTCAGGCCTTTAGACAACCTTTGCAACGTGGACCACATATTTACCCCACTTTCCAGGTCGTTAGGCTCCCTCTGCCACGTGAGCCACATATCTCTCTTATTTGGACTTATTTACCCTCGCCGTTAACTATAAATTATTGGCGGGCATGAACATATCTCTCACACTTTCCACGTCTTTAGAAGCTAATTGCCAGTTGGGTCAATTATTTTCCACACTTTCTAGGTATTTTAGATATTTTTACGACCGCCACACTGCACAATTAACATTGTTGTGATCATGACTAAGAATATAATTATAAGACAAAGTCCTATGAGCATTGCAACATATAAAAAAAATTTAAAAGACACAGGACTAAGGTATTCACATGCACACGAAATGTAAAAGTGAGAAAAAATCTATGATGAGTCATTTAATAATAAGAGCAAATCCGACAGTTAACGCCTTGGGACGGTCAGTCGATAATATGGGCCGACTAGGGTGCTTAAACCGGTTTTACAGAGCTCTAACCTCGCACTTCCTGATGGGTTTCTCAAATGCAAGCAATAAAAAGAAAACCGATCCATAGAATAATTTTTCAAATATATCTTCTTATTTGCTTCCCATACTGCTTTAACCTACCTGCTCCACTTTGTGGATTGCCTTTTGATGCTTTGCATCAATGACTTTTCTTGTTTAAGCAAATGTAAAGGTCACAGTGGTAAATATATAAGTACTTTATGCGGTTTAAGTGTCTTCAAAAGTTGCGCGGTTAAGTAACGGCTTGCTGTAGCTGGTGAGCTTAAAAAAACTAAGCTTTTAAAATAAATATTGTCTGTTGACGACTTAGGTCGAAGTTAGGGTCCCTAAATGTGTATAGTATCTAGTGTTTACTGCGTTAAAGTTGTATGGATTTTGATTCATTCCCTGACCCCCACCAAAATTTTCTGGATCCGCTCCTTATTCTTTTTAAGTGAAATTCGGGGAAAAACATCTGGTAAATATGTGAAACCTACCTGATGAAAAAAATGGGGTTTCTCGTGAAATGGTCGATATGGTTTCATAAAAAATAGGACGACCTTCCCGATCAAATAACCTGATCTTCGCGTTTAATAGCTGAACATTTTCCGAATAAAATGCTGTACTTAAACGACATAATAAATGTTATTTTTTGCGACGAAAAGCACGAGCTATTTTATTTATACAGTAACAATACGAAAATTAACTAGAAAGTGTTGGTAACGAAACATCCGGCATAAAAGGTGTCCTAGGTATACCACATATGCCTTATTTCTGGTGTTCACACACCAATCTCTTTTATTGAAATCGCTGACGTATCATGTAAGTAAAGCGGTTCTTTTTTACAGAATTCCTTGAATTATTAAAGTTCAGATTAGACTTTGTATATTATTAAACTAATGCAATACATAGACATATTATTTATACATGCCAGTAAGCACGTGTAGGTAAGTTGTAACGTTGAATCATTAACACAGCGAATTTAATCTCGGCAATTGTCCTCGGAGTCAATATGGGACAGAGTAGCCCCGGCTAGATGCCAGCCAAATGGACTAATGAATTTAAAAACAGAATATCGCCAAATGGCCAACTACTGTCATTAATTTCTCAGATATAAAATTTTAAAAGCACACTTTGTTGCTTGTTTGTTTATTGGGTTTACCGTCCCACCAACAGTATTTCACTTATCTGGAGACGGTGTCGACTTGAAGCAGATATAGTGATGCCTTCACTGTGTATAGCATGCCGTAAACACCTGGCATGATACCACACCCAGTCACATTATCCTGACACCGGGCCAACCAGTCGTGGAACTACCCTATATTTGCTTGAGCGTTAGCAAGGGAGCAATACCACTACCATTTTTAACGACTTTGGTATGTCACGGCCCGGGATCGAACCCGGGGCCTCCCGTACCTGAAGCCGACGCTCTACCGATAGCGCTACCAGGTCCGGTACACTTAGTTGCTTGTGGAATCCTAGAACACTGGACACAACAGTTGCCGGCAACTCAGCAGCTGTTGCTATATTTACAAGTCTATGCAGATGCTATCATAATGGCGATGGGTCTAAATATGTCATAGCTGTTGCATGTCAGTATGTGGAATGACATCTCCGTGTAGTATGTATAAGAACTGGGCAGGTTTTGTATAGTTTGCTTTTGACTGTGTTCTATACTTCATTTCTCCATACATAAAACGGTTATTTTCATTTCATCCTTGTATATTTATGAGGAAACTTTGTTCTATATGTTTTGTAGTAAACAAATTTAATTTCATCGTTTTCAAATCTTATTATTCTCATTGGTGACAATATATTTGACCGGAATCATTGAATTTGAATCTTCAAACAAACAGAAGGAAACGCCTTGTCAATTGTTGGATATAGGGTGACGTTATTATTGCAGGATGCGTTATTTTGTCAGTTTATCTACGTACGCATAACTTGAATCATAACCATATATTGGATAATGTTTTGTTTGTTTTTTCTGTGTGAAATGTTGTAATGCATTGAAAATATTCGGATGATATTTTGAATTGTTTGTCCTTAAAACAGTTCACATTGTACGTATGTAAGTTGTGCCTACGGTAGCTTTCCCGCGAAAACAAAGTTTGGCTCTTTCTTAGGGAGAGAGGACACACACACACGCACCTAAACGCACGCACGCACACACACACAAGCACCCACGCACCTGCATGCACACATACAAACGCGCGCACCTGCACACATCCGCACGCACCCGCATGCACACACACACACGTACACACACGCACATAAACGCACGCACACACACACACAAGCACGCACGCACCCGCATGGACATATACAAACGCGCGCACCTGCACACATCCGCACGCACCCGCATGCACACACCCACACACACACACACTAAGCTTGCATGCTTATAATAATAGCAAATTTTGTGATTTTTTTATTTATGCATTTACATGAGGCATTATGGCAGCACAATATTCCGCTTTCTGATACACAATTGTTCATACTCTGTCCGGTATTTCCGATCATTTTCAAGTCATTCGATGGATTTCAACGAGAAAACCTTAGAAGAAATTACCAGTACATTTTGAATATTTATTTAGGAATAAATAAAAATAAATAAATAAATAAACTGTCACAGTAAGACATTTATGCAACAGATTGGATGTACATGCTATGTTTTCGATACATTTTGACACTAAAGATCACTTTAATCCTAACCAATTCCAGCTGTAAAAACGTCGAAGTATATGCGTTTTTAAGTTTAAGTTACAATATTCCTACGAAACATCAACACTTTTATAAATGTGACCAGTTTGGTGTTTATTCGTTGCAACTTGCTTACTTCATTCTTGTTTGATAAATAAATATGCGTATCAGTTGGGAGTAAGTATGTCACCCCTTTGTAATTGAGGGGTGCTGCGTAAAGAGTTCACCTTCTTCTTCGCTTGAGGACTAGCCTTACTGTTGGTACACGGGACGTCCCTGTGGTTTGACTTGTTTCTCCATACGATTATATACACGAGGAAGTTCAGAAACTCTCCTAAGTTAGCTGTGCCAAGCAGGCTGTAATGCATTAACAGGGGAGGTTATTCAGTAATTGACCACATAGCAAACCATGAAACCCGCGGTAAACAGAGACAGCGACTTGGCAGTGGTCCATGAAGCCCTAGAGGACTGCACCATCTGGTGAAGAGTACTTTGGATCTCTTTTACCTGGGAGTTTATCTTATTCCAAGTCAGTATGTACATTACAGCGTTGGTCAGGAAGACGGGCACGTTCAGAACTGCAAATGAGACATACATGAACCGGGCGGCAGTCGGGTCTACAAAACAGCTGAAATAAAAAAGTGCTCTAAAACATTACTAGAGAAGGTAAATAACAGATAGTTACAACACTAATGATGGTGATGATATGTAGTCTAAAGTGTTCTTCAAAACTACTTTCGTTTCTGAAGATTATCGATTTCTGATCTGCAAATGGGAGACAAAAATATTGTATGAATTCTGCTGTAATGGGTATATTTTGAAACTATATATTTCTGATAAACAGGTCTGAATTATGTCTAAGGCTTAATTTACAGAGATAAGATTTGTTTTAACTTTCATTATTTTTTATCTGTTACTATTATCTACTGTATCTGTATTGGGAACACTTAAATGTGTCTGTTTTTAAAATTGACCATGGAACATTCACAAGAAGCCGGTTGACCCGAACTGTCCTGTGGCAGCACAGACCGCCGATAAAATCAGCGGCAGTCCGAATGACCAACTGAGTAGTTTCCAGTCGAACTTTGCGAAGTCAGCGGCCGTCCAAAGTACAGATGCAAGAAAACCTTTACAGCAATTATGTTCACCATAAGAATATGGCCATAAACTTGAAACGCCATCATAAATGCGTAAAGAGCACACACGCCGTGAGGTTGAACATGTTTCTGTGTAATCAGCAACTGGACATGGTCAGAAGTATGGAAATATTAAAGAGACCATCACGAAGGGTCAAATAAACCACAAATCGCTCGCTCTTGGTCCATTTCTGGAAGAAATTCCTGTCCCAACCTCGTTTCAAGACTAATGTGATCGTGGTAAGAACAACCGCGAAACGTACTGCAATGACACAGAGCCCAAGAATGTGGAGGCTGTATAAGGAACCGTTGCTAATGCCGTACACAGGGAGGACATAACCATATTGGGGAACAAAATGGCGGTCGACATCTAACGCGGGCTTTGTAGTCTGCTCCATGGCGTGATCTTCAAAGAATTGTTTTAGTTGTATTGTTTATTAGCTGTAAACAACTTTCATTAATATTTCATCAGCAATAAGATAATATAATTAGGTTCGTGATGTACTACAACTAACAACTGTACAATCAAAAATGAAATCAATGCTATACAATACATGTATTCTTGCTTCATACAATGCCATAAATAAAATACTTTCAATGATACTTAGTACAGTCTTCACGAATGAAATTTAAATACACTGAGCCTTCGGTCCACTAAGTAAGCAATATCTACGGGACTGGACCAAATTTTGCCAGAGAAGTGTGATTTTGGGCATTTTGACATAACAGGTTGGTAAGCTAACCGAAGTGTTACGAACTTACGAGCTGTTGGGTTCAATAAAAAGCCTCTAAAGAGTTTAGGTTAGTTGATAGCTTATATGCTTTCATAAATATTCAGAATTTTGAATATGATGTGGCTGAAAATTCTGTTGGACCGTCGGTCCATTTAACAAAGGCTGTTAGTAAATTTTGGGTTTATTAGTTTCAGAATTTACTTGTCTTTCCTGTGTGAACGAGATGTCTTATTTTATTATTGTTATAACCTTTCGTCAAGTTGGTATCTTCTAATTTTTTGTTTTGTTTAAAAAGCAACCACAATAAATAATGGAAAACAATATTTCCTCTGGTCGTAAAATTATATCGGTATATTCCGTCCTTCAAAAAGGTCGTGTTGTCTGTAAGTGTCGCGAAGATTTGCTACAATTTGGTCGTTTTACCTTCAATAACCTAGTGTCCAAGTATAACGGGGGAACAACACATTACAAGTAAGGCATGTTGGGTCTAAACTGTAAGGATGTAAAATTCACCTAATATCAGATAAAAACAATAAAAGTGTTTATTCTCTTTCTTGTTAAAACGGTATTCCAACTGCAAAATTTGGTACCAGGTAGGGAGCATATATTCTGCATATATCTCCTAAAGATGCAGGTTTATATTATTAAAATGCCGCTTCAAATGTGTCACTATTTACACACTCAAAAAGAATGTAAGGATCGTAAATGGTGCCACATATATGGTTTCCGAACTTACGTCCTTAATACGGTGAACATTAAAAAAGTTTTACATTAATTCGAAGACAACATACAATGCTTCATAACAATCAACAAGGATACGACAAATAGATTTTATTTTTACTGAGGTCAGTTAAGGGTCAAAAGATCATAGCTTACCCGAATTCCAACTGTTGTTATTTGTGTCGTTCTAAAACATTAAAAAGTGCGAAAATGGAAAAGGCACGTTCGACCTTAACCATCGCTGTCAATGAAGTGATTCTCCCCAGACAACAAAGAGGGCAATTTTCATTCATATGAAACGCATATATATAAATAAATAGTCCAAAACGGATCTATGATTTTACCCTAAAGTGTGGGTGTTTTTTTAATGTTTGTAGTAAGAAAAGGAGAATTGAAGCAATGTTATGTAATAAACAATGCACCCCAACCCCGTACATATTTTCAGTAAGTACATTTCGCCACATCCGATCTTTTAAGTGAATGGTCCGGCATTTTAAAGGGGAGCGAGCCCGATGTCCCACCCTACCTAATTCGCCACTGTGTATGACCCCAGTCCATTAGCCTAATTGGTTTGTTCGAATGTGTCCCCAATGTGGACAGATCAACAGCTTGAATAATTGAACACATATAACGGGTCAACGATCGGACACGTGTGTCAGATACGATCGAGGGAGACTCCGCGTACGGAGCCATTATATTTTCAGCTGTCTTACCTTACTTTTGGATGCTGACTCAAGGCACTCCCAGATGAATATCAAAGCGACCCGCAGTGGTAGAAATTGCCTAATTGCTGATCTAAACAAAACAATAAAAAATCAACAACTAAAAACACACTTAACCAATGACCTATACACACTCTGGAAACTAAAGTCTAATGCTACCACGGTGGGCTACGTTTGTATTCGGAAGTATTGCAGCATTGGGATCTCCTTGGCACTGACTGTCTCTCCACCAGGGGCGGATCCAGAAAATTTTGTTGGGTGTTGGTGTGTTAATCGAGGTCCATTCAACTTTATCGCAGTAAATACAAGATATACATGCACAATAAGGAACCCTAACGTCAACCTAAGCAGTCAACAGACAAAATTTGCTTAGTATTTTTAAGCTTACATGTATGTGTTTTCACAACACTACTTTTTTACCTGTCTGGTTGGTGGTAGGTAGGGAGGGGGGGGGGGGGGGGGGGGGCATGCATCTATCCCTGCTCTCCACACCACTAAAGTGGTGTGTAAACTGAAAACTTTTATTTTCTAGAACAAGCTTCCTAGAATTTTAACTTTGTTAGGTTATAAGAAATTCTGTGCAAAGTTAACCTTATGCATTGATCGTTTAATAAAGCATATGTATTTTGCAGTTTAAAAAAGACATTAAAGCTATGTCAATTAAACTGAAAAGTACTAGCGAACTTTATGTTGTGCGTAACACGTGTATTATTAATTACAAAAGTAGCTATTTTATTTCCAGAGTACGTTGTAGAAATTGTATGATCTTTTTGGTGTCTTGGTTTGTACAAGCTTATTTTCATTATTTGTTAAACTATCACAGATGCATACACACTAAAAGTCTTATCACCGCCGAATATCTTGTTTCAAGACATTTCTTGTTGGTGTTATACTAATCTTATACGTGATCTTCGACGACTAGTCGCGAGGATTTGCATTTGGCAATGTGGTGTATTCGTGGTTACATTTTGACAAATACTTTGGGACTTCTATTATAAAGTGTTGCTGGAAGACCTCCTAATTACGCAGAGGCGATAACTGGTTCGTGCGTCCGATTCTTTATTGACGCAATTTTAAGGACGTTTGCGATTGTGTCTTTATAAACGAACGGTCCGACTGTCAGTTACAAAATATTATATTTTGAACAAATCCAATAAATCGTCTAGCAATGTAAACTGCCTCTTTTAATACGGGTTTTGTTTTCACTACGTTAGCAGTGAATACAGAATAACTGCTCCACTCAGGAAGTGCCGACCAAACAATTGAAGACTTATCATGTAGTTCTACGTATATCCATTATATGACTAATTATGTTAATTGTCCATGGCGGACAAAATCACTCTATTACATCATCTAAGGCGGACAATATTCCTGCTGAAAAGTAGTTATAATATGCGAAAATATGAAAAGGTCCCATGAATAATGCCACAAACATGAAATTGTGAACTTCCACCTGACAAAGATGCATAGCCTACATGTTAATATGAAGGTGACGAACAATGAGATGGAACATTACAAAGTGACAAACCCAACAGTAACCGCATTGGAACGAACAGTAGGTAGGACCGACAACACTGCTTCAACCTGGTTTGCGGAGCGTTCCAACCTCGCAATTCCTAAAGGTTTTTGGTTAGAGTTAAAACCTGATCAAAGAATGCAATTATACAACATAACAATACCTCTAACGAACCATCAAAATACTACACTACGGGTCGTAGAAATAAAAGCATCGGCAACCAAAGAGAGAATATAATAGTTTGAAATAAAACAGTCAAAGAGATGACGTATAATAAGAGTTTAGAAATAGTTCAAAACGACACCCGATAAAAAGTGTAGTGAACATTAAAGTACAATTTTCTTACGAAAAAGTTAAAAAACAACAACATCGAAACAGAGTGTAGTTGTGTGAACCAAATGTAACAATATTTTAATTGTCCTTGTAAATAAAAACAAAACACTTCATCATTTTATTTTAATTTTATTATGACAATTTTAAGACAATCCATTGAGAAATCTTGCTCTCAATTGGGAGGCATAATTGTCGTTCTTGATGTGACCATTAAAATGAAATAGGTACAACGTGACTTGATTATTTGACATTTGCTCTTATACTCGCGTTAACCACAGATATAATCAACACTTTTATGCATGTTCCTTCGATAAAAACAACAAAAGCAATGTATAGTACCGATCCTCCATCCGAGATGTGATCATCTTGCCGACGGAATTACCCGAGTAGGTCCGACTGATATTACGATTATTACCACTTTAACAGTTTACTGTCTGCACTGTCCTAATGACTCGTCTAGTGTACCATATTGTAATAAATAGGCATTGGACAAACAAAGATTATCATTTTAATGAATCATACAACTGTCGTCATTATAGCTGGCAAAGGAACTGGGGTTAATTAGAGTCATAATTGTTTTTTATGCATTGCTATAAGTCAACGGAATCGACTGATCTAAATTATGTATCAGAGTGTTTCATAATAAACGACAATAATGCCATATGCTATACAAGATTCACAATCGAACATCCAAGTAAATTATCAAGTGTCTGTTGATATTCCCAAACTTAGAATACCGAATTGAATGTTATATCATCAATGCACAAAATTACTTATATTTATTTATTTTTATAAATTTGTATTGACTAGTACTTTTATTTATTTAGTAAACATAATAACATTGCAGGTATGCGTGAATTTCGAAAAAAACACATCAACTTTTAGCCTCAATTATACGTGCATTTTAGAAGTCTACTGTATGCTAAAAGAAATGTTATTTAAGATAAATTTTACAATATATTTTCAAGGCAAAAAAACCCAAACACAACAGCACGAAAGATTAAAATGAAAAAAAATGGAGAAAAAAAAGGTTGGTGGAAGTACTTCGTACATTTTTTAGTCAGTCCAATGAAAGGTGTTACTTATGATTATACGAGTCTAGTCATGTGATATGTACAAAGTCAGTTAACAAAACATTCACTATGGCGGTAAAATCTGCACTTCATCCAGGGTATAGTCCAATATTTTGTCGTGTCCTTCGAACTTGAAGTAACCTGAAAATTTGGCGCCCTTTAAGAAGAGCGGGAACCAGTAAATATCGTCTGGCCACATCTGCTGGTAAGGAACCTTGTCAACCGGGTACCATTCTGGGCGCATCTCTAAAACAAAACCGGGACCGAATGTACAAAAAATACATATAGATTTTATCAATACCGTTTCTTAAATAGTGAATGGCGCTGTTTGGTAAAAACACGGATATATTACACTTTTGGCTTTGATTTGCAGGACAAAGCATCTAGAATCATTGGGTATACAGACAAACCTTAAAATCACAATTGAGTGCAAGGCGTTACAGCTTCAAACACCTTATATTACTTGTCGCATGTATTTCTTTCCGTTTATGCAAGCATCTATAGATACTTTGTATTGTACATGTGGTCTTGTGTAGTTCAGCTGCCTAATATATATTGTGTGTGTTTGTGTGTATGTGTGTGTTTGTGTGTGTGTGTGCGTGCGTGCGTGCGTGCATGTGTGTATCAATATATCAATATTTAATTTATTACATATACCTGGCGTTTCCTTTGGTTCGCCGGTATACTTGGACCCAGTGAACACGTGCACCTCCAGAAGTTGAGGGTCTCCGACAAACTCGAATATAATTCGACCAACTTCTACTAGACTGGCGGCTTTAATGCAGCATTCCTCCATCAGCTCCCTGCATTTAGTGGCACAGAATAGTAATTGTTTTACAGCTTTTAGATGAGTCTGAAAAATACTCCGCCATCTGGCAGTCTGAGAAGAACCAAGACATAAGATTTATGGCATTTGCAATCAAAACTCCACTGATGACTACAGGTTTACCTTTTATAGTAGATTTGCCACATCGTTCGTCTGGGACGATGATTTTGAACCTTCACATTGGTGCCCTGTGTTTGTTGGCCTAATAAGCTAAGTCCGTTACACAAGTACAATTTTTTGTATTTAACCCGTTTAGATTCTGGTATAAGTCAAATGAAAACGCACCTTTTCGCTCCCTCGAGTATTGTTTCCCCAGGTTCCACTTTCCCTCCAAAACCATTCCAGCGACCTTGCCCGAAGCCCCTTTTCTTCATACCCAGCAGCACCCGAGTTGGTTCCCGGATTAGAACCAGCGTCAGTACCTTATTAAGCACCATATTTCTCTTGGGGCTGGATGTTTATTTTGTTTCTTTCAAGAAAGCCGTCTCCAGTAAGTTCTGATATCTGGAGAAAACAAATTGCAATGCGAAATTACAAACTGATACATGCATATTATGTTGAAACGTTCCTAGTGGTAATGTAAGCCAAAACAAATATTGATCTATGGTACAAGATTGTAACTTAACATATTGGTATAAGACTTTATTTCAATGATTCCTTTAACATAAAGATGGGATGAAGACAAAAAGTCATTCCAAATCGTTACTAAGACCTTTACAACACAATCTCATATGTGAATATAGAAACCAACATGGTTTTAACAAAAACTGACACTTTCTTTCACTTCTCACACACTTATGTCATGACAATCACTGGATAACTATTTAGAAAACGGCAAAAAGGACTACAAAGAGGCCTCTAAATGTCGATGAATCGACGGAAGACTATTTTATTGGTTCTTTCATATATATTAAATAGAGTGCAAAATGATTTTTTTTTAAAAATTAGTAAAGTGATAGCTATTTGTAAATTGCATCGTAACAAAACAATATTCTCTTACATTTGTTATGAATGTATACATTTATTTTTATTACATTTTTCCGCAAGTAGAATCGTTTGTTATTGTTTTTTTTCTTCTCTAATTATAAGCATGTCATAATGTATTTTTCAAACGAGATAGAATAGTTTTCAGAAGTAAGCAGGGCGAACCTCGCAAAAAAAAAACTACTCTACTCAAGTTGGATTAGTTTAACGCCTAAATAAAAATTGAATAAAACTAATATATGCAAGAGTATTGTAACTGAAGATCGATTTCTTTACCATTATCTCTGATATTGGGTTAACGATAGAATTTTAGTGTGCTTTGTGTGTGTGTTTGTGTGTGTGTGTGTTTTACATAACATAAGTTTTATTTTGGAAGTTTTCCGTTGACTTACCGATATGCAGAAATACATTGGTGTAATGCATGTATACGGTGCCTACTGTACTTCCCGACAAAAAGTACAATTGGACATTCTACACGTATTTGACACGAACCAATAAGAAATACAATACGAGCGGAGCGGGGACACAGGGGAGGTCACTGCGTTGTTTGGTTTGTAGTTGATTTCAAAGAATTACACACCCTTTCACATTCTAGACACAAAAACACTGGCATATAAACTCCAGCGTAAATTCACTGCTATCACATTTTCTTCCACAATTTATTTGATCTATCAATTACTTACACTTTCAAGACTCCGTTAATGCATTAAAATTATATCAAGGATTTAATGAGCTAGTAAACGCATATGTGTTGACATTTTATTTACCCAGTATATAGTCCTAAATACACTTTTGTATCATGGAAATTGATTTTAATTTATTACATCTGTTATGTCGTCTTATTAAGAACCGAATTTAAACCCTGTTAAACTTTTGGTCTAAAAAGCAAATTGTTAGGCAATTTAACGTATATATTTACGAGAACTTATTCATCAACTACTTTTTGAACGACCCTTGATTATATACAGTAACCACGTGTTACTAGCCCGTCTCGGTAAATATATATATATATCTTCGACTTACAAAATAGCCTGGATCATTTATCTCTTATTTTCACACTAACAAACTACCGGCTAATACATTTAAACAAAAATAGATGGAGCACTTACCTTGCCGAAAGCCGTAGTTTTTGTGGTGCTGGACTGTTTCGCGAAAACACATTACATACTATGATCTGTCACGTAAATGTGTTGTGTAACGGTTTCTCCATTATATAAGTTATTGACAGCTTAACGAAAGCATTCACGTGTCACCAAAACATATAGAAGTTGCAGAGTAAGAATGCTGTTATGGTGCTTCAGAAAGGCCAACCCAGTGTATGGATAGGCCGCCTAAATTTAGAAATGTGTTCGAAATTGTCAAGAGGAGATTTCAAATTGAATGGGCTATACAAAAACGTCTCGGTTCATATTTAACTAATAATCCATATTTTATGTGCGCATTAAGGTGTGTATTTTGCCTTGAACTGATATAGGAAGCGAAGTACAAAAAGCTATTAAAGCTTTTGTTTTGTTTTATTTTATGGCCTCGGTTATTAAGTGTCTTTTTAACTGACATATAAGAAGGGAAATAACCGAAAGTTATTGTTTTCTGCTTATAAATTGAGTTATCTCCCTTGTCGACAAAAAATCCTTGAAGACAAGTTGTGAGGGAAAATGCAGACTTGTGCTACACGAAATTCCTGTCTGTCTAACTGTTACACCACACTGTCGTTCCAAGCAGGAACCAACTGTTACTCCACATTGTCATACTATACAGAAACGGCAGTCTGCCGTTCAGATACAATATAAATTTCGTACAATGCATAGACTATTACAAGAGTCTTGGCGGCATGGTGCATACAACTTACACGCGATGTTGACGGTTCTTTAAAAAAGGTTGATTATAATTAGTTGAATGATTCTGAAATAAAATTGAAATTATGCTGGAGATTTTACCTGTGACAAATAATCCACCTACAAAGATTAGTTGTGCCAGCACAGTAAGTGCAAGAAATGCTTCATATTAAAAAAAAACACAACAACAAACACACAAAAACATCAACGCAACACAACAAAAATCAGGGGGGGGGGGGGGGGCACGAAAAAGAAACAACAACGTAAAAACAAAACAAAGCAAAAAAAACCCACAATAACAGCAACATAAACAAACAAGCTAAACAACAACAAAACATTCATGTTTTAGTTCTTTCTTTTTCAATTTGCAGGATTAATTTCTTGAAATAGATTTTAAAAGAAACATTGGATTGACTGGTTCAAATTATAATATGATTTTTGGCCGCTGTCATTTGCTTAAAAGTAAAGAAAAATAATCACATGGTAAGATAATGTTTATTAAAATGCATTGTTCTGCTAGATTGCATCATCATGGCCACTTGCCATACGCTACCGTGTTTAAACCAGACGCGGTGTATTTCAATGTCGTCTGTTTACTCTTAACCTGCTTAGCACAAATTGAGCAGGCTTCGGCAAATACTGCAGCTATCGAATATCCTGTCCGGCTTGAAACTGTCCGATTTGGATCTTTACTATTTGCTCTACAGTCTGTATCAATATCCCTAGTTACTTCTAGACTTATCTGTAAATCACAAAGATTGCGTATTGCTTATTCATAAATGCAGCATTGAAGGGGTTAGCATCACGAGAGAATGTCTGCATTTGGACTTTTGGCGGTAACTATGTCAACAAGTCTAGCCACTCGACGTGCCATGTTGCATCGACAATGTGCAGCGCGCCATCAAGATGCATCCCGAGGTTGAAGCCCACGCCCCATCTATCCTGAGACAGATCTGCACGTACGTGCAATTACAATTCATAGAAATGTGGCAAATATTTTTAAGTGTTCTTGAAATCTGTACTCCAAAAAAAAAACTGTAGGTCGAGCAAGCAAAAAAATGGATACTGTTGACTTTGTATGTAAATATGTCGTGTAATTTATTGAAATGAGTCGAGTGTTCAATAGGCCTATTGTATTCTAAACCGGATTGATTGTTGATTTGAAACGCTGTGTTTGTTTAGGTGGTGTTTGTAACTGTTTTTAACTCAAGTTTTTCATGCGCATCATTAAATGTAACATATACGCTAGGTTTATTTTCTATTCACAATTGGATAATTATTTTATTATTTTAAGTATAAGTTATAAATGTAACTGAAAAGCGGGTCTTGTTTGTTGCTGTGTCGCACGAGCGATGTCATAAAATTGCCATCTTAATCCTTTTTTGTCAAGTATTGTGATAAATTATTAAACTTTGTTCATCGGCGTATTCTTTTCAGATTGTATTGTTGTTTCTGTTATCGGCGGTAAACATGAATGCGAGACAAAATATTGATAATCTGTAAAACACGCGGAAATTTAATGTTCGTGCACAGCAGTAATAAAATCGTGAAGGGTTCTTGTATCTGCACTAGATTAAGTTTGTATAGATTGCTGTTTAATTTCAACTTTAGGTAGGAATCATCATGCGACTCGTTGAGAATGTGATACATATTTATACAGACAATATTCCTTGTTCAGTGCCCGGGAAAACTAATGAAATGTTAATATTCAAATACAATTATATACATGTATACTTATGACATTGCTTCCTCAAAAAGCTTAGGGATTAAGTCTTTTAATTTTTCAGATTATTGTACGCGTATATGTTATTGAACTGCACGTTATTTTATGCAGAACGGATACTGTGAGAATTATGTGACTCGTTAGATTTGAAGGAAAATATATTGTTGATGTTATCTTATTGCATGTTATCTTTACATACATTAGATACAAAACATTGCCAAGGTGTGATAAATACTAGCACATTGTATGTACCGTGTGAAACTGTGTTGGTAAAAACACACAGGTAAATACATATATATATATATATGCACAGACACAGCGATGCTGATACTTTAAACAATTTAGGTATATAGTAGAAATTACAAACAAGTGTAAAAAGGGATTTAAATAGTGTGAAAGAGAGGATGTCGTATTATAGACATGTATACCTGTACTAACATTTAGTCACTAAGTGGAAGAAACCGGAAGATAGAGTACTGCACGTATGTGGAACTACCATTACTACTCCTTACCTCTGGATAGCTTTTGATTTTTTTTTATAATTTCTCTTGTCGGTACACCTGTAGTGAAATAAGAATAAAACGTTGTTTTTTTACTCTCGTGGACATATTGACATCAAGCAGACCATTTTAATGTGTCATCTCAGTTCTATTGAAAGTACCCATGTTGTAAACTGGATTGAGACTGCGTGCACCTGGCGCGCACACCCGCCAAATGTCTTGCGGCTAACATGTGGGGTATTTTACAATCTGATATTTTATCATTTTAAATTCTCTAATGCATAATAACTCTTATTACAGAATTTAAACCGCCTTATTCATAAAATGAGGTCGTTGGAGCATATTATTAAAAAAAAATAACGCCGCCTCTTATGTTAAATCTTAGACCAACCTCTGTAATGGATACAATCATTGCACGGTTGTAACCTTGACTGAGGTGTAACTAAACTGGTCTTAACCAATCCAGGGACAATTTTAGAAAATAACTGTTGCTACGATTACAGTTCCACTATACAAAAATGATACCCATTACCATGAAAATAAGTTAAAAAGTCAATATAGGATGAGGTGTACATCAAGATTTTCAGGAAAACTGAATTTTTGGGGGATTTCTCTATATTTCTGAAAATTGTTGCATGTAAAAAAGACGTAAATGAAACGTACGTTACTGTCCTTATTCCATAGTCTAATTATAAGTGCTTCACTATCCTAGAGACTCTAAGTCAGAATTCCGAAAGTCTTTTGTTTAACGGTACAACCAATCTTGTGTCAGTATCCCAACAGAAGAAATAAGTTGAAATACGTAAACATTCCATAAGCAATGGCACAACAAGTGTTTTTCAACAAGATCACACTTTTCTTCTATTGGGAACAACAGAACTTGGAATTGACCAAAAAGGTGTGATATATTTTTAAATTATTGACACTTTTCTTATGAATCTATCAATTAGGATTCAATAATTATGAAATAAAAGAATTTTATTAAATAGACAAAATAACGATAAAAAACTAAGGTTTCTATTTTTCAAGGAAACGTACGATACCGTGTTTATAGTGACATTATTGAAACTGTATATTTTGCTTCTTGCTAATACTGAATTCCATTTAGAATAATAGTAATAGTGAGGATAGTAATAATAGTTATAGTAGTAATATACAGTGTTTTGGGTGTTATTATTTTCGTCTTTATGTATTATTATTTCAATGTGGAACTTATATATCTGAGTTATATGATACAAACATACACCGGATCATGCTATATCATTAGTCGCACGTATTGTCATCTCCATGCCATTGACAAATCATATGTTTATTTGTTGTGATGTGGTACATATTGGCCAGTGGCCTAAAAGTATAGAATAAAAATATATAATAGATCTGTCTATTATATATATCTTCTCAAGTTTTTTAAAAATTATCTTCACATTTCTTAAATAAAAATTGCCTCCCCCTATTCATTTGTAGCATCAAAGATGTTTGCCTGGATGGCAATCTTATTAAAATGCAATATAGAGCTACCTGTATATTGTGTCCAGAAACGTAAGCGGCTGTTTCTAAAAATTATCCCTTACTATGGAAATAGAGTTTTCGCACCTCTTGCCTGAAGATTGTTTTACCGCGGGACTATTCAAAAACAAATTGTTTTGAAAGTTTGAAGAAGATACATATATATGTGTCAGGGATACTAGCTGACCTTTAAGTTGTTATAAGAATTCGTGATATCTAGAAACAGTGGCAATGGATAGTTTATTTTTCGAGGAAATGTTTCTAAAATGTACCTTGAAATTTGGTAAGAAGAATTGATTTTTAAGTGATATGTTCAATTTTAATGACAATGTTAAGATTAAAAATAACAGATAAAACTGGTATAAGGCACAAATACACGCTGTTAAACACATTTGCACGAATAAATACGAGAAATATATTTGTTAATAAAATGCGATTAGATCAGTTGCATATACAAATAGGCACCTTAAATATGCATGATTTTATACTAGAAACATTTATCAATGAAATAAACTGCATATATTGCACCATTAGTTTGTGATTTAACATGCTGGTGATAAGTTAATATGACTGTACAAAACTGTACATGGTAACGTACATTTCAAAATAAGTTGTCCACTTCACATTTGTACCAGCATAAGTAGCTATGAGGGTGTCGACACTAGTGAAAGTTCACTTCTTAAAGTGCGAATGGATTTCACTAGAAACATGAAAGGAAATGGTCCAAAATACAGACGGGCAATTCTACAAAAATAAGAAAAATAGACCCCTTCTATTATGTTTTATCGACTATTATTTTTTAAACTAAAGTCAATTCTAGTCAAGTGACAATTTAATAAAATAACATTTCAAACAGGAGGTAGATAAGACTTAACAGTTTCTTTTTTGAGTGCTATGAAAATGTCATTACCACAAAAAAAAAAGAACAAAAAGAAAAGAAAATGACACACTAATTCAGTACTAGATACACTTTAAAAATAGAATTAAGAGTACTGTAGCATATTAAAGATAACTAACCCTATGAAAAGTCTAGTCACTTTAATACATCATTAATACATTTTCATCTTTAAGTTTTCAGTTAAATTTCTGGGTATACATCATTGATTTCTTTTACTTTATTCGAATAAAAAATCCCAAAATGTTTACATTAAATTTACTAAATGCAATCATTTGACAAACTTAGAAGTTTGATAGCATTTAAGGGTTTGTTGCGGTAGTGTGTGTGGTATTGACAAATTGTGATGGTAGTGACATGTTCACGATAACTGTTGCCTTAATATCACCTGAACGTGTTTTCAATGTGTTTATTATTGTTTAACCTGACGTTTTATTTCTGAGTTGAGCAAGAAATACATGTTAGAAACGCTGTTTCATTAACATGGTACATAAAAATGACATTTCCGTTACAAATTTCAAAACTGATTTTATTCATTGTAAAACAACACCATGTGACAAATGCATCAGAGAGATACTTATGCATCTTCCACAAAAACAACAAGAAATATGTAACAGGTCAATCTAAACAGTACTTAATCATATATTTTTTGTAATAAAAATTATGAAAATGTAAACACGAGAGGCAACGTGAAAGGATAATAACGCCAAATTTATCAAATCTAGCCTTTAGTTCCATTAGTACTAAAAAGTGAACACGAAAATGTCTGGATTATTGCTTTTCACGCAAATCTAACTCCCATGTCTCTTCTGGTGTCTTTTGGTGTCGTAGACTTGCTCCTCATCCAACAAGGTAAATTGTTCCATTATCGATCGTCAACAAGAGATTATTTTCCTATAAATGTTTTTGAGCAGCATACAGCAGAACATATTTGAGGTGTCCCCATATTGCAGCTGGGTCATGTCTTAAGCAGTAAGACATTGTGCAAAGCCCGCTTGTGCTTCCGTTGGAATAAATTACTTCAGTATGAAGAGATATTTGTCTTTGATTGGACCCAAGTGCCTGCTCTACATTTCTGTTTCATATTTTCAAGATTTTTTTTTCTGAAATCTTTGAATGGTAAGATACGATTATTGTCAGTTTTGACTTAGGAATATCAAGGTATTTGGGACTGATGATTAACACATTCCTGCACATTCTTATTTTCTGAGTGGAAATCCTATGTAAGTATTTTAATGAGTCCCGTTCAGTATCTGTAGCCTTTACAGTCTTGCCTTTTACTGCACTTGAAACCTGCGATGGTTTTTCTTCACGTTTTGTGTTCCATTGATCCCAATCGACCGTTCTTCCTTCATCAAAATCTTCTATAGGCACCTTTTTCACGTTATTTCTTATTTGCTACATCATAGATAATTGTAGCAGTAAGCTCATGTAGGTCATATGCCTAATTTTTTTTAACTATTCCTTTATTGTTGCTTTGCATTTCAGGTTTTCGTGTCGTTTGTACTCACAGACTTTGCGGTCACTGGATTTCGGCTTTCGTCAGAAGAACGGTTTCAGTTTGCAAAACAGAGAGTACGAGATTTAAGAATGTTCATTTTAGCCTTGAATTTCAGGTGGAGATTTTTTCAAAGTGCCACACAAAGTATGTATCTTTTGATATCTATTTTGCTGCTGTAGTCCTTTTACTAGGACCATCCTTGATTTGTAGACTCTTTATAGAAAATCTATCACTTTATTTCTCAACTTTTTTTTATCACTGCTTGTCTGCTAATGTTTAGGCTTGCATTGAGCTTATGTTTCTTCCTAAAAGAAGACGGTTTTATCCCCGCAGACATTGAAGCATGTACTTGAATTCTGTATTTTTCAAAAGCTTGCTTGACACAAGCAGGGCATCTGTCTAAACCGTTGTTTTAATATTCTCTCTTTTAGCAGAAAATTGTGGAACACAAGGGTTCTTTTGACAGTTTTTTAACATTTTGTCCAACTAATAGCTTCATTGTCTTTGTCCTGTGCGAGTCTGATGTGTTCTTCATTTTCTGCAGTAATCTTTTGTACCGCTCAACCAGCCTCTTATTCTTATCCAAGTCTTCTTTTTTATCCTTCGGTATGCTTTTGATTTTTCTTTACGGACTTTCTTCGCTTACGTCGGCGTTTTTCCTCGGAAATATTTCTTGGTGGGGGAGTTGGAGGAGGTGACATGTCTTTCAGCATTGCTTCTGCTGTTGGCCTTTTTCTTGTTGGCGATGTTTTCTTTTTCTCCATTGTTTCCTCTGTGTTCTTTTAGCTTGTTTTGGCATATCTACGCCACTGCGTTTGTAGCGTTTATTTTCTTTCTGAAGATATATATGGTATAGTTCTGGATTCAACTTTAATCTTTGTAGAAACTTGATCTTGTGTTAGCGGCATGCTTTTTCTTGCAAAAGGTTGATTTTCTTCTGTATTAGCGTAAGTTGTGTTGTTGTTGTTTCCACCAATAGACATGCATACGTATTAAAGAGCGCCCAAATGAGAGATTCTTCTGGGTGGTTTAGTCGCAGACTTAATAACAAGTGTTGATTTTTGCAGCAATTCAACTTGTTTCTCTTGTTTGCTATAAAGTGTACCGTGCGTATTTCCTGATGTGTATCTGTAAAAGACAGGATTTTCAATAAACAGAAAAAAATATTGTACATGGTCAAGACAATATTGAATTAGATATGATGTTTTTTACTTTATACTTTTTTAAATGTTTTGATCATAAAAATACGTACAGATATGGAGTTAGTAATTTTAGCTCAAAATAAATTGTGAAACATACTTGGCAAGCACATTGTGTCGCTACCGTCACGGACCAGTCACCATCGTCACAGTTGGCAATGGGACAGTAATGGCTGTGGCGCGTTTAAACCTCTCTTTTGATTTTGTAACTGAAAATACAAAATATTTACATATGATAATATTACAATAAACTCTACGTATTGTAACTATTGCATGTTTCAAACTACACTGTTCGTAAGCGCGGGGTATGTGAAGCGGTGTGAGGCGTGTTTGTGTGTCTTTTCCATTTTAATAAGTGCGATTGGATACGTGTGTATGTATTAGTGTACAAGCGTGCGTGTATACGTTTGTTTCTGTGCTTGTATGTGATTTTGAGAAGACTTGTTGATCAGAGACAGTAACATTGATCGTAATTATCTTGCAACTGTGTACCATGTACACGTTGAGACAAATAAAAGACTGTTCTGTTCTTATCAGTTGTTCCACTCAATATTTATCTTTTTGTTTCATTAGATACATAATTTAAAATTAAAAAACAACAACATGATAATGAATAATGTAAAATGTATGAACTTTTTACAAAAGAACAAACGTTAGTGACATATAAAAATACACAGATCTAATCTTACCTTTAAGTCTTTTTTTTTGGTCCGCAGACATGGTTTTATCAGTAAAATAGAGACAAAATGGCACTTGTGCATAATGGCGTCAATTATATGTCAAAAAGTTTATATCATATTAGTTAGTATTTAAAATGTATTAGCCCAAACAAAGGAGTACTTAAAAAGGGTCAATAGCATCTGTTGCTTCAAGAAGAATTGCTCAGAAATGTCAATCAATCTGATGGATCAGCAGAGAAACAGGACTTAGTAGAACAATTCTAACGAAAGGCAATGGCATAAGTTTTAAATATCAGCGCAAGAGCGTAAAGACAGCAGTCGTGCACAGCCAGGAAAATATGATGTTAAGAAGACATATTTCCTGCATAATCTTTATGAGAAGTATCAATCGAGAAACCCAGATGACAGAATCTCGTTTACTACATTTTGCCTTCTAAGACCAGAACATAGTCAGATGACCTTCTTTATAAGCAGTTCGTCATGTTTACACAAAACACCAGAACTTAGCTCTCCTGATAAAGGCATTGCGTAGGAGGGGAGTAAACGTAAGTCAGAATCCAGAAACATATCAAAAGAATGATTTTTGTAGGAGAGTGAGAAAGGCCTGGCCTAAGCTCCGAGATGAATTTAGCCAGTAGCAACGGATAAAATTTAATATAAGGGCAGAACAAAAAGTGTCCTGAAAAAGTGGAAAGACAGTCGACAAACACAAGTGCATGAAAAGGCTGGGACATTATACTGCTGGATTTATATGTACACGTTCTAAGACTCCATCAACAGTTTGAAAAAAATCTTGAAAACAAATCTCCCAGATCATGAAATAGTTGTCTATATATGGACTTTGCGGAAAACTGCAACTGTAAAAATGTAGAATAAGTACAAAGTGTCTAATGGATTAAGACTAACGTTGCATTACATCATGTCGTGGTGTACTATTAGGAAGTCACGGAAGCAAAACGTGGAAGTATTGCTGTTGTCTGCCATGAGCAGTCACGTTCCGCAGCTTCTGTCGAATCAGTTCTGAACATGTTGATGCCACCGCCCCCACGCCCACCTAACGACCCGGCTGCGTCTAATTGACCCAGACGTCAAGGTTAAAAGCTACTGGACAGAGGCACATACAAGCTTGTACCGAAACAAAACTATATTCAATACGATGTTTAATCACAAGCAAACACATGCCATTTAAGCACTCTGGAATTTTTATGAAAGTGGCCATGGAAAAAGGTCCGTATGATGTGTTAGGCGGAATAACGAAGCGTCTTGCAGATAAAACAGTGCACAGTGGAAAGGTGACTATTCAGGAGGCAAGACAACTTTTCAAATGGGCTGAGGGGTCATCAATGAGATCAGTTAAATTTGTATATATTTTATCAGACATGTGTGAAAAAAACCGTTAATATGCTTAAATCAGTCAGCATTAAGTCTGTCAAAGGCACGTTGAAGTTGCATGCTGGGGTTGGTTTGCGAGAAGACCGGATAGCAGTGAACTGTGAGAATAGCTGTTGCACTAGATGTCTGCGCTTTTTGTGTTGATAGTTATGTTGCTGCGATGTGTGACAGTAATTGATTCATTGGGAAGGTCCTGAAATTTGGCGAAGAAAATGGTGTGGAGATACGTTTTATGAAGAACTCCCGCGAAAAGTTCCAGTGGCCATTTGAAGAAGACATCACATATGTGAAACTATCAGATGTTCTACGTAAAATTACACCACCTCCAACAACTAGTATATATCGAAAAATGTTTACAACCGCCAATGACACTTTGGAACATATTCAAACTGCAGTAGAGGAATGGCATGTTAAGAAAAAATCTCTTTAACTGCATAAGACTTTGAGTAAATTTCTTCTGCAACGTACGTAAATATAAAAATCATTTCTTTAGAAAACAACAACAACGATATCATTAGTTTATTTTCGTCCAAACTGTCTTTCATCATTTCATTTTTGCTGTTGTTTAGTACTTCTATGAAATTTTTCAGTTTTTGAAGACAACAAGCTCAGCAGACCATACCTTGATGTAATTCGTGAGCTGGGTAACGTACATATATTTTAGACTTATTTAATAAAAAAAAGTGTTAAAGCATCGCCAATTAACAAAACTAATACAAGTTGACATTTAGGGGTTATGGGAAATAATTTAAAATAGTATGTTAATTGCAATATATATACTTGTAGGGGCAGGTTCAAATGTGTTATATATAGGTATTGGATAATGCATGGTACTCCGAAAAGAAACAACATTAATAATTTCATGTTGTATACGTTGCAAGATTTAGCTACTTTAAGTATGTCAATGGAGTTAAAATAAAAACAAAATCAAGTATCATCAAGTAACGTAAATTGGTCACAAAATTAAATTATAGATGCCGATGACATTATAGATGTCTCATAATTGTTGAGCACGTTCTGTGATTTGTAATTCTCATAAAACTAGTACTAAATGGGCGTTAAAATCATATTATGAACATGTAATATGGACAGTGGTCAATTCTTATACTCTAAACTTGTTAAATACAACTTATTAATATACATATACTACGATGTAATATTATATTAAAGCTGATGTAGCCGACCTTTTTGCAAGCCTAAAATACTCATTATTGGTCGCTGCGATGTATTTCCAAAATAATAATAATAATAAATAATAATAATAATTATAATAATAAAAATAATAATAATAAAGAAACAAAAGTATTTCCTTAAAAGTACTCATGTAACTGATAAGGATTAACTAAAATTGAATAAATTTTCTCACTATATATGTTATTTATATTTGAAACAGTAAGTCGAACGATGTAACACTACATCGCGTTTCATTAGTTACGTCGAAAAAATATAATAAAAAGGTAAAATAGTTTATTTACTGATTTTACCAATATAGTCTTTTGTATCATGGTAAATCTGCCGCCAAAAAAGTCGATACCATCGATAAAGAACAAGTAAAAAACAATTAAGATAATAAACGTATTTATTAAAGTTTGCATGTCAAGTGCTACGGAACAAAACTAAATTAGAAATTACTTTTAACAACAAAACTTTGCCAGTTTAACTATTTAAACGTTAGTAAAACCATTCCTACAATCATAGCTACGACGTCAATTCGCGTTTCGCTTTGATAACGCTAACATCAGACGCGACGTCATTACCTGCAAGCTCTCTGCGCAGACCGTTTTTGTTACACGGGTATTGAACGGACTGCGCATAAAGCTTACAGACAGCTTGAATATTGCGGCGGTGGTGCGGCTCCTGATGATGACGGTGGTGGTCGTGATAATGGAGATGGTGATAAAATGATAGATGATGGTGATGATGATGATAGTGTTTATGCTCATGTTGATGATGATCATTGCGACTCCATTCGCTTAAAAGTGCGTTATTTGCTAAAAAGGAAAAATGGACCCAGTTATTCCGACAGGAAGTCAAAATCCTGTGTTGACTAAGAACAACCCTCAGGCTATTTAATCTTGTCTGCTGTCTCCTTTGATTATTTACTGTTTGTTTTATTAACTCCGTATTGTTATCTTGCCTTTATCGGGGAATCTCTTTACTTGCATTTGTTAACTGAAAGATTTGTAAAAGGAAAAGAGCTGCACAAATCCAGTTGATTGAAGCCAGCGTGGCCAAGTCAAAATTAGGCTGTCTATCAGTTGTACAAAAATGGTCATTAGAGATTTAAAGTTAAAGGCGGCATCCGACAGTTTGGACCAAAACCGCTTTGCTCAGATAACCAAGCAAGTCATTGTTATCTAAAAAGTTCCTGCTGTTCATTAATGTCCTAGATCTGTGTGAACAGTCAAGCATAAATCAGCACTCGTCATTACAAACAGGTATTTCATATCCGAGCCACGCTGAGAGCTATTTTTAAACTTAGAAAATCACGTGGCCACTTACTTTTGACATCACGTTATCCGGGTAATCCGCTTTGACGTCGATATCTATTTGAAGGAGCGACCACTATCGAGCTTTTCATACAGTTGGAAAGAATACACAGAGTTATTTATTTCGCAATTAGTTCTATATATATATATATATGAAATACAAAAAAACTATGCCCAAATTACCCAGAGCAGTGGTTTGATATTGTTATATGTATTTGATATTGGCAAACTTTCGGTTTCGACTTCAGGTGAAGCTGTTGAGAGTAAAGACGACGATAATGACGATGGTGGTGATGATGTAGATGACAATGCCACTGCTGCTGCAACTTAGCTTAGGATGATGACGATGAGCACCTGCTTATAATGAATGCACGTAAGGCAAAGCACTTTCCTGACGCCACACGAGTCGACCTCGGCGAGAAGGTAAATTTTGAACTGATTGAAAGGTGTGGTATCTGGTGGTAAATATTTATCTAGCTCCCACCCCATCGATTTAACCTGTCCAACCCCCCGAGGTAGACCTGTCCACAGTGTCTTTATCATTAGTACACGCAACCGACAACCACATTGACAGTTATACAGGCCCTGAAAGTCCTTCTTACTGACAAAAGTCCAACCAAAGACGCCAAAGCATTTCGCCGATCAATATTGTGCTACACCATTGTTAGCGATGGTTCAAACACTAGGTCAATCTCTAAACTGAGAATTGGATTTTTGCTCCAAGTGTGTATCGCTCAGCCACTGTTAGATCTAGTAGTCTTTGTGCGGTGGTAGCAGTGAGTGTGGTGTGTATTCGCTAAAGGTTTTCTCTGTGGATGAGTTGTTTCGCTTTATAGTCCTCCTGACTGGACAATGTGAATGCATATGGTTGCTCTAAATATCCTTCAACTGGAGAAAACAGTGTCGAATACAAGTTCTCAACTGGACATGTGATTAGGATAGCGTAAAACTATGAGGTAGGTTTTCTTCCTGTTATTGAATGTACTGTTGTGTTTGCAATAAATATCGACTAATGAGTCACAACGGGCAATGAATTATACCGTTCTATGTAATTAATTTATGCAAAACCATGAGAGGGAGTGAGTACCAGTAAGTATTCTTGTGTTTTTAATGCACACATCTTGACCATCTGGCGAGTTGGATGTCAACAAAGAGAGTTTCGCTGTCCAATTGAGTTAACCTGTTCTATTTATAGCCGAGCGTGGAGATCGATGTTTCTGAGTGACCTAGATTGTCTTGTGTGGACGTGATGAGGTGCACGAGAACTTCGACTTTGTGCACGACTTTTTCTGCAATGGGAACCTAATGCTACACTTCTTTTGTGGGCTAGTTATACCATTAAGAATTAATTAGGATTTAATTAATAGTACGGGAAGAGAAAGGGTGGTTAGCTAACCAGTATGGCGGCCTCATGTGTGTGTGTTTGTATGTGAAGATCGCAAGCTAGAGTAGAGAGCTAGAGGCCAGGTTGTATCTAGGTAACTATACCAGTCTAATCTACACTTGTGTATTGGTTTGCAGACACCATGCGGATTTAGTTGTGTATTGGTCTAGGGTTGTAATTGAAGATTCTATACATGTCTATGTACATACAAAGCCTATTACTAATTTACTATTATTAAAGACAATTTTTTACAATCAGCAGACCTTAATATGATTTGTGTAGAAATACACTCTGACCATGACCTCTCAATATGAGTTGTCATACTCCAGATGACCCTGTAATTTATTTAAACTACACCTGTTACTGTATGATATAAACAAGGTCAACTTATCTGCTTATAGGTGAGTGTGCTGTTAATTTTCTGTAGGTTCAAGAAGAGGTGAAATACTGCCTTTTACCAATTTGCAGCTAAACTAAAGATGTTGTTTTTTCTGACAATTAATTCCAGCCCCATGTTAACTCTAAAGATGTAAGTTATACCTGTTAGATCTTAAATTTACAGTGCAGAATAGAAATAGGTTTTTAATCATATGTTTTCTATATTTTGGATATATTTCTTAACCAAATAATTTTGTTACATTTATTTGTTATCCAAGTTATTTTCTTTCCTTATTAAACCATAGTTATATCCTTGAATAATCCTAGTGTTGTACACTTAACATTTTCCTTATTTATTCAACCATCTTTGTTCTAATCATTTCCTGTTCTGATATTTACACCCACATGGAGTGGGTTCAAGTCCCAATTGCATGGGTCCAAGTTAGGACAAAAATGTTCATGTGGAGAAGTTTTCCAGCTGACTTGTAGTGTGCTGGGGGTTCTACCCAAATATTAGTCTAGGAAAATTCTCTGACAGTAAAAGCTGGACATCAATTTAATGATCATTGTTGTTTTAAAGTGAGGTATTTGCAAACTGAACAATTCAAAGACAAGGTGATATCATTGTTGAATATCTTGATTCTTTTCATTGAATTGAAAGTAATCAGTTATAAAGATAGATAATTAGACGTTGTTTACTACCACATGGTTTTGCTTTATCCATCATAGCATGCCATAATAAGAACATTTTCTATCTTTAATGTTACATCATACAGTTCTATATATTTCCATGATTTGATGCGGAGTCATAGTCATGGCAGGACACAATAATCTCCTTTTGATAATATTATGTCCAGCCTGTACAAACTAAATAAAAATATGATTATAAAATGCAGGACTTAAAATAATGAACTTTCAATGTGTAAATAAATCCCTATCCAATGTCTCAAGAATATAGTTTTTAGATTTGTGTGTGGTGAAAGCAGCATACTGACCTACCCTCCTGCTTAATTGGTTAATCAGTCTTCGTTTTCGACCCATAACCTTCTGCTTAAATCCACTACTTTGAAGGTGTTACATAGATTGAGACGGGTACAAAAGTTTTGAAGAGGCGTTTATCTCTACTGGTTGGATATTGTCTCATAATGTGACATCTTTTTTGAAGCAGTGACTTCCACAGTGCTTGCAGCGCTTTAATTTTACTTTGGTTTGTTAAGAACTGGGTTCAGACTTGGAATCTGCTATGCCTTGAGCAAAAATTATTAATTATTGTTCTTATTGAGCTACCAGGGTCAGAGCTTATATGTACATGCTGTTTTAAGATATGTTTAACTCTAAGACATGATAACTACATATTTATAGGGCTTAGACAAATATCATTGATCTAGATTAGCTGGGAGCCTTCTTATCAGGATCCACACTATTTGTTGCTTAGTCTTTTAATAAGTATATCAACCTGTACACGTACCATATAGTATGTAAGAAAAAATGAAAAATGTTCAGTTTTTTTTTTAACAATATAGTATGCAAAGGGTTATTTCCTTGTAAGATTAACATGTCTATACTATATGCACCAGCTCTTGGCTAGCTGTATCTACACTGTGGGTTGCATTAACCCATCTCATGTTTACCCTTGTTAATAACCTATACTAAATCTTTTGTCATCTTCTTACTAGAACATGTAAATTAACTAGACTCAGCAGCAAATATGGCAGATCCTAATTAGACATCTCCAGGCTGGGACTTGCCGATCTGGATCGACAATATTTGATTTACTTATTTGACCTTATCCAATTCTTATTGCTGTTAAGTGCTTAGCAGCTTAAATGTGAATGACTGGGGGATTGTTTATAAAATTTGTCCATTGTAATTGTAAAATAATCAACATTATTACATGAACTATAAATAGACGCAACACGTTTGGTCATCCCCCCAAGAATAGTCGAGTCAATAGCTATAGATATTGACCCGCTTTCTCTGATATTAACCGGTCTATTAATAAAATGCAAAATTTCCATAAATATTATGCTGTTGATATTGAATGCAAAAATCGTTTTTGACCTCGGCTATTGCCTCGGTCAATAACGATTTTTTGGTCAATATCACAGCATATGTCCCAGCTAATAAGTAAATAATTGTATAATGTGAACAAAAAGAATGACTTCTTAATTTTGAATGTATGTGTTAAATTTCCCACATTTGCAAGAATTTAAAATAAAGGAAGAATTGTACAGGTAACTGGGTCCTGTGAGTCGTGACTGGAAAAAAAAGTATGATGCTACACCAGTAAAGGCATCTCAGTATCTGCATCAAATGAACATTGGCTCCTTATGACTAATAGAATTGGCTCTCTGAGACTAAAAAAGTTTACTGCATATGACTGAAAGGTTGATTTTGGCACCCATGGTGGTAAATTCAGTGTTTTGGACTCATCTAGTATTACCTTGGTGTGCCAGTGGTTCTACCAATATATGTGTCAGACTGACAGCCTTTATTTTTCAACTCCAGCTTTCACTGCATGTCACCAAATCTGCCAAAAGAAATTCTAGCTATTCACTTGTCCAGTGTCTATCCCCATTTTGGCCCTAATTGTATAGATGTCCGTTGCGGTTACACAAAGTCTAAACTTAATGCATATCTTAAAAGAACACTTGAAAAAAACTATTTTTAGTTCTGATGTACATAAAGCAAATCAATATGCATGCCATGTACTTTTGCAAGTGCAGCATCTCTTCAAAAGCCAATAAAGTGTTCCAGTTATTCCCCTCTGTACAATTGACCCAGTTTGTGTTGCTTTGTTTTAGCATTCTGTGCGAAATTCAGAGAGATTGATAGATTCATTCCCTGTCTCACATCTTCATTACAGCATGCTGAGAAAAAAATCAATGACACTTGAATTTGGTGCCCTAAATCAATTGGCAGCTTCATCTTATAATGCCAATTTATGTAGCTTTGCTACTAGTTCACTGAGGCCGCAGCTATGCTGGGGGTTTTATTGCAGAAGTTGCAGTTTTTGGATTGGATTGAACTTAAATGTAATCATGCCATATTTTGTTAATAATCCATACTGTTTCATAGTCATTAACATCCTCTGCTGGCAGTTGTTCCTAGACATATTACTCAGCAGCAAATAGTGCAGACAATGGTCAGAAAGTGTCCAGCAAGTATCTCTTAATCTGGATCTACACTATTCTCTTTTGTTAGATCAATTTTTCTTAGCAGTTTTAGAGTTAAAAAGAGCAATTGATATATTGCTCTTATGTCCCCTATGTAATTTGGTTTGAGACCCCATTGGCTTAAAAATTAATGTACACATATGACATAAACCACCACCTGTGCAGTTTGGACATGCACTGAACTAGGCCTTATGTTGTTCAGAGACCTGCTACATACTTGTTAAAACTAGGCCATGTGTTGACCAATGACATGCTACATATTGTCTAGAACTAGGCCATATATTGTCCAGAACTAGGCTATATATTGTACAGAGGCATGCTATATATTGTCTAAAACTATGTCATATATTGTCCAGAACTATGCCATATATTGTCCAGTGCTATGCTACATGTTGTCTAGAACTAGAACATATTGTCCAGAGCTTTGCTACATATTTCATAGAACTAGGCCATATGTTGTTCAGAGACATGCTACATATTTTATAGAACTAGGCCATATGTTGTTCAGAGACATGCTACATATTGTCTAGAACTAGGCCATATGTTATCCAGAGACATGCTACATATTGTCTAGAACTAGGACATATGTTATCCAGAGACATGCTACATATTGTCTAGAACTAGGCTATATTTTATCCAGAGACATGCTACATATTGTCTAGGCCTTTTATTGTCCAGAATAAAGCTACATTTTGTCCTAAAGTAGGCAACATAATGTGGAGAACCATGCTCCATATTGTCCAGGACTAGATACATATTGTCCAGAACTGGTTACATATTGCTACACATTGCTTCACCAAGCCATATCTTCTTAGGTCTGATATTCAGCAGAGATGTGGAGGAAGCACTAATTGACAAACATATTATCAATATTAAGGTTTCAGATGGGGTTATTATTAGCACAATGAACTATTAAGGATAGGGTTGCTGAACTAGCCATACTCTGTTATACAGGCCATATTGATTTCCTTTAGCCATTGATTTTATTCATACTTTCTAACAAAGAGCATGAAGAAGTGTTGTGTGACATGCTAAGACACAAGTTTAGCCAGTTCTCGTACAAAGTTGCCAACAAGTAATTTAGACATCTTTTTCTCTTTCGATTTGTTAAAAGAATTTGGTTATGTTGCTTCTTCTTTGGCACAAGATGAATTTATGAAAGGGATCCTTGTGACTAATATTTTAAGGTGACAATCTGCTAATTTCTCAGAATCAATGTTCAAAACATCATCTTAAAGCAACTTGTCCACAGTTTAGCATAGGGACATGACACATACAACTGTACAATGCATACTTCACACTGGTATATTTGCAATTATTGGATATTTCTGGAGCCACTTGGTGTATTATTTATGACTGACATATTCACATGCTGTATTAACCCCATACACTTTTTGGGAATATCTAAAATTGCTGAGGTTAAAATGGTTAAAAGTTAAATGAAAAACAGTGTGACACTTTTGATTCTACTATCCTAGAGATGACACAATTTTTGAAGGAAAACATGTTGACATTTCATATAGTAATAACGGATAATATCTTCATATTTTATAAAGTGTTGTTTTACAAAAATGAGATTTTATTTAACAAAATTAAAAAAATATTTATATGACCATTAATATTGTGTCCAGATCACTTCAACCTTTAGATAATTCAATTAAAACTTGAATGGTTTAAAAGACAATATAAGGAGTATTACCAAAGAAAATAAACAGAACTCTTTGACATTGTATTCCAAGATCCTCAGTCATTGACAGTTGATCTGCCCAGGTAACTTTTATGGTGTAATGTGTACAATCTTAATCAGTAGGCTTCAGTTACCATGGTAACAGTTATATAAGCCATGGGGGTCACTCATTGTCACAGGGCCATAATTGGCTAGGTCAGACTGACCAAAGGGAATAAAACCTTGCTGATGATATTTGATTGTAGACTGTCCCAAAATAAGGGCAGGTTAAGAGCTAGGAGTTTAAAAGAAAGTAATTAATGATTAAATAAAAATCATTCACAAATATGGAAATGCTTATAGTAGTAAATAGTCACAATATATTACATTTATATTTTCTGTGGTCAATGTAAAATAATCTGTGTTGTTATAATATGGAAGAAAAGTTATATAAATTCTCTTAATTGTTTGATATTTTTTCAGATGAATCCAGGTCATGATATTACAAGATTCAATTCACATTCAGAAATAAATGAAAGTTGTTACCGGTAAATGTGATAAATTCAACAGGTTAGCTCCATGCTGCTGTAAAAAAGCATTTCTAAAACAGTATTGGTTGTGTTGCTCGAAACACCAACTTCAGCTTAGTCTGCGAAATAAGACTTTATCAAGCATACGCAAAAAGTATAAATCCAGATCAGCAAGCTCCCCCTGGGAGCTGTGTACTCCTCCTTGGAGCTGTAAGACTTGCACTGCTCAAGATTTTTGCTGTTAGTCTCAAGCAGTATATGACAAGTTTACCTTTGTATGTCATTGTTAGTAAATGGAATTTGGTATGGGTTATAAACGAATTTAACTGCTACAAGTTAAGATCACCCTATCTTCTCCTCATGTGCAGCTTTTACCTGAGCACAAATAAAAGAAGATTAAACAGTAGCCACATAATCCCCACTGGTTGTGCAGCGATATGGTAAGACTTTACTATTGACTATTGCCCTTTGTCCTCCAGGCATGGCTTTGTACACCAGTATCATAGTAGTGTCTGTACCTGAATACAGCTGTCAAGAAAATCAAACATACTTTTCAGGTTTGGCTTTTAAATTCTATATGCCTACTTTGCTAGAAGGCTTGTCTCACAATATAGCCTTGCCCAAATGATTGTACATACATGTCTGTTGGTTGGGTTGAGCACCTGACTAGAAAGGAACTGAAACAAGGATTCAATTGAAGTAGATAATTATGATTCTAACATCAGTGTGATAGCATTTCTGGGCAGTGTGACTTGCAACGCTGTCCTCTGTGATAAGGACAGAGATTCATAGATGGACAATCACAATGTTTTGCACAACTTTTATACTCTAAAAGTAGTGCCAACATAAAGGTGAAAATATAGCACAGACTAGATGCTTTAGTTTTGATAGGCATGCTCAAAATTTTAAGCAAAAGAACACAGCATCCCAGTTTCTTCACTAAAATTTGGTTTGACAGAACAAATATAGAAAATACATATAGTGATCAATGATATCGTAACTTACACTTGTACAGTCAATTTTGGGAAGGGGGTCAGCTTTTCCTGTTTCTCAGTCTTAACACTGCTGCTCTGCCAGTCAGACTGAATGTCAGTAATCAGTTTTATTTCATAAGGGCCACTTTTTCTTTAAAGCACATTAAGTTGACTTGTCCTGACTCAACTCATATATATTGAGTCTAAGCATAGAAATGCTATAAATACTTTGTTATGAGCTGGTTTATATGGATCTATATACTATTTACTTAATTAAAGCCGTGTTCATGTTTTGCGGAACAGAGTAAGAACTAAAATACTACAAAAAATGACAAAACCTGAACAAACGGTAACATAAGATGGTGTCTCTTTAGTCGTCTCAATGTAAATAGAGCTTTGTGAGTTTACAAACTAGAGAAGCATCTGTATTGACTCTAGTTACACATTTCACGCAATAAAATTTGCACTCAACAGGGTCATTTGTTGCCACTTTCAGATATGTAGTGACATTTTTTTTGTGGTTATAATGCTTCTTTCTTTTTTGAAAGTGGTTTTGCTTGAATTTAAGACTGAGCATCAGTCAGTAAAAATGTTTATTAAGTGTGTATGTTTGAGTTTTTTCACAATTGTGATGGCTGGTTTGGTTTCATTAAAATATTTTGGTTCATTTAAATGTAACCGTTCAGATTTTGTGCTTAATCTTGAGACTAAATTAACACTTATGTGTGCTTTTTTCCTTGTTATGTTTTTCAGAATATCTCATGGTTTCAATTACATTCAATTATAATTAAAAGTAAAGATTTCTTTTCTATTCTGATTTTGAGTTCATATGTGGAGGGATTCGATCCTTAAGGCCAAAGGCCTAAAAGTGATTAAATCGGAAACTCCAGCTCACACATCATAGTTTGCAGCAATTACATCAGAAATATGTTCCAGTCCCACGAAAGATGCAAATCTGCCAATATCTGCTGGACAGGTGCAAAGTTTACTGGACCAGCATGATTTTGGCATTTTGACAACACAGGTTGGTTAGCTAACCGAGGTGTGATTGGGTTCAGTAAAAGGTTGTAAAGCATTGTTTAGTTTAGTATATATATTTTCATTATAATTCAGAATTTTGAAAACGATGTGGCTCAAACTTCTGGTGGACCGTCTATAACAGTTTATAAAGTTGAATGAACTGACAGAGATCTTGGTAAACTCGAGCCACGGTCGACCATGTCTCGTCGAAGATTGATGTTCATGTGTGTAATGTGATGTCATCTGTAAATAACTGTTAAAATTTAGCTTTAAAGTTGTCAGTAAAAACAAAACTTCTTCCCTTTACAATCTATCTTCTTAAGTTGATGTTATCTCAGGGATCACTTTAGTTTCAAAACAGTTTGTATCCAGGAAATGGGAAAACAAAAGTAGGAAGTAAAGTGAACTGCCATTCTAGAGCGGTCCTTGAAAAAGTGGTATGCACAGCAAAATGCTTCTTTCTTTATAGTTGTGAAGAATTTGTGGTGTTAACAAACCTTGATCAATATGTTTTATTATTAGATATAATTATGTATAATAGATAAACATGAGGCTCCAATTAGATAGTTGAAAAAATACAAGTGGATTGGGTGATTGAAGTAAACATGTTAACTTATGTCACATACATAATGAAGTTTATGACAGTAAATTTAGTGCATGATTATGTGAATAATTGTTGTGATTTCAGAAAAATTCATGCAAAAACTGTGACAAATTGCTGCTCAAAATGAGCATTGTGTCCTAATCTACCCGTCAAAACAGGAGCTCTTGCTCTATGCCCGAAGTGATAGCTATTATATAAAAGTCACTGATTTAAGCTGAATACCTAAAGACTTTACCCTTTTTTTTAATTTATTTGTTTGATTCCTTTCTATTTTTCATGTCTTGATTTATTATATATGGAAACAGTCTTCATCAATTGAGAACTGATCATGTTTAAAAAAAAATTGAAAGAAATTTACAACTCACTGCCTTGTAACCTTGCACTGAAATGGCTGCTCACAAAGGATAGTTTACGATCCACCAGATAAGTTCAAGGTTCTTTCTTTTATTCACTAATGTTAGCCTTGCTTCGTATTAGTAAACAATAATTAAGGTAATATGTTGACATAGACCGAATGATTCAAAGATTAACTAGCATACCTACAGCAGACGGAGTACATTCAGTTATTCATTTAACACGTTTGGATATTTTGAAGTTTAATTCTTTTTGGTCATCCACTCCTCTGTCTACTGTAGTAATTTTTTTATTATTTTCTCGTTCTCCAAGTTCCAGTCTAATAATTGAACAGTAGAAATAACAAATTTCATGAGTTTAATTTAAAAATAATTTCTCAAAAGACACAATTTGTTCATTTTGAAAAAAAAAAATGAAGTGGGCTAAATGTCACTTACAAGCTTGAAAAAAAAATTCTCAGCCTGGGTGGGATTTTCTTAAGGGCGTGTTCAGTAATGGAGGGGTTCTCTATAGTTCGACCTTGATTTGAAATTTTCATAAGAATCATTCTGTCTTCTTATACCAGAATACTTTGTGAAATTAGCACAGTCAAATAATGTAACTGTAATATACGCAGTGTGACAGCTGGAAACAAAAAAGATGTTTTGATTTAATCGACATGGTCACAGTTTTGCGAGGTAAATGACACAAGAAATCAGATGATGTGCATTTAAGTTATTGCGTAACTGTTGTGCCAATCAATGTATTGTTTATGACTGGCTTATACGTGATAGGCGTATAGCACATTTGTACTTCCAGATATAATATGTTGTTAGACTCAAAACAGCTGAAAATATTTGCAGTACTTTTTATTCTTTCAGCATAAGGATATTTTTTTGAACGTAGCACGTTCATATATAGTCACCTGATTAAACAGTTTATTCCAATATACAAAATTTTTCCATTTTAGAACAAATGTTAAAAAATGCAACAGTACTATTATAGTCTGTAGTTTGGTCTGTCTGTCAGCCTTTTTCTTGGTGAAATTTGCAATATTTCTTGGCTACTGTTCATCAGATAAGATAAAACCGAACATGACTGGTTAAGTACCCAGCCTTTTAGTGCATACTGCTGGTCCGTCATGACCGGCTTTAATTTTAACTAAGTTATGACTCTTTGTTATATTTATTGAATACAACAACTGTGCTGGTATTCGTCATTATAATGATAATATCAGTTACTTGTTCCTATAACTTACACTGTATTAGTCTTATAAATGCAGTAAGTTTAATAAAAAGTTATGAATGTATAGTTCAAACATGATTCTAAAGATTTAAAATTAGCTTATAGTTTGTGAGTTGTGATCTGTAATCATGATCTTACAGATATAATAGGTTCAAATCTTCAGCAAGATTAAAAGTCAATGAAGAGAACATCAGCGATTGTATTGATCAGGACATTATTACCTTCTGCGATACATTGTACAAATGTACATGTATATTTGTTACTTGTAGCTACATACCAAGCGTGTGCTTGCTAACTTCCGTAAGATCAGTAAGTTTAATTTCCTTCCTTTTTTTTTCTTCCTTTTTATGTAGTGTCCTGATATATTTACATGTTAGAGGCCAAGAATTCTTTGAGAGAATGTTTGTGCTACATAAAGGCCATGTTATTAGCACACGCATGTTTCTTAGTTTTATTCAATGTAAAACACTCAATGCACTCTTTCAAAAATAACTTTTTTTTTATTCCTTCGCTGTTCTTATTTTAGATCTTAGCGCTTGTGGATGTGCTTTTTTTTACCGCAAACCTCATATCAATAATCAGAAGATTAAGCGTAGAGTTTTGCGGTTAACCATGTTATTGCTGTATGTAGTTGTCATATTCGTACAGCTGACTCGTGACCTAGTTATGAGAGGTGCGGGGAAATCCCAACTTATACGTATTGTGTAAGTGTGTACTGTTATTTGTGTATTGGAAATACCAGTGGCACAGTTATGCGGCACGGCACAGTTGAAGGGAGAAGAGATGTAGTAGCGATGTGGGTGTAATGTGTGTGGCAGTGTTAATGGACTAGTACAGTGGCTTGTATTATCTCCTTGCCTTCTTAGCAAGACTGGATCACGCCTAAACAAATAGTCTAAATCCAGAGTAGTCAACTTTCACTGGGGGTCGTGTTATCTGAATCATAATTTTTTGCTGCTGTGTTCCTTTAAATGAATCTAGTCAATTTTCCTAGTAGTTGTTAGCAGACACTTTATAATTTAGTATGGCCTATTAATAAATTAAGCAGATCAGGGACTAAATTGTGGAGGTGGCAGTTTAAACAGTCTGCTGTATCAGACACTGTCTGCTGACTCCAGGGGCTAGAAGTGAGCATTCACTGGGTGTACTGTTTGTCTGACTGACAAGAAATAGGTCAAGCAGTATCAGACAACTATAAGTAGGGTTTTTAGATTGTGGTATCCTGTGGGGTTATGTTATGTTGTGTTAAGTTAGCATAGATGGTGATTATGTGTAAAATATAAACCAAGGTTAATGATCAATGTATTAAGTTTTTTGTAAGAGCATGTACCCAGTTCATGTATTATAAATAGACAACTGTTTGCATTGCCCTTTTTTAAGAATTTAAAAAATGGTTGTATAAAAAAATTGATGAGCTTGTAAACCTTAAACTCATTTCTTTATATTTATGTTTGTAAACTCTACCTTTTTTCTTGCAGTAGGCCTTGAAAATAGTTTTCTTTTATTTCCTTATTCACTGGATCAAGCTCACTTTGCAGTTTACTTTAAAATTTGGGCAGCTCTTAAATTTCAGCTATTATTAAGATGTGATCCATTATTATGCCTTATAAACCTCAACTTTCATTGTCTGCTGAATAAATCCATGCATTATATTCTGTTACATGTATCATTTTGTCCAAAAATGCTGAATTTTTAGCAACTTATTAGTGATCAATTGAAAAAAAAAAAGTTGCATCTGTGTATGTTAGTCCTTTTTTGACTGTCTTCTTCCTCTGTAGAGTAACAACTCAGGTAACGTAACAGCATTGTATATCGTCAGTCCTGTCCAAGGTATAATGTATCATCACTTAGGCTCAAACACAAGACCCACTGATCGAGAGTCTGAGGTCTTACTGACTAATCCAAATAAGCAGCATTTCTTCAGAGCATTCACCAGATACAGGGGATATTTTTGAATTGATGAAATATTGCAAGATTAACAGTCAAACTGAAGGTTGTGGGAAGCCATTATGATGATTTAATTGAGACAGTTCTTATGAGTGCATTGGGATTGTATGCACAAAATTATCTTTATCATTTTATTACTTTTTCTCACCAAAACTAACAAATATTTTAAAATTTGGAAAGTATTTTCTTGTATTAAAGAAAATTTCTAAGTTTCATTTATAAAACCTGGAAACAGAAAAAGTGTTCTTTTACTTTTTGGGTCATTTCCAGCATCACAAGGAAAGTTTTTTTTAAAGTGAGAGTAACTAATAATATTCTTTTTTGTGTATGACCTCTGGCATGTTTAAGGAAGAAATAAATGATTGAACATGAGAAAAAATTCTCATCTGAAGCTAGCTGATACAGTAGCTTTATAATGATTATTGTCTGGATTGTTATCCATTTACCTGTTCATGAGGGCCTGGTGGGTAGAGTCACTGACTCCTGGAACTCCTGTGGTTTGTTATCCATTTACCTGTTCATGAGGGCCTAGTGGGTAGAGTCACTGACTCCTGGAACTCCTGTGGATTGTTATCCATTCACCTGTTCATGAGGGCCTAGTGGGTAGAGTCACTGACTCCTGGAACTCCTGTGGATTGTTATCCATTCACCTGTTCATGAGGGCCAAGTGGGTAGAGTCACTGACTCCTGGAACTCCTGTGGTTTGTTATCCATTTACCTGTTCATGAGGGCCTAGTGGGTAGAGTCACTGACTCCTGGAACTCCTGTGGATTGTTATCCATTCACCTGTTCATGAGGGCCAAGTGGGTAGAGTCACTGACTCCTGGAACTCCTGTGGATTGTTATTCATTTACCTGTTCACGAGGGCCTGGTGGGTAGAGTTGCTGACTCTTGGAACTCCTGTGGATTGTTATCCATTTACCTGTTCATGAGGGCCATGTGGGTAGTGTCACTGACTTATGGAACTCCTGTGGATTGTTATCTATTTACCTGTTTATGAGGGCCTAGTGGATAGAGTTACTGACTCTTGGAACTTCTCTGACTCCATTGCCCCTCACCACACAAGTTAGATTCCTGGCCAGGGTGAGTAGAACATTCAAGTGAGGAGGTCGACCAGCTAACTTGATGTAAGCAAGTACTTGTATCTAGACATTAGTCTATAAACCAGTGGTTCTGCCTAGAAATTTGTAAACCAATGGTTCTATCTAGAAATTTGTCTGTAAACCAATGGTTCTACCTAGACATTAGTCTGTAAACCAGTGGTTCTACCTAGACATTTGTCTGTGGTCTTCCTCCTCCAAGAATAGCTGGACATTGCTGTAATGACCATAATTGTTGTGCTGTGATGTGTCTTAAAAACAAATCAGTCTACCTGATCCAACAAATTTCCTTATTATTTGAGAAGGGAGAAGGAAGTGAATTTTTTTATGATCAACAAAGTGACATTGCCTTCTGATTGTATTCACTAAGATGACAACAGTAGACGGGAAGATTATGAACAGTGGAAGGTCGGAGCATTTTGTCTCCGGTTAACTCCAACCTGGGGCCCTAGCCCCGTAATATATTCTTGAATCACCGCCAGTTCAGAATTTATGCAAATTGCTCACTGTGCCTTAGGGACCAGGGTGAACTAGGGATAATGTGGGGCTACATTTTCCCATAACCTTTCAATAGTAAACAGGGGCTGGGTGCTGGATTTGCATTTGATGGGTAAAGACTTTATTTATCAACTGGAGAACAGGCGTGAAGAGGGAGCTAGAAGCAGACGTTATAATTGCATGTTGGGTAAGACTGTTTTGACGGTGAGCTTTCTCTATGTACCCACAGATGTTTGTCTGAACAACTTGGTTGTTTTTTCATGGATTTCTCTCTGCAGAAAGTAAAGTGTTTGGGTGGGAAAGGGTTTTGGAGTTTCTTGTCTAGTTTTGTGTCTCGTCACTTGTTGGTGACTTGTGTATGCACTTTTCATATTTACAACTGAAGAGTTTATTCTGGTTTCTAGGAGTATTAGTATTATGATGATGCAATTCTTTGCTCTGGATGTAAGTGCTTCTATCTTGGATTGTCACTTTGTAGATTTGCAAGATTTGTCAATTCATTTAGGGATTAGCTCACACAAGATTAAGATTGTATTCATGCTTAAGTCTTGTAATATCTCTATTTACTATTGTCTTGTCAATGCCCATACCTGTTGAATCAGTCGTGAAATAGAAGGAACTGGCTGATTAAGTGGATATTTTTTGTTCTTTCAACACAGTGTTAAGAATAAAATACTTCTCTGGTCATTAATGCTGTCTGGCCAATAGTAATTGCATGAATGCGTACACAGCATTTAGATCTATTTTCAGTTGCTTAAGCAGGAGAGAGATATTCCAGTAATATATTATAAAGTCTAAAATGATGAGCCCCCAACATTAGATACACATTATAGTATTGGCTATGTTTCCTTAATAAAGTGGTGTCATAAGAACAACATAATTATGCAGACTTGCATTTCAGAACACAAGTGTACTCTGTCAACCATTGACACTGACTTTAAAATTCTTTTCAACTCTTGTAATTGCACTTTTTTTTAAAGAGTGGCATTTTAAATGTCTGGTTTAAATTTTATTTCAATTAAAGCTACTCACTTGGAACAGTGGCATTGATTCAATTATTTTGACAATCTAGGTTAATTGACTGGGAACAGGAAGCCAGGATGTAATTATGGTTGGATATAATTGAGAGGGAATCTTGTAGACTCATCGCTGCATCTGACAGTACACCACTCACACTGCCTTCTAATTGATTGCTAATTGGCTTAATTTCAATAATTGGATTAATCAACAAGGAATCTAGGAAGGAATTGGATAAATGGATTTTTTTTAAGTTACCAGAAGGAAGTTGTTGATTATGATGTTATCATTGACCATATTATGAAGAAGAGATAGGAACAGTGGTCGGTCAAGTGTCTAATTACAGTACATATATTTTCCATGTGTACCAAAAAGGTTATTTTAGTGTGTGTTTTTCATCTGTGAACAGTTCAAGAAGGAAGGGTTAAATGAACAATAAATAACAGTGTTTGAAAAAGAAAGTGTTTGATAAAAAAGCCATCAAGTCTGACATCTTCATGATTTGTGCAATGTGAATGTGTGTTTCCAAATAGTAACAGAACAATAGGATGGATACATGTTATCAAGGATTTTATTTGTTTCCATTTGAAAAGGTGGGATAAATATATTTTTGACTTTGGTGGGACTATTCTTCAGGATATTTAATTTCATTTCAATTCATTTTGTAAACTGACAAGTTTTTTATACATATTGCAACACTTTTGAGAAAACTTGTTACTTAAATAACAATTTAGTACATAGTTTATAGTCATCAAAAAACATTGTATAATTTTGAAGTAATTTGGGTTTTTTTTTTTTGTTGTTATCAGTTCATAATAATTGATTTACAATAGCATTGCAGTAAAATTTCCCTCAGGAACATAATTTTCTGGGGGATGCCCATGGCGTAGTGGTAGAGTTGCCGATTTGTTACTCCTCTGACTGCTTAGCCTCTCACTGCATGGGTTCAAGTCCCGGTCGGGGCGAAGGACTTAATGTGGGAATGTCTTCCAGCTGACTTGCGGTGCACCGGTGGTTCCTCCATCAAATAGCTGGACGCCGCTATAATGGTCATAATTGATTGCTGCAATGTATTTAAAAAAAAGACAAAACATAATTTTCTATGAAAATTTAGCCTAATTAAAAATTGGAATAAATGTCCTGAAGATAAAACTGTTTTATCCTTATGTTGTGTTACATCATATTTTCACTGCTTTAAATTTTGTTAATATTTGTGTTTTCAGGGGGGAATTATTATAAAACATAAAGATATGCTATGATTATTTTATATGAACTGGCGGTTACACTTTTTGCCTATTCCTTTTTTATATTGTTCACAACTTATAATGTTTTCTCTGTAAATAAAATATTTTCCTAGCAATGAGGAATTCATCCTTGGTTCAAAAGAGGATTTATGGTAATGTTCAACTATCTTGTTTCAATACTGCACCCAGTAAGCGCACTCACTCACATTAATTTTTTTATTTGTTAACAGTTTGTTTGATCCTATTTATGATTTATGTGTACTGTAGAGTAACATGCTATAAATGCCCTATACATTTGGTGTTTTATATAAACTATATAGACTGTTTGGCATATTACCAATGCCTTTACGGATCCAAGAGTTACATTTTAAACTCATTTTGATCTTGAACAGAGAACTGAAAGACATGAACATGAAATTGAATTGAGATTTTCGATACTCAAGTACAAAATTGTTGTTTTAAGTAAATGATGAAAGTAAATAAAGATATGTAGGAGTTAACAGCATGCAACAAATATAGTTAAGTCTGTAAAGCATGAGTGGCAAAAAGTGATTAGCATTGTTCATCCAAACTGTATTGTTCTGTTGAACATCAGACAGCCTTTAATACAGCAGGCTGGTGTGTTCTAATGTACCTTGAGTCAGGTATGTGTGTATGAGTAGGACACATAACTAGGAAGATAATAGGACTGATCATAAAGGTTAATGGCCCTCATAACTAGGTCACTGTGTACACACGTTTTACCCACCTGAGCTGGGGTGTTCAGCTGTCAGCATATGTGTAGTAGTTGGCAGTCTTTGTGTGTGGTCACCGACAGTGTCAATGATTAATATGGTTGCTCACTTGTTCTTGATACTATTTGTGAAAATTTGTCACGAAGGGAATGTTTTAATTGGTAATTAACAATAATCGCTCAATTGAAACATCAAATAAGAGGAAAGAAAAACAAATTATTCCATAATTAAATAGCTAAACTAAAGGTGCACATGTCATAAATAAAATGTAAACAGCAATATGTTTGTAAGATGGGTTGGTCAACAAATATGTAGAAAATGTTACACATGTTGACAGTACTTCAGTGTTTGTTTTCTCAGTTCACTAGACAGTGATGTCTTTCACCTTTCAATGACCATATATCATTAAGCTCAATCTATTCACTCCTTAAATCTTAAGTCTTTTTAAGAGGGGCAAGTTTTCTAAAACTTAAGACTATAACAAATTTAAAACTGATATTTACTCTTCTTTCTGTGTTTTTCATGAAACTTGACTTTGAAAGGCTCAAAATAAAACATTTTTTTTTATTTAACCTTGTTTCAGTGTATTATGCTTACAGTTGAAAGTAACATTGATTTTCACAACACAGTGTGATGAAGCTTCTGTGACTCACTACCTATGCTTGAATTAGGACTGCTATGTTGGTTAATTGCTAACCCAGCTTTGCCCATTGTATTAGAACACCCATCACCAGGTGAGATTCTTGCCTGTCTAAATTACCACTGGAGTGGTTATTGATTTTGCAGGTGGCAGTCTTATTATCAGGTGTAAAAAGGGATGCTGAAAAATGTCCCTTGTAATGCTCCAATTTTAAATAACCCATTCTACATTCTTTACTTACAGTTGAGTCCATAGGTAATAAGATATTGTTATATAGGACTTGAACAACAGTGCAGATCTTGATCAGGCAGCTCCAGCTGGTGATCTGGATCAACATTGTTTGTGTAAGCTTGATTGATTCCAGCTTAGCAGGCTAATAGTTAACATTATATTGATTGGCCTTCCTTACACAATCATCCTTAGTTGATGGAGAGACTGAGATTGCATAGATTATCAGGCAATTGGTTTAATGATGTTTAGTATTTTTTTTTTTTTTTACATAAATGTAATAACTGCTCTAATTGCAGTCTCGCACTGCATGGGTTTGAGTCCCATTCGGGGGAGGGAACGACTTAATATAGGAAGGTCTTCTAGCTGACTTTGCAGTGCGTGGGTGGTTCTACCCAGACATTCATCTGGGATCTTCTAGCACCAAATAGCTGGACATCGCTATAATTATCATAATTGGTCGCTGTGATATATTTCAAAAACATAAATTCAAATATGGAAAATGGTAGTTAATTATTAAAGGTGATATGCCATAGTTTGCCTATATCAAATACAATTAACAAACCCTTTTTCCTGTTTTGGGTAATTAGAGCATTATTACCGTATAAACTTGTGTTTTAGTATAAATAAAGACGACTTTTAACACAGTCTCAGCTGTCATACAGTGCACATCATGGAACATTGCTCTGATGTTTATTCTTCCCAACCCTATAAATAAGCATGATGGGAATTTCTGCTAAAAATAGACACCAATGTCAGAGTGGATTTCTCAGATGGGAATATAAAGTGATTTCAAAAGTAAGTGGTCACATGATTTCTTACTTTAAAAATTGCTAACTGTGCAGTTTTGCTCAGATAGGAAATACCAGTGTATGTAGGATATCAATAAACAGCATTTCACAGGATCTTTTAAGGTATCAAACATTTATATGGTTATTTGAGAAAAAAAAATTGGGATCAAACTTTGGGGTACCACCTTTAAAATTTTATGTAAGGAGCTTTTAAGTCATATTTTTTAAGTATCTTTATTTTGTTCTTTCCTGAACAAAAAAATGCAAATTCTTGTTTGTTGTTTATTATACCATAATTAATTGAAACAACAATTATAGGATAAATTATCCATAATTATAACAAAAATAAATCACCACAGGTTGTTCCATCAATATTTGATGTAATTATATATGACATATATGTTGTCCAATAACCTTGAAAATTCCTCAAATAATCTAAAATTCAATTGTGCACACCACTCTGTTTTCACGTAAAATCTCAGACTCTTACATATACTAGTCAACTCTCAATATGTCACAGTCTTATTTTTCTTTAGAAAAAAGCTTCATTATAATACTTAATTTTCCTGATTTGTTTTCTATTTCAGAATCAATCTCAGGGAAAAATGAATGGAGCTGCACGCCCTTTCCTACCTGGCTGGCCATCCTCGGGTCAGCTTGACCTCTTCCATGATCAGGAGGCAGGGTCAAGGTTCATGCCCGGGGGTGGGGCTCAACATGGGGCCCTGCTGGGATTCCCCCATTCACACCCCTACTCCACACACCAGCCAATGCTTCCACCCCACAGTAGCTCCACTGACAGTCTGCACAAGATGAACGAATACCTCACTCATCTGTCATCGCCATTCACGAGCTCCAGCTTTGATGGCCTTGCTGCACATCCTGCATCTTTCGCGCATGGCTCATATGATTATGCTGCCCCAAAACAAGGCTTCAGTGGCCATATGCAAAATGCGTTGTTTCACCAGAAAGTTGACCATGATGAAGCTCTTTCAAGGTCGGGTGGTTTCATGCCAGCAGATTTGATCAAGGATGTTCACAGTGTCATGAAGATCCCTTTGGATGAACTAAAACAGAATGGCCATGATAGTCATGCTGCTCTGCCATCAGCCTCCACTCTGATGCAAGGTTCACATCAGGTTGGTGGCATGTTTCAACCTCATGGAATTGACAGATTCATCGCTTCACATGTAAGTGATGTAAGCAAAGCTCCAGAGACATCAAGTGAAAGCATGATTCATAATGGACTGGTGGTTTCACATGCAAAAACAGTACCATCTCATTTTGCACAATCTGCTAAATCTGAACACTCAGGACAGTTCAGTGACAGCTTTATGTACACAAGACATTCTGTAAGTGAAACACCTGGCATGCAAATAACACCTAATATTTCTTCAGATCTTGCATCACCCATGCCATCTACCTCTTTAACTTCAACAGTGGCTTCAACTAAACATAGTGTCATTTCATATTATTCTCAGAGCAATGAGCCAGAGATACCCAGTTTTCATGGAAACTTTGTGCCAGCAGACAAAAATAATATGAAGGAAAATGCCATTAAAGTTGCAGAGAAGATAATACAAGAGGCAAGCTCTTCAATGAAGGGTTTTAACCCTCCTGAAAAGAGACCTACTTCAAGTTCGAGCAACCCTTACCAAAATGACAGACAGCCATTTCAACAAAATGGAATGTGGCACAACATCACCTTCTCACATATGCCATCTTCCAAAGCAGACTACTCAATTGACAGACTTTCTCAAGGGGACAAACAACAGATTGTTGTGACACAAAAACATCAGCCATCAAGTAGACCTAGCTCAGTAAAAAGTGTGCAGTCTTTGGACATAAAGTCACCAGTTGATTTTAGATCAGAGAACTTTTCACATAATTGGACCTCAGGGCATCAAAGTCGACCAGCCTCAAATAAAAGTGGACATTCCCTGGATTTAAAATCACCAGTTGATTTTGGTTCTGATCATTTAGTACAAAATTGGCATCAGATGCATTTTGCTGGAAATTTGACCTATCAAAATCAAGGACAAAATGTGGCAGTTAATTCTAAGCAAATATTGCAAAGTCAAGAGCAATCTAATATAACCAGGTCCGAACAACCACAAAGTTTTCCTTGTACTTCTGCCCAAAGTTTGCTTTCGCAGACTGATCTGCCACCACCTTATGAGGCAACTCAGCAAAAACTGAAAAAACCTGGTAACCAGTCATCAACAGGTGGGCCTAAAAAGAGTGGTGAAGGAAGCAAAAAGAGTTCTGAAGGTCCTAAAAAGAAGAACTCTAAAAAAGAACCAGATGTTCTTGATTATAGCTCCATTGTGAACAAACCAGCCAAACGAGGAAGTACAATGATACCTAGTGATAACCCAATAATAAATAATCTTGTGGATGAAAAGGTTCAACAAATAATGGCAGCATACAGACAGAAAGAGCAGTCCTCTCAAGATAATTTAAAACCAGATGTACTTCCCAGCAATAGTGAAGACAAACAGAAGAATTCGGAAAAGATGCAGAGTCAAAAGGACAACCCTCAAAAGATGGAGCTTGTGTCAATTGACCACAATATTAATAAAAATCTAAACACTTTAACACCTGATGTCAGTAAATCTGATCAAGTTTCTAAACCGGCCACAAGTTTGTCATCACAGATCATGGATATGCGCCATCAAAAATCTTTAGAACTTAACAATCAGAATGAGCCTTCATTTGCAAATAATCCTCCCAGTTACCAAGACTCAATAATGATGAAGCAGAATACATTAAGCAACCTGCAATATACTCTCTCATACCATGGACACCATTCCAAGCAACATACTGAACACATAGCTCAACAGCACAATGAAATATGCGGATCTAAAATCAGTTGTGAGAAAACCACACATATGCTTACATTAGGCAATACATTAATTCCTAATTGCTGCAATGTTTGTGAAAAGCTTGGGCAATTTTCTGAAAACTGCCAAAACCATAAAGCACTACACAAAACTGAAACAAAAGAAAAATTACAAAATGTGTCACTGCCTTCTGTAAAGAAAGAGTTCTTGAAGCAGTCCGTGAAACAAGAATACAAACAGGAAATAGGTCATATGATGAGGCAGCCAAACCTGTTGATGACTCATTCCAAGCAAGAAAATTGTCATCCTGGCATTCATTCTAATGAGTCAGATCCATTTGCTTTCACAGATGATCATATTGACAAGCAAATCATATGGCCCAGAAAGAAATCCATGTCCAATGACATCAGTATGAAACATCAGAATTATCTTCATGAGAAGAAACCATTTGGTTCTTTTAATGGGGAAGAGAAGATGCATGTTAACAATGGCCTGAAACCATTCATACCAAAGAAGCATGGAGTCAAACCAGTTTGGATGCTGCCATATTTCAAAAAGACATTTAAGTATCACACTCAAAAGCTTAAACCATTCAAAAAGAAAGCTGTATCTGCTGCTCCAAATGGAAAAGTCAAGAAACATTCTGCAAAGTCCATCAGCAATGGTGATGCTGAATTTGAGGCAAATCTTATAAAGAACCTTGGGTTCCCTCCTTTGACTAAGAAAGAACTCCTTACAAAGAGAAATATCAAGATTCCTGGTCTTGTCACCAAAGCATCAGAAATCAAGACTTCTGGTCACATCACCAAAGCACCAGCTACCATTGCATCAAGTGTCTTAAACACTGTAAACAAAGCTGAGAGATGGGATGCAGTACCATCAGCTGAAGTGTCATTGCCTACATACGCTATGGGGAAAACATCTCTAACAAAATCTATGGTCAATCCTTTGTCATTTAATTCTTACTCAGGAACATCATCAGCCTCTGCACAAAGTTCACACCTTGTAAGTAATTTAAAATGTGAAAGCCTCAAGCATCATCAGCCAAGAAAGGAAGGTTTGGACATTGGTCCTCAGTTTCAGATCCGAAGGTCAAGAAGCACTGAGGAACTCTTCACTCATGATTTTGAAAGATTTAAGCAAAGGTCAAGGTCAATTTCCCCTCCCCGTGGAGTGGAAAGCAACTGTGGCTGCCAGATGATGGAAAAGGTGATGGAACCAGAGAAAAACATGTCAGACATGTCAAATTTGACATCCCAGATTGACAGTCTTCGGACGATGGTAACTGGAGACTGCAATGAAGACCAACTGGCTAACAATGTAGTCATTGAAGCTCCAAACTGTGGTTGTCTTGGTCCAAATGGCAAGTTGTTTTGCCTTATAATTGTATTAAGTCATTTGTTACGTTCAGTTTATTGTTCCGGTAAAATCCTATTTTGCATGAACAAAGAGGTCAGCAGAAATAGCGGAGGTCAGCCGAAATAACAGTAGTCTGATATTTCACTTTTTACTGAAATCCAGTTACCAATCAGACTAATGACTTAAACAGGTCCTTTGACTTTATACATAGTAAATAAAATACAAAAATATTTCAATTTTGTCAAAGTAAATCAATCGTACATTAGAATAAATGGATTATCATCCACCTTTACTTTTTGACGAATACTTAACATTTGTTTTTCGTAATTACTGATGGCATTCTTTGTTGAATCAGATTTCAGAGCAAATATCCTTATTTTTTTTCTTATAATCTGCAATTTTGATATGAGCCATTTTGTGTTTTCAGTGCTAAGTCAAGAGTCAATAGAAGGACCTTACTACACTCACCTTGGGGCAGGCAGAAGTGTGGAAGCCATTCGCAAGATACTAGAGGCTAGGTATGCCAAAAGGTCGTTAGGGCTAGCTTAAATGTACCTGGAATTACAGGTTGTAAAATGTGTTCTCAATCTATGAAAACTTCATGAAAAGTCCCTACTTAAAGCTTAAAAGGCTTCTCAAATATAACTGTAGATATGACTTCTTGGTGTAAACATAATTAAGACATTTAAATAAAGTATAAAGACATGATTAAGGTGCCAGATTGCTTTTAGACTTTAATAATGGCATTGACCAATCTAAGCATTAAATTAATTGAAAACATTGAAAGTTAAGCCTTATAATGATACTTTGGTTAAATTGTATTTGCTTCTGAAATTAGTTTGATGCTTTAGAATGAAGTTGAAGATTTTTGCCTCGAGTTTTGAAACCTTTTACACAATTATATATCATCGTAATCATACTATACTTACCAAGCAAACTAACAGTACGCTGGAATTTGCTTTCAATGGTGGCCGACTGGATTAGTGAATATGTTATGCATCTTGTCTTTGAGAATTTGCTTTTTCCTTGAAGACCTCGAAGAAGTGGTGTGTCTTATCTTTGTGTGCGTCTTATCTTTAAGACTTTACGGTATTTGCAAAAGTCACAAGACTTTGCTTGATAGAGACTGCAGAAAATAGTGCAGAACCTAACCAGGCAGATCCTCAGATTGAAGATGATTTATCTGGACACTTTTTTGGCGAAGTTTTGACATAACGTTACAAATATCCAGGAGTCAAAGTGACATGCCAGTTAGCTCAGGTCAGTGCGAGTGCCCTGTTTGCTCTTGCAGCAATGCAGGATAAGAGTAAAGTAAATCTGATGTATTGTTACCTTCTGTATGTTTGAAATCAGGACTGGAGTGACTGGTGCTGCAATTAGGATTGAAAAGGTCCGTTACACTGGCAAGGAGGGTAAAAGTTCACAGGGATGTCCTATTGCTAAATGGGTAAGAGTTTGGTTTTTGTTCCTTTTTTGTTTACCCAATACTAATGTTAATTTTTACAAATTTTATTTATTGCAATAATTGATATTGCAAGTCTTAGTGTTGACTGTTAAGTTGAAAGCATTGCATTTTAAATCTTTAAAATTTCTTGATCGTTATGTCATACAGTTGTCCTCAATGAAAAACTAACTTCACTATCAATTTTGCTCCAGATAATTCGTCGGTCCAGCCTGGAAGAAAAGTATCTGGCAGTGTTGCGACATCGACAAGGACATTTCTGTGAGACTGCCTGGCTGGTTATCGGTATTGTTGCATGGGAAGGCGTCAAGTCAGAACAGGCTGATGACTTGTATGACTTCTTATGTAAGACACTGCCGAAGGCAGGATACGAGACTGAGAGACGATGTGGTACAAATGACAGGTAGACTGTAGATCATTTACTATATTTTTTTATTCATTTACTAAAATGTACCATCATCTGTTTATTGATATATATTGCGACTAATTCTCTGAGTTTGTTTCCATTTATTATTGAACTTTTACTCTCTTTTTTTTCATTCATTTTTCTTTTAAACTTTTGGGGAGATCTTTTCACCTGATTTAATAAGTGCTCACCATTTAGTAATTATTTTGTCAATGTATTATTCAATAAACCATTGTAATTAATAGCAATATTGTGCTTCTATCTGTAGGAAGACATGTGCATGTCAGGGTGCCGACCTAGCGAAGCGTGGAGCGTCATTCTCGTTTGGTTGTTCTTGGAGCATGTACTTCAATGGTTGCAAGTTTGCCAGGAGTCAGGTGGCAAGGAAGTTCAAACTGAAGGATTCATCAGTGGTATTTAACTGCAATCTTCTGTTAATTGAGAAAATGATAAGTTTCTATTTGATAGCATAATTCAACGATTTAAACGAAAAATATTCTACTTATATTATCTCCATAATATGTTAACTAGAAATAAAACTCAGAAAAGAAATGGGATTCAACATCATATAGCTCTTTTTCTAAATACTGAAATTATATGAACTGTTACAAATGTTAACCAGGTATTTATTATTCTTTTTAAGGAGCCTTTACTGGAGAGCAAACTCCAGAACCTAGCCACGCAGGTTGGACCTCTGTATGGGAAATGTGCCCCTGATGCACACAGCAATCAGGTGGGTAATTAAAATCATTATTTATTTTTTGTATTGTAGTTATTTGTATTGTTTTTATTCATTTACCATAAAGGGTTATAGAATGTGCATGCTTATGTGCGCTTCCCTACTTTGGGCTTCAAACCCTAGGTAAAAATCAATAACTTTAGATTGTATGCATCCCCGGTTTACAAAATGTGTCTACCGTTAAGGTGTAATGAACACGAGTTAAAGCTGTTCTTAATGTCACTAGTACTGTTCTGACCTCTCAATTGTTCTACCTCACTATTGACTTATGTAATTATTCACACCTTCTTCATAATTGTGGCTACTTAATATTCTCGATCTGTGATATCTATAGTGCTATGTGAACTTATTAAGTACCTTGAGGTGATCGCAAATTTCAGGAAGAAATATCTGTCACCTGTAGCAAACACAAGGTTATAAGAGGTCACTAACATTAACATGCACCTAAATCTCGATATGAACTGTGCACTGTCCTTGTGTACTTGCAGCCAATTAATAATTTCATGGAGAAATTGTCAGCTGCTTATAAGAATGTCTTATCATGATATCATCTTGACCACAACTGATCTCAGAGTCAGTCAACTTGACCTGTGTAATGCGGCAAGTCTACACAGAAAGACCAAGTTAAATACAGCTTGGTGTATCTGGCAGACTGAAGTTGAAAGTTTGTTTGAGTATTTACCAATTGATAATTAGCTGTGTATCATGCAGATCAAAGGGAAATGTATGTGAGACAGTTAACATTGTTTGATTAGTTTAATTAATGCATTAACTAAGCAACAATTAAAACAGAAATGAGAATAAAGAATGCATGGGAAAAAAAGTTTCTACATTGGTTATACAAACCAACAATTTTATAGAAATTATGCTTGTACGTAAAAACTTATAGATCATATTTATGTAAGTGTAAGGAGTAAACTAAATAATAAAAAGGAATTGACCGAATACGATAATAAATGGCGGATGTCGGTCTGCAATATACGTTGTCGCGGTTGAGTAAGACTTGGGGAAAAAATGGATTTTTTAATAGCTTATAGAATGTGCACACCCCAGCTTTTATTAAATAAATATGTCAAAAAAAACCCAACAACTGCACACATTCTATAGCTCTTTATGGTACTTGTTTTATTTTCTCGTTTTCCATATTTTAAGTTAAAGTCTGATTCTCACAAGTCAGATATTACTTTGTTTAACATAACATGCACAAACTTAAGGTACAAGTACAATGTAATCAATGTTTGTCTCATTTGGCATTAGTATATGTAGCTAATAATCCATGAAGGATATGTAAGGTTTAAATCATTCATTTCAATATAACATTTTACATTCGATATATGCATAAAGAAGGTGTAAGCTTATGTTATATATAATGTACTATTTCTTTAATGAATACATTTTGGTAATTTGTGCTTAGCCAATTACAAAGGTGTGTGTCCCATTTTACAGTGTTTCTACTCCAAGGAAGCCTATGATTGTAGACTGGGTCCCCCAGAGGCAAATGGACCATTTTCAGGTGTCACAGCATGCGTTGACTTCTGTGCCCATGCCCATAAAGACATCCACAATATGAACAATGGGTGTACTGTGGTAGGTTTAAGTTCCTGCTTTTATCTACATTTCTTACTTCTTTATATTGTTTAAACATATTTATTGGCACATAGAAAACATTATTTGGATACTTATCAGTTGGTATAATTGATACATATACTGTAATGCTTACTTTTATACATGAAAATACTGGAACAAAGACTGAAATTCTAAAAACATTTACCCAAAAGTCAATATATATGGCCACTTCTCTTGAATTAAGTTGAAATGCAATGGTTTTTTAATAATCTTTTGGATGCTAACTTATCTCCCAGGTGGTTACACTGACAAAGCACAGAGGCTTGTCGAAACCTGAAGATGAACAGCTCCATGTGTTGCCTCTATATGTCCTCGAACCTACAGATGAGAGAGGCAGCTATGAGGCCCAGTATGAGAAAATACAGAGGGGATCTCTAGAAGTCCTCCACCACTACCCACTGGAAGCAAGGATGCGTAGCCACCCTCTCACACCCTGCAAAAAGAGACGAGAGCTGGCCAGAAAAGCAAGGAAGTTGAACGCTATGGGATCTAGACCTTCCTCTACGTCATCAGCTCAGAGCACTCCTAAGAAACAGAAAGCTGATTTTTCATATGGTCTGCTTGCTGACCAATCTGGGCAGAACGTCCTTCATCAGTTTGGACGATCAGCTAACCCTATGCATCCCCACGAGAGGTTGCAGCCTCCTACCCATGGAGGCCACATGCAGCACGATCTCATACCGGGTGAACATCCAGTAACATATGAAGAACTTATGTCCTACTCGTCCCACTCTGGTTTCAGTGCAATGTATGATTGCTACTGGGAGTACTTCTATGCCAATGGTGTTTTTCCACCCTCATCAATTCTCAATGGAAGGATAAAGCAACAAAAGCTAGCAAAAGGTTCCAGTGAAGATCCAACTCAGTCCAGATCTGTTGTTAATCTGCCAAATGCTGGAACCATCCAACAACAACAGCAATTTAGTGAGCAGAAACAAAGGGAACAACTTATTGACCAGCGGCAGCAACAACTACAGATACAGAAATGGCAGCAGCAACAACAGCAGCAACAACATCATCAACAGCAGCAGCAGAAGCAGGATATACAAAAGTCATATCAGCAATTTCCAAATCATAATCAGAAGCAGGAACCGTGGCCAAATCATCACCAGCAGTCAGGTTCTCATGGACTTTCACCAAACACGCCATGTCCATCATCTCAACCTGTTCAGTTCAGATCTCAGTCAGTGCCTTTGGATCAAAGTACGATGGCAGCTAAAGCAACTGAACAAACTCCTCAGACAGCTTCTATATCACCGCCGACCTCAGCTTGTGTTCAGGGTCCTATCAGTGATCAGAGATCATGGTCACAAATACCTCAGACTCACCTGGAAGGCTATGGCAGCATGGACAGCACTGCTGAAAGCACTCAATCTAGATCTAGTTCATTACTGGCAGCTTCATCTTCACCACAAAGTAGTGCCATGGACTTGTCACGCCCTTCATCAACTTCAAACACCTCAATGTCAACCAGTTCCTCAGGCACAAATAGTGCAGCATCAGCTTCTTCGGTGTTGTCCAGACCTCAATCCTCCTCATCGGCCTCCTCACAGCTCAATTTGCACGACAATACTCAGGATATTGTTACAACAAATGGTTCAGATGTAGGTAAGGCACCACTAGACATGCTATCCCAGGTTATAGCCAAGCGTAGCATAGATATGGGATTCAAAGCCAATCCTGGTGGCAGTGGTACAGTTCCAGCCAATCAGTCAGGACACCCTCACAATGTCTCGGCCTCTTACCCCACTAATAACAAGATGTCAGTGCCTCAAGGTGAACATCCAGATCAGGTTAAAGGTCAAATTCAGAGTAATCAATATACAAACAGTAGCCATAGTCAAGGTAATCAGATAATGAATCCAGTTGAAAGAAGCTCAGGAAACAAACCTACACTATCTTCAAATAATCACTATAATGTCCACTTAAATCATTCTAGCAATAGGCAGCATCATGAAGGCATGACTCTTTCTGCACACTCACAACTGAATTGCATAAACAGCACTGCTTCTGTCAGTAGTTTTTTGGATCAAAACACCAAAGAATCACTGGAATCAGGGCCAAGAATAGCCCAAGAGCAAACAAAAAGCAGCACTCAAAGTTACACAGGTGACTTAAAGAAAATGCCTTGCAACTCACATTCTGAAGCGAACACTAGCTTAAAACAGCATGTTGGCCATCCTAACATACATCCAGCTTTTGGCAGAGCTATGCTTCAAACTAACCCCTTACACTTTTCTAATTCTCAAGCAAATTACACTCAGCATCCATACTTAAGTCATCCTGGTCATCCGCAAATTGCTAATCATTCTAATTTGAGCACAAACTCATTTGCTAATAACCCTCACTTAGAAACCATTTCCAAGGACCACCAGCAATCTCAATGTTATGGGTCACAGAGCATCTCTGCACAATCCAAACATCCTGACAATGCAATGCAAATAAATCCAAATAGTCAGTATAACCAAAGCCAGCTTTCAGCTCAAAATCAACCTTCCAGTTTACATGCTCAAATAATAGAGCAAAGACAAGTCAAGGCAATAATAGAAGAGCAAAGACAAACTAGTTCCCAGAATTACAACATGCCAACAAGAGAACTAACTCGTACCCCTCTTAATCAAGAACTTTCTTCTGTAGAAATGCAAAACCAAGGCAGAATAACACCTCAGAATCAGATTCACCCCAGAAATAATATCCAGCAAAATTCCTTACACAATTTCCATGACAACCCACAGAATCGTGAAGGTCAAGATGAACCAAAACACGGTTACCCGCCTCTTGTTCACCCAAATGCTAGCAGGTTCTGCTTTTATGACCAGTTTAGAAAGGTTGAAAACTTTGAAGGTACACCCACAAAACCTGATCCAGATGTTATTAAATGTGAGATGGAATATAATGAAGAGGCGTTCAGAGATCCTGACATTGGTGGGGTAGCTATCTCCCTAAGTCATGGAGCTGTCTTGTTCGAGGTTGCCAAAAGGGAGCTACATGCTACCACTGGTTTAAGGAATCCAAATCGCTACCACCCCACAAGAATCAGTCTAGTGTTTTATCAGCACAAAAATTTGAATAAGGAGCGACATGGCATGTATGCATATGCCAAAAAATTAGAAAATATGAAGCAAGCTAGAATTGAAAAAATGCGTGCTGAGAAAGGTTACGTTGACATGTCAATTATTGAAAATAGTTTCCGAGGAGGTAAAAAGAGAAAACTTGATCATGAAAGTGAGGAGGTAATAGATGAGGAAACTTTGTATAAACGTTACATTAGTGAAACTGCGATGCAGTATCGTTACCTTTGGGACTGTAATGTTAAAAGAAATGAGTCGTTCACAACAGATTCTGTATCAGTGAAATGGATCCACCCACAGCCCATGGTAACTGGCCCATATCAGCAATGGATTTAAATATATGCTGTTTTTTGTCTACAGGGAAGAGGAATTTACCTTTCTATCGTTTAATGTGTCATTATATGTTAGATATTTTTGTATCTGATTCAGAACTTTTCTGAGCAAGTGAGGATTTATTTATTGTTAACTCAGTGTCTTACTGCACTCAACATGTTAATGTATGTGAGTTTTTTTTGTTCTATTTAAGTTTTTTCTAACAACTCTTTTTACTAACTAAACATTTACAACAGGCCAGAATTGTTCTTGCCGCATTCCATGTGTAAGAATTTGTGTAATTTTGATTCAATTGTTACATCTTTAACATCTAGGTGACCATTCAGGGATACTACATTATATGTTGTTTCATCTAATTTTACATAATATTTTCTAAAATCAAAATACATTTCAAAATTTCTTATTAAAACAATGACATTTCAACTATTAATATTTGTATTGTTAAAACATCATTTGACGAATAATGGTGTTTGAAAAGGGGAAAGATGAATGTCATAATTCAAGCTATCTTAGTGTTTGCCAAATTATATGGTTATGGTTTGTGTCAATTTTTGATTGGTATGCAAAGTAACAGTAATGTATCAAAAATGTATAAAATGCAATCTTACATTTGGTGTGTCACAAAAGTATGGCCAGTAGGACATATGCTAGCCTCAAATTTTGTGAAGGTTAATATTTTAACATGTCTGTATTTATTGTACCTTGTTACTCAGAGTGGAGCCTTGAAAACTTGAAAATGGTCATTTTAGTGAAACACAAAATTAAGCATATTCACTTACTGAAAAAAAAAGCTTTGTTTTTGTCAATAAGCCAGGAGGGCATGTTTTGCACTTTAGGATTGCTGATTTTAGTCAATCATTAAAGAAAGAGAAGTGTCAATTTCTAAACAGGCTAAGTTGTCTTAATACAATCTTTCAGCTTCTCTCAATGTGGGTTTGAATCCCAATGGCAAGAAATTTCTAGTTAGGTGGTCTCCCAGTTCACTGGCAAAACAAGCTGCTTCTACCTAGACAGTTGTTCAGTGAATTCTGCCACTGGTGATTTCAGATGGATATTTTCATTTGACCTGGACTAGATTGCCTCGTTATAGATAGATAAGAAACAAAAGCAATTACTTAATGGAGAAATGAAACTGTTGTCAACATCCACTTGAAAATTCTTGTAACAAGTTTCTTTAAAGAACCATTATTGTAACATCTGATGGTAAAGTCTATTGATGTCCTATGCTATTACAATGTGACAATGACCTCTTTCATGTGCCTTGGCTCCTTGTTGTTAATGTTTCTCGTTGTTAGATATTGATGTCAAGTATTTATTCCTCTCTTACTCAGGAACTTAGAACATTTATTTATTTGCGTCTGTCTTGTAAGTCGGTGATTTACATCTCCCAGTATGTACAGTTCATGAATAGATAACTCTGGTAAGTGAAGATAGTTGCTTTCAAGGGGAGTTTTCTCCCTTCAAATTAGATGGTTCTTTAGCCTTGGAGTATATGAGAAGAAATTGTATATAGTAATTTTTATTATAATTGTATTATGTATAAATTGCTGTATTTTAAATGAAAACTGTTTCCTGTAATTTGTGTCTATTTATATCTGTTGTAAATTCTGTAGATTTGTTTTAATTGAAGAAATGGATTTAGTTCTCTAGATATTCATAATGTAAAAAGAAAGACGTTCTTAATTGAAACTTTACCCTTTTTAAATGTGCATGGTATTCTATTTATTCAGCTTGCTTTGTCAGTGATTAGAAATGTGATTCTAAATTAATATCATGGTGATAGTGCTAGAACTATATCATTTTTTTTTGTCAAATGCAGTGCTAAGCATGTTCTATAACTCTTTATTGTGGTATTTCTAATTGTACATATTTTTTAAATGAAGTTATTCAGATAATAATTTCTTTATAATTGTTGTTAACCTATTTGTTCTGCGTAGTAAAAAGTGTGTCCTTATATTTACATTGCCCTTTAATGACTTTTAATTCTTGCTCTCAAGAGCAAGTGATTCTTTGTGAGTGTAAGTTTTTATATATAATAATGCCTGTGTATTTGTTCTTGTAGTTTACTTCACAAATTAATGGATCTCAGTATGGAAAAAATGAAATCAGTTTTATGATGATTTGTAAAAAATTGCAACCTTTAATTTAACACACTGTCCCTGTTTGGTAGTTATAAAAGAAGTTATAAATGAAGATTGTTGTGGTGTTATTTTTTTCATATGGCCAAGGTTTCTTTTCGCAACCAAATGCTGCTTAACTGGTATCTAAGATAATGAAGATTTTCATTGCAGTAAATTATTTCACAACAGGTCTTAATGCTTTTACAAATTCATACCTTGTTTTTTATATTTTCTTACTTTTGTTTAATGTTTTCTCAATATAGTACAAAAATGGTCATTATTATCATCAATGCTTTACATGTCAGTCTGGAAATCATTGTTGCTTTTGGGTATTGAAAAAAAATTCATTTACATTAAAAAAAGAATCTTAAATAGATCACTTATTTATGGAAATTTCATTTTATAAGAAATTGATAGATCAATGTAAATATAATCATAACAATAAGATGAAAGTTATGGTATACCCCTAACACCATACAACATTGAGATCTCAAATGGCAAACTTTTACTGTGATTTTGTTTTGTTATGTTTTGTTGATATGTATATTTAGTTTTCTTTGCTTGTACAATTGCAGTATACCATAGTTGTTTTAATTGCTTTACATATACTCTTCTTGATTATTTTAAGCAGTTTCTACATTTATTTCAAGATTTTTGTTGATATGGCAAGTCAAAAATGGACAATTAGAGGGTAAATTAATAATATCATTAGCAAATTATCCTACACCAGTATTTGCTTACATCCGTATTTGCTCGAGTTTATTCTTACTTAATCTTACTTAATGCAAAAATAAATTATAAAACGTAAAGTTATACTATAACAAATTAAGAATAATACCACTTGTTACTCATTTAGCTTTCTTATACAGTGTTTGAAAGAGATTTTTATTTTTTAATCAAAATAGTTTATTTGATATTGTTTTATATTTCTTTTTGCAGTTGTATCATCTTTTATATTCTTGGCTTCTTCTTGGAGCTTTATACACTTTTCAACAAGCATTTTATACCGCTCATGATTCCTATTTACATAATAGTTTTAATACCTTTGATATACAAAAGTTAATATTTAAAGCAGTTTTACTTTTAACCCAAGCTTATATACTTTTTTTAAATCACTGTTTTAGACTTAACAAAAAATAAACAAGCTTAATGTGTTTAATGTATCTTTTCTTAGTTATAAATTGTATTTTCACCTTTAATTTTTTTATTTTTAACATGTTGAAAAAGCTCTGTTTGCTTCTTTTAAATGTGTTTAATAAGTGCATATAAACAGTACATCTTTGTTAAGGTTTATTTATTGTCACACCAACTTTAACACTATCATACACAACATTTATGTTTATTGTCATTTTATTGTACATGTTTTTATAATTAATTTTTTAAGATTTATTTAAAGTCATGTTTCGATTTTAAAGTGTTGTAAAACAAATCAGAACTTAGACAGGCAACATCGGCTTTATGAAAAGGGTCATTTACTTGTAACTCTCTGACTTTCCAGCCTCCCACATTTGCTTGGAGTCCTGCTAGAGGCAGAAACTTTTATGTGGGAAGGTCTTCCAGCTGACCTGCTGTGTGCCAGGGATTTTATCTAGACATTTGTCTGATTTCTTTCTTCACCAATAATAGCCGAACTCACCAAAATGACCCTCACCAAAATGACCTGTTTTGTGGGATTGTAATGCATTTGAGAGAGAAAAAAATGTTAACAAAAGAGAGCTTTGGTATGAGGAGTAAACTTTGAAATGTTGCAGTATATCCCATAATTCTCAAAATAATCCTTGACATACAGTTTGTTTCTCAAACCAGGATCTAATGGTTAATGATTGAATGTGAACTGATTATTGCACCAGAAATACTTTTCCTAACCTAGAGCTTTGAAACTTGAACTTTACTCACCCAATTGATATGTTGTATTGTAGCAATGTTAGAACGTTTTGTCGTTCGACCTGTAGTTAGCTGTAAGGTTATACACAGGGAAGTTCTTAAGGTTTTACTATACTGCCAGGCTTTGTTTTGTCCGTATTTTAGTATAGTGATGGTTGGTCAAAGTTTTACATATTGTTAACATTTGACAAGCATCATAGTAAATATTATATACCAAGGTCAGGTGTTGTCTTTTCTTTAATCCACTTTAAATTCCACTTTAGTTTGTTTCTTTAAACATGTAGTATTTTTTATATTTGTATTTTTTAATGCACGCCAGTGTTCCAACTATGCTACGTTCCATATTATACACCTAGCCCAGCACACTTTGTCCAACCTAGTTAAGTCAAGGACACATCGCAAAGGTGGATGTAGCTACCGTCTGTCTGAGGCAGGGTTGCGCATGCGTACATATGTTCAAAGCTACATGTACAATGCTAGTTTGAGAGTTACCATTGCGCACTTACATAAATAAACGTCTTTTAAAGAAACTCAAGTCCCAGTTTCAAGATAACAATTCATTTATTATTAAAGCGACCTGGTAACTCTTGTTAAAATTTTCACATTTTTACATTTTTAATTTCTGAGCACAACGTGCGGAAAGTTAGCTTTTCTTGTGCCCCTTCGTCCGTTGCGCGTCGTCTGTCACGCGGCGTCATCAGATTGTTAACACCCTTGATGCTAACAATCTTATTGATCCTGAATGTTTGCATGAAATCTTAGATTTATGAGTTAACAACTGGGTAATGTAAAATTAAAAAGTAAGTCTCTGACCAAATCATAGAAAGCCCATATGAACCTCTAGAGGTTATAGACCATCGTTATAGACCATTCTTCACCAAACTTGGTCAGATGTTTTTCTGCACAAAATTATGGGAAGATTAAGTAACTGCATCACGAGGGATTAAAAGTAGGTCACTAGACCAAATCATGGAACAACCCTTGTGAAACCCTTAAAGTGTTGTTCGATCTCATCTTAAGAAAACTAGAATCTTTGTCTAATTAGTAATTAGGATAATTTATTAAGATAATTTGTGATCACTACATGTCAAAGGCGCAGTTGAGTACATCTGATCTTGTGATAAGATTTTAAAGCCAGGGTCCATATGTGGGCGATTCATGGTCATACCTGCCCTATTGTTATATAAACAAAGAATTACCTGAATCACAATGAAAAATTGAATTTAAAATAACATCTGATCACAAGATTATTTGTTAACATATGATTGTGTTGTCTTCAGAATAAAAAAAATCTAGACATTTAAACGGTTTTAAGCCCAACAAAATAATATATCCCCAAACTGCCATGTGGTTATGTAAGGTAATGTGTATACATTAGTCATAAACAATACACTGAGTGACTCATAATGACGCAATAAATTAAATATGTATGAGGTGTGGATCTGTGAATCTAAATGCCTAGTTCCTACGAAAAAATGTGACCAAGCCGTTAAGTCTGGAGGTTTAGTGAAAAAGCAACGATACAAATGTATACTCAACAATTTATGAATCGACAATGATTATCATTCAGTCAAGTTTTGTGTTTCCACAAATCAATATGGAAATAAAAGTATTGTGTGTATGTACAAGACATTGCCATATTCTTATCTTAATTTCTAATTATCCACGATTTACGCACATGCTTACCCATATGAATTACGAGTAAGGAAACACAGCTTTGTTTCACAATGCTTTTAAGATAACTACAAAGGTAAACAAAATGTACATACCAAGCTAAAATACAGTAGTTCGTGTCACTTTTAATGTCATCACTTTTCGTAGGAAGTGAAGTTATTGTTGGGAACCTCTCGTCAGCGTGGGTTAACTTTTTGTTAAGGTCCAGCATTTAAAAATGGGGAGCGCTCTGTGTACTGACAGCTCTTGTTTTAGTGCACGCAGCCCGTATGGGCCAGGCTTCGTATGTATGAAATTAAAATATCCAAATAAATCGATTTTTGATTGTCAATCATTTATAAAAAATACTGTGAAGTATTCCGCTTAAAAAAAACAACACTTCCTCGACACATACTATGTGTGTACCTAGCCCTGCACTCGCCAAGCACACTCCAGAGACGGAAAAACAATATCGCCTAAATCAGTCACAAGTAATTTAACCTAACATTTGAAACAAAAAAACAATCCCCTTTAAAGTAAAATAAAAAGGTAAGGTTCGCCCCCCTGCAAGTAGCAGTAACCCTGTCCAAGATATTCACATAGTTGTGTCGTAACAGTCAGAACGTAATCAACATGCCAACTATTCATCGGCATACAATGTTTATTTATTATGAAAGTCGACGATATATCAATCGTTATGGCATCAGATCTCATGCGTTAAGCCACATACGAGTAATGCACTCCAATAAAAGAATTCAAAAGAACGTCCCAGAAAATTGGCGCACACATTGTTTCAAAAACTCAAGTGCAATTTTCAATATCGATTTAAATAAGAAAATATTGATGACACGTCACTTTGTTAATAGTAACTCCAAATTTAGAATATGTAGAATATGTCAATGGATCACGTTGTGCATATCGTCTTCTCGGAGCCTTTGCCTTACCTATCTACCTTTAAAAACGGCGTGATATCCTGTTACTCAGTTACCATCTACAAACTGCACACTGCAACAGACTGAGATTTGCGAATCATCTGCAACCGTCCGAGATGTATAAATCGCCAATCACTGGCGACCGTATGAGATATGGGAATCACGGTTTGAGATTTGCGAATCACCTGCAACCGTTTGAGATTTGCGAATCACTTGAAACTGTATGAGGTTTGTGAATCACCCGCAACCGTCTGAGATGTGGGAATCACGGTTTGAGATTTGCGAATCACCTGCAACCGTTTGAGATTTGCGAATCACTTGAAACTGTATGAGGTTTGTGAATCACCCGCAACCGTCGGAGATTTGAGAATCGCTCACTGAACTTAGCGTGCTATATAACTTCGATGTGCGCATCAATTAGTTACCTTACTTTATTTGACTTAGACATACTTTGACTAACTTTTAGATTTGTAACTTCACACACCTTGTTAGCATCGCTCATCTACAATTCACGTCGTTGATTCTAGTCATGGGTGTAATGTAAGCATAGTGCAGTATCATAAACGTTCAGCGTTATTTTTTCAATCAAATACGTTATAAGTGCACATAATACAGGTGACCCACAAGTCAGCACATATCTATAACACTTTCTCGTGATGTTAAGGATATGAAATAATTTAACCTGTAAAATGTAATCAACGTATAACGTGTAGGATGTTGAATTATTCATTAGCAGTAAACATCAAGACTTATTTACCGTTTTTGTAAATGTTAAACTTGTTTTACCCATGGAATACTATTAACTATTTAACAAAAAACATGTAACCTGCTTTTAAAACAAATTAAGGAATGTTAGCCATTTCAAAAGCGCTGAATCATTGACCACTGGAAATGATGCCTGCGAAAATAACATGAAGTAATATATTCGAAACAAAAAAGACGACAAAAAATATTCTGTCAAGTATTACAGCAAGATTGCTCTTTGATTTTTCTTTTTGGCTTTTCTCTTCCGCGTCAGCAGACCTAACTGACGTCTGTGACCTTGGTCGCACTTTGTTGTTTTTTAATTTTTGAAGGTACTCTGTCATTGGCGGAAGTTGTTTCGGCGGAAAAATATGACCATTTTCAAGACTGGCACCCACATTTTCATTGGTGTATCTTCTGTTAGCATTTACTACTTCAGTGACGGGTGTCTCGGGGTCTTTTTGATTGTTACGTCCGCAAAGTACAACAGCTTTCAGAAACTTCGAGTGATGAAAATTAACCACAATACACGCACACACAACGCAGAGAGCCGACAAGATGAAAACAGTCCACATGTAGACCACTGAAAAATTAAATAAAAATGTAATCGAAATATGCGTTAATACTTTGCAAGTAAGAGAATAAATTCCGCTTTGTCGAATTCGTGAAGTATTTTATGATCGTAGGAGTAGTTGTTTAGAAAATCAATCTAACACATTTACTAATATAATAATATTATAGCTTATTAACTGCAAATTGTCGGCAAAACCTGTCTCATCTAAATGCCTTTAGTCCCCTGAAGATAAATCGTACACGAAGCTTATTTGCAGTGCGTCGACTGTGCTACCTACATACGTGTCTGTGGTCTCCCATCCAAGACAAAAGTTCAGCGTAATATAAATAAATAATATTATATATATATATACACACACACACACACACACACACACACACACACACAAGTGAAATCGGTTAAAGTATTGTATATTCTTACCAAATACTGGCAAGTTCTTGGAAACTGGGATGTAGGATTGGACGCTAACCACGAAGACAACAATAGTGAGGAGCAGGACGATGCAGTAAATTGACTTCTGGTTGTTCTCTAGCGGTAACAGAAACACCATCAGGCTTAAGACTGACAGAAAGACCAACGGTAGAAATAGGACAAACCGCAAATGGTCCGAAATGCGACTAAACTTGAAATAAAACGTTATAGCGGAAGTAGTTCTGTTAGAGATGCTAACGTCAACCGATGGATCAAGATGCCACGGATGGTTGGATCTGAAAAAACAAAACATTGCTACTCTGATTAAAGCGTCTTTTTTTATATTTCCCTACAGGCACTACTCTGTCACATTGTCACTATATAGATAGCACTGTCTAAAGCTCAACTCAGGATGAGAACACTCTTTTAATGACGCTTAAATCAAAGTCAGGCGGTCAACGTTCATAGCACAGTTAAATGAGACCAGGCGAACAGGTTACAAGAATCATACAATGATTAACTTTCCAGGCCTAGATCCACCTTGGATTTTTGAAGATGACCGTTGTTATGTTGTACAAAGACGGATTTATATGATGCCTATAAAAACATCGGAACTGCACGGCTTACAGAGGACACCACCTCATTTTGGGGAGGATACTACGATCCTTCCACGTATAGGATATTAAGTCTATTAAGACGTTTCCAAGAATGTATAGAATTTCATATATCATAGGAACTGTCAGACTCGTACAAACCCGTAGCTCATAAGAGTGATTGATAACATAACTTAAACCGTCATCTAGTCCGGCGATCGAAAAAATATAATTTATATGGTATTGAAACATAAATACCCAAAATACATACGAGTCAAAGGATGGGCAGAAAGGTAGTATCCGACAATTTGCCTATATCAAATGCAATTTACAAAACCTTACCCCTGTTTGGGATAATTTAGGTACTATTTTCGTATACACCCGTGCTTTACTCTAAATAAAGATGGTTTTGAACAATACCTCAATTATTGGACAGTGAAACCCCTCCAAAATTGTTTTACTATTCATTTTTTTCCAGATTTATAAATAAGCACGGTTGGGATTCCTGCTAAACCCATACCGAGCATATTACCCGGATAATTATACAATATGATTTAAAAATATAAGTGTTCACGTGGTTTTCTTCGTTTTATACAAAGCTACATGTAGCTGTGCAGCGTGGCTAGGATAGGATATACCATGTTTATAAAGTCGAGTTGTGTGTTTTGGTTCACTTGTCACACAGATGTAGGACATCAATAAGCAGTATTTCGCGGCATCTTTTAAGGTAACAATAATTTATGTGGTTGTCTGAAAAATAAAATCTGGTCCGAACTGTGGGCTACCACCTTTAAACTCAAAGTTCTTGTAAGTGGGGAGGACAAATACCTACGCATATTGGTTGAGGGTGACTGCTGGAATGGCCAGGCTACAGAAAACCTCGTCGGTTGTGTAGGTTCGGCTGGCGATTACGAGCTGACATTTTTGTTTGTCGAATGGAAAGTATGTCAGGTCAAGGTCACAGAGGACCGATGTGTGGAAGAACGGCTCCCAGGTTCGAACACCGGCGGAGGTAATTTTAGAGACCTTGGTGTCTGCGATCACACCATCACCAGAAGCACTGAAAAGTCATGGCTTAATAGAGATAATAAATAATTGAAATAATAAATGACCATTTGTTAAATTTTGTTTACACGAAAACGACAAATAGCTTTAAATGTCAAGGTTTCAATAGCTACTAAAAGCAGTACTATTTTATTTCAAGAAACTACAACAGTATTTGAATATAATAATTAAAATAGATATTCTCGATTGCAGAATTGTCATAAGACAAAACTACACGTTTGGAATATTAGTAACGAATGTCTTTACAAGAAAATATAAGGTACATGGTAAATAATGATTTTATTCAACGTATTATAGGCCACCGGCCCAACATACAGGATATTAATGTTTTTCACATATATGCATCCTCAGCTTAAGTATAGCGTCTTAACAAGGAGAATTGACAGGATACTGAGTGTGAATACTAATAAAATACACTGCAGAGCACATTCTTACAGAAAGTTATGCTTTACTGTTCACAATGTTCTATGTACGGCACAAATAAACAACATTCGTGAGAGCTTTTCAGGTAACGGTACTTGCCAACACAAACCTGTTATCATAGTACAAGTAGTTACATACACAAATTTATTATCAAGAAAAGTTTTTATTACTTTTACAATACCGTTTCCCTTAAAAAATGGTACATATTTCTAAAAAGTCTCTCATGGTGATAGCATGTCATGGACAAGTGACATGATACGACCATCAGACACATTTTCTTGACAATGGGCTGACCTTTTCTGAAACTTTCATTATATACCTAGCCAGAGAAAATTTACCAATACAATTTGTAATGTATTTGGTATGTCGAGGTTGTGATGGAAACCAAGACATTCTGCACCAGAATATATAAAGTGATGAACTCAGCGATTTACAACATCTTACATACAAGCGGGAATGGGAATGGATGAAGCGTATATGTTCATAGTGACAAGTTAACAGGTAAATGATTGCGCGGAGAAATGGCCGCAAAGTTTTCCGTTCTTTGTTTATTTGACATTGTGATGAATTAATGTCGTGACACCAGATACATATGACGAAAAGCCGAGGAGTTTGAGAAACTTTATTAAGAACTGCTCCTTATCAAGTGGCGAAAATATACCACCATAATGCTCTCCCATCAAACCACAACTCTAAGCAGGATGTTAGCTACACGATTTTGTCAAAATGTTTTGATTACATAGATAGTCAATTTATAATTGCTGGAATAAAGAGACATGCAAATGTGTCTTTAACTTGAATGACCATAAAAGCAACCAAAACATTGTAGCATAGAATCACCCTATTTTATGTTATTACACTGTGCACAAACTATTAATAATCCACTCATCCACAAAATACCGAAAGAACTTGTCAACTTACGAGTTCTCAACAACTAAGCTTGGTATCCATAGTTCGTCTGATTCAAGATATAGAGTCGAGATGCTACTAACAGATGGTGACCAGCTGGCTCCTCCATCCCAAGTCTGGAAATACAATATACACAATTAGAGGAATGGCAACCAGACTTGGTATCGAGGACTGATTATGGCGTATTCCACATTTTCTTGGTTAATTAACGGTTAATTGGATCTGGGTACACTTAAAACTAGACAGATTTCCGGCGGGGCAAATGTTAAATGCGATGTTTCTTGAAGTGGTATAAAATTAACAAAGTTATAACTCAGAATCGTATACACAATAAGTCTGTTTACTTACCACTGTTAGTTTGCCATTCAAAGTGAGGGTCGATTCACCATCGTTCTGAAAAATATAAATGAAATAAACGCACCGTGTTGCATTATAATAAGAGGACAGTCAACACACTTTCATTTATCTTGCCCTAATCAGTGATATACATGTATGTATTTTTATTGAGCTGATACAAAAACCCATACAGAACCCATATTCGATTGGCAAATATTCACATAAAGTTTACTCCCACTCCCTCCCCTTCTCCCACAACTACACACACGTACGCACGCACGCTCGCTCGCACGCATGCAAGCACGCACCACACACTAAAACGCTTGATTTAAAACACAAGAAGTGAGTTCGAAGTAACTCTGGTTTATACTCTGAGTTTTATATACTTACCTCGACATTTATGGCTGTCCTAGTGATCCTACTGGTCCAGATATGAACGTTAATAAAATTATCACTGCGATACTAAAGATATGTCTATAAAAGTCAGGCACTCTGATACTTACCAGTTCTACAGTACTAAGGACAGTTAAGCCAACGGTCACTTCTACTGATTGAGATGGTCGCACTGCTGAATCAACCAATGTCACGTCCCCGATTCCGAGTGCATTACGAAGATATAACACATCGTCGCTATAGGTTGCTTTTGCAACTCCTGCAAAGAAATTTTAGAACAACTATAACCAGTATAATACCCGTCCACACATGGGAGATATGAACTGAAGGCAAAACCTTGTTTTGCACCTAAGCCAAGTGGATGAACGATACTTTCAAAGAAAACTGTCCTTAATTCTCAGCAAACATACATTCTAATGGGAAAATCTAGGTTTATTGAAGCACCCATTAACTCTTTTGGGAAAACTATTTCGCTTTTGTCTGCAATCACATTGCTAAATATTGGGAAAAAACTATGAAAATACAGCAATTAACATTATTTGGTCGATACAAACTTCTAAGGAAGTCTTAGAAAAGTTTTCTTCTCTTTCTGCAGTTAGTACGAGTACTTATGATTTTTCTTCATTGAAGACTTTACCCAATATTAATAACGTCCAAATTGATAGCTTTTGTTACAATAGTTCTTCTTGATTTTTCTGTAATTGTTCTTTGTTTTATTTACTTGATTTTTTTCTAAACCTAAGACAATTTCCTTTAAAACTGTCACTGCATATTCACAATTCTTATCCTAGTCACTTGATTTTCTTTTGGCGAACGGTCGGCGTACTTTATCTTTTAAATAATAGTGCATATTTGGTATCTAAACGGCCAGTTAAGTATCTATCCACATTTGCCATATAACAGTCTGAATCTAATGTTAGGTTTAATTTATTTTACTTTTCCTACATTATAGATTTTGACAATTGTTTGTAGTACAACACAGATTTATCATTAACTCACTCATAAGTAAATGCATTACCAACTATTTTATTTAGCCTGAAACATTATTATAAGTGTCAAGGTCACAACAGTCTTGTTAAACAACAATTTTGTAGTATATCGATTGTCCTTGGAATATCTGAGTAAACTGTAACAAAACTAATACTTGGCCAATAAATTCACACCAGTTATTTGTTCTATTTATATTTTAAGAGAATATAATAGGAAGTCAAAAGTAATATATATTACTACATATTGTACTTTGACGAGTATGTTGATAGTGTCAGTCTTTTGAATCTGTTTTGTACATATACAGGCACATGTATAATGTAAAACAAAAAATAGCATGAAAAAACAACAATAACCACGAAAACATTTGCTCTATTTCAGCGATCAGCATAATCCTATGATGGCTGGGCACGCTGACCACTCGGCAGCCAGGCAGATATGATTGTATTGCCGGTTACTCATATTGTCCGTTTAAACTCAGATACCTAGACTGTTTTAGTTAAAAGATCTGTCCACGAAGTTGCTTTTTAGGATCACTCTGTTCTTAAAGAATATACGGAAACTAAACGAAGGCCAGATTTAGGGAGCTACGACAACTGTTCAGTTAAATTAAAATTTGGCAACTTGACCAAATAGCATGGCAGATTATACATTTTACTTCCACAAAATGTACATGAAATATTTATGTATGAAATGTGTTTTTTTCCTTTTTGGCGTGTTTTACCTACTGATGCAGCTATTAAACAATTTCACAAAATGTATGATATGTTTATATAAAATGTTGGGTTTTCTCTTCATTTTAGCGTGTTCTTCCTACAGCAACATCAAAAAAATGATTTTCACGAAGATATATACAATATATAAAGTAACAATGGAACTTGTGTTGCATCTCAGTGTGCTCTGCATACAATACAACGTTCCAAATTCGTCTTCAACTATCCAGTGTGTAGTTTGAGGACCATAGAATAAAAAAACAAACAAGAACAACATTGCGTCATATGCGGAAAAGTGCACAATTACGAATGCATTCACATGCCGGATGTTCGAATTTAGCACCTGGTGAAGTGATGTTTTTGATCTCGACAGACTTTCTACAAACAGCCGACTGCATTTACTTAAAGGTCATGTGGCCATCGCACCTGTGTCGAAGGCTGAGCATCCATTTTAAAATAAGGCATATGGACACCTTAATGCATTCACTATATATATCTTTTTGATGAGGCTTCCGAAAAGTGAATAAATAGTCTATGCATTCAGTCTCCTCCGTCTGTCAGTCTCTGTGTGTGTGTCCGTACGTCTGCAGGCCCGCTCGTCGTATATTTTCCGGACCATATCTTAAAAATGCTGCCCATCTTTCTTCAAATTTGGAGGCTTAATAGATCTTGGTGCGTAGAAGTGTAGTGTGCAAGAACCATAACTCAGCCTACGTTGGTTTTAGGCATATTCCTTATTTTACTTAGCTTGTCCGGAAAATAATACGAAAGCTACTCAGCGGATTCACTTAAAGCTTGGTATAAACGTATTTGGTATACAGAAGAAGTGCACTAAATTAATCATGGTTAACTTCAGAGATCTCTCTTAGTTCTTGTGTGTGCTATTTATGCAATGCACAAAACATCATCCAGTTTTTGACTGTTCCATATTATATTATTCTTACATAACATATTCTTGGGGAGAATAACTCGGTTCTACCTGTTCCTTGTTTCAAAACATTTACAGAAGTAAATGTAATGGTTGGAGAGCGTTTTAAAATGATTCACACCATTGACTTGAATGAAAATCGTTTATTCGGATCGCTTCGGCTATTTTAGGTAAAATGGGGTAAGATATTATTGTTGTTCAAAATATGTATATTTTTGTTTTTACTGAAGACAATACGTTTTATTAATACGGCATCATTACTTTGCTATGACAACGGTACCGCTTGGACAATTTTATATCAAATTGATCTATTATCTAAAGCATTTAGAAACCATATATTTGCATTTCATTCCAAGCAAGGAAATATCAGAATTGATCTGTTTAAGCATAGTGGTATTTTCAGATAAATAGTTACTTTGTAGGAACTACCTACGGAATACTCCATTCTACACAAGCATGTCCATCTAAATAGACACATCAGAGAATTAACGCTAACTTTTTAAAGATAAACAATTGACCAAATGTTGTATCTGCAAATTAACACAGTACGACCATTAGTACAACATAAAGTCCATGGTTTCTTCTTTCTAATAGAGGACAAATATGGCGGCAAACTTACCTAACCTGGAACTAATAGGAACAGAGTATTATATATGGTACTTTATCATATCCACATGTCCAATAAGTTAAATGGTATCAGATTTAAATATTGTCTTAAATGTTTGGGGTATTTTAGTTGAAAAAAAAAGAATTCGAGAACATGACTGACTAATTAGGTATATGTATTACTATGTACATATTAAAAGTATGTATTTGACGTTGAGTGTTATTAGCGGAGAATGGGGATAGCGGATTGGAGATTTAAATATGGAAACATTGTGTTAAATTTCAAAATAAAATTCTATGCACATAATGAATATTTTTTCTGTGTTCAAGATGAGTCGCACACTATTAAAGATCCTCTAACAACATTGTCTCGGAAAAAGAAAACACATTCTGGATTTGCGAAGTTCGGGCTTCGTTAAAACCTTCATTTAAGCACCCAGTCGGTTCATTTGACGTTTTTAGATTATTCACAGAACGATTTCTGTAAGAAGAATTCGTTCTTTTTTAGGACTAATTATACTTTATTTGTAATGTCGTTTCGATTAAACTCTTTCCAAAAATAGCGTTATGGATTCTTAGTTCGAAACAGTTATATCTTTTACTTTTATTACCTTTTGTCATTTTTTCTTTTTTTTTTAAACTTGCTAGTATAAGTATATCCTATTTCTTTTTGTTAATTCAGATACGTTTTCTAGTTTTATTTTTATATCACAGACGGGTTTAAACTTATAAACAAGTTAAAACTTCGAGTCTAAAAGCATGAGCATAGGAATTTATAGGTAAGTGTGATGCGCTTCTTAAAGCCCAAATTAGTGTTTTATTTATTTACAATCTGCTAATTAATAGACGTCCAATAGGCCATACCCGAATCCTACTTTGTGTATTTTTCTAGATTCAGGTATCCGCATTTTGTATTTTTGCAAAAGTATTGTGTTTAACGATGTATCGTTTTATATATTATTCGACATACCTGTCACCCATACCAGGATAATCCAAAGTTGAATAATAAACATCCTCAGTATTACACATCACAGGAAATAAGCATGATAAAAATCAAATATCTTAATGCCTTATACTTTAAGAAGTGGCTGATAAATTAAGCCTGCCTTGGGCAACGTGAAGCATAACTTGTTTGATTAACAAAGTTCCTCAAAATCCTTGCAAACCTAAACAAACCTGTGTATCCACTGAACGGAACTTGAATTCATTTAATTTCATAACAAATATATCTTTGTTTTAGGGAAACGTGACACCGTTTTCCCCCAAAGCATTGTATTCTACCTGCTAAATATCAGTAAGTAAATAGAGAGATTTGTTTTCAATACTGGAGCGCATAAAGAAATGGTGCATTGTGCTGAAAACAAAAGGCGTTAATTACCCTATGTTTTCTGCTGGAATGCGCCTTGGAGCTGGAAGGAAAGGACAGCAAGGTTGCACGTTGACGAGCAGGTCTGACATGGTTTGTTTCTGTAGACACAAGAATTCAATTACTGTTTGTTTGTGTTGGACAAGAGACGCCTTAATTCTGTCTAGGGGTGGAAGGTGTCAACCGTGTTTATATGAGAGCTTGTGGCAACTAGATTTTACTCACTTTAAGTACTTTTAAGTAACAAACCATTTAAATACATCATAGGTACCTTAGTAGACATTTTAGCAACCTCTAGCTCTAATAGAAAAGGACACTAGAAACATGTACTTGGTAGAACCACGGACACACGGACAATCAATTGGAAAGCTTTATAACATGAATATTCTCTCCTAGACAGGGACTCAAACTCACATGGTGAATGGGCATGGAGCCTTCATAGTAACAAGTCAAAATGAGCATCCCTACAATTTCTTACTATCTTTACAACTGTCAGATCATACTGATTGTCTTTATTATTTTCTTTACAACTGTCAGATCATACTCATGGTCTTTATTTTAGGTTGATTCTTGACATCATTATGAATAATCTACACAACAATAGTCATTTTCCAAGATATTTCGTTTCTGAAAAAAAATATTGGAAAAATAAAGAACTGCTGAAATTGTCTTTAGCAATATTTTATTTGTGCATATTGGCTAGCATCCAATTCCATGGCCATTTATCCACAGAACCTATACACTTTATGTAAAATTAAAATGAAAGACATTGACTAAACATACAAAAGCAGGTGCTTGAAATGTTTGAAGACCATTTACTTATAAATAACTTACACAGTGCATCACACAAAATACAAAGTGAGAACAAAATGCCCAAACCTAATTTAAAGCAAACAAATGTTCACATGTTTTGTCAGTTTCTTTTATCATAACCAAATCAAGAAAGAAAACCTTGTACAAAGTTATCTCCTGCATAATGAGGCGGATTAGCATATAAATAGACAGCATCTCATTTCTATGAAACCTATGTATGTGTAGGCAAGATACATGTATGTTATATTGAATATCCCCTTTAATATTTACTGTGGCTCTTAGTCATCTTTCTTAAAATATACCCTTAAACATTGTGTACACGTTTTTAACCAACACTAGTTTGTAAGGCCTAAGTACATTTTTTCTTTCAATTTTTTCTTCTTTTCTATTTTAAAGTTTGCAAGCTTGTAATTCATACAAGAATTTTGCTGTTTGTTTAACACAAAAATTAAGATCTATAGTAATTATGCACAAATAATGACAATTAACCTTTATTTAAATTAAATAAAAACAAACAGAAAAAAACCACTAGAAATACTGACACAAAGAATTTGTAGCAAAAATATTTCCAAAACATTTATATTACTTGACCCATAAATATACATATTTAATAAATAAAAGCAACAATAGTATACACATATTCCATTTACAGTTCTATGAATAAATCTTGATATTTTCCTATACATATATCTGTTAATGAATAGAAGCCAACCCCTTGACCCTGCATGATTAATATTTCTAAAAAAGTAAAAAATAAGTTTTAGGATACAAATTGAGCAGCAAAAATGATATGCATAATCAGAAGACAATATCTAAAAGTCGAAATTATAAGTATTACATAATACAGCATATGTCATAATAAATTATAACAGTAATTTGGTCTTGAGAAAAAGTATAAGATAAAAATAGAAATTGTAAGGGAGACCTATAATGGCAACTTTCTTAAACAACAGAAAATATTTAAAGTAATAGCCACTATAATGCCATTGCTTCGAGCATAATTGTAACTGTTGAATTAATGTGTTTATTGTTTTCAATCTTTCCAAAAAAACTTAAGTCATCCCCAGACAATTGTGTTTCGCGAACATAACAATGTGCTATACTACCTTCATTATCAAACCATTATATGAACAACATACTACCCTGACATCAAGTCCTGGAATTATATACATAAAAAATCATAGGTCATTTTGTTCTGACATAAACAAAAACATTTCTTTAAATCATTAAGTGTTACCTTAGGTATAGGATAATATTCTTAACTTTTATTCATGAAACAACTTAAACAAAGAAGTTTCTTAGGATACTTTAAGATTTAAGAAAAATCTGTAGTTTGTGTAAGAAAGAATAACTATCATTTTTTAAGGATATGCACCTGAAGAACAATTATAAGTAAAAAAATACCTGCCATTTTTGTATGTTTAAATGAGCAATAAAATAGTTTCTTATTCTTTACCAAAACAACAAAACATATAGGTAACCTTCAATACATAAATGTCTACCTGTTCGTTTTTTATTCACTACTAACATGAGCAATTTTAAATCAAACACAAGTATTTACTAAGCTAAAAAAAACAAAAAACAAGAGATAAATTTCCAAGATAATACATATAACAGTATTGTATTACATTTTCACAAGTAAGTGATATAAACGTTTTTGTTTCTCCACATAAAGACAAGTGTTTGAGATATATATGCCTTACAAGTACTTTGAAATTCACTTTATCTGTCTTGTTTTAGTACAGTCAATAACATATGTTGCAAATGTTGTGAGTATCTTTTAAAGTTTACCCTAATCAGGCTACATGTATACACATGAAACAAAAATATATAATAAAAAATTGCTCGAAATGCAGCAGCAAAAGTGCAGATTCTGACCAAAAATCTCCCAATGTGAGCTGGCTGTATTGGATTTACACTTTCTACTTAAGCTTTATCAGAGGAAGAATTTCAATGTGGCTTTGTAACTAGAGTTGTAAGGTCATGTCAGAAAGCTTCAACTTGTTTACCTGCCTATCAAAGGGTTATAGCCAAGGTGTGAAGTGACCCATTCAAATAAAAGGAACCAGTTATCCATAACATGTCATTAGGACTATTCTTACAGATCCATTTCATTCTATACTGATAAATGTCATTTACAACAGAAATCCAAACTTATTCCTAACCAACTATACTTGTACTGACCAGGCCATGGTAAACAGTGTAGATCTATATCAGCGAGCTTCCACTGGGAGCTGTCTTATCAGAATATGCACAATTTCATTATAAGACTAAAACATATGACATTTGCAGGAAAAATGACTAAGAATTAGTATGTGTTATTTGGTACTAATAGATGCAGCAGGTATAAGGACTTTTATGTTATGACATTTTTCACTGATAATTTCTTGCTTTGTTCAATTTTCTTTTGGGGGACTTTTTTCTTTTATCAGCAAGATTTGTTTTTGTTTTACCACTTTGCTTAATGTGTAAAGGGTCTTGTACTTTCATATAGCAATAGTTAAAAGGAATTTTCTTTTGTATTTTTCAGTATTGTGATCTGAAATGTACGAGCAAGATACACACTACAATGAAGTGAAGGTGTGGTCTATTGTAGTTTGTGCAAATGTAACAATGTACTTAACTTTAAACGATTATAGGCAATTCAACTATTCAATGACAAATACATTCTGAAAAAAGTTGAAGTGAGATAAGACTAATTGCATTGATTTAATACTACTTTAAAAAAGTGTACACATATTCTTTAGTGGATAACAAGAATATGTATGCTTTAGTTTAAAGACTGTTTTGTTGAAAAAAAAAGGTTTAAGAAAAACTTTACATAAACATTAAATTAAAAGTTACAAGAATAATGCAAAAATTACTGTTATGATGTTATTTTTTATTCCACTTCATATAAATGGCCCATTCACCTATTGTGTTACATTCCATGTCCATAGAAGATATTGACCATGTTAAAACAATGCTGTAGACTTGACTATATCAAATATCTGTCCAACCATTTGTAAATGAGGCATATAATCATTCAACAACAACATCACTCCAATATTATGATCATAAATAATGTTTGTGTGTCAAGATATATTTCAAATCTGTCAGCAGGGAAAACATTGCAATAAATCCAAGTGATTGATTGTGTCTCATTTGTGTTTTGTTCTCTATTCTGGCAGGCTGACATGAAAATTAAACCACACAGATTTTTGTTTGTTTCTGTTTTGCAAGAGGGTGAGGGGGCAAAATATAGAGAAGGATATAGGTGAACATTGATAAACAGAAATGAATAATAGCCACAATATTATAGTTGACAAATGGGGGTGGGGGGCAGACTGTTGGCTGAAGATCACAGGTGAAACTAGGCCAGGTACTATTGGCAGTAAGTAAGAACATTACACCTGATGCATGACTAACAACTAAAGACAAAGCAAAGACAACCTGCATGCAATTGAATATGATGTTTCTTACAGACTTTTATTTCATGAAGGCAGTTAGAAGTCCATTAGTGTTTCACAGTAAGTAAGCACACATAGTACAGACACTTGGACTGTAAGATGTGGTCAAAGTTTAAAAAAGGCAGCCAAAACATGTTATTGCTTTACAGTAGGTCAGGACACATGGTTTATTCAAATTTATCAATGAGTTGATAAGTTAAATATACACAATTTTATAATACTTTTTATTTAGAAAAATATTATGACTAATTTTTATAGCACTCAGTTTATTTCATTGTAAGTGTAAGTGATGTTTAATAATGTTATATAATCCAAATGCATTTTGGGGGGCTGCTAAAATATTACATAATGTACTGTAAGAAATTAACAGTCAAATAAAGCACTTATTGGTCATTTAAACTAATTAAAAGAAGACGGTATACTGAATTCATTAAGTAATAAAGACTAATAACAGACTATAGTAAACATGTGTAGGAGTGGGAACAAAATGTGTTTTAACAAAGTGAAATATGCTATGATTTTGTATTGAAAGCCAAGATACGCTTAAACAATATTCTATAATTAAACATGTCTATTCTAAACTCCATTAATCAAAATTTAAATGAAAAAAAGCAAAAACAGGATAAGTACAAATACTCGCATGTATGGGTGTGCACCACTTAAAAAATTAAGCATCAAACCTCGAAAACAAAATGTTAACTATCTTGAAATAACAAGTGTATTTTATTATATAGATGTTCATATAGAACATTTCATATTAGGCTATTAATGGATGTATGGACATTGTTAAATTGGCAACATGTAACTGGTTTAATCAATTGAAATTGCCAGAAGGCATTCAAAAGCACATCTAAATGTATTAATTAAACAATCTCTAATGGACAAGCAAAGCAAGTTCTAATAGGATTTTATATTTAACTGCTAAACAATGTCTCATATCATCTGCTTTTCAACAACAACAAATATAGTTGATGCTACACTAGCTGAATATTGTCTTAAGCGACTTTGCCAAAAGTGCACAATGGCATATATATGAAAAGGTTCCACCTTCAACTTTGGCAGCCTCTAATGGCATTTATAAAAAACAAGTGAATCATTTGAACATTAATGATAAGATCTGGATACAGAGATAAGCGGAGGGCCAAATGAAAATAAACAAACATGAAATAGAAACAATTTGTGTATTTAAATAAAAGCTAAGTGTTAGCCTTGGACATACATTAAATCTTACAATTAATGTATGAATGTATATATTATGAAATTATAAATGCCGTTCATGATTATGTGTATTTTGTAAATAAAAACATGCAAAAAACACAAGTTTAAACATTACAGTAAATTAACATAGACATAAGAAATAGATATAAATAATGAAATGGCACGGAAGAAAAGTATAAAGAATTTATGGAAATACATGTAACAAAAAAGAAACTGCCTGGCATGGCTAATACAAACACATTTAATGAGCTCATTAAAAACATAATGTGTATTAACTTTAATACTTGAAACTTAGTGTTACCAATGTGAATTATCTTAAATACTTGAAACTAAGTGTTACCAATTGGTCTGTTAATGTATTACTGTAATGATCAAATAAACTCTTTGTTGTTAAATATCTAATTTACCATTAATTTGTTATAATTGTTGATAATATTGTTAAATTTGTTCAAATAGCAGATGAAACAATAAGGAACAAAAATTGCACATTGAATACATAAGTCTAAACATTACACATTAGGGAAAAAGCACTTAAGTTATAGTAAAACAACAGTAGAAGTTAGAAAGATTACCCAGAAACTATTTCTTTAGTCAAACTGACAAATTTGGACTCATTTTAAAGAACTTTAATTTTTGTCAACCAATCAGTAAATTGAGTCATACATGTTCAGGTATTATAAACATTTGACTTGTCATCTCCTGCAGATGGTTTCATAAAAATTTTAAGACCACAAAACAGTAAAATGACACAGAATATGCATCCAGGAATAAACACCCGACTAATGATTGATGTTATTAATTAATACATGTATATTTATAAATGATATAAATGATATCTCCCCTCAGTTTTATACTATAAGAAGAACTTTTTTAGAATAAATTATCTGAGCACATATCAGATATATATCACAAAATAACATGATAATTAAATCAACGCCGAAACAATGGCATTGAAAATGATTATATTATGACTTGGCATTATTGTTTACATGAAAAGTATTAATGAAATAAAAGCTCAAATTTTACATTAACTGATTGAACATACATTTACATAAGGAATAAGAGATGAAACAAAATCAAAATGAATTCAAATCTTAGATTATATTCCGATATTCCATAAAAATGGCTTTAAAAAATAAACTACATTTTAAATGCCCATAAAAATGTGATCCATAATGCCCAAAATTGACACTTCTATCCTGAAAAGTAAAAAAAAGGTAATACTTATGTTATGCCATGTAATTACTTTAAATCAAACACAAAAAGGCACAAGCCATGGGTATAAACTTGACGTCTGCAGTTTTGCAGCTGGCCAGATTCTCCTTTTTTGTACCTTAATCTTACCAAACTGAAATATTAAGCGTCGATTTTGAGCTGACATTTTTTTTTAGTATTTGAAACATTTCAAATAATTAACAGTAAATATATCAAGCATGAAACTATTGTTCCAGAACTTATTGTGTATTTTATTGAGACCTTTCCATTTCCTTATCACATGACTAATCACATGACTAGGCAATGACCAGTAACAATCTTGGGTCGTTTAGTGCTCTATAGTTGACCCTGTTTAACATCAATATTTTTCTAATAGTGCTCTATAGTTGACCCTGTTTAACATCAATATTTTTCGAAAAGGCTAACACTGAGCAGAACCAGAAAAATTGAACTTTATAATATTCATTTAACTAAAGAATAAATAAAACCTAATTAGATTAAGAATGTAGTTTTCTCATAATCATATATCGATATAAAACATAGAAAACAGCCTATACATCAGCATTCAACCAAAAAAAATTGCTCTACATAAACATTACAGCATGTTAAAAGTAAACATTCACAATGTTTGATAAACAACAAAAAACCAAACACTTTTTACAAAAAAAATCAATATGAAAAAACACATAAAAAAACTAAAAAATAAATACAATAAGTATTGCGATTGTTGTTTGTTACCAGGTATGGATGTTACAGGATAAACCTATTACAGGTAAATACAAACACATAAAGCACTGCAAGAAGCTATATCCTTTCATTTCTAGGACTTTTATTGAGAGGCAACTTTACGATTTAAATTTCAAACATTTTACACAAAGCAAGAAGATAGTTGGATCCTTCATCATCAACTGTAACATCCTTAACAATACAAGCTATTGCTAATATACACAAAAATGAATAGCATAAATATCATGAACTACAACTATATCTGATAACTGAACCTTAGTTCTGACTAAATGTACTGATCATTAAAGACTACAAATGTGGAATTTCTTAAATAGTTTCATGTTTTCTACACCAACTAATGTACTTGGAACCTTGTGAAAGTTCTGAGTTTTAGAGAATGTATAAACTGAGTCTGAAGGTTATAAAACAATAAGTTCAAATCTGAGACCAATTCCTAGTTCCTCATCGGTCAGATTCAATCTTCAGATCCTCAAGAATGCTTAAAAAATAAGACTTGTGAGCGTGTTTTTCAGATTTAGTGAACACATGAATAAATAAATGTATGTTTGGACATGTAATGCCACAATATGCAAATGAGTGGTCTGTCCTGCCCTGATGTCTTCTGATGATTTTCTAAATAAACACACTGATGCTGTTCAAAATACAGATAAGAAGTAACTTCCCTTTTTCTTTTTTAAACTGACTAATTGTTACTTGGACTAATATGTTACATTCTATTTGCCAGTTCATTGTTATGAAAATTTTAGAATTTGATTAGTTTCAATTTTAAAACTGATATATGAGCATACTTCTGGGTATAATGTTTAAGTTGCTCAAGTCCTAGTTATGGACAGTGACCTATATACTGTTTTCATGCATATGAATTAGTCAGCACATAAAAAATGTGCAATGATGAATTATAGTTATTTGTGGTCCCAAGCCATGCTTGAACAAGAACAAGACACTGGACAAGATTGGCTTAAATCCCTGGTACAAACTGCACAACACTTTCCATCCTGAGTGTACAACTACCATTATGAGGCTTTTGACAAAAGAATTTAATAATTTTCTCTCTTTTTTTGTGTTATACAAAGTATTTAGATAAATACTGTACATTTATGTCAAAGCTTTCTGCATTGTTAAAAGTAAGAAATGCTCAACATTTCAAAAATGTACATACATATAATCTATTAATTTTAATTGATGTAAAATATTAATAAATAACCTTTTTGCCTACATTAACATATACCGGTAATTGACTAAATAAAAATATGCACCATACACACCTTCAAGCAGGTGTCATCAAATGTCACCTAAGTTGGGCTCCAGTCCAGTAACTTTGTGTACCTTCCAGGCTTGGTCCGTCATCTGTTTTGTAGTCACCTAGACAACTCTACTGACCTTGGGTACAGACCAAGTTTGGTCCCAGAGCTGTTCTGTAGTGACAGAGACCAGCCTATAGAAATCGAGAACCTTCTAGGTTTGATCACAGAGCAGTTTCTCAGTCTCCAAGGTCAATTTACAGAACTCATATAACGTCCGGATTCGGCTGGTTTCTTTTTAAGTCTCCATGGCAACCAATTTAGAATGTATGACTTTTACATGTTTCTGTATGACCACTTTCTGTGTGCTGAAAATTTAATTTAAATGTTACAACTTATTAACTGAGTAAACTGTATTGGATATGAAATTAAAAAATCCATTCCAAGTATATGTTTATTATAAAAATTACTCACAATCACAATATAGACATTTTAATTACCCCTTTTATCATTAACCTCTTGCCCATCTAATTGAAAAAAATTGATACATATTTGTATAAAAGTTGGTCTAAAAACTCGTCACAGCTTGTGTTTTTTGTTAATTCCAACCCTACAAATAAATATAATCTATACCTGATCATGCTACATTTGTTAACAACAAATTCTTCAGTCTTGCTCAATATTTTATGCATAGGTAAACATAGGAAAAAGACTGAGCACAAATAGTGTAGATCCTGATAATAGAGCTCCCAGTAGTAGCTGCCTCATCTGGAGCTTTGCTGTTTGCCTGAGCACAGTTAAACTGTACTTAGTAGGAGCTTATTGATTAAGAGTGGAGTTAATAACACTAGACAATGCATTCTTGTATAGTAATTTTTAATGCAGGTTTATTTGAATAAACTTATAAAATATCTAAATAAATGTAATCAATCAACTGTCTTCAATTTCAATAAAGATGAAACCACAAAAAATATAATTGATAGAAATTGTGCATTTATTATCATTTTTATTATGGACTCTGCTTATATTGCTTTAGATTCCATAGGCTTCATGGCTGACTTACTTTTGTTTAAAGTAAATGTGAAAAACATTAGCACAAATGAAAAATGTTTAGTTTTTGTAACAATGTGAAAACTTAACTGTCATTTTAGTAAGAAAACCACTTCATGTTCATGCAGACATCTACTATTCGTCATATTCCACAGAAAAGAAAAGGCATCTGACCTCTATTCTACTGATTCATTAAACAAGAGGGCCATGATTGCCCTTAATCGCTAACCTGAGGACACAGCTTTTAGTAAGCTCATATCTGGGTCAAGTAATAAAGATATGGTCCCTACTGTGTTTACAACCTTTTTCTAAGAAGTGACCTACTTTTTGACCCCATGTGACCCAGATACGAACTGATCAAAGATTTCATGCTGGCAAACATTCTTGCCTAGTTTAGTGAAGTTTTGGCCAAAGTGATCTCTAGTGTGTTCACAAGGTTTTTTTAAATTTAACTTAGTGTCCTAGTTTCTGATCCCACTTGACCCAGTTACAAACACAAACAATCTGACCACGTTGTATGAAGATTGAATAAAAACTGTAGCCTCTAGTAAATTTCATGAAAATTGTTCATGCTGTGAGACGGACATCGGATATGGACCAATGGGTATCAAAAAAGCTCACCTTGAGTACCTTGTGCTCAGGTGAGCTAAAAAAAACTAAAGAATAAATGTATTTTATTGAAATGTAAAATTTAATCAGAAGTACCAGTATGTTATTCTGTATTCAAACTTCCATTAATCTCAGAAATATTTTGTCAAATAAAACATTAATTTCAAAGCAATGAAGTGTACAGTTTTGATAAGTAACCTCTATAAAGTTTAGGTTTTGACTTTTCATTCTACGAATCGAACTGTTTATGTGACTACAAGCAACTAAACAAGTTTTTGCAAAATATATCTATCTTTTATATTTTTTAATGTAGGCATCACTTTTTTGGCTATTGTTTATCTAACCTAGCAACAATGCTATGGTAAGTGTGGTGACAGCCTGTCTTGAAGAAGCATCAACTGCATATCAGATTACACATCTTGAAACTAAAAGGACATCTTGATACAAAGTGGAAGGATTGTGACTTAGCTATACAAAGATTAAAATACCTTATTAGGATGAATTTACACTTGTATGAATGAATCCCTATGAAGATGAGGACAATATAGAACCATTATTGTTTTCTTGTAAAAAGACATCGCCATCGTCACTTTCCTGCAAAGTAAACAAAAGCACATGTTACTATAAAGGCAGGCACCAAGAAGTAATTTTTTAAAAATATTGTTAAATATACAAGCCCCAAACTCTCACTCCCTACTGCTCACAAGTTTTACTCATTGACTCCAAAACCAAAAAAATTGTGAAATTGACCTGCGCACCCATGAACCCAAAACCAAGGTCAAGACAGGTCATCTCATCTACTTACCATGACCATCTTCCAAGTTACAGGATTGTAATGATCTATATGTTGTTCAGTTATCAGTCTGATACAAAGCAGTTAACCGACATATTGACTGATATCTGCAATAAATTATGTTGCTTTTTTGTAAGTGAAGACCTAAATAACATCATATTATTAATTGATGGCCCATTTAAAATGAAAACATTTATAAGGGAGATAACCAACACCAAAAGAAAAAATATAAGTGCAATAGGTACTGTCCCTTAGTTCAGCACCAACCAGTAACCCACCTGAATGATCTGTGTGAGATGTGTCAACTTCATCTTGAGCAATTGGACCTCATCTATAATCTGTGAGAATAGATCTGCATCTACAACAACCACATCCCTCCCATTCATGTTCATCCGCATCACCTCTGGCTGTTGCAAGCTAACAGGCAGAAGGTCATAACTGGTCTCGGCATTCACTGCTGTGGTAGTGCTAGGCCGACTGAGAAAGAAACAGACAATAGGGGTAAATTTGTGATTTTTGGTTTGATTTCTGATATTTCAGCTGAAAAATGTTTTAGATTTTCATTAGAATTCTGCTATCAGAACAACTAAGAGATTAAAAAAAGGTTTAACAGCAGGTGTTCAGTATTTCGGCAAATGATAGTTGTAATTACAAATCTAACATTTCAACATTTCATCATTTTTAATGCATAGATTAATTTGGTATAAAAGACAGATTTTAATATCTGTGGGTAGTCATCAGAGCAATTCTATATCATTATTATTGTTATGCATTGTTTTCCATGCTTCTGTGTATATAACCAATACCTAACAACCATGTAATGGTGTCAGCTCTTAAGCTCACAGTTACCATATTGGCATCCCATTTTATTGATCTGAGTTTGAGTCCTGCTTGGTGTCAAGAATTTTCAATCTATTTGTGTTATGGCTGTCAGTCCTAAGATTGGTATCTGTATGTTGTAAAGGGGGTATTTGACAGTTCAAACCATTTATTTTTCTCTTTTACGCAACCAAATAATTTATTATTGCATGAAAATATCATGTAAAATCTGCTTATTTGTGCCCTACATCCACGTGTAAAGGAAACGTAACACCCACTTTGTCATTACAAAAACATATTTCTGTTCTAGCCATGCTGTATAGTTAGTGATTATTAAACTAAGAAAACCAAAAGACCATTTACTTTTAAGATCATGTTACATGAACATCCAGGTATTTAGCTCTGATGTCAGTATCTACTTTAAGCTGAAACCGCTAATTTGTAGATTGGTATTTTATAGATTTGGCTATAATGGACATTTAAAGTGATATCTCTCATGATTTGTACTGTCTAACAATTGAGACAATGTTATAAACGGCCTTGCTTATACTTACATATTGGTATAAGTTAATGCAGCAATTATGCACAGAGTTCCCCCAATAAGAGGCAAGATATTGTTACATGTTTTTATATATAGGCAAACTATCAGCTACCACCTTTAACCACAATACAAAGATAACCACAACAAAAAGCATAACACAATGTTGTTTATTGAAATGCAACTGATCTTACATTTCTTGACTTTTTATCTTGGCTAATATCTCAAGGAAGTAAATTAAAATTTGAAAGTTAAATAAAAAACTTTCAAACATTTTCAATGTCATAAATTTTAAGGACTAGCACTATAATTTTAAGTTTTTACAATATCAATGACCTCGAAATTGTCAGAGATATGGTAACTTAGTAGTGGTAGATTTATGTCAATAATAAGCTTGTCAAAAGATAAAAAAAAAACCCAACTTAAAACTGAAGTCCTGGGGATTTTAGTTGCTTCAGCTCAAGGATAAGAGAAAATTTGTTTTTTGACCAAAATGAACAACAGTCTCAGTCTCCTGGATGTCGGGCCATCAATAGTCTGAAGGCACATTTACAGTCCAACTAAAAAAGTATTAATTACGTTAAGTATGTTAAGGGTCCAGATACTTTTGGGTTTAAATTATTATACTCTGAGGTCGACACTGTGATCCGTCTTTCTGATTGATTAAAAAGCCTTTTAAAGTAATCAATCAGAAACATAGTTTTAGTTTAAACTGTTTTTATGTGTAGTTGATTTGAAAACAAGTTCTTTCAACTTATATTAATCTCTCTGGACTGGCTACTTCCTGAGAAGAAGCAGAACTGGGTACTGGAAAAATGTGCAATAAAAAGGCGTGCTCAACGTCTAATGTCAAATGGTCAGTTTCAGGGTTAAACCTGAGACCCTCTGATCTGGAGTCCAATGTCTCAACCACTAGACCAGGGATGCTCAGAATTGTGTAACATTTGACCTTTATGAACTTTGGATACCAAGAGGCAGAGTCCTACAAAATTCTAAAGGACAAACTGCAATGACTGCATGTTGTAGTCAGAATAAATCAGAATTATTAACTTGCAAAGTCAAAGTTTAATGAAATGTTATTAAGACCCAGCTAAACGCAATATAATGTGTTAATGAACATCAACACATAGCATAGTTTGTGATGATTGCTACTCTCTTAAAACATCAATCAGTAATGTACTTCATAAAATAAGGAAAATGAACAACTTTAACACTCATGTACTGTGGACAGACCAGGTTTTTATCCATTGCACGCCATGTGTAGAAGGAAAATTGAAGACTGATATATATATATATATATATATATATATATATATATATATATATATATATATATATATATGTACCACTTCTAAAACAATAGTTACAGATATAATCTTAACATCAACACATATCAAGGGCAAATATGGCTGACAACAAATAATAATTTTATGCAACATATACCAAACTGTAACTTAACTCTTAAAAAAAGTGTATTGCTGTTTCAGGAATAAAAAAATCAATTCAATGTCATTTTTAATTTTGAAAATTATTTACTTACAAAAAACTACTACCAGTGCTGACCTTTCAAATATTTTTTTTGAATCGCAAAACATCATTTCTTTAACTACAAAACCACATATCGACAGTTGTGGGTATTTCTAATTAAGTCAACATCATTTGCAAGCATTTTCACATATACATGTACCAGAGTTCTAGCTTTTTATTTAGGAGCAAAAATCCCTATTTATGAATAATTAAAAGTTGGATGGTGTACAGTTACTAATATACAATCCACTACAGTATAAGTGTTTACGAAAAAAAACAACATGTGTCTATGACCATGTACTGAATTAAGTGTATATATGTAAAAGATGTTTTATGTCTATATATTAAGTTTTGATTTTGTCCTTGTTAAGGAAGATGTCATTCTAGTTGTTTTGCCAATAAGAGGAAATGTAATCTAGACATAAGGTGTCAACAGCTGATGAAATCCATTGTTTATTCTGCCACTGTCATTTTAAGAATAACTGCATGTGTCTCTAGTAAGATAGCCACAGCTAGGCAATGCCATTCTCTACATAAGATGCAGAGTTGATTAACATGTGTGGTTTGTATTTTGCTACTGCGATATATCTCACCAGTCGCCAGGTCCAAAATGCACAGATGTTATCTGTGCCTGATAATGTAAAACTGCCATAATCAATGGCACAGCAAAAACAACAGCAAAATATGAGACTTTGAATATAACATGCTTTTGCACGAACAAAGATTAAAAAAAAATAGTGATGCACAGATGGGGCAGTTGTGGCTCCCTCCTCACGGGCAGTTAAGTCCTGTACCTGCTATTTTGTTTCTAACTCTAGCCGATTGTTCATTATATGCTACGGTATATACAAAGGTAACCAACAATGTTGATAGCAACTGTGCAAAAGGTGCAGCTCCTTATCAGACTGGTCTCCAGATTGTTGATCCAGAATCCACAACTTTTTACCATAGCTTGATCAATCTATACTAGGTAGGTTAGTTCAGGTTGGGTTTCATTCCATGACGGTGGTTTAACCCTTTGCTTTCTACATTTGTTTATAACCCAGACTAATTCTTAGTCATCTTCTTAACATTAACATGCAAAGGTGCCTGGACATATTGTTACAGATTCAGCAGCAAATAGTGCAGACTCAGAGCTGGCTGATCTGGATCTACACTATTTGCCAAAAGATACGTACTTGTTTAGCAAGCTAAGAATTAACAGACTGACAATTGTGAGAAGAGATGAAGAAAAGGGGACAGTTATGATGCTACCTTTTATTACACAAACAATATATTTTTCTTTCAATCGATCAACATCTGCTCTGAAAGATTTTTTGTGCAAAGCTAAGGACTCAATGCAAATAGAACATATCCTGATCAGACAGCTCCCTGTGGTAGAAGTCTATTTGGGATCTACATTGTTTGCCTACACCTGATCAAGAGTTAAATATCCAGAGGTTTGTTGTTCTCCCTTTGTCACCTATCATCACCATTTAATAGGGCTAGCAGTATGGCTGATCACTACATTTGATGTGGCCATATGTAAGTGACAGATGGTCTAAGTGAATGATGCACATGCAAACTGTTTTCCTGGTTTAACAAGATTTTTCTAAATTTGCTTAAAGTTGCTTTAGAGGTTGTACTGATAATTATGGTCGTAATGGCAACTTCCACTTTTATCAGTAAAGAAGGGTTCCCAGGATACTAGAACCACCCATGCTCCAGAACACAGCTAGATGACGTCCTAAAGTTTTAACCTTGACTTGGACTCAAACCTAGAAGGTCAGGGAAGAACATTTAAACAACTCTAAACAGTTAATGATGAATTCAATTCATTCTATACTGAAAGGTCATACAATACTATAATAACATGTAAGTTGCACCATGACCCAGGAATGATTGAAACCCACTACCATAATGACAAAGAAAATAAATAGAGCAGTTCAATTAGAAATAAACAAGTAGTAACGGTTATGAAAATCAGCACTAATATATCTGAGGGTAAATATGTAGTGGCAAATTCCTGCACAGGCAATTGGCTATACATTAATCACTGCCATGCTGGAACAATCACTGACCATAGAACAAGTCATGTGACATGATATATTTGCTTGTTATTTGTAATGACCAGGACCTTTATTGCCATTATCTTTTACTTTACCTTGACTATGTCTATAAATGGAAAACACAGATCCTGTAAAACTTCCAGTGTACCTACCACAAATTACAGTTAGTGCTGATGGTGACAAAATAAGTCTTCAAAAATTGAAAAATAAGACATCACCCTTTATTAGGTTACCTTTATAAGAAAACAGGAATGTTGTTTAAAATTATTAGGCAAAGTAAAATCTCTTTTTTTGTCATTTTTGGCTAGAATGCTTCATTTTAATTATAAAAACTTAAAAAAAAAGTGATACAATAAAATAACTGGAATTATGATTTACCCATTATACAGTTGCTTTCAAAATGACTCAAGATAAAAGGAGACCACTATAAGGGATATTAAAAAAAAGTTTCATCAAATAAGTAACATTTGCAGTTGTATCTATTTCAAACAGTTTAATGTACAATCTGTTATCTGCTCATTTTCCTGTCTATGTTTGAAATGCTTTACTGAACCAATCTCCAGTGCATCTCTGACTCAGTATCTAGGAATTAATACCTTGCTTCAAATGTAAACACAGTGCTAATCTATAATCACAGCAATTAATTAGATAAATCCTACTCAGTCATTTTCTTTTTTATCTGATCACCTTCTTCACTAAAACATCAACAAGGTTATCATCATCATTATATTAATCATCATCATCATCATCATCATCATCAATTCCATCATCATCATTTTTATCATCATCATCAATATGAGTCATGATCATTATCTTATCATCAATAGAGGCCACATCATAAAATCATTAGCAGCATAAACATCAATCAATAGCTGTAGCAGATACAGCAACAACTGCAGAATTATGTTGGGATGAAAAGCCAGTAATTGAACCGTTGTGCACTAGAGTAATTATTCTGTTACACTGATATGAAACATGCAGTACTGCCATTAAAGGTCAATGTTCATTAGCCAAGGAATCTAGATGGCTATTATCCTGTCTCCTTAACAACTCTGTAACTTTATATTCTAATCAAACTATTTATTATGAACAAGGCTGGTAGATTCAAGAAGAAACTGGTTTAAATATGGAAATAAGTTGTCTAATTCTTTGTTACATCTCACCGACATAACTATGGTCATACTGGCGACCCCCATCCAGTTATTGGCTATGTCTAGGTAGAACCACTGGTGCTCCAAGGTCAGGTGGGAGACCTTCCACTTGAAAGATTCAGCCCAAGCGAGAATCAAACCAATGCTTGAGAAGCTACAAGACAGCAACTCTAACCAATTGACCATGGCAACCCCATTGAAGAAAATACTATGTTTTAAACAAGCTGGCTGCCTACACCCCTTAAAGTGGAGTTCAAAGTAAGGCCACTGACTTCTAGCAGCCCTCTTGATCAAACAATAATACATAAATATAACAAAGCTTCACATTACTGAATGACACAATTCTTTCTTGTCAGAACATAATTGATATAAAATAGGACGATCCAACATCTTGCACTATGTCTTGCTCTTTATGAAAAAAGAAAGGTTGTGTTATTATATTCAAAGTTTTATCGGTCTTATTAAAACACTTCAAGGCAATTTCTACCACCCACATCAATGATGATCGATTGTCATCAGATCATTGTATTTATACAACAATAAAATTCTGATAAAACAACAATACTATAAATGACAGAGCATCTGTAATGTAATATCTGAAGGGATAATATTCTGACAGGTATAACTACCTACAGCTGAGTGAAGAACTAAAAAAACTGTTTTTACTGTGTTTTGTATAAACAGATGGTCAAACATTCATTCTTTACAGTGTTAAAGTGGTTCTCAATTTCCAGGACAATAAAAGCATTATTTGTCTAAGGAAATTTTACATAAAATTCAAGTCTTAAAAATGTTTTATTATAAATCTACTTAATCTCTTCTTTCTGAAACAAATAAGACAAACATGATACAGTAAGACAAAGCAAAAATATACATACATATATAATTTTTGCTTATTACAATCAAGAAATTCCATGCCACTTTCAAAGTGCAAAAAACAGAATAATCAGACTAACACTAATCACATACATGATTTTTCTGACATATCCTTAAGGATCGCACAAGTTTGTAAAGTATACTATTTTTCTACAATAGTCACTAGTTACAACTTAACACATATAATACAATTACAGGTGTTTTATAAATTTTTTACATTATGAAATCATATGTTGCTTTTACAAATATTATCATTTTACAAATAATTTCAAGTTATTACATGTCCTTAACATGTTTTCTTATGATTTCTTTGGCAAAAAGGTATGCTATTCTCAATAAAACATTCAACAACCGATATCTACATGGCCAACATAGCATATTGACTGTCTATCGAACCATGCTAGAAATTGCAGAATGATTTCTGGACAAAACTGAGAAGGAAGTATTGGATATTGCAGCTTTATACCTTTTTCTCCCAAATCGTAATTCCACTTAAACTGATTGTAATAGTTTAATTAATACAATCCATAAGGCTTACATTACAACTTACAGGTTCATGCCTGCAATTACAGAAGGCTACATATTGTTACTGGTTAGCAATAACTTGGATTGTAATGAGTAATTATGAAAAACCAATCAAGTTATTTATGGAGATCAGAGTTACTTTTGATTGCTTGCTCTTGAATAGATGTTGGGCAATCCATAAGGAAAATCTGCTGGAGAAGGGGGCATTAAACAATTTAAGGATGTAGTATCTGCTCTATGTGCTATGAAGTATCTAGAAATAAGTTTGGTAACATGTGCATGAAGCTGTTAGCAGAAAATTGAGTATTAATTATGTGTTTTTAAGAAAAAATGCAGGGGTTAACTAATATAATTCTACTGGTAGTCTGGCATGGTTAAACTCCTCTTGTCATGCTAACATCTCGCTTGTACCAATTAGAGATAATGTTTGTCAGTAGCAAAAAATAGACCAGTCAATTAACTTGACACTAATTAGTCAACCCACTTGTACTTGTACTGAGGTCACAAGCTTATGGGTTGTATAACGCTAGAAACAAGGTACACCTTGTAAAAGGAAGCTGTCAGATAATCTATAATAGAGCATTTGAAACCATTACTCAGTGCATTATATATTATTCTCAATTTTGTTAATGTTTTTATCAGATTAAAAATCAGAGTACAAAAACAAAACAAAAAAGGAGTGATGTTAAAATACATATTTGTATGTGACTAATTACACCTGTCTCCTAGGAGATGAAGAGCCCCAAGGGTTCAGCATTGTTCAAGAAAGCTTTATAGCTAGGGTGCAGTGCAGCATTGGATCTACCTCAGAAAGTGCTGAACTCCATTAAAGATAGCAGTACACAATTGATGTTATTGATCTCGCAACTAATTTAAATTTCCTCCATATTCACATACAGAACTTTTCATAAAGCTAGTGTTTGTCAAACAACTAGTTTTTGTGATAGGGACATGGTGATGTCTGATAGCCTTTGCAATAAAAATGATAGGGTGTTAAAATAAAAATAATTATAAAGAAGATTGATTAGCTTAATCATTTTTGTTGTTGTTTTTTTAACAATGGCCAGTTCTAGTTCTAGTTTTAAACATATGGCAGATTTGTAGTTTTAATAGATTTTTACACAAATGCATGTAAAAAACACAGACTCAGACTCAAAAAAACTCTTTAAGACTCATCTTTAAAACTTGATTTTAACAATTATGACACTGTTTTTTTCTACATGTACTGATACACTGAATGTCTGAAATGCATTGATCTATCATCACTTTGACCTGAAACAATATTAGTATGCAGTTTACCAGAACTTTTTACATTATCTTGCAATGAATGCTTATATCATGAAGTAGAGTTCAATTGTAAAAAATTACCCCTTTAAATGCTGTTCAAGCAGAAGTGGTTATATTCCACAAGGAAAGCATAATAAACATCACTTTGCCCTTTTTCTGAATTCAGCAATGAAAAGCCATGTATTTAAGCCATTTGATTTCTATTTTCATATGTACAATATACATCATTGCCTGAGCATGTCAAAATACATAGTGTGTTTATTAGTCATACCAAGCATGACTTGCAGTATAATGATGCAATATATAACAGAAGCGTGTGGCACAGGGCACTTAAGTAATCAGGCACAGAAATTTGTCCATGTTCACTGTTTTAAGTTAATGGCCATTAAAGACTAAATGTCCTGGAGGTGCCCCTGGTCTAGTGGTTAGAGTCGCTGACTTGTAACTTCAAACCCCTTCACCATTTGGGTTTGAGTCTTGACAAGAACTTTCATGAGGGGGCAGTTCTTACAGCTGACCAGCCTTGTGCTAGTAGTGCTACCCAGATATATGTCTGGGTTCTTTCTAGAACAATAATTAGCTGGATGTCGCCAGGACGACAGATGTATTGCACACAATGTAACAATCAAAACTTAATATCCCCACAAATACAGACAGATCTTACAATAAATGAATGTAGTGAAATTAGTCAGTGCTGGTAGGAGAGTATAATTACCAATATCTTGCCAGAGGGATAGTCAAGTGTTAAAAAAACATCACTGTGATAAGAAGTGATTACAGATGTACAAAAGAATTATCTGTTTCTGATTTTGTTTGTTAAAAAGGAAATGACCTTTGAATTAAAAATTCTGCTTGACTCATCTATCAAGAGGGATGCCAAGTGTTAAGTGATACACAAGAACGATATATTGCAAAAGTTTTTGATTTATTCTAAATGTTAACACACATTAGCATTTTATAAATGGCCAGGTTTCTGTTGGTATAGGCAAGGCTAAAAAAAGATTTGCGCAGCAAGCTCTGGATATATTTTTTTTTCATTTAAAAAATGCAAAAGCAATTAAATCTAAAATAGTGTTGCATATTATTGTAAATGCATAAATTTCAGATTAACTCAAATTAAAATGCAAGATAAATCAGCTGGATTGGCTATTTGTGAAATCTTTATAAGCATTTAGTCTAATGAAAAATTCAATAAAATAATCAATTAATAACTGCTTTTGATTTTAAGAAGATGGCCTTCTGAACAAGTTTTCAATATTTTAACCTGAAATGAGGGCCATGAACATGCTCCAATCAAAAGATTGTTATCTTTATAATTAAAAAGTAGTCTTACCATCGACAAATACCATAAAACACGTATCATCTTTAATTAGGCTTAATTTGGAGATGTTTTTATGATTTGTAAATGTGGAAGCGAGATATAAGTAAAATGAACCCACTTAACGTAGCTCTAATAGCAGAGGCCCATTGTTAAGGTTTTAAATGGTTAGAAATATTCTTCCTTAGGATTATGTTGGAGCACTTTGATGGTTCTGACAGAGCACTTTGATGGTTCTGACAAGAAAAAGAAGAAAAAGCTACAATAGGCTGGTTTGTTTTTTGTTTGATGTTGATCGATTATAACTATACTCATTAGTCAGGGTCATAATTGTGCTGTTTATCAGCTGCCCTTAATGGAAGAAAGGTACATACTCTTCAAGCAGACTGGTTAGAACAATGTACAGATTTTAACTTTTTGTACAGTGCCAAATATTCAACATACATGTAAATAAAAGCATGTTAAGTTACAAAAATAAAATACATACATTAAAAAAAATCTGCACGGTTTGCTTTTGCTCTAAAAGTTCCAATACATGACAAGACACTGTAAATAAATAATTAAGCTACCTCTTTTGGTAGAATAACTGCTATAAAAAAAAATGCTAGAATCCCGTCCTTCATGTCTTCTTGTTTCAATATTTAAGCCTTCAAGGTGGTATCTGACAGTTAGCCTATATCACATACATATATTGATGTCAAACCATAGCTTTGTGAAAGTTGGGCATAATTTTTGTATAAAAACATACTTTAGTCTTAAAAAATATGATTTTGAACACCAAATTGTAAGACAAAAGTAATCACGAAAAAAATCACTTTGAATGTGTATTCTTTCCAACTGTATAAAAAGCTTGACAAAAGTCTCTGCTAGAAATCAATATCCATACCAGAGCAGATTACCCAGATTACTATGTAACGTGATGTCAAAAGTAAGTGGTCATTGCGGTTTTCTAAGTTTAAAAATAGCTATCTTTGCAGCATTGCTCAGATAGGTTATACCTGTTTGCAATGATGAGTGGGGATTTATGCTTGGCTGTTCAAACAGATCTAGGAATCAATGAACAGCATTTTGAAGGGCCTTTTCAGGTAACAATGACTTATTTTGTTATTTGAGAAAAGAAATTATGGTACAAACTGTCGACATACCACCTTTCAGATAATGGTGGAGATCTTCAAGGCATGAGTCCCAAGTTCTTAACAGATTAGATGCTTAAAAAGTCAATCTTCACAAAAATAATGGTTTTAAAGCTTTGATTTTAATGAGATGTTGAATTATCTTGGTTATCTTACAGTGCTGTCAGTCAGTTTTCCATACTTTTTTAATAGGTTCCGAAACTACCAAATGACAAACAATCTTTATTATGAGAAATAAAATTCAAATATATTTATAACAGCTGGAATACCCAGACAGTTGCTATATGACATTTTTTTTTTATAAATATTGCTTAAGTTTGACTTAGTCAGAACATCTCAACATTTACTACTTAAAGACTTATCCAAAAAGTTATTTTTCCAACTTGCCCTGTCCTATAATTAACACAGTAGAGCTGATTGTGAAAATGTTATTGAATCTATGCAGGGACAAATGTTTTGAATGTTAAAAGAGCACCAGATTTCAATGTAAGTTTAACTCAACTGAATGAACTGGTGAATGGTATGAACCAAAAGGCAGAGATAATCTTTAAAATGTACCTAGAACAAAATCAACATTTCATTAATCCCAAAAAGTGTTGATTCTGATGGTGGCCCTCAGCAGAACTGGGCTGTTCTGTATCAACACTATCTGGGTAAGTCTGATCCATTTATGCTAAGGCTAAGGTTTTTAACAGCCTTTGTTTCATATGTACATGTATGTACTACCCCTGATCTCTGTATTCATTTGTACATGTACACTATCTACACTGCACATTCAGCAAATAGGAAACCATCACCACTCAAATGGTTTCATGGAAATACATATCCTACTTTATCAGTGGGGAAATAATTAAATTCAATGCTAGAATTACAAATTAGGTTAAGACCAATGCCAATTGTTAAAAATAAAATAAAACTGAACATGATATTCAACTAATTTTTAAGATGTTTTGTTACATAAATGGACTTATACAGACTGACAAATGAGATCTGCAAACTGAATGTTACTGTGAAGAGCAATATGCTATCTAGACTGATCTTGTTGTTATTCATAAGTAGTCAATTAAAACAAAGTTCACTGTACTTGACCAAAACAGTAGAAAAACATACAACTACAACCATATGTCAACATCAGGAATGTGGAAAAGCAATGTAACAGCCTTTCACATAGCCTTGTCATTGAGGTACATACTTAACATACCTTGCCAGCCATAGAGTGTATTGTTGAGACTCACAGGAAAAAATAATAGTAGTGGGAACTTGTAGCCACATTGAATTTAATTCAAAAGAGTGTTAAATAGCGTCTATAAGAAAAGAAGAATAATTTTCATCCAGCACCAAATGTTATGTTCTGTCATAGTTGTTATCTTCATCATAGATAAATTAAACCTTGAAACAATGGGAATGTATGCATGCATCTGTGAGGTGAAAAGCTCCTTATATGATAGTTTACTGTCCTTGATAATTACTGGTGCAGAAAATGATAAAATTTCAACTTTGTTGAAAACAGTAATCTGAGCCCTAGTGATGCTGAAAATACAGTACTGTAAAATCTCGCAAACAGGACCACTTGTGGTTCTTCTAGAATCTGCGTCACTTAGTAACATGGTCTCATCGTCAGGTGGACCTCTTAGTAAACCACATTATGTTATTAAATATTGCTTGGATATCAATGGATAGAAATTATCATTGCAGAATATCATGAAAGCAAAGCAATAAATAAAATAATGAACAAATTAATAATAATTGTCATTATAACTTAAAATCTGATCATTATCCTGTAAGTAATTTTTTTTGTTTCTTGTAACAATAGAATGCATTCCATACAATCCTTTGTACTGCAAAGCAGTTATATGAATGCTCAAATAATCAAGACTGAAGTGTTATTAAATAATGCATCTATTGCTTAAGTTTAAATGAGTGATGACCAGACTCCCTGGGGCTATATTTTTTCTCTGGAAAGTATACTAACTGAAACTGTAGGCTGATTTACTAATGAAAATTTATATTTTCTTTTTCTCTTGTGTCCCTATAGGCAGGGAAAAGTGTTTCAAGTTGATGATTGGTTCTGAAAAGATCATCCTAGGTCCTGGGTAGAGAAAGGATTCTCTTTTTCAGGGTTCTGGGACAAACAAATCTATGTGTTTGTTTTTTTTAAATTGCAGCAACCAATAATGATCATTATAGGAACATCCAGCTATTTGGTGGAGGAAGACCACAGATCCATGTCTAGGTAAAAAAAAATCAGCACACCACAAGTCAGCTGGAAGACCTTACCACATTTTCAAATATATAAGACAAGAAACGATTCTAAAGAAAAGTGTCCCTTTTAGCCAGGTGACACACTTATTGAGGTGGTCCTCTAGTGAGGTTTATTGTGCTTATTGTTACTTAGTACTGAGTACAGTCAAATGAGAATTCTTCAATGGATAGAAACTAGTAATAAGTTTTAATCTTAACTTATTAATGATTGCAGCATCATAGTGTCAACATAAGCATTGGTTAAGGTTAAGGTAATGAGGGTTCTTCCAGGACTTACTGACTTTGTATTGGCATAAATACAATATGACAGGCTAAAGTTTTGTGAGACATGATAGTAGATAGAACACAGTCGCAGAGGAATTTTTTTAAAGAACCATGTGGCCAGCATGACTTAATGATTGCTGACTTAATGCAAGGAATTGGTAAAACCAGAATATGCTCAAAAAGAGATGCTGGACCCAGGAATATGAGCCAGTCAAAAAAGCTGAAGAGTAACAGGTAATTGTGCAATGTAGAAAAAAAAGCACAAACTAAGGGAGGTAACATAAATATAACATAGGTAGAGTTATAGTTCTTGTGCACAGGAACTTCTACTCACTACTAGGTATGTATATTACCAAATTTAAAGTGAATCTTTTAAACATTTCTCATGTTGTTGTCTGTTTTTGTTGGAAAAGGAAAACAAACTAATGGAGATAACTAAAACTGTATGTAGGTAGGTTATTGTTCTTTTGCACTGTAATTCTAGGCAACAAGATCTATCAAACCTATCCTAATAAGTTTAAAGTCAAGATGTGCATAATAGATTTTAGGATATGCTTCAGACAAAACTATGACATATGAACACATGGACAGATCGATAGATGGACAGACAAAGCAATGACTTTATGCTCCTTACTTCAGGGAGCATAAAAACATGTTGCAAGTATAATTTCTATTTAAACCATGGCCTATATTTATCTTCAAACTATAATTAGTGCAACCATAGTTTTGTCTAAATGAGAAACATTCTGCTGCCAGCTAAAAGGTCTCATCTAACACCAAAATCTGTGTTTGTACGGTAATTAAACTCTAGGCCAATATAAACATAAAATGTTAATCTCCAAGCCAAACTTTATCCTCTGGTGAATGCTGCAACAAACCAAATATTAGCTAGTCTACAGAATCAACAAACTTGATACATTTCTCCAATACTTCAACAAAAGGTTTTAAACAAATGGTATGTTATAATAAATGTAGCCAAGAGGTAGAATCAGGCTTCATGAAGCTTAAAAATTACCTGATACAAATAATAGGTATTAAATTAAAATATTACAACTAAAAAAATATACAACAAATTAAATTTACTTGACATATAAATTAGTAACTTGGAGGAAAAAGTAAACTTTACACATGCACTTCAAATTTGAATTCATTTTAAAATGTTTAAAGAAAAGACATGCCTTAAACAGTAGCAATATAAATATCTACTTGCACAGCAAAGTAAATAAGGAGCACAGCATATATACAGATGATATACTTTCTAGCTCTGATATATAAAATCAGAAAATATTATACAAAAAATAAAGACAGAGCTAACATTTTGACCAAACATGTTTGTTTTATTTGTGAGAGCATGTGAGTCATGGGATAGTGATGTGAAAACTGTTTTGCAAACTGATTGAGAAAAAAACATTAGTTTACTTATTCTTCTGTCAATATGTCAGATATCACTTACTTGAAGTTATTGCACCAGCTTTTTTTTAAAACATAATTCTTTCACTGGGGTTAATTACCAGAGTATCATAAATCTATTTACAAAGATTTAAAATATTAAACATCGAATTACATACAAGTAATTATATGGCAATTATCCCTGACACATTTAAAACATTGGCAGGATATGGCTGCATTTGCATTAACTAAAAGAACAAACACATAATGCAATACCAACTTTTTGATACTTGAGACAAATAAGCTGTTGAAATAAGAAATTAAAATTTTCTGAGAATAGAATGAATTACAATTAATTAAATTATATAAAAAAGAGCCTGATTAAGACTGGTAAAGTAAAGATTGGCATGCCAAAAAGAAGAAAAAAAAAGCATATTTTATACAAGGAAATTTCTACAAAGTTACCAAAGTATGGCCCCCCAAGATGCAAAGCAAGACATGTTGTAAAAAAGAGGAAGTTGAACTGAGAACCTTTAATAAAAGATTGTTTGTGAAATTTGTGCATATCCAATAAAGTAAATAGAAAAAATGTGAAAGATTATAATTTTTAATTGTTTTTAATTTTTGCTCATATTTTATGTGATTCAATAATATAAGACAACTTTCACTGCATAAGTCTGCACACGAATCAAAAAAAATAAAAAAATTACAAAAAATCATTTTTAAAACAATCATTGATTTTAATTAAATTATAAAAATTGACCAGTCACAATAGCTCAGTTGGTAGAGCGTCGGCTTGCGGATCACTCCCAACGCTTGGGGCTAAATGGACAGCATTATGTCTGACTCGCCGGTGTCAGTATAATGGACTGGCCGGGTTCAGTCCCTGGGCACCTCATAAGTGCCCCTGTGCTATAATGATAGAAATGTTGCTGCACAGTATTGGCAAAAATGCTGGCAAATCCCAAGTACCAATCATATAAAGAAACTGTCTCTCAACACTTTTATTTTTTTTATAATCTGAAATAAATTCTAATTTAAACAAACTGAGAGACTTAGCAACAGAAAGGGCAGGCCTTCATCAGGAGCCAACTGACCCGGATCTACACTATGTGCCAAAGCATTATCAATTTGAGCTTATCAGGCTGAGTGTAAACTGTGATGTGTCAGTTGAATAAAACAAAGGCTAACAGACCTAGTATTAGTATTCTCAGTCACACTTTACACAGCAGTTATGTGAGCTGCTTTATGGTAATATACGCAATTAGTATAACCTTCATCTGTATTATTTGTTTGGTAGTGGTGATAGCTAGATAGACATTGAACTTTTTGTGAGCAGAAACTAATTCTAATGGCATTCTACTGCCCAAGCTTATAAAACATACATGTACATTGTCCCTTTAGTTTTAAAAGTATAAGTCTATTAATAACATGAACAATTATGTTTCAATGTCAATGTAAGCACTCTGTACTTCTGCTATCAAAACCTCAGCATGGAATGCTACTACCCACTGGTTCCACGCCTTCATTGAGCTACATTAATAACCCACACAGAGTTTTATTCTACAGAATCAGCAGTAGATAGTGCAGATCCCAATCAGATGGCTCCAAGCTGTGCCCTGTATCTACACTAAGTGCCAATCCAAGGTCAAGTCATCCATAAGAAAGAGCTTAAGTAAGTTTGAGCTGAAGTCTTTTACAGGTCCCATGGGAGTAATTTTCCAATGTTTATTTCCTTCTTTTGTAAATAATTCAATACTTTATGGTAGAGAGGCTTAATAATGTCATCTCTGGGAATACACAGTACTACCTACTAGTCACTCTGGTAGAGATGGCAGAAAAAATTAGATACAGCATTAAAACAATGAAAAGACTAAAAAAAAAGCAAACTTTCTTGTTAATTTTGTCCAACTATCTAGTTAAGCATTTTATTGAAGGACCTGCTATAACAGATGGTACAGTGGCCAAATTCATAAAATATTGAAAAACATCAACAAAGGATAACTCACCATAATGTTACAAAAGAGATGTATGTAAATAAAGTACTTATGTGTGTTTGTTAATTATCAAGTTTCATACAGTCAGTGATGAACAAAATTGAAAAATAACCCTGAAACTTGAACACGACTTTGAAATTAAGCAATTCTGATCTGTCTGAGAAACAGTTTTCATAAAGACTGCTTGTTAACACCCCTTTGTACTATACATACCTTCACTATGTTAACTGGTCTGAATTAGCCTTATCTTTAACTATTAAAGGGGAAATAGTGGCATTTTAAGGGTAGCTCCCTTTGGGATTGGGGTTCTTGGAGTCTTGTTGCAGAACAGGTGCATGGTAGGGTAAGCACTCACAGTAAGTCTTATATTGTTTATCAACACTGCCATCTAGGAACCTCACCTCTGGCACCAGGATACAGGATCATAAACTGTAACAAAGCACTTTCTCCATACTTAATTTAACTATACATAGGCTGTTTTGCCTCCGTTTGATGGGGATAGAGACATCACCTTGTTAAACAGTTGTAAAGTTTGGTAGAGCAGGATGTTCAGATATACCAGACATTGTGATAATTACTTCAACATATGTATCTATAAAGCAAACATCTCGTGCTACACTATCTTTATATAGCAAGACTTTGAAAGGTTATATCCAATCTTTTGAACAGACCTTGTGTAATATTCTGGTAGTTACAGTTTATGATTCTGTGAAATCAAATAGATATTCTCTTAATTCTTCTACTTTTATTTTAAATGAAAGACAGCGAATCACAGAAAAACATCAATAAAAATGAACAAGAAACGAACAATCTACCTTCAAATATGACACTGGCTGCACCATTTACATCACACATTTTTTTAATTAGATAACATCATACCAAAACCAAAAATTTATGAAATTATTAAAGGAAGATATGGATCAAAGAAAAATGGTAAGAAATGTTATACTAGCCTTGCCACGTTTGTGGGCTTAATGGAATGATTTATGAACTAAGCATATTCTTATTGCGAGTTTCTTGATAAAAATATAATAATAAGTCACAATGAATAATGTCTCAATTTAATCCATACATTTGTGAATCCATGTAAGACTACCAAGCTTTGGTTGACTTTAAAAAAAGCCTAACATGTTGCATATACATAGTTTATAGTACAGATGCCAATAGCAATCAATCTTCAGATTAATGGATTACTTTAGCACAAATCTTAGATATCAGCAAGCAGTTTTTAGTGATACTGTTAACATATTTATTATGCTGTTTAATGATTTTATATCCCCTGCACAAAGACTCAGATACCACATCTAATAAGGCCTTAAATGTTGTCTTTAAAGCAGGACTCCTTGGTACATTTACTTTTACTGGCAATATCTTACACATACTGTCATCAACTCTACAACATTTAAATCATGTTCATAATATTCTCTTCAAATTGGTTGAATTCTCAAAGGGATAAAGTTTTCATTAAAGAGGACATGGAAAATAGATTTAAATTTGCTACTATAAAAACTGAACTTTGTTCATTTCTAGAAAAGAAAATGTTTGGAAAAAAAGTTGAAAGAGTGTGTCATGAAACAATCTGGAGTATGTCAATTCTCATGCATACTGTTACACTATCTTAATAAATACCTCTTAACTTCTTCCTTATTTTTAGTTCTTTATAAGTATGGGTGTAGTCATTTAAAAATAAGTTCATCAAGATAAAAATACCAATAATCTGTATTATCTGTAATGTGCAGTTACAGCAAACTGATCAAATTTGCATTTTTCTAATTGGTTTATAAAAGCAAAGCTTTGTTGACACACAATTAGCCATGAAATACAATCTCTGATCATTAGAGAACATGTGAACATGGTGCCCTTAAAAAATATTTTGTTGTCTTTAGGTAGATATAATATTGCAACGCTTTAAGTCTTTACCGGTAGCCAATTTTTATGTATAACCTGACATCAATACCAATCATCTATGGAAGTATGATTAAACAATCCCCAAATAGTTGCATGTACACAATGTAGCTTATCAAGGCAAAATGATGGTGGCAAAATATATAGAAAATGCAGATAAAATGTAGCTCTGTTACAGTAAAGCAACTTTAGGTAATAGCCTGAAATGTGTGTCTATATATATACACACACACACATACATGGTAATAGAAAAAAGTGAGCATGATGATCACATTCTTTTAAAGGAAGAGAAAGGAAACAACTTTTTGAATTAGTAGAAAAAAATCTTTGATACATTTATATAAAAAATTAATATATCAATGATGTTAGCTCCATACAACAAAATTATTTTCTATGTGCTGATTTTAGGTAAAATCAAATTTCCAAACAATATTAGCATGAACAGCACTTGAAAACAGCATTAAAATATAAAAACATGTTATATGAACAGCAAAGTTTCTCAAGGCAAGAGAGAACAACAACCTAACCATGGGATAAATATTATAAAGAAATCAAAGCAAAATAGTTAAAAAGGTTACTGAATAAAAGGAACACCCATTTACCAAGCATTAGCAAGTACACAAATTCTTACCTAACATGTATACATTACCTGTTATTTGGAGAGGTTGATGCAGATGGTTGACCAATGGCAAGTTTGATTTTTTCCAAATCTGCTGAGGAATCCGAGATTTTGCACGATTCACTGTCTATTGATGCTACAGACTGTCGACTTTCGTCTAATCCAGAAAAATCAAATTGAAATTGTAATGAATCAGTAGAACAATCAACAACAGTGGGCTGCAATTTTTCACGAAGACGCTTGGAAAAATCATAACTGCTGCCAAGTGCAAAATCACTTGAAGCAAAAGCTGCTAAAGGAGCATTTAAGAGGCTTAAATTGTCCCCCAGAATTGACGAGCAAACACTCTTTGTACGATCCATATCGGTTCCTAATGAACCTGACCAATTAAGGCTGTCAGCTGATTTCCAAGACAGACCTTTTTTTGCTCGAAGTTTTGTCCCACGACTTTTTAAGCTAGATTTTAAAATTAATGATTCAGAATTCCGCTTAAATAATTTTTCTGATTTACGTAAGGCAGCCAGAGACTCACCATTTTGCATACAACCATTGCTGGAATGTTCTTTGATAGATGCATGTCTGCAGGAATTGTGACAAATACAAGAACACATCTCTTGTCTATTATTTAAAATGTCAGATGAGGTGCCTGCATCTATATCACTTCCTGCTTTTTGTTTTCTGTTTGTTTCATCATTACATATCTTGCTCTCAAACTCAGTTGAATAGTTATCAGAAGCATCATTCAGTCTGTCCATTAGTGCCCCATGTTGCTCAATTTCAATCCCGCTATCTGATGTGTGTTTAGAAGTATCCAAGTCTTTATGAACAGTATGAGCTGTGACATGCACAAAATCATCTTCACTGACACCTGTATTAGCAGTAACACCATCTTTTGTAGTCTTCAAAACATTAACACACTGTTTAGCTATTACAGTATTGTTTGTATCATGAACATCATCATTATCGGAATCCTTTCTTGTTGCTTTATTAGGTACTTCACTTTTGGTACCAGTGTCTTTAAAGAGGAGATGATCTAAACTGGTTTGCTGACTTCTGTTCATACAATTTTCAATATCAAGCACATTAATTGTATGACTATCCTCAGTATAAACTGTATCACCAACATCTGTCTGAATAAAATCACATTCACAGTCTTCCACAGTAAGTTTTGGATAATTTTTTGTCTGACCATTCTTTAAATTTTCCTTCATTTTCTTCTTTGGCTTATTTTTGTATTCTGCTGAACTTGCCTCATGTCCAGCCTTTGAATAGCAAGTTCCCATTTTTGATTATAGGAATCTGGCATTCATTGCCCTGAAAAACAGACAATGTTTATATGACAAAATAATCAATGCTTGACGGAATAACATGACCTGTACCTAGACACAGATTCAAACGGTTGGTCTTGTAAGCATATTTTTAATAAATGCTGAATTGTTTATAAGTGAACATGGTATCATTTCAAAAGATCTCATCATCATTACTAAGAAGATTAGTAAATCATGTACTTTAAGAATATCTTACAACAAATTTAATCAAAGTTATTAAAAGTTAATATATTTTTATATGCAGAAATAAAAAATAACATGAGATTAAAAGAAAATGAAAGCAAACAAACATTCTGTTTTAGACAGACAGACAGAGAGGAGAAAAGAGAGAGAGAGACAAAAAGAAAAATAGACAGTAAGAGGCAGATGGACAGACAGATGGATGGGCAGATGGATGGACATAGAAATGGATGGACAGACTTACTGACAGAAAGACAGACTGAGTCTAGCTGTATAAGTAGACCATCGCATACCACATTTGTTTTGTCATTATTTTATATGCTGATGCTGATAGTTTACTTTGAATCTGATATGCAAAAAAAATCTATGACTCTATGTGCCTACTTTATTAGGAAGAAATCAATGTTTTTGTGTGTTTTTATGTCATATCAGATTGTCATTTGTCCTTCATTCTGTAGTGCTGGATACATTATTGAAATGCAATAAATGATTTAAGTAAAATTTAAATTGCTTCAGCCCGCATACAGAAATTATTTTGTTTAAAAAGCAATCCTTAATGTTCATGCCAAATATAGGTTTACATGATGCATACAGGGTCTAATGTGAAGGATATCAGTCAGAGGTGGAAAAGAATGTCTGCTATAAAAACACAACAACATAAGAACTCCCTAGGTGCATATTTCTGTTAATGTTTTGTTAAATCATATACACTATTCTATAGATGTGACATTTAACAGTATCTTAAATATTACTATTCAAATTGACACACTGAGTGATGAATTGTACTGTAAAGGAAAAGATATTACCTGGCATATCAGGAAAAACAAAAACACTCAAATAATTGTAAATATTTACAATTAACTTAGTCCCCTAAATAAGCCATCACATTTGTTTTTCATATTGTATGCCGACATTGTGTATTTTTTTTAACGGATATGTGAAGTCTTATGGCTCCATCTACCATACCATGTTGAACACCATAAGTTTCTATTATACCCAATATACCCAAAAATAGATAGCATGTAAAATCATTCTATCATTTTAACATAGATTTTTCACCTCTATAAGAATTATCGTTTTTTTTATACATGACACCAAAATATTTGGTTGATTGTTCAACATCTTGGGTTTGAAATACTACAGTAGATACATAATACTTAATTAAAAGAAAATGAAAAGAAAACAATGAATCAATACAAAACCCAGTTTCACACTTCATATGGCCTACCAAAAAAAAAAAATTGTCTAAAAAAAGCCTGAATATTTAACATTATTCTATGAGTGAAACATTGCTGCTAAAAAAAAATCACTGCATCTGTGTGCAAAGTGGCAGTGAATGAGGGGGGGGGGGGGGGGGGGGGGCAATATGCCAATCATATCAGGTGAAATTTAAAGTGTTAAATAAAATGTGAATGTAAAATATGGTAGCTGTGTCATGTACATGTATGCTAACCAATGATCTGGCTACTTGCAGGAAAATATATCAACCAGAGACAAATATTAAAATGATAAAATAGTAAGTCTCACACATAATCATTCTAAACGACAACTAAAAGTTAAGAGATTAATGAATCATGGCATCAATAACAAAGCCAATAGTCAATACCAAGGTAAAAGGAGATGTCAATATTGATGAATGCCTGACACGATAAAATAGTAAAATAATTTCGTTGTAATTAGTAACTGCCAACTATTTCGAATTAATGTCACATCCAATCACAGTCCCTGCTCTCCAAACAAATCATATTAACGCATCCGAATAGCAGAGGTATTTCACCTGTCACTTCGATCCAAACCGGAAGTGCTCGATGTCAAATAAATCCGCTGGTTCCCAATGCAGAAAGACACATTCGACATCCTCGGATAACAAACTCTAAAATATACCGGAACATTCTGTTCCCAAAATATACATATTCGTGTATCTTATTTAAATGCTACTAATGACGTATATTTATGCATTTTGATCGTGAATTAACAGCAAAGCACATTCAAAGGTAAAACAAAGCGCACCGTCAGGGCTATAATTCGGAACACAGGGCCATTTGCGACAACTCGGCGATATTTCGCAAAGAGCCAAAACGTTGAGATTGTACATTGGTGATTCACTCTCTGTTTTTATCGTAGCTAATGACGTGTTCTAATATTTCATGCAATTTAAATAAAATATTTAACTACGCTGGTAAGTTTTTTTTATTGACCAAACACATTAAACGAATTTGAATACACGCAATTGCTTAACTGGAAATAAATAATGCTTTCTAAAAATCTTCAGTTTTCGCTTTTTAACACAAAAAATCGGAAGCGGTACAGTAGTCGGACAGAACTAGTCGCAGGAGACTCAATTCTTGCTGCTCTGTTGGAAGTGTTTATTTATGATTGGAATTTGTAATTAAGTTAGTGGTCTCCACAGAATTATTGCAAATCATGCATCATTCAGTGCATGGCAGACAAAAGATTGATGGACGTTTCAGTATGTGACAGATTCTGTAAATTGATCTTATATAGTGAATTGATGACTATAAAGGATCTAAAGATCTCATTTAAGTGTAAACTATATATACCTGCATTCTTCTATCACTTAAATTTAGTATATTTGTATTTGTCTAAAACTGTAAATTGAAAGCTGTTATTCGAACACCTAGTACTTATAAGTTATATTGTCTTGCAAAAGTATACAACAACTTTATTTACATGTTGTCTTGTAAAGTTGTATATTGATCTAAGGAAATGAACATTATAAGCTTTGCTTTCGTTCAAATCCTCTCTCTACTTGAATGTATATCCTGTGTTTGTGTACTGCAAATTTATTGTAAAATATGAGAATAAATATGTTTAGGCTAAACTAAAGGATCTAAATATATTGTAATTGACCAATTACTCTTCCTTTAACTAAGTGACAATGGTTTAAGTACTACTAGTTCATCTCATTAAATAATTGGACAAATTAAACACTTTTAAGGGAATCTTTATTGTAGCTTTGTTTTGCCAGATGATACCGCACTATAAATTAATCTTACACATAAAAGTTAAATTAGAAAAATTTAACATAATTATGATTTTATCAAGACAATTGTGAAGCCATTTTATTTATTTAAAATGAATTTATAATTGTGAAAAATATAATTAATTTAGGTTTCACTATAACTAGAATCTATTAAAAGCCAAAATGGTTTTGTATAGATTAAAGACAAAACAAGCAACAACAGTGTATGTTTATCAAATTTATTAAATACCACTTTAAAATATCTATATTTTATGTGTGACATACTTTACCCTATATACTCACCAATATACCTAAATGTCCAGACTGTTCTCTATGTAAGATCAATTTAATGAACTGGTCATTTACAGAAATGTCCAGCACCCTGACAGAAGTTCTTCCAGTAATTGGTCCTAAGTAGACATTATTGCTCTAGCTAATTTCAAAGGTCAGCAAAGTCTTTCTAGACTATAGATATTTTGATTTGTGCATTTTCAATCACAGTTTTGGGGATTAATTTTAATGAATTGGAAATTGAAAATCAGTCAACTACATTGTTGTTACTTACATTGATTTATTGTTGTTATTATATTTTTAGATATACTTTTTTTCTCTATTCAGGTGTCAGTATGGCTGAAGACAAACTAAATGTCTCTGGAAATCCATTTGCTGCTTTATTTCATAGCGTAGATGAAGCACAGATATTTGTTGCTAGCAAGCTGATTAGCCAGGAGCCCCAAGGTTTGATTTGTAATTATAAAAAAGAAAATTATTTATTTATATGTTAATTTAACTTACTTAAACTAAGGCTAAATTTTCTTTAAAAAAATCAACAACCTCAGATTGAACAAACAGTTTACAAGGTAAGTTAGTAAAAAATTTTTTTTACAAAAACAGTTTTGATGTTAGACATATTGCCAAACTGAAAGGTTATTATTGATTAAAATATTTATTTTGACAATGTGCTCTTTTATTGTTTCAGTAATTCACAATGAGGCTACTACTAAACCACAGTCACAAGAGGAAATCAAACAACTAACAAGACAGAAAATAAAAGTAAACTGTCTCCTAGAAAACATCTTCCTAATTACACTTGATAATGGTGAGGATTTTTAGGCCTTCCCCTGCCTTAAACAACACAAAAAACAAAACCTATTATAAAATGATAACCAATAAAAAAGAACAAGAACATGTGGCCAAACGGTTAGAAGCACTGACTTGTAACTCCACATCTATTTAACGCATGGCTTTGAGTCTAGATTAGGCAGATTTACTGTGGGATTTTCTAGCTAACCTGCTGTGCATCAGTGGTTCTACCGAGACATAAGTCTGGTGATTTCTACCACCAATAATTGTGTTGATGTTATGCAATAAAAAACTAATAACAAACAACAAACATTTTGCAATATATGATGTCAAACCTTATCAGTGCTTCATTTTGTTAATAATGTACAAAGTCTTAGATGTCTTTTTACATCTACATGCAAAGGTGCTATAGACATATTACTCAAAAGTCACTTGTAAATATTGCAGATCTTGATCAGACTGGTCCACGCTATCAGCCTAAGCCTTATTAATCATTGCTTAATCTGGCTAATTGAACACATTATAGCAAACACTGAAGCTGGAATTCTGGCTGTCCAATTCTAGTATTAATCAAAAAGGGCTTTTTGTACTTTCAATTTGCATTGTTTGAATTATGGACAATCCATATTAGATTGCGTTCATAACTATTACAGAAACTGATGATCCTGATGGTAGACCAGTCAGTTGCGTGTATCTTTCTAGTATGGCTGAAAGCATGGATGGACAGACATGGCTTGACCTGTCCTGCATAGAACAGGTACACTGATACTGTTTTTTAAATATAAAGTAAACATTTAAAGATGGAAAAACAGTGGTGTTATGTCCTCTCAATAAGATCTAATATGAAATAATAATAATTTTTTCAATCTATTGAAAATGTTGTTATTAAAAGCCTTCTATCAAAATACATTGCAGCTAATAATGTTCCTGACCTGGTAGCGCATAAGCTTCAGGTATGGCTAGCCACGGGTTTGATCCTCTGACATACCAAATGTGTTAACAATGGTAGTTGTATTGCTCCCTTGGAAGTACTTGAGCAAATATAAGGGTACTTTCACAACTGGTTGGCCCAGGTGCCAGAATAATATAACTGGGTGTGGTATCTTGCCAGGTGCTCATGGCATGCTATACATTGTGAAGGCAGCACTATATCTGCTTCAAGTGGAAACTGTCTCCAAGATAACTTAAATACTGTTAGTGGGATGATAGACCCAACAAACAATAAACAAAATCAATTACCATGTTTACAGAATGCTATCTATAGCATTAGAATGATTTGAACTTGTGTACCTGCCTGCTAAGAATGCTAAAAGAGTGAAAGTCCCAATATGAGTTTTTACTTAAGCTTGTAACTAATTTATTTAGATATTTAATGTGCAGTATATTCATGCTCATGTTTTAGTTTTTGTAATTCTTTTTTTGCACCAAATATTAAGTGTTTCCAAAGTGTAAAAATGTTTCATTAGATTTTTACTGAATTATCTAAGTGAATAAAATATCTAAATATTAGTCATTATCTCTTAAGGCTGTTTTTGAGAGATTGTTGATGGAGAACCCATCAGGTGAAGTAATCTCGACCCAGCGTTCATCATCTGTGACAGGGGAGAGCACCCATGCAGCTGAATCAGATGTGCTAAGATACCTGTTCCAGTGTTATGACAGGTGCGCCAACTTACATGCATCACAACAGGTAAATAATGCTTGTTGAACATAAATTCTTATATGGGAATATGTATTTTTACTTTGCTCTGATTTGAGGTTTAGGTAACATAAATAAGGGATGAGAAAATAATGTCAGCTAGATGTCTTACAGGGTAGTACACTCTCTGCAAAAAAGCTCTTACAATTCCTGACAAATCCTTTATATAATGGTGTAGAAATATTATTTTTAATTTTTAGAAAAAGTGATAACAGTAACAGGAAAAGTAAGAAATGGCCAATTCAGCAATTTATTAGAAGACTGTTTATTAACAGGCTAAGATGTTACTTGGATATTCTTTGCAGTATAAAGAGTATGGACAAGAGTTGGACAAGTGTTTTGAGGTGATAGTATTGAATGCCAGGACATGTCTACAGCAGTGTGAGTTATATCCCAGCCAGATGATTCATAAACAGTTTCTTGATCTATACCTGGAGAAACAATGATTACCTCGCAGGTAAGTGCTTACTATGCAACATTGACACTAAAGATTTATACTTCCTTGTATTCTGAACATTAATTTTTTAGTGCTTATTGTTTTATTTATGTATATTATTTTGTACTGTTTGTGCAAAATATGCAATAAATTGATATATTATTACATGTAAGATGAAAAAACAACACTCTTTATAAAATATATTGAAGAATACCCAATAAATCAGCTAAGCAAAATAAATAATATATACATATTTAGCCATAAACCAATTCACAAAAAGGTGACAAGTGTTGTTGTTTTTCAGACACCAGTCATGTGCAAGAGTTTTACCTGCGAGTGTGTGATGAGATTCACAGAAACCAGGAGGATGGTCCCCTGTTACAGGTGATGGTTCCAGTTCTGGATACTGTCAAGGACCGGTTCCTCAATGATTTCACAATCATGCACCCAGAAGTGAACAGATACATAGAGTTTCTGCTGTTCTTCTCAAAGTCAGCTGCTCTAGCTGAGGTAAATATTGCCACACTCACAAGGCATTTTACTTGCCATGAACATGAAAGGTAGTTGAGATGCATCTGCCCTACTAGTATAATTAGCTTATCAATTGTATTTGTTTTTGATATACAGTCATCCGTGCTTATAACAGGTCGCTATAAGAGACTCCGAAATGAAGATCTCAACGCGTCTGGGCTGAGACTCAACACAAGAGCCGTTAGAGTTAGCCAGAGACTCTAAGTGTCATCAAGGGTGCCCCACAAAAATTGTTAATAAAAGGTCCAGCATAGTTATTGTTTGTTTTTTTCTTTTTACTTACGATAGGAAAGCAGCAAAATTTATTTGTAGTGACAAGTTATTAACTTCCTCATAGCAAAATAAATTTATTGAAAAAAGTGACTTAAAAATAATTGTATAATTTGCTCAGTTGTTAATTCATTGTTTATATCATGTGGCATTCCATAATGTACAGTCTGTGAATTAGTATGTTTCATCATATGAAGTATCTGACATTACAGTTCTGTTGATTGTCCCCTTCTTTATTACGCTATGTCAGTCATCATCATTGTACATATACCTGTAACATGTGTCAGTATCTGATTAACATACGTTACCTGAGAAATGGTGAAATAGACCGGACCTGGTAGCGCAATCGGTAGAGCGTCGGCTCCAGGTACGGGAGGCCCCGGGTTCGATCCCGGCCGCGACATACCAAAGTCATTAAAAATGGTAGTGGTATAGCTCCCTTGCTAACGCTCAAGCAAATATAACGGTAGTTCCACGACTGGTTGGCCCGGTGTCAGGATAATGTGGACTGGGTGTGGTATCATGCTAGGTGTTCATGGCATGCTATACACAGTGAAGGCAGCACTATATCTGCTTCAAGTGAACACCATCTACAGATAACTAAAATACTGTTGGTGGGACGATAAACCCAATAAACAAACAAACAAATGGTGAAATATACATTTGCTTGATTACAACAAGCATAAATGTAATTGGCTTACTGTAAATAAAACTGAAATTAAATTCATTTTTTAAAGTTCTTTACCCTTTTCTAACTGATTAATTCAAAACAGTTTGGGGTTATTAAAAAAAAATCATTTTTTTTCAGGCAGTCATCTTTTATTAATATGATAAACATAATAATTTAGTACTGCATGAAGATTGTCACGTGATTATTATTTTTTTCACTATTATACATTCATCTTCATGGTTTTTGTTTGTTTTTTGTTTGGTTTGTTTTTATATAGCACTCTGATACAGTTATTGTCATATTGACAATATCCAGGTATAGCTCCCTTGCTAACACTCAAGCAAATATAAGGGTAGTTCTTCGACTGGATGGCCCAGTGTCTGGATAATTTGATTGGGTGTGGTATCATGCCAGGTGTTTAGCACATACTATACACAATGAAGGCAGCACTATATCTGCTTCAAGTGGACACCTTCTCCAAATAACTGAAATACTGTAGGTGGGATGATAACCCAACAAACAGACAATATCCAGGTGGAGTACGATCAGGGACCAGTGTCGTGTGTAGAACAACCAGCACATGGTCAGATGGAAAACTTACTCTCAGTAAGAGTTTTTGTTTCCAAGAACACACACATGTCAGCTGTGTTACAAGTTGGCAACTTATAACTGCTTGACTTAATGTAATTTAAAGTCTTTATTAATATCGGGAATATTAATTTCTAATTCATGTTTTTTATGGATGTATTCCTGTCCACAGACATTGCTGGAGTACACAGCACCATCTGATTGGACAAAGGGGAAGGACTATGAGAGGAGCCTTCTGGGTAGTATCCTCAGTCTAAGCTGTATACCCACCCATGATAGCAACAAGCCACACCCCTTCTTTAGCAACCCATCAACTACACCTAAACAAGAACATGATATCACAGAGAAAAATATCTGGCTAGTAAGAAACGATTTGGCTTTCGGCTTCTATGATTATAAAAAATTGAGCCAAAGTACACAATCATTTTTAAAGTTTCTAATATGCAGACTTCAAAGACAACCATTCATTAAAACAAATTCTGGTGCTCTAGATTGTTGTCAAAATGTTAATTTAAAATTTTTAGACCCAAGTCTATATCAGTAAAATTGTTATTTAGATCTGTAAGTTACTCAAACTATAAAGGATCTTTTCATTAGCTGTGTAGTCATAAAGATTAATTTTATTTAGCATTCTCATCAGTTTTGATTAAATTTAAAATTGATAACTTTCCTTGAGAATAGTCATAACTCGATTTTTATGGCATTATTTCAAAGCCTTCTTATTAAGTGATTCTTTATTTTAAATGTAGTAATTTTTTTTCTTTCTTTCTCTTTTGATTAACCTTGATTAATTGTTCTTCAAGATTAATTCTAATACAGTGCTACCTTCAAAATAAATGAAAAAAAATCCAACATTAATACTGATTCTCTGTAAATGTTGCAGCCCCTCTCCACTATAAGTGAGTCAGTGTTCAAGCTTCTCTATGCCATGATCAAACTATCTCCTGAGGTGCGTCATAAGGTGCTCTCCTGGCTTGGTAAATGTGTTGGAGCCAACTCAGGCAGAGCCAAGATCTGGTCCACCCATGCTCCGCAGGTCTTCAATCAGATGTATGCCTCAGATGGATTCAGTTTAAACCTGTGTCGAGTTATGCTTAAGCTATGTAAGCCATTTGCCAAGTCATGCTCCCCACTCCTTCTGAAGATTCAGCCAGTTTATGTCCAGGCTATTCCCAGTGATGATGATGATGCATGCAAGAGGAGCATTCATGCTGAAGGTACCAATTGATTGTTTTTGTTTTGAGGAAGGATGCACACATCCCAATATGTATAGTTAACTCTTTTCTATATTGATCAGACTGGCAGAATCTATTCATACCTAAGTCAAATGCTTCGAGACAGTATTGCAAACAAATAACAAAACAACTTTTGTGTTGAAGTCTAGGGCTAGCCATTCACCACATGCTTTACATTTGCACTTATTGGATGTAGAAGGATATGTAAAAAGACTTGACAGGCAGTTTAAGAACTGTCTATTATAGTGAAAATTGTCAAAAAGAAAGATGTAACTGGTCAAGCAAATTTTAAGTAAACAATAACAATAAACCTCTCTATCACCTTAGTTGTTGAGTGCAAAGTTAAAAATGAGAAAAACAACACTTTTTTTCAATCCTTTATTTCTTATTATTATATTTACAGGACTGACCACAATGAGCTGCCTCTTAATAAGTCTTTAAAATATTGGTCCTATATGGACTGTCTTTCTGATCATATTTCCTATTTATAATACAAACTTCTAGTTCAACTATCTATTACAGTCTGTCACTTACTAAATTTACTTTTACCTATAGGGCTCAGTAAGGAGACCTGCCTCATACCTCTAGAAGACAGAGAAGCATTGAAGGAGGAGGAGACTTATTCTTTCATCACTGAGTGTTTCTTCCTGGCTCATCAGACCATCTATCAGGGATTCCATGCTGTGCACGAAAAGTTCATGAAGCTGAATCAGGAGCTTCACCGTATACAACGTGCCTATCAGGACATGCGCAATCCAGTACCCCAATGATGAGGTGGAGCCCCTGAGGAGCTTCAAACTTCAAATGGAGAATGGTAAGGTTTGAAGTGGAGGATTTTATTATTTCTTCTAATATTGTGATACATTTAATTACAAATTATGTTAAAATGTTTACTAATGATTGTTGTGATACATTTTAGTTTTGGAAAACTTTTCTAATGCAGTTGTATTCTAAGAGGCATCTAAGTCCACAGGAATATGTGAGCTGATATAAATGAAAATACTTCAGAAAGAAAAATAAGCTAACATTAGTTATTTTAAATTTCATTAATTTTATAGGGCAAAATATTTTTGCAACTGAAATATTTCAGTTACATTTTGACAACATAAGATTTTTGAGGATTTGCAGTTTATGCGCTTATTCTCATTTAGTTAAAAAAAAGGACTTTATTTTTTTAAATATGATTCTACTTATGCAACTAAATTTGGACAGTTATGTTAATATGCCGTGACATAAATTAAAATCAGTAAATTAAAAAAATGGTTCACAAAATCTTTGTTCCTGTGTACAAGTTTAATTAAGAAAAATAATCATGATGATTGTATGTTACACAGGGATGACCATGTACTTAAGTATCAAGGCTGCACTCAACGAACCTGACATGCTAGAGATGGCCTTGAACTTTCACATGGCAACTGCCACATGGCTGGTTCATGTTGCTGGGTGCCATGACCCCTCTAAATTTGAACCTGTGACCTTCCCCATGCCTGACCCAGTGCCAACAACCTTAGCTTATCTGCCAGAGTTTGTTATGGGCAATGTGACAGACTTTACCATGTTCCTGCACAGGTTCAAGGATGAGATGTATGAGGTTAGTGCATTGGTGATCTATGTACTAAAAAAATTGTAATAAATAACTGCATATTTATGGTTTTGTAAGTTTTGTTTTATATATACACATCAACGCAGTAATATACACAACACAGTTATGTTATTTTAAAAATGTGCAATTACAATAGTTAAAGGAGGCACCACAGGTCAGCTGAATGACTTTCCCACATTAATGTTTTCACCCAAACTGAGATGAACCCACCCGGTGAGGGTCTCAGAAGTTACAAATCAGCATCCACCTTTCAGCCAGAGAACCCCAATATGCTTACTGGAAAAATTCAAATTGACATTTTCTGTGTGTGCGAGTGTAAATCTGTATGAAAGAATATAAAATGGGTATAATTCAACCCTTCACCTTTCACTTGCTGTTACAGACAGCAGGAGATGGTTTGCAGCACTTCATGACACTGATTCTGGTGTTCATGGGCAGTCCCCAGCGTATGAAGAACCCCCATCTGCGTGCTGAACTGGCAGAGACACTGGCTGCACTGATGCCTCAGAACCCTGACATTATGTCAGCTAGACAAGGCATACTGTCAAAGTATGAGGAACTTTTTGTGCCTATTCTTTTGCAGGCTAGATCTATCCTTTAAGCTTACCTGAGTGCTCAGGGTGAACTTTTTTTATCACTCTGGGTTGGTTGTTTATCCACAAAGTTGTACCCTACATACACAACTTGTCAGTTCAAGAGTTATGGCCCTTTGATTGTATTTTACCAGCCTAGTAGTCCAAAGGATTCTTGTCATTGATTGTCCAATGATTTTTTAATTGAATCAGTATCAGAATCATGTATATTGCATTCATATTTAACATGATGCATGATTGTTTTGTTTTATTTTGATATTCACTTGCAAAGCATTTTAGGATTTTACAATGCTCTTCTGCATCTGTACAGATACTACCGCGAAAAGCTGTTTGACGAACACCCATTGATCGAATATGTTGGTGAGAAGTTGCTGCATGTGTTTGTGAGTATAGAGATGACAGGGACAGAGTGTTCAGTTTGAGCAGAAGTTCAACTACAGAAGGCCCATGTACCAGGTGCTGCACTACATCTGGGAAAAGGAGTTCCATAGGCAGGCTATTACAGTAAGAGCAGTCAGTTTTATATTGTAGACCATTTGTGAATTTGATTGTGGTTGAGGTACACATTTTCAAAAGCCTTTATACCAATATAGATGAAGCTTTTTATGTCTAATAATTGTATAATAACAGTAGCATTGATTTCTGCAGTAGTTTTCCCTATATACAATCAGTATGTAGAAAAGTAACAATTCTTTTGGCAAAAACTTTCCTTCCTTTGTCCTTCAGAAACTTGCCATGTATGCAGAGGAGCACATCGAGGATGTAGATCCGCCATTGTTTCTCCGGTTCATCAACCTCCTCATAAATGATGCCATCTACCTGCTGGATGAAGCATTAGATGTAAGTGATGTTGTATTTTATTATTAAGTTTTATAGTTCCATTGACAGCTAATGCCATTCTATGAATTCATTTTATGACAAGTGGGGAAATCCAGAACCTGAAAAAAAATATTAAAATGCATTATTATTGGTTTAATAATTCTTGGCCCTTGTAAATCTTATGTACATGCAATGTTAAGAAACTGATAGAAAGGTCATGAAGCTTGTGTTTTGTACATGTACTGTGGAAACCTATATTCCAACATTAGAAATATGTCATTATATTGTGTGCTATAAAAGACTTTATGGTAAAATACGACAAGATATACTTTATAATTTGTACCCTATGAAAACATACATTTTAGTTCATGAAGCAATTGAAGGAGAAGCAGCAAGTGAAGGAGGGGCCAGACTGGGCGTCTATGCCACCTCGGCAACAGCAGGAGTTGGAAGCTAACATTCGTCAGATTGGCATGATGGCGCGGTACCACAACATGATGGGCAACAAAACCATTCTGACGCTAGAGCTGTTCACACGTGAGATCAAATCCATCTTCTGCCACAACACAATGGTTGACAGAATCGCAGCAATGTTGAACTACTTTCTCTTGCATCTGGTAAAGAAATTGTGAAATTATATGTTTTTTGATATTATATTTATGCTGTTTTACCAGTTTATACATTGATTGACCTTAAGCATTGTGTTTATATTGAAAATTTTACCAATTGGATTAAAAGTTTACATTACTGAACTTCTTTCTCAGCATCAGGTACAGTACTGTTGCTAAACATGTAAAGTCATGTAAGTTTCTTATTATTAAATTGTTGTTTTTTTTTTATCTGTGTTAGGGATATCACTCAAACCTTAGTATGCATAACTATCCATCTGCATAACTATATTCTTCTGTCAATATTGCCAATACAACTGAGTTTGAGAGTCAACTCTTTAGCTCAGTCCTTACAGTATTGACTTCTCAGTTCGAATCCTGCTTCGTGCTGAAAATATTTTTCAAGCTTTGCTTTGTTACAGCTGTTGGACTGAGATGTGAGTTAATGATTTAATGGACATTCAGACCTTTAAAAGCTCAGGTTATTCTTGTTCTTCGTGCATCAATTAAAGGAATAATTTGTTTTCATAGTCTCTGTGCAAAGTACACATTGCTGGATGAAAAAGAGAGAATAAACTGTTGTCATATAATCAAGGATTAATTTGGCTTCCTACTGAATAACCAGATGTTGGCAGTATCATGTTTACCTTTATCTTACACAGGTAGTCTTATTGTTGTATACAGGTTGGACCAAAGCAGCGAGACTTGAAAGTGAAGGACAAGAATGAGTATGAGTTCAAGCCAGGAGAGCTTGTGTCGGACATAACCAAGATTTATCTCAACTTGAAAGGAAATGAGGACTTTTGTAAGGCTGTTGCAGGGGATGGTAGATCATACTCACCAGAACTGTTTCCTAAGGCAGTTATTGTCCTACAGAAGATTGGCAGCAATCCAGCAATTATATCAGACTTTGAGGAACTACATATCAAAATATGTGTATGTATGGTGTAAATATACATGTTATTCTTTATGGTTTTCCTTTTCAGACTATTGTTAGACTTGTCAATAACTTTATTCATAATTTCAGCTTATAAGTGTTTAAACTTTTTGTAGCTGTTGCACAGCTTGTAGATTTGTAAACAAAGACCTTCTTACACTCATAAATGATAAGTGATTGATTGTAGACATTACCAAGTCAGGAGAGTTCTGCTTAGTTAAATGTCTAAAATGCCCTCTTAGCTCTAAAGTGGTTTTAAAACATAGCATAGGTTTCTTTCAACTTCACAACTTCATGCAGAAAATAGGTCCAGTACAGGACCTAAGTAAGAAATGTTTATGATTTTTAAATTCATGTCCAGCCATGCCCTACTGCATACTTCACCCCATTTTTTATGCTCCTAGACAATTAGTCTGGCCAATTAAGAAAAGCTATTGAACATAAAAAATTGTGTTGTAACATATGTACTCCTAGTAGTAAAGCATTTCTTGTTTGCATGGCAATAATTCAAGCACATGCCAAGTAAGAAGAGCTACTAGTCTTAAGAAATTTAGATAGATATTTTGTTTTCCAAGCTTGCATATCTGAAGAGCAGGCTGGGGAGTGGGAGCTAGAGATCTTTAAAAACTGTGATAAGTATCGGTCAATTTTGTTTTATCTGTGCCCTGCAGGCAATAGGTGAGGCTCAGGTAGAGGAGGAGGAGCTTCTGGCTGATGCCCCGGATGAGTTTTTGGACCCCATCATGGGCACCTTGATGAAGGAACCGGTGAAACTGCCCACCTCAGGACATATTGTTGACAGGCCCATCATTGCCAGGGTTATACTTAGGTCAGTTCTCAGTAGGCAGCAAAATAATTGCATTAATGTCAAAGAGTAGATTCAAGTTGTAAACTTCAAAGAATCTTTGTGATGTCTTGCATCAAATAGGTAAGTGATTGTTAGGCTTATGTTGTTCTTTGGTACCTTGTTTTTTATTTAAAAGAAATTCGATTTCAATATTTTATCTTGAATTTTCTGTCTTGATATCTTGATTGTACCATTCAGTGATATCTCACCATGTCCTCATGTTTAACTCCACTTAAAGTGTTGACATCTGCTTTGGAATTTAGAATGATGTTAGCCTTATTGTAATTCTCATGTTAAAAATTTGTGTGCATGTATATCTCAATAACCATTGCAACCCAAGTACACTGGCTGAAATGAAACTTCACATATCTTTTTAGTGATCACACCATATTAATATAATTGAGTTTAGTAGCTCCAGGTTGGCTCTTGTGATAAATAATAACCCTGGTTAATTTTTTTTAACTTTTTGGTGTATATACATGGCTGTCAAAGTTTTACATAAAAGTACTATCTAGCTTACATTGTAACTATCAGACACTTTTACAGTCAAGCACACTATACAATGACAGCTCTTGTAGAAAAGTTTCATCATAATTTGTTTAAATCACCTATTGATTGATCTACAGATACCAACACTGCTACATGAACACTTGTACAGTTTTAACCATTAACAGTAACAAAAAGTAACAAAACATAACAACAAGTCTCTCAGTTTACATAGTTGTTTTATTCATATGCCTTATCATGCAACCTAGTCTGTTTTATAAATTTCAGTGACCAGTTAGATCCATTTAATCGCCAGCCACTGACTTTAGACATGGTGATACCCCAGGATGATCTGCGTGAGAGAATACACCAGTGGATACAGGAGCAGAGGAACAAACAGGCCTCCTGATACACCCAGTTACCATAGTTATATTCACTGGTTGGAGGGGTTTTCAAAATAGGTTGAAAGGCTTAATGGTGGTTTGACGGTTGTGAGATTCCACTACCTAATGTTAAAGAATTGGATCTAGTTCAAACTTCTTTGTGCTAAAACATTACACCTAGAAATCTTCAGATGTGATCGTGTCTTTTTATTAGCATTAAACTGGTTTAACCATTTGGGAGTTGGTATCAAATCCAATCTAGTCCTTATAGTATGATCATAAAGTGTGTTTATTATGTTGAATGCCTAAACTAGAGGAACTGGAGTCAACATTTTGATGTTAAACAAGTGCTAATAGAATTTGAAAGTTTGGGTTCCATAAAGCCATAACAACATGCTAGAGTTGGCTATCATGTGTTACAAGGTAAATTGTAGGGATACATATACTCCTTACTGGGTGATCATGCTAGTGAAAATGAGATGAATTATTTGCTCAAAGTAATAATCTGAAGAACAAACATGCTCTTTGGGCTATGTCTGATATTTATGTGGCAGAGGTCTTTAGATAATTGTGTGGCAGGCAAGGCTTATTCCCAGTCTTACTGCATGCATCCCTTTTTTGGCATAGGCTAAACCTAAATATGGGACATGGGAATGTTATGTAAATGGCCACCCAGGAAGAACAATTGTTCTTGATATAAATTCTAGACCTTTCCCTGCTGATGGTTTTTATATGGTAATATTGTTTGATGTGTACCATACTAGAGAAGGGTTGTTTTTCACCAACATTTCTTATGTAACAGTTGCATTAACTTATAAGTAACATCACTCAAGCCATTAGTGATATAAATAGGTAGGATTTTTGTTTTAATATTTTATCATGAACAAATATCTCTAGCATATGCAGAACCTGTCAGCTTCACCTCTTTTTTTGGAGAAGGGTCCTTTACTATCACATGGAGTTCATCACACCTGTATCATTAAGTTATTGTGAGAATCACATTCCAGGGTAAATTTATTGTGCATTTTTAAACAGTTTGCAAGAACTAAGCATTTATCACAAAGTAGAATTGGCAATTTTATTTCAATTTTAATGCTTTATTTATTTGTAGACAAGTGATTTGTGATTTCCAACACTGCTCTTCGCAAGCTAAATGAGGGCACAGTTTTCATTGTTTTAACAGTAATAGAGATTCAGTATTTAACAGTGATAAGTTGTATTGTTTTTAATTTTCTTTTGCCCTTAATCAGTGTATTGTATCTGCCTGTTTAGGTGTATAATCTAGAACAAAAGTAAATATTTACTTAGCTTTTGATCATTTACAGAATAGGCACAATGTTCATAATATATTAACTACCTGCACAGTCGAATACATTGCTTGATAGAATTTATCATATGTAGCATTTACAGAGTTATTCAAATGATACCTCAAGGTATGGTTCCTTTGATTTGTTCTTTTGATGTGTTTTATTGTAATTAGCATAGCACAAACATCTAGACTGAAACTGTTGACAATTGTATATACGTGTAACAACTTTATGAATCAATAACCTGTATAGCTGCATTGCTGCTCCAGTGTTTATTCAGAATTCAGTTTTAGCCTGCATTTACTACATTATTCCAATTCAGGACAAAACAAAAATATTACATACATTTTATTTATTACATTGATAACTGTCTGCTTTCAGGAGAAAGCAAATATTTAAAAAGAGGTAGTTTTACACCTGGCTTTGCTAAATCACTAAAACATATCACAACAAGTCTAAGTAACATTGTTATATTCAAGAATTTATAAAAATAAATTTGCATTTAAAAGGCATACATATTTTATGGAACATGAACTTTTCTCTGTTTAGAAACCTTACTAAATAAACATGACTTTTCTTTTTCCTTTTGTTTTATGTGCTCTTATGTGAACTCATAAAAGAGCTATAAACCTTTATTTATAGCATGTGGAGTGTCTACTTCTAGCTGAAAATATCCTTTCAAGTTAATGTCTACTTTTAAGGTCAGTTTTTATCATTTTGCAAATAAACCGCAGAAAGTATTCAACTTGACCATTTCAATATTTATTTTAAGTTTCAGAGACTGAAAAGAGTAACATGGTCATGATCTAAGTTCAACATTTCATTTTCTTATGTTTAATCATATGAAACTTTATTGGCTCTTGGGTTTTTTTTGTGGCATTTTCTATCTTTGCCTTATTTATGTAACAGCTATGTAACAGTTCTTTAGCTTAGAGAATAAGTTAACACTTCATTATGAAAAATTGTCCATAATGATATAGTTACTACCACAACTTGTTATAGTCAAGGTAGATTAAACCACTGTTAAACTGGTTTGTATTTCTTAATATTGTTAGAAGAATCATTAATTTTACACAAATACAATGTTGTTGATTTTGTTATTTATTTTGTTTGTCCATATGTATATATTCATTGTCTGTTGCAAAATGAAAATGAATTTCAGGCTCATAAAAACAAAATTTGAAAATAATAAACTCCTGTTTGTTGTCTGTTGTAGGTAACAATGGCTGGAGCTGACACAATTATCTATTGTTTATTGTTTTAGAGATAGCCTAATCGATCACTTGGAAATTATATGTTATGTCTTTATATATATAAACGGAATTGAAAATATATTAAGTTATTTCATTTTCATTCCAGTTATTACTGGATCTGGTAGCATAATCTGCTCCAGGAACGGGAGGCAACAGATCCCAGGCCGCGACATACCAAAGTCGTTAAAAATTGGTAGTATTATAGCTAGCATGCTAACGCTCAAACAAATATAAGTGTAGATCCATGACTGGTTGGCCCGGTGTCAGGATTATGTGACTGGGTGTGGTGTCATGCCAGGTGTTAACGGTGTACTGTACACAGTACAGGCAATACTATATCTGCTTCAAGTGTACACCTTCTCCCAATAGCTGAAATACTGTTGGTGGGAGGATAAACCCAATAAAGAAACCTTTGCTAAATATTCCTTTCAGAAACATGTTTCCACGACATTCTTGTATTATCTGAAAGTTCATATATCCATCTATTTTAAAAGGAAAAATGCTAATCAGATTATTTTTTGTGAACACAGTGTATCTTGTATGAAGACATTTAATAATCAGCTGATTTTCTGTCAATAACTAGTATTAAATTGTTAATTATCTGTGCCAATCATCTCAGAAAAGTAGATATCTTCATGTTTTGAACATTTTATTCCCTTGCCTATGTTGCTAAAACTATCCATACATTTGATTTATACCAAAACAAAATAATTATATCTTAACTACAGTTATCTAACCATTTTCAATAAACAATTGATGACACTGTATGTCTTGTCCAAAGTGACATTTCATGTCAGTTCCCTATCCATGCTGAAATAGCCTATCAAACATAAAATATAGATCTTCAATTTATGGATTTTGTTCTTGTTAACAACTGGCTCCAGCATAATAGGTGGTAATTTTCTGTATAAATCAACTGAATAATTGATCACTTGTTCCTTTTGACACATGTTTTTTTTGGTTATTTTCTAGTTAATCCCATCCTTAAAGACATCTCGACCACAGTATTGACAACAAGGAGATGCTAAACCAGTCTATTCACACCTATTGCTTGATTGGTCCAGACCCTTTGACAGGAACACATTATAAATTATTTATTTTAGTTACAACACTTTAGGGAAATGTAACATGAAATTATGGTTTTTGTTTAGGATAAGGAAAACTTGCAAAAAGGATATTTTGTGTTAGTTTTTGCATGAAGTATTATGTATAAAAGAAGAGAATTTTATTGATTTTCCTTCTTACTTAGAATTGTTATACACTACACTAAAAAAGGTTCTTTTAATGAGACCTGCCAATTCAGTAGAACTTTTACCATAACAAGATAGTATGTATGGGTGCCTAGCTGGAAACATATCGGTAGCCATGTCCCCCTATTGACCTACCAGTACTATTATATTCTAGCACTGTGTTGTATTATTGCTAAATCATTAGTGCATGAGCATTTTTTTTCCTTTCAGTGCTTATGGGTAATTCCTTGATCTTATGTCATTAAACCTATTTGAGACAAACATATCTAACAAAAATAAATATTGATAATCTTTAATTAACAATTGAACACAGTCAGTAGAGTTAACTCAGTCTCTATTCAGACCTGCTGACTTGTCATTGATTCAGTCCAGGGTCCCCAATACTTCAGACGGAAGGTCAATACATACTACTGAACACTTTCTGAGGGAACAATGCTCTTAATTTACACAGACATGGAAAAATCATTCAGTTCAAAGACTAAATAAAATGGCAATAAATTGTCATCCGCAGCATTGCTGCAAAGTAGTTTGAAAGTTGGCTTTTATCAGATGAAATCAATAGATTACTCATTGTTATTGTGTAACTAACTACAAACCTCAACAGCATACATGTACAAATATATTTAATCTTAACCCACTAATTACTGAATTATAAGACTTTAACAAACAGCGTAGGTCCAGATTAGCCAGCTTCATATCAGCTGATCTGAATCTATACTATTTGCTGTGTTTCCAATTTTAATAGGTATATTAACCTTGTAATATGTATAGAATTAAGATGAAAATGAAAATTAAGCATGAGCTTTGACCAAATGTGGCATGTTTGAATTAATAGTTTATTTGAATCTGGTTTCAATCAACGTCAACTAGACATACTGCTTATCTTGGCAGCAAGTTGTAAAGATCCTGATTTCACAGCTTTCAGAGACTGGGTACATGCTCATTGATCTTTATTTGAACTTTCTGCTTAGGCACGATCAATTATGCCTACAATTATATAAAGTAAAACTTTTTTTTGTCAGTGTAAATAGTGCAGACCCTATACCACAAAACAACCAACGAAAAGTTTTTAAATAGTGCAGATCCACAAAATAAAGCAATCAACTAATTGTTTTGTAATAAGTGCAGACCCAGATCACAAAGCAACCAACTACATGTTTTGTAAATAGTGCAGACCCACAAAATAAAGCAACCAACTAAATGATTTGTAAATAGCGCAGCCCCATATCGAAAAACAACAAATTAAATGTTTTGTAAAAAGTGCAGACCCAGACCACAAAGCAACCAGCCTACTTAGTTATGCTTAGCTTATAAGGATTGTTGTAGGATTGGTTGATCCAGTGCCTTGATCAAATGACCAGATGCGGAATCGTATCCAGTTTACGGTAAATGACATGTTATCTCGGATAAAGCAACACAATAGTGCTTGATAGGGAAATATATCGGGGACTGCTGGTGAGGGGAACAATGAAAATAAACAAGTAAACTGGACTAGATTAAATCATTTTTTATTATTTATGATAAAATAAACGTATCAAACAAATAAAGACATACAAACTGTAAGAGCATAAAATTTAATCAATGAAAACACATCACACCCCAATAATAAGAATGCATTTAAAAGAGTATTGGTAAGCATGTACAAAATATGTGTTATGAATAAACTTGTTACTTGTACCGATCGTATATTGATCATACATTGAGAAATTATGAAAAAAAAGTTTAGAAATTATCTGAAGATAAATATAGAAGTTACGTGTAGTTATATTTTATAGCTATTAATTGAAGGCAGTTTCACAAAGCCTGATGACAGATCAAATGAAATTAAATCTTATCAATGAAAACCCACTTTTGTCAATGAATTAAAATCTAATTTAAGTATACATATAACAAATAAACAGAATCACATTACCATCTCATTACAATTTACAAGAACTGTAAAACTTAAGAAAAACAAAACAAGCAGACCTATTGGCAGTTATTAAATAGAGCTTAAAACTTCTACCAGCACTTGGGTGTAATATTGCATAATAAGATATTGTTGGACAAATATAAAGACTACATGATTTAAATAGTAAGTGACACAATTGAGCAATTTTTCACTTAAACTATATACAATTTCTAATTATGCATGATTCACTAACTAAAACTTAAACAATAAGCACAATTTTAACAAAGTCACAGGTGTAAAATGACATTTTTGTCCTTGGCTTTCTTCATTTTGTTAATGACCCATAGTAAATCTTAAGATATCTTCATACAAAAGCAGACAAATTTTGCAGACATATTGCTAGACTCAGCAGCAAAAAGTGTGATCCTGATCAGATGGGCTTATTTGTCTGGCTATTCTGCTCCTGTTACTATATTCTCGAGTCAGACAGGTCCAAAATGGCCAAGTTAGCACAATTGTGATTATATATAGTGACATGTCCAGCTATTTTTAGTGGATGAAGGCCCAGACAGTCAGCTTGAAGACTTTCCCACATTATGTCCTTTGCCCCAACTCCAACCCACTGTGGCTGAGCAGTCAGAGAAGTTGCAAATCTGTAACTTCTTAGCCACAGGATTCCTGCAGGCAACATTATTTAAGCCTCAAGTGAACAAAATCCTTGTATCGTCACTAATTGGTTGTGGTGCCATTAACCCAACAAGGTATAAAATCCTAACAGCAGCAAGCCTGAAAAGTCCTTGATGTCACACCCTAAACATGCAGACTAATGTTCATGTAGCATAGAAACTTTTTTTCTAGCTTGTCTGCTGTGCCAAATTAAATTAGGCTGCAGTAAATATTTGGTGTCTGACAGAACATGTTATTTTGAATAAAACCAGAATAATAAATATGACCAGTAATATGGTCACCAACAAGTGCCACATATAGTTTGCACTCAAATCAAACTATCACAGAAATGGTTTAATTAATACTGAAAATACATCATACCTTTAACATGGCTACCTTTATCAAGATGTGCCTTATTCTTTAGCCAACTTATTCAGAACTATATTAAATTTAGCTTTAAATGAGAAATCATTAACAGAGACAAAAGCAAAGGACTCATGAAAGCTACTATTGTTTTTCTTTCAATTTGGAATTCCAGCTCCACCTGCACAAACCTTTCTCATTTGAGATTTAGCTCAAGCTCATATTTTGACCATGACATATTTAACTATTTTAACATGTACTTTCATTAAACACATCTCTATAAAAGGTTTATACCTTAATCTTGCCAGGTTAATGGTGTATAATAGCTAGAAACCCCTACATAATGTCTGAGCACAGTTTTAACTAAGAAAGGATTTTGCAAGTGGGGCTAAGGTGTTGATGCAGTAAATTGCTATAATAGACCTCATAAACTGAGGGGCCATATAGTGAAATAAATGAACTCTATCTATTTAAACTGCTCGACTCCCCTTTTGGATATTACTAGCAGGTACTTAGGAATAAGGAACAGCGAAGGGAAATTGTTGATTGAATGGTACAAGAATAAGACTCATCAATGATTAAGTAAACGTTACAAATGCACAAATGGCAACATTTATAATAACAGTGAAACACACATATACTGTGAAAACAAATATAAAAAGCTTATGCTAAAAACAGTATTTGCATCTTAACAGATGTGACAATCTGTCAAAAGGTTAAAAAATTAAATTATGACTTGTATGCAGATAAACTAGTTGTACATAAGTAATATTTTGGTCAGCTAAATCTCATCTAAATAATCACTACTTGTAAAGTATTGCACGCTATAAGTTTTACTTGCAGCGTTGATACTTAAAAAACCCTGCTTAAAACAGCTTATAAATCTTTTAACTGTATCATTAGTACTTCAAAAAACCAAACTATTCATAGAGCTTAATGATTTTATCTCAATTATTTTCTTACCAATCATAACTTCTTATCGATCATCATATTACCTATCCATTTTTTAAATACTTTTTGTTATATACCATTGATTCATTTTTCTTATTTGGTAACTTAAGAGAAAAATATACCTTATTTAATAAGAAAATTCTAAAATTAATTTCATATTAATTGAAATTTATTTACAATAAGAAGTAAAAAAAATAAAGTAAAAAAATAAAAAGTTGTATGATTCAAGTCCAATGAGAAAAGATGAAAAAACAACTGCTTAAATATCAATTGTGATAAGAATTCCATTGTGTAACATAATGCTTATCCCAGGATGTATGTGTTTCCTCGCCTTAGGGTGTGTAACAGTTTGTCACCAGAGACTCTTTTGTTGTTCTCTCTCCAGGCTGGACCCCCAGTCTCACCTAAAATAAAAAACAAAACCTTACTATTTAACAGGGTTTAAAAATGAAAGATTATGCTGAAAAATTACTAAGTTTAGTCTTCTATTACAATATAAATATGGTTGTGCAAGTAATAACAGTTACTGCTAATTCTTTTTTAAATAAAAGGTTCACATTTAAATGTTTATATGTCATAAAAACTTAAGGGTTGAGACCTTTTATTTTTAAGTCAGTGTGGCTGTATCAGTCATAGATTTTTGAACCTTAAGGTCCTGACCATGTGAGTTCAAGTCCCAGTAGATACTTCTCCATGTAGTATACTTTGTATACCTGGAAGGAATAAAAGTTTGTTCTGTTCTGATTAATACTTTGTAATGAGATCTTACATGGTAGTAATATGAAGATATCTATATGTGATCTTCCCTCACCAACAATAGCTGTAAGTTATCATATCACCAATATTGTGTCTATCTGACACCAATTTCAAAGGAAAATGTTCCAATGGTACTAGAATGTTAGTAAACTGTTATTTTACTAACATTCAAAATCATGGTGATCATTTAGTTATTATAATCACATAACTCAATGTACCAATATTTTGATGCTCCCTTTATGCCTTACTGTGATGACATTATGCTCAGATAAGGCCTTGAGATCAGTGGTTATTCCCAAATATTGCCCTTGAAGAAGGTCTTATTCCAGTGATACTACCTGTTGACTATTGTTACCTTAGTTTTGAGGCTGCAGATTACATATTCAAAACTTTTCCAAAAATACGTGGAACAGTGTCATATGTATTTAAAGTATGGGCCTGAACTTTGAATATAAATTCTTTGTCACATTCTTTAACAGCACAGAAAATTTCATTTCATAGAGACAAGTTTAAGGTTATCACATCAAAGTGACACGAGTGCAGTCCCTAAAAGATGATGTCAATGTTACCTGTCATTCTCATGTTTGTGATGGCAGTTGGAACTACACAACAACAGCTGCACAAGGGGCTTGTAGCATGCATCATTAGATGAGATGAATCAATTGAAAAAAACTGACTTTTAACAGTCTAAGACTTTGCTGCTTATAAGGCATATCATTGGGTAATTAACCTATCTTTTAGACAGTCAAGCACAATTACAACTTTAGACTAAAGTACTAATCTAGTCCATGAAGCCTTTCTGTTATAACATCAACATCATTTTCACAGATTGGGGTAATAATGCTATGATGTCTTTATGTAAAATCCTGTCTAATGTGACTGAACATGTATTAAGACAAGTGAATGAATTTTTACTGCTGCTAAAACATTTTGCAAAATTCCATAAAAAATATAAGGATTGTAATAAAATTGTTTCATTTTTTTTAATCACCTCTCATACTCCAATAGAAGTCAGCTGAGGATATTTGGATAACAGAGAACTCACCTGTGATGACATTATACTCCTGCCTGACTGGGTAATCTCTAGGTATTCCTGGGCCCAGCATGCATCCTAGCTTGTTATGGACCCGGTTATATTGAGAGAAGTATGATGGGTAGTTTTTGTCCACCCGGATACTCTCCTTCATGTCCAAACCTTCCTGCTGATCTATTCTATTGACTAGTGATGTGAGGTGTAATCTGTTGGCCTGTAAATTAATGTAGAGAAAAGATGTTAAATTGGCCATGTATGATATTTAAGTCGAGATGATAAAAGATATGCAAGTGACAAGTTTACAGCTTCAGTTATCAGCGATGTAATATAAAATAATGAAACCTACAGGACAGGGAAATGCTGTCAGAGACAATATGTAATCTACACACATTATGATTTTTAAAAGGCTTTTTTTGCAAAGGTTATCATTTTGTATACATCAAAATAATTAGAATAAAGTTTTGGTTTATTTACTAGAATATGAACATTAAAATCTAGTTAGTATGGTACCAAGCAGTACAGTAAAGTTTATATTCCCCAGCCTATAGGAAGCATATGTAAAAAGGAGTGAATAGGTAATATAATATCAAGGAACATATATGACAAGTGGAGGGAAAGGTTTTAAAATGGGGCAAGACATGTTACATAAAGGTGAATAAGATATAATATCCAATTATAATGATACATAAAATAGTCAAGTGAAATGTACCATTAAAATGATTGGAAATGAAACATTCAAAATGCTAAATATCACACAAGATTTGATCAGATGGAAAAAAATGGAGCCACATGTCATAATAAGTTAAGGAATATGTTGTATTAAGTATAGCAAATGTAACCAAATGTAAAGCAAGAGGTAACCAAGTGAGAGGGTATGCAAAACAAAATTGAAAGAGGCTAAATGCTTATATGAAGAGGAACTAAAGTTACATACAAGGGTTGTCGAGAAAGTATAAAGATGAACTTAAGTAACATACAAGGGTTTTCCAGAAAGTATAAAGATGAACTTAAGTAGTATACCATGGTTGTATAGAAGCTATAAAGGAGAACTAAAGTAACATACAAAAGTTGTCAAGAAATAACATGGACTTTAATTACTAATCTTTTATGACATAAAGCACCCAGTAACTTTATATGATAAGGAATATGGAAAGAAACTACATTAAACCTTTTTCTTTTACTTTCTGATTTTATGTACATGTCATGCATGTGACTTCAATTCCCATTTGTGTACCCCACTCAGGTCAAATGTTACACAAAAACAAACAGGTCTAAATATAATCTTATCAAAAAAATCTTTTTCATTTTAACAATGTCACATAATGCAGATGCTACAATATGCTGACCTTATGCTAAAAAATTTTCTAATCGGATTCATTACAACACAGAAAATTCAACATATTGTTAACAAATTGTGTCATTTTCCTATGGCATTATTAACTCTCAGCCTGCTTATCATGTATTTATAAGGCTCAGGCAGTGTAGATCCAGATCCACAAGATCTCTGCTGGTAGCTGTCTGAACAGGATATACACTATGTTCCATCTTGTCTCTATTAACATTTACATGAAGTAAGAATTTAGCATGAGCTTTAAACAAAATACAGCAAGCTAATGGTTAATGCCTGAATTAACGATTTGATTTGATTTGTTAAAAGATGTCACAATCCCCAAATGCTGTCCAGATGTGATAAAATCTGCAACTAAAAACAATGAATTTATCAATACTAACAAGAGAGAAACCAGAGAAAGCCAAGTAATATTGATTGAAAATCCTCTCATGCTGAAATTATTAACAACAAAAAAAGGTAAAGGAGTGCTTGCAATTATTGACATCAAGTGTAATTAGATTTTCTACTTGGGATAATTTGATGTCCCTGGTTCTTATTTACAGGTAATCATAGATTTTTATGTCACACTCGTTATTCCTAAACATTTCAAGATAGCAAAATCAGATTGCAAAACATGCCAATATATTTTTAATTTATGTATAGATGATTTTCTTCATGTCTGAACTCATTGATAGTGAAGGAATATGTCATAAAGGTAAAGGAGGATGGGAGTGAAAAAATAAAGATGATGAAGCAAAGTGAATAAAGGTGTGACAAAAAGTAGATTAAGAAGAAACCTAGAAAGAAAGAAAAAATAGAAGGCAGATATGACATAAAAATTATTTATATAAAACAGCTGTTGTATTTAAAATACAGATAATTCCAACTGTGCATAATCCATTGCCCACTTACAGGTATGATGGGTTTCTCTACAAATGTTCCAGTATAGTGAGTATTCCAGCTGGTTTGGTCCTGGGGCTGGCCCAGCTTGATCTGTGATGTATGCATCGAGGGACACAATGGGGGCGGGAGAACGGGGTTCAAGGTTTTACTGCCACCAAAGTTCTGAAAGAAAAAAAACAATATTAGAATTATTTTTTTTGCATTTATAAGATCATTGTCACTGTTGTGATAATAATTGCCATCATCAGCAGCAGTAGCAGGGTCAAATGCATGTCAAACACAATCATCATCATAATCATGATAAATATCATCATTATCAATATTATTTCTGAAGGTGGTATCCAAAAAATTGCCAATATCCAGTGCAGGTAACAATATCTTACGTCTGTTGGGGAAATTAGGCTAAACATCTGCATAAACTCATTCATTTGCCTAAAAATGTTGATACTGAAATAAATGGCTCTAAATGTTTCTAAACCTATGTAAAAAAACATGACAGGAATTTCGCCTAAAGAAGATATTTACATTGGGGCTGATTATCCAGACAATAACATAAAATGATTTCAAAAGTAAATGGTCACATGGTTTTCTAAATTTAAAATAAGTAAGTGTGCAGTGTGGCTCAGATAGAAAATGCATGTTTGTAGGGCTGAGGAAATTGTAAGGCTTCTCTTTTAACTTAGACATCAATAAACAGCATTTTGCTGTATTTTTTAATGGAACAATATTTATTTGGTTGTTAGTGGTGCAAAATTGGTCCAAACTATTGGATACCACCTTTAATCGCATAAGTAATACAATGTATGGAGCACAATACTTTAACTATTGGAATTAATTGGCAATGCTGAAATAGTCTGTAAAGTCTGAATGTTTTTGAAACCATAGTTAGCAAATACTCATCCTATTGATAAAGTTCAAGAGCAATCACAGTTGTACATTTCAAGTCACTGTGTAACAAAGTAAACAAACAAAGAAACATTTATATTCCAGAGAATATCTTACTATTGTAACCATTCCTAGGTATATTAAGTATCATTAAGAGGGACAAAAGTCAACTCCTTTATCTAAAAATTGTTATACTTGTATAGTATATAATATTTAATAATTTTATTAAATAAAAATAAAAAGATAACAAACAGAACAGAAATCAGAGTTATACACTAGAAATACATTATAAAATATATGTATAAATGTATTTATTGTTCAAAAAGTGATAATATTTAAACATTTACTTATTCACTTTTAAACTAAAATAATATTAAAGAAATTCACAATGCAAAAAAAAAATATCACAAAGCGGACTAAAACCTGCCACTTTCAGATTAGTCATAGAATCATAGAACACCTAATTCATTACACCAATTACTGTAACTGTTCAATGTTTCAAATCTGCCAAATAAAAGTAACTAACATATAGCGATGTTTGTTTTTGAGAAAGTCATTTCATTAACTTTTTGTAAACATGCAAATATTAGGAGTATAAGTTCTGGTTCAACTAAAGAAGAGGAGGTAACAATACTGAAAAAAAAGAGACATCTATATAATGTATTTGTTTATGATGACAACAAAACAATTCCTAAACAAGTATAACCCCAATCCTTATTCATTTAAACTGTGTACATAAGACATAAGAAACAAAAAAATATTGTTTTTTTTTTGCATGCTATTCAGTGCCTGTCTGTGTAAAAAGTGAATGGGATCTGTGTCATAAGGGTAAATTGGGTCAAAATTTGTTCCACTTGAATAACATATATACAGAGCACAAATACTTGTGAATCAAATCTGCCATGAAGCATGAACAAATCAAACACTTACCGTAATCCCTTGGGTTAGCAAGACCTATTGTATTACCACTAAATAGAGACAGTTTACAATCTATACCTTTATATACAAAACTATCCCACTTAGTAACAAAAAAACCTACACTCCAAAATACCTGTTTGTAGCCAAATATTCCAATAAAACACAACAGTTAGTGCTACTAACTTCTTCAAAACAACTTTTTCAACATACTTTAGACAGAGAGTCCAAAAACGGTATGGACTAGACCATAGAATTGAAATAGTGTTTATATTTGTTGATATGCACCAAAAAGATTTCACAAAAAAGTTGTAAAGCAGGATTAATGTCTTCATTCATACTTTTCTATATCACCAGTGTACAGGGACAGGTATGACTATCAAAAGAGCTAGGTAATTCTAAATAGGTATGGATATTAAACAAACCAATTATCCTTCCTGTTGATTTCCATTTCTGATGCAAAAGGCTCATTATGTCTGTTGTGTTGAATTCCTTTGCAAATTAAAAGAAATAAATTAAACTTGTTATAATCTTGTTTGAAGTTAGCCTTAGTATGTATCCAGCTATTGTATTCAGCTCAATCCTTTACTTCAATATTTAAATGGGGACTCAAGTCAGAAAATACACCCCCACAATTAAAAGGTTCAATATTCAGCAATAGTCTTTTGTATCTATTTGTTGAATGTTAAAACCCCTCAGCAGGGTAAGGGATGGCTGGTATTCTGGTTTGCTTATATGTGGGGGATGGGGGTGCCAAATACACATTAAATTTTAAATAGAGATACAGGTGAATAGAAAACTTTGAAAGAACTGCAATGTTCATAGTTCTTAACACAAAGATAGAGAAGCACAATTCTCCCTATTGCTCAACATAAAAAAGCTCCATACACAAATATTTATTTTACGACTGGATGCCAGGCACAGTTCTCTTTAGAGCAGCATGCTTTCATATTATTGAGTTATAGAATATAAGATTCAATTGTTTCTATTTAGTTATGCTCTTTTACCAAAATGACATCCGTCTGAGGCACTGCATGAAGTATAATCAGGGTGCTATGGCCTTCATAATCAAAGCAATGAAAAGGTATTAGTTTAACCCTGTAAGCAATAAAGGTATGCAAATATCGGTTATGGTCAAAATTATTTCACAGTAAATCAAGTGTACAAGGCATTTGGAAAGCAGGCAAGTTTTCAGCTTCAAAAACCACCCACATCTTAAAAATATAGATTATACATTGGAACAAAAGTCACACACAGGTACTAAAATCTGATGATAGAAACTATTTTACTAAACACATGACTTTCTATGTGATTGCATTTTTACTAAAATTAGGTCTAAAATAAATGCTGAGTGCATCATTCTTTTCCAAATGAGTATGGTAACTTTAGGTGAACTGGTGGGATAATACTAATGTTCTCTGTTGTACACAAACATTTAGAAGGCAGTGAGGCTCCTTGCAGGATATCACAAATATCTCAGTCTAGTAGATAATGCATAGTCAGTGGAACACATGTTCTAAAAACATTCGTTCCAGTTTCGACTTTTTTATTTAATCACTGAGTAATATTTCTAAGTGGGATTGTTTATTCATAAATCTGCAGCTTGTGTATATCAGCATAACACAATATAATCACTTGAATATCCAGTTTAAACAGATTACAATACTAATCTTAACATTTGAAGCAACACATCAAATATCCTTCAACATGTATTTTAATTTCTGTACATGCACTACATTTTCCCAGGCATTTACTGACTGCAGGCAGGCAAGGTCATGCAGGATCAATCCAACGTGCTTCCAAAATTCAGCTTTCTCATATCTTTGGATGATGTTGCAAGCAACTCCGACCAAAACCTACACAACCAGCTATATGAGTACAAAATCAATCACAGTCTCTTATTTATATGTGTACATGCATTTTGACATACCGTACACATACCACTAAAATTCTTTGACCATTTAGAGTCACTGTGACCTTAAAACAAAACAAAAGTAACATAGAGTGTTTAAATCTTTGAGCTATACTAATCCGAGGGATTTGTATTGTTTGATATTTTAGTCATTAATTAACATCTAGGCCTCAAACAAAAATTGGTTAAAGATGGGTTGTCCTACTGGTTGCATTAGTTGTGATAATTATGATGCAAATATCCATTTAATTTAACTAATGCACCATATCAAGAGCATGGGTCTAACTTTACTTAGAGAAGTATATTTGAATTTGTGTAGGGGCATACATAAATCCCATAATTTTCTAGCAAAACCTGTATATGCTCATTGAACATCTCACAAATATCATAATGAGTACTACTATACTATAGTTTAAAGGGATTTAAATAAATTAAATAACAAAAGTATATAACTCCCCATATCTGAAATTCTGGTGGTCAAAGGGGAATTGGCCCTTATCAGGCAATGTTTATTTAAAAGCAAAACAAAATATAAGTTATTTTGCTTACAACTACATCTAAAATGTAAAAATATATATTGTGAGTCTCAGCAGCTTATAGACTCGATCAGACAGATCCCAGTGAGAGCTGGCTAAACTGAATCTACACTATCTGCCCAAACCTGATCAGCTGATTCTCTAAGCAGGCTTAGTGCTGTATTTGGCTGTTAAATTTATTCTATTCTAATCCCCCTGTATGTGTATTCTTTGTCATGGATGAAAAACTAATTGATTTCTTTTCTCATATTTAATGGGTAGTTTCCAATTACTGTCTATTCATCCCTGTGTGATATATTCTATAATGTGTGTGTGTTATTTATTTTCTAAATAAACTTGATGATAGGTATACAGTAATCGTTGGTAGTAGGCATTGTAACTTGATGTTTGTGGTAATACCAATGAAATCACTAATCACTTTCAGTCCTTTCATAGTGATTTCAGGTTGCTAAGGATCATTCAAATAAACAAATAAATAGCATTAAGTATTATAATGACTTTCCTGAAACATATTTCAGTTTATAATAAACCTATATACTAAATCTATTTAGTAGATGTCACTGTTTAACTTATTTGATTATCTGAATCATCAACAAGATATAACACAAGACATTTAAAGACAATTTTTTCTTCCAGATTTTTATTGTTGTCTTGCATGCATGTAACATTTTAATGAAATCATACTTGGATGAGTCTCATGGAAGGTTGCCATGTTTTTTTCATTTGTCTCATCACTCGTTATTCTAAATGAGACATACTGAACCTAAATACTCTTCTTTGTTGAGTTTTTGGTCCAAAATCCTTCTTCTGGCTGTGCTATGGATGATTTTCCGCAGATTTTGTCTTTGTTAATATTAATGAAACACCTCGTCAACACCATACTACCATTTTTAATGACATTGGTTTGTTTTGGTCCGGTATCGAACCAGTGGCCTCCCGTACCTGGAGCGTACGATCTACCGGTTGCGCTACCAGGTCCGGTTTAATGATATTATGATTTTTTTATAGTTATTTTTGTTTATATATTGTCAGCATTTATTTTGTCCACATCTTATTTATTAATTATCCTAACTTTCATTCTGATACATAACCATTGTTGATAATAAGATAACTCATTTTCTTTTATGTATATGGATAAACAGACAGAAGGGTTCAGATATATGCCTATATATTATAATGGGGAATCTTCTTACTGGTGTATGTATACACATGACTTAATATTACATGCACAATACCTAGATATACTAATTTGTTCAGCCTTATAGAGGCTTAACAATACTGAACTTGGAAACTGTCACAATGCAATTAATTCCTCTAACCTCAAGACTAAACAATCAACTGGGGGAGACTATGTTTGCATGTAATCTGTTGATTAGAGGCAAAATTTGATACCTTCCATTTTATTGTGGTTCAACAAAGTTTTACTTTTAGTGAAAAAAACAAACAAACACCTTTTTTACCACCTGTGAGCAAGCCACTGTACGGATAAAAAATCTGACAGTTACAACATTTTGTTAAACAGCTAGAGTTGTCATGTTTGTTCTCTACTTATCATTCAAACTTGCATTGTTGGTATCTCTCCATTTACATAAAGCAGGTAAAAACCTTTTGTAGAAATTGCCTCTAATGTCTGTAAAGCCACCCTACAAAGACCTTTGTCTCAACTCTTAGCCTGCTAAGCCCAAATTGACCAGGCTTAGGCAAACAGTGTAGATCCAGTTCAGACAGCTCCTGACTGAAAGCTGTATAATCAGGATCTGCACTTTTTGTGGCTGAGACTTTATACTAATGTCTGGTAACCTTAACATGTAGCAATACAACAATAAGACTTGAGAATGGTTTATTCAAATTAATAGCAGACTAAGGGGTAAACCTGGCACCAAATATTGACATGTTATGATCTTCCAAGTTAATAAAGTAGACATAATCAGACAGTCCATATTATTTTCGTTCAAGGAGTTAATACAAGTTAAGTCTTTCACTGCCCTTCTTGTCATCAATGACAAATCTTTCAATGGTTACGTCATTCCTTTTTGATAAAGAACACCATTTCATGACATAAAGGATTTGAAGATATTTCTATTTAAAGCATATTTACCTTAACAACTATATAACCTTATTTTTATCAAAATACCATACCTAATACCTATTTGTTGATATAATTGAAGTGTGACTGAGGATTGATAATCCAGTTACAGCATTGTAGCAAACGAAAAGGTTTTCTTCGAGCAGGGAAAAATATTGATAATGTTTATTTAAACTGAAATGATCCCATTGAAAAAGTATGCTCATTAATTTTGTGTATGAACTTCAGAAATACAAGTTGGTTTCAGACATGCTATGTATCTAAGAACATGTATCAAAAGATGGGATTAAAATATGGCTATCAGGATTACTATCACATTTGGATATTAACTTATTTACCTGGAGACCCAGAAGCAAATTTATAGTACAATTTCTGATCAGCCAGCTCCCTGCTGGAAATACACTCTTTTCTTAACTTTTATAAAATAATACATGTTTAGCATATATATATATCTACACACATGTAATGAGAACATAAAATAAGGGTATTTGGGAAATCTGACACTAGTCTACATTGATCAAAATGCATTTGTCATCTGAACTTTTCATGAATTAATTAATTTAAACCTCATGGTGGCAGCATGGGCAATATTTGAAAGCACCAAATGACAGCCTCTCCATAAACAAAGGCACACAAAGAAGGCAAACAACACACATTCAAGAAATCCATTATAGATTACAGACTGTCTCGTCAGTCTATGGTTTCTAAGCTAGACAAAGTTGTTTGCGTTCATTTAAATTTGGAAATCAAACCAACTGGAGAGGGTATCTAATTGTAAGAGAATGTTAAATGCATTAGCCCAGCTGGAGACTTGCATTGATTGCAGTTTCTGTGCACTTATCTACATCCTATTTACACACTTCAATCAAATAGCAACTGTATTTATTTATCACCAAAAAAAGGCTGGCAGAGATAAAAAACAATAACTGTACATACAGGTACCTTATAGCCATTCTAGTGTAAAGATACACTGCATGCATTTGCTTGGGTAGAGCCACTGACATATCAATAGTTGCTATGATGCTTTTCCATTAAACAAAAAACCCTCTATCTATCTGACAGTTACACTGATGAGAGATTACAGGGTTGTATATCAGTAATTTTAACTGCTCAGAGACTGACATCCCTTGTTTGTTTTCTTGGGTTTGGTGACGCACACACTGGCAGCAATCTTTAAAGTGCTCACAGTTATTTGAAGCAAATTTATAGAGCTATCTTCACTGTGGCAACATGCCATTAATACCAGACATACTACACACCAGCTATATTATTCATACAATGGGCTTACCAGTTATGGAACTATCTAAAATGCTGAAAGTAAATAAGGTAGCTTACTATCATCATTTGTGATTTTGGTATGGCTCGATATGGAACAAAACCTTATCTACTCCACTACCTGAGCCTGTATTTTTAAGGTTTGTACATTTATAAAAATGAAGAGCCACAAGCACAGTGGTATTTGAAATGTAGACACATTGTGAGGCAACAAGAACGAGTGTAGATAAACTGCCCTGCAATTTTGTTGTTGTTAAATAAATCTTCTGTTTTAAACTATACAGCCTGCTTTCAATACAGAAGACATACTGGTAAGCAGAAGGTTAAAGGTTGAGAACTTACCAACTTGAGTGCAGGGTAATAGGTCACAATCTTTCAATGATGGTCACATCACATGTAACACAGAGCACAGTAAGCTGTATTTCCACACTCTGTGGGTGGGGAGGTATTATTTATAAATTAAAAATATTTTTAGTCTTGAATTTTACAACCACATTTATATCCATTTAAATCAGGATGGACAAATATATTTGAAATCTTTTACTGCTTTTGATTTCAAGTGCTACTGCTTTTTGTTTCAAATCTTTTCATGGAAATATGTAGAACAACTTTTTGTCATGCTCGAGTCTTAAGTTGTTGGGTAAGCAGCATCCTATGTAAAACAGTAACACTATATTCATTGATAATACAGTGACTACAACAAGACCTTCCTATACACATCATCGATGCAAAATAGTTGGGACAATAGGCTGTAAATTACCTTGAGCTGTGCCAGGTATGAAGTCAGATTATTCACTATCATACAACTGAAGAATATTTACCTAAGCTAATCATACCCTTATCAAGCTATAGCTTTGGGTGAGTCAATATTGGCCAACATACTCCAACTCCCAGATGTCAATGTCTGCTTTAATGTCAGTCAACTACCACATTTATGATATTTAGTTCCTCAGCTTTTTTTTACCAGTACATCGCCTTAGCTGTTAAATCACATATTTTAATATATTTATACTTAAAAGCAAAACATAAACTAGAAATGTCGCTTAAATTGACATCCCAAAAAGAGGCAATAATCTTAAATATGACCCTGACCTTGAGGGTTGCACTTGAAAATCTTACTATTTGGGAAAGTCTTTCAAATGTAGGTCAGTTAGATGGAGAAATATGACTAAATACCCCAAAAATATACATCAAAAAGTACAAATAAAAGGAAATGTGTAACCTAGAAATTCCAATTACAACAAAACCTTTGCTGATTTAATAAATATAATGTGATGTGTTGCAGCAAAGTTCTCATTTGTACTTTTTATTTCTCAAAAGATTTTATTTTTTTCGCCAAAGCATCGACTTGAATGCGACATCAACATACAAAATACATTATTACTTTGATTTTCAATGTGATTCAGTAGAGCTGATTAATTAAGTAGCTCAACAAGGAAGTCCTTAGCAATAAATTTATATTTTTATTTTGTTGAAACATAGGCTAATATGATATTTTCATTTTTATTTAATACCGGTACAAACCATTTGATAATATTTGGCGACTTAAATGATTGTCTTACACTGTCTCAGGATAAAGATAATTTTAATCCTCTTGACAATAACATAGCTATCTCATCAATACATTCTCAATAGCACATTGTCCCACTAGGCTACCAACTACTGGCAAGATTACATACTGGCAGATTATCCCGTAATCTGTCACCTTAATCTAGTATGGCAGTTGTATATTTAATCAAAGCAGATTTGGTCAGGAATTATAAGACTCACAATCTACTGTATCGATACTACGAAGAAATATCAACTCTAAGCCTGCTAAGCAGATATTTATAAAGCTTATGCAAATAGTATAGATACCTATTGTGAGCTCTCTGATTAGGATCTGCACTTTTTCTAAGGCTATTGACCACATCATGAAGTTTTGAGCCAAAAACTTAGAATTAAGTATGGGTGTTAATGAATGAAGCAAGCTAAGAGTTTAGCATTTATTGTTGAATTTGCCATGCTGAATTAAAAGACTATTCCTGTAATAATGTGCAGAATTTAAAATTAATAATAAAAAGTAAATGTTCATCAAAATGTTCATATATATAAGAACATTGAAAAAAAAATACATAATTAAAAAATGGTTGTGCTATTTGCTTTTACAAATAACCATGACTATGTTTTTATCTCTATTGTAATTACAAATATCATTTGAAATGTATAAGAGTGTACAACAACAAAAATAAGAGAGTATATACACAACGGCTGTTCATTAATTATTAAGAAACTAGAACATTAAAATTAAAAATGGCAATTAAAATGAATACAATGTCATAATACATAACATTTAATGCAAATGTACTATTTCCTTGACAAAAAATTGACAATATAAGAAATGAAATGCTAAGAAATATTAATATATTGTGATAAACAGTAATCTACACAATTTAATTGAAGAGAGATCAAGCAATAAAGATAAGAAATTTTATTACCTACAGAATTACAGCCTTTTTTTTTACAAGACCGTTTCAAAGTTTTAAATAAATCCTTAAAAAAGCAGTAAACTTAAAACAAAAAAAACCTAAACAAATAAATCAGTACATTCGTCTTTTAACACTGATAACACTCTTACAATTATCATAAAAAATACATGAACACAATGATAACACGCTCTGGTTAAATTGGTCTCCAAACTGACAAATAGCTGTAGATCACATTCTATTTACATTGCCCATAGAGAATCTCAATGACAAACCTGGATACGGTGTGACAATTAAAACATGTGCCATGTAACTGTGATAAATTACAACTTGGAAACGACTCAAGTCCTGATACAGATCATGATATATTAGACATGCCATTATAATTATACTGTACAGTCACTGCAGTCATTTACAACTTGTATCTACACCAGAATCGGACAGAAAAAATATGGTAAGCTTATCTTGATGTCTGCAAATGTTTGATATATGTAATGGTGTTTCACCATCCTTCTACTACCACTAATATCCCATACTTCTTTTCTATAATGAACACTTTCTACATTTTAAAGATCACTATAGATTTTTAATTTTTGATAATTGCCCTATCAAGGCCCTCTCATGGCTTACTCTCTAGAAAGACCCTATTGCTACACAGACATATTTACCCAAACAATATATGGAAAGCAATTTAAAGAAAGAACTACTTTATTTAAGCGAACTCTCAATACTCACCTCATAAGAATATACCAAATTAATGTAAGCATCTAGGTATCTTTTTGCCAGTAAAAACATGTGTTGGTCTTTGCTCATTAAATAACAATTCCCTTTTTTTTTTGTACACATTTCAAGACTGGTGATATAGCAGCTGTGTTGGAAATAATACATCTAGAAACTGCAAGTCCTATTACAATATATCAATACCAAAATGTATTGAAAGGCCTCTTACTGACACAAGGTAATCATTGCTATTGCAATTTGTAAGTTGACATATTAATTATTTTCCTTTGAAGTTAACATCTGAATAAACATTTCACTTTGATTTGGAATGTGTGTTATCTTAAAACAACTTAAACATAAGAGTGAAATGATTTAAAATAGATGTTCAACAGGCCAATAAACTTTTCTTTGAGGTTCAATCTGAATTAATGAGACACTTAACCTTGATATTGCACTAAGATAAGTTTGAAACAATCTTGGCAAATACTGTCTCAATTTTAAATAGCAATTTGTATTAATATCAAGTCACTATACTTGTATGCTGTACTGTGATAAAAAATATACATATTAAATTTTAGTATTAACTTCGCATAAGGTTTTATACGAAAGACAACCTTTAAAATCTTATTATTTAGAGAAATTCAGAAATCTGCACATGACAGTCACATAATTATCTTCAATGTCAAAAAATGAATGACAATATCAACACTCTGTCCAGGTGAAAGTAACAGATGTCATTATCACAATATGTGCACTTTAAACAAAGGCTAAAATCTAGATTCTAAGTTCTCTCAAAACCAAAAATGACACAAGTAACATCAAACAAAGCTTAAGTACCTTGCATATTGAAAACAAACAATGCCAAGCCAACTTTAAATTACTGTGATTAGTTGAAGGTAACTTCTGACAATATGTATTTACACACACAGATACTGAATGATACAGAACCTTTTATCTAGAGAACACTGTGACTGTTGAAATTTTGTATTATCATTTTTTCAAACCAGGTATGCTTAGCAACAATAATCATGGCAGGATGCAAAAATGTACCACGGCACCTGTGATTAAGTTTGTTTTGCATACATGCACAACTTTTTCTTGATACACCAAGTAAGCTCAAAACAATAGAAACTATATTAAGTAATACTTTTTTTTATAAGCATTCATTTAACAAACCATTTATCAAAATGTGAAAAAGAAAAATAGCAGAAAAGATTTTATACATTTAAAAATAAAATAGTGGATCATTTATTAACTTAAATGCAAAGAGACCAGGCCATAGCTGATTTGACAGCAATAAGTTATAAGAGTTGCTCATCAACCGCATCTTCTTATGCCATAGATTTAAGGGTTAGTTACAGCATTTTTTCATTACTTTGGGAATCTATAATCCAGATCATACTTTTAGCTACCAACTTTATTTCTAAGTAACAATGAATATTGATTAAGACTATTAAGGAAATAGTGCAGATCCTGATCAGATGACTCAAGTCAAAATTTGCCTAGCCCTGATCAATGTATGTTCAGCTGGTCGAGATTTCATAATGTTTTGTAGTATGTACATGGTTCTACTCTATTATTTGCTTGGGATATCAAAGTGAGCTTATATCTAGATCTTTGGGACCTTAACTACAGTATTGCAATGAATATGCTCTTTCCTGAGCTGTCTGCCCAGGTAGCTCAGTTGGTAGAGCACCTGACTCCAGAGCAGGTTGTCACGAGTCCGATCCCTGCGATGGAAAATGGGATTTTTCCAGCTTGGATCACTTCAGAATAATAAATAATTACTTTAGATAATTTGTTTAAATTTTCCATTAACATATAATGAAATTATACTATTTTACTATTTGCAACTATTTGTAAACAATGATGGCACTGAGAAGGTTAAAGTATTACACTTTAAATTGAACACAATCTTTATGACAGATCTCTATTTGAAAAGGCCTCCACCATATACTTGATAAAAATGTTAGCTATTGACAATGACATCTAAATAAAATTTAATAAGAACAAATCTGACTATGACCCAAACATGAACTGGAAAGTCTACAAACCTGTTTAGATGTTGTTCTATAACCCTGCTCTGGATTCCATGGCGGTTTAGCCATCATGAAAGTTGTTTGATGCATGGGACGAAGACCCCTGATTCTACCCGCATTTTGAGGGGCTGATCTGGCCCTTGACTGTCTGTCTTGGTAGGAATAGTGAGAAATCACTGGGTAGTAACCACCATCCTCTGTAAGTAATGTTACTGCTCGCTTCCCTTGTCCGAACCCCAAAGGTACGTGACCCCCCTGGGTCCCTAAACCGGATGTTGGGGTCAGCATCGAGCCCCTATTCAATAAATTTATCCTTTTTACTATTTGAATACACCTGTCACATCTTAAGTCACCCGCCACAGCGTAGACGCGATACCGTTTTTCACAGTTATCCTACTTTCACCTTGCTTATATAGCTTATCAAATCGATTATAAACGGCTATTCAACAACGAAGCGTGCTGGTTGTTGACATAGGCCAAACAACGCCTATTGTAATGCTTCTTACGCTAACTTCCTGGTTACAGTTGTCAAGAAATAGACCCGCGTATATAGTTTTAATAAATGCAAAAAGAACTATAATTATTAATAATAAAACTGTCTGTTATAAAATGAGCAACTTTGACGTGTCTCTAAGGCATGATAATTGATTACAAAAATGTATGACCATTATGATAATCAACAGTCTAGTAGGTTGTTCTTAACTTGCAGTCACATTCTACTTTCACTTTCATTTTACCCATTTCTAGTAGGTGTCCATTAACACAGCATAAGACAAATAATAAACATATATCTATATAAACACACACTATTTCCAAAGATTTGTCAGTCTCTTGGTTTTTTAATAACTTTTGAAGGAGGCAAAGAATTAAAATCATAAATTCTTATACGTATATGTTATTAACCATTTGAATTTACACGCAACCTTGTCATATTTTTAACCGTTATCGTGCTACATTTTGTTAAAACTCCATACTAAATTCTTGTTTGTGCATATATATTTCATGTAAAGGTTTATATACTTATTAAAAGTGACTAAGGAACACAATCTGTATATCCTGATCAGACAGCAGCAGCTTTTTATGATCGTGTACTTTTCAGATGATAAAGGAAAATTTTCTGATGCCACCTATAACCTGTGTATATTTCTCTATAAAAAGGCTGTAGAGCTATATAATTAAGAAAGAGTGAAGTTAACTTTATGAGTATGTTGTTCTTTTAATGAACATGTGTCTTTAAGTTTTCTCTTTTATTTGTTTTTCTTGCCTCAACTGTTGGATAAGGCTTACAAGGGCCTGTTTACACTCGCATATTGGGCTTTAGCTAAATATCTTGCTTCGTTATTCCGCTAGGTGATGGGTAGCATCATCTTAAAAGAACTGATGTAGCTTTATAATGATTTGTTTTGGGGTTTATTGTTTAACCAAAAAATGTTTAGCTAGAGGAGACGGTGCCTACCAACAGCCGGCATGGTGCCACCTTCACTGTGATTAGCATGCTATAAGCAACCCAGTATATCCTGTCACTGGGCTGCCAAGTCGCTGGAACTATCTTCTTTTTACTGGAGCCTATGCAAGGGAGCTAAACCACTATCATTTTTATGATTTCAATATGTTGTGGTCCTCATTTAAAACTGGGGCTATTTGTACTGAAGATCAACTGATTGCACTACCAGGTCGATTAGCTTTGTAATGGTGTCAAGTGAGTGAACATTTCATCTATACATTTAGCTGAGAATCCATAAGTGAGGAGCAGAACAGCAGCAACACAGAAAAATGGTATGAAACATTCATGCAATATTACAGCGTGTGGCATATATTTGGCAGGATAAATGTAAAACTAGCCTTTTGTTGATAAACTTGAAATGTAGCAACATAAAACATTCACATTTTCTGAGGAACTTTAAATGTTTGGGATTATATTCTTCAATAAAATAGCAGATTGTACAAAAATGTGAAACAAAGACATACATGTCTATTTATTGTCTTTTATAATGGGAGACATTATGAATATTCTCCCCTGAATAATCCCTAAATGCAAGTAGGTCCTTTCATTTGTTTACTCGGTTTTTATGCTTGTGCTCTATGGAGTGTATGTTGACTTTTTTGCCTTTCTTGTGATAACCAGATTTATCATCATGAACAAACTTCAATTTTCGTTTTTAAAAACCATATCTGTAAGTATTTATATGAATTTTAAGCTTATTATTATGCAAAAGTAAGAAATTTACTGTTTGTAATTGAATATCTATAAAAGAACAGGAGATAAAAGTCCTAAAAGGACCTACCTACTGTTTGGAATATCTCGGATATTACCGTTAACTAACAAGGGAGACAATTTCCATTTTACCAATGTGACCCATTGTTTCAATCTTCTGTAAGTATCTGTAACACATTTCTAGTGATATTTCATGATAGCGATTTTCTGTCGTTTTTTTTCGGTGTGGTACCACTCTGGCATCAGAAAATAAGCTTTATGTTATTGAGTAGGATTGATAAGGTTGGGAGAACCAGACATAATTATGATATTCTAAAATGAATATTAATTACAATCAAGTGTGATTGAGAAAACTTTTGTTTATTAAATGATGAATGGAAAAACGACATACACATGATAAAGGCATTCAGTAATTACCTTGTTATTACTCTGTGGCAATAGCTTTTACCATGACCAATACTGATATGCTGGTAATTGAATAATGTACAACAAATTGTTTATTAATCCTTTATTAAGAAGTGTTCCAAATGTTAAATTTATTTTACAAACGTTTCATACAAATCATTCGTTTTCTTCTTGCACATACAATTTATGTTAAAATTTTAAAAGGAAAGAACTTTCATGTGCATTTTTCACAAATAACAGTTTATAGGTCATACAACAATGACAAGTCTTAAGATGTACTCATGTTTCCAATAAATAGGAGGAAAAAATCTATGTTGCCATGATAATGGTCACTTATAAAGATAAAACATATACATAAAATAAGAACTTGCACTTAAATGTTCCTCATTTAAAAAAAAAAATAGAAAAACATATGAATTGTATATCTTCATTTTTTTAATATAGAGAGCTCAAATGTCCAGCTTCTGGTATAAAAAATGCCAACTTAATTAAACTAACTGACTTAAAGAAACTAGTTAAACAAACCAGGTTTTAGCTAACAAAATACATTTCAAAATAGAAAAACAAACACATTTTTAATGACATATGAAAATATCTACAACTAACATACTGTGATTGAGGTGTTAAAATAAGTTTCACTAAAAATGGGTCACATGTAAATGAGAAAGGATGCTCCATTTTGTCTATAAAACAATCATTAATTGAACATTTCTAACTTTACATTGTAAAAACATCATTATTAATATTGTGGCAAATATATCTTCATTGTAAGTAAAATATAAGTATTGTTTCCTCTTAGCGCTTAGAATCTGAATTTACACTATTTATTTTTTCTTCTAAACTACTATTTAGTTGTCAGTAAGGAAACTTTGTGGAAGTTGTATAATTTAACAACCATACACACTGTAAAGCTTTCTGGGCCCTTTGTTAAATTTATCTGCTCTGTATAGCATAATTTGGCATAGTTAAAAAAGCAGTAAGAAATTTAAAACTTTTATTTCGTGCTCACTTTAAGGAAAGTATATTTGATATGACACTATATCCCAAACTTTTCCAGCAAACATTAAGCTGAGGGTACTTAATCCATCTGACACATCAACAAAAAGACAGGGTGAAACATTATATGCCTGAAGGTCAAGGCACAAGTGCTCATTAATTTTTAATATAACAAAGGGCAATAACTCTGGAATGAACTATGCAATTTAAGTTATCTCACCATCATGCACTACCATACATCAATGCTTACATGATGAAATGTTGACGAGTAATAAAGGAAAAGTTATCCGCAGACTAAACTGCTAATGAATAACGCAGACCATACAAAGATACAATTCAGGCATATAAAACAGTTAAAAATATAATTAGTATGCAAAGCCAATTACCCACTACTGAGGCTTGGCAATACAAACAATGTGTAAATTGAAAGTGTTCCTTTTCCGTATCTGGAATATGGCTTTCTAACATCCCATATGCACAAACAAAAACTCTTCTCCTAATCTGGTATTCTCATAACCACATAAATCCACTTCTGGTCCATGTTGCCCAGCTACCTATGTTCAATTCCACCCTGATGCCCCACCTTGCCCGTACCCTCCAACGTAACCTTGGTTACTAGGATATTTTTGGTCCCCCAGGTAGCTTTGGTAATCATATCCCATGGTGCTGTTGAGACCTGACATGCCCTGCTGACTGGCTGATGTGGCACCGGTCCCCCACATGGTCTGAGGTTGACTGGCTGCTCTTATGGAGCTGGTGGATGGGGTGTTAGTTCTCATCCATTCCTGCTGATTCCTGTATGCTGCATGCTGTTCTGACACATTCATCAGGTTATAGCCACCTGTAGAAGAAATTATCAACACATAGCATTTTGCCTCTGTTAGAAAGTAATTGTTTTAAAAAGAAACATGAGATTAAACCATGAGGCTAGTCTATAATAATAATATAAAGACCACAAGAATAACAGTTGTTAAAACAAGGCCTTACTTGGAAGAAATGCTGAAACTCTACAACAAATTCTGAGAACAGTGGATGAATAAATCTGTATAACAATGATGTGAACAGTCAACTAAAAGATAGACCTGGTGCTAAGTGCACATCCTTCAAGATTAAATCTCTAGATAATATGTTCAGTTCCTTACTCCTTATTGAAGACTAAATGTTTTTCAAGCATTATCAGATGGAATCCATAACACAGTTGAAAGATATAAAAACAGTCTTAAAAATGATACAAATTTAAGACATCTATTTACAGTAACAAACAAATAAACATACTGCTGTAGTTTGACATTTGATCAGATGTACTGTACTGCTTTTTGGCATCTGAGGGACCATACGATGTTGACTTCCTTTTCCTGTTTTTCTTCTTCTGTTCAGCTCCCAAACTCTGACCCTGGCCCCTTCCTCCACCCTGCTGCCTGTAACTGTCGAGTCTGTTATAGCTCCTGTCATCCCAGGATCCTTGGTTTCTCTGGCTGGACTCATCCTTGTAGCCCCGATCATAAGCATCCGTCTGACGATGGTCATCGTAACTGCGTCCTTGGTTTCGACTCTCCTGCCTGGGAAAGCTCTGATCACTGGCTCTAGATCTTACAAAGAGAGCAATATTTATATTGTTATGAGAACAAAAAATAAAATCAGGTCTCAATGTTTATGTTAAAACAGCAGACAAAAGATACAAGATCACTTTGTAAAAAGCAGTGGGTTAGTGGAGACTGCATGACTAAGGATAACAGGGTTTTGGTTTGAAGTCATCTAAGTCACCAATATTTTTAGCAAGAAGTACCTGTCTTATGAAACATTAACAAAAATAGACTATTTACGCAAGCAAGGTTTGTCAAAAGAAAATAAAGAATTATGGTTAGACATGTTTTTCTACTAGTGCACATGGCCTTTTTAAAGTTTGTCACTTGTAGAGTGTATGTACTCACCCAGAGCCAATTGTCTGCTCCATCTTCTCCAGTTTCGAACGAAGATACTGCATCAAGGCCAAGGGATCTTCATCAGCAGCCCTGCAATAAAGGGTACAACTTCAAACATAATTTGTAATATTGTCTTGTAAGTATACAGTAAAACCTTGCTATTATGACCACCTTTGTTCTTTTTTAAATTGTCCCCCTTAGCAAAATAGTCATTTTAGTTAAATCTATTAAAAGGTGTAATATTACATTGTATTTATATTGTATTATTATTATCTAGTTTACATATTGTGTTATTGTTTATTTGTTTCAACTTTCCATAATGTTTTTTTAATGTTTATTTGATAGAAAATAGAATTTAGTCATTTTTCATAAGGATATTATTAAGCATAAAAATAAAGTAAATTCTCAGTATTTGTGATTTGTTTCAAATTTGTGAACTTACAGAACATGTTATAAACTGTTTTTCTTAAATGATAGCAAATAAATTCAATAGCACATTTCATTTAGTACTGTAAACAGCATGTGTCAGATCGTAAAATACTGAAAGAACAGGTTAATTGTAATGTTTCCCTTTCATGTAGAATTTCACTGCCTGCTTCTGAAAGTCTTTCCTGTTGCTGAGAAAAGATAAGGTCATTTCACCCATATTCTTTCGTAGAGTTTAATGGTTAACATATACAAGCTTTCATTTGACAACAGTTCTAAAATGTCAAAAAATCACCGCCATAATTGGGTTCTTTATGAAAACCACAAGTGAATCAGCAATGACACTTGTATAACTGGACTACCTGGTGCTGATCTGAGGAAAGGGGATTAAGGAAGGTGTGAATTTGTTAACTGATTTTGAAGTAACTGCCCTGGGTCTTGGGTAGCAGGGTGCCCTGCTTACCGTGGTTGTGGGACATTAAAATAAAGAAAGAACAAAGCAGTTCTGGACAAAAAGTGCCCCCATTGCTTAGTGGGTTGGTCCTTAAGTGAGGTTTTAATGTAAACATTTTCAGAATGCAGGACGTTAAAACATATTAGTTTTTCGGAAGAATACATGTACGCACAATTTTCAGAAAAAAGCTGTAACATTTTGAGAGGATTAAACTTTTGTGTTTGTATTTTTTAGGCATACAAAAAGTATTCTCGGGAGTAAAAAGTATTGTGAACATTGTGATTTAATTTAAAATAGAACAATGGAAAATTTTAAATCAAGACTGAATATTAACATTTAAAAGGACATTCAAAATTAATTTTAAAATTTACTTTGTATAATTTGCATAAAAAAATTAACACTTGAATTGCAGAGACATTTTATACAACCACAGATTAATAAGCTATACACATTTTAACTGTTTTCATATATTATTAACAATATATTTTAATAATTAGATTATAACACATATATATAAGAATTAAATAAAACACACTTTATTTATGGAAAACCTTATTGCATTTGGCTGATCATGTGTCGGTGTGCAATAGAATCCAAAATACAACCAGCAAATTCATTTATAAACACCACTGATTTTTTAATAACCAACATGTGCTTGGAACCATCTGACTTCTCCTGCTTTTCTGGCTTATAACAATATAAACCAGCAGTGTAAATTGATGAATTGAAATTATGTTTTTAAGAAAACAAGTGGGATATGATGCCCTTCATCGCTCTAGTCAAGTTATGCAAGGACTTTCAGCACTGTTGAAGAGATCAGAATCATGTTAACATTCTTGACAGGAGACAACCATGGTAATATTCTTGACAGGAAAGAATCATGGTAATATTCTTGACAGTAAAGAATCATGGTAATATTCTTGACAGGAAAGAATCATGGCAATATTATTAAAAGAAAAGAATCATGGTAATATTCTTGACAGGAAAGAATCATGGTAATATTCTTGACAGGAAAGAATCATGGCAATATTATTAAAAGGAAAGAATCATGGTAAAATTCTTGAAAGGAAAGAATCATGGTAATATTCTTGACAGGAAAGAATCATGGTAACATTCTTGACAGGAAAGAATCATGGTAATATTCTTGACAGGAAAGAATCATGGTTATATTCTTGACAGGAAAGAATCATGGTAATATTCTTAACAGGAAAGAATCATGGCAATATTCTTGAAAGGAAAGAATCATGGTAATATTCTTGACAGGAAAGAATCATGGTAATATTCTTGACAGTAAAGAATCATGGTAATATTCTTGACAGGAAAGAATCATGGCAATATTATTAAAAGGAAAGAATCATGGTAATATTCTTGACAGGAAAGAATCATGGTAATATTCTTGACAGGAAAGAATCATGGCAATATTATCAAAAGGAAAGAATCATGGTAAAATTCTTGAAAGGAAAAAATCATGGTAATATTCTTGACAGGAAAGAATCATGGTAATATTCTTAACAGGAAAGAATCATGGCAATATTCTTGAAAGGAAAGAATCATGGTAATATTCTTGACAGTAAAGAATCATGGTAATATTCTTGACAGGAAAGAATCATGGCAATATTATTAAAAGGAAAGAATCATGGTAATATTCTTGACAGGAAAGAATCATGGTAATATTCTTGACAGGAAAGAATCATGGCAATATTATTAAAAGGAAAGAATCATGGTAAAATTCTTGAAAGGAAAGAATCATGGTAAAATTCTTGACAGGAGACAATCATGGTAAAATTCTTGAAAGGAAAGAATCATGGTAATATTCTTGACAGGAAAGAATCATGGTTATATTCTTGACAGGAAAGAATCATGGTAATATTCTTAACAGGAAAGAATCATGGCAATATTCTTGAAAGGAAAGAATCATGGTAACATTCTTGACAGGAAAGTGCAAAAAATTACTTTTGACAATCGATTTGATCTAACAAAAAAATTAAAAAAAAAAAAAAGCAGTATGAGGAAAATAGCCATGTTTCTTGACAAATCATTTCTTTTAAAATACTCTTGATGGCAACCAAAAGAACAGGTATACCAAATATCAAGCTTTTAGCTTTGATAGTGTAATAAGATTTTTAGTTTCATCATATATTCATACAAGGAAATGCCCACCATCTCCATTGTAGGCAATTTCTTTTTACCAAGGTCCTTTTCAACAATCTTGATAGATGCAACCCAATGATCATGTATATCAAATAAAAAGGCTCTATCACTTATAGTTTCTGGCAAAAAACTTTCAAAGCTAACCTATGGTATGCAGTAATAAAAAATGGTATCTTCAAAGTCATTATAAAAATCTTATTTTAATAGCTTGGATTTCAAAAACTTTTTGGTGTGAAAAAGAAAAAGAAAACAAACTCCAACAAAAGGATTACCATAAACAAATGGCTTCAATCTCTTTTCAGATATAATGAAATTTGAAAAACAAAAGCATTTTTTATACATACGCTACATTAGCCTGGTATCTTCCAGGTGATTGTTTGACTCCATAGCCCCTGCCTGGTGACAAGTCTGACAGGTTCCTTGCACCAAAGCCTTGGCCTGGAGAAACATCTTGCTGGTTCCTGGTTCCAAAGCCCATGCTAGATGACACATTCTGGCGGTTCCTGGCGTAGCTGTTTAGACTGAGAGATGCAGATTTAGGGGAAATGAAGGGATCAGTTCTATTCTGCCTTGGAGAAACTTGGCCTTGATTTCTGGATTGGGTCCATTGATTGGATTTATTCCTTCTCCTAGAAGCATGGTTTCCATTTCCAGCAGACTGGGTTGTGACACTTGGCTTGTCGTGCAGTGCCCTATTTAATGTGCCTTGTGTCAAACTCCTTATACCCCTGCCACTGCCTCTCAATGTTCCTTGTGACCCCCGATTGACTCCTCGGAAGTTGGTTCCTCTACCAAATGTGGTTGCTTGACCAAACCCCCTTCCTCTTGTAGAAGACGGGTTTGCACCAAGGATTCCGTTATTGCTCCCCCTACCTCGCATGGCAAAAGGTTTTCTTTTCGGACTTTTTGTTTGGTCTAAGAAATGGAAAATATAAATCAAAGGCTTAAACAGCCAAAGTGGCATCGCACAATCAAATTGTTTAAACCGATGTTGACACAATCATATAATCACTAATAAAGCAGACTGAAGTGATTAAAATATATCTAACTGAACTCTAAGGCTGTCATTTTTCTGCAATTGATAATGTAGACAGGTTTACAAAGAAAAGACAGACAGGAGAGCAGTTATTATAACAATCATCATAACTGAACATATATGCAAGTCCTAGATAAAATTAAACATTTTATTTTAAAGTTATATGAATTTTTTTTTAATAAATTTATTAATCTTATATCTATGTGTTTTCATGGCTTTATTTATTATAGTAAGTGTATAAATGATTTTATGAATTACAAAAAGAAGTGAGGATTCTTGCTTATGCTTTCACACAAATTCACAGTCCATTAACGTTAATCAACAGGCATTTCCATTTGAATTATCTTAAAACAAAGAACAATTAAAATAAATTGTAAATTTCTATATCAAATATTAACCAAGTTTTAATGCTGTAAACCAGAAAGGGTTCTAATGATGATATTGTTAATTTCGAAATTATCAATTGCATTTTCACAGAGTGGTACAAAACATGCAGGTAAATAATTGCAATTCATTTAACATATGCAATGCGGTCAGTATGTTCACCTAACTTGACTTTATGGCTGCATAATCATTTGTTCAGATAAGCTGTTTTTAACTTCTACTTCTGTTTTCTGGAAATGCATCAATATTATTTCCTCAAGTAATTTGTAATTCACTGAAATATCAACATTATAAATTAATCAACTAGGAGAGACACATTTTACCATTTCCTCTTTTTGCAACTACTAATCACTAATTTTGTAATCACTAACGACATAGACAATGTTCAGTTAATTTAGTGTAAAAAAATCCTCAATATACAACACACAACTATGTACGGATTAAATTAATACTTTACATTTCTAGTCTGCTTTGGAAGCGTCTAAATGGCTATGTCTTTACCCGCAATTTCTGTGTTATCAACCTCAAAGATTTTCCCCATGATATTTTCTAAGCGGACGTGTCCATTATGGCACACTTGCATTTTATTATTTTGCTCGAATCCTGTGTGCTCACCATTTCGTTTTTTACCATTTCCTTATATTACAGAATTCAAAGAGGTACAAAGCCTTAGCTTTAATAACAAAGGTATATTGCTACATGGTGTCTGCTGCAACACCTACCACACCCTAGTATATATTAGGTCTATTCCTTCATCAAAGCCATTCAATTCACAACTGTTACTGCCTTCTTATGCATTGAAATAATGTAAACTTTTAATATAATATAAGAATCATTTGTATATTACCTTTGTTTGCAATAACAAAAAAATCATCATTAGTTCATACTGAAGAAGTTATGAATAGAAAAACACAAATTATTCTTGCAGCTATGATACCAGTTAATCTTATAAACTACTTCTTGATGCTGCATTGTTTGGTGCAGAAAGTTAACATAGTATAATCCCTATATTCCCTCCGTCAAGCATTGCTTGAAGCCATAAAAACTGATAAGGATGCCTTTGATTGCATCTTTAAAACAGTTTCAATTCTTGAGACAAAATAATACTGTAATGGTTGAAAACAAACTAATATCATCAAAAATTGCGTACCTTAACCAGACTGTACCATCTTGGTAACAAATTTGGAACAAATGAATTCTCAATCTGATTAACAATGTAAGGTTACATGATAACAACAAAAAGGGTACTGTAAATAAATTATCATATTATTAGTACAATTGGTATAATTTTGATTATAAAATAAATGATGAATAACAATTTATAATGTTAAACATTTGGTAAAATAATAACAGCAAAAGGTTCAATAAATCATTATATAATACTATTCACTGAATAGAAGTATTTTGATTTTTATCATAAAATATATAATCAACCTGTTTTTTTTTTTACTTACAACAATTTAAATAACAGACAAGAAAGTGGACCAAGCCACGAAAGCAGGTTTTCAACGACTTAACAAATCCAATCCCAAGCTAGGTCTTCATGCAAGCTTGCTACATCCAAAGTTTCAGCAAGATTGGTTTATCCAAACTGAAGTTATAGACCGGAAACCCTCTGTTTGACGCTGCCTGCCCACCTTCCATACCCCAATCTTATAACCAGGATTTTCATTGAAAACCTGGTTAAAAATATCAATACTTTAAATAAACATTGGCAACGAATGTTAAGTGCAAGCATACCTTTAACAAGGGTCGAGACTTGCAGAGTTTGATCCAAGATTTTTACAGTCTTATTGGCCCGGTAAGACTTTAAGCACGTCTCCTTGTCAGGAAACTCCAGGAATACAGATCTTAGAAACAAATAAAGATGTGATTTAAAAGAAAATACAGGTAAAACTAAAATTGAGGATTATTTAGTTAAAATAAAATTCATCAGCATTATGTACCAAAAATACCAATAAATGTATGTTTCATGATTCTAAAGAAGGTGGCAATTCTGTTGTTTTTCTTTTTCTATAATTAAATGGAATTCATAATACAGTGTTAAAATAGGAAACTTATTATATTTAGGTTAAATAACTCCAGATTCAGTGGTTCTGTTTGGTGTTAAAGAACAGTCCTCTTAAGTAGATAATGCAGATGTAAAGTTATAACTTCAAAACAGTGTCCATCCACCCATCCCTTGATTAAAAAACATTCATGAATGGGATATTTAATTGGCTAGTAACCAAATTAGATCTTCATTTTGGTAACAGATATTTGTAAACCAAATATAAATGAAACGTGTTGAGTTCTTAAACGAATTGATAGAAATAAATTAACAGATGCAGGCACACAAGTGCAGATGAACATGGGTTACTTATTAAAAGTTACTTGGAAGGGTAATTAAGTAATTTTCATCATCCAGCTGATGTCATGTTGCTGCTAATTGATAAAGACATTGTGTCTTTATAATAAATTTATGTTTAATTGTCCAGAAGAAAGGCTTCCTTAAAGGTAAGCTTTCACTCTAGCCTGGATTCAAACCAAAATAGCATGCTACTTTGAGATTTGAGGCCAGTCCTACTGACAAGATGCCAGAAATGTTTCCTTTGGGACACTGGCAAAGATGATCAAGCTAGCAATTAAGTACAATCAGACATAAATGCCTACTAAGTGTTATTTTCAGTTATATGACTGATAGTTTATTATAAGATTAAGTGATGGAAGAAACCTCAGCATTCACTTGTCACAAGATAAAAATGCAAAGCTTCTGGTAGAAAGCTTGAACATCAAATGTGTTATATAATACATATGACTGCAGTAACTGTTAAGATTTTCCATGTGGATTTTTTTTTTACAACTTGTATAATAAAAAATATCTTACCTTTGCATCTTGTATATTAAAAAGGAAGTTGTGTTATAAGTATGCTCACTATGCTATGTTGGTCATGTCTATGTGACTTAGACAATGATTGGACATTCTGCAATCAAACATAATGTCAGTCTTAAGTTAAGGTCTTCTTATTGCCCAATCACATGTATTTGGTGGGACACACAAATACTGATAGAAGGCTTACCAAGCAACAGCACATTGTGCTGTACATTGGTAGAACCTTTCTTGGGCCACTTACTTAGGAACTGGTTTGTCGTCTTTTCCAGGTTTTGTGTTGATAATCACTGAGCTTGCGTCTGGGAACAGTGCTTTTACCATTGCGACATCAACACCTTCAGGTGGGTTGGCAATAAGCAATCGTTTTTGCTGTAACTCAACTGGAACATCATGAATATAACAGTCAGCTTTGAGCTCAGCTAACCATGGACATTTCTGGATTGCCCATGGATAAGCCGCACAAGCAACATAATGAAAAAGTCAGCACTGAGCTGTGCTAACGATAGTTTCTGGACTGGCCATGGTTAAGGCCCACAAGCACACAATATCATGAAAAAAGTCAGCAGCTAGCTCTGTTGATCATAGCTCAGGATTTGCCAGGGTATAGGCTAATGAATTATTATCATAAATACTCAGCACTATGCTCAGTGAACCATGGTCATCTAACTTTCTAGACCTGCCTTCTATAGGCTAGCAAGAGAAAGTCAGCTTTGATCTAAGCTTACCAATGATATGTCATGACATGGCTTTGTCAGCTCAGCAACGCAGTTAAATGAAATTTTTAACACTGACCTAGGGTCAGTCAGAAAAATTAACTGAGCACAAGTCAAATACTTTTTATCTTTGCAATGAGCATGACCGACTAGCATGTAACTCTTCACGATTTTGGCCCAGGTCTTCAACTGCCAAGATCTCAGATGCTTGAGTGCCAATTCCTAGGCAACTGAAGTTGAACCTTTTCTTCTATCTGTTCTTGACAGGCTCTAGTCTCTGTAAGGAGTCATATCAACTGCCTTCTTGGTAATAGTTCTTGAAGTTTTGAGACGAGATCATAGTATGGTGTGTGTCTGGCCAATATGAAAGATGCAAATGCACTTGTCATCTGTATGATTCTGTTACTCCAGCCAGTGCTTGGCAACATCGGCCTTGTGTACTGTTGTGCAATACCAGTGGAAATGGTATTAAGGTAGCCTTGAAACATGTCCTGCTCAGTATAATTGGGACTTCAGCAGCACAACTTCAATACTGGCCATGCTACATTTGTGATGAAGACCAGGAAGTCACTCTAGTGGATATCAAGGATGGTGGGAAAGAATTGCATGCTGGAATTGCTCAAGGAGTCTATAGTGGCTTCAATAAATGACCCAGGACTCCATGATCAGAGTTGTACAGCAAGGTTGATAATCACCTTTCCAAGATTGCTCTGTATTATAAACTCTTCACTTGCAACCTTGACACAAACACTCCCAAGCTACACTTTTTTTCATGTCTGCCAAGATCTATTGCAAATACTTGCAACAGACTGCAACATATGGCATAATACCACCCACCAAGCTGTCTCTCTAACAATGTTAACACAAAAAAAGAGAGAAAAAACAAATACCATTAATTATAACTGCAATCACATGCTGGAAAACTTCCTGACGCTTGTGTACTGGCCTAATTTGTTGTATATAACGATTCTCATATCTTAGTGCTGGCTTACAGGAAGTTCTTCGTGCATCGTCTGCAGTGCCTTTTGGTGTCAAACAATAATGACATATAAGAGGCCATTTTCCATGCTATCATACACATGATGCTTGGCTATGGCAGTGCCAAATGTCAACAAGTCCTGAATGGCCTCCTGCAGTTTTTAGTGTTTCATTTGACACTTTAAGTCTTGTGCTCAGTTACTTCTGAATGACCCTTACAACCAAAGCCAAGTACCCCAATGCCATTGTTAATAAACAAGTCAGCACTGATCAAAGGCAACCATTGACATCTACAGGAATGCCAGGGCTTAGCTTGGAACAGTTGTTCACAATGTTTCTGTTAGCATAACTGCAAAAAAAGAGTCTAATTTTTTCAACTTGGCATTTCAAGCTTACACCTGATTGACAGGCAAAATAGTAGCCATGAACAAGAAATTCTTCTTCTATGGCATAAAACTATATGACAAGTAACATTAATGTTACATAGACAGATTTTAAAGAGCTGCAAGTCTGAAAAAGGCTATAGTACAGTCTCCTTAATTTCAACAAATGTTCATATAATTGTCAAGACATGTTTTGTGATTTTCAACACAGAATAAGTATCTGTAGTTTTTCAGAGGGTGCTTATTCAAGAAACCTTTTGTCAACAAACAAATGGATGCAGTACCCAATAATTTTCCATAAATATAATCAATTACCTCTATGCTGACTGCTATAATATTAAAGCATATTGTTAGATGGACTGATTTTCAGAATGTTTTTTTGAAAGAGCTTGGTGATTTTGAATCACAATAATGTAAAAACTAGTGACATATCAGAAGTCACGGAAAACTAGCAAATTCCTGAACTCAATGCCATGTCTTGCCAATCCGTTACATGTATAATTCCATGCTATATAAATACACCTGTGCCATCTGGGTTACTTAGTTCATACAACTGTTGCAGCCATCACTTATGTGATCACATGTAGTCACCAGTTGTATTAAGGTTACAATCCCTCAGTCTCTTATAAGTATTGGTCAACAGCCAACAGCCAATGAAAGCTTCTGGGAGCTTAAAAGAACAGTTACTTGTAACTGGGAGTCTAAGTCCAGATTCTCCATGATATCTGGCTGGATGTTGATCTATTTAATGGTTAATAAAAGTTCAGACTGAACTAAGTTGTGATTGTGCATTGCGTCACAGAAACAAGGCAATAAACTTACTAACTGAAAGGGTATTCAGCTCATGAATACAGTCTTTAAAGATGTGTGTGCAATAGTTAGATCCACATGGACCTATTATGGGTTCATCATACATAAGGTTTAATCTAAAACCCACCTAAATTCCCCTAATAGCTCATGAATTGTTGCATGTGCAACTTACAACACATGAAGGCAGACAATTTACATTTTACTGTTTAAGTGTGGAAACACTTATATTATGCTGGTCGTCTTATGCAGAGTAAAAAACACATTTTCGTTTTTTGTCAAAACATTACTTAATTACACAGATCCTGTTTTATTAGAACCATCTTCAAGGTAGGTATACGACAGTTTACCTACAGCAAATGCATGTAACAATATTTTTCCTGCGGTTTCTGGGAATTTCTGCATAATTTCTGCATGAACTTAAGTTTGTGTTAAGATGATTTTGAACAAAACCTGTATTCGAGACAGTCCACAATGCGAAAAAATAACAAAATGTTTCTTCTTTCTTACTCTATAAATAAACAGGAAAGTGATTTCTGCTAAAAATAGATACAGATGTCGGCACACACTACCCGGTTGAAAATATAACACAATGTCAAAAGTTGTCACATGGTCATGGTTAAAAATAGCTATCTCTGCAGCAAGGCTCAGATAGGATATACCTGTTTGTAATGATGATTGGGGCATAATGCTTCTTATTTCAAACAGATCTAGGGCATCAGTAAACAGCATCTAACAGGATCTTTTAAGGTAAGAATGAATTATTTGGTTATTTGAGAAAAAAAGTTGGTTCCAACTGTCAGATACCATTTTTCAATGAACAGAAACCATTTATTCAGAACAGTTTAGAAGGGCTGTTTCCCATGATTCATCAGATATAGACGTCTTTTAAGAAGGAATAGTTATAGTGAAGTTTCACTGGAATGAAATATTTAGGACACCTATGATCAAAGGGTTAGTCACTTCTCAGTTAAAGTTGTGAGATTCAGATCCCCCATTGGTTGGGAAATTTAGGATTTAGAATACTTTCATGCCTGCTTTCATCCGTTATTAGTAAATACTCGCAGTCAGATGTATGCAAGGTATCCCAATCTGTCACCTATCAGAGCTGGCAGTCTTCAAACTTAGGCTCATGTTGGAATTCAAACCTTGAAGAGTGAGAGACTGTTGGTTAGTGTATCTTTGGTTTACATGACAATTTTGTGAAAGTGGACAAATTAATAACTTACATCTCTTCTTTTTCTTTGCTAGAAGGTACTGATCTACTCCTTTAAGATATTCTTTGCAGTCTGAAAATAGAAATATTTTAAGCATTGCAATGCAAAATGCCATAAAACAAAATTGAAACATATTTATAAATCATGTGAATCTTAACACTATCTTTTAAGCACAAACAATAAAAGCATGAACAATTACTGACATTTTATATAAATATTCTTAGACTGTTTACAGTAAAAACTTCTAAATCCAGCTTCCATTTGGACTAAGCGGTTCAAAATAGAGATGCCATAATGCTTGTCTTAATAGTTTTTACCAAAAGTGGGGAAAAGTGCCTTAACAGCAGTGTGATTTTTATAAGTGAATGGTCTTTTCAGTAACCTAGTTGCACTAACAATACCCTTGTTTGTATGCTTATAATAAAGAAACCAGAACTGATGTTTAATGGATAACAAATAATCCCCCCCCCACCACTCCTCCTCTTTAGAAATCATTAAATGGGGCAATAACTCTTCATGTTTTCTTCTGACCACAAGGAAGACTGGGATCAAATCCAACTTTAACAAAATAAAATTCTTCTAAATATGAAATTTTTTTTTTCCTTAGATTAAATGGTTGATGAGATTTCTTCTCATATTTAAGAAAACATTTGACGATTAAAGTTCATGTCTAAATTTATGCCAGAAAATATATAACGCATGACTTTGGTGCACAGGTTCCCAATGTATTTAAGGTAATTAAAACAGTGTTTTAAATTTGACACAAAACTGTAAGAGCAGAAGCCCAAACAAAATTTATCATAGACTGACAAGGACACCGACAATCTGATTTTAGTTTCCTCCATGAAAAAATGTGTTGTTTGTGGTTTTATCAGGTACCAGGTATTTCTTAATGTTACTGTTTCCCCATTATAAAAGAGGCCTTCATATAGTTTAGTGGTATAATAGAGAACTCAGCATGTATTACTATACCTTTGAGGGCATTTTGGAACACCTCTGGAAACTTGACTGACATGTCACGACCATCAATACGTAAAGATCCCAGTCGATCGGCAATCTGTACCAACACCTTAGGTGACCTTAACTTGAATGGGATGCGCACAAATCTGAAAAGAAGGAAAGTCAATTGGTTTTAGTTGGAGAGCATACTGTACAAATATATATTGTTGAACTTATTAACATATAAATTATGCCATACATTTATTTGAATCTTTTTGATGTAGACAAGTACATGTATGTAGTTATATAAAACAATATCTAAACATCTCTGACATATATATATAACTATTATAAAAAAATAATGAAGTAATTGAAATAATCTGACGACCCCACACAATGAGGTCACATGTATAATTCATCTATCATCATTTCTACCTGGCCTGGTTTCTGTTTATTCCACTACATTCATGACTACCTTTTATAATCTGTTGATGTTTGACGGGACAAACCCTCAAAATTCACATGCACCTTGAACTTTACAGGTACAAGTAGTCAATAATAGACTTAAAATATGTCTCTAATAGACTTGTGTACTCAGCAAGCGGTTCCGCTATAGACATACCTAAACAATTTAAGGTATGTCTTGATGTCTTGTTGGTTTCGGAGGGTCCATTGTAGAAATCTGAATCTTGCTTTGAAGTGTTTAAAAACTGTTAGTCCTATATGCAAAGTAAATATTTTTAAGAATATTTAATGTTTATTGACTTGCTTTAGATAAAATGTATATTGTGTATAAGCAAAGGGGACATAAATATGCCATTTAGGACAGTAAAAAATATATATATGTCAGTACAAATGGTTTAATTACCCGCATTTTTCTTTTTTTGTAGTCCCGTTGTCTTTTTTCTCTTTCAGTTCAAAGTTGATATTGAACTCATCACTCAAATGAAGAACATCATGCAGTGCCTTGGACATCAAATCCAGTTGTCGCAGTGGACCAATATTCACTGTCAGCTGCTTTACTGAAAAACACATTTTTTTTGTTGTTAATTTGAATAAAATTATAGCCATTCAGCAACTAAGCAAGATTAAAATAGCTTACAATGTAACTTGACTTAAAAACTTATATTCATCTTTTTTGATTCACCTACAAGGATTAGGAACAGTTTTCAAGCCCAAAGTTTAAAAACAAACAAACAAGAGGGCCATGATGGACCTATATCTCTCACCAGAGGCTTTTAGACATATCAAAATTCTTTGAACAATCTTCATACAATGCCACCAATGGAATACATTAACCAAACATCAAAGCTCTAGCTCTTGTGGTTTTTGACAAGATGATTTTCAAAGTTTTTCTATATAGCCATATATGGAAAATGGCCAAAGCCCCAGTGGCCGTGTTCTTTGACCATCTTGATACATGGCCACCCAGAGAACATGTATACAAAATATGAAGGGTCAATCTCTTGCAGTTTATAAGTTTTCCTATAAAGAGATATATGGAAAATGGCCATGCCCCTGGATGCCATATTTTATGAAGGATCATAATTCTTCGAACAATCTTGATACAGGGCATCCACAGAATATGAATACCAAATATCAAGGCTCTAGCTCTTGCAGTATCTGACAAAAAGGTTTTTTAAGTTTTCCTACATAGCCATGAATGGAAAATGGCCATGCCCCTGGCAGCCATGTCTTTTGACGGCTCAGAATTCTTTGAACAATCTTCATATTGGGCCACCATGTGTACTAAATATCAAGGCTCTAGCTCTTGTAGTTTCTGACAAGAGGATCTTCTACTTTTCCTATATAGCCCTTTATGGAAAATGGCCATGCCCCTGACAGCCATGTTTTTTGATGGATCAGAATTCTTTGAACAATCTTCATACAAGGCCACCCAAAGAACATGTATACCAATATCAAGGCTCGAGTTCTTGCAGTTTCTGACAAGAAGATTTTCTAACCTTTCCTATATAACCATATGGAAAATGGCCAAGGCCCTGGTGGCCATGTTTTTTTGGCAGATCAAAATTATTTGCACAACTTTTTATTCCCCCCCCCCCACCTGCCTACTTAAGTTTCTAAGAGAGTTTGACTGAATTTGGCCCAAATGTTTCAGAGGAGATGCCGTTTGAAAATGGTGATGGACACGTAATGACGGGCAATCACAATAGCTCACCCTCAGGTAAGCTAAGAAAGTGTAAGGTCATTATTCATCTTTTTCAGATGTAATTAAATGATTAAGACAATGGGTTAGTTGTTTTATTAATACAGCTATACAATGTTCCCCACAACTCATAGCAGTTAAGATCTGAGAAGTTAATTCAGTAAAAGATCAGTACCCACTTTTTCAATAATGGTGTCAGAGAGAAGATGTCAGGAAAAGCTGCAATACTGACCACATGTTACAGTACTTACATTTTGTAAAGGAAATTGGCAGGGGTGGTGCTTCTTCCACTCCAGTTCCTGTTAAAGAACTAGGATTTCCTTTCTTGACCCCAGCTGTGTTGTCTTTGACTGCATTGTCTTCTTGTTTCTTTGCCTCTTGTTTCTGTTCCTTGGGTTTAGCATCATCTTCACATGTTTCCATTTCTGCTTCATCTTTTTCATCTTTATTCCCCTCTTCCATGGGCAATTCTGTCTGATCATCTTTGGAAACCTCTTTTCCAGAGTCATTTCCTGCTTTACCAGTGTCAGCTTGTGCAGTATCCTCTTTCTGGCGAGGTTCATCTGTAAAGAAAGATTGTAATCTTGCTCCAGTCTGCAATGACACTTACATACTCTAAATAGACATTACAATATAATCTGTAAACTATCATATTAATACATTGTTATGAACATTTTAAAACATGTACTATTTGTTGTGTTGCTGGCATGTAAGATGAACTTCTGTGTGGAAAAATAATGTTACAATAAATTTCCTATAAAACCAACATTATTAAAAAACATATTTGTTGTTTGAAAGCAAAAAACTCAAAAACAATGTTTCAAAAATAACATGATATTGTACGATAATATTAAACAAGAGCATCAGTACCATAGCCATAAAACATCTAAGCCTTACATCTATGTACGTATTTTTTTAATAATATATTTCAAGATTGTTGCAAACTGACCTTTGTCTTTAACCACTGCAATTTCCACAGGTGAAATCACAGATGAGGTGATCCTGTCTGCATTATCACTGTGAGGCTTCTGATTTGTGACAGCAGTGACTGGTATTGTCACATCTTCCATCACTGCAACAGCCACCATGTTCTTATCACCAGCCTCAACCTTCAAGTCAGGCTTTGCAGCACAATCTTCTTTGTTGAGCTCAGCCATTTCTTTCTTTACTTCAATTGTAACCAGGCCTGTTTCTTTTTCAACCCCATCTTCAGTTTTGTTAGCAGTGGGTGTTTTCTCCTCTACCCTTGTTTCATCAGCTGCTGCTTTACAGTCTGTATCAAGAACTATTTCTATAGCTTCTGCAGTATTGTAGGTGGCAGCATTTTTCTTGATTGTTTCATCAGACTTTTCTTCCTCATCTGTGATTTCTGCAGTGTTGGTGTCTAAATCATCCTCATCAATAGTAATTGGGTTTGTCGAGGACTCATCCAGGTCAATGATGCCTTCTATAAAATAATACATATAACTAGATGAACAACACCTGGACTAACTGTGTCGTTATTTAGTGTTTAAGAAATCTTACTCTTGCAATCTTGATCAATCCATTATGTTGTACAGTTGTGTTGCTTACTATTTTAATTAAAGCCACATGGAGAAATGGAGAAATCACTGGGTTTACTTTGGCAAACACATGTTTTGTGTAGCCTTTCTTCTTTATTGCAACAAATGGCCCTAATATGTATTCTAATGCACTTCGACTTTCGATGAATACTATTGGGCAGTCCGATAACTAAGTTGTCTGCCCTTGAGTACTCTCCGAATGCGCATGCGCATTAAAACTTCCGGGGTATAAGTAGAAATTTTATCAGCGTGTATAAAACACACATCGAGTGACAGGGAAAGTTAATTAAAGAAAGAAACAAAACCAAAATGGAAATCGCCGAAATATTGCTGAATATGTAAAAGTGTTTATAGCGAGAAGGTGGTTGAAAATAGAACTGTTTCATTGCATCGATTTCCTCAAAACAAGGGAGTGCGACGCATTTCGATGGTATTATAACACTTCGCCCTCCCTTAACTGGTAACAGTTCGCCCTTGATTGGTAACAGTTTGCCCTAGATAGGTAACAGTTTGCCCTTGCTTTATAACATGTCGCCTTCAGATATAAGTGTATACATCAAGAAAAAAAAGTAAATTGGTTAATTTATTTATAACCATTCACATTGTATTTGTTTTCTTCTTAATATACATTATTAGCTCTTCTGATATAAGTGTATGCGCCACCCTTCGCCCTTAAAAATCTTTAAGAAATAAAAAGAATGGAAACTTATTAATTTTTTTATTATTTTGACACCATTCACATTAAATTTATGCTTCTTTTGTCTCCTTATTCTTTATTATTATCAACATTGTATTATTAGCATAGTAAATTATTATATTTTTATTTTTCATATTTTAAAATTGTTTTAACCAAAGAAAAAAATCTGATCCTCCCAGTACAATATACAAACTGTCACTGTTCCTTGATTTAAATGCAATGTTGCGACCTAAAATATTATAATTATAATGTGTACGTGGTTTATTTATTTCATATTTTATATTTAAATAGACTTCCGCTGTTGCAAGGATTTTAATGTTACTTAGTTGCATACATATTTTGTTGCAAATACTTTAAAAAGGTTGTCATACTCAAGATGACTTGAGTATGCAGTTATCTTATAATTGCACATAAAAGCGTGAACGTTAATTGGTGTTTGCCTACAGACATTATTGTGATGATACCATTCGCACTAATCTTGATTGATAATTAGTCAGTGTGATCTTGATTAATGTTTACCGACATAGATGTATATAAAAATTAAAATTAATAAATCGGTCAGTGTGTGATTGTTAATTGATTTTTGCCTAGTCATTATTGTGATGATAGCGTCAGCACTAATCTTGATTGATAATTAGTTACCATGATCTTTACTGATGCTTGCCGTCATAGACGTATATAAGTGCTTGCAATTAATAGACTAATCAGTGATTTAATCTCACAACGTATGCTAGCTTTATCACATTACAGTATGAAGAAGTCGACTAAGACGGCAACCAACTAATTGTATTTGTATGAATATCTTATAAAATATTATATATATTATACACTATATAACAAATTAAATCAAGTATAAACTTTACTTGACATCATTTTCCCCCTTCATTTAACGCGTGGAAATGGTACACTTATATCCGAAGTACTCATAACCCATATGAAGCCGATGGAAACAAATACAAATTGATGTGAATGGTGTCAAAATAATTATAAATAAGTTAACAAGTATACATTTTTGCTTGACGTATACACTTATATACGACGGCGACATGTTACTGATCAAGGGCGAACTGTTACCGATCAAGGGCGACCAGTTACCAGGGAGGGTGAAGTGTTACTTATTCTTCTCGAATTGGTCTCTCCTTTTCAATTCATAATTGCCAGTAGTATCTAGCTTGTAAACGCCGATAATTTGCTCGATTAGCTGATATTCCCTTCAGGATCCAGTCAAACGATGATTTGCCAAGTCCTTCTTTAAATCTGTTAGCTTGAAATGGTCTAATTCTTAGTTGTTTACACAAGCTTTGTTAATTTCTTTGTCAGTGTCCGCCATCTTTTTTTTTTTACTTAGTCCCCAGAGGCTCGTCGGCGAGTAGCCTCCCTTTGAATTCAAGGGAAGTAACCGAGTTATCGGACTGCCCAATACTGGCAGACGTTAATAATGACTTATATAAGGAATATGAAGATATTTTTGAGATCAGTGGGAGATATGGGAGCAACAAGTTTCAATCTACTTTTAACAGTGATGCATTACAAAATGCTAAAGCTGAAAACAGGAGGGAAAACTCAGCTACAATATACACACTTCAGTTTTAAAAAATATTAAAAGTATTTGATATTAGGATGTATAAAGAACCCTGGAAAATGTGATTGATCTTTTACTATAAAAACTGCAAAAAAGAAAAGAAAAAAAAAGGATGCAGTCTATGGTATCAAAGCAGTATGCTGAATTTTTCTATTCCTCAGCATATAGGCAGCACATAATTATATACGCCAGTAAAGGGGTTAACAGCAAAACTTTCAGAGAGTATTGACAATGAAGTAAATAGGTCCAATAAATATGATTAAGTGGTCATCCTAAATAACTGAACTTGCAGAAATCATAATAAGAACATAAACTTTACTCTGGAGTTAAAAAAAGAACAGAAATATGTGCACATTTTGACAATTGCTCAACAAAGCATTTTAATGGCAGTCATCAGTAAAATCAGAGTATTTGTTGAGACGAACAGAATCCTAAAATAATACTTGTACAACCTTTTTAAACAGAAAGGTTTAATTGTCTCCTTTCCAGCATAAATATTGTGCTTTTTTCAGCCACAAAATCACTTAGGACAAACAACTTAAATACTTTACATTTTTCATAATCATAGTATGAGAATGATTACTGGTTAATGATACCTTTTGCATAGAGAGCTTGTTATATGCAAGATGTGCATTGACAAAGGTTACAAATTAACAAACTAACAATAAGTGCAATGCTTGTTGCTCTGAGAAAAAACAAGGTTGGCAAAATTTTGGGATGACACAACCTTGAAGTCCAGAACAACTGTATTCATCTTGTCCAATTGAGTTAAAACGACAGTTAATTTGAATGGTCCTTTTTCTGGGTGACTATTTCAGTTTTTTAATCATAATCTAAGTGCTCATTGTTTAGTGGTTGTTTTTTTTTGTTGCCAAATACAATAAAGTTTAACTTGAAAAGAGTATAAACAGGTTAAAATTAAAATATATGAGTAGAAACAAAAAAAAAAACCCTATCATTTTGACAAAATTTTGTTTTTGTTTTTAAAATTAGTTCTCAATGGACATCTTTGGTATAATATTTGACTATAAACAGGGGTTTTTCATCACTGTCTGCGCCTCCGGTGAACAGAGGCATTCCCAAAGCAAACGGCCCCGTTCCCAATGAAATTCAACTAACATTTTTCCCAACTGAAAACATCCTCATACCAGAATAACTGCAGAAATCATATTGAATATCCGAAAACGTACGGTAACAATTGTTTTTAGAAAAGTGCCCGGATGTAAGCATACTACAGCGATAAATTACGAACACTTCTGCATATCTTAGTGTAATGTATTTTCGCGACAATGTCTTCGCACAACAGTAAGTATTACAGCAAGAAAATTCGCCAGCATTTTGATGTTTACATGCACAGAAGGACTTGACTTTACTGATGAAACATTGGAGAACTCTGTGAAGCTTTCAAAACTAGAAAGCAGAGAAAAATAATGTTGTAATGTAACTTGTAACTGTTAAAGTACTGTAGAACGAACAGGTCATCTGATGTTCTGTTTGTTTCTAGTTATTGAAATTGTTAATTCTGCTAAAAGATTTGGTTCCATTATTGGTAATGTTAGATAATACTCAACATGTATCATTAAACTACTACCATGTCACTGTGTTTTTCAAAAATTTCAATTTCATAGGATGGATAATTTAAATGAAAAAAATACTTTCCTTTAAAGGTTTGCTAATTATAAATGTTAACTAGTAAAGAATATTGGTATAGTAAAATGTACTCATTTAACAAAATAAGTGCACACAAAATATTCCCAAAATGGACCATTTTATCGATACAAAAATTCCCAAAATGGGCATTTTGGTCGATAAAAATTCCCAAAATGACCAGACTCCTTTTCCCCAAATAGGCAGAAAAAACCCTGATAAATAGTGCAATATTTTTTCTAATCTGACAGAGCAGCTCTACAATGACTTTTTGTTTGTTGGGTTTATCTTTTCACTATTAACATTTAAGTTTGAAGGAGACGTCCTTTTGAAATGGATATAGTGCTGCCATCACTATGAATTGCAATGAGAACAACCAGTCACATCCTTACACTAGGCTAACCATAAAACAACCCTTATAGTGGCTTGAATATTAGCCAGACAGCTACAACACTACCATTTTTAATGACTTTGATATGTCACAGACCAGGATGAAACCCAGGCCTGCCATACCTGGAATCAATGCTCTACCGATTGTGTTACCAGGTCTATTTTTCACACATGATGCTGTTGATTAACTTTGTAAACAAGCCCATACTGTTTCAATAATGAGTAGTGTCCATGGTTAAATTGTAATACATTGGATTCTAGACTAGACCAGATAATCCCAATTCACTATTCATATGATATAGGAAAAATGTTATAGTAAATAATAACACATGAAAAAGAAAAGATTTGTGCACCTGATTCACTTTCTACTTCCATGCTGGATCTAGTTGTTGCCGCACCACCTCGCTTTGCACCTCGTCTTCTTCCACGGGCTGGCATCTTTGGATTGTTTTATCGACAAAAATAAGTTCTGTTTTGGTAAAAAATAATCAGATCTCAATAATAATAAAGAATCAGTATCACATGCTCAATCGAATGGAGTAAGCATTGAAGTTTTTTTAAAGGCCAGCAAAATTTGCAATCTTTGTCAGGAAAACAAAGAATATTTTTTGTACAGTGTGTGACATTTAAGATTTTTTATGTATGTTTATCATATCAAATAATCCTGTCTGCAATATTGAATTGAGTATTCTAAAATGTTTTGTGCATAACATGATTCCATAACTATGCTACTGTTCACTGTAAAGTTTAAAACTAATTATCCGAAACTTAGATGTTATCCGATTAAGCTTACATTATCCTGAATTATTAGCACCGTAAAAATGTTCTTTAATTTCCTTTTATGTTTGTTTTGATAGCACTATATATTAAGCAAAATATTTTTTAAACGAAACAACTTTTAAACCATGATCTTACTAACCCACAAAATAACGTATCGATGTCCTAGAAGTTGCTTTTTTTTCTTTCTTGCGGGCTCAGTCGGTAAGGGGGCGCAACTGTGCTTGGCTCGGCACGGAAGCCGAGGAGCTCCGATTGGAGTCAATACCGGACTAGGCTGAATGAAAAGAATCAATTTAATTAATTTAGCCCCGATGTCTTGACTAAATAAATACCATGAGCATGGATAGAAATAAATCAATCCAGGGCAAACGGCCTGCTAAAGGAAAAGGTATAATTATTATCGTGTGTAGCTCATGAGGTAAAATTGTCGAGTGTGTCCGTTTTCGTACTTAACCTGTTCGTAATCAATTCAAGATTTGGCAAATATTAGGTTTCGTGCTTGATGCAACGTTAAACCAAAGAGTGACAATAACATGACACTAATTGCCAAATTATTCTGGGAAAACAATATTTTTTTAGAATACATTGTGCACGAACTAAAATGGGCGCATGGACCTCACTCTATAATTTTAAGAAAATTATCAACTTGTGTAACACAGTTTTCATAAGCAAGGCATCATAATATATATCAAATGTAATTGATAATATAAAGATTATTAGTTTTGTGCTATGTGTACAATGAAGGGACAAAATTGAGTCTCTATTTTTGCCAACATCTTGGAACCTTTGAGAAGGGGAAAATTTTGTGGCATTTTATTTAAAAAGGGGAAAAATGTGCATGTTTAACTTTTTATCTGCCATTATACATCTTGTATGTTTATTACAAGACCATCTCTTGATTCTTGTTCTCCTCCACTAGACTATTATAGTCCAGTTCACTCAAGCCACCATCGTCAAGTTATGCCCATATATCTTTTTTTTCAAGCTACAGAGTAGCAGAATATCATCTTAATTGCAGTATTATTTGATTTTAGTTGTTTTCTTTCCTTTACAGAATTATTTTTCAATGCCAAACTAGTTTTTAATTGTTTAAAAATAAAATGAACCTCTTCATTATAAACTTTACCTTGCTTGGCTATGTAGCCAAGACTAGTAAGCACAAAGTAAAATATAGACTTATCTGCATTCTTGATGCTGAACAGAAAATACAGCTGATTTTCACATTTCTGCAATAAAATATTACATTTTATCGATGGGGAATTTTCATTTTTAGTGGAAAAACTAGGCTTTTTCCTGAGGGGAATGTGCCTTTAACCAGCCCCTTCTATATAAGGTAATAAACCCCTGCTATAGTTAAGGACGGTACCATTTTAGTACTAAATGTTGCTGTCACTTTGCCCAATGTCTGCCATCAATTATGTTTGATCATCCAAAAAAAAGCACACTCTTCACATCAGTGTTTTTCTTGGACATTCATCCATTTGTAGACCGGTATATTTTCAAGTTAGAACTTCAAGTTGCAACATATTTAAAAAAGAATCAGGCAAGTACAGAGCTTTAAACTTGTTATTTCATCAAACTTTGGCTGGATAAACAGCTTCTTTAAAGTGAAACAATGACCTTTTACACCAGTGTTGTCAGTTTTTTACTATATCACACCATGTTTCAACAGAAAAAAACAACAAAAGGGAAATAATGTGGTAAAATTTACCGGTAGTAATAATCAATAAAATACTCGTCACGTGTTTAATCCCATACCTGTATTATTATGTCAAATTAACAATCCATGATTTTTTTATTTGTATTGCATATTCATAAATTTGAATAAAATTTTTCTGACAATGTTGCTTCATATTTTTTCCAAGCGAAATTTGATAATTACTATTTCAATTTTATCATAGTTGTTTTCCACCATTTGCTAAAAGTATTATGATGTTTCCATATGTATTTGATCTTCTCCCTAATCTGGCAATCAGTCCACTTGTTAAAATACAACAAATAGAGTTTAATGTGGTCAAATACCAAATGTGAGCCATAATTTTAAATGATTATTGAAGTCTATTTAACAGTAGTTTCTACTGGCTATCCCCTAAATGAACAAGTGTAAGGTACATTAAGGTATAATTGTCTGAAGATATATTTTCAGAAAAATTAAGTTAAAACTTCACATTTTATCATGTGCGAGTATCTTAGTTACTAAGTAACAACTACTTTGCTCAGCCAGCATGAAACCTACATGCCTTAGGCTAAAAAGCTACTGCTTATTTCTAGCTCTGTTTACTTGTATCTAAGTATGTATTACATACACAACAACAGTGAAAACTGTTTTCTCTTTCTCAAAAGTTTGGACGGGCATTTATGAGCCTAATTTTGCCAAAAGTGGAATCAATAACTTTTTGAGAACTCACCAGATTTCAATCATATTATGTTTATTGTCATATTCTGTTAAAATGAATGTCATGACTGTATTTAGTTAAAATTAGCAGAGACAGTGGTCTTTTCTTTGTCATATTCAGATGTAAACTCTTAGTTTCTGATCAGTAACTCTTTTAAGATGCCAAAAATTTAATTCATGTACTGCATTTAATAATATGATATCAAAATACAGGTCATTTCGGATTATGGTCACTATGCACTAAATATTGGCAGTGTTATGACCCTTTTTAAGTTTTTTTTTATTTTAAACTGAAAATTGGGAAAGGGTATCTATGTCAAAAATTTACTGTGTTTCATAAAATGTCTCATCACAGTTTTGTTATAACTTTTACATTTGACTGGCATATGAATACCTTTGTCTTGTGCCTTTTCAATTTTCATTATATGTTCCTATGCTCATAGGGCCTTGTCAGATTTTCTTATTATTGGAGATACCTTTCTATCTTCCAGCATTTTTGTGTGTCTGAAAATTTCAGTAACTATAAAATATATCATGAGAAAGCATTTTCTTATTCTCAGCATCAGTCCTTCCTCCTGGTGACCTATTTGCCTTGGGCTCCAAACCATCTAGGCCAGGCAGTGACAAAGGAGGACCAAGCCCTTTACAGGTGGCTGATAAGAAACTCTCCTTGTTAGGAGACAGGAAAAGGGAACCCACTAGCTTACTTGGTCCAAGTGTTCCAGCCAAGAAACCAAAGCTTCTTGCTCAAGGTCAGACGTTTACACCACTTGGGCGCCCCTCAGAGTCAGATAGACGCTCATCTCCTGTGCCTCAAATATCTCAGCTGTGGGAGCAGGCTTCAATAGAAGGTATAAAAATGATTCAAGCCAGAACTTCAAAATAAAGTAAAGCAAAGACTGTTCAGCAATATATACCATCACTCTCATCCAAACTGTTTGTTGAGAGTACTCTTTTTTTTCATTGTGTAGCATTCAAAGGATCTTTAGGTAAACCAGACTCCCAGTAGTTTCACGACTTTTTTCCATTAGCTGTGAAACAGGCAGAAAATCGAAACTATGAAAACAAGGATGTTGTAGATTAATGTCCTTGTTTCATCAGCATTGATGGGCCTTAGATGTGAAAATAAATGACACTTCTATGATAATCTAATGCTAAAACTGCTCATCTTTTAAAACAAGCCATATTGTGTGTTATTATGACTGGAAATTGATGCATTCCTGTTTAATGTGCTAAAATTCAAATGTTATTATAAGGTGTATTGTGTACATTTCACTGGATGGCAATGACATGTAGAATTTTCTTATATATGTATATATGTACATGAAGTACATTGTGAATTTTCAGTTGATAGCACAGTACTGCTTGATGAGATTCTAGATGCAGAAGATAGTGGAGACTTTGAGAGACTGGAGGGTCTATTGTGTGGTGCTGTGAAACATTTCCACGCCAACCGATCCAAGCCAGACCAACTGGTGTACCTAACATTACTCCATCTTGCGAAAGCTAAACCAGCTGTGTTTAATTGTGACATAGTCATTGAGGTGGGTCTTTGTTGTTTACAGTTGGCATTCCTGATTAATTTGAACTCACGTTTTGTCACCCTTTTCAGTTGTTGAACATCCCTTATAAATAAGTTTCTTTGGTAAATTACATGTAGTGTCTGTATGCGTATAAAACAATTAGAAATATACCCCCCCAGCAAAATGCAGTCCTCACATAGTAATTTGAAACCTTTTTTTTTTTATTTCATTTACAATAGTGTTATTTTTCACTGAATGATTCTTAAGTTGTGGATTTAACCTTATTGTTTAAAGTCATTAAAGATGCATTCATAAATACAACAGTTGATGTTGTCTAGCCTATAGATGATACATATAGTCATTTACATCATACTTAAGAAAGTTTTGTTTGTACATTGTAGTTACAATGTTAACATGTTGTCTTGTGAAATATGACCACAGCCACCTAATTTAACAATGTTTAGCACACATGCTTTTAGTTTTCTGATACTGACAGTACTATTTTTTTATAATAATGATGTTTATTATTTTACAGGCATTCTGCAGTCTTTTGAAGCGTGACATGTCCTTGAATTTTAAGTCCAAAGGCAACTGTCTGGTGTCCGTATTGGCCTGTAATTTAATGATGAAAGCATACAACGACGAGGATAACTGGCCTGATGATTTTGTCAAGGTAAACCCCTATACTTTACCTGATACTGCCATTTCAGTTTCCATGTACATATAAAAGATATAGCTTTCATATAAATGTGTCATTGCATTTTTTTTATAAACTTATAAAAATCTTTTGTTTTAACAGTTGTATTACAGCCATTTTGTGCAAGCAACTTTCTTCGCCAATTTTTTCATTCTTAAAAACCATACTGTTGAAAGAGCCTGATAAGACATATTTTTCAAGCACTTTAATTTTCCAGGTATACATAGATGATGCTCTAGGTGAAAGAGTGTGGGTAGACAGAACAGACTGCAGGGGCTTTGTGGACAACATTGTAACTGCATTTAATACTAACATCCCAAAACAATGCACCGTACCTGGGGAAGCCAAAGTAGCCCAAGGATCAGGTACCTTTACACATGATGCCATGTTTCAGTAGACATGAAGTATTTGATGGTTGTTTGGCAAAGTTAACATAGTGACTTAAGTTGACAAACCATCAATGTGCTTGACATTGCCAGAATTGCAGTCTGCCTGTTGACTTGTCTTTGTTTGCCATGATGGATTATGATCTTCATTTCAAAATCCATTTATATCTTTACCTAATTTACTCTCGGTCCTGTTCACTTAAAATGGTGAATAAATGGCACTTGCTAATTGTTGCGAACTTGATCAACATATTATTCAAGGAATTGAGAGTTTGAATGCTAGAGTATTGATCACTTGTAGAGGTGTTTAAATATGCTGACACCCACCAGCTTTCATAAAATTGTGACTTACCTAAGTGGGAAATAATTCAAACGCTTGTGATTGTCAACCAATCAAGCATGGATATCTGATGCATCAAAACATTGTCACATTTATTACAAATAATAAGTAAGAAGTATGAAGGGACTGGCTGGTTTTACTGTAGTAGCCTGTACTTTAGTTAAACTGTGATCAGAAGCATCGCAATTAAACTGTACGAAGAAATCTTCTTAAGCTGTGGGCTTTTTTTTAATAATGAAGCATTGTATGTGGAAATGCCAAGCCAATTAGGCATGCAGTCAGGTTACTTATATTTAAAGCTTCCCTTTTTTTTAAAAAAAACAATAAGGAGATTCAGTTTATTTCCATTTTGTATTTTTAGTTGTAATTCTTTTTTAAATGAGTCCAGTTTATATAGTGATGTTACGTTTGTAGTAAAAATTATCGTTAATGTTAATAAAATTGATTTACGAAAAGTATTCATGGAGCCAGTTATAATATGTATCTTTTATATATATTATTGTATACTGGTCGGTGCATATTGGGCAGTCCGATAACTAAGTTGTCTTCCCTTGAGTACTCTCCGAATGCGCATGCGCATTAAAACTTCCGGGGTATAAGTAGAAATTTTATCAGCGTGTATAACACACACATCAAGTGATATGGAAAGTTGATTAAAGAAAGAAACAAAACCAAAATGGAAATCGCCGAAATATTGCTGAATATGTAAAGGTGTTGTTTCATTGCATCGATTTCCTCAAAACAAGTGGCTGCGACGCATTTTGATGGTATTATAACACTTCGCCCTCCCTTAACTGGTAATAGTTTGCCCGAGATAGGTATCAGTTCGCCCTTGCTACATGTCGCCTTCGGATATAAGTGTATACATCGAGAAAAAAAGTAAATTGGTTAATTTATTTATAACCATTCACATTGTATTTGTTTTCTTCGTCTTAATATACATTATGAGCTCTTCTGATATAAGTGTATACGCCACCCTTCGCCCTTAAAAATCTTTAAGAAATTAAGTAAAAAGAATGTAAACTTATTAATTTTTTATTATTTTGACACCATTCACATTAAATTTATGCTTCTTTTGTCTCCTTCTTTATTATTATAAACATCGTATTATTAGCATCGTAAATTATTATATTTTTATTTTTCATATTTTAAAATTGTTTTAACCAAAGAAAAAAAATCTTATCCTCCCAGTACAATATACGAACTGTCACTGTTCCATGATTTAAATGCAATGTTGCGACCTAAAAAATAATAATTATACTGTGTACGTGGTTTATTTATTTCAAATTGTATATTTAAATAAAATTCCGCTGTTGCAAGGATTTTAATGTTACTTAGTTGCATACATATTTTGTTGCAAATACTTTAATAAGGTTGTCATACTCAAGATGACTTGAGTATGCAGTTATCTTATAATTGCACATAAAAGCGTGAACGTTAATTGGTGTTTGCCTACAGACATTATTGTGATGTTACCATTCGCACTAATCTTGATTGATAATTAGTCAGTGTGATCTTGATTAATGTTTACCGACATAGGCGTATATAAAATTTAAAATTAATAAATTGGTCAGTGTGTGATTGTTAATTGATTTTTGCCTAGTCATTATTGTGATGATAGCGTCAGCACTAATTTTGACTGATAATTAGTCACCATGATCTTAACTGATGCTTGCCGTCATTTACGTATATAAGTGCTTGCAATTAATAGACTAGTCAGTGATTCAATCTCGCAACGTACGCTAGCTTTATCACAATACAGTATGAAGAAGTCGACTAAGACGGCAACCAACTAATTGTATTTGTATGCATATCTTATAAAATATAATATATGATACACTATATGACAAATTAAATCAAGTATAAACTTTACTTGACGTCATTTTCCCCCTTCATTTAACGCATGGAAATGGTACACTTATATCCGAAGTACTCATAATGCATACGAAGCCGATGGAAACAAATACAATTTGATGTGAAAGGTGTCGAAATAATTATAGATAAGTTAACAAGCATACATTTTTGCTTGACGTATACACTTATATCCGACGGCGACATGTTACCGATCAAGGGCGAACTGTTACCGATCAAGGGCGACCTGTTACCAGTTAAGGGAGGGTGGAGTGTTACTAATTCTCCTCGAGTTGGTGTCTCCTTTTCAATTCATAATTGTCAGTAATATCTAGCTTGTGAGCGCCGATAATTCGCTCGATTAGCTGATATTCCCTTCAGGATCAAGTCAAACGACGATTCGCCAGGTACTTCTTCAAATCTGTTAGCTTGAAATGGTCCAATTCTTAGTTGTTTACACAAGCTTCGTTGATTTCTTTGTCCTTGTCCGCCATCTTTTTTTTTCACTTAGTCCCCAGGGGAGTAGCCTCCCTTTGAATTCAAGGGAAGTAACCGAGTTATCGGACTGCCCAATAAGCATTGTGTTTTTAAGTGTTTTACCTTAACTTCACAGGTAGCCCTGCATTAACACTGGTTGAAGAGGATGAAAAAATGGAAGTTGACATAGATAAAATCAGTGTGGCAAGTTCTATTGAAGTAGATAATATTTCAGTTCACGATAGGTAAGAACTTATTAGCTATTTGTAAAAGATTATTATTCATTAAGTTAAAATGCAAATTATATGTATTTTGTGTAATGATAATTAGATGTCATACATCTTAAGTGATACCAGGCACCAATATTTGTCTGGATTTTTCCTCCCCCAATCTTGACTGGACATTGTAATAATGGCCACCATTGTGACAATTTGTTATGTGTAGCGTAATAATAATCATAGGATGAGAAGGTTGAGTGGGTCTCTTGTGACTTAATTCTAAAAGACATTCATAAGTTTATGCAATTTTCAGCAAATTGTCTTTTTGATGTGTTAAACACAATTGCTCTTTTTACATATTTGCATACATGCATATTTATGTTTAACTCTTGAAAAAGGCAAATGGCCAAAAATTTGAGTGTGAGCATTTTTAGAAAAAAAATATTCTACAGTTTCCTGTGAAACAATTTACATTTATGCTTTTCCGTTAACTTACAAACAGAATCTGGAACCTTTTATGCTGCCACATTTCGTACCGTTTGTACATTCAGATTCATATACCTTTTATGTGACCAGATTTCCATACTTTTTTTATGACCAGTTATCTGTATCTTTGAAACAACTAGATTCTTGTACCATTTATGTGACCATATTCCCATATCTTTTTATTAGCCCAGACTCCTGTACCTTTTATATAACTAGGTTTCTGTACAGTTTATGTGGCCAGATTCTCAAACCTCTCATGCAAGCAGACTCTCATACATTTCATACAGCCAGATTCCCATAATTTATATGTGGCATTGTATTGCATCATACATTTTATATGATCACATACCATATTTATACAACCAGGTTCCCATACTTTATATGTGGCATTGTATTGCATCATACATTTTATATGATCACATACCATATTTATACAACCAGGTTCCCATACTTTATATGTGGCATTGTATTGCATCGTACATTTTATATGATCACATACCATATTTATACAACCAGGTTCCATACTTTATATGTGGCATTGTATTGCATCATACATTTTATATGATCACATACCATATTTATACAACCAGGTTCCCATACTTTATATGTGGCATTGTATTGCATCATACATTTTATATGATCACATACCATATTTATACAACCAGATTCCCATACCAAGCTGACAATATTGAGACATTTGTGATGGATATTGTTCGAGAGCAGCTGGTGAAACGGCAGCTGATGGATGCTTCTGCAAAAAGTTTGATCCGTTTAATGACTGCAACCTGTGGGTATGGAGAGGTGAGACAGCTGGCTGCACAGAAGCTGGAACTGTGGCTTCAGAACCCTAAGGTATGGAATGCCATATTTGTGTGAATATGTGGTGTTTTGGTTTAAAAACAAAACTACAAGATATGGTATGACCAGAATGTGTAAGCTATTTTCAGTAAGTAGTGTGTGATCTTTTCTTGATCTTTTCTATATAAACTTTAGCTATGGAATGCAAACAGGATTTGTGATGTGTTGTGTGTTAATAGTAAATTTATGTGTTGGGCTATTGAATTCAAAGTATTTACAATCAGTATACTGCTTTTGTAAATGTTGGTATTTAGTAGATCTCTGATTATGAAAACTTAAAATTAAATATGACAAACAGGGTACACTTGTAGTGTGTTTTGTACGGTTTGCCCAAGTAACTCTGCTTTGGTGTTGGTTTAATATTTTTATTGTGAGCGTCGAGCCAGTGACATAGTGGTAGGGTTGCCTACTTGTAACTCCTGTGACTGCTCAGCCTCTCACCGCATTTCTCATATGTGGTAAATGGACTTAATTTGGGATGTTCTACCCGCTGACCAGCTGAGCACTAGTGGTTGTACCCAGACATTTGTCATTCTCCACCAAAAAATAGCTGGACATATATAATGACCATAGTTAGTTGATGGGTGTTTACATAAACAAAACATCATTTATTGTGGAACATTAAAAACCTGTTATTAAATCATTTAGATAAAACTGCGAGTTTGCTTGTGGCTGTGGGTCTTGTAACTTCCCTGACCCCTTAGGCTCTCATCACATGGGTCCGAACCGCAGTCAATCAAAGGACTTAATGTTGGGAGGTCATCTGGTTGACAGACAGTGCACTGGTGGCTCTGTCTAGATATTTGTTGGGATCCTTTTCATGAATATATCTGGATCCCATTGTAATGACCATAATTTTGTTGCTGCAGTGTTCAAATTTATAGATAAGATATGTTTCCTATTTTCCAGTTGGCCAGGGCAGCCCAGGACTTGCTGATGTCAGTGTGCATGAACTGCAACCAACATGATGCTTATGACATTGAAGTGATCTCCCTTCTCATCAAGATGAGAATGAAAACTAAACCACTAATTAATCACTACCTGATTTGTATTCGGTAAGATGATTATAAAATACTATCTTGTTGACAAATCTGTAGAGTCAGTTGAACAGTGCCCCCAACAGGTTAGGGAGAAACCATGACAATTTTTTTATGTCCAATACACAAAAATGAATAATATTCAAGTAGCCTCTGTATTGTGAAATGTTTTGGTAAATAATGAGTATAAAGCCGTTAAAAAGCAGCATATAGTATCCTTAGATATTCTGTAGCCAACTTGCCAATTCTTGTGTCTTCATGTGGATGGATTTTTCATTGAAGCATTGTTTCATTTACAGTACAATCTTGAGTTAATTCTCAAATTTAATGTCATAATTAACTACAGACTGATAATTGTCAACAATAATGACTGAAGGGAGGTTAATACTGATAAGTAGATACATATAGAATGATTTATTAAATTTCATGTCTCAATTGTCCTTATTAACCAGCATAGTATAGAATTGATATATTTTTGTTCAAAAAGAAATGAGGTCTTATTTATTGATCAATAACAGATTACCATATTCCTCAAAATTGTGTTAGAGTCGCTTAAGCTCCATTAACTTTCAGTCTGATGGCACTGGTTTGATTCATGTCACTGCTGATATTTTGTCTTGCTTCATGTTTGCTTTGCTACTGCTACATGTCATACAAGTGTTTGGTGTATTTCAGGGAGCTGCTGAGCCAACACCCACAGAACCTACGAATGGTTCTCACGCACACCATCTACAACGAACTGTCCACTGCCAGAAACCCCAACAATATGTCCCTTATTGGAGTCATATTCAGTCTGCAATCAGAACAAGCAGCCAAGGTTAGTCTGTATTTTTAAGTTAGTTTTTACTTTTGTCATTTTCTTGAAATAAGAGTGTTTACTCTTATTGAAAATATAAACAGTCTTTTGCTCGATATAAATTCAAATCTGACTGAAAAGATGTATATGCTTGTTTTACATCCTGACAAATCAGGGCCAAGAGTTATGAATATTCAAGCCTGCATCTTAAGACATTCTTTTTTATTGGGTATTCAGATTATATGTTGATTAAATCATAAAGAACAGCAGTCCTAGTCTTAAATTCTATGATGCTAACTATGTCTCATGGCAACACATGATGCAGGATTTTGTGTGGCACAGATCATTGTTTATGCATCTTAAAATGCCAATTCCTCCCATTATTACTGATGAATATTTTTGCCCAGATTCTTGCGGAGATATTCCAAGACCTGTTGACCAACAAGGATGATTATCTGCGGGCATTGAGGGCGCTCTTCAGGGAGATTGTCCGCTCCTTGAGGCATGAAATGAATTTCTCAGCTTTCTGTCTAGCTCTTATGCTAGAGAGGACAGAGCCAAAGTTTACAGAGATGGAACAAGCTTACAAGGTTGGTGTTTTTTTAATAAAAATAAAAGAGATTAATCAACAGTTGGATAGAGAATATAAATGTATGCCCCTACAATTCAGGGGAGCTTACTCTTTAGGAAAATGTCAAAATGTGAAATGTATGAAAACTGATGAAGTTTTTTAGATTATACCTTTTGTTTCTTTTTTAAAGTAACATGGCCTATTAGTATGCTTAGGTATCTTTTAATTAGATTGGCAATAGTTGTAAATTTAACTTTGTGTCAATTCAACTTTTAAGTTAACTATTGTTTAGATAATCCAAACCACTAAATTTCGGTTCTGAACACAAGACGGTTCATCTGATAATATTAAACTTATATACATACAGCTTCAATATTTAAATATTTCTAAATTAGTTAAATCCATTTAACTATAAAACATTATTAGTGTTCCTTTCTGCAGGTGCTGTCAAATGAAAACAAATTGTTGGATTGATTGCATCTTATGAAATAGTTTTGTCTTAGGGTTGTTGTAAGTCTGTCACATTGTTAAATAAAGATTCCTAAATTCACTTAAATAATTTTCTGCAAAAACATTAATTATTGAATCTTGTTTTTAGCTCCTCTATTTTGTGAATCTAGAGAGCTATTTTTATAAACCATGTGCTACAAATGTGCTTACATTTATAGGATTAATGCATATGTTGGAATAAAACTTCAAATCTTTTTATTAATTTTACCTACTAATAAAACCAAGTTTGCTAGTTTAAGGCTGGGTATTCTGAGAAATATTTCAGAGTTTATTTATATCCTTTTTTTGAAAATGTCCCAGCCAGGTTAAATATTAAATGTTCTCATCATAAAAATCATCATTTCATTCAGATAGAATATCTCCTCCAATCAATTTATGAATTTCAATTAACAACATCTTTTTAATAATTTGTACTATTCTTTGACTGTTCAAAGATTTTTTTATCATGAAAGAGAATGAATCATAATAGTTTAACTTTGCTTTATATTCTTTAAGATCAAATCCTTCTATCTATATATCTGGTACAATTTTCCTTTTGTTTGAAAGGTCTGTAGTCAATGGTGAATTGATCCATTTTGGCCTTGATCACACTTTTCTTGGGACAGAAAAAACAAATGCAAATGCTCTGTGGTGTTTCTGTAAATACTTTAGTCATACACTGGTAGTATAACAATAGGCTTAAAAACAAACAAAACAGGTCAGCAACTGGCCAGTTTGGTTTGACTGGTTTGCAGTTGTGGGTGATCTTCGACAGAAATAGGCAGCAATTTGTTGTTGAGTGAGCCATGAATATTTTAGTAAATAGTTGCTATAGTTGTATGATAATCACTTGGCAGTCAAATTTCTTTGAGGGGGTATGAATAGAGGTTGTGGAAGAATAATATTTTTATCATTCAGAAACTGCCAGCTGAAGTTGCTGATGCTGAGTTTTATGATACAACAGTGACATCTACAAAAAAAGAGATGCTTCTATAGCTGTTTTTATTTATCATACAGAAGAGGAGAAGAAGGCCGAGTTTGTACAGATGCAACAATGGATAGCCAAACAAATGGAATTTAGTGACTCCAGCACTAGAGTCAAAGGGAAAAAATTGTCTCATATCTTAGGATGTTTTCATCTAGAATTGGATGCTTTCTTTTGTAAGACTCGCCCTTCTCTACTAGACAAATATGTCTTTTTGTCTTGTTATTATTACAGCATCTGGATACATTTGTTTGTTGAAACTGGTTCATATGATGAGTGACTTCTCACAAAATAGTTTCAGAGTAGTAGGGTCAGCGAGTGATAGCTGAGCAGTGACAACAGGCTGCGAGCAAATATCTGTGATGGCTTATGGCTTACTGCACCATATCGATGACAGATCAGCTAACAGGCTGTGCACCTCTGTGACCTTGTGCAACCTCTATGATTAAAAGAAAATGCAATGCCTTTGATTTTTGCTCTTCAACTGCATTCCAGCATAGTGTTTATACTAATGTGATCATATTGATCAGTAAGCGCAAGTGGTTACAACCCAGTAACAAGGCAGGAGTGACCAGGTATTTAGTGATTAAAAGAAGAAAAAAAGAGAGCAAAATATTGCCCTGTATGTAGTTAGAACATTTTTGGCATATACTATTATACATACATGCTAAAGCTTTTGGGCATGTACTATCAATCTCGCATCAATGTATCATGCTCTTGAATAGTCAAACACACGGTCATGTGAAAGCTTCAGTAACATCCTTATAATACTTGCCTATACAGGAGCGATACATGATGTGCATCATAGACATTGTTACCATGTGTGGACTGCAGGCCATCACACCATCAGTCAGGGAGGCAGTGGCTGCTGTATCCCGGGGAGACAGGAAAGGTAACTCTATCCATGCATATATGTCATATTTTACTTTATCTGTAATGATTTTGATTTATATATTTGAGGTGTTGATGTTTTTAAACATTGTAAACAAGATAATGTCATCATTTGTTAACAGAATGTCTTTTTCTGAAGTAATATTGTAATAATATTATTATATCATCATAAATAATGATAGTGTTTGAAGTGATAGGTTATATTTTGCACTTTTCCATCACAGAGTAATAAAACTTATTGGCCATTGGAAAAAAACAATAATTAAATTATGGTTTTGAAGTTTGGAATTTCTTAGTATGGAATACATATTTTTAAGCAAGTTCCAAGATATAAATGTGCAGATATATTTTGTTATTGTCCACTTATGACCAAAGTAAACAAAATGATAACATAATCATTTGACTCATGAACTGGATCTGGTACTTGTTGAGGCAAATAGTGCAGATCAGAGTTCAACTTTTCAAGTATAAAATGCATGTTGTTAACAATGCAGATAATCAGAATGCAGTAAGGGTTATTAGGTAAAATAGGATGCTATGAGTTAATTTTTTTTATTGTAGATGTAGAAGTGTTGCATTCTTTCCAAAGCCTGGTAGCCTCCTTACAGAGAGACTGCCTCTGGTGGCTACATACAGTTGTTCCAAAGCTACTGGATCCCAAACCTTCAGAGTTTGTCTTTTGGTACGTCTTGTGAAACCAATAGTGGCCTATGTTAGTCTTTCTGCTTTATACCATTACATATATTTAATTCAAAACACTAACTTATAGTACTATAGCAGGAATACAGTACTTCTAAAGCCAAAAATCTCAAAAATAAGAGACCTAAGTTCCTTTTGCTATAGGGTTAGGTAAATGGAAAACTTAATATTTTCATCAATATTTTTGTTCCTTTCTCCTGATTTTTCAGTATGTATTGAAAAGCTCTATAGGTAAATTTTAAATAACTATAAAAAAATGTATGAAAACATTTATTTTTAATACTGGAAGGTGAAAATATAGTTATTCTCTTTACTTATTAAAAGTGAACCAATTTTTAATTTGACAAAGATCAAGGAGCAAATTGAAAACAAAAAGCATACTTTTGTATCCTTTGTATCATCAATGAACATAAACCTATTCCCATTGGTTCCTAATATCTAATCCTACTACATGTTTGTATATCACAATGTGTGAAGTTCAAGTGAGAATATGCCCAATTTAAACTTTTTTTTTTGCCACAGTCTACGAAAGGCCCTTTTCATGGAGAGTGCAGAACAGTATGCTAAAGACAACTGGCCCGCAGAAACGGACAGAGGGTAGGTGATCACAAAAGGAACTCCATAACAATTAAGCCTGCAAAGCACACATTTTTTAGGTTTAGGCAAAAGATTTAGATGCAGATTGACTGTCTGGAAGCTCTGTCTCTGCAGAGTTTCTCTCATTTTATGCTGTAGCTTTTGAATGTAACTTTTGTATTGCTTTTTATTTAATTGGAGCATGATACGGGTTAAAGACTGAAATACCATTGCCTATATTATTTACTCTTAACACAAGGTACTGGTACTCTTAATTATATAAAGGCAGTATCCGACAGTTTGCCCATATCAAATACAAGTTATAACATCTTACTGCTTATCTGGGGGCATAATTGCTGTGTTAACCTAGGCTTTAGTTTAAGAAAACTTGTCATGTAATGTGATCTCAAAAGTAAGTGATCTCATGGTTTTCAAGATTCAAAAATGGCTAACTGCAGCATGGCTTGGATAGAAAAAAACTTTTTATATTGACACGTGTGATAGTATGCTTTACTTTTCACATGGATGTAGGGCACCAATAAACAGCATTTTGCAGGATCTTTTCATGTGACAATAATTTATTTGTTTGCCTGAGAGACAAAGAGGACCTAACTGTTAGAATAGATACCACCTTAAATCAAACTTATTGTTATTATGAATATGCAGAATGTAAGAATATTTTTATTAGAATTCCATCACAGAAACATACTAGTTATTATAGCAACATCTATTTTGGTTTTGGAAGATCCCAGTATATATCTGGGTAGAACCACTGGCTCACAGCAGGCAGCTAGAAGACCTACAGACATTAGGTCCTTTGCTCTGACTAGAACTTGAACCCATGCAATAAGAGGTGAGCAGTAATACGGATTAATAAAGGAAGTAACTTAGAATTACCATACTATCCAGAGCCATATGATAGATAAATATTTTTTTTTCAAAATAAGGATGTTTTCTGTTGCATTCATTTACCATACCATAGCTATTATCAGAAGCTTAACACTTTTACCGTACATTTATTTTTTTACTGCATTGATAGTTTTCTATATCATATCCTTTCATTTAAACAGTTTCAATCTCACACACATCAATCAATCAATCAGCCAAAGGTTGACACAAAATCTTCATGAAGAAATTGTGAAATGAAGACTTTATCTGATGAACATCATGTTTACTTCCCTATGTGTTCAGGGCAATGTTACGCCTGGTGACAGAGTGCCCAGTCTTGGAGGATACTCTTATGCGGGTCCTGTTGATTGGTCTGTCTAGAGAGCTCCCACTCACTGCTCCTGATGCTGTAGAGTTTGCGGATGTTTTGGTCAGGCGTGCAGCAAATCTGAGCATAGATGGAGGGGATGTCGAGGGCAAGTATTATACAATAGACACTTTTCTATATGATGTTATCATTTTTCAATTTATAGTAAATAAAGACTAATTTTTATATTAGCCAGTATTGTCTTCTACTGGCACACCAACATTCGTATTTTAAATGATGTTCAGAAGTAGCATTTATTTTGCATGTATCACATTTGAATTGAGTCCACTTTTCTATTAAATTAATGTGATTTCAATTTTCACAGAGTAACAGAATAAAGCATTGCACATAACATTTAATTTTATAGATCATATACATTCATTTTAACATTTTTAAAATGTATTCTTACTTTAAAAATTGCTTTAGAAGAATGTTAACTTGGGAGAGAAAAATATATTTTGTAATTTTCTTTTTAATTTTATTTGAAACAGAACATGAAAACCTTTTGGAAAATAAGAGATTTAACAAAATAATAGTTTGAAATAAATTTATTCATTGTTATATTTCAGTTTGCAGACATTTTCTAGTTAAAATAAATTTAAATTAAAGGTGTGTCATACATTTATAGTGAACATTTCTTTGTGAACTTTTTTTACTTTCAGATCTTTGTTATTAGTTTAATCATTTTACCTGTATGTGTTTCTATTCAGGTCGCAGGGTGATGCATGTGGAGAGGTTGGGACTGTTTGATGCCTTACTGAACCTGTGTATCTACAAACATCCTGAAAACATTGCACTGCCTGCTGGGTAAATATTTACCTGTAGCCCTTTTTAGTACCCATTCACAATTTTTAGGCAGAAGTGTAGATTCAGATCTGCCAGCTCTTTGCCATGTCTCCATCCGTATGTATTGCTATTAGGGATGTTAACGAATATTCGAATATTCGAATATCAAGTCGCTATTCGAATAGAGATTTTGGGATTCGAATATTTTATAATTTTTATTCCGCTTTTGTTAATTTCGAAGGAACATTGAAAAGACATTTCTTTAGTTGATCGTAGTGTCCCCAGCGTCTTAAGACTCTAGCGATATGTAATCGCGTTCGCTCTAAGATAGAGGGGGTGGGTCATGTCTCCTGATAAAGAATTGCCATCTGGTTAACAGCATGAAATCACCTTACCGCGCACAGCTCCTTCTCTGCCCCCTCTCCCACTTAGACCCAGTCACATCAACCACATCACCATACAGCTGTGGAAACAGTTGCCAACGTACAATAAACACACATGTCAGTTCAATGCTGCGGCAATTAGCTACAGTAATTACGTAACACTGACTCTACCCAGCTTCGGTCGGGATAGTGTGTAATAAATACATTATATAAGGCTATACTTATTGATAACAGTCCACCAGAAGCTGAGAGCGTCTTTTATTTTTTTTGGAAAGCACAACTAGATCACTGTCAAACAAACTTTAATTGCAAACACTTTCTGTTTTTGTCACTCTACTTCATACTTGTTATTTTATTCCTATATAATACCGCGACATCTGTTATTTTTGTCACCGCGATTTTCTGTTCTTTGTTTTTGCTTCGTTCTCTCCGAATAACAAAAATGTAAATCTACATACTTTTTTAATTGTTCGTCATAGGTTTACTTAACACACTTAAAACTCACGAGCTTACAATTTTAATCATTCTTTATATACTGGTTGGTACTTCATCAATTTATTAACAGTCAGGTAATCTTGACACTAGCCAATCGCAGTAATTATCGTCATCAAATGGTTTTGTTTATATTCGCCTTTCACCCATAGGCATATGGCGAGCAGGTTCGTAATTGTCACTTGTGTATTGGTAAATAAATGTCTCTAATTGACATGTTATGGCTTCGGATTAACGCCCTTAGCGATATCAGCCAATCACAATTAAACATCAATCCGACCACCAACCAATCAAGACCGTTAATTGGCTGTACATTTGAGCGATTGTGTATTGGTAACTAAATGTCTCTAATTGACATGTTATGGCTTCGGATTAACGCCCTTAGCGATATCAGCCAATCACAATTAAACATCAATCCGACCACCAACCAATCAAGACCATTAATTGGCTGTACACTTGAGCGATTTTCTTTCATAAAACCTTCGTGGTTTTGCCTAATTGTCTTACAGTCGATCTAGTATCACCCGCATTTTGTCATTTAGAAAATGCCGCCTTTAATCATTAATGTATTTTATAAGATTAGTTCACAAAACATAATTGACTGTTTGTTGTTATACATTGTTTGCAGTTAGTAGAGTAAAATATTAAAATTGTAAGCTATTTTGCATGTGTTGTGCAGTTTCATCTAATAAAATTATGATATGGTTTTATTAAATCGATAAGTAGCCCCTTAAATACGTCATATGTTAATACAAATAAGTAATTAATTTCACAAAATGCCTTTAAATTGTAAAGGTTATTACACGAAGTACAACACGTAACAAAAAGACACCCAAGTTTAAGGTGACTAATTAATAGTGTATATATTTATTATACGGGACTTTGCATGTCATCTTAACATTGATTGGTTACTTTATAGTTTTTATAAGAGTTTCAATAATAATAATAATAATAATAATAATAATAACAATAATAATAATAATAATAATAATTGTTAAGTAGCAATGACATTATTTACGCATTTACTGGCATTCTTCACTGACAGTATTTTCTTGCAAACTACCACTGACCAAGTAAAGAAACACCCCGTCTGGTCCTTCACTATAAACAGGATAATTGCGGATTCATAATATTGCCGTTTGTATTTCAAAAAGAAGAAATCGTCGTTTCAAAATTAAATGCTATGATAAAATCATAAATCTACCGCCCCTTCTGCATTAAGTAAGGCTAGCAATGTAAATTGTGGTCAGAAATAAACATTTTACAATGAATAAACACATTGAATGTAATGGAAAATTACCGTGTTATATGCCACTATGATATAAATTCGTTCGGAATATTCGAATATGATTTGAATACACGTTCCGAATATTCGAATATCGTTTTGGGATTCGATTTACATCCCTAATTGCTATCTATGCTAGATACTTTTAATCCAAAAATTAAGTCAATATAAGTAAAATGAAAAAGCAACAACAGCAACTTAATTTCTTCAAACATGTTGCAGCATAATTGCAGTTGCTTAGAGGAAATGAGATGATGTAATGTATTGACACTCTGTTGTTGTAATGGGCTTATTTTATAGAATTTCATTGTTTCATGAAGAATGTAGACTAGAGGATGAAAGGGATGATTTATGAGAAAATTGTGTTCTTATGAATGCAATGTTTTTGACAGTTTGCTGTGTAACTTTCTTTTTACTGCCTTTGTGTATTTAAAACAACTTCTGACAAGTAAAATACAGGTGTGGCTGTAACACTGAACACTTTCTGCTGATACCAGCCATTTACACTTCTATGTTTTTAAGGTACACCCCACCAACACTGGCCATATCCCAGTTATACTGGAAGACCTGGATTATCATACTCATTGTGGCTGCTTTCAACCCCTCTACTTTAGGTTTGTTGACCTGCTTAACATTCAACATTTCAAAAAGCTTTCTGTTTAATTCTGTTGTAATTAGACATAACACAATATTGTTTAAATGCTTTTAAAGTTAAAGATTACTTTTGTTAAAGTATCACTTTCACACACAGTTTTGTATGCTTTGAATAAATTATTTTCTCTTTCTTTATATTTTATCTGTATGCAGAAGAAGTAAAACAATTTTTGAACAGTTGCAAGTTTAATTGTAAGCTATGGTTTATGCTTAAAATATTTTTGTAGTGCTTTCAATTAACCCAGACATATCTTGAAGAAATACACGCAGAGCTAATGATAAAAAAGTAGTCAGTGCCAATAACCTATTAAATATTCATTGTGCTTGAAGGAAATCATGCAATCTATAACAACTGTGTCAAGGCCTCTTCAAAAACAAATACAAAAAGATCTGTCTTGGGAAGAATTTGTAGACATCATTTAAAAAAACCTAAAAAAGATTTCTTGCTAAAAAAGGATTGGTTTTATGTCAGTTTGACTCTTGTGTTAAGGTTTATGTGGCTGGGAGAGTTATCCGACCCTGAAAAGTCTGATGGAGATGGTGATGACAAACAACTTTAAGTTTCCCCCACCCACCACAGCTGCTGATGATGTTCTCATTGAGGAGGTCAGGAACAAAGAGATCCAGGTAACTACTTTGTAATATGTGACCACAAAGCATCTTACTGATATGTTATCTCACTTCCTCCAACATTTAGTTTTTCACCATTTTCCAGTAATTTTGAAATACTGTTAAATCATGATACTTCGAATCATGATTTTACAAACTTCTGGGCTACTACAGATGCATTGCTCAGTTGCCTCATTGTTCCTTATATATTCTATGTAAAAAAATGTTATAGTACTTCGGACGTTCATCAGTGTGTTCTCAAATTCCTATTACTGCAAGTGACAATCAAGTTTGCGACGAACAGGAAGTGCACTTTGCTTATAGCTTTAGGTTGACATGACATTGAGTAACGCTTGTATATAAATGGATAGGATTTGAAAAAAGATCATAGTTCATCTATGCATTCGATGAAAATTACACAGCTTCATATGAAACATTTTGCATTTTCCTTTCTAAAGTTGTAAATTGATGTATTTATAGAGAGAGTTCACAATGTGTCAACTAAACTCCCTATGTAACCTTTGGCAGACAGACATCATACACAAAGTGCCTGGGGAATCAAGGCACCCTGTGTCAAATACTAAACAAGCCAATATATGCATATGTATAGTGACTGCTGTACATAATTACTTGTTACGCAATGTTATAAAATAATGAACAACTAATAATAAATATTCATACACCAATCACCCCATGTTATGATTTTATTTCTAATGTAAATTACAAAATTCACAACCTATATATGACATTATGTCTAACAAAGATTGATTTACAACACAATTATAACCAAACTGTGTAAACAGTTATTAAAGCTAGCTGATCTGGATCTTCACTATTTGCCTAAACTTGAACAATTTTTGCCTGCAGACACATGAGTGAAAAGGGACTTTCACATTACTTTCACTACTTTCATGTATTTATGCATAATTATTTCCATTGAGGAGGTCTCTTATAAAGAGTTACAATTAATCATTAGGTAATAATGATGTGAAAGGAATTTATTTAACTGTTTTGGGCATTTTGCTGAGAATTTTTTCAACTTTTAATGGGATAAGAAGCAAAACTCTTACTTTATCAAGAAAATGTAGGAGCTTGTACTTAATATTTGATAACTGTATATATTTTATTTTATGTTTCAGAAATATTTTCATTTCATTTTTTAATATCATTTCTCTTATTTTTGTTGGATGCATTTTGTATTATCATTGTTATCAATATTTACAAAAAAACAACACCACAACAATTTTTGCTTGATGCATATTTCAATAGGTTGCCCAGAAGGAGAAGCAGGAGATTCTGGAGTTTGAGAGTTACCTAGCAGCATCTACTACCAAGGTGACCATAACGGAGGCCAACAGTCTCCTCATCTCTCAACTGACCAGTATGGATCCCAGGTACATGCTGCCTCAGTATTTGCTAAATAAAATATTTATTTTTGTATATCCAGTTAAAGTGTTGAAGTCTATGGGTATGTCTGTCTAAATAATTTCTTATCATATTTATTATTAAATTTTATCATTTGTCTATCAGGGGTCCCGCACGTAAGCCTCCGCAACAGGTCATGGACCAGCTACGTTCCCTAAATGACAGTCTCAAGATTGGACAGATGTTGTGTAGGAGTCGCAATCCAGACTTCCTTCTTGATATCATACAAAGACAGGTATGCCCAGATTAGGGGGGCGCCCATGGCAGTGTGGTTAGAATTGTAATTCCTCAGCCCCTCACCATGTGGGTTGGATTCTGGGTCAGGCCAAGAATTTTCATGTGGAGAGATTTTCCAGCTGATCAGCTGTGTGTCAGTAATTCTAAGTAAGACATAAGTCTGGGATCTTCCTTCATAAGTAATTTGCTGGACATCCCTAATAAGACCATAATTGTGTCAGTGGAATGTAATACGCCCCAAAGACAACAACAACAACAACCAAACAAAAAACAAAGAAAAACACAACAAAACAAAAACACAACACAAAAAAAAATAACAAAATAAAAAGAACCGGATTAATATTTATCATACAAATTTACCTTATCATATTGTACATGAAAACATTTGGTTATTCTGTATATTTTTGTCAGTAAGAGTGCTGGGATTTTGCAAATCAGTAAATTAGTGACTAAGTTGGCTACCAATTAACATTTGTTTTATTAATATTCACAAATCAGGTTGCTTGGATATCAGCACTGGTTTTGTGTGAGCAGTGTAAGACTGTTACATCAAATAAAAATTCTAAGTTAAAAATGCTAAGCATATATTAAAAGATTCACAGAGTGTACATGATAAATTTTTGTGCAAATATAATGACCAAATGAATTGCTGAGATGTACACACTGTAGTTTGATGTGTCTTCACAGGGTACGTCTCAGTCTATGCCATGGTTGGCTGAGCTGGTAGAATCCTCAGAGGGTTCTCTGGATGTGCTTCCAGTGCAATGTCTCTGTGAGTTCTTACTGCATGAGACACAGGAGACTGGCAAGGAGAGCCTTGATGATGAAACAGCCAAGTTTGAGAGACACAAGAAGAAAATGGTCAGTTTACATTTGTATTCATAAGTTGTATCATTGTCTAGTTTAAGATACTTACAAATTTAATCTTCAGAAAACTTAGTGTAAGTACAACCAATGTCCACTTAGGCCAGGATTTGTTTTTATAAAACCAATCTGTTTAGGCCAGGATTTGTTCGGAGGAGAAGTTGTGTCATACTATATTGGATATTTGAAAAGACAAATATTTAGTAATCATTCAGAAAAAGTCAAGCTTTTGCTAGTTCTCAAGGCAAGTGGTTATATAAGCAATGCATGTAAAATGTTAAGCAGCTACACTACCATGTTTTATGAGGTGTACACTTGTTCCATTTTGTATAATTACAGAACATTTCTTCTTTTCTTATTTCAGAAACTACGGAAGCAGCAGCAGCTGTTGTCACGGTTACAGACTCTGGTCCATGACCCAGAGGCAGACAGCAGCACTACAGATGAGGTGATGGATTACTTCTTGAAGAGACTCTCATCCACACAGGGGTCAAACAGGGCACTAGCCACAAAGGTAAAAGTCATTATTTGCAATTTAGATATAAAATATTGACCATTGCATTTTTTTGTGTAAAATTCTTAAAATGTTTATTTATGTATATATTTGTTTCATTTAATCAAAAGAAGTTTTACCATTGTTAGGAAAGTGTTTCCCCAAGTATATTTGACTGACATAAATAATATCCCGGCTATAATTAAGTAATTAATATTTTACAGTTTGGAATATTTTGCCTTTTTAAATATTATCCATGTACAATGTGTCCTACCGGAATATACTTAAGATAGTACTTAATATATGTCACATATTGATTTACACCAGGGTCTGTCGATGATAATCTCTCGGTCCCAGCTGAGTCCATCAGAGGACCAGCCTGCTCTACCCAGTGAGGAGGGGTCCTGTCACACCTGGCTCCTCAAGCACCTGCCTACCCTGCCCATGTTCCCACAGGTGAAGATAAAAACATGCATAGCTCTCAGACAGGTAGGTACAACAGTATTAGTTTCTTGAGTAAATACTTGTGTCTATATTTTAAAAAATGTTTTCTTTAAATAAGGATGTCCATGGCCGAGCATTTAGAGTTACTGACTTGTAACTCCTCAGCCCCTCTCTGTGTTGGTTCTAATCCTGGTCGGGGCGCAAGCGCTGATATGGAGAGGTATTTCAGTTGACCTGTGGTTCACTGCTGCTTGTACCCAGACACTTGTTTAGGGTCTTCCTACCTCAATAATTTTTGATGTCACCAATTCTACTGTAATTGTGTGGTGTGATGAAACAAAAAACAAAAACTGTTTTACAAACTTTCATCATATTGTCATTACCTGGCCAGGTAGTACAGCATGTAGACTTTGTTTTTAGGTATTGAAGGTTCTAGGTTCCATTTCAGGTTAACTTTATAAGGGTAGTTGCTAGACTTGTTGGCCTGGTGTCAGGATAATGTAATTTGTATGCAGCAATTTACCGCTGTCAAGACAGCACTAATTTTGTTACTGGGGTACATAGTTATTAGCTGACTGATACAGATAGTGTGATGTTAAACTAACAAACTTTTCATTAGTGTTTCCTGTCATTATTAAATAGATGCCAGCATTGTGTTTATGTACTAATACACCTCACCATGTGTTGTAGGCCATCCAGATAGAAGCTGAGCCAAGCCTAGTGAGTGCTTATATCATCTTCCTGTCGCAGCACACTGGGGATCTCTCCCTAATGGAGCTTAATGACCTGGCACTGGTATGTCTGTTGTTGCTTATAATACCAGTATTTTGCAAATCTGTTGTTTGATAATAATGCAGTGTTCTTAAATCCAACCTCTGGTAACGACCATGATCATGCAGAAGAATCTGCTGATTTACCTAATGAACCATTTACTCTTGATGAGGTTATTCGATCAATCTCTCAGCTTCCAGTAGGTAAAAGTTCGGGGATTGATGGGATTCCTACAGAATTTTTTAAGGCAACATTAGACGACATTGCTCCGATTTTGTTACTTTTGTTTAACCAAATCCTTCAGACTGGTTTTATTCCTACATCTTGGGGAGCTAGTGTTATAACTCCTGTTCATAAATCTGGACCTACAAGTGATCCTAGTAACTACAGAGGCATATCCATTACTAATACAATGTATAAAATATTCTGTGGAATAATAAATAAACGCCTGTATGATTGGGCTGAAGATAACCATAAAATTGATGAATGTCAATCTGGATTTCGGAGAGGATACTCTGCTGTGGATAATATATTTTGTCTTCAAGCAATGGTGCAAAAATATCTTTCAAAGCAAGGAGACCATTTTTATTGCTTGTATGTCGATTTTCGTAAGGCATTTGATAAGATAAACCATATAAAACTTTTCCAAGCTTTAGAGCGTAAAGGTATCCATGGAAATTTCTTACAAGTTCTTAAATCTATGTACTATAATCTTACCTCTTGTGTCAAAACAACAGCAGGTTTAACTAATTTCTTTCCTTGTAATATTGGTACACGGCAAGGGGACAAATCAAGTTCGACAATCTTTGATCTGTTTATAGACGAGTTATCTTCTCTTCTTAGGTTAAATTGTGGTTCTGGTATATTTATTACCAAAGATATTCCCGATATAATATGTCTGATGTTCGCAGATGATGTTGCAAATTGTGCCGAGACTGTTGTCAAACTTCAGCAACAAATTAATGTTATTGACACATTTTGTATTAGTACTGGAATGGAAATCAACTTGGATAAAACTGAAATAATTGTATTTCGTAATGGTGGTCCCTTACGTAGGTATGAATGCTGGACTTTCCGCAATCAAACCATTAATATAACTTCAATGTATAAATACATGGGTCTTTTATTTACTCCTAAATTATCATGGAATGCTGCTCACTTAAAGTTGACAGCTCAGGCTCAGAGGTCTCTCTTTGCAATAAAATCATACCAAAAAATATTTGGTTACTTTCCGATTATTGAGTCTTTTAAGATTTTTGATTCAATGGTTAAACCAATTCTTTGTTATGCTTCTCAAATTTGGGGATATGAATATGTTGACACTATAGAAACTTTTCATACTAAATTTTGTCGAAATATTCTTCATGTTCGTAAAACAAGTAATACATGTATGGTCCTCGGAGAATGTGGACGATTACCTCTCTGTGTCAGCTATTACACTAATTGTATTAAATACTGGTGTACCCTACTTCAAATGCCTTTATATAGATATCCAAAACAATGTTACATTATGCTCAAGTCACTAGACGATGCTGGTAGATTGTGTTGGGCAACAAAGATAAGGAATCTTTTATATAAATATGATTTTGGCTTTGTTTGGATAAGTCAGGATGTTGGTAACATAAACCAATTTATTCGCTTATTTAGACAGAGAGTTATTGATAGTTGTAAAAATGATTGGCATACAGCTGTAAATAACTCTGATAGATGTCATCATTATTCCTCCTTTAAAAGTCTATTAAATGTTAAGACATATTTAACATTAGATATAAATATAAAGTACAAAATTGCTTTGTCAAGATTTCGACTTTCAAATCACAAGCTTAATATTGAACAAGGGTGTCATTATGGACTAATGAAAGATGCTCGAGTTTGCTTTTATTGTCAACAATATAATCAGATATATGTTATTGACTGTGAGTTTCATGCATTTTTTCACTGTTCTAGATACAATGATTTAAGACGTTCCTTCTTATTTAATTGGTATGTAAATGGAACTGATATACAAGATTTCTACAATCTTTTATCTTCACAAGATACGAATGTTATTAAAAATGTATCTATTTACATCTACCATCTGATCAAAGCAATCAAAATCATATGATTATTATTCATTTATAATGACACACTCATAACTTCATAACTTTGTATAGATTATTACATATGCTATGTATTTTGGGCCGATGGCCTTTGTTTACCAAATAAACTTTCTGTTCTGTTCTGTTCTGTTGCTTATATATGTTGTTGTTTGTTGGTAGAAAGAAATAGTGATTAGAAAGTTTTAGTGATGATTCTAACATGCAAGGTCATGTTATGTGAATCATAATTTAAAACAATGTAGTAAATTTTCTTGACTAAAAAATTTAAATGCTTTAAAAAGGTGGGTTACAGAAACAGTTACACTAGTTTGATACTGTTACTTTTTGTTCAATTTCAGACATTTTATTACTTTTGTCCTGTAGATTTGTATGCTCACTATGAATACATTATTTTTATCTCCAAATCCTATTTGCTAAATTTTATTTGCTAAAAAAAAAAGCTACACTTAAAAAATATTCCGTTTCGTTAAATTCAAAGTTACAGTACAAACTACCTTATCCAGACACCATTCACGCTACCCTAAATGTCAGGATTCTGGTTTGTACAACATTGTTACTAATGAAGTAGTGTTTAATCATGTTTAATATTTGGCATAGCGGGTTAGTGTAAAAAAGAGAATATGCCTATTTTTCTTAAATATTTACTTTAACATATTACAACTTGTCTGTTCATTCATACATATGAATATGTAATATAAATGTATAAAACTACATGCATATTATAAATGTTTACTTCATTATTAATAGAAAGCAAAATAATGTTTGTTCCTAACATTGTTGTCACATTTTCAAGCTTCTTTTACTCTAACTTAAATCTGCATGCATCTCTCTTATTGATTATATATGTACAGTTTCCAAGAAATATGGGAGTGGTGCCAGGGCAATTTTGTTTCTGTTTTATTCAGTGACAAGCATACTTTTAAGTCATCATCTCAATTAACAGTGCCAGTGTTAGATTTATGGCTTATGTATCATGATAGAGCAGAAAATACAGTTGATATAATCTAAAAGCCTACATGCAATATTTCTAATTGTCAACCTAGGCAGTAAAGAAAAAACAGCAAAGAAACATCTGTACTGACAGATTTGTTTATATTTCTGGTCAATTAGCACTTTACAAGTGAGAAAAAGGCCTCTCAAACAACAGTGAAAAGTCACAAGCAGCTGAGCAGTATGGAACAGTAACTGCTAATGGGCACTGGTCAGTTTACGTCATAAATTTCACAGATTGGTAGATCACATGAATCTATTTATCACAGGTTAACATGTCACACATTACACCACTAAATATTAACAATCTCTCTGCACACTCTTTGCTTGTTGGTGATAAACACTTTGCTGATCGGTGTCCGCAATCAAGACCAGAATTCCACACTGAATAACAGAATGCAATTTAAGCATATAATATATATGAAAATGTCATATTAATAAGAGTTTTTCATAGTAGAAGATAAGTTTACATAAGATAGAAAAAAAAAATTGGGACCATGAAGAAGACTTAAAAGTATGGAATTCCTGAATAAAGAAAATCCTGTCGTCCGAGTTTCTACTATATTTGTTTCCATACTGACTTGCAGACAAATTCATGTTGATCAAAGAATTCTGATTTGCTGGATAGCAAAAAAATAAATATTTAATTACACTCTGCAATACAATGTATATTCACCAGGACATTGCAACCCTGATAGTTGAGCGGACCACTATCATCAACTACATCCTGCCAGTGTGGTCAGAGCTAACCAACAGAGAGAGTCTGGATACCCTTGAAGCCTTCATTTACCTGTTTGTTAACTACCTGAGGAAAGCCAAGGAGCCCAGCACTGTTGGATATTCCTGGGTATGCACTTTTTAGGCTTTAAGAAATGGACAACAAATTGTTCCATAAAAGATAAGAAAATAATTTTAAACAAACTTACAAAATATTTATGTATTTGTGTATGTAAATGAAATGTTTTTTTCAAGCAGTTCTTTCATGGTAACTGTACATAGACAAATGTCCACAAAAAATTAGCTGGATGTTGCCAATAGGGCCATACTTGTGTTGGTGTGATGTAATACAAAACAGAACAACAAAGCTATGTAGAAAATTTTTATTTTTATTTTTATTATCAATCAGTTCATATTTGTAGTTGTATGTTACTAATGAAAGAGTTATTCCCCATTAGGCCAACACCCAGGACCAGATTATACTTCAGTGGGAGAAGGGAGAGTCTGCCACAATGCATATCCTAGTTGTCCATGCTATGATCATCTTGCTATCCTATGGACCAGCTCATAGTGAGTATCCCACCATGCTAGTGTACCACATGTTTGAAGGACCTGGTAATACAGGTGTGAGATCAAGACTATTTTTCTTAACTGAAACTTTACATTCATGAAAATACTCACATGACAAATGTTCTTCTAAGACAGGTTGCATGTTGATACAATAATTGCTGAAATTCTATATAGGTAAAGAACTGAAGGGAATTTTATCAATGTTTTTTTTCGTCATTTTTTGTATGTGACATTTATTGTTTTGATTGGTTGGATGCTTATAGCTAAATGATTAAATGGTTCATAAAGTTAGTTACAAGTGTAACAAGATTATAGGAGTGAAAAATATCACATAGAAGTCACTGTTTACAAGTACGATGTGTTAAAGTGTTGACATTTTACACATCAAGTGATTGGGTACAAACAGGAAATTCCATGTGAAAATGTTTACATAATCAATTTAATAATAGTTATTTATTGGCCTAAAGAAGAATTTGCAAAAACTGTAGTGCTAAAATACATGGGGTTATCTATCCATCTGTTTTAGTAGTGTTATTCACCTGCTTATGTGACCTCATATTAAATATTTCTTGACCCTTTTCAAATTTCGTTTTCGGCATCAACAAAGAAAAAAACCTTACACCACCAATAAGTCTGTCTGGATATCAACTGACTCACACAGACCCCACTGTCATCGTTTAACAATGATTTTATTGATCTAATTTTACTTTTAGCTTTCAGTTCATATGGCAAACATCCATTATTAATAGATCTGAAAAGGTCAAATTGTCAGAGGTTATGGCAGACAGCAGCTGGCATCTGATAAGCTTCAGCTAATCTCTTCACTGATTGGCCAGTTGCTTATCTGACCTGCCTATTGTTAATTATTGCTGCTAAATGACTTTCTGACATAAAATTTATCAATTAAGCATCCATCGCTGAGTGGTAAAATGATATAAATTGTAACTAAGCAGTACTTCAAAGCATTGTCTCAAGATTTGGAAGTTATGAGAGTTGTTGTATTAGGATATTTCCACAGTCCAGCACTGCAAGAGTGGTTCTACCAAGACACTTGTCTGGAAGCTACCTCCACATAGCTAGACATCATTGTAATGACAAGATTTTGGTGACTGAGCAATGTATTGTGAAATCATCGAAAGCATCTTTAGAACTAGAAAACAAACTTAATGGGTTTTTTCCAGATGAGGACTTATATAAGGAGCTTCTAGAGACATGGTTTCCTGAGAAAGATAAACCTCCATCAGCATTTCTACTAGACACTTCAGAGGAAGCCCTGCTGCTACCTGATTGGCTGAAACTCCGTATGATACGTTCCTCATCCAAACCTCTCATTACAGCAGGTAGGGTGTAGGATTGTACATTGGACAATCTGTGTTTAAATATGCATCAACAAACATTTATTGTTACTCTTTATCCACTTTTCTAGCTTCTGTAATTGTTTGTATTCCTTTTAATGGCTCATTACTGTCTACATTTGCTATATCTTTTTTTAATTAGATTTTTCTGTCAACTTATCCTTACCAACCATTGGTCATTTCATGATTTTGTATCTCCTTTTATGCAGTTTCTAAATATACTTGATAACATTTTTAGAGGCCAGTACTCATAGTCTTTCTTTACCTTGGAGTTTTGGTCTGTTACAGCTCTACAAGATCTAGAACCCTGCCAATTGCTGCTGTTTGTCCAGTCGTTTGGTATCCCTGTTCACAGCATGAGTCAGCTGTTACAGTGTCTAGATAATGCTGTCACAGTGAACCAACAGAACCTTGAACAGTCAGTGGTGGACAAGGCCTACATGGCACAGCTGATAGAGGTGCAGCATAAACGGGGGGCCGTGGGTGGTGACATATTTTATATGATGTTGACGGATGGGCAAAAGCTGGATGTTAAAGCTGGTAAGCTATAGCTGAAGTTTTATCTTAAATGGAAGTATTTCTGTGTGATACAATATGGCCTTTTAACCAGTTATAATGCCAAGTCATGCTGTATCCATAAGAAGCAGTCTTAAAGAAAGTGGACACCTAGATGTGTTTTTTTGTAATCAGTGCTTTCTAGTATATGTGCCTTCTGACCTTTCCTTTCTTGTCAATGTGACTTCTTACCTATCCTTTCTAGTAAGTGTGACTTCTGACCAATAGTTTCTAGTAAATGTGACTTCTGACCAATAGTTTCTAGTAAGTGTGACTTCTGACCAATAGTTTCTAGTAAGTGTGACTTCTGACCAATAGTTTCTAGTAAGTGTGACTTCTGACCAATAGTTTCTAGTAAGTGTGACTTCTGACCAATAGTTTCTAGTAAGTGTGACTTCTGACCAATAGTTTCTAGAAAATGTGACTTCTGACCAATAGTTTCTAGTAAATGTGACTTCTGACCAATAGTTTCTAGAAAATGTGACTTCTGACCAATAGTTTCTAGAAAATGTGACTTCTGACCAATAGTTTCTAGTAAATGTGACTTCTGACCAATAGTTTCTAGAAAATGTGACTTCTGCTAGAAAATGTGACTTCTGACCAATGGTTTCTAGTAAAAGTTATTTCTTATCAATGCTTCCTTGTAAATGTAACTTGTGACCATTCTTTTCTAGTAAATGTGACTTCTTATAAATCCTTTCTAGTAAATGTGACTTCTTATAAATCCTTTCTAGTAAATGTGACTTCTGGCCAAATGTTTCTAGTATATGTGACTTCTGACCAATCCTTTCTTGCAAATGTGACTTCTGACCAGTCCTTTCTAGCAAATGTGACTTCTGACTAATGGTTTCTTGCAAATGTGACTTCCAACCAATTATTTCTAGTTAATTTGACTTCATATCAATGTTTTCTTGTAAATGTAATGTATGACCATTCCTTTCTAGTGAATGTAAACTTCTTATAAATCCTTTCTAGTAAATATGAATTCATATTTATTCTTTCTAGTTAATGTAACATCTGACCAATGCTTTCTAACAATTATGACTTCTGATCATTCCTTTCTAGCAATTGTGACTTCTGACAAAACCATTCTAGTAAATGTGACTTTTTATCAATGCCTTCTTGTAAATGTGGCTTCTAATCAATGCTTTCTAGTAAATGTGACTTCTAATCAATGCTTTCTAGTAAATGTGACTTCTGAGCAACGCTTCCAGTAAATGTGACTTTCTGCCTTGGAAAATTCACAGGAGAGATCCTGTCCACCTTAGCCAAAATGACCGGAAGGGATTTCATCTGGGGGTGGGGATTTTGTCTAGCTTCCCTGATGTTACATCCCTTTAAATGCAACTTAGGACTTAGGCACATGTAGCAAAGAAACCAAACTTGACACATTACCAGTAACTAAGATTATGTTTTCTTTTAACTAACTTCTATAGATAAATAAAAATGAATGATAGAGAAGTATTTTCTATTTCAAATTTAGGAAAACTGACCAGTTTCAGGTTTGATATGATATGACAGCATGTCCTTTGACTCAGATAAACAGTGAAAGTGGACTAGATCAATAATCACTTTGTTTCCCAGTTTGCTCATGAGTAGTGCCAAAGTGAAATCCATCCTGACTTAGCAAAAGTAGTCTGACTTGCATGACATGATTCTGGTCTGTGATTCAATCTAATACGCAAATAATTTGTGGCTTCACCCTGTCACCTAACACACCTTTCTGCCTGTCAGTTGATAATTAGCAGATTAGTGGAAGTTGTGGGAGGGAGTAAGTGTCACTTCTGGTAATGTTCCTGATGGGGTTTGCACATACAGTTCAATTTTAACTTTTTATCTAAGTGCATATAACCACTTACCAGAATTTAAAAGCAGGTAACCTAACCGAAATGTTAAGCATTTTTATCCCAAGTATTTAATTTCTATTCATACTAACCTAGTTCAGGGAAGTTTTGCCAGTGAGCCAGAGAAAATGTTTCCTGGAATAGTTTCAAGGTATTTTAGAAATAATTCCAGATATATGAAAACCTTTAGGAATTGTAAATTAAGTTAAATCTGGGTATAAAGAGACACATTATTTAGAACATATTCATGATTGTATGATATATCAATAGCAAAGTCAAAACTTTTAATTGCTTTCCATATAACTATTAATTCCTAAACATACATCTATGCAAATGAGATACATCTCAATATATTTAATAATTCCTTATTGTTAGATGGTAAAAAAAAGAAACATGGATATATAATAACAGCTGTCCATAATTTTTGAAATGGTAATTCATCTTGTGAAAGTGTTGTGTCCATTGTCTGTAAAGACATATACCTGTACAACACCCACCATGTCATTAATGAGGTGTTTCTAACATATGTGACAAGTCATTCTGTTTGATGATTATTATTCATAATAATGATTGTTACAATCTTCCATTCAAATAAGAACTGCTCTAAAACATGTTCAGAATTTTTGCTGATATACAGGGTTAAAATTACAATAAAACTTATCATATACAACATTTTAAAGTGTATTGATTATGATTTATTGATGAATATGGCAATAAGGGGTACCTACAGCCAGAAGTTTATAGCATATATGATATACAGTTATTATATTCTGTTTTTGTGTATTTTCTATCCAGAGCTAGAAGCTATGGAGGAAGGTATGCCAGAAGACTCAGTGTGGCAAGGGCAGACACAATCAGACACTCCTAACGAGACCATTCCTGCATCACACATTGTCAACACTCTATTACAGGTGTGTTTGCTGTTATTAAGATTGTAGTCATGCTTGTCAACACATGTCATTGGACAAAAGTACATGGTTGATGCTAATAATTGGCATTAACAGACTTAATACCAAACATCCTTCTGGAAAATTTTAACTGGGTCTTTGGCACAAGGTCCCCTAAAACTTACCAGTTGGAAATTTTCTCAAGCAAACTTGGAAGCCTTTCTTATGTGAAAGTTTCACTTTTTAAGAATTAAATCGGGCTACTTAGGCTGCTTAAACAAATCCATACGTTAGAAACATATGCTTCACAAAACACTAAAATAACAAATGTTAGCAAAAACCAAGTATTTGCAGGCATTCTGAAGGCATACTCATAAACCGCATTCCCACCACATTCATAATTGACACGTCCTCAGCTATTTGATGGACAAGCCTTTAAATTCAAGTAACTTAATTTGGGAATATCGTAAATAGTGTAAATAGATTTGTGCATTTGATGCACACTTATTGCACTGATTTTGTTGCTCATATGTTAAGAAAATGCCCAAAATAGACATTCCTTCTCAAAATGCTGTTTATTTTCTCTCTATAATTACCTGTTTTTTAGTTTTCTCTTAAGTATCAGCTAAACATGGATTAATGGTATCATGTTCTCTGACAATTTCATGTGTTAATGTAAAAAGTGAAAAGATCTGTAGAGTGAAAAATTGTATCCTATGTTGAAGTAGCATTTCTAGTTTTGTTTTCATCCTTTATACTTATGACATAGTTTTTAACAGTAACATCAATTGCAAATGCATTTATTCTAAGCATTTAAAGTGTTCTTATTGATATCAATTCAGTAAAGATAGATCATGCATCTTCCTTCTTTACACCTCCATACAAGCGAAATAACATTATCATACATGTGACCATCTCCTACACACAGATTAAAACATTACATAAGGACATCTGGAGTACTAAAGCCATGTGGTGGCAGTTTTAGGACTCAGTGGCAGGCCAATCAACTCTTCAAACACTGCAGACATCACTAATTGGATCAATAGATTTATCAATACAAACATATTAATGAATTCTAAAAAGCAGTCCCATTTTGTGTAGTAATGTGAGAAACTTGATGGATTAGAATGTATTGTAGATGTAATGGTCATATGTTGTGAAATAATTCAGAAAAAAAGCAACAACACAAAGCCTCCCATTGTAATACTAATACTTTATAAAATAAAGAACAAATACTAAAAAAAAAATCTTTAAAGCACAACAGTAGAATCTGTTGTATACATACAATGTGATGCTTGACGTGCAATGAAGCATACTTCTTTTTACACAGACATTAATTCCAATGATTGTTAATGAACACACACGCACACAATTTCTTTTTGATTTAATATGTGACAAAATTTAATTCTGTTTCAACACTTGACCTGCAATGAAACATACTTTTTTTACACAGACATTAATTCCAATGATTGTTAATGAACACACACACAAAATCTCTTTTTGATTTAATATGTGACAAAATTTAATTCAGTTTCAACACCTTTAGACACTTAAATCTGAAGTATCTTTAAGAAAAAGAACCTTAAAGTTTATCTCATGAAAGAGCCAGAATTTCATTATCTATCCTCCATAATAGGATGCAAAAATCTTTACCTCGTTCAATACATAATTCATTCCAAATGGACACATTTAAGCAGATATAAACCATTACAAAATACACATAACTTGCATGTGTTTCAATGAAAATGACAGCCATTGTTTGTTTAACCTAGTTACAGCGAGGGCCTGTCCCTATAGTAGGGGTGGCTACAGCCTATCTGAAGAAGGGCCAGTTGACATTTATCAAGTAATATTTTCTTACCATTTCTATAAGCTTTGTGAAATCTATACCTTTATTCTTTTTTTCTTGATATTGTTTGTGCAGGCATTTGATCCTTCCGGTAGAAAAAGCCCTGATGCTGATACACACTTCAGAAGTCTTCTCATGGTATGTTTCACATCTCATTAATGTCATCTATTTTCAGTCTTAATTTTGCTTGTTTGTTTTTTTACTCACAAATGAACAGATCCTTCAGTTTCTTATTTAGATTGGTTTGATTGTAAATCTAATGATACGGTAAAAAACAACAACACTGATCTGCTATCTTTATTATAGAATTACGTAAACCAGAAGTATACATTGATGTTGAGTATATAATTTAATAAATGTAAAAGAGAAAACTTACCTAATCAAAAGAATTGTTTTGTGTTGTTTTGAGTTGTAATTTATTGACAATGACCACAATTTTCCATAAACAGTAGGTCACCCTTTCTTCTTACAGAGCATCACTAAAACTAGCTCTGGAGCATTAACGGTTGTCAGAGGTATACTTGAGGTATGTATATGTCAACTGTCCAAAGTTGTCTGTATTTAGATAAACTGACAGCTAAAAATATACTGGCTTGTTGATTTGCTATGAAAATAAATCTAGATTGACCAAACCTTTTCTTTGTCATCATTGGAAATTATATTTAAACAGGCATTAAGAGACTTAAGAATAAACTTGCTATAAATATAACGAAACTGTGTTTAAATAAAGATACTTGGAGACAGACTTGAAATAGAACATTTATTTTTCTTTTCACAGATTTTTTATTTGTCAGCTGGGTATAATAGCTTTAATTTTCTCTCCCATGGTTTTTACAAGAGTCAATTGAGGATTGTAGCATTTCATTTTCTCTCCCACATATTTTACAAGGGTCAACTGGGAATGATAGCATTTCATTTTCTCTCCCACAGATTTTACAAGGATCAACTGGGAATGATAGCATTTTATTTTCTCTCCCTCATATTTTACAAGGATCAGCTGGGAATGATAGCATTTCATTTTCTCTCCCACAGATTTTACAAGGGTCAACTGGGAATTATAGCATTTCATTTTCTCTACCACAGATTTTACAAGGATCAACTGGCAATGATAGCATTTCATTTTCTCTCCCATATCTTTTACAAGGGTCAACTGGCAATGATAGCATTTCATTTTCTCTACCATATCTTTTACAAGGGTCAACTGGCAATGATAGCATTTCATTTTGTCTACCACAGATTTTACAAGGGTCAACTGGGGATGATAGCATTTCATTTTCTCTCCCATATCTTTTACAAGGGTCAACTGGCAATGATAGCATTTCATTTTGTCTACCATATATTTTACAAGGGTCAACTGGGGATTGTAGCATTTCATTTTCTCTCCCATATATTTTACAAGGATCAACTGGGAATGATAGCATTTCATTTTCTCTCCCACATATTTTACAAGGGTCAACTGGGAATGATAGCATTTCATTTTCTCTCCCATATATTTTACAAGGGTCAACTGGGGATTGAAGCATTTCATTTTCTCTCCCATATATTTTACAAGGGTCAAATAGGAATGATAGCATTTCATTTTCTCTCCCATATATTTTACAAGGGTCAACTGGGAACGATAGCATTTCATTTTGTCTTCCACAGATTTTACAAGGGTCAACTGGTGATGATTTTGCCAAGAGCTTGATGCACTCACTAAAGGCATGCTCCCTGTTAAAACTGATCATAGCTAGAAAGGTAAGTGTTATTGTTTGTATCAGTTCTGAAATTAACTGCTTGTCTTAAATCCTGTAAAAAAACACATTACTTTCACTTTAAGAACTCAATGAACAAAATAGTGTGGGTTCATAGCATCATAGTATTAAAATACACATAGAGATTGGATTAACCCTAAAGCTGGTATCCAACCATTTGGACCAAACGTTATTTCTGCAAACAACCAAATAAATTGTTGTTATCTGAACAGATCTCGTAAAATGCTGTTGTTTAATTCCTACACCTATGTGTGAAATGAAGCATAACACCACAGTCGTCATTTACAAACATGTATTTCCTATCTGAGTCCTGCTGCACAACATTCAAGTAATATTGCCAACCAGGTAATTTGCTCTATATTTAGCAGATATCACTGTTGTGCTTATTTATAGATTTGGAAAGAACAAACATTTAGTGTGATTTTTGTGTGTGATTTGTCCTGTCTAACAATAAAGATAGTGCCCAAATAAAACTCTATTTAGACTTACGTTTCTGCATAAATTGTCCCCCAAATCCCCAAAACAGTGATTGATATTGTTAGATGTATTTGGTATACAATATAGACAAACTGTGGATACCACCTTTAAGTCCAATTTTTATCAGTGCTGTTATTTGATAGATGTACACTAACTGGTTTGATTATATGATCAAATGAAACAAAAGCTAAAGCTTATCATGTTACTCTCCCAATATTTGTTTTCAGTCAAAGCATTCTACATTTTTATATTGGAAAAGGTTGATTTCATTGTACTAAAAGTCCTATTTTCTTAATACTTTATTATTTTTAGATAATTTGTAGGTCAAAAGTACATTGTTTTGAATGTTCTTTATGTTTGAGTTAATGAGTGCGTTGAGTGAGATATTTCTTCATGAAGTTTTCAGAAGTTGTCAAAACGTTTTTATTTCCCAAAATTGTAGATGGTAGTAGACTTATTGGGAGTGGACTAAATTGAATGTGCTTGTAGATGAAACAGGAATTTTAGACCTAGGCAAAAAACGAGCAGAGTAAATCGGACCAGCTGAGAATAATCTCACCTTCAAACTTTCATAGTCACAGTCCTCAATCTGAATTTATACTGGTTGCAACTGAAGTAAGTCATGTTATTTGTCAGAACATTGCACATTAATATACAGATATGTTTGCTATTGTAGACAGAGACAGGAGTGATGGGAATTCTACAACAGGTGATGCAGATCTTGGCTCAGTTTTCTCACAGCAACAAGTCTCCTCTTATCAGTACTGTTCGTCAGTTCCTTACCTCACACAAGAAGAGTTCAAAATCTGGATCTACAAAAACACACATGAAACAGATGGATCCTCAGGCCTTCTGGAAAGGTAAGCAAAGTAGTTGAGATTTTAATTAATGGAGATCTTGAATAATTAGTAAAGACTTACTAGTCACTACCTTGGATATTGAAATTATTGAATCAAGACTGTTTCAATATCAGCAATGCTCAAGGTTAAATATTATTTAAGATTGATGTTGATTCAATTTTAAGGAGGTGAGTGTGTGCCTAAAATTGGTCTCATATCTGAGTTGAGCTGAACTTTTAAGAACTTCAAATTTTTTAACTTTTCTTAATAATCACCACAATCATCACCATTCATTGAACTATTTTAAAAATACAATGAATTGTATAGAATGACAACATAATGCTTTTATTTATAAAAGTATAGTTTACAATTAACACAAGTATGGTATGACTGTTTTTGTTACAGGTGTTAAACATGCCTCTAACGCAGGGAGTACAAAAGTTGTACAGATGATCCGAGATAGCTTTATGGACACCATAACAAAAGGACAGACAAACATAGGAGCTAATCTTGCTGCCCAGGCTCTCCTTGTATCTGGCTCTGGTAACAGGTATGGTAATGCCAAGAAAATGTTTCAAAGTCATTTTGCTTGGAATTTTGTTTGTGGCTGCAATCATCTACTGAGGATTCTAATGTGAGAGACAACTGATTGTTTTAAAATTAAAATAGTGTAAAATAGCATAGTTTTTAGTGTGAATACTAATTTTGTTATGTATGTGTGAAAATAACATTATGATTATAGGTATATGTAGACTTTACTAAGCTTGCATTTAAATTGAATAAAAAAGACCACACATCAATAAAACATTGCTGATGTTAAGTGAAACTAAGTTTGCTAAATACTCTTAATGATAAGTACTCTTGCAGATTTCAGTTTAGAGAACACATAGCCAAAGGTCACATACACCATCAATATGTCTTGATCTGACACCAAGAGAACGCAGAAGCTCTCAATTCTTAATCTTGAAATTACTTGATAGAAACATTGGTTATGGCAAGTTTTTCTGCTTTGGGGGATTATCTTAATACAAAATAGGATGGTTGACATATGTTCTAGTGGCGCACATGGCATAGTGGTAGTTGCCGATTTGTAACTCCTGACTGCTTAGCCTCACACATCGTGGGTTTGAGTCCTGTTCTAGGCAATGGACTGAATGTTTGAAGGATTTCCAGCTCACCTGGTGTTTACTGATGGTTCTACCCAGACATTTGTATGGGGTCTTTTCCCACCAAAACAGCTGGACGTGGCTGTAATGATCATAGTTGGTCACTGTGATGTACCTTAAAAAAAAGACAAACCAATGTTCTACCATCATGTTCTATCATCTTTTGTTGTAACAATTTCAGCAACCGTATGCAAAGTTCCACTGCTGCACTGCTTGTTGATTGGCTTGAGCTGCTTGACCCTGAGGTCATTAGACTGGTTCCTGAACTGGAGGAAAAACTGTTGTTTGCCAGACAGACTTTGTCTTCTGTGGGCAAGGCACCAGTGAGAACAGGAAGCAGTCAGCCATATTTACTGGCTCTGATGACTCATCAGTGTAGCTGGACAACTCTCCATGCTGCCATCAATTCAGTCCTTTCTGGTGACAAACATACATGGTAGGTACAGGCTCATTGAATACCAACTCAACCACAACTTGTTGATGTTTTAATAATTTACCCCGATAAAATCAAAGATTTGGATAATATTTGAATAAAGAAATGACTCTTTTAAGTCTAAGAAAAGCAATGTGTAGTAATATCTATTATGATAAATTAAGTGTTTTATGGAATTATCAATGATTGTTTTTGGTGGACTTTCCCTATACCTCATTCATATTTAAATAAATATTTTAGGGAATACTTGATAGGATAATACATGACATGAATTATACATTATTGTTTAAATTAAAATAATATAGGTAAATTCTAAAGGTTGTTTCCCTAACTCTAGGTATGACCCAGTGTCTGTTCTGGACTTTGTCTGGGCCTGTCTACACATACCTAAGATCTGGCAAGGTAGAGAGAGGAGAGTCTCAAAGGTGGGTTGTTATGGGTGAATGTATTGTAATAGAGTATAGATAGTGTCTTTACTGTGTTGAAGTAGTTCTTGACTAAAGCTAAAACAACTGTATGCTGAAAAAATATAAAATTAAAATAAATTTGTAAACAATAAAGTGTTTGAAATACTAATAAACTATTTAACCTGAAGTAGTCATTAACAATAGACAAAGTTGAAACAAGTTTACAAAAAAGGTATACAGAACCTAATCTATATAAACATGTTTGCAGACATTTAGGAAATTGAACAAACATGCACCTCATATCTTAACAAGTTTCCCAACTATACAAGACTGTTATGTGCTAGATTAAAAATATTCTCTCTTAGCATTCCAAAAAATTAGAAATAATCTGTCTGTGTTGATTATTTCAGAATCAAGACCCTGAAGATGTGTTAAATCTAGGAGAAGGCCAGTTACAGGCATTGGTCAGTTATATCATTGAGGAAGCTCGTCTCATCCAGTCCGCTTCCAACAGTCAAAACAGTGCTAAAAATTTCTCTGCTCAGCCAGGCGTCAGCAGCCACCCCTTGACTAACAACCTTTCTTTGTTGAGTGACCAGTCTCATCCCTCTATTAGTCAACGGATTGAGTTGTTAACAGCGTGCCTTTGTGGGCGAGAAGACAAAGTGAAGATGATGTGTGAATACCTTCATTTACGAACAACAACAGATATAAGGTAATTAACAATGATATTATCATTCCACATGTTCTGTTCCCCACATCATCCTTATCGTCATAGTGGTTATCATAATTATCAACTCCTTCCCCATATATAATGATCATTTGCATAAACACATTAATCATATTCCATTTCAACAATGTCTCCATTATCAACTATTATCATTGTACAGGTCATCTGCTCTAACTTCATTCTCTATTTTTAGCAAACATCCCAATTGTTCTTATTCATAGATGTGGAAGGCATGAGCATTTAGATATGTTTTTAATGAACATTTAGATATGTTTTTAATGTGTTGTGCTGTCTAACAATGGAGGTAGTATTTAAAATCTTTTATGCTTAGACTAAAGAATGTGTTTTTGAAGACCCCCCCCCCCCCCCCTGAAATTGGTCAGTTATTGTTTTGTATATTTGATATAGGCATATATAGTCAGATGCCACCATTATCAAATTAGCAACAATACCAATACTGTTAATGTATGTTTCTAAAGTACCACTGAGTGGTCTTCTAAGCACACATATTGTCAATAATGAAGCCAGACCTAATTATAGGACATCCTGATTTTTTTTATATCTTTTTTATATCTTATATGTTTGAATGATTGGTTTTAAAAAAACAATTCTATGAATGGGTCTTTAAGCTAATATGAGTTGTCTTCTAGTTATTTTTTGTTGTTATTTTTTGTTGTTATTTTTTAGTACAAACCCTTACCATTATGTGCTTGCAAAACAGGATTTATTATAAAATGATTGGATTCATTATGAGCCCTTCATGTTATAATGAACTGATTCATATAGGGACTATGTTGTTTATATGATATCTTTCTAACAAATCTAGCACCTCTACAAGTAGCTGTATATTTTCAAATAGATCAATACATTACGTGACCATACAATTCAATACCTTGATTTGTAACACAAGACCATTTGCTCAACAAACAAACAAATCTGTGCACATTATTATGAGTATTACATGTATACTCTAACAATACATGATACTAAACAATGCAGGTGATATGAAGGCGCAATTCAGGTGATATGAAGAAATATAATGTTTATAGTTAATATATCGAATGATACCAGCATATGAAATGTTAATGTTGCATATTTAAAGATATATTTTTATATTTCTGTCTTTATCTTAAAGGTTTTTTATATCCCATTTGCTTATTTAGGCTATACATTTTATCTAAAGTAACTCCATGAATGTTAGATATTTCACAAAATATTAACCTGGCATATTATACAATTATCAGTTTTTAAACTAGGCCATGCATACTTTGTTTATGCTGTCCTTGATAATGGACAGCCCAAAATACAAAGTTGTTTAGGTGTGTCTACAGCAGGAATGTACAGAAGCATGTTAGACATATATTTTACATCTAAAATTAACTTTATTTGTACCTGCTCAGCACAAGGAACATGTGTGACTATTTAGGGTTTGTTCCTTATTAACCTCTTTAGATTATAATTGGTAAACACGAAAGTGGTGGTGTAGTAAGAAATCCACCTAGATACATATATTGATTGACTAATTAAAAAAATGACCCATATGTCCTGGGTCCTCAGATTATACCTTCATATTCCTTGTTTATTGCAGTGATCATTGCCAAAAGATCTTACATATTTTGCAGTAGTAAATGCCATACATGTGAACTTTTCTTGACCCAAAAAGGGGCTACCAGAGAGCGAGATTGGGGTGCCAGAGATGGAGATTTCCGTGATAACAGCATTAAATTGACTATGAGGCTTATTTCTATTTGTAAAACAGTATTTCTTTGTCTTTTTTTATCAATAATCATAGTAATTTCAGTGATAATTTTTTCTTTACAATATATTTAAATGAATTCTGGAATATACCTAAGATATTTGAGTTCACTTTATAGACATAAATTATATGCTTTGGTTTAAAGCTTGTGGCTTACAAAAACAACAACAGCCAAAAATGGTGTAAACAAGTGAAGTGTCAACAGCACTTACTAATGAATTGAAAAAAGGTCTCCAAAGTGACCTAAATATATTCTTATGTCTAATTCAAATGTGCATAAAATCTTTAAAAATATTTATGTACTTTTTAAGATGTTAAATTTAGAATAGTGAGGATGCAAGCATAAAAATAGTTGATTTAATTTGTAAGTTAGTGACAAAAGAGTTTTGATAATTATAAAATATTAGTGGTAAATACTCTGATACCATTTTTGCCTTAACAAATTTAGGTTAAATGAATTAAGAATACTAATCAAGAATAAATAACAAACAAGTATTTTTCTATGACAATGTAGTACATGGGTAACTGTCCAGATTTTTTTTATATATAGAAGTCACATGCTAATGCAAAAAAAGATCAAATTATTTAACATTAATTAATGAATACTTTTAACAATGTATCATCTCATAACATAAATGATGTAAACTGGTTTGAACTAGTTGAAATGGAAAATATGTTTTAAAAGTGTCTATGGTTACTAGTCATGCACAAAAGGAGAGGGTATCAACTTTCACTAAAACCATTTACTTTTGTGATAAGTGTATATTTGCAGGAAGAATTTTTTTTTTCAAAAAGAAACAACACTATTGTAAAGTAAAGTAAACAATCTACTCTTTTTTAAAGCTAAAGTCAAAGTAAGCTTAACATAATGTTGGGAAACTCTGCCCTGTTCTGCATTTTTTAGCTTTGATTCAGTTACAGGGCTCCTGTGACCCTTGCTGATTTATCTCCTAATTCCCCCAGACATATGTCATGCATAGAAGCTTGCCTACATGTCTTACACAGTGTCCTATTTTTTGCAAGTGCCGATTATGTCGTAAATAATATGCAGTTAGTAAAAGGCCTTACTAAGTATCAAATTAAAATCAATGATTGTTTTTGTAGCAAAATGCACAAATATACATGTTGCAAGCTCAGTGTATTCACCAGTTTATTGTTTCCTACATTCATCTCTTTCATGCAAACTTGTTTTTTGTGTTAATTTTATATACACATTATTAGTTTTACATAATCTTTATTTCCAACCATGTTAATAACACGCAACATATTCTTAGTATAGGTTTGATGTCTAAACTGGTGATTCTTCCAGTCGTCCCTTTTGCCGATTGACCGTTCCAAGGCGGTAACTGTTGGGTTTGCTTATTTTCTTAAATGAATCAAGACATATTTACTTTTACATTTGGCTTGCTTGTGAATACCTTTGTCCTGTGCCTTTTCAAATTTTGGTATACTTTGCAATGCTCATAGAACTTTGTCATATATTCTTATTCATGGAATAGAAACCATGGTCGCTCACTTCTCTCGCTCCCTTTGGTTTCTAATTCCAGGATGTGCCACCAATTTAGACACTAACCATATCATGGTAAAACTTTACACAGCAGTCATGGTTTAAGAAAAAGAGAAACAGAGAAAGTTTTATGAGTACACACGAGCACACCAGTTTCAGCAAAACTAACTGCTGAAGTCTGCTGACAAAATGGCACTATGACGCGATGACGTCACACATATAATTAGCACTAGTTTGTTGTGTTGTTTTTTTGTAAGGCACGTACGCAGGTCAGTTGGTAAACGTTTCTGAATTATGCTCTCATGTTAGTTGCCTGCATTCAAGTGCATGCATGTTCCTTTTTTCTACAAATTTACTTAATTTATGTAATGTTGATTTACATTGTGTATTTAGATTACTGAAGTAAATGGAAATCATTGTACTTTTTGCTGTTGGCAGGTTTGTCAAACGCAATAATAATGCTAGAAATTAGTACCTTGACTAGATTAGGACAAAAATGAGGACGTTCAAATTATCCTGAGCTTGCATTTGGGTAAATACAGAATAGTTTTCATAGCACCCTATTAACCTGTTGAACATTTAAAATTTCGAAGTTCAGTCCAATGCCTGCGTTAAGCATTGCTTCCATTTTCAACAAGGTGTTATGTTAGTAAATATGACAATGGGCATGATCTCCATTCATTAAATGGGTGTGGTTATATTGTCAATCAAGGGATAACAGTTTGCGATAGTTGCCTTCTTGCACCAGTAGGGGGTGCACGGAATTATCATTCTCGACCAATGAACACTTGGTACGCTCATTGATGGGCAGTGATTTGTTCTGATTAGCTGCACACATACACAGGCAGATGCTTGTCGCTTGCAGTTGGTTATATTGCATAATCAAATGATCGGCTGGTAGCTACTGACTGGGGCAGTCTTTAGGAGGAGTGAGATTAAGTCTGTTGGGAACATCAAAGCGGGAGACAGACCCCTGATATCAGGGGTCCCCAGTGGAAATCGGGAAAGATCACATGTCCGTAATGCTTGGATTTGAGCTTTGAGTTAAGCCTCACTTGTATAAATCAAACAAATTTTTGGACAATATTTTTAGATAATCAAGGATAGCAAGTAAGTGAGTCACTTTGCATTAGTTCTGCTGTCTATAACTCATTGTGAATTCTGCTACATTTAATAGTGTAATCTCTTATCTTTGTTAGCTAAGACTGGTCTGATACACAACTATTTCTGTGTAATTCGTCAACTTCATAGTCCAATAATTTGGTTTGACTGGGTTAATGAATTGAGATTTCTTTGCTAACTACCAACTTCAATGGCAAGACAAACTCTGACAGAGCTGATTTATGTTTGAATGACTTCTGCCATCTTCAGGGCCATTGGCTAAAAGACTGTTCTAATTATGTTTTTGACATTTCAGCGCTGATCGCAGTCTGTATGAGAGTGTACTATTGGAGGTGTACCTACAGTATCCATACATTCTGGCCTGGCTACCCATGACAGATTGCATCACGACAGAGGCACCCTCTTCCCTTACCAGCCATACCCAGGTGAGCAACCAATACTAGAGGGGCAAGCGACACCCATGTACAGGTGGTTAGTCCCAGATTGTTCAACCCTCATCTCATCTGAACACAGATTTGAGCCCAATTCTGGACTATACCTATCACGTGATGATAAACTGTAAGAACACAAGCACTGCTAATATGGTTTGGCTCACATATTTGTTTTGATGCTTTCTCCACCATTAATGGCGTGAGGCTGCCAAAATGTTGACCACTGTTTAAATGTTATAGGTCAGATCCAAACCAGGTCACTTTTGCCACAACCTTCATCCTGATCTTCATACATATGTGCCAGGATACCTGAATAAACCTCAAGAGGTAGAGCATTGGCTTGCGGATTGGGAGGTCACGGGTTCAAACCCCAGCCGGGTCAAACAAAAAACTTCAAAGTTGGTAGTAGTGGCTCCCCTCCTAATGCCACGGCTAAGGTGACAGCATTATGCCTGACTCATCGGTGTCACCTCATAAGTGCCCCTGGGCTATAATGAATAGAATTGTCGCTGCACTGATATCAGCAAAAATGCCTGCAAATCCCATCCCATTCCCTAAATAAACCTTTCTTTTAAACCAGTGCCATTGACATAGTAGTTAGTTTCAACCTATCTACTATAGGCACAGTTCTGATTTTCATAACTCTGAAATACTATGATTTGGTATCAGTTATGTGACTACTGTAGGCACTCAAAGAGAAATATTGAATTTCTCATCTGCCTACACCTGGATTTACCATCTGATGTTGTTAACAGGTGTAATTAGAAAATGGGGTCTCATAAGTGCTGTTGTAGAATACCATTAAGATACTGGTTAATTTGCTAGTTTATGTAAAGCGTGACATGAAAGAGCCATAGGTAAGGTTATAATTGTCTGATTAAAACAAATTATTTCTAATTATAAAATAAATTGCATTTTTGCTATATAATTAAGATAATAAAAATGAAAGAAAAATCACTTAGTTAAGCAGTATAGACAGTTAATGTTGTCTTTGGTTGAGTTTTGTCACCTGGCTGTTGACCACCTGAACTTTCCATATGTTTCCCTGTAGTGGGTTGATGAGGGTGTTACTAGTTTTTACATTATTTTATCTTATTTAAAAATATTCATTTCCATCTGACCTAAATTATATATCATGATGTTTGTACACTAATATGTTGCCATAGTTGGTGTACATAAAAAATATTGAATTGAAATGAAAAATAAAATAGATAAAATAGACAAATATTGCCTTGAACAAATGTTGTTTTACATTTGTCTACTTAATTCTAGATCACTAAAAAATTATGAACCATTCAATTTAATCAATATTTTATTCCACAATCACAGTAACATTTTTGCATCTGAAATAGATCTTGATTAACATTCTACAGTTTGCTGTTTATGGATGTGATCACCAACCACCTGATCACCAGACACAAACCACTGTGACACACATCTGACAAACATTGTTATATCAGAAATAGACCTTGATTAACATTATACTGTTTGTTGTAGATGGATGTGATCACACACCGGCTGATCACCGGGCTCTACCAGGGAGGCAAAAGCAAAAAGAATGACAGTCGCATGGCTGATGTGAAACATCGCCTGTAGAAAACTTGCTGCAGATCATCCTGTTCTCTTCTTGCGGTGAGATAAACGTGAAATTATCTGGTATTTTGTTAGAAGTGTAAAAAATTTAATTCAGTCTTTTATTTAAGAAATGCATAGTATTAATGCAATATTTTCTACATATACTTAATTATTTTACTTCTTATTTTTTGTTTACTTATGTTTTACAGTACTTCTTCTGTTTGAAGGAATGTTAAACTTTTTATAGACTGCAAATTTCTGTATTTTCTTCGTATATATTTTGATTGTTGGCATGCCCCTTAATCTAGTTTATTTTAAACAAGTTGAAAAAATATAAAACATGCTAAGCATACCATTAAATTTGTTTACTCAATATTTGTATCATTTTTTCATTTCAATAATGAAATAAATTCAAATATTTTATTTTTATCAATTTTAACGAAGTCATGTTTATGGATATTTCCTTTTAAACATTATGATTTGTTTTCAATCAGCTGCTTTCAACAGACTTAAAAGACTATCATTACACAATGTTAACCTTGTTTTTAGTAGCCTGCCTCACTTAAATTCCTGAAATTGTCAAATTTATGACCTGCTATGGCTAGAAGCAAACTGAAAAGTGCTGTTTTGGGGTTGTTTATGTCCATTTATAGTGTAGATAATATCAAACTACAGCAATATACCTCCTAACCTGCCAACATGAAGGTATTCTCCTACAAATAGTGTTGATCTCACTTTCCTAGATGCCAATTGGATCTGTTTGATCTGTATTTACACCACTTGAGGCCTAATGTCCAGAAATAATTCTTGTAGCTTTTGGAAAGCTATCAAGTGTTTGAGTTGGTTATAAGCAGTTTAAATAAAGGTAGCATGATTAGGGGTAAAAAAGATATCTCTGGCATCTGTAACACATTTGGTTTAGAGACCTTTATTAGATTCCCCTTAAGATATTCTCTTGGGTTTGATGTGTACTTCAGATTTATCTGCAGCCAAGAGCTTTATACTGAATACATAGAACACAACACCCCCGGGAATCACATGTACTGTGCTTCTGATTTTAGCCGCTGACATTTATCTTGTTTTTAATGTCAGCTCCTTGCCCAGAAATTATTTTACTAATGCATGCATGAATCATGTCATAAGCAAATTATTGGTTAAATGTTTTGTGATGCAAACCATTTTAGACAAGGTACCGGGGCAATATAAAGTGACTTTTATACATGTAACAGATCCCATGGATTGAGTCATTTTGTTTTAAAGAATTCATTGCAGTAGTATTTTACCTGCATCATTTTAAAGTCTGCCAGTTTACAATTACTCTGAAACAAGAAAGAGTACATTATATTTACAGTAAAGAAAGGTGGTGTATATTTATTGTATTACCTTGCCGCTTCAATTCCTCATGCTTATTTACAAAAATGCATTGTCCTTACAATAGCGAATATTCTGAATCTCGAAAACATACTGATACAGATCAGATCAGTTCAGTTACATGTGGATGAAAAGCATTTGTCAGAATGCCACGTGGCCAATTCAAGGTTTAGACTCCCAAGAACCATCTACTGAATCAAGTTAATCCATTGCAATGATGCTTATTTTATCTTGGTCGTTTGCAGATTGCCTTGAAATGTTGTTATTACAGAGACAATGTATGGCATAATATACCCTGTATCTCATCCTTGTGTCAGTTTTTATTTGATTCTCTGAGCAGTAAAATGACCTGATATCGGGTCTCGAAGCATGCTTGCCAGCAGTATCTCCATAAGCTGACAAGTGTAATACTCCCTTTGAAGGGATTTGAGTAATGTTTATGACATGTTGATGCTCTGATGCATGTTGTTATCAGGGATTGGAGGTCTGGAAGCTCTCTCTTAGCTCTAGATATGGGAATGAGGCATTTTAATCATAGCAGCATATCCCATAATTCCTATTTTTTTAATGTGGTCTTACAATAAAACAGTCTAAATGTGGCAATTCAATTAAGTATCATGCTTGCAATATATGTTTGGAGGTGAAATAATGGATTTAATACGAGAAATGCACTCCCTTAATTGGGAGACCTTACCAAATTGCTTGATCTTAAAGTAATGCTTCTGCATGCATAAAATATTGTAGAATCCATTTATGTCTGTTAGAACAACATCTCCTGAGACATACTTTCTATATTTGGAATAAATCAGATCCATAATCTACATAAAATGCATTATATTTTGTTGGTTTTTTTTTATAAAAAAAAAGCATCTGTAGCTGCTGCAATATCTTTCAAATATCAAAAACAATAAATCTTTATTGTTATCATAAGATTTTAAAATTTGACAACTTTACCATTTCATGTTCTTTTTCCTCTAAAGAAATGATGTATTATGGTCTGCCATAAAGTGTTAACCTTCAAGGCAGAATGATCTTTGTTTAGGACATAAGATGATGCATGATAAATGGTTTACATAGGTTGAAACAAAATTACTTGTATAACTGATGCTTGATTTTAACTCCCCCCCCCCCCCCCCCCCCACCCCCCCATCACTTTGTGTATTTTCCATATATGGACATATTAGCTGTGGAGCAATACACTACACAACAGCAACAAGTTAATTTGAAAACAATTAAATTCTATCTCAAAGGGCGGTATATAGCAGTCACACTGTTGTCCCATCTCTATGTCTGACCATCCCATTTCTGTGCCTCCATCATAGCTTTCATATTATTTATAGTACTTCATTCAAACTTCATCATCAAGCATGGTGTGTCACATATATGAATGAACCATAGGGTCAAGGTCATATCTAACTTCAAGGTCATATTGAAGATAATCTTTGGTGGGCATTTGTCAATATTAATGACACTTTTTATTTCTTATGCAATTTTGGTCTCTGAACACATTTACACAAGTTGTTTTTTGTTAATTGTACAACAGATGTATGTAGCTATATTCAGTTTGTTAAGAAAATTGTAAATTCTAGTTACCAAAGGTTTTATCACCATGTGATACTTGCAGCTTAATAATTTTCATCATCTCACATAGTGTAAAAGAAAAATCAAACACTAAAATGGAAATTGCTAAAATATGTATATTTTAATTCAATAGGTAAAAATTTTAGATGGTAAATCTGAAATATTGAATCTGTTGTTTTGTGAATCATTTTCCTAATTATCTAATACCCTTCTGAATAGAGCCTGAACAACAATAGATTTATTTTGATTAGAAGTAATGTGTATTTTCCATGACTTGCCATAATAGAAGCAATATTTTCCCATTTAGCAGTGAGTTGTCTGATGTCTCCAGAGAATATTGCTATAAACATTTAGTGTGGGCGTATAAGTGTTTTAAAAATAATGGTGATGACTGTCCATCAGTTGGTTTTCATAAAAGAGTTGAATTATTTTATTTTGCATCCTATACATGACAGGGCTCGTCTTTTGAGTTGCAACATGACAGGCTTAAATAAAAGAATGAGTTAGATCTTGTGAACCGTTTTTTAATTAAACCTTTTTACACTTTTCAGAAAAGAGGATTTGGTATACCTTATATTTTCTGTTTAGTATTTCTGGGCAAGACTTTCAGTCAGAAAGACATATATGAGTCCAAAAAAGCTATTGGCATAATGGTTTGTAAATTTTTATTAGATTGAAGGTAAAGTTGTTGTAATAGTGATGGCTTTGTGATGATGATGCTGATGGTGATAATTATGATGATAGTATTGATGAGTTTAAGGGTCACCTACGGAAGATGATTATAAATCAAACACATAGTATTATAATAATAACAATTTTATAGTCAGTTACCAGCAGTGGTTGCACTGATGAAGGGTAAGACGCAGTTCACGTTCCCAGAGTTCCGCCAGCGTAACCTGCTCACCCTGTATACATACATCCTGGGATTACTGGATCTATTGAGACCTATTATCTTCCACCAGTCACAAGGGGCGCTCAATAATATACTCGAGGAGTACTTCAGCCTGCTAAAGGTAAGCTGTAAAACTGAAATTCGCAGATCATAGGAAAATCATAAAAAAAATATTTCTTAATTTTAAGTAGGGGCACACCTTGCCTAGCAGTTGCTTAAATTATGAGTATTACTTCATTGCTTGATTATAAATCAATTATTCTTAGACTATGACAAATGACGTGTTGGACTAGAACTTAAGCTTGATTAATGGTGCTACATATCTAATACATTACAATAACTGTGTACCAGTCAATTGGTGATTTTTTCTACTGCTGAAATCACTAAATGCTGAGATATATATAACTATTAATAAATTTGACGCTTTATATATCATTTGTAATTTTTTTAATATAGATCAGTTTTGATGATTCCAGTGTGCTCCATCATAGAGGAAGGATCTTTCTTAAGTTTTGTGTACTTACAGGAGCTTTCATTGATAACATTATATTCCTACTATCTTTACACATAGTCATATATTGGTATGTCCACAGGCTCATGCCATGAACTCGAAGCAGATGGGCCCCATCATTGTGAAGTTTGTGCAGTTCTTGAACCATTATGTCCTTACAGATAGTCATGCTGCCACATCTTTGCTACAGAAACATGTGGTTCTACTGGGGTAGGTTCCTGCAGAGATGCATTTGTTTTCTTAGGCTGGAATATAAACTGGGGTTGTATAGTTTTGAATCCTTAGTTATTATGCCCCTACCAGTATGTGGGGCTGTACTGTAGGTTGTCCTACAGCATGTCTATCCATCTAAACATCTGACCATCTGTATTTCCATCTTTGTTCATAGTTTTCTCCAGGCTTATTCTCCTACAGTTATGCATCAATTTTGATGATACTTCACAATTAGGTGCACATATGTACCTGCTATTTTCAATACATTCATATGAACATTATTTCTATCTTACTAAGAAAGAGAGAGAGAGAGAGAGAGAGAGAGAGGAGAGGAGAGGAGAGGAGAGGAGGGGAGGGGAGGGGAGGGGAGGGGAGGAGAGGGGAGGGGGAGGGGGAGGAGAGGAGAGGAGGAGGAGGAGAGGAGGAGGAGAGGAGGAGGAGGAGAGGATGAGGGGGAGAGGAGGATGAGAGGGAGAGGAGAGGAGAGAGAGATTTATGAACAGGGAACTGGTGGGTGTATTCATTAGCTATCTGACTACATTTCTAGTTTTCCTCAGATAAAAACTGAAATTCAATCAATTATACCATCCAGATTAATTAAGCCTATGCATTACAAGCTAAATACTTGGCTGATGTCTTAAAGACAGCAAAATAATCAGCATCTTACTTTCCTATTCTTATTTTCTGGGTACCTTGCTATGCTGTCAACATCACCATGATGCATAATCGGTGCATATATTGGAATGAAATGTCACATTTTTCTAACCATTGATCATACCTATTGATCTAATCAAGTTCAATATTGTCAGGTTGAATTTGGAAAGAACCCCACTTTGACTATAGTTTTAAATTACAATTAAATTGTTTGGAATAATGCATTTAGAATCAGTCTATTTCTGTTTTTTTTTTCTTTTCATGATAATTTGACTGAATGTGGATGTAAGTGGCATGACTTGTAACATAATGAGAAAATGTCCCTTGTAAACTTTGTGTTTCTTTCTATTTAACAAGAGAAAATGCTATTTTTATATCAAGCAGATAAAATGCTCCATGCCTCAGTCACATAATAATGAATATGAAAGAATGAAACATTTCATAATATGCTTTTTATGCATATTTTCTATTCCAGCAATGTGTCGTCACTTTACCCCGATTTGTCTACCTTGAAATCTCTTCTGGCTGGGCTTACCCTGCCACGACATGATCAGGGGGAGGTAATCCAGCCTGGGGAGGAGAAGAGTGCAGTTATCTACCCTGTCCGCCCATCATCACCTTGGTCCATGTCACATCTGGCCCCCTTCCTGCATAAAATCAAGAAAGACACCCCAGAAGGTAGTTTGTTTTAGAATATAGTTTTTATTCTTTACACAATATTATGATATCTGAATTTATATTGTCAAATATAACCACCTTCCTGAAGCAAAATTTGGGCCCCGTAGCACAGTAGGTATAGTGTCGACTCCAGATACAGTAGGCCCCTGGTACAAACCCGGCATACAACCAGTTTCTGGCTTGCCTAAGCAATAAAATGTGTTATTCTTGTGTCATGGAAATGTGACTGTGTGTGGCATCATGCAAGGTGCTTACAGTCTGCCTTTCACAGTGAAGGCAGCAATATGTTTGTGAACACTGTCTCTGAAAAACATAAAGGTTGTTGATGGAACAATAAAACCAATAACCAAAACACATCCAGCAGGAAGTAAATGAAAATATATTTGTTTTTGTTTTGTTTTTCTTTTACCTGCCTTATGTTTATTCTTTATTTACCTCTTCTTAATTTTATTTTAGATGTCCTTATCGTGCTGCAAGACCTTGATGAAACTTCAAAGAGAAAGATTGAAATACTGGCACATTTTGTGGTGGGTTAGCTATGATGTTGAAGGGAATGAGTATGAATTTATTAGACTCCATGTTTTTAAAACATGGATCTTTATTTAAATCCTCAGCAGCTTTAAATTTGTATTTTCGAGGGCTATAACATGTAAGCTTAGGTGACAGATGTTGATGATTCTACTGTGTCCATCTTGGTCGTCCCCCTCCATACTAATAATTCAAGAGGACACATATGAGCTTGTGTTGCATCTGCCTCTCTATGTTAAACAGTATATTCGTTTGAACAAAACCTTTGAGGTGTTTGGTGCTAGACTGAGGCTGTAGTGTACCAACAGAGTCTAAGATGCCAATAGTGGTGATCCTGATTGACATCTTAGGGTGTTATCTCTTCTAGTTCTACAGACCACATTCGTTCAAAGTATTTTAATGTCAATAACATGTACAACTGTTTAGGACAGTGTTGGATTCCAAACTTGTTTGCTTCTTGAATGAGATTAGTATTCTTAATAAGTTATAAATTTTTTAAACTGTTTATTTAGCAATCGTTATACATTTTTAAACCGTTCAATATATTAACCTATTTTCGATCGTTGTTCACATTATTTTAACCCTAAAGATTTTTGTATTCTTCTATATTTTACTAACATAGTTTAGTTTTTATCTGATTATTCTCTATTCACATTAAACTTCTTTGTATTCGGTGCCTTATGACCTGTTAAGTGTCGGTGTGCCGTTAAATCCAGATAAATAAAATAAATTAATCTTCTAGATCTACTCTGTTTTCCCTAGCCTTTAAAATGTTGTTCGCAAGCTAAGAGTTAACAGTTGTATACATGTATCATACCAGCTTGTACAAGGTGCAACTTTTGTATAAACAAGTAAACATATTATTCTTCATATGAATGTTTCACTTTATAGAACAATGTTTAAAAAAAGCCTGAATAATATCTGGCAACAATGAAAATAACTATGCTCTGAAAAAGGAAAACCAGACTATAAAGAATCTGTTGAATTTGGTGTCATCTTTACCTGTTGCAGGATGATCTCAAAAGACTTCTTCTGACGTACAATGACCAGTGTCGTAATACAGCTTATGAACTTGTGAAGCGCTACATTCGCCAGAATCCTAAGTAAGTACATAGAAGTTACAGTTTGTAATACAGGTTTTCCTGCCCACCTGCCCTCACTCACTTTAAGATATTGTAACCAGTTTAAATGTCAGGCAAGGAAGTGTAATAGCCCAGACCTTGATTAATAAGAACTTGTGAAATCAGATACAATTGCTTTTTTCAGTAAATATTTTATTGTCCATAATCAGTAATTCAACCCTACTGTCGCATATAGCCTTTGAATTTCTAAATTGGAATGTTTTATATCTTTTTCTTTTTTGCTTTATTTGTTTTTCTATTTGTAATTTATCATTTTTGAGTTACTGTACTTGTCTAGGGAAGGTCTAAACCTCAAACTAATACTGTCTATTTATTCCATATTATTTGGCAAAGTTATACATTTTTGCCCTCTTTGCCTGAATTAGTGTTAACTAGATAATTTTATAAGGTTAAGGTGGCTATTACTGGATTTTAATATTCCAGCATATGGCATGATATTTGTAATTCGAAATTATTCAAGCATAAGTCAATATATTAAGACATTATTTAATGGGAGGATCAATGGAATGTAATGACCCATATTATAAGCTTCAGTGCTGTGATCTTTGAAAAATAAGATGACATTTAGATGACACCATTATTCTTTCAATTCCATTGATTCTATATTATTAAAGAAATAAACATCCAATAATTTAATTTAAGATTTTATATCATCTAAATGTCAACTTAAGTTATTTCTGTTGCTCACTTCATTGACTAACCTTAAAAGACATTTTGTTTTGTTTTAGCCTTTAATTTCCTTAAGTATGTTAAGTTTGTTAACCTAGCATTCTACTTTAATGTTTTATGCAGTTACTGTGGATATTCCTGTAATAATTAACATTTTTACTCTTGGTTGTTTCTTTCAGACAAGCCTCCGATTTTGTTCCTACCTTTCTCCATTGTCTAGAGAGTTCCAACCCTGACATTGTGATGTCTGCTCTTGTCAACTTGGCAGATTTTACACTTCTGTGTCAAAGTAAGTTCATCTTAGCCAGCTACATTTATCAGTAAACTATGTGTTATGTGTACTTTTTTTGCTAACAGCTCATCACATATGTAGCAATATTTGTTTTGTTTTGGTATTAAGACAGATTTACCAGCACATTGTGTTGATCCTGAACTGCTCCCATCCCGGTGTGAATATACACTATTTGCCTAATCCTGATCAATTCTTGCAAAGGAAGCTAGAAGTTAGGACAAAACAAGTGTTTAATTAGCTGTGTTGCTCTATGTAGACTCTGTTTTTCTATTGTTGTTGCTTTGCAACTACAAATGTTTTTGTTCATGTTTCCCTTTTTCTGATTATTTATGTTTCAGTTATTAAACAATCAACAATAAACAAACAATTTAATCTTTTTATTTCTGCATTTGACTATAAAAGCATCCCCATGTGATTTTTAAAATCTTTATCATGTTTGCATATAAACAGTTTGTAAGATCCAATTTGTAATATCTCATCTACAACATCTTGAAAGAGTTTGATGTTTGATTGTTTCTGAACTACACCAAGTTATGCCAAATTTACTTCTTCATATTTTACAGAAACTACTTGAAACTGTAAACAACATTGAACTTGACCATAATAACACTATAATGATGCTTATACTTTAGGTAAAATGGGTGGATCTATATCTTTAAAATCAAATGTAATAGATTAAAACTACTTCTGCTTTCTCGATTTATACATCATAACTTTAGAGGAAATAATAACCTTCCTTGGACTAAATGTGTCCAATTTTGATGCCTTGTCACAGGTTAAATGTCAAATCAAATATTCAGGTGTCATTACAAAAATTGATCTATTTTCTGTCTAAAATTACAAGTTTCATTAAAATATATGATTAATAAACCCCTTGGCAAATCATATAAAAAACAAATAGGCTCACACACTGTTCATTCATAGATGTAATGTTATCTTAGCTGTAAAGTGATTTGTTTTTTGTGGTTGGTCTGGAAAACCTCCCCACATGATATAAAATGATGTATATTTCATATATTTTCTGGCTTTTTGGGTTATCATACAAAACTGCACTGCTCAGAAGTATAAAAATTAGGTAAATGGAAGAGTAATTTCATTAGCTTAAAGCAATATGGAGATACCATACCTTAATATTATTAAAATACAGGAATAAACAATCACTTTACAAATCGGTCTCTGATCTACACTTTTTTTGACATCTTTGATAATACTTATTATCACTTGGAGTGTCAGTTTCAGGAGCTAAAACTGAAAAATGCAGTTAAAATGTAATTCAAGTATTAACATTGAAATAAATGTATTAAAATACACTGATCAGGAACCAGTTTCTTTGGAAATGAAGAAAAAGGTTCTTAGTAATTATTGTTTAGTATTATTAAGTGTGATAATTCTTTTTCTGTGTGCAGACTCTGCGGATGTGATCCTACAGAAAGCTTTCCAGACAGGTGTGAATAGCTCGTTAGAGACAGGTAGTTACATCAGTGAGAGTCTGCAGCTGCTGAACCTGGATTTAGCAAGTTCTTGATCTATTGAATCTTCATCAGAGATTGTATCCATTGTGCAATTTGGCATCATTGTCCACATTCAGACATGCATTGCATCGGATGTTCTGCACAGATATATTTTTGTTGGAATCCTTCTTCAACATAAAGTAGATGGCAGTAATCTGGACAATAAAAATCTGTTGATGCAATTATCAAAACAAACTTTACCATATTCACCATCACTACACATTTGGACTTGTGCATGTCCCATGCTGTTTAATGTTGTTCTTGGCCAACATGAATTGTCATTGTTGTGTTTAGTAACAGTTGCAGGAAGGTACAGGAGGCCCGGGGATCAAACCAGGGCAGTGACATACCAAAGTTTAAAAAACATAGTGGTATACAAGTAACTCCTTTGCATATCTCAAGCAATAACAAGGGTAGATCCATGACCTGTCATAAGCACCAAAAAATCGCTAGGAAATATATAGAGGTTTTTCAGTTTACATTGGGACAAAATGAAGATAGGTGAAATAAGACAGGGGAGTTAAGGTTTAACAAATGTAATGTCAATATGTTAAGGTAATTGTTTATCATATTTATCATATCTTAATTGTAGAAAGGAACCTTTATACCTTTGTTATTAAATTTTCCTTGTAAGGTTGATCAAGAAATGTGTACCGAGTAACTTGATATATTTAACATTGATATGATTAATTCTTAATTAGGGTAATTAGAGCATAAAGGGATGGCCTGGTGTTACATTATAGGAATTTTTCTTATCTTGTACTAATTGTATAAAAAGATAATAACTGTGTATTTTAATTTTTTTCTGATTATACTGACCAAGTACTACTGTTTTTATGGATATTTCTATTATGGCAAACTATGAAATTTTATATTACAGAAGCTTTCCTTTGATTTTTCCACAGTTGTTGATTCTATACAACTTAATGAGCTATACAAAAACATTTTTGCTATGACATTGGACCTGGTATAGATTGAACCATTGAAAATTGCATATTTTTTAGGCTTTACAGTTTTGTTAACTTATATAAAATACTATGTGAAACTATTTCCAGAAAGCATGTTTTGAGTCTCAATCAAATATGTTTACTTTTAAGCGTATTATTGTGAGTGTATGAGAGTTTTTGTAGCTTTTTCACAGTTTGCCTACCACTGAGGGAATTTACCCTTACACATTTAAGAATTTGAACAATACCTATGATGAAGGTTGAAATGTAGTAAAATGATTTTATTCATGTTGTTATACCTTAAAGATTCATGAAAAATAAGAATTTGATTTCCTTTAAGCCGATACTTATTGATAAAGGATGTGTTTGACAACATTATGTGAGATTTCTTTGGCAAACGAAGATGCCATGGCTGGCGACTGAAACAAGTTTACTTTCATGCTATATGTTCAGCCATGTGCCCATGTAATCTTTACTTGATTATTGTATAGATTTTGAATTGGTTATTTTGTCTTGACATAATGCATTTGAGGAAGAAAATAAGTGACTGATGATGCACAGTTTCGTTGTTTTTGTCTTTTCTCTCTAAAGAAGGTGGATCTCCGTTTGTGTATTAGCTTTTCTATGCAAAAGTCAAAAGTAATAAACTGAACTCAGGATTATAAACATCACATTATTGCTTAACTAAAACTAGAGTGAAGGATTCAGTCTATGTTTGTTATCATCCAGTACCTGACCTCTGTTTGTTCACTGAGTTCACAGCTGAGGGTCCAGTCTTTATAAATAGCAACAAAAATGATCAAACATACGTAAAAGTAAAATGGGATAGGGACAATCTCCCACAATTTACACATTTATTAAGTGAATCAAAATCGTCATTCGAAGATATCACTTCTATGCTTACCAGTAATAAAACAGATATCAACAACTGTAAAATTCAAGCTCAAATTTGTTACAAAAAATTTAATAACCTGCTTTGGTAGAAAAACAAAATTTGAACTTCTCCATCGTTCAATAATAAATGTCGAGAAGCAAAAATTGCATTTCTAAATGCAAGGAGAGTGTTTAAGATGCAGCCTAGTGAATATAGCAAAATATTGATTTTAAAAAATAAAACTAGACAAAAAAAGCAACAAAAAAAAACTGCATAACAGAGATTTGGACAAATTGAAAAAAAAAATAAAACATTTAAGCAAAACCTCTCTCAGACAAATGTTGGCGTATGTAAATAAATACAAAAGAAACAATAATAATAATATTGCGGATATTGATCTAGAGACACTTTTTGAACATTTCTCTAAAATGGGTAAATAGGTCCGAGTCTCGGTTTTGCCATTATCACTACAAAAACACCTCTCGGAAGGAAACACTGTATGTAGACGAGCATGATATTCCATTTACTGTCATTGTAATACAGACAACGATAACATACATGAAACACAACAAGAGCAGTGATCTTAAAAGCATAGCTGTAGATTTTTTCATTGATTATAAGGACTTTATCTCACCATTTCTATGTACAATATTTAATGTAATCTTTGACAAGGGCACTTTCCCTGAATCATCGGCTAGAGGCATAATAGTCTTTATACACTAAAAAAGGTGATAGAAAAAATGCAGCCAATTATAGAGGTATAACTATAATAAATACTTTGTTAAGAATATTCTCCATAACACTGCGCAACAGAAAATCGCAATTTGGATTTCGGGATAAGCGGTCCACGGGTGATGCCGTGTTTTTACTACACACTATTATAAAAAAGATACTAGTATTGTCAAAACGAGGTCTGTTTATGATGTGCGTTAATTGACTATAAGCGTGCGTTTGATACAATTATTCACGACGCTCTCTGGAGTAAATCGATTTTTTAGTTGTTAAATGGTTACCATGATCAACTCCATGTATAGAATTGCAAATTCATGTGTTAATTTACCTAACAGTAATGCCTCAACGAGCACTCCTTATATGTCTGAGTTCATTAATGTGTCCATTGGCCTAAAACAAAGCAAACCATTATCGCCAATATTATTTTTATTTTTCAGCAACGACATAAAGTCCTGTATTCACTTAAATACTTTGATCGTGATATTGATTTATTAAGTTTATACCTTATACTTTTTGCTGATGATAATTGTTTTTTACTACACGTCACGACAGTCTAAAAAGCAACTCAATAATATTTTTGATTATTCGTGTAAATGAGGTTTGAAAATTAACGTGAAGAAAACCAAAATATTTGTTTTTGAAAAGAAAAAACAAAATCATCCTGATATATACATAAACAATGAAACAATTGAAATTGTTGAGGATTTTAATTACCTTGGCATAAAATTTTAATATACTGGCACATTGTCACTTGCTATCAAGCCACTTAAAGATCAAGCACTTAGAGCCTATTAGTATGCTATATCTTTTTGATAAATTAAACTTTAACATCAAAACTAAGTTTAATATATTCGATACTATGATTGAAACAACAACGAAATAGACACTATACATCTTCGCTTTTGTAAATATGTACTTGAACTGAAAACACAGACAAATACCTCAGTGATCTATGGTGAACACGGGCGTTTCCCCATGAGTCTTATTTGCAAAGAAAGGGCAATGAAATTTTGGCTAAAAATACTCAACAGTGAAAACATCCCCTATATACTCTTGTTACGCTGATCAGCATAAGTAAGTTTTAAATAACTGTTGGTCAACTAAGATACACTCTATCATCAATCACCTAGGATGTTCATACGTACAGTAACTCATCCTCCACATGTTTCTGACACATTTATGGTATTGAGAAAAACATCGCGTGACTAATATATTCAAGAATGGAAAGCTTTTATCTTAACTAGTCCAAGATGTCTACTATTCAAAATATATAGTTGATTTTTGTTTTGAGAATTATCTAAAACTTATTCAAAATGAAAAGTTACGTAAGCAACTCTGTTGGTTTAGACTAAGCTCACATTTTCAGAAATAGAAACTCTTAAGAATGTGTAAACTATGCAACATGAAACAAATCGAATCAGAGTATCATTTTCTGATGTGTTGTCCCAAATATAATGACATTAGAATTAAATATTTAGGCCATACAACTTGGCCTTATATAAATAAATTTCTAAAAATCATGTCTCATACAAATGAATTAAAATTATTAAACTTGTCAAGATTCCAAATGCATGCTTCTGAAATTGGAAATAATTTTCTCAATACAGCTAAAGTACATTGTGTTCACATATAACTTTGATAATACACGTTGCAAATTATTTATTATTAATTATCTCACGTGTTTTGGTGAAAGTCTAGTGATACCCTGTCATCAATAACTGTTTCTATTGTCATCTTTTTTTAAATTTCTGTTCTTTTTCATATGTTTTATACTTGTAAATGCGTCTTTGCCATAATCTCTATTTTGTAAATAGCCGAAGACTTACATGTCGATTATGCCAATAAATTATGTATGTATTTATTATTCCTCTTGGACAGTCAACCTGTTAATAGAGCCAGTTTAACCACACCGGAATGGTGAGGGGTCAACTCCGACAAACATTGAACTGTTAGATTCATGAAAATTTCATGATACCCATAATTGACGGTGCTGGAACAATTTTATTAAAATGCATTAGAGAAGGGACACATAGAATTTAAAGATATCATAACGGGAAATCCGCATTCTTCACCTTGGAGTACGTTTCACTGAACCATCACCTTGATTCACACAATAACCAAAGTAGGGATCTGCACACTGACACCTGTACCTTTGGCCAAAGGAATTCACATTTGGTAGCACCAATACCTTTAAAACCACGTGAATGACTGATCACTAATACTCTTTTATCCCTGCTTCATTTGTCGGAGTTGTCAAATGTAACCAAGCACAAGCTACGTGCACAGGAATCACGCTGTCTGATTGGACGGATCCCAGAGAATAGTTCGGGGCGTAGATATCGATCTGCCAATTCAAACCGTCGAAGAGACGACGATCAATGTCTTCATGTGATAATTGGCTTACACGCATGTCACTTGGATTACTTGAATTGTAAAGTGAATTTCAACAAGACGTAGACAAGTCTAACCTTATTTAGTTCTGTTTTGTCATTACGAAGATAAATCTTATTATACCCATCAGTCAGGCATAGTCTCGAGACATTAGGTTTGTTTCGAGAGTTTCTACAAAGCAAGAAACATTAAAATAAGGAGTCAATAAATCATCCAAACGGATGCGACTGTAAATATTACGTAACATTTATACTTAAACATTCATTATGTTTTATTAAATTTTTGCTACGAAACCCTGCCACTATTAAGAGGCGGATTGCCAGCAATTCTGCTTACTTTCATCATGTTGCGTTATATTTGTTTTAAACCATTTTTTCCACTCGGCCTTTTTTTGTGACATTAAAGACTATCATTACACTAAAATGACTTTGTTTTGGCAGCATGTTTCATTTTCCAACTAAAATAGGGGTCGACTTTTGAAGTTGTCAAAATATACCGTTTCGCCATAACTAATATAACATTAATTTTTGTTACACCCTTCAGTCAGGCATGTTTTAAGACATATTGTATTGGTTACAGCAGTCTTCAAATATCTCGACAAGGCATTCAAGCAAGTGCTAATTAAATCTTCTCACTTTTACGGCACATACAGCCTGTATTACGGGGTTTCTTTTCTCGGACAGCAATTCTGTCTAAGGTCGACAAGTTATCCAAATAGCTAGGACTCTTTTAGTCAGTAAAGTAAAGTAAAAGTAAAATAAAGCTCAGTAAGAGCGACTTTGCGTAACTAGCACACTGTATTGCAAGGTAATAAACAAACGCTATGACATACCTTTCATTTACAGACCCATCAGATAAAGCTTAAACCAGTGGTGAATACTCCAAACATAATGCTCGTTAGATTACACCCGCTCCTTTAATCAAATTAGTTTTATTGGTAAAATTTAACGCCAAACATGCCTAATTTAAACATTAAATTTATTTGTTTCTTGCCAACTAATTGAATCCACAATCTCACGAAAAGGTCTTTGTCAGACAATGTAAAAAGCTCGATTTGTTTTGATAACTTTTTGGAGCAAATTAAATAAAAATATAATACACATTCTTAGTTTTGTACAAGTTTAATATAAATTAAAAATAAAACATAAAATAGCCAACATGGGCGTACAATTGAAAATTGGGAAGTTGTTGTAAAGATGTTAGAAAAAGTTTTTTTTTCTTGGACTTTGGTGTAAGCCGTACATGTACTGCTATGTGTTTTAGAAATTAACCATTTGTACGCAAGGTTTTGAAAGGTGTTTCAAAATTATGTTATTTACCATTAGCATCACGCAAATATATCATACTGGTGACAAATAGTGACTAGTATAAATTTTGTTATCGTCATAATCGTACCAGACCAGGTTACCCAATCAGTAGGAAAATAACCATTAGTAATGGTTATAGTTTATCAGAATCTGATAACGCCCTCTAGTTTAATTAAATTAGTTCTTCACTGATAACATCCAATTTCAAGCGTGCTTGTTTGAAAATTAGATTTGTTTGTCTTTATATCTCTAATTAAAATGCTGCACCCAATATAACATCTATGCCACGAATTACACATATCAATATGTCTAACTATTAATTATTGACACCTGTATAAACCGAGTGTAGGACGAAACATCTTCGAAAAAACATATCCTTTCCCTCTTTCTATTCATAGTTGTCCATGTTTTTTTTTTAATGGACAAACACCCTAATATTATTTTCCTTAGGCGGACAAATAGTTTTTTTATTAAGTGATATTTAGTCTGTAGTAATCAAAGTGATGTTTTGCATTAGTTTGTCTCGATAAATTAACTAAAATCGAAACCCCCAAAATATGCATTTGTTGGAAAAAATATTTATTTTGATTCAATATTCTACAGTATATATTATGACTGCAATACGCAATTAATATATCTTACTGTGTACGGTGGTGTTTTTTCTACTACACATAATTTCTGTTCGGCACCAAAATTGACTAACTGTCGAAAAGTGACGTTATTTCAAACTGGTGTTAAACAATTACTGCAAGGTCTTACTTATGGCAAAATAACAGTTTAAAGAGAAAATTGGCTAAATAAGGAGTTAACACAGTATCTCATACCAACACAGATTAACGGTAATACCTGTAAAGTGCTAAACTAAATGTGTAAGCCTTTGTCAGTCCTGGCTGTGTATGGTTGTTAGCGATGAATTTTGACAGGATCTCCATCGTGTTATTTTAAACAGAGCATAGTGTAGTCCTATACTGACAACATAACTTTATTTTATATATGCATAGATACATTGTACATATCCTAACTCTTACTCTTAAAAAGCTATGATATTATTTTCTAGAATGATTTATGATATTAACCAAACACACTACCTCATATAAAATGTCTTTAAAATTTCTAAGATCTGTTCAAGAGAATCGATATCATTTGTGGTCCTATTCCCAGCCTTGCATATATTTGTACAATCGAAGTACAAACATGTTGACTTGGAGAGCAGCGCTTTATCCTGAATCAGATTAACCCCCGCGGTAGTTGTCCTTTTTTACAAAATGTAATTACATTGTGACAGAATAACAAGAAAGAAAATCATTAAAGCCATGTACTTATTTGCCTTCGCAATATACTCCTTTTATATACACATACATATACACGCATGTACTCACGCACGCACGCGCGCACACACACATATATACAAAAGTCACTAAGAGTTTTTACAAGGTAATTGGATATGTTACTTTTTCTGGCACAATGTGCATTCATCAGGCTATCTATTTAAAATTACGAACAGTTATAAGTTAATCATTAGGAAAGTAGTGTATAATATATTATTATAATGAAATTATTCAGTGTTATAACATAAATATACAAAACGCACCACCATCATCATCAGCAGCAGCAGCATCAGCATCAGCATCATCAGCATCATTGGTTTGTAACAGTTCAATCAGTCAAATATTATTATGATGTTTTGATATTTAAACATTATTTGTTGTTAAGACATGGCATATGCTTCTTATTTTTGTGCTTACTTATAATGCAGTCACATATTTTAAAGTTCATGGTGCGTACTTTTGAAATGTTCAAGAAAATTCAGAAAGGCAGTCGGTGAGATATATACATGTTCGCGTCGATCTCGTTGGATATGAAGTTAGACGCGGTGTATAAATCCATTAATCAAAGCTTCTTGTAACTAATAAAATCAAACTCAACTTTAATTTGTGACTTATTTAAATCAGACCAGAGGTGCTCACTTAAAAATATATCTTAAAACAACACCAGATTTTGAGACGCGATGACGTGATTACCAATATACAACTATTTTTTAATATTGCCAATTATCTGCAAATAATACGTCATAATTGTCATAATTGTAATTGTCATAATTTCCCCACTGTCTTTAATATCGTTAATAATTTGCAAGAAGTACAATTACATTATTTTCTCAGCAAAACAAAGACTACTGCATTATTCTGTTAAAAGATATTAAACGATTGAAGCAGTAGGCGTTAGCATGTCTTCTGTAGATAAATTATATACTTCACTTGTGCTCAATGATAAGTGTTGCTTTGAGGTTAAAAATAAAATTGGTCCTTCGATTCATACATATTTCTCAAATAGGACTTGACAAATTGAAGCAAAACAGCAGCACAGTATTTATTTTAACAATAAACCGAATTCATCACGAAATATTTCAAAATCGCGCCTGTAGTGAACACTGAAGAATATGCTGTTTTCATGAGTATGTCACATTATTGAAGCAAATTGAACGGACCTGAAATGCAGAAAGGACCGAGACGACCTTATGACGATGTGCATCTCACAGTTCAGTTTTTCTGTGATATATCATAGTGTTATTTAAATTGAATTTCAGCAAGACGTACATAAATCTAACATCATTTACTTTTATTGCGCATGAACGAAGACACTTTTATTACACACTTCAGTCAGGCATGTTTCGAGACAGATTGAACTAGTTTCTAGAATCTACAAATGACTTGAAAAGACATTCAAATAAGGGATACATTTGTACATGACATATAGTCTTCTTAAGAAATAAATCTGAAATAAAAATAAGACTCGTATTACATGTATGTATGTATAGTAAGAATCATTTCTAAGGAAATCGGTCTAATAATAGTAAGCTACGGAAAGCAATTCTATATGAGATCTCCATTTTTTTTTCTGAATTGTTTAAGACATAGAAAAAAATCAAGTGAAGTCAACTTTATTGCAGTAAATATTGGATATACATACAAAATTCAGGACTAAATTTACTTTAAACTCTTAGTATTTTTATGCTAACATGAATGTATTTCACAACTCTACTCTTTTATCTAGATGGAGGCGGTGGTGGTGAGCGGATGCCTACCCCAACCCTTGACCATCCGTGGTACACATGTTAATGTAGATAATTTATATGTTTGCTGATGCACACATGCTAATTCATATAATGCAAAGTTCACTGATGCATGCATGCCAATTAATATAATTTCAAAGTTTACTAAAAATCACGCATGCTTATTAATATAATAACTACGTTTACTGAATTACGAATGCCAGTGCATGTCATTTCAGTGTTTATTGCAGCATGCATAACTTTATTATATACTTTCAATTATCACTGAAACATTCATATCAATTCATATAAAACAATGTTTAGTGATACACGCATCCCAATTCATATAATTTCAATTCTCATTGATGCAGGCATGTCAGTTCATTAAATTTCTTTATTCACTGAAGCACCAATGCCACTTATATAATTTCAGTGTTTATTGAAACACGCAGGTCAATTTAAAGGAAGGACACATTGCCAGCTATTACATCGATTATCATTACTTTACAATTACTTTCTAGTAATGTTTCAAACACCATCTATTTTTTGTCATGCCTAATGCCTGGGGAGATTTTAGTATGTTCTTGACTTTTTCATTAGTCTGTAAAGACCACTAAGATGATCACATTCAAAAATTCAATAGCAAGTGTTTTAAGTTCAACCACGTGTGGTTATTTTATTGGGTTCTTATTATTACTAACAAGTTTCGTTTTTGATTTAAAACTATCGCAATTTCCTAGACTATTTTACCTAACCTGTATTTCAGCAGAACGCACGGGAATTCATAATCTTTCGGATCAGCTTTGCTTTAACGTAGTTATTTAATACACGACATATTGTTCCAGTTGTTCAATTAAGACAGTATTATAACTTAAAGCGTCTTTGCTTAATATATATTTTGTTCCCAAAGTAGGCAACTTCTAACTGACATTTTTGTAAATAAGCCAGTCGTACTAGTTCTGTTTAAAATGTGCTCGAAATCTCCCCAAGCAACCCACCATACAAAGGGTTTACGTCTTGTTACCTACACGACTACACGGTTCATAGACTCAGTCAAACAATACCAAATAATCTCTGGGACTTCGAAGAAACCTGAAAATAAATTCTGTCACTGCTAAAATCAATGCTTACAAGGCCATTGTAAGACCTAAGTTGGAATATGACTGAACAGTATGTGGCCCCTATGCATGATGCCAGATAGACAAGATAAGGAATATCCAAATGCTGGCGCACGGTTTATCATTGGCCGTCATCAGACTACTAGCTCAGTTACAAGCATGCTGACTACTCTCTATTGGCCAAGTCTACAAGCCCGAAAAACCAGAGTCTGTCTAAAATGTTTTACAAAATTGTTCACTGACATGCCGTTATCTATTTAAACATTTTTTCATCCATACTAACCATCGAACCATACACTGCAATTAGCATTTTTCAGCACATACCATCCTCCTGACTAATAAATTCTCCTTTTACCCCAGAATAGAGAACGTGCTGCCTCCTGCGACCCTTCATGAGAAGCCTTGAAGAGAATGTAGCCGAATTAGTGCAGTCCTGCAATTTGAAAACAAGAATTTGACAGTCGATATGCATAAAAGTTTACTTGACATTTTCATAGTTCCTATTTTATATTTGTTTATTCAGTAGTTCTTAAGACACAACAACAACAAAAAATAAAATCAGCACACGTTTATATAAATGTAACAATGTGTTCTTTTGCAGCTGAAATAGAATTTCCGTTTAAAAAATAGAATCGCATTCTTAAAAGCTGTGACGTCACCGCATAGGCATTTCCAAAACCAATAAGACATGAAAATGTCGCCGTTCTCGGCTACCCAATAGTTTTACCCCGAGCCTATGCATTATTCTCAGTAAAGTGAGGAAACGTTGAATGCTAAAAGAAAAGAATATTTCACTGCATGCATAGGACATGTTGTGATTGTGCAAAACATGGTCATATATGATCATAGGGGTATTTTTTCAATACATCTCTTTAATTTTCATACACTGTTGGTAACGCCCTTCATTAAAATGACGTACAAAATTGTCTTGTTTCACTTTTGTAGCTTTATATGTGTATTACAGAATTTAGTTTATGTTTGATAGTAATCTTGTTATTAACACTTTTGAGGTTTTAGAAAGGATGTTTTACGATATAAAGAAATGTTTTTGTTTGTGTTTAATTAAAATGCAAGCACCAATATATACTTTTGTCCTGTTTGTTGTGTTATGTACAGTAGTACACCAGCGTGTAAGGGTACTCTAGTCAGGTTAAGGGTTGTTTACCACTGTAGTATTAGTGACGTAGCCTTCGAGTAACTGTTATAAAGAAAAGGATCATGCTAGAAAGTTCATTTGTTTATTTTTAACTCGGTTTCGAGAATGTTCTGGGTTTTGTAAATGTTCTAGAGACTTCTGCGTTCTAAAAATTCTTTGGGTCTATATAAGGGCGTGTTAGCCGACTTAAAGGGAGTTTGGATAAAAGTTTTGACATAAAGTTCGGACAGATAGTTTGGAAATACTTGCAGCTTCTATATTAAACCTTTCTGTGTTGGATCTTAATTGGACTTATTATATTCTACAGTGATATAAATATTTAAGTGTTGGACTTGGAATTATATTATTTACATTTGTGCATTATTCTATGTTTGGATTATTTCAAAAGTGCGTATCTACGAGGACATTCTACCAAAAACTCTTCAGGATTATTCGACATTGGATTATTAATTGGAATATTATTAAAGGGACCCATTCTAAAGGGACAAGCTGTAAGCTAACATTTATTTTGCTTTCTGAAATTTTGTCGGATTTATTTGTTATTGTTTTATTACGCCATAGATTTAATTGTTTATTAAAATAAAACATTATTGTACTAGTTTGTTGCTGGCTTGTTCTTTCTGTTACACCATTTCGTCGTTTAGTAAACGTGTCATTTTATAAATAAACTTACATAGCGGTCGTTACAGCTGTTTTAATAATTATCAAGAAATACAGTAAGGCAAGTGGTAAGATAAAAAGGTCTTTGCTTCGTTCTCGCGGGGTATCCAGTTACAGTTGTTATAAACCTACTATCTAAACTTCAATTTGTAAATTGTCTATAACCGGCCTGGAAGAGGTGTCTACAAATAGAAAAATATATAACAAACACATGTGCATACTTATTTAAGGATGCCTTTGAAATACACCTGAAAGCAATAAGAGATTTTGAAAAACTTCGACACAACAATCGAATTACTTTACTTGTGTCTTTATTGTTAATTATTATTTTAAAGAGATATCATTGTTATATTGTTATCAGAAAACAAAGACTGTCGTCACATTCTGCAAACATATGTCAAATATTTGCTGGAATAGTCGCCGAAAGTCATGTGTTGAGAACTTGTGTACTTAAATAGGTTTTATTAGAAGTGTTTCTTGAGATTCAATAATAAAAACTTTTAATTTAATGCAAACCTGTTATAGAATTGTCTTGACAACTTGAACCGAAACAGCAGCACATTATTTATTTTTCTTATTGACTGATTTATCAGGATTAAATTCAAAATCGCGTCTATTGTGATTGCTAAGAATTGTTAATGTGCATTTGCAAAGAAAACATATATTGGACATTTAGCAAGTTTGGAGATATATTGAAATTGCTATGAATGATACAATCGACCAGAAACGGAGTGTATTACATGCAATTCTTTTGCTTTAATGAAAGGGCCTGAAAGAAATAATTTAACACTCTCATACTTTACATGAGTATGTATAACAGTTCTTCTTTCTTTGAAAAACCAGCCACTGTAATTGACATTAATTGATTGATGGCAAGTTCTAAGTTCACCACGTCATTTAAATTGCTTTGGTCATCGAAGTAAGACTCATTAAAGCGGCTGTTAGTTACAAGCTGATTTTATCTCGCTGAATTTGTAATGTAATCACATAATCATTCATTCCCTTCAATTATTGTGTCATCAAAATACCGTCCCTTCATCAATCATGCGATGGTGAGTACGCCAATTAAAATATAATGATCATTTAGATAACAGCCTATATTATTATATTATCAAAATCTATTTGGGGGAAAATATCATTTTGAGCGGTTTAATAAACGGATAGACAGCCCAAATTATTTTATCACATTGCTGACTACTCAAACAGTTGAATGATTTTAGACCGAATGCTTAATGTTTAAATATCCCTAAATTTTGTGTTTAAAACATAAGTAAACAACCATGTAAATGAGAAAAAGAAATCGAACGAAGGAGGAGATCAAGCGAAGTATCATAATATATATTTACATTTAGTATTAATGCAAATAAATATCCCTAAATTTTGTGTTTAAAACATAAGTAAACAACCATGTAAATGATTTAAGCAAGAAATCGAACGAAGGAGGAGCTCAAGCGAAGTATCATAATATATATTTACATTTAGTATTTATGCAAATAAAGTTCGAATGTACCTGTTTACTGTTTTGACTACTTAATAAAATATATACTATTTACATCGTAACGTCTTTAATCGGTCACTTAATTAAAATCCCAATGAACTGCGATTAAGACTTTCGCATTCAACAAACACAAGAATCACTGTATTGATTTTTTGCTTGCATATTTACATCGTAAACATATTCAATCGGCCGCTGAACTAAAATTCTTTAGTAATTTCTGACATTCAAAGACTACAAAATCCTCATATTAAAATGTCTCCATAAAATTTCTTAGATCTTTGCATGAGAATTAAAATTATTTACGGCCTTATCCATAGTCTTGAGTCTGTTTGCACCACCGAAGAATGGCTTTGTTGATTTCGAAGAAAGGCTTGATCTTGAAACAGAAAAGACGGTAGTTGTCCCTAGGTAACAAAGATATTTATATTCTGACAGATTTTCGAAAAAAGTAATAAGTGACACTTTGTAATTTGCCTTCATTACTTACTTGTTTGAGGTATTTATTCAAGAAGTTGTTCAAAGACGTTTTCAATGTCTTCTTTAAAAATGTAAAAATGTAAAAGTAACATGTTGCATATTTTTCGTTAATGTAATTCAGAAGTACTATTTAAAGCTAAGAAATATATTAAAAAATTTTTTTTTATGTACATTTATTTTATTGCCATTTAATAATTCTTCCTAAATTACATAATAATTAATATTTAAATATAATGTATTTAATACCTTATTACAATCTATTAAAATGGTGAAGAAATAAAATATATAAAAAATATAAAATATATACAATTGCAACTAAGGGCAATTTTAAATTTGAAACGTTTAAACATAAAATATTAGAAACACAACCACAGCTGAACATCTGAATAATAGATAGTTTATGTAAAATATTCTTATAATTTAGTACGAAAAAAAGACAAGTTTAAGTGAGTATTACAACTTATATTAAATTTGAAACAATTGAAACAACATTAGACAAAGGTATTCACCACAGGTCAGTCCAATTTAACGAGAAACAAAGACGAGACATCACATAAACCCAACAGTTACCTTCTTGGAAGGCTCAATCAAAAGGGAAGACAGGGGTGTTTTAATTAGTTATCAGAGCTCTAGACTAAATACTAATTAATAAACCTTTTGCAAACTTACATACATAGTACAGTGGGCTTTTAATATTTTCCATTGACAAGGCTATTTCATATTTAGTAATTACAGTAGACTGTGTGGTGGTACGTATATACACAGACACGCATACACACACAATAATCGAACACATTAATCCAACGCTAAGAGCAATCAAACTTCGGGTGCAGAGTCGGGTGTTTTCTTACCAGTTCATAAAATAAAAGGTCATGCTATAAAATCGGTGCTTCCTGTAGTAAACATTAACAACAGTGTTAAATACGAATATGTGAGTCCCGGGAGCATTGCAACATATACCACCATTTGAAAGGGCAATGTGCAAAGGTATTTACACTCAAACCAAATCTGTGACGAGTCGTTTAACAAAAAGAGCAAACCCAATAGTTACCGCCTTGGTCCGATCAGTCAGCAGAAAGAACTAACTGGGATGCTTAAACCGGTTTTACAGAGCTCTAACCCCTCACTTCATGAAGGGTTTCTAATATGCAGGCAGTGAAAAGAAAGCTGGTCTATTTGAATAAAAATGTCCATGTACTGATGTCTTCTTTGATAACTTATAACGAAAGTAGCAGCATCATATAATAATTATCAAATTAACAGTTTGCTTATTGACGAAAACATAAAACATTTGTGATATTAAGTTAATTCATGTTTTTACCAAGCTTGAGTTATGCTATGTTCATTTTATGTTCATCGCCATACAAATTGTACGCGTATTTGTGCATTTAGGAAATTTGTTCATTACGATTCAGAATTATGTTCCTTATTCGTAGAAGGAGTTAACAGTAATTAATCTTTTAATTACCGTTATGTGGTTTCAATCCGTCCATAGTAACAAGAAAAATGCCAACATGCAAACATGCATAATAACGAGTTCTTAAACTTAGATTTACTCTGTATTCTTTGCATATATCAAATGATAACACAACCATATGTTATTCTTTTGTAAAACTGCGTAATCAATAACATGACAGATGCAACTGACAAATGGCGATTCTATATCCGGATAAAATTTGCTGGTTACTCGGTGTTCTGTGTATGCAAAACAACTACATGTTATGTGAACTGAAGATACCTTTTCAAGAATTATTTTATAAATATTTGAGATGCTCTCATGTTTAAATTTTATTGTCTATATCGATATTTTTTCGTTCTTATAAGAACGTTTGATGTAAAAGTCACAGTGGATACACAAAATCTGGAAACATAAATATAGCTGTAGTAGCAGTACATTCTCGAATGGCTATATTAGAATTGTAATATACCTTTCTAAATTGCGACATTTTTCCCGTAGCGTCATTAACAAATGCAGTTAAGGATTTAAGAACTGATTATTAAAACTGTTATAGAGCTACTGCAGTAATATTAATTAGAAACGTATGTACAATATTTATATATATATCTAAAATAAAATGTGTATTGTTGTACTTTTGTTTGGAAGCAGAACTATACAAACATCCTTTTAGGTCGTGTTCAGACATCATCTAGCTTGATGACATGGTGTTTGAATGCGTAAAGTGTAAAGTTTATCAAATCGTAGACATACTCTTACCTGTTTTATTTACTTTGTCTACATTAACAAGACTTTTATTAAGCTCATCAGTAAGGCATTGAAAAAATCAAATTGGATTTCTCTAAAGTGTACAAATCGCTAGACTATTAATTAACTCAAGATCTATACAATAACACTAAATTACTTATAAACGCAACAGAAAACAAACTTATTATACATCTTCTTTACTAAACCTGTTAAATGACCATTAAGAAAATATGTTTGAATTTGATTTTGAACAATCACCTCCAAGATTTGTCATCGATCCTCCTTCTTTGCTCAAAATGTAATGTAAACGTACTTGACTATCGACAAGGGAGCCATGTTTTCAAGCAGAATGTAATAGTTGGTCGTTCGCCAAGTTGTGATGGCTTTAATAAAAACATTATTAAAATAAGTCTTCTTTTTAACATTTCAACTTGCTTGTTTGAAAATCAATTTATTTGGTTTTCGTACTTTATATTAGAATGCCTCATCTAGTAACACATATAAGCCGCGATCACTGCTGGCTTTATGAATACATATATCTGCATTGTTTGTTAAACCACTAACATTAATACAACACAATAAGCTGCATAATTTCCCGCTTTGCCTAATAAATCATCATAACGAATTAAAATAAAATAACTGTTTACTAACATTGAAGCTTATATTATTCAAAATATATTCATCATTGTCTGTAAAAGGAATTTTAGATAAAATTAAGTACGACGAATTGTATATGGACTTTGATCAGCCTGAACGTAGTTATTGAATAATTGATGAAAAATGTTCGTCTTATTGTTGAATGTATTAAGTTTGGGTTTTGAATATTTGTATTTTGGCAAGTAATAACAACATACAACTGTTGTTTTGGTTAGTCAAGGAGATTTGTTTCTAGTAAATAGTAGCATGCATGATTGCTTTAAGACGGGGGCCTTAAATGAATAAATGTAATGCATGATATTTGGGCATTAAAGCGTATTGTAAATCATTATCGTTAATCATAATTATCATCATCTACAACAAAACAAATTGTTAATGCGTCGACTGCCCTAAGCTATCAGAGAAATTATTTTGCCGTGAAATAACAAGAATTCGCATTATTGCAGTCATGTGATTGTCAATTTATTGAGGCAAATTAGCATGCCACCAAGGAAGAACCAGAAAATCATAATTATGAAAAAAATAAGTTAAAAAACACAGTAGAGAAATGAAGAAATACACGATTATGCTAAAACTCGAATGACTGATTAACCATTTAAAGGCGCTTTCTTGTATTTACTAACCTGTCAGCGTCAACAAAAATATAATTAACACCAAATGAAACACTGAACAGCACACACTTTTATCAGGGATGCTTTAGTCTCATCGCTTGTTGACATGACTTAAATTCTGTATCAGTTCAAAACTGGTGTCATTGATGAAGACTATTACGACGAGTAACATAGTAACTTGGGTACAGGGATGCACATTAATTCCGTAACCAAAATGTCTCCATATTCGCAGAAATATTGCAAGTGGAGCAATCTCATTCGATGTTGTGTTAATATTGTACAAATTACATGCTTAGGTAACCTCACCTATGTTAATGTCATGTTAATTATGACATGCAGGTTGTTTAATCTTATCCTCGACAATTTTTAATTTTATATGTGGTAAAATAAAAAAACCCTTATTGGTCCATACACTTTATCCGCTTTTAACTTTAATGAGAAAAAAGTGCCAACATGTAATTAAACCAAATTTAAATACGCTTTATTTAAAAATCAAATCTGGGGCGCTTGTTTGACAGTCAGCTGTTCTATTGAATGTGCCACTTGGTAGGTCTAGTGGCATGCTTGTTTTGTGTAGATTCTTTGTATAGATTGCATTTTGTGTGTGCAAAATTCATAATGCAATGTGCTCATTTGTTTTCTCCACTATTTTAGCGAGTCTCATAGATAACCAATGTGTTGGGAGACATATCATTCTTTATCAGTCTTACTTTCAATTTTGTAACTTGTCTATAGCGATCCATAAGTGTTGTCTCTAGGCAGAAAAAAACACATATACATCATGCACGCTTGCTTATTGCACGATGCTATTAAAATACGGTCTGAAAGCAATAAGATATTTTGAGGCATGATGACACAATAATGAAATTAATCATATCTTTTATATTTTCATTTATTTGCAAGTTATATCACGTCATATTTCTCTCAGCAAACAATGACAGTTGTAACATTCTGATATCAGATATCGAAATAATTGTAGCAATAGGCGCCAGTACGTCTTGTCTTGAGAACGCGTTACTTCAGTTGGATTCAATTATAAACGTTTTATTGATGTTAAATATAAACATTGGCCTTTCAATGCAAACATACGTATCAAACTTGACTTGACAACTTGAAGTCGAACAGCAGCACATTATTTATTTTACCAATAAACTGTATTCATCAAAACAATTATTTGAAATACTGTTTTCGTGTGTTTGCCACATTTTGGAAGCAAATTGAACGGACCTTAATATAAAATGATCGATGAAGAATTTCGTGGTTAATTAGTGCGAATCTCATCGTGCATTATTCTTTGATATATCATATAAATGTGATATAAATTGAATTTCAACGAGACGAAGAAATCTACCATTATTTACTTTTATTGCACATACACGAAGATAATATCTATTAGACCCGTCAGTCAGACATGTTTCAATAAGAAAATATGACAAAGTCCTATGAGCATTGCAACAAATACCAAAATTGGAATATGCACAAGAAAAAAGGTATTCGCATGGAATCCAAATATAAAAAAGAACAAATCTTTGATGAGTCATTTAACAAAAAAAAAAGCAAACCCAACAGTTACCGCCTGGGAACGCTCAGTCGGCAATATGGACCGACTGGGGTGCTTAAACCAGTTTTACACAGCTATAACCTCGCACTTCCTAATGAAAAGAAACCCAATTTATTTGGTTAAAAATGTCCAAGCGCTGACGTTTTCTTTGATAAGATATGGCGAAAGTAGTGACGTCATTAAAAATAACGACCACATAGTGTTTAGAACAGAGAGTGAGAGAAAGAGAGACGGAGAGACGGGGAGAGAGAGAGACGGAAAGCGAGAAAGAGAAAGAGAAAGAAAGAGAGAGAGAGGGAGAGAGAGACGGAGAGAGAGAGACAGAGAGAGAGAGAGAGACAGAGAGAGAGGTAAAAAAGATAAACTACAGGAATATTGTTGATCTTAAATGAAATTAACTTTCTGAACCAAGAAAAAAAGGATGAATTAACCATATATAACATGCACGGGGAGATTTTTACGACCGCCACACTGCACAACACTGTTACTAGATACTAGAATTGACTAGAAAGACATTCAAATAATTGGTACATTATCTTTACTTTAAGTGTGTGAGTAATATAAGACGAGCCTTTTATATTTTGTACGTACGTGTCATAGGATTATTTTCTTTGTAACCAACCACTTTTACAAATAATAAGTGATTAATAGCATTTCTAACTAAGGTTTTCAAATTATCCGTATGTGTGTGGTCATCGTAGTAGAGCTCATTAAAGTTGCTGTTATTTACTAACACTCTGTATCTCAATGAATTATAATGTAATAGACACACGCCTTGTTTACTCCCGATTCATGTGTTCCATAATTGCTATAACACGACGTCTCCTCATCAAGCATAGGCGATGGCAAATACTCAATTAAAATAATGATAATTTACATTACACCGTCTATTTTAATAAATTAAGATTTCAGATGCAAAGGGCTTAATAATTAAATTTATTTGCTTTCCTGCCGTTGAATCCATACTCCATGAGAGATATTATCATTGCCATTATCGATTGCAGATTTCGTCTGACAAGTTACTAACTCAATTGGGGTTGTTCCAAGACATGTTTAGAGCTGTCATCTTTATAATTGTATAATTACAAATATATATATTAGTTGTTTTTTATTTAATTATTTTGAATACATTACTAGTATATTTATAATATATATAAAATGATAAATTTAATTTTACAGCATTTACCAAAACTTAAAAAACGACACATAACAAAGGCATTCTCTTGGAACCCAACCGTAAAATTAAAAACAAATTTGTAAGTAGTCATTAAACAAAAGGAGCAAACTCAAGAGTTATTGTCTTGGAACGGTCAGTCGGCAATATGGACCGACCGGGGTGCTTAAACAGGTTTTTATAGAGCTCTTTTCCCGTATGAGGTTTCTCAATAGCATGCAATGAAAGGAAAATATTTGAATAAAAATATACCCAAGGGCTGATTTATTCTTAGATAAGTTTCGACGTCTTTAAAGAATGTAGAGACATAATCCACATGTTCACAAGTTATTTAGAGAGAGACAACATGCACGGGGAGATTCTTTACGACCACAACACAGCAACATTGAAGTACAACACAATTATGTCATTGTAAGTATTGTCAATTCTTAATTGGAAGCAAGCATGTACAACATAACATGACAGCTGGACATCACGGTTAATTCATTAACCAATATTGCTAATAATTAAGGTCAATAAAGAAACAGCAAATCTCGACATACAGTAGACTAAAAGTATTCTCAATCTCGAAACCGCTTTAAACGAGAGCCATATTGGCTTGAGAGGGCGAGGTGGTCACTACCACCAGTCAGCTACTTTTATTATAAATTTGACTTACTAGATTGGAGACTTTTCCCATGTTATTTTGCTAAAATAAAAAAAAAAACGTTTACAGTTTACAGTTCACAAAGGAATTGCAGAAACAAAGAAACGATGCAAGTAAATCGACTTCTAAATATATATATCACTAGGAGAACGTGCATTGGAATGAAACATTTCACAAAACATTGAAAAATTTCGTGCATGTGTTGTCTTTCTCCAACTTATAAGTAAAGATTGTTGATAATGAGTATCTGCGGGTGGACAGGCAATCTTGAAAAACAAACAAAGCTGCAATATCAACTCATTCTCCAAAATGAGGAAAAGAAATTAACAAAGGCATTTAATACATTTTTTTCTCATACTCTCACAATTAAGTTGTATTATAAAATGTCATGATAACTTTTGTAAAATGAACTTGATTTTTTTTTCTATGCAGCAAATATTTGCGCGGATGAATATTTATAAACTGGTTATTAAATTGTTTATAACTTGTGAAGTTAATTTTGTTGTCAACGTAACAAAATCACCCAATAAAAATCCCGGACAAAATTAATGTATACTAATTTATTAATTATATTTTTTTTCTAAAAACGCTCTCACTCAAATTTTCGGCAAATTGCCTTTTTCAAGAACGTTAACTCTTGAAAAAGTCAATTTGCCGAAAATTTGAATGAGAGCGTTTTTAGAAAAAACAAACAAACACACCAATGAAACGTATAAACATAAAAGTCTACATCTGAGCTGGCTGTATTTGGAAGAAGAAGAATCCAAGGAAAAACTAATACCCCTTAAAGCTGTATCAGGTCAACATCTGTCTAGTTTTCAGGTTTAAAGTTATCTCTAGCTGTACACGTCCGTAAATATTTAAATTACACCACAATTAGCATCATTTATTCCCACAATATATGATTCATAGACATAATAATATTATAATAGATTACAGTAAGTTTTTTTTATCAAACGTCGATTTTAGTTTCTGCATAAACGTATAACAAATATGTTTTCCTATACTAATATTGTCAGAAAATCTGAAAATTTCGACAATGTTTTTTTAATTGTTTCGAACACATCGGTCCGTTGGATAGAGCTTGCATATCCGATATTTATATTTATATTTGCAAGCACTTCCCCCAAATGAACTGTTTTTGATGATCCAGGCTTGGACAGGTTGTTTTTATTCATAGAACGTGTTCTGGAAGATTTTATGTTTTAGATTTAACTTTTACTCTCAGGATTATCATAACCAGTAATAATAAAATTGATTTTTCATTAGACCATTCAAACCAAAACATCCTTTACAATAACCAGTGTTTAAGTACTACAACACTGTGAAATTTTTATTGGATTATTTTTATTGTGTTCATACGGATTTAAATCAGCCTTAAGCTTCTTATTATAGAGTAGATTTTAGATATTATACTTTATTTTTTTACAAGAAACTTGTTTGTCGATTATTCTTGGTGTTAAGCATATTTTTTCTACCAATTATACACTTTCTGTAAAAGTTCTATATATGCAGTTCCCTTAGAATGCGATTTCAAATTAACTATTTTAATTGATGGATCGTATTAATTTTGCTTAAGTCACACAGAGGTCTCGAAATCTCTATCGACATTTCAACGATCTCCGTCCTAGTTATCTGAAACCGTGGTTCATAGTGCACAATCCTTTTTATTTGTTGTCTATGCGATTCGACAGGTGCTTTACACATAAACTATAAGTAGAAGATAATGTCACGGTCCATTAATCTTATTTTACTACTAATTTCATAGGATGTCCTGGAGATTTATTTCTAGTATATATAACATGAATATTTTGTAAAATGATGTCTTAAATATATAAACGCAATGCATACTAGTGATGACATTAACCTCTCTGTAAAATTTGCCTTTATAAAATGTGTCATTACAGACACAATTTGAGTATAATTGCATAAAGAATAATGAAAATAAAGATGTTTGAAAATTTCTAAATGTTGAACTAGCTTCCTTTGATATTTGTAAGGCAGGATATATTATCATGTAAAATTGTTTTCATGAAATTAGGAATACATTTAGATTTTGTTATACACATGCCTTTTAACTCTGGAATATTAACCCAATTTGCATCTACCAAGAAGTCAAACACCAACAAATACTTAAAATTTAATTTGTAATTTTAATTTGGACCGAGCACTCTGTCAACGATGGTTTTGCCTAAAGTGTATATATCGCACTTAACCGTGGTAACATAATCTTCGTTTCATAAATAATCATCAACATAACACTAATTTATTTCAAAACTTGATAACATTTCAATAAGATGCATACATGTTTACATAACAGCTTATACAATATTTCAGCACCATCATACCATGATGTACAAAATTACCTGTTATCAATATAACATTAACTTTTAAAGACAAATAATGTTGTTAACGAATCGGGTGCTCAAAGCTTAATGAAAAAAACCTAACTCTATTATAAACTTTATTTTGCAGGCTTCGTAATAGCTATTGTAATTTTAAAGCAAAGTAGAATGCACCAAAGAACGAAGCAGATTTTTGTTGTTGTTAGGAAGTTTAAATTTACAAATGATACTAAAATATGGAAAAAGAAAAAGTATGCAATTATTTAAAAGCTAATTAAATTATTGATCACCTATTAAGAAGCTCCATGTTTTATAAACGTGGGAATGGCGGGAAATCCAGAAACCCAGAAAATAGAAGCAGGTCTATTCGGTTGGCAAAATACCCCTTTTTATTTGAGGACATATTGCACACGAAAACTTCTGTTTCAAGATTGTTAGTACTTTTTCAACGCTGTAAAAATGACGAGTTTATGTAGCTTCGCACGGATAAACAAGCTGTAGACACTCATACAGAGTAAAAGACTAACGTTTTGTCACACAAGTGACACGATTTCAGTCTCAGCTGAAAGAACATTACGTGAATAACTTCAATCTGTGTCACCGTTACAGACTAAGACATACGGGTGTGATTTATAATGGTAGAAAAACTGCAAATGATATGGTAATATGGAAGGAAAGCGCCTGACAAAAACTGAAGCGAATTTCAGTATTAATAGTTAATGATATTACTAGTTATTGTGTATTTTGTTCATTTGATCAGTTTTCACTCCCGATACAGGTGCTGACTGTAAGTTTTCTCACTTTGATATTTTCATTTACACTGTTTGTTTGATAGAAAAACCTTCAGGAAGTGCGAGCTTGTGTGGCTCCACAAACCAGGTTTAAGCACCCCAGGCGGTCCTTTTGCCGACTGAACGTTGTAACTGCTGGTTTATAATGTGGTTTGTCTCGTCTCTGTGTTTTGTCACTTTTTCATTTACTTTATATGCCATTGTGTAGAGGTAGTTTAGACATAAATATCTGTGGTTATTCTTATAGGACATTTTCTTACTTACGTATTAAGTATTATCCCTATTTTAGTTATTGACACGTCGTGACTCAATACCCCCCCGCCCCAATCCTTCCTTACATTTTATCATATATTATTATATTGTATTTTCACCATTACTTCATACTACACTCAATTCAAAGGCAGTCAATGAAGTATCACATTGACACATACAGTGTTAGAAAGCATTGCTATTTGCTGTTCTTAACCGGTTGATATGACCAATTACAATTCTCGGCAAATCCTCATCAAGGGATAAACTTCTGTACTTATATTCATGACTTTTTGTTGATTCAATCTTAGATAAAATATTTTTATTGTTACATACCTGTATAGAACCTATTTAGTTATATTAGTTGTAGACTCACTAGGATTAATGTAGTAAAACTGGCCAATTTAAATTGTTAATTAGCAGAGTCCCTTTTATCTCCTTGTTTTATCATTTTGTAATGTGCTCTGTAGTATGATAACTCATAAGCTTGCAAAATTTACAAGGGATGAATATACTTACTCTAGTATAACTTCCACTAGCCAGTGAGGATTAAGGCTGGTTAATGAATCTTCATTATTATTTCTTAGTACACATTGACATATATGATTTATATAAATGATTATATAAATAATTCTGAAATTATTCTGGGATTTTAACTTGGGTCTATCACAAAATGCCCATATAAGCTCATGTCAGTATGTTTATGATGCACCGCATTACTCAGTGGCCCGAACATTACATTGTTTACTGGCGAGCGAGCCATTATAATATATATTCACTAGAAATTCATAATATCATATGACCTTTTAATTGAATATATACCGTGTTCCGCGTGGCCACTGCAAAGTCGAGTTGCTCTTTCAGGAAAAGTATGTGGCCTTAACTTGTTTAAAGTAATTTATTCAGATCGTAATTTGAACAAACTAATTCCTGACTTATTTTATAAACACATATCTCAAAACTAATTGCCGAATGACTATTCTGTCATGATTCTTATTGACCAGTATTAGCCAGGAAATAATCAGTAGTGCCCACCGGCCCAACCGTGCTAATATGTTGGCTTTTATTCTAAACCCGTAATGATCTTTTTATGTATTAATTGCCTTTGTGAAGTCTTTGAGGAGTCTTTGGCCAACCTTTAAAGCCCAACTTTGTAGATGAAGTCCTAACTTAAACGTTATCTCGATATTTGAGATAAGTGCTCAATATAAAAAGTTAACAGACAGAAATGCATGACAATCAAACAGTAATATTATTCTTGAAAGTGTAACTACCTTCTGAACAAATGAGTTTTCAAAAATAATTCGCTGCAATACTGTTTGTTTAAATAACATCATTTAATAAGAATAAATGACAATTTCAAAATTAATTCGCTGCATTCTCTGTTTTTTAATAATTTCACTTAATAAGAATAAATGGCGGTGAATGCTTGTTTTAAACATTACTCATATCTGAAAAGGATCTCGCTTAATCAAAATAGGTCTGTTAAATTTTAATGTAAGCGTGATTTGCTTGACAATAAGATTGATAGGTTTTATTGCCGTAGAATACATAGTCTCATCTCATATCTGTATAAACCATGCCTTTGTCAATGTCATTTCGATTGGAACTACTAGTTTTCAGGACAAGTGTGTGTTTTATGTGTTTTATGCAACACCCCATGACAGACAGATCAAACACAAAATTGTGCAGATATAGTTTATGGAGGTAGTAAAGATTTAAATGTCTGCGATTATTCTTATAGGACCTTTTCTTATGTACCTATTCTAATATATCTGTTTGACATCTTCCTTTTGCGATCTATGCCACTTGTGTAGATATAATGCTATAAGTTACATAATAACTAAAACTTTAAAACCACAAAATGAACACACTAAAAATGTCAATAAGTTGTCTACCACATTAACATAAAGAACAATGTTCATTTAAGCGGTTTAAAACGTCATATTTGTCTCGCACTAAATGTCATAAATCTGAATAAATAGAACTTGGAAACTCGTCTTCAAATATCTTCAAATATAACATTTCAGACAGACATTTAATATTTTTATCTCCTTGAATGCAGAAATCATAATGCAGAATGATCTTCATTTATTATATTTCTCAGATAACCATTGTGTGGGCAGAGATATCACACAATAGCAATCTACTTCAATTTGTAATTGTCAGCTGCGGACAAGCAGAGATGCCTCCAGGCAGTAAAATATATAACCACGCTTTCAATATTTCAACAATGTTCTGTTACAAATACGAAATTAACTACAAATAATTAAATAATTTAATAAGCTTTAAAACACGACATTAACAAAAAACTTATATTTCCAATAGTATTTAATATTGACAAATAACACAATTACAACAGTTTTCATAAGCAAACAACAGATTGTTGTAAAATGTTGCTTTCAGGTGTCAAATGACTGTAGGAATATGCGCAAGCATGCCCTGTCTTGAGGTACAATGATAACTTCTGGTCCTTCAATGCAAACCTGCTTATTGAAAAAAGACACTACATAACGGTATTGGTGACCAATAACTCACTTTTACAGAACCACCGTACATAATTATGTAACTTTATTACACAAAACTAAATTAATATTTCTTTGTATGGTTTCTATTAAATATACATGCAAGTAATAAAAACGTAAACTGGCTAAAAGTAAATAAAACACCCATTTTGCCTCATTTCAAATCACAGTAATCTATATATATTCATATTAAAATGTCAGACCAAAAATTTCTTTAGTAAAAACTATAGCTGCTTTATTTTTTGCCGCAAATGAAATGTCCATATATATTGCTTCCATGACAAACATGTCTAATGAAGAGAAAGAAACGGCCAATTCTGCTTAGTTTGATTAAGGTTATCAAGAATCCGATGTGTCAGAAACAAAGGTTTGCCGCCTTCAAGAAATATAAAGTCTATTCTATTTATATTAAGAAAGCATGTTCCTCAGCGTAGCTGGAGCTTTACAATTTATTTAATTGAGCGATAAATCAATTGCCGTTGCAACAGCTGTGACAAGTTACCATGGACAGTTGATACCTTTCTCTGAAAATGTACATAACCATTGTTTTATATGTATTTATATTTAGATTCACTGTTAAAAGAAGACAAACAAAAACATCAAAAGTAAGTGAATCTTACTTCTTTGTTATTTTTTACGAACCATATATAGCCGTACACTAATACAAACTTATAGAGGGAAAAGTATAAATTTACAACAACAAAACATCAGCTAACCTGAAAAACGGGGAAAAAGTTAAATAAAACTCTAAATGAATATGTTATTTATTGTAGGTTCCATGTTATGAGATAGCGTTGACCAAACGTTATCATGATGCTTGGGGCTATAAACTTCAGAAATATTCCCTTCATTTCTTTAAATGTGGTTTTTAGTCGGATAATAAGAAAAATATACGACAAAGTCCTATGACCATTGCAATATATACCAAACTTTGAAAAGGCACATGACAAAGGTATTCACACACAAGCAATATGTACAATAACAAATCTGTGATTAGTCATTTAGCAATTAGAGTTAACACGACAGTTACCGCCTTGGAATGGTCAGTCAGCAATATGGGCCGGCTGGGGTGCTTAAACCAGTTTTACAGAGCTCTAACCTCGCACTTCCTGATGGGTTTCTCAAATGCAAGCAATGAACAGAAAACCGATCTATTATAACACTGCAAAGAAAAATCATAATAAACAATCTATGTACACCTATTACGGCGATGGTTTTTTTTATTATGCAAAGATTTTTTAACCCTTAACAAATCTTCAATAAAATTGCTGGTGCCCCAGTTTCATTCAAATTTATGTTGCAATGAACTAAGACGAGTGGTTTGTTTTCAGTTCAAATGAATGAAGGCTATTGTTCCTCTCTGAAGCGCAGAAATTAAAGAATCTCGGCATTGTGGAGCCTGTGGAATATCCAATTACGAAGCGGTAATTTATTTCCTCGATTAACGGAAAAGTGAAAACTCGTGTAGGCATTGATAGATTTTGATACTATTTAATTATTGTTTCCATTTTACTGCTTGATTTTCTAAAACAATCTACAAAGAACAATAATGATTTTTTTTTCTTACGAAACTAAAGATTGTTCTTTTGAGCTTTAATACTTTATACAACATATCATATCGTTTTTTAGTTTTATAGCAACTCTCTCCAATGACTACCAAATATTTTTTTTATTTCCAGAAAACATGCATAAATTGTAAATGCTATAATGCAGCATGAAAATACAATTTATTTTTATTTCATATGATGCCATTACTGATATCTTATGGGTAAAAGAATAAACGTTATATAATTTTAATCAAGTGCTGAATGCTTTTTCAAAATATATATGTATTTATTGTGTCTTTATGACACCTGTTGTATTTAATTTGTAAGAAAAGCGATATAGCTAGTCAGTAAAAACAATAAGAAACAATAACAACAGATTCACAAACTGGCAGCCTGGTTAACGAATAAATTAAATCAATTATACGTCTACATGTTTTATTTTCTGACTTCAACTACAGCTACTGAATACATAAACGTATTTTCATTTGCTGTTGCTTGGTGATAGTTTTGATCAGAACTTTTTTCCGTTTGGTTTGCCTGAACCATACATTTTAATTTAACAAGACGTTGACAAAATGCTAGTTTATTTCATTAATTTTTTTACCGAGACATTCTGTAAGTTCAGTCTTCACTGAGGCAATTATAAAAAGCAAATTGGATATGAGATATAGTAAACATAGGATTTTAATAAGGATTACATCATATAATAATAATATATCATTCATGAACGAATGAAATTATGATTCATTACTATATTTAACATATAATGTGAATTATTTGGATAAACAGTTTTGAACTAAAACAAGCACTCATCTCTAAGATTCTTCATAGATTCGTTTACTTTTCTTGAAATTTCATGTACAAGCACGTGGTGAGCAATCATGGAGTCGTTAAGTTTTCAAGCATGTAATATTTGTTAATTTGCCAACGTTGTCTTGGCTTTGATTATAAAGTTAATTAGCCTACGGAATCCGTCTTTGTTGAGGTATTTAATAACAGTCAATTTCAAAATGCCTTGTTTGAAAATAAGATTTATTTGTTTTTGCACTTCTCATCAAATGCCCCATACAATAAAGCATGTGAGTCGTTAAACTTTTAAAAAGTCTTTTCTTTAGAAATTTTACTTACGACAAAAAGGATAGAAGTAGATATCAGACTATATACTTATAATAAGACAACATGTTAATTTTCTACGAGTGTTGCAACCTATACTAAAATTTAAAAAGGCACAGGGCACATGTATTGGGTTGAAATGGGTTGAAAAGTATTGACACTTTACAAGAAATTGTAAAACAAGCCGATTATTATTTGCCTCCTTTTAAAAAGCGTCAGTTTTGTTAACTGTACATTGTATGACTGCAAACAACATAAGTATTCGCTCTCGTAGTTTACTGGACTTGGCAAACGATAGAGCATCGAATAAAGGTTCCAAACCGAGCCGCGACAACCAAACAAATTCGTATAGAATTGAAAATGTTCCCAGACCATTGCACTTGTTTGAAATTCTGTCACTGTTCATATAACTAATATAACTATAATGTAAGCCTCTGTATAGTACAAACAATTTCGGTTGCAAGGTTTTCTTAAGTGGTATACAATTTAAACAAAAGAATAATCACAACAAGATGCAACTTTTTGACTTTAATATAACAAGAAATGACCTTTCTTATGTTTTTATGAATTTAAATATACTACTTTTTACATAATTGCCTAGATGTTTATAAACCATAGAAAAAGAAGCAAATCCACATCTTAAATATCATTTTATGATAATTCCTTGTTTTTATTTATCAAGATATTAAGATTCAAACAGTTGATAATTGTGGCTATGGCTACAAATCTGCATCCCTTACTGTTTACCTATAAATATTATAAAAATAATTGTATTTAAGCCATAACTGTACTTAATCTTTACCAACGAGGCAAGTTCTTAAGGTTTTTGACCGCACAGAATATTATGAGGATATTGACCTTGAGAATTCCTTGTAACAAGCTTTCGATTTTTCAATCGGCTAGTATATCTTTAGCCTGAAGTCATAATGTTTGATTTATCTTTAGGCACTCATGCCAATTTAATAGGATCTACAAGGCAGGTTACTCAAAATGTAATAATCAATGCATTCGGCAAGCACGCTGAGTTGGTTATATGGTAAATCTTCTGATTTACTATTCTTAATTCACATCATGCAATATCTGACCGCCTCTTTTGTAAATTGATCGTATTATATTAAAACAACAACATGTTATTAGAATTATCCCGAAACATTGGAGACCAACGATTTTCTTCTTGTTATCTGTAAAGCAATATGGTTCCTATTGTATGGTTCTATTTGTTTCTTTTCTTTGAGGCCTTTCAGATAATATTTTTAGAGGAGTATGCCACAGACTACCAATGACACCTTATTATTGCCATATTTTGGCAGTCCATGAAATGTGCCTGTAGTCTGAGAAATCTATATCTAGCATGACTTCTTGGAGTAGGATGGTTGGAATGTATGGTATTGAGACACCACGCTCTTAAGTCCATACCAAAAATATTTTATGCATACTAAATATATCGAAATGTTATTTCAACATGAAATAGCTTCGTTGTTATTTTTAAAGTGAGGCATTGTAAAAAGATTTTGACAAACATGCTTTTCAAATAACGAAATTGCATCATATATTATTCACATATAAACAACATGAATATAAATTGATTTCTATCAGGCAAGCACTAAAATTCACATAAGTGCATGAAACATGAATACGTTGATTGCATTCATTTAATTGTCAATTTATGCAAGCAACTTAGAATGCATCAAGACGACAAAAAGAAATTTGAATTATAACATGTATAAATCAAGACGCTATTCACCAAATGTGATATATTATAGCAAATAAATGTAGTAAGATTGACGTGAATAATACAAGAATTAGTCACTACATAATTAGAGGCAAGTTTTTGTATTTGCTTGTTTATTGGCAATATTAAGATGTTGTTTGACACACTGAAATTAAAATTTGACAGCAGCACGCCATCTGATATCATAGCTGCTAATTTTTATTGCCTATCGTCACGAATTACTAACTTGAATTTAAGTACATGATTTTAAATTATTATTAATGAAACTTAATCATGACACTTTCATCTTCAACAAATCGACATCGGTTAACTAAACATGTCACGTAATTCAAACATTTTTATCGCCCTAAATAGATAGATATAATGTTGTGAACTAATGAAGTAACTGTCAGTAAAATGACGGGTGTGATCTTTCTAATAAAAATGGCCAAAACAAACATTATTAGTATTGTCGTCAGTCCCGTTGCAATGATTGATACAGTCAACCTTTACAAGGCGCGGTGCGTTAAAATTGTATACAGAGTACCAGAAATGTGTTCTGTGTCTCAATTCAATTACAAAAGTGATCGGATAAGTTAACTTGCTAGCCAAAAAAAAAGTTAAGACCATAGTCGATGTGCAGAATTTCATTTTCTTTGGCAAGTGCTCAATGAAAATGGTAAAAATGAAAACTAATCGCAATAAAACTACAGTATTTAAATTCTCCTACATAATAAAAAGTTTTACGGTTTATTCTTTCAGCCTATTGTTTAAAAATATAATTCAGAAAATATACATTGTGGTGAATACTTAATGTAAAATTTAGTAAATATTTAATTTTGTTTGTGAAAAATCTTGCTTAAACAAAATGTTGTTGAGTGCATCTTACAATTTTTAATTAAATGGAACCATAGTCCTTAACATACTTAATCCAGCTCCATCTAAGAGAAATATAAGTGTAGAAAAAATCAACCGTGTGGACTGAATCTTTACTCACTTCCCCGAGAAAGTAACAAAAATAAATCTTGATAATTTTAAAAGTCAATATAACTTGCTTGAAAATAAGATTACTTCCTTTTCTTACCTTAGATAAGAATGCTCCATCTAGCTCATGAAACAGACTAACCACGCCCTATTAGTTCAGTTTAATTTGAATGGCAAGATATAGACGTGGTATTTTGACGCTGTGGTTGATTGATTCCTCAGTATAAAGAGCATACACATACAGAGTTGTGTGCTGAAAGTTTAACGTATCAAAGTGTAATATATGTTTAACCTTACTTAGAGCCACTGCAGAAAACTGCTGTTATACATATAATGTTTCAAATAAATACTACTACGCTCTGACACCATGTGTTTAATCACTTTAGTTATGATTATCTTGTCGAAATATATACTCAATTGTGGCACATGTCAAAGTTTGTCCATTAATAGTTGTTAAAATGTCACGTTTTGTAACATAGATAAACTACCATTTAGTAATTTGTGTATTTCAAGTGAAAATAGATTACACTGCTTCACTGCTTAATTTTCCCACCAAAAGTTGTACATGTTGATCAAAATAAGACTCAAATAAATAAATTATAATAATAAGTTTATAAATTATTTAATATGTAGAAAAATAAATACATGAAATTCGATTATCCTTTCCGATTTAAAAAGTTTATATTTCGTTTTAAATTTCTTATTGAAAAGTCATTATATTTTGGCATAAAACAGCAAATTTATTCATTTAACAGAAAGAAATAAGAAGGAAGAGATTTCTGTTTGATTTCCAAAATCTATGTGGTATCAAGTCGCGATTTCATGGGCTCTATATCAAAATATATAACTATATAACTAAGCTATTTGTACACAGTGCAGGTGCTAACATTGTCATAATCATCTACATGCATAGAAGAAAATACCACATTAATATAAGGTATGATATAGAATAAAATAGAAATTGGCATTTATGGCCATACTATCCCTAACTTATCGAAGGACTGTGATTAACACATAAGCATGATATGGGTTAATAGGATGTCTTGGAAACTTATTATTAACTAACAAACTAAAAGACAGCATGCGAATGAATGAAGTTTGACATATGTCGCTGTTTGCTTAAGCATGTACACATTAAAATAGAAAGAAATTGTGAAAAATTGTACGCACAAGACTCAGCTGTTTATCTTTGATTCGCTTTTACACAATTTTTTAAAATATACTTTTTTACAAAATTCTTCTTAAACTACACATAAAACAATTAAATTAGTTTTAATCATATTAACTCAAACCTCATAGTTTACGACCCTGAATGTATTTTGTCTTTTAATTTGACCGTTGGTAGGTATAACATCGGGATTTTAGTACCTTTCTTACATATAATATGCCAACTGCGGATATATCCTCGGCTTTTCACGAACTGTTTTTTTAACTTATTAGCTCTTAACAATACTACGTTTTATTTTGTTGGTAGGTTGTTTTCTAAATTTCGTTGTTTTCTTTCGTATTTTTTACATTTCACTTTTGACACTTTTAGAACATGATGTCATGGCATTATATGCCATATTTAAAATGATCTTGTTATATATCAGCGCTTGGGCTGTTTTATTTGTTCTTATAATATCTTATAACATATCGGCGCTTGTGCTGTTCTGTTTTATTTGTTCCTATAATATATCAGCGCATGGGCTGTTTTATTTCAAACTGATCTCTCGTTTGGGATTTTTGTTTTTACGTTGCCGAGGATTTTATCTACTGTACATACTATACATATGTTTATAGTTTATTTTGTTGCTAGTTGTAATGTATGTATATAAGTTCATTGTATTTGTTTTAACTCCCGATGCAGGTGCTTACTGTTAGTTGTTTCACTTTAACGGGATGTTGTTATTTACACTGTTTGTTTGCTAGAAAAACCTTCAGGAAGTGCGAGGTTGGAGCGCTCCACAAACCAGGTTTAAGCACCCCCCAGTTGGCCCTTTTGCCGACTGACCGTTCCATGGCGGTAACTGATGTTTTTTCTTTATGTGTGTTATGTCTCGTCTTTGTGTTTGTTTGTTTTTCACATTTGCATTTACCTTGTTTGCCTTTGTCTACTGGTGGATAAAATTTAAATATCTGTTGGAGTTTTGATAGGACCTTTTCTTATTTATCTATTACAAATTACAATCGTGTGGGGAGAAATATCCCCAGCTGCACTCTTAACTTCAATTTGCACCTTGTCTCATTCAAACCGATGTATTTCTCTCTCCTTTTATTGCTGTTAGAAATCTGTATAAAGAAAATACAGGGTTTTAGAGGAATGACACAATCATCAAATAACTCCTGGCTATTATATTGTTTATAAGATGCAAGTAAATACATTGCCGCAATGTTTATCAGTAGAACAATTTACTAGCAGAGTCTACCATAAAATATCACGAAATAATGTCGTCTGTTGTAAATGGAAGTAAAACATTTTTTTTATAATACTTTCATTTTTTAAGAATTTTTATAGACTTAAAATCTAACAAGTACACGGTTTTGAAAAGCAGTGCAAAGACGCATCCATAACAGCTACATTGAAGTCTGTCTAGTTAAACTAAAAAACCTATTGTCAGAGACAGTAACAATAGACCCAAATTATAAAATTGCTTTAGTTTCCGTTTGGGAATATCCATATACATAATTTCTATGACAATCATGCCCAACGATTATATAGGGGCGGTCATCCTTGACTTGACCGTCTTTTAAGTTATCACTTGAACAGAAATACTTATCCAAGTTACAAAAATGACAGTTTGTTTTCTGTTAAAAAGATGTTTATTTCTTTGAGCTTTTAAACTTTAGCATCAGTGATCTGTATGTGATTCCATAGTAACCCACAAATATGAAGTGTTTTGATTTATTCTTTAATTCCAACAAAACATGCGTAAATTTAAAATGCTAGAATACTGATAGCGCCAATACTTTTCCATGCAATACTGTTTGATTTCATATCCGATATCAGATTAGTAGCGTAAAAATTGTTCACGTAATATCCTTTCAATAAATTGCGTTATTTTTATTCGAAAAGATAAAATAAAACACTAATGATCACGTCAAAAAAGATGAAGATGCAGCACTAACATTGAGACTATGTAAAACTGAAACCCATAATTCTATATCGGACTAAAGATAAAGGAAACGTTTTTAGGGCAGTGCTTAAGTAAGGAGATTTGGTGGTTTAAGACTGTACCATAACCAGTATTTAACGCACCAGGCTCCATAGGGTTTCGTGCTGTTTTCACGTCTTATGACACACTTACAGGAACACCAATTCACTTTGCCAGTTGATTACAACTTACAAGCAAGAAGGGTATGACGGTGATAGGAGAAATAAATAGAGTACCAAACAGATTTTGTTGCATTGACATATGCTGTTCGTATTTTCCATTCGTTTATTCACTCAAAATACAATGAACATTTTTGTAAAACAACCATTAGGCTTTTTGGGGGTATTACTATGTCACGTTGTTTGCATTGTAGATTTTCATTGTGCAAAAGATGGCTAGAAACTACATAAAACCCGTTTTAGGGGAACTAAAGTCACATAATTCCTAAATGTAAGTTATGCGACTATTATAGTAACAATCATTTTGGTCAGTTTCTTTATTGTGACAATATATTAATAGAAGACTGCAAGAAGAGTTCTTGTCACACACAATTTCCTAACTAAATCATGACTTGTAACCTACGTTTATGAGCAATCAACAGAAAGTATGCACACACACTAGGCTACACCTCAATGTCAATTTGAATTTGCCAAATAATTTGTCAAGTATCTGACCAACTGAATATGTTTAAATATACACAAATCATAAGATATTCATCTTAATACGAGAATTTATCAACAGGAGATAAATGATAACCACGCTAGAATATACTTAATCAACGTCTCTTTTATATTACAATAGTCATAAAAAACAGTCATCTGAACTAAAACAAGCAACTTCTAATATTTATTATCGATTCGTTTATTTCACTCGACATTGTATATACAAACAAAGGTTATCAATCATGGAGCCAAGTTTTCAATAATGTAATAGTTGTTAACGCTGAAATGGCTTAAATAAAACAATTCTTAAGACTGCAATTACGCTTTTTTCTTTAAGGGGGTACGTCGATTTTCTGTTGCAAGGTGTTTCTCTAGTGGTATATGTTTTGACCATATTTTTAGTAATGTATATATGCATATAATATTTGTATGCATTTTTTAAAACAAATATGTAATCCTTTTTAAATACTTAATTATTTATATACTTTGTTACCTTGTAATATAAAACAATTTTGCATTTAATTTAAATGCCCTATTTATATATATATATTTCCTTGTAAATGATCGTGCCATAAGCCTTGATATTTTTGCCATGTAGCAACATAATTTCATTATTTGCATGTATAGTTGAAATAATTCCCCAAAACAAAAAATTATAATTGTAGCAACAGATACAAATCAGCAACCCTTACTGTATTCGTTTCAACGGACACAAAATAATTGGCTTTAAGCCCTTGCTGCATTTAAACATTGCAATTTTTTAACATTTATCTGCCAGGGAGAAGCGCAATAAATTGAATAGAAATGGGAGATACTTCCTTGGGGAATCTCATGTAATGAGCTTTTTGATTTTAGTATCGGATAGTTTATCCATAGTCTGTTCTCATAATATTATCTATAGGCACGCATGCCAACTCATAAGAAACACTGGGCAGGGTTTTCCAGAGGTAATTATCATTAACTCTGGTCTTATCTCAATCAAAGCTTCAATACACGAGTTGTATGCTCAGATAGTTATATTGCACATTTTCCATTATTTTATATTTGTAAAAGGAGGTTCTGACCCATTGACTATTTGTTCATAGGCTGGTCGTATTAATTTGGTATATACTAAACACAATTCTAGGAATCCCCTCAACACATCAAAATCAACAGACCCCTTTCTTTTTATGTGGACGACCCCGTAGTTCATAGTGCATGATGCTTATTTGTTTCTTGTCGCTCAATTTGATCGAGGTCTTGCAGATAATCTTTGTCTAGAGAAAAATGTCATGACCCATCAATCACAACTTCCATATTTGACCGCACTTTAGGCCAGGTGATCTGTCTATAGTATAAGAAAGCTAAATTGTACGTTTCATTATCAAGACACGCCAGCGGTATTCGACATGCAAGGATCAGACCAGATGGATTAGCGTCAATATACCGCAAAGCTTTTTGTTTATAAGGTAAGCGCTAACTTATAAAATAAATAAGCTTTTTTAAAGTTGTATCCAACTTACTTTAAGTGAGACAGCAAATTTAAAGCACCAGACAATATATTTGTTTACGTACTTGAAAGATTCTAACCTTTTGTTCTTAAATATATTGGGGAGTTACGATACAAAATAATGGGGCACTGATGCAACAGCATTGTATCACTTTAATTGTTTTTGAATTGTAATGTGTAGATATTAGATATGCAATGAAATATATCATTAAATACATTTTATTAAACGTTTAATAATGCGTTAAATAGCAGCTTAACCATAAAACAATACTTTTCCTTCGTAAGTGTATATGTAAGTGTAAATTTTGAAGTGACAGTTAAATATGACCACACATGAATGTATCTTTTTCGATAGATCACAATTTTAGTAAGTCTAATTAACTAAAATAAAGACGTTGATGGCTGTTCATTAATAAGCCTAACATTAATCAGTACCAGTTGACATTTATACCATTGGCTTTTATTGTTTCGACATATGTCACACAATTGCAACAGTATATGTTTATTACGTAAGGGCGGAAAGATAACGGCTATTGACCAGGATATTTAATTTCTGCACGCGACTTGAAACACAAGCATACACATCTACTTACACACGTGGTTTTATGCATAAGAATCACGTCGTGGTGTTTTGAGTTGCTTTCAATGTAGGTTTATTTAGAGAGGATACTTTAAAATAATAATGAAAATGATAGTAAGAAAAATGATGATGATGATGATGATGATGATGATGATGATGATGATGATGATGATAATGATGAAAGTGATGATGATGATGATGATTATGCATTCATGTTATAATTATTTTAATAAAATAGAATGATCTAAAACTACGAACAAAATTATAAAAAAGTAAGCCATAAAGAAATTATGATTAACCATACATTTGAGCAAAAACATTCAGTCGATATATAATTGAATAATTCATAAAACAGACGTGGATTACTGCATTAGCAAATTTATTGTCAATGTAAAACCTAAATAAATTGATAAAGACTGACAAAATGAAAATGAGAAAAGCAGAGGCACAACGATTGTTATCAGAGGTTCTACTTATTGCTGATTGTCACGAAGAGTCGGTACTAGCATTTTTAGGATCGATGTGATTGGTAAAGACTATTGAAGCATTGATATACATCCACTGAGAAAAAAAACTGCGCGTTTAAATGACGTGTTCATATTCCATGTACCAATACCCATTTTTATTCAGCCGAAGACTTTCAATGAAATCAAGAATAGCCTTCTTTTTATTTGACTTAGTCAACCAATTTAGTAATAATGTATTTAATGTTTATACTATCGGACCTATTTAATTTATGTGTTGAAAAGGACAGTTAAGATGAATATGCATTGTTTATTTCTCATGGACATATTATCCAACTCTTTGAGACTTTAAGAGACGGGATTTAAAGAAGAAGGCCAAACTTAATTGATAGGTAAAATAATCTTAAGAAATGCAAAGTGGTGTGACGCCGGTTTGACTAATGACTATTGAAAATGGCAAACAAGCGAAAACGTATTATTATTATTATTATTATTATTATTATTATTATTATTATTATTATTATTATTATTATTATTAATATACATTTGATTTTTTTTTAAATCTCAAGTGCTCCTTTATATTAAAAATACTCATGCTGCCTCGGAGAAATCGCTCTATCTTTTAATAACATTGTTCAAACAACATGCAAGGCGATGTATACAACTCTAATTACTCCTTGCTTAATGAAAACAGATCTGGTTAAAATTCGATGTCAGCGTGACTTGTTTGACAATAAGATTGATTTGTTTCCTTGCCTTAGATTAAAATCCCTCATCTTATGAAACATATGAACCATGCCTTTTTGGGTTTAAAATCAAGAGAAGACAAGTACAAAGTGAAGCTTTTAGGCACGATGTGTTCAAAGCAAACTCCTTCCAGATATAGAACATAAACCCGTACACAAGTAAATAGTTTAGTTTACAATATCACCCGTTTGAGCGTATTCTTTCTCTTTTGTATGCGTAATATCAAATCTAATATCAAACACCGAAAACTAATATTACGCTTGAAACTTGAAACTTGAGTAGGATTTATTACTCTCTTGTGGATCATTTTGTCTAAACAAATATTGTAGCATATCATTCAAAAAGTGTTTATATTTATTTATTATATTTATTTTACACAAGGATAATATTACAGTTCATCGTATGGTACGTTATCCCACCAGACACTTTTTGCAGTCAAAGATAAACGTGTACACTGCGTATCACATGCGAAAGATTGGTTTAACACTGTGTAACACAATTCAGTATTTAGTTTTCAAAGTTAGTGCTGTAGAAGATAAAACGAAAATAAAACAAATAAATAAATAACAAAATAATTAAATATTAATATTTAATCAAAGTAAGCAGCAATGTTCATGTTATTTTAATATTCTTATTGATCGATCTTCGCATCGACTTTAAAGGCGGTAACTGATGGTATTTCTTTTTGTTTGTTAAGTCTCTTTACACGAATTTTTAAATGTTTAAGCTTGACACAAACATAAGTAGTGTAGGAATCACCTTAACGTATATCGTTCTATGCTTATTGCATAACAATTTACTTTGCTCTAAGACGAAGTAAATGTAGCAATGAATATATGAACATCATATGTAGATAATATTGAGATATGCATAATCTAAAAAAAATAAAACAATTCATATTCTATTGCGAAAAACAAACAAGTTTACTTAAATAACATAAATTGGAATCCATTATGGAAGATTGATATATATATAGGTTAAAGTGCTAGAGTGAAGAAAATGTCTCAGAATATTTCAAATATTGCTAAAATTAAAGAATTGTAATACAGCCTAGAAGGAACAAGTCTGTTCTATAGTTTTAAAATGAGACAACAGGCTTCTCAGCCCAACTTGAGCTTTACTGTTAAGTGCAATGAGCAATGCATCAAACTCTGTTACAACAGCTGTGGCACATTACCTTGAACAGTTTATAATGTCTTCTACATGTAACAATTTCGTAAGTCATCTACCGTCTAAAACATAAGCAATTGTTCAATACGTCACACAAGCATAGGTGAATGACGCGCGAAGATGTGATTTACATTCAAATCTATATATGAATATGAAAGGTGTTTTAAATTGACTTGGTTATGAGAATACATAAATAATACCATCTTTATGATTTTCTAATATAATTGAAACGCTTACGACCTTATTTAAAATACAAAACATTTTCATTATATATTCTTCATTTGGTACCCCATTATCCGCCAACAGCAATCAAAATTCAAACACAACATATTCACTCTGATGACAAAGTTCCAAACAATATAGTTTCAAGGCAAATCTTCTTTTAAAAATGCCATGAGTGAATGTGTTATCATCTCTTTTATTCGAATGTTCGAGGTTATTAAGTACCGAATGATGCTATATACTACGTGCATGGCAATGCAATAACACTTAGTGTTTTTGTTTTGGTCTCCTTTTTATTCTTCAATTACAAAGTAAATCATGGACTTACGGTAGGAAAAGGATGAACAGTATAAACTAATTGGCAAAAATCTATGTCAAATTATTATCCTAGAGGATAATAAAGTTTAACTGGCTTTAAGTGAGCATTTGTTTTAGCAGTTTTGCACTTTCAAACAATTCAATATGAGTTAAAACTTGTTTTCCCCATTCTAAACGGTACATGTACATGTTATGTTTACTAGGTTTATCGTCCCACCACCAACATGTTATGTAAATATATATCGCGAGGTTTATTGGAATAAACCCATATCCAAGTTAAACCCTTATCTATTCTAACCATTAGGTTCGGAGTATGTACTCCGATTGAAAATTGACAAAAACACATAAAGCTCACGGTATTATAACAGTGTTAATGTATATAAAATCTCATCCAAACTCTTTACAGCTTCTGTATACTATGGCTTGACATATCATTATTTGATGTCAAGCAAAAGGTACGCTTTAAAACAGTTTCCAATATTAATTTAAAATAGTATAGACAGCAGAATAAGATTATTTTACAGATGTTACGTTTGATGATGTAACGCAAGAAAAACGAAGCCGATGGTGTATTGGATTCTGTCAGTCATCATTACCGAGGGATAGGGTTGGTTAGCAGAAGAAGAAAAAGACGAGGAAAAGAAGATGAAGACCGGAGCAGTACTGCTTTCTCCTGTCATGCACTAGTTACGTATTCGTAATAACAATTCGTATAACAGCCTGTAACTAAGGCACGCTCTGCAATGTTTGCGATTATTTGAGACATATCGAGAACCGGTCGCAAACTGCACTTCCGCTTTACTATTTAAAGTCTCAGACTGCTGGTACAACCATTATGCAATTAAATAGCACCAGCACTGCTCTTCTCTGCAACCACCGCAACTATCGTACAGCGTTTGTACGAATTTGCAATTTGTCATCACTTCAGCTACGTCGGTATAATGATAGCTACAATAAAAAGCTTATGTCTTATAGAAATCTGACAAGATAATAAAGACTAAACACGGAGTGCTTATTTAAAGAATTATTTTAAATACATCGCAGCAAGCCTAATATGGTCACTGAAGCGATCAATATATTTTGATTCAGGAACGTCATAGAATTGACCGGATAGAACCATCAGGGAGTCAAAGGCCTATTTAAAGCCTTTACATTAATTTTTGACCCGACTTCATGGCTGAGCAGCCAGAAAACACTTACCTTCACAACTGGAACATTTCCTTAGTAGGAACAATGACTAGGCATGATATTTTTTATGGAAGTATGTCTACATGTCAATAAGAGTATATGATAAAATCCTATGAGCGTTACAACATTTACCAAAATTTAAAAAGGCAAAGGACAAAAAGTATTCACATGCAAGCTAAATGAAAAAACAAAACAAATCTGTGATAAGTTATTTAAAAGTGCAAACCCGACAATGACCGCCTCGAACGGTTAGTCGTCAATATGGACCGACTGGGTTGCTCAAATCGGTTATACAGAGCTCTAACCTCGCACTTCCTGATGGGTTTCTCAAATGCAAGCAATGGAAAGAAAACCGGTCTATTTGTATGAAAAATTTCCTAGCGCTTTTTTGAAAGTTATGTTTAAGTTATGATGAAAGTAGTGACGTCATTACAGAGAGACAGACAGAGAGAGACACACAGAGACCGTCACAGAGAAAGAGAGAGAGATGGAGAGAAAGAGAGGTATTTGTTGGATTGGAAAGAGCTACACAAACATTATTAATGAAACTAACATCTTGAATCTTTTTGAATCAAGAAAAAATGATCCTAGAAGAATAAATGGTCGTAGCATCCTGTTCATGTGAAGATGTAATCAAGGAACAGAAGTTCAATGTCCATTAAAGAAAATGCACGTAACAATCTATATAGGATGAATAAAATGACAACATAGATTACATACACCGAGAAGTATTTTACGACCATCACACTGCACAAGTAACTTTGTTGTGAATATGAATAAAAAAACATGACAAAGTCCTCAACGTTTCGAAGAGTGTCCTGAGCATACAGACCGGGGTCTGCATGGCTTACATTGCTACGGTAATCATATTTACCAAGGGGCAGCTCTTACCATTCACCATTAGGTCACTGATAAATTTAACAATTTTTAATATACATGTAATGTGATATAGGTAACGCAATTGTATATACCGATCATAAAAACGAGTATCCACATTCTTTTCTTTTCTTTTAACATCTGAGTAGTCGACCTGATTAACTATTGAAGGACCACGCAATTGTACATTGAGTATAAAGTTATGACCATAAAATAATTCAGATTTTCTTAAAGTTAGAATTGATCTACTTTTTTAGAGAAGCGATGTAAAATACACCTTTCTTCCACATAACCGCATGTATTATTAAAGACAAAGAGTCCTTTAATCATCGTCGTTGTCAGCCACGCAGACATAAGCCAATTATTTTTAAGAGTGAATATATCAATGACTTATACTTTGGCAAAATAACAAAAGAATAGTATTTATGTTTTGTTAAATAGTTTGTAGCGGATCTCCGATAGACGAATGTATCACAAGTGATGAAAGACATTTATTGGTTTTGAAGTTTGATTTAAATGACGAAATCTAAGGTAAATCTATGTATTATTCTGTAAATGATTGAATGTTCGATTTTTTTAATTTTCATTTTTATTATGGTAATAGGTATCTTAAGATGCTTGATATAATTTTGATTTATGCTACTTTATGCCATACTTTTTTCTTTGACAGATAATATCTGTAATAACATATATTGTATCGCTTACTCAATTTAAAAGATGTTTTGATTAATGCAATTAATGTAATATGTCTAGCTTAGTATGTTCGTACATGGTGACCCCTACACTTATTTATGCAACATCAAGACAATGCTTTGAACTTTAAAATTGATGCAAGATAACAACATATTAAGAAACGGAATAGCGCAACAACACATTTTTCTTTTTCTACCGCAACACCTACAGTCAATGGAATATGACGGTTTTAAGTCATGTGTACACAAAGCTACTAGGTATCTTTCTACCTACTGTTTGACCTCTTACGTCCCAGAATACTTTCTTTTCCATTTCCATATCCTGTTACAATGATAATCACATATGGGTTTCTTTCCGGATTATCAAATATCATAGAACAAGAAAAAAAAGTATTATTGAAAGTTTATGTACTACATTTATATGTATAATCAAATGTACAAATGTTATCACATTAACAACTTTATAAAAGAGTAGTATATACAATATTTGTAGTAAACGGACGGGTACGAAGATTTTACAATCATTATAAATAAAAATTTCAATATTTAGACGTAACGTTATTTCATGTTAAGTAGAAATAAAGAGTAGGTATAAATATTAAACAAATATTTTTCACAAAAAAGTACTGTTATACTTATTACTAATTTTATCCTAGGGTGTCCAAATTGCAAACAAACTGCGTATGAGTTTCATATTTGATGCATGTTGAGCCGATGCATGAAGACAAATTAATTGCCTAATAAACAATATTTCACGTTGAAAAGTATGTATAGGTAATATATGTCTAATTATATACGTATACCTTCCAAATACGAAGACTTAAAGCAACTAAGCCAAAATACTTTATTGTAGACATAACATGCTGTGATTTCTAAGTTCAGGTAAGAAAAAATGAAAACCATTACCGATCTAAATAAATAAATAATAACTTGTAAGTATCTAGCAAAAGATGAATTTCATTTTTACTGATATGCGCTCTTTCTGTTAAAAAGATACAAAAATTATTTACCACAAGTATCATCCGTCTAAATTAATATTTTGGGAAAAGTGCTAAAAGCGTTCATAATGGGCAGTATTTTAATATTTTTGTAAGTAAACAAACACCTCTTCTGGCAAGGTAAAAGATCTAATGCTTACCCTTCTCGGTTTGTATTACTAAGTAAATACAATTTCAATAACGAACTTACATAGTTTATTTCCTTATTCTAGTTAGAACACAATTAATTTGAACCAAGTCTGGAAATGAACTCAGATGAGTTCGGAGTTAAGTCGCCTTGTGAACACGAACATGTCACTAACTCAGTAGAGTCTGCAAATGGAACTTATGTCTGAGCAGAGTCTTAGCTTGATTGAGTTTTTACTTGGAGTTTTTTTTTACGTGAACACAGGGGTCCTAAATAAATGTATGTGGATCGTCACGTCGTACTGCAACACTGGATACAGAGATACCAAAGCTCTAACGCAAATTTTTTATTTAGCTATTTTCCTATTCGAAAGAAGTGACATTTGACAAAAGACAGACTACTTGATAATTCTTTCGGTAACTCACTGCGGGACACTATACAGACAAGAAGACAGTTCCTAGACCATAATGAACGGATTTGATATACGTTTTTTCCTGACGTTGAAAGATTTATTGAATGTCTTAGTGCTTCTTTCAAATTAGGTAAGGTCACGTCGTGTCAGGCACGTTTTTTTTTTCTTTTCCAGAAGTTTGTTTCTTAAAACATATATCTGGTTTAATTATGTACATGTACTAGAAACTTATGGAAAGATACTATTTCGTTTTGTTACTAAATTATAAGTAGAATATCGTAACAAGCTGTACTATAAGTGTTGTGAAAATTGGAAAATATGGTATCATTTAATCATTGTAAGATCATTTTAGTAATAATTGAAAAGACGAACGCATTACAAACACAACAAATGAATAGGATTCGTTAATAACGGAGAATTACGACGATATCCAGATATACTATTTGAAACATTAAAAAGAGTTTGGACGCGGAGAAACATATTTAATTTTGTGATGTGCCGTTTTTCACCGTAACACTTAGATGAGTAGGCCGGCGTAGCAGGAAATTAAATATAGCTTTGGCTGATACGTCGAAGAATAATATACAGTGTTGAGTTCAGATGTGAAGAAAAATAATAACGGAGTCAATATTACAACACTTCTTAACTAAACTACAAGCATTGTTCTGCAATATATCAAGCAAAGTTAATTTCTACTTTCATGATGGTAAGCTTTTATGATTGTAAAATTCTAAAAGGCATACACAACTGGAGATATTTTTGTCACGGTTTATTCGATTATTTTCCTTGTATTCATTGCATCAAAAAATAAAATACGCCATTTTTTACTATTTTTATACGCCTTAATAATTTATCTGCTGTAAATTGTAGAGGACCACAATTCAAGATAATCCAAATGTTATTTTATATCTTATTATATAATACTTGTAGATCTTCGATGAATACATGTAGAATATTGCTTAAACACGTTTTTTATTTGGTACAAAATAAAAACTTGAATGTAAAAAATAGGGTGTGACTAGAAAAGATGGATTTTGACAGAATGATCTACAATATATCGTAGGCATACAATAAATAAAGGGTATTTTTCTGGTGCTAGCTCATTTTCCCGGAGTCGTTGACTTGATATAAATATGTTTACATAAACCTTTTTACTACTACTTAACTATTACTATTTTCTCTATTTAAACTAAAAACTTCCTATTTATTTGATTTCTTTCTTAAAATGTGTTTTAAGAACACATAAAATATGATTTTGCAATATATAAATATGGAATTTGAAGTTTTGGAAAATTTGGAGGAAATTAACCATTGAAAGATAGTACATTGTATATCGCGTAGTAGTAAAATGTTAAATTTTTTATGGATGTAAAATACGGTAAACTAATGAATGTGCAATGCGAATCTGTTGATGTAAAGTTAAGTCAAAGTTATCATTTTTATTTCACATATATATTCTTACAGTTCACCGTTAAGCATTATATCTATATCTTTATTGAACAGCGGCTAAAATCTTTTCCAAACACCATATATTTCTTTAAGACGTTTAAACCTGTAAACTTGTAGCCATGACAAAATGATATAGATTATATGTTTGCATCATAAGAAAATTTTCACACAACTGATATATCACGACCCATTTGTACTTTTAAGTTCACCATCACATGGTTACTTACATCATATTATCACATTCAATATAACAGTTGATAAAGCAGAATATCACGTCATGATTTATGATTATATAACTTCATTATATAAATCTTACCGAGTTACATAATCTGAAGTATAATGTAACCTTATCGCACTTACCTAAAGTTTAAACCAAAGTAATGAATATAAGCCGGATAAACCAATGTTGCTTTTGTGCACAAGTGTGTAACATTTTATTGCAAGAAATCTGCCAAAGTTAAAAGTTGGATAGTTTGCATTTGGCTGAACACTTGATCGCAGTTCATAGCGGTTTAAGATGTATTCTATATTTATAGAACACTGGTCAGAACAGAGATACCACACTCATAAATTTTTTATACAAACCACTTTCTCCGTCTGATCGTTCTTGTTGCATATGACGTTAAAGCATTTAGTAAGTAATACACCAAATTACGATAAAAGGGATATACAGCAAATGCCATGCCAGAAGTAACCTTTTAATGAAACCATCTATTAGTTCGTTAAAATATACATGTAATCTTTCTAACGCAATAGCTTTATAGAGTTTCAGTACCAGATACGTGAAGGACACTGCAATATAGATTATTGCTTTTCTGTTTTGAACATGATGAATGATAATAAAAGTGTACTGATTTCTCAATACAATAAAACGACAATCAATTGTTAATTTATCATAAGCGATTTAAGATAACGATTTTAGACATTTTCATGACTCAACGATCAAATCAGTTATATTTCCTATTTACTTGGATTGTGTGCACTGACTAGATGGAATACTTTTTTCTGAGTTAAAGATTAATACAGATTTTCCACCTGTGGCATCTATCGTCCAAAATATCTTTGTTATTTTATATCCAAGTTCCATGTTGTTCCTAAGTCTGTTGCTAGTTTTGAATGTTTTAAGAAATTATATCACAAGGCATCATGCTTGCTTAGCTTAAAGTCACCGATTGTTATTCATTATCTATTATGTCAAATGTGAAAGTAAAACAGTCTTTAGTATAGCTAAGAAGTAAGGCCATATAATTTCTTGAAGCAATTATGACGAAATTGAAATCGTGTGTATATAGTTTGCGAAACATTTTAAAATACAGTGCTTATAAAACTGATTATTACTAATTTTAAGCGAGGTTTTAGTCCTTTATTTCAACGACTGCCATATAAGACAAATAAAAAAAGCTTTTTCGTTTAATGCACATTCATCTTTGTTAATAATCCCAATAGTTCTTTCACAGAAAAAAGTAAGTATGCTATTTATCTGTTTCTGAATACAGTTACGATTTTTTTAAAAAGACACGAGGAATTATTGCATAAAACAATTAGATTAAATGATGAGTTGAACTCCAGCAGAAAACCTTACTTTATTCCTTTTAACAATATACCATTGGTTAGACTCTTCAGTGTACCTTCTGTCTGCTTCGTATCAAGGCTAATTGGATTAATAAAGGACACAAAACACATACACACACAAACACACACGCATTATATTTTATTATTTGATAACATTAAGTAAATTTTACTAATAAAAGAATATATATTAATCAGAATTGTCAGTTTATTTTTTTTAACTATATATGTTCAATTTGAAAAGTTCTGCATTGTAGATCATTTATTTAAGACAACATTATCCGCAGTCACTGTTCGATTCATACTTGTGTCACGTCTCCGTTGTACGAGCAGCGACTTATTGATAATCTTCTGGCAAGCAGAAACTGTCACTGTGGATTAATCTCACCATCTATCTTTAGCTTGTCCTTGGTGATCAAGAGGATTCGTCTCCAGTCTGAAAATAAACCTAGCATAATTGCATGCATGTCAAGAGTTTTCGGACAGCGTCTATAAAATCATAAGTTAGGCTGTAAGATACACGTTTTACTTTCTCTAATTTAGTTATCAGCATCGTATTTGCTTATACTAAATAAACTTCTTTTGGAGTAATTTCAATAAGGTTATATTTTTTCTAAAAATGTTATATAGGCATGAACAATACCCAAAGTAATATATTAATGTGCAAAATGTAGTATGCACAAGCAAGCAACGTAACATATACAATGTTTTTCAAGCGGATCATAATTGATGGCTGCCTAGTAGCCTACTGTGTTTTGAACACTACTGGACCATATTAAATCTTAGATAATTATGTTAATTAGGTCACAGCAAAAGGGACACGTTAATATTAGGGGTTTTGTTCCTAGTATTTCATACTTGAGGCCTTTATTAGCGAAGAAATATAAATGTAATGAGTGCAGATCTGCTAAAATTGTGAGCAGTTAAACTTACCCCACGTGTTGGATCAATTCATGAAATTATTTAATGTTACGTTTATTGCTATTATAATGCCATTAAACTACAGCTTTTTGTATTATTTACAACTGTCTAAAGTAAATTGGATGGACTTAAAATGCACCATAAAGGAGAAAACGAACATTAATTTAGAATATGATTGCTTTATTAATATAAACAAATGCATATTACCAACGAGTATTAACAAAGGGTTAAGCGAGATAAGTAGTAGACTGGTTGAAACAATTATACTTCTAATCCTTTCTGTTGGACGTGTCAACGTAAGAGTTTAGTTTTGTACAACGTTTTGGAAGTAAATATTAATGGTCCCACTTTAAAAAAAACTAATTATTCAGAGAAGCTGTTTGATGTGTAATTTTAATGCTTTTATTACTAAGCCACTTTATTTTCTTCAGTTCTAAAGGAAACATTAAAAAAGAAGGACAAAATCTAAAATTTATTTGTGCCCTTCAGGAACGTTACTATGCACCGAATATCAAATGTAAGTACATGTCGACATTTTGCCGTTACCTTTGTAAGACTCATTTACATCAGTATTGTCCATTTTACTGATACTTACCCTTCACTTTTTAATTGGTAAAGACTTGTGCCGAACTGCTACAATTGTTCACCACAGCAACACATTTATGGTCACTAAGTTTACGTCCAGCTATTATTGTCGAAACAAGACTATATTTGTGTTTTTGAATTAGTATTATTTTTTACATACTACTTATGATATGAATGTTCTAAAATGGACACTAAAACCCGTATGACAACAAGCCCCTTATAAAGTGAATCCGTTGAGTACTTCACCGTGAAACCGTCAATTTGTCCGATAGACAAAAACTTAACTAATAATAATTAAAACTAATAAATACTATGAGTCTCAAACAAAGCTACCACATCAGTCAACCATGTAGCTAAGAGAAAGAAAATAAATGGCGCCCTTTAGCTCATCTTAATATTTAGTATAGCAGATATTCCTCAAAGCGGTTTGCTGAAAATAGATCTCTGACGCACATGTTCTGTAAAACGTATTTTGTACGAGTGCATATGAACTCGGATGCAAATATGTACAAAAGTAAAAACTCAGAGTTCCAACCATTAAGCTGCATTTAAGAAATAGGAAAAATATGTTATTGCTATGTAAGTTGTTGTCTTCATTTCTACCATGTAAAATATAAATATAATACACTTACTTCACACACACACACACACACACACACACACACACACACACACACACACACACACACACACACACACACACACACACACACACACACACACACACACACACACACACACACACACACACACACACACACACACAGACACAGACACACAGACACAGACACACAGACACAGACACAGACACACACAAACACCCCCCCCCCCACACACACACATATAACATATATGGTAATTCCTTTCACTTCAGGTCAAAATTAACTTAAAACTGAAAATGCTGGTTCTATTTTTAACAATTCTGCATTTAAATTCAATCAGGTCCGTGTGGACCTTGTCCATTCTTCAGAATCTTAATTGTTAATGTTACTGTCCTTTCTCCTTGTGATTGTGCATGGATTGTCTACCTCTGTTTATTTTATAAATAAATTTTTAAATTGTATCTCTATAAACTATCGAGTTCCTTGAAATATATACTCCCTTCGAAATTTGGCCAAACAGACGTTGATACTTAATAACGAAAAATATCACTGCTGTGGGCATAATTCATTTAACCTTCTTTGCATGCAGCTAATAATTGGTTTTCTATAACAGCCTTTCGGATATAATAATAGGAAACAGGATCCTATTTCAATCACGTCCAATTATAAAAGATGGCGATAAAAAGTAATAAAAAATACTAGCGTCTTTCACAATATTTTCATCGTAAAAAAGTTATAAAGCATTGCCAAATAATATTGTATTTTTATTGAATTGGATCAGCTGAAAAATCATTTACCGAAAAGTGAAAAGTTTGTGTGAATGTTTTATACTGCGCAAAATATTATTGTTATTGAAATAAAAAACACCGCACAAATCAACCATTATTACTAATTAAAGATCAATTCACAACATTTTAATTTTTGTTAACACTTTCAGTTATCTCATGATGAGCGAAATATGGTTTTTGTTTATATTTCATAATGTTTGTATGCCCTTGGTATAACTATGTTTTGGAAAAAAACAACCTTTAAATACATAGTATATAAAATAGCAATTCAAAACCACCTACTACCCACACGCAACGTTTATTTTAAGAAGATTTAATTTACAGTTATTGTCTATGGGTGAAATGAAATCAATTGAACCTACCTTACAAGGGCTGAAGGCATGACCACCTTAGTGCCGGGTCCCTGTTGCAAGATGTTTTAACAAAAACATCACATAAACGGCGTCGCTCTCGTTACAAAAACAAGAACAAAGTGCAATTTTTAATTTAAATGATGGTGGATGTATCAAAATCCTACTTTTTGTTGGTTAGAAATTCTTGTGTTTTATGCTATGGAATGATTAAGATTTCACTAAAAGCTCAGAGGCTGATTAACATACCGATAAAAACTAATTAAACAACAAGAGACAATTACACCAGAACAGAATATTATTTTCTTTGCTTTTTAGCATTCACATGTCGAATGGATGTCCTGTTAACCTAGCAGATCAATGTCATGCGCATCTTTGAAGACCCACATAAAGTTGGGAAAATAACTTGTTGCCATTGTTGGACAGAACTTTACGACATGCATTATGGAAGGCTTCGTTTGTGTTTTTTGCCTTTATTAATCCAAGTACATCTAAGATTAAAGCACAGACAATAAACTTCCCAAACTGACAATATATATGTTGGCGTGGATATAGAGTAACATTTGGTATTTTTGTTGTATTTTTGGTATTTAATTTTTGTATTTGCATTTGTTGTATTTTTACGTATTGTGTACATTTGTCTAAGCTCATTCTAGCCTGATCTGAGCCTATATGGTGTTCAAATTATTTATTTTTCTAAATGATATGTCAGCCACATACTCGAGGAAGGGCATCATTATTTGTATCAATCAAATGTAATTAAATATATCTCCATTACGCTTGTATTTCAATCGAATCATGATATGGCAATTCACATCACATATGCATAAAAGTTCTAAAATAAAAATATAATCTTATCAGATTATTTTAGATAACGATGTTTAACATAGACACTTTCTAATCTATATGAAACCACGTTATCTGGCAAAGAATATTTTAGTAGGAACAACATGTATGGAATTACGTATGCAGAGAGTGTATAAAATTGGTATTTGTTATAATAATACAGAAAACAAACAATTATACAATGCATATACAATTATCTATGTTGTTAATTACCACTTTTTCACAACAAATTATCACAATAAAGGTCTTATAGTATTTTGGTCAGTGCATTCACGGACATACATTGTACACACAGCAACACACCGATAATAACAGAACAAATACATCAGCAGAAATGTTTTAACATCAGTTTGTTAAACGAGTATCGAAAGCCATTTAAAATTTTCACTATAATTATTTCTCAACTCAAATGGATGATAAAACTAAAATAAAGATCGTCGAACGAAGACAGCTCCGTTCATTGTCTTATTTGTTTGACCAAGTCTGTACAATATGATTCATTTTTGTTTCTTGTCACAACGGTACGAGCAGCAACTTACATATAATCTTCTTACATGGAGAAACTGTCAGTGCACATTAATCTCATCATCAATCTGTGGCTTGTCCTTAATGATCTAGGAGATTAATATCCAGTCTGAGAAATATACCTAACATGATTGCATGCCTAGACATGATGGCACTATCAATAAATCAATGCGTGGTCTAGGTCCCAGTAATAAAGCTTTGTAAATGTTCTCATTTTCATCCTAGTCCAAGCAGAGTGCACTTTTAAATACCCGTCTTACTTATAAGCTGATACACATGTCAATTTGTAAACCGAACCATCAATTGACTATGGATTTTAAGTAAATAACATTATTTAAGTAAATTACGAGCGAGCCAGTCAATCCATAAAAATAAACAATTTGTATGAACACGTGTGCAAGATTATAATAATTGCAATATATTTGTTATTTTTCAGTAGTAAGTTATAACATGTATGTCTATTTTAAGTGGCTCTTAATTTTCAAGTTTAGCACGCGCTGGGTTTGTAGTTCTACTTTACTACTTCACACAATTGAAGTGAACACTTATTAATATTTAAGGCATCAGCTTGCTTGTGAAACTTCATGCCATTTTTCTTTGACCGTCGTGTTAGTCAGGAATTTATTAGATTGAATTGTACAAAATAACACACACTACTTTATGTGAATAAAGTTGTTTCAGAGCTTTTACCATTATTGCCTAAGTTTTGGATTGATATACATATATAAAACCGAAGCTATTGAAAACATCCAGCTTTTATCAGTTGATGAAAACATTTGTAAGGACTCGTTAATTAGAAACATACTTAGTGATATGCATTATATCTGTTAATGTTTCACTGAGACAAAGAACACGCAAAATAATGTTACAATTACATTGGTGTAGATGTTTCATTTATACTGCTCACATTTCTTCAAACCTTACCAAGGATGTGGTAAAATGACGCATCTAAAACTTACTTACATTTCAACATTCTGAAAGTCTAGCAGGTGACACAAGACAGTCCCTGTAAGATTTTGGTACCACTCTATTGACTGGACGCGGGTTCCTAGTTTGGAAGTAACATATTATGTTATAAAATCACTTCCTCTCAGTAAGATTTATCTTTGGCCTCAATTTTTACTTTGTCGATTATAAAAAAACAAATATATACAGAGATTGTCAGTTTCGGACAGACAAGTTAAGTCCAAAAAGAATGTCACACATAATTATATAGTTTACATGAGGGTTTCCCGTCGTATATAGCTGACCTTGTGACGGTCACATTCTAGGACACAACAAGGTCTCTTAGCACTCCCTCGCTCATTAAACGAATGTTATAGCTCACGTGATATTGATATGTAGACGCTCCCGTATATTCTAGTATGTTTTAATATGATATATTACGTACATTTGTATTTTGGTCATTCACGTAAGTGAACAATTTTATTTTATTTAGAAATTGGATCAGCTAAGTTTATTTAATATTCATTATATTTGTAAAATATATGTATTGTAATAAATTGTTATTTGCTTGTTTAATAAACAATATTGTAATGTGAAACCTGTTGCTGACTTTTACTTTCTGTTACGCCATTGGTGGTTACAATAGTGATGTACAAGTAAAACAAACTCCAACAAGAATCATTGGTATTTTTTTTATATCGAACCGAGTTTCAGAGAGGGTAATACAATGTGTGCGCCATATGTTGAAATATCATTGGGATGGTAAGATATAACTAGAAGTCTTATTTGCAGGTATATTGGACTAATATATAAATATCACATCCTACAAAAGGTGATAAAATGGAATGTCACCCTATACAAATAATTAACGTATAGCCGAATCACTAAGCCTAATTCGTTTTTTAGAAAGTTGCAATACAGTAGTAAGAGACTTAAACATGCTTCGTTTCATGATTTTTTATTTACATTGTTTGTTTGATAGAACAACATCCAGGAAGTGCGAGGTTGTTGCAATCTACAAACCAGGATTAAGCGCCTCAGTCGGTCCTTTTGCCTTCTGACCGTTCCTAGGCGTTAAGTGGTGGTGTTTCTTTTTGTGTGTAATGTCTCATCTCGTGTTTTTCATACATTTACCCTGTTTGCCTTTGTCTAGAGGTAGTTTAGATATAAATATCTGTGGTAACTTTGATAAGACCTTTTCTTATTAACCTATTGATTACAAACTAACTAAATAAGATCATTTTATTTAACATGCCCCACGCCTTAACTATTTTAATTGCTTTCTTATGCCATTGTATGAATACATCAAATTTATTTATGGAAAATAAATTTGCGGAATAACAGTGGGGGAAACAAAACTGGCGTGCGTTTATTTATGTTAAACAAGTGTTTATTATTCTTCAGAAAGTGTCGGTTTGTTTTAAAGAGAGAATCCAGCAACAAGTAAGTATCGGTAAGAGAATAAGCACGTCTTGTTTCAAGAAAACAACGATGGGGGAACAAAGAAGAGAACCGTGTTATATATACTTGTGTTAAAATGAGGTATGTTTTCTTTGGTTTCGCCCTTTCTATGAGTGAAAATCCTTATCAAAAGGAAAAAACAAGTGTTAAGGTTAAATACAAAGTCGGAAATTCGTTTCAGCACTTGCGTTCTAATATATATCAGTTTTTTGGCTGAGTTCTCCATCACTGTAGGCGATATCTGTTCCAGAAAAGAATCTCAAAGGTCAATGCCGTGATTAAAAAATGATCCTAAAACATATTAAACATACGTGTTTATTTAAGTCGCTTCTTTTAACATATACGTTAATTCTTAATCTACAGGGAATTCCGTTATTTTATAAATATTGCGTAAAAAGGAAAAAAGCATAGACAACACATTAACTATTTCTAAAAATATGTGTATCAAATTTTCAAGACACCATACGACTGATTAATCAGAGGCTAGCTCGATGTATAGACATTCGTTAACTCACGTGTTAATTTACGTGTGACCTGCTTATTATCATGAACCAGGCAATATAAATCTTCACGTGTGGCTCAACGTGACTTTAAAACACTTTTTGAAATGGCATAGTATATGTACTTCAAAATTTCAAGACACCTCTACTAACTTTATCGTCTAAGAAAAATACTCGATATGTTCTAGAACAGTTATTATTTGACAAGACAAAGGTTTTAAGCAAAATTGTATTGAAATCGGAATAGTATGTTAATGGGCATGTATATGTGCACTTATATTTATATTTATTTATAAATTAAAAACATCGTGACTGTTAGAAAGTTATTTAGTTATAAATAGTTTTTAAATTCATATTTGTACGCAGTCAAGTTTATTAAAAATATACCCATTTCTTAGTGATGTTTGTTTTAAATTTAAATTCAACCATTATTGAATTTGTACAAATTGTCAAGGATCATTATTCTTAAAAAACTCATTATGAATTCCTCTGAATAGCAAACACGGATTAAAGTTCAACAATCCTAACTGTACTTCCCCCTTCGAACCCTTATGCAATTTTATTAACTTTACGTTTTATTAAACAATAGCAAAGGTTACCTGTAGTTCACTTACTTTATTAGGATGAAACCTACTGGTAACTAGATAACTATGTGATGGGATGATACACCAAGTTGTCAATTATTTTGAATATTGATAAATGTACTCATTCTTAAAGAGTAGTGGCACTTCTTTCAAAACGAGACTGAGAATATTTTCGACCAAATATATTGTGTTTTTTCTTCTTCGTAGATTAGAATGACCGTATCCAGTTTGTTGCATAGTTTTGCATTATAATTGGCTTTTACAATTTTATTGTACAAGTTTTGTATACAAGTGATAATTTACACAGAGTGATCACTATAGGCTATGTAAATAGTCTATTAATGGTAATGCAACTGTAAATATCATATTGTCTGGATTACATATGTACGTTCGCTCTTTTCACTTTTTATTTTGCCATATTTTAAATGAGAATGCATTGTACATGTAAATATCATTTTCTTTCTTTCTCTCTGTTTATTTATTTTGCATTGTTCATGTTTCAGTTATTCTTTGTAAATCTTCAATATATATATATATATAAAGTTGTATAGTCTGCATTTTTTCTCCAAATACAAAAGCACTATTAGTTGGTATAAGTAGCCTACATTTGAATGAGAAAACCGCAGAAAGTTACACAACAATTTTGACTAATTAGTTTGCAGTCAGCATTTCCTACCAGACAGCAGATGATTGACACAAGAAGAATCAGAAATGACATTCAGACATAGCAAACAATTTAATATTGTTATCTTCTTACCGCAGGCAAGATGACGCTTACAGAATTCTGTTTGAACAGGGTTACATACAGCATTAATTACAGAGCCTCCTCTGTCTAGTTTCAAATGTATACGAACTTTAGATTTCTGAACAACAATTGTTTAAAGGAATTATGCACAACTTACGTGTTCAAATTTTGCTTTATGTCTACAATTGTTCTAAAATCACTTCAAATTATTTTTACTGCGTATTTCAAAGATGCATACTGAAGATGAGATGAAAAAAATTTCTTTAATTCCATCCATGACATGTAATTACTTTTTATGTAAGGATTACTAAACAAAACATGTGTTTAACACACTGAATTAAGACAGTTCTAATTTATTACCAGATAAGATTTTGCTTTAAAATAATATCAGAAATTGTATAGATATCTTATAAATATGTTACCATTTATTCATATGTCAACATTTATTCATAAGAAATTGTTTTGACATTTTGTAATTATTGTTTTACTGTTATATTTCTTCACATAACCTTTAGACTATATTTCTGTTATAGGAATAAAGCAACACATTCTTAACGCTAGTTTCCGTCTACCTTTTATAAAATAATTATTTATAAACCGAACTTAGAATCTATCTGACTTAGATTTACCCGAATGAAAAAAGTGTTGTTGCCATTTACGTTAAATACAAAATAATGCAGCACAGTGATAGCAGTTATTTTCAACATATCTGATGTCTCTCGTAATGAGCACACCGTAGTGAGAATGTGCTTGCGAGTTGTATTGTTAAAAGAAAATACTCCATTTTATTTCTGTAGTAGGATTTAGTATAAATAATTATTTACTAAAGTAAATATTTAGACGTAACTGACCAGGTAATATTTAAGTTTGCAAACAGTTTCCTCGCCATTTGCTAACAGAACAAATGTATACTGTCACATTTATTTATTAACCACAGTCTACACGATCCGTTTCAGTACAAACTGACGTTTTCTCTTTACATTTTGAACACGTTCCTAACTTATTTCAGGCAACCGACAACCTAAAATCCAAGGGTGTGTGTTGTATTATGGTTAGTATGTACATTATGGTGTTCCGCAGTCTTTCAGTCTCTTACATAATAATGTAGGTCATAGAACTCATCCCCAGACAACCATTACGAATGCAAAACATGTATCTTGTACTAGATTTTTCTAATTTCTATATGTATTGTTATTTTTAAACACATATTTATGACGGAAATGTAATAAAATGTAGACGGCCAGGGGTATTTTCTTCATCTTAATACTCTTAATGTTCATATGTAGAAAGAACTTGCATCATGTTTACATTTGGGTAACACCGCAGTTCCTAATAGAAATAAGTTTGTCCAATCACAGTACTCTACCTTATTCCTACCTGTGGTTTCTAAGATCCAAACAGCTGCTGCTACATTTTACTTCAGCAATCATAATGAGAAGATGCAAACTATACATTATAGAACGCAATAAGTAAGACAATGGCCAAGCAAATGAGAAATAGTTCTGAGTCGTGAGTTGATAATTAATGATGATGCGTTATCCCCGATTTCAAAGAAATAAATTCTTATGTCTGCAGGATGCTTCTCGTGCTTAATTAAACTTCTAATGAGAGATTATGATTACGCGAATAGAAATCTCGAATAAATATATGACGTTCTAGTAATTTAGTGTTCATTTGTCTCGACAGACATGCACTATTGTTGTAATATACGTACAGCTTTCTTACAACTTTCAGTTAGATCTTCTTATACAAATTGTCGATATATTGCCAAGCTATAAACTTGATATATTTGTGTCTATTTTCTTTTTTATGCACAGTTTAAGGTCAAATTTTATTCTCTTCAAAAAAGATTCTTCCACTACTTAATAGATGCTACTAAAGCATTATACAGTATTTTAATTATAAGTCATTCGAAATAATTAGATATGCACTTCCTTGTAATCAATGTCTCTACACATTTAAATGGCATTTACGTTGTACATATGTAATTGAAAAAGATAACATTTTCACTTTGGACTTTAACAGGAGGGAATATGAGAATATATTAATATAAGTAAAATATTTTAACAGATAAATGAAGCGATACATCTTTAAAGACCGATTATACTTAACAAATACATGGTTTGTTCAGGTATCGTGTATTGATTATTTATTTGTGCTTGTGAAAGAAAAAGAGATGGAGAACTGTAAATTATTTCTTTTGGCAAAGACATTAATGTGTACTTGTTATTAAGAGCAAGATACATTCATTCTTGTAAGAAATTTATGGCGGAAAATAAAACAATTCTTCGCAATGAAGTTGGTAATAGATTTTCAGATGAAAGGCTGCTTTTCAGTTAACATTTTTTTACATCTCACCGACATTGGCTCAAGTCCATTTAATTATTAGATTGAATCACTGGCCCAACGACAGACACGTTGACGACCTCTCTTCACGCGCTGTGAAACAAAGGAGTTACAGGTGGGAAATTCTAACAACTCGACTTAATGGGACACCGGTTAGGAAAAATGGTACCTAAACATTTGTGTTATTAACAAATTTAACAAATTAAAAAACAATCAATGGCTAATATACTACATGAAATTAATGATTAAACTACATGTATAATAAAAAAAGAAATAATCTGATAATTTTCACATTTTAAACAAAGAAATTCAAATACCACCATCTTGTCTAGGTATACAAACTCTATACTTCCGCTTCCTTATTCCGAACTTCAATAGATTCACTTGCACAATCTGGCGATCAATATCATACATTACATTTGGAAAAAAAAGTTTGTCTTTCGCCCCCTTCTTTCTTTCTCTTTGTCTCCATTGATGTATGGATATATATATATATATATATATATATATATATATATATATATATATATATATATATATATATATATATATATATATATATATATATATATATATATAGACAAATAAAGACTTGCGTTTCGGTCAATATATTGTTTTGCAGACCTGGGTGATGAGATATTGACCGAGGACTCATTCCGAGGTCAGTATCATATTAGACAGGTCCGAAACAAAACTTTTTACTTTTTATAACACATACCATATTAAATAAAGCTTTCATTGTATATATATAATAGCTTCTCTCTTTTTTACTTGTTATGTTGGACTGAGGCAAGGTGAGATTTTCTGCCCTGCCCTTGTGTCATTGTTCTTGGACGACCTTGAATTGTTTTAAAGACCCAACACAGCATCGAATATTTGCATTAATCAAGTTTTTTAGTGTCTAACTATTCGCTGATGATGATGAATACTGGGAGATTTTTTCTAAAGATTTACAAAATAAATTAGACTTATAACATAATTATTGTCAACAGTGGAGCTTAGAAGTAAATGTGCTTAAAACTAAAATCATGGTTTTCCTAAAGAGAGGGCGGCATTTATCTTCTGAAAATGGATAAATAATGGTAATGAAATTGAAACTGTGGATACTTTTAATTATATTGGAACAGTTTTTAACTTTACAGGTTCTTTTAGATATAATATTGATTATTTGGCGGGAAAGGTCTGAAACGTCATGGTTGCAAAAACGGTGTTTACAACGTAAAAACCTTATTAGACAGGTATGGTTTTTCAGAAGTGATTTAGAATCAAAATTCAATTAATAAGAAAACATTCCATCTGATATTTGAACAACGTATTATTGACACTTTTACACAAGAATGTTATGGCTTATTAAATAGTAATAATGTATGAGATTTTTATAATAATATAAAGGACATGCCAAACTACGAACCATACTATGATATTTTATCACATGATCGACATTTAATTACAAAAATGAGAATTTCTGCACATTCTCTAAGAATTTACACTAAACGATATTCAAGAAATTCTGTATCTAGAGAAAGCAAATACTGTTTGCTATGTAATAACAGAGATATTGAATATGTCTTTCATTTTATTTGTATATGTCCAGTATGCACTGATTTGAGAAAAAAATACCTCAACTCAGTTTTGTATAATAGACCGTCTGTATTTAAAATGTGTTTGCTGTTTGATTAAAAAGATAAGAACATACTTAATAATCTCCCCCTTTTTATCAAGAAAGCAACCTTAGTAAGAAGGAACATAAGCGTTAATAATACATAAAGTTCATTCTCCAATGTTTTTTTTATTATGTCTTTTATAATGCAACTTTCACACAAAAGTTTAATATATTGTTATTTTTTTCTCTTTCATATTAATAACAAAAAAACGGATACTATATTTGTATATTGTATTTATAATACGAATGATGTACATGAGTACAAATCTGAATACAAATAAGTTCAGTTCTGTTTTCTTATCAGACGCTATGTTGTTGTAGTAAAAAGAACACGACCGTCAGTATAATTTTCTCGGTGCTCACGTGAAAACATTCTCGAGTCATTATCACTTTATATTGACTCACACATGACAAGCGCTCGACCAATGACAACGATTTAAATCGAAGGGTATGTGATTTATGGATATATATAAATATGGACATATATGGCTATATATGTGTATGTTGATACATTTAGATAAATATGGATATGTATGTGTATAGGCAAATTGACTTCTTAAAATTTTCTGTATTCACTTTTACTTTAAATTGCAACAAATGAAAATCATGAAAGAGGCTCCTTTCTGGGTGTAACTGAACACCAAATGAGGTTGCGGAAAATGCTTAAGTTCCTCCTTGGATAGAAAGCGCGTTTTTTGCAGGCTACTGTATTATGTACGAACCACATTGTTCCTTGTGTATGCTCTTTGTTCGCTTTTTGTCTTTTCAATTTAACTGGAGACTTAAATATAATCTTTTGTAGAAACAAATCAAGACAACTTAATCTTTTCTTCTCTTTATAACATGTCCTTGGTTGGAAAGGATATTAATCACCATTCTCAGAATCCTACGTGACTTGAATGCATGCATGCATGCCCTGATTTATTAGCATCTACGTATGCAACGCGTGCTCTTATATCTATGTGTATGATTGCTGTTTGTACAAAACAAAACTAGGTCGAAGCAACCAATTTCGTCGTAAAAGAATAAAACAACAACAACAACAAAACATTTAACTTGTTACAAACTAGAAACAGTTTAATTATCGATACAATTCAATTATCGCATTCATCATTTAAGAATCACGTGACCCGTAGGTCATTGCATGTTTTTATTCCTTACCTAAATGTTCAATTGATTTAAACTCCTCCAAACTAAATTTAATGTAAGTTTATCATAAAGAATTCAAATTTATAATACAAGCATTTAATTCACTATTTGAGCAAATGTAACGCACTAGCAAACCGAACGTACTAAAACGGACTTAAAATGGCGTCAAAGAAAACCCCGCAAATATCGTAATAGAACATTTTAAATAAAGAACAATGTGACCGAATAACATTTAAATATGTAGTGTATTTAATTGTGAATTTCATAAGAAAACAGTTGAAGATGATCGCATCAATAAACACAGTGATCACCAGTCTAAGTGTTATACAGCAATTTTGGAAATTCTTTTAATAATCTCGATAGAGGCCATTTAAGGAACATGTATACCAAATATTAAGGCGACAGCTCTTGAAGTTTCGGACAAGACGATTGTCAAAGTTTAAGTGACCATGGAGATTGGCGGCCATGATTTTTGACAGATCAAAATTATTTTAATAATCTTGGTAGAGGGCTAAGTAAGGTAGTTGCATACCAAGTATCAAGGCTCTATGTGTTTCTGTTTATAACAAGATTTCTAAACGTTTTACTATATAGTCCTTTATGGAAAATGACCGCACCCATGTAGGTAATGTTTTCTGATGGATTTAGATTCTTTGAACTATCTGTATATAGGACCAACTAAGAAACACATATACCAGATATCAAAGGTCTAGCTATTGTAGTTTCTGACAATAAGGTGTTCTAAGTATTACAAATGATTCTTGCTGAGAAATAGTCCGGAAACGAATGGTAATATATCATATTTCACAGAAGTTGGAAAGCCAGTAAGTCTGTAAAAATCCTCGGTACGAAATGTGTTGACAAAATGCATATTTCATTTTTGGTGACGCTTCCTATAAAGTTTCATAGACTTCAAAGGTTCGACTATGATGCTTACATCAATTACCGTAGCACTTTAAACTGTCAGTTCTACAATTTTTCTCAAGGAAAATGGTAAAATAAAAAGTTATACACATACCAGTTAAGGTAAAAGTGAGGAAAGACACACTTAAAATGAGACCATATACAAAAGAAAACCCAATAGTTTATAGAATGGTAAATCGACAAAAGGATCGACTGGGGTCCATTTGCGTGTTTTTAGAGCACTTCCTAGGAAATTTCAAAGAAAACAGTAAAACACATATAATTTAAAACACACTAGTCCAAAAAAACCTCGTTGTGATGATAACCAGCTATCACCGTTTGACATTTGTTATCGACTTTATATATTATGGAAAATACACATGCAGCCAACCATTTTCTGGATTTGTTTCAGTGAGACAAAGGACACTGAACGAAGACATTTTTATTACATTGAATGTATATCTTTTTCTTGTAACATCAAAACCAGTCCATAACTGCTGATAAGGGACGTATATACAACTTGATGAACCTAATTGTTTCTTAAGTTAAGGCAGCTGACACCAGACATTCCCAGTGATAATTAGCTTGGTTCTAATCTATTGGCCCGGAGCAAGTTCCTAGTTCGAAAGTAACAGATTGAGTGAGAACACTTTCTCTTAAAGATTTATACTTCTTCCAGTTTTAGTTACTTTTACGTCACGTTATTTGCTATATTTGTCTGCTATTTCTTTAAGATTTCTCCATAAATGAGGCTGAAATAGAACCAAAAAGTTTAAATTATTTGTATAGTGTATAGAAATATATTGAGTCAAAGCAGTAGTTTAGTAGAAAATAAATAGAATAATTAAGATTGAGGAATTGCTGATATTCGTTTAAATGTCCAATGTTAAGTGCCTTAAATTGTAGAATTGTAGTGTTTACCAATAAAAAGGTGCAAATGTTAATAAAACCGTTTTGTTCAATCGATTGTAAATATACAAGCAAGTTAGAGTTTTAAAGCAGAATTGTCTTTGTATTTGTTTACCTTTCAGTTTAGTAAGAATGTGTATGCAGTTATTAGATGCGTGCTAGAACACCACACTATTAGACCCTCTCCATTCGCGTATATGGCAACTTTCCTCTTAATTTCTTGTCTTGTCAATTTGATGCCTTACATATAATCTTTGTGTTAGGAATATTTTTCTCAACTTCAGTTAAAAGCTGGTCTCTCGGCAGGGTAATAAATTTGTCGCTAATCAGTGATAAGTACAAGCGTGTGCATGCTCGGTGAAATAATTTAGAGCTGTAAGGAAATACATTTTATTAAGGAATGCGAATGTACTGGAAGGAATGATTGCATTTGATATGATTTCATTATGAACGCCGTCGAAGTCGTACCATGCGTGTGGAAATAACTAAGCGATTCATCAATATGTGTTGCAAATGCAGTGACCAATTCCTGTTGAAAAATGTAACAAAATAAATAATTGTCTTCCTTTTTTTAATACATCGCGGCAATCAATTATGATCATTTTAGCGATGTCTAGCTTTTTGGTGGAGAGAGACCCTAGTAAAATATCTGAGCAGAACCACAGCACGTTTGCTGAAAGACTTTCCCACATTAAGTTCTTTGACCCGAACGGAACTCGAATCTGCATGGTGAGAGCAGTCAAAGGAGTTACAAATCGGCTACCCTACCACTGTGCCACAGGCGCCCCTTTAATTGTGTTCAGTTTCATTTATCGTTTCAAAAGATCACTCACAACCTATTTATACTATAGCTTAACATGTTTGCAATCATGTTTGCAAAATGTAGTCGTGTGGTCAGAATAGACCTTGATTCTTCCAGATGCAAGATTATTGTTGAGTATTTATATCAATTTCAGCGACATAAACGGGATTTGATCAAGATTGATTACAAACACCCACGCAGTACTTTAGTTGTCATTTCACTTTTGGGAATTGTTTTATTGTTTATTATCGGTCAAATGATAATGATACCATTTACTACTTCAATGATGTTGTAACATCAGTATTTATGTCCTGTTAATGTATTACGATAATCAAATAGCGATATCAAAATAGAGGTGAATAGAGCTTGTGATTCATAAATGTTTCACGTTCTGAGTAAGCGTTTTATGAATACAAACTTTTCTAAATCTGCAGTAAAGTCAAAGCAGAATAGAACTTTATTCCTTTTGGTACACAATTTGACATGAATGTATTACAACGATTCCAGTTGACAGATAAAGTTAAAGTGATTGTAGCTCAGCAACATGTACAATATGAACGCAGTGTGTAAAAGATGTGTAAAACCTTACTGCATCAGTTACCGCCGTTTGTCAGTATATGTAATTAAAATAACAACTACGAAGAAGCTTGGAACTCCCCAGACACGAGAATGTAACAGATCTAGGAATTGTCTATCAATTATTACTAAAAATGAATAACTATATACTGTTCTTCGGAAAAAATGTCATTTTTCCCTTATGACAGACCCTTTAACGTCAAAATGGTGACAATTACTAAAGAAAAACAGTCACATCAATTTAACATCACCCTTCATGCAAACACATCCTAAAGAGCAACCGTGCCTGTTGTCAAGTAGTTGCATTAGTGGTTAAAATACATTTGTGCTCTAAATTTTGAACTAGTTCAAATAGCATAAAAATTCAATTCTTATGAAACCCAATGTTTCATTTCATTTAAGTACACCCGTACACGATGACAAGATTATCTTACGAGGAAAATGCTTATTACTTAAATGCTCGTTAAAGTTTTAATCAAAACGTCATTTGTCTTAAAAGAGTTTAAAAATACATTTGTTTAAGCCTCAATTTTTAAAACAACTATTTTCACTGGAAAGAAGTCTTCTATCAGAGCAGCAGACATTTGCCAAGGTTCGCGCCGTAAAAGACACAAATAGTCAAGGTATATTTAGCAGCTGCCTTTGGCACTGTAATAATTCCACACGTTTTGTGTTCTGGTGGCTTTTTTGTGAAATTATATCTTTGTACTAGAAACATGTACCGTATTATTTGTACCACGGGTGTCGAGTTTTGTAAGTGAGGCCAGTTGGCGGGAATGATGAACAGCATGGGAAAATAATTTATGACAAAACAGACCATGTTTTTATAATAACTTAAAACCAAAAAGATTTCTTAAAAACAGTCATCGGTATTTCACTGGTCATATTCTTTCGAAAGTCATGATATCTCTGAAAAACAACAACAACACAAGAACAACCCGAATGTTATTGCAGTATCACTGTTTAAACAAGCAGTGATGTACATAATAGTAAAATAATAATAGGTTGGTATGAGATTTGTCACCTAAAATTTGAAATTCCACTAGACACACACACACGAACACGTATACGCATGCACACGCACGCACAAGCAGACACACACACGCACCTACACACGCGCACACGCGCGCGCGCACACACAAATACACACACTCACATACATACACAAACACATACTACACGCACACATATACTCACACACACTACACGCACAAACATACAAGTTAATATGAAAATGACAAAACTTTTAAAGAGATAAAGAGAATTTACATGCATAGAGAAACTCAAAATTTACCGCTTTAGAACCGTCAGTCGGCGAAAAGACCGACTGTATTGTTTAGACCAGGATTACTGAGTGCTCCAACCTAACTAAAGATTTCTCTCTAACAAAAATAATGCAAATTATTGTCCCATTTAAGCTAGACAACGTACAGAAGAGGCATGAATCGGGGGTAAATAACCTAAGAAAAAATATTCAAACAACATAGGAATAAATGCATTTAATCATTTACAAAATGTGCAGCATTTACATGAGATGTATAACAATTCATAAAGCAAGATCAGTTTGAACAAACTAAATAAAAACAGCCCAAGAGATGATTTAAGTTTAGAACTAATTAATGACCATGTGATAATAGCTGTTATTTCACGTGAAAGAAAGATGTACAATGTTCAAACAGGACTGAAATCATCAAAATCTAGTTAAAACTACAACAACAACATCCTCGAAACTATCGAAACAAATATCAAGTATTAAGCCGATTATGTGTAACGAGATTTTAATTTGATAATATGAACATATATCGGCAAATGGCATGCAAAATAATAAAGGCAGACAAAATCAGAGTGACCACCCATTCGACATGTCTAAATAAAGCGCCAGTTAAATTATGTCAAAACCTAGTAGAATTTTGTCAAAAGTTAAATTTATTATCTTGGCAGTCGCAATGCATAATTAAACTACATACAACATGCATGGTCCAAGACTCAGTGGCGCAGCATAAATATCACTGCACTACCATACGAGAGATTCTCGGTTCAAATCCTTAAAAATCACTTTTTTGTTTCTGTTTAATTGTATTCTTGGCCTATTCTTTCTTCTTTATGTAGACAGGTTTTGCTATGTAATTTAGTATTTCATATTATTCTTCAGTTCTGTCTGAGTGTGTTAAACATGGAAATCACTGAACCAGGCTGTTTAGTATTGGCGTTTGTTTGTTTTGGGGTTATTACAATTTTTTTATTGCATAGTTCATTCGTAGAACGACGTATAGTTCATTTACCTGTCTTACATGTCTTGCATTTATGTAGTATCATAATTGTTGCACACAAAGCACACATGTGCACAGCGGATCCGCCGAAAAAGGTAACATCAAACATTTTCTCATCAAACTATGAATTATTTCCTTAAATAAATGCTTTCCAAAGAGAAATATTGCGGAGTGTGGTGATATAACGATCTATATTTTTAGGCCTAGGATATTATGCCTCCATTTATCTACGCCATTCAAGTGCATAAACCATTGTACATTGAGAATTTAAATTAGTAATATAAGTGCGTTGCTTTTAGGAGGTTCATATTTATTCATAAGGCATTTTTTATACTTGTTTACACATAATCTCTTCTTACGTACTAATGTACAGCGTAATTGGTTTACTATTGTAATATTTAAGAAACATTGTTTTAACACTCTCACTTCTAATCCAAGGCCTTCAACCAAACACGTATCTTGTTGTCAACACTTAAAAGAGGTCCGTACGGGGTGCTCGCCATATATCTATAGGCGAATGGCGATGGTACACTAATCCATTCGTCGTCCGTACGGGCATTGGTCTTAACCTGTCGTGGTTCAATTATCGCCAAACTTGATTGAACTGAGTATTTACATGCCATTTACTTTAAGTGATGATAAAAGACAATAACTTCCTATGTCATTAGGACATTAAGCTATAGTATACGCATTTATGTATTGTGTTGTAAAATTATATACATTAAAATGACCCCTAAATATTTAAACCTATATTTTAAGGCTGTCCTCTCATGACTTGGCCGTTGAAACAGGTAGATACTTTGATACACCATTAGAAGACAGGAAATGCACACACTGTTCGATGAACGTCTTTGAAACGGAATACCATTGTTTACTTGTATGTACGAAATATAGAGAATTAAGAAAACAATATTTGAAACCATATTTTTGTCACTAGCTAACTTTGCATAAATTTGTCTCACTCCTTAAAACTGAAAATGTTAATGCCTTACGAAATATTGCAAAATTTGTATATCGTGCTTTCCAATTAAGAGATTACAGAAACACATAATAAATTCGTTATTTTAAACACATTAACAGTTTCACATCTCTACAAACACTAACACCCTTTGTTCGTTATGTAGAGATTATATATTATCATGTATGTTGGCTATATTTATATGTAAAATAATGCCAATCAAATTATGTTATGTTTTTATGTTACTTAATAATATCTCGAAAATATAGCATATATACCAGTATGTGTTTTTAATTATTGCATAAGAGTTATTATACGTAAGTAATAACTTTCTTTTAATTTCTTGATTATATAGTCTCTCTCTCTTATTCTAAATAAGTATTTTCTTTTCAGTCATGCTAAAACGGTCAATCACCCTATTCTCATAAAGCAATAAGAAGTAAATCACAAGTTTTGCTCTCATGCAAATCCTCTTATACTTCATCAAGGTTTCAGGATATTGCGATTTACTGTTTATCCCCAAAATAAACATTTTCGTATATTTTATCAGTCCTATTAATACTTTTATGGAGGATGCCTTGTAAAATACTTTATAACACCCAAATAGCTTGAAGCGTCTAGATTTGCAGTGACTTTACGGAATGTCTGTGTGGAGTAGAACAATGAAATTAGTTTAATGTGTCATTTTTATCAGTGATTCGATATAAAATAATTCGAAATAAGAACGACAAAACTTTGCGACAAAAAGACTGAGTATAAGTAATCACACACCTATAAAATATAATAATTAAAGTTAAACCTCAAATGTTGTTACGTATACAGAATTCTTGAAATACTTTTAACAATTTTTGTTGTTGTGAATGCATGTTCTTTTACAAACAAGAGTTAAGTAACAATAATGTATCAGTTTAAACAATTAATCAATACACCTTGTAGCAGAAATCATGTAATGCAGATTCATACAATTATGAAATTCAAATTATTTGATTACTTTCTGAACCATTTTACAATCCGCTCTGATAATCAAAAGTTGGAATATTGATTTAGTTTTAAATTCAACATATTAATGGTAATTGAAACCATAAAACCTAACTGATGTTAAATACACTGTTAATTATTGTATATTTACCACAATGATTACTGCGGCATTACAAGATAAGTATATATAAAAAACAAAGTATGGTCCAGAATATCATAATTACATTTTAGATATAAATAGATATAAAAATAATCTTTCTTAAGCTAAAACTGACACGGAACTTGAATCGCAACTTCAATTTTAGCTTGTTCTGGCCATGTTGTTAGACTTGTCGCCGCCAATTTAATAAAGGTTTACATAAAGGTTTCCATCGCGCATGTATATTTAGCTCGGTGAAAGAGAGAAAAACTTGATTAAATACAATGTATACGCATAATTTTATTCAAATAATTACTGTACCGTAACATACTTGGAAGTTGTATGAATTTCAGTACTGTACAATCTTTGTTAACGGTCTGCTTGAAGAATAGAAGTATTTTCATTAACATTTTATGAATTTATCATTATAATTTAAATTAATGTTTACTGTTTGCCGTCACACTCCTTTAATGTGCACAATAAAATATTTTCTGCAAGCAGAAGGAAAATTAAAAGATTTAACAGAATTTGCAGGACATAAATACATTTTGATATCACTAGTACAACAAAAAAAAGAAGCCCCTTATTAATGCTTCATATTTTGTAATTGATGAGTAAAACTCGTTTTTAAAGTGTTGCTGATGAACATAACGATGTATATTATCTTTAACTGGACGCTTGTCAGGAACACACATCATCAAATGTGATGATAAAACCCCCATTAGGTTAACAAGCAACGATACTGATATAAACATAATTACAATTAACCGCATTGTGTCTGAGTACATTAATAATATAAATGGCTATAAGGAAAACAAAACTCTTCAGACGCCAGTAGGTAGCAAATCAAGCGTGTGTCACTCAATCCCTTACAAAGTAGATTACTATTCATTGTTCTTCAGCAGAAATGTCAATTTCGTTCTAAAGACGGAACGCGTCAACGCGAAAGTCAATGTGGTGTCAGTAATTAAACACCCACATAGATTAAACATCTTGCTGCATGAAAGACAAGACAAATGGATGTAGTAGGAACTGTGTAATCCCCAGTCTTGTTTTGATAGTGGGAATGCTTGCTTTGATCGCTCAATTGGTATGATTCAACTTTATAAAAAATATTTTTATGTTTAATATGTATGTCAAACAGCCTTACACACGTATTCTTTTTATTATCGTCTCTTGAATCTGTAAAATTCGTCACCTATCCTTTAACACCGAGTTCCCATCAATTGTATTATAGAAAAATCCTTCACTAATCAAAATGTGTACGATAATTAGCAGCAGTATCTAAACAGAGGCTGGATGAATGTACTGAAAGTGTTTAAACCCCGATACTCTTTTTTATTGTGTAAAAAGGTGCAATACAAACAATGAATGATGCCGATTTTTGGTTAGGTATTTGTAATTTAAGAGGTTGTTTCACATTTTCAAAAACCTTTGTACTTTTCTGCGCAATTCCTTAATATTTTGTAAATGTTCTACATTGTGCTTCTGTATAATTCTAAAATTAATTTTATTGCTTACTACATCAGAAAAACAATGAAAATACATGAAAAAATGGAAAAGATTGTAAAAAAACAAACTGTAAGTAAGTTTTTTCACTTGACCATCTTCATTGTAAGCAAGATTTGCTTTATATGTTGTATTTATCATGCACTGCTTTGAAAGTCAATTATTTTTTATATATCTGAATATCAAATAAAAAAGAAAACATTGTGGACATATTTTTGGTCATGTCTGAAAAGAATGATAAATATCAGCATAACGTTGGTTTTGTGATTCTATCTTTAAACCATATATCCGAAAAAATACGGACTGGCATCGGTTGCAGCTGCCCGAAGCAATGTAAAAAGACCTCTCGTTTTAACTTACAAAAATAATGGTAGCCGGTAGTAAAGGTACTTAAATCGAAGCTAAATTGAGTAGGAAAGTAAGAAATAAAAAATAGCTATTTTGCTTTAGAAGGAAAATACCTCAAAGCTTTTCCCCGCGGTGGCGAAAATCTGAAATTTGTAGTTAAGATTTTCCTAAAATACGTGTAGCACTATTACAAGTTGCAAAAATATTTAAGGACGCTGAACGATGCAATTAGCGCTGGAAGTACTGTTAGGCAATTATGTTGATGTTGTACCCTATAACACGCGTAGTTCTCAAACCTGTTCAAAACAAATATAATTCTTTAGTTAAAGCAGGCATATCTAGCTCGCAGAGCTATAGGCTGACATTAAATTAATCCACTCCACGGAACAGAAAGTAAAACAAAAAGTGTATACTATAAATGCATGAAACGAGCTTTTCTGCATATAAGGTCACATCCGATTTTATCTTTTATGTAATATGTATATGAATGTTTTATTGCAACAGAAATTAAATCTATTTATAATATCTTGTACGAATAGCGTTGACATTAGAATAAGACACTACCATTTCTAATTGTCTTGACACGAAACGAAAGGACACACTATATGCCAGCTGCAAGTAGCTAGATTGGTAAACTCGGATCCAACGAAGGTTGCTTCCTCTAACGAAAGATTGATTAATTCTCAGGTTTCCTGTCTGGTGTTTTATCTTTTCCTTCTATTTCAGCGCATTTTTAGTTAAAAACCGGTTTTAGTCTTATACTGCCACTAGAAACCAGCACAACAACGCGTCTGGTTTGCTTTTGCAGAACACTTTGACAAGACCACCATTTATGTTAATTATATGTTTCAACTATAAAGACTTTTAAAAATAATAATAAGATGATGATGACAAAGAAGAAAAAAAATAAAAAGAAGAAGAACAACAACAACAGTTTATTATAAAATGAAATTCAAGTATTAATAAAAAGATAAGAAAAGTCCATTCCACAAAGAATAAAATTTGAACTACCAATCGACAAAGGTGTACAGAGTAAATGTTGAAGTGACATAACACACAGACCAGACATTACACACAAAGGGAAAAACCGGCAATAAGAAGGTTCAGTCGACAAAAAGAGTGGTTGGATTTCTTTAACTTGGTTTGAAGACTTTGCACTTTCTGAAGATTTGTCAGTTTAAATAAGAATACCCTATCCAAGTGAGACAACTAACAGCAAGGACCTGCATCGGGAGTTAAGACAGATGAAAGAAAACCTTTAACAAACAAAATCACAACAATAATAATAATGAACTATCTACATATGTTCACTATGTACGAGGGATAAAATTCTCGGCAATGCTATACGATAAAAATGGCGTAATATCATATGTCAAAATTAAAATTTGCAATTTATAAACAAGGAAAAGTATCGATTTATATAAACAAATAGTGAATTGTGAAGCGATCATAGTTAATAACAACCAAACGTAACGTCATAGTAAGCTAATGATTTATACGCAAAAAATGACAAATTAAATACTATTAAATGCTAAAATTCAGAAGTTATACCTATTGCGCAATCACGTAAAGGGCCTGGAGACTCCTCAAGTTGTCTCATATAAGGCACAGCAAAGAAGACAAGATTTAAACAGTGGCTGTCCATATTATGCCTTTAAGTCACCTTTATGCAGTCTCAACGAATTGTCTGTTCGCCGTGTAATTTAAAAGCACTGTTCTTCAGTGTTAATTGCAAGCATTGCAGTACAGCGAAGGATTTCTGTGTTGTAACCATCAGCAATAAATGTCTCGATTACTTTCATATAGAGCTATTGAGACTTTGATTTATTTATCTCATACAAGTTATATAATCATTTCAATAAAATGCAGATTGGCTTATACTTTACTGCCTAAGTGTTTCATTCCGCTTTTACATTTTGAAGCAATGAATTCGTGACGGTGAAAGAATTCTGAAAAATCTAAAGCTATGATATACCTGTATATAAGACTTTCATCTTTTTTTAACTTCTGAAAACCTTGTAAGTTGTTATTTATAAATACCATAGAAAGTAGAACGAGGTGAATCAACGTCAAGTTATGGATAAGTCACAATACTAAATTTGAAATAGAATTGAAGAGATAACATATCGTAAGAGTATCGTCAGAATAGCGTGACGCTGAAATGAAAGCTTCTATAATGTGGCTTTGGTAAAAAGATGATGAAGTTAACATGGAATCACGTTCAAATCAGTATAAAACAAATTTGCAATCAATGGTGCACAATTGTCTCCCATAGGAATACAAATTACCTGTCTAAACAGGAGTCACCGCATATTATGTAAATATATTATTGTCAAGAAGCCATAGAGCATCACAACCATCAATACACGTCAACACATAGATTTATCCACAAAGGTGTTGGAAAATAAGGCATTACATTTAGTATAAGCAATGTTTAAGGTCTTGTTTTAATATTTTAAATGCACGTAACCAATTAGATCTTAATTAAATCATGAGATTAAACTCAAACCGTTCGAGAAATTTATATCGACCGAAGAATGTAAATTCCAATGAATTTGAAGCATTTTGATTGATTAAGTCAATAATTTTCAGTGGAATATGTGTTCTTTTCATGGCCACCTGATGAGGCCAGAGCATTCAGATATTATTCTGCTTTCCAAAAAGGCGACCTGTATTGATGCCATCAATTGTGATCGTGATTTTTACATTTTTCTTGCTTTCAGCACCCAGGAAATTTTTCAGAAGGTCTTTGTTTTATTGTTTTATATCATAAGATTAGCAAATAGGATAATGCATTATATGTGTCATTTCTTTTCAAAATGTATAATTTCATAACACCCCGTGCCAAATGACAATTTTTTATTCATTTATCTATAATAAGACCAGCAACGATTTAAACAGTTTCTAACTACAGTTAAGTCACTTGTATTAAGCAGCCATCCTAGGGGCAGCCTAAATTTCGTTGCTTAAAATAAGTTGGCTACTTAAAACAAAGCATGACATGATTGATTGTTTCCTAGTACTGTGAGCCTGTATGCTAACAAATAAGTACCACATATACTTAAATAGTATATCTACTGGTAAGTACTGTTCAAATAAATATTGACCACAACTTAACTTCTTTAAGAATGTCAACGTATGATTCAGAATATCGGAAGTTTCTCATTAAATCAAAGAAAGTTTGCTCCATTATTAGAAGTTTGGTAATGAAGGTACAAAGCATACCATTTTAAATTAGTCACAATAAATTTAATCTGAGCGTACCAACATATTCGTCAAATTGTAGTTCGACAGATTACCGAAAGTGTACATATATTCGGTCGGCCATGTTTCGAATGGTGTGTGTGTGTTTAACAATTCTTTGTCAAAAACAGCAAGCAGTGTGTTATTAGTCGAAGTAAATATTTTTAAACATCATTTAACTTTTGTTATTTACCTATTGTATCAACAAAAACCAGAAGTGCAACATTTTTATTTATAGGTAGCCAAGTAAATTTGGTGGTGACACACTATGCATAAATTAACTCACTCATAAATTAACGCTTCTGCTACCAGTTTCGTTCCATATATGCTGAATATGTTTTGACTGATGCATTTATTTTGCTCTGACTACCGGGTGGATGATAACTAGGAATCTATTTTGATTGGGTGATCGGGACAGATAGGTGTGATAATTTGTTGAACAAAAAGTCAAAACAAATACCGGAAGAAAATTTCTTCTGAAACAACCTCTTAGGTATATATCTAAACAAAGATAGAAAAGAGAAATGTATTTTAGTATTCTTTCAGAAAAATTAAAACAAACTTTATGACTAAACGCTAATTTTGGCGTTTTCTCGTCATCGCTTCACAATTTCATAATGTCAGCAATACAGGTCATTCAAAACCTTCAACTGAGTACTAATTTTATACTTCTGTGACCATTTTCGAAAAGTTATAAGCATTTTTCTGAACATACCCTCCTATCGAAATTTCTTGATGGTTTCCACAGAAACCATTTATTTTCATATAGCCCAAATGAGTTTTCTTTTGAGTACATTGGAGATTCCGTTTTGTAGACATCATAAGGAACATTTTGGTGCCATGAAAAAGGTCTATAAGTAAATTAAAGTGAAGGCGTTTATCAGTAAGTTTAAAGTTATGGCACTTATAGGAAAGATTACAGTGACGGCGCTTATAAGTAAGATTAAAATAGCGACGCTTAGAAGTAAGATTAATGTGGTGACGCTTAGAACTAAGATTAAAGTGAAGACGCTTATCAGGGAGATTAAAGTGGTAGGACTTAGAACTAAGATTAAAGTGAAGACGCTTAGCAGGGAGATTAAAGTGGTAGGACTTATAAGTAAGAATAAAGTGAAGGCGCTTAGAAGTAAGGTGAAAGTGGTGGGGCTTATAATTAAGATTAAAGTGGTGGTGCTTGGTATAAGCTATGCATTGTGAATAATGCGGTGTTTTGTGAAGCTAAGAAAACTAGTTTAATTTTGAAAGTTTTTCTTGTCTTAATTCGAACTTGATTTTGAATTTTTGCAACAGCTGTTTATGTTTGTTAATGGCTGTACGAATGTAAACGTCAATGCTAATGTAAGAACTTAGCATTCAGTGCATTTTTTAGTATATTCGCTAAAAATGTGTTATTGAAACGTCCTATCCGCTGGTCCAAGTACAAATGTATCGTGGATATTCTAAAAGGACTGTTGTAAGCGGTTTAAGTGATAAATAGCTTTCTTAGGTAAAGTAAAATAGTGATAAATAGTAGAATTTTGCGCGATTATTTTATTATCTTAAATATAGCATTCTTCCAAATATTGATTGCTACTGTATTCGTATCTCTCTCACACAAGCGTACTGTAGATTGATTGCATCCGCTCTTTCTTTACAACAAAGGTCAAAGTCATTTTTATCCGGTGGTCGATATTTAGGAACATTAAGGAGTAAATTTCGTAACCTATTGTCATCGATAATGTGCAAATCACCAGTAATTATTTGCCCAAAGTATAAATAGTAGAAAGGTGAAATTGAACAATTACAAGAACATTGAGAAGAATTATTAGGGCTATTTTCTCCTATAGTTTTATTGTAATTAAAATTAATACCTCTTATGTCAATTTGTACTTGTAAAATCATTGGGTTTTATTTGTCTTTGTTTTCAAAGTAGTTGGGGATTTTATTCATGATAGCTTTATCCCGAAAATTGCTAGATGAATCGATAAAATCAACCTTTTTATAGAAGTATTTTATTTTCATAAAATGTTGATGTGTTGGAACTGTTTATCAGTTTGCGTCTTAAATAATGACTATTGTGCTTTTAAATATTGTAAACATTGAAAAACACATTATATTAAGAACGAGTAACGAGAAATAAGTATTTTATAATCCTCATTGATACATAGAATACTATACATGCCTATGTTCAATTTTTTTTAAATATTGCCTTCCAGACAATTCTTCATTTAGACCGAGCGGAAAATGAGTTTATTCCAGTCTAGTTCGGCTTTAAATAATTTAAGACATATACAATGTTGAGATCAGGAACATGTGGTGATTTTTATGTGTACGTAAATCACGAGGCATTGCTAATGAGATGGATCACTGAACATTTCTTTTTGGCAGAACTAATTTTGTCGTGGACATTGAACCAATAAACATCAACCCTGCTATAAGATTTACATTAGATAAAAAGTATAATAAAACAAGACGCAATTTAGATCGAAACAGATTGCCTGAAAGGTCAACATAAAAGTCAGTATAAAAAGCGCACAATTTGGACAACTGTACCACTAATACGGAGTTAAGAACACATAAATATAGTGCTTTTATAGTTAATAAATATTTTTTTTGAACATATTCGTAAAAGTTTTGCTGTTTAGCTAGAAGCAGCCTAATATAGATAACGAGAAAACACACCTCTGCATCTGAGCAGAATGTCAACTTTACTTTACAATCTAAATGTAAGATTTGCTTTCTCTTGTCATAGTCCTGGTGAGGAGTGCTATATACTTTATTATCCACTAGTTTGGTGCTCCAAGTGGAACCCGTTTGTCACATAAAACAAACGCTTAATACCATAAGTTATATTAACGAACATTAATGAAAATAAACGTTTTCTTAAGAGACATATATACGGGTTGTGGTAACATAGTGGTCTTTTGTAGTTAAATTTTAGTTACTATACTATACATTTCTTTTTTTCAACAAACATCCCGGATATATTTGGAATTTTGAGCATTGGCCTATAATTTTTTGTTTGTTTTGTACGTTCGGACTTAGCCTAAAACATCCAATCTGCCTTGTTTTACATATAGTGTTAAGTTCCTATCCAGTAATTGACCTAGTAATTTGCGTAAATATAGTAAAACATTACCACTTATGGCAACACAATGTCAATTCTGGTTGAAGTAAATCAACAAAATATGTCTCTGGTATGCCAGCACTTATTAGTTGTACGTACCCGTATGTGTCATTATATATTGTACTGTGTTCACAAGTTGGGATTAAAGCCGCACTGAAGGCTTACAGCGTTGTTGCCTGTCGTAAAAACATAGAAACCAATCAGCGTTGCTTGAAACCCGTCAATTCATGATGTAGCTTTGTGTTTAAATTAAAATGCAAGCATTATACCTTTCTTTTGTTACGTAAAACAATAGTTTAATTAATTTACCAAGGCCCGGCGAAACAGTCGGTAAAGGATTATACTGCCAAACAACATGTTTAGGAAACTCATCATACAAAAACACGGATTTCTTTCACATTTTGTTTGCTGTTCAATGGCAAGTGAACATGCAGCTGCTAAAATTACCGGCAAATAAAACTTAAACTTGCGAAGGAGAATATTCAACAACGTGTTTACTAGCAGGTTTATGGCTTTAGCGATGTCACAACATGCTGACCTTGCTAGAAAATATTTGATATACATGAAAAGAACAGATGCCATGTTAGTTTGTATCTTATGATGTTTAAAGTCACACGTGTAATTATAGTGTATGTATCTATAATTTGACACGAGGTCCTACGCATACGTATATCAATATTACAGAATGATATTTTATAGCATTATATCTCTTATGCTCAAGCAAAATAATACTTACGTTTGAGTAATTAAACTTTATAGTAATTCATTAGCAGCAAAATAGTTTCAGATTCAAAAGCATGTAGCGATTATTTTTATCGTTCGATCAGTTGATTCGTGACACGTTATTGAGGTAGGAAATAGCTTTCGCACTAGCTGACACATAAACTAACATATTGTTATTTTATGACCGGTCCCCAAAATAATAAATATTTCTTATCAATTTTGATAAAACGGACAATGTCACTATATTTTTGGCGCATTTAGAAGAAATCTTAAAGTTATGTTTGTTAGCCAGATTTTCTGATACTGCATCAAGGTTTCTGGAAATTGTAATTAATCTTATAGTAAACTATTGCCTTCTGTAGAACTGTAAATACGCAAGTCTTCTTGCAAGTCACACCCAACTCACAACATCTAGATTGGCATCGACGTAATGAGATGGTTGTTGGAAAATCTGACCTTAGTGTTATATGTAACACCAGGAAATGTCCTGGAATAATTTTACTTTAGATAAAAGTCAATTAGAAAAAGGTTCGTTCTTCTAGTCTTATATTTACGTTTCAATGAATCATTGACGAATTGTTATAAAAGCTCAAACGTGCAGAGACATGAACAACACAAACGTGTAATAAATTAGTCAGAAGATTTAAATACGTCTATAATCAAATCGGTATTCAGAATGAGATAGGTAAAACGATGCAATTCAGTGGAATAATTTACTTGCCAAAAGATGAAAATCAGGAACAGGTAACATGAAATAATTAGGAAAAAATGTTTATTTACTTTACTCATGTTTTAAAGCATTTCCTTTAATAACATTAAACCCGTATAATCTTTTTAATAAAATTGCTATATATCAAAGATTATGTTTCCCCTTATGCATTGTATCGCACAGCTCTCATTTAAATACTTTCGTGACTTACAGTTGTGACATTAAATAAAAATCCACGTTCTTAACACTTTAATAAAATCTTTTTGATTTTCAACCATATTCTTATTTCATAACAATGTTGCTGAGCAAATAAGTAGTTTCAAAACGGCATGCTTTTTTATCTCAGTAAATAGATTTCAAATATATAAAAAATACGGTTTTACAAGTGAAGTTTTCAAATTTATAAATAGTTTAAAATCTTTATTGTTTTCTATTCCGTTCATTTTTGCTTCTCTGTAGAAGAGAATCAATTAAAATCCGAACTTTTACCAAAATGTAAAGATTTGGTTTAAAATCTTCCTCTACAAGGATATGTTCAGATGATTTCAAACGACAGCGTAATGGTATGAATTATGCAATGAGGAACTTTCTCTGAAGTACACTGTAAGATGAACTTGAGATTATAATATATGTACTAATGTCATTTAATGGCACTTTCGTACTGCCCGTAGTTAATTGAAATTTTACATGCACGAAACTTTAGAATCTATTACAACTAAATCATAGACATATGAATTGCTAAGTGTTTCTTGTTTTTGATCAAACTGTATTCACTCATTTATCTCGCTTGTTCTTAAAACTCCTCTGATCACTTATCCTGGTCAATACAACCTCAATACCAAATACGTTTGAGCCAAACAGCAGACCACTTCAAATATATAGCCGAACCTCCAAAATGTCGAAAATGCAGCCTTGCAAGCCAATTAACAAACGGAGCGTGATCTAAGTAATTTGTTTCATATACTGAACTGTCAGAATCAATTTCGTTGATGTGTTGATTTATGTAGCAATATTGCGAAATATTTACAAGTTCTCTCGCTTTGAGAAATGTTCCTGTTCTGAAATTATATCACGCGGTTAGCTGTTCAATAGCAAGCGTTTCACATTTCAACAAGTAAATACTATCGAATACTAATAGCCCAAACAGGAAAAAAACTCTTTCGTTTTCCTTAGAACTTTTGTTTCTATGGTATAGTATAACAACGAACTAATATAACAGCGGTTAGTTTAAAATTTGTACTTATCAAAATGTCTTCACTTTCCTCACGGTAACATTTTGCAATTTGTAGCTGCCAATGAATTTAAAGCAAAATAAATACGATGTACAAATTTTAAATTACTCACAATATTCTAGACGCTGTGAGTCATCATATTGCATATCGAGATATCTTATAGAAAAGAGGCATCCACTTGTCTGACATAAAGTGATAACGGTTTGAAATTACAGAAAAGACTGCTATTCCAATTCAGCATCTACAGTGATCAATATCTTGCTGTTATGCGGAAATTCTTGAATGCACAGTAATCAATACTGTCCTGTAAACTACGACTTGCTATATACTCTATTTCTTTAAGTTTGACCTTCAACATTAAAAATATTTATTTTTCCTCAATGATAAAGAATTAATTATAAATGATTTTTACAATTAAGCAATACCTATTTAGCATTGTTCTTTAAGTCCGTTTGTCCAAGAGCTTGCGCAAGGCACACCATGCTTCGAAACATAATTGAACTTTCATACTAAATATATTATACTCTATGTCCAAGCGCTGATGTTTTCGTTGATAAGTTATGACGTCCGTTAAAAGAAAGAAGAACGTCATTGAAAAATAATGTCCACATGGTACCGGCATTTAGAAGAGAGAGAAGAATTATTTCTATTAGAATAACTACGTGTATATATAATACAATGGATCCAAGAAAAACTATTGTTTGGTTGTCCGATAGTTGTTAATATAAAGCCACAAAGGATAATTGAGATGCGTCCTGTGTCCATATCCCACATCTCAAATGTGTCGAAAAAACAAACAAACAGCAGATACCAAAAGTAACTATCAAACAACTATTCGATTTTCGCACTTCCCAGTAATAACTAACAGGTCAGCTCACAGTGTGCATATAAAACTTTTGCCGTAAGACACATTTTATGTGCTTTCTTCGTAAAATAGACATATTTGATTAAATACTACTCGAATAACGACATTTTACCTTAACAAGTAGGTAAAACAGAATGATACCCGAAATGTGACTCGATTTTTGCTCACTTTCATATAAACGGTAAGTCGTTTTAAAACTTTCAAAATAATGTTGCTTCAAAAAAACGAAGGCAAAGTAAAGATCTCTCACTCAATTGAGAGTTTAATGTAATTTATACATCGTGGTGATATTGATTATAGACGTACATAATGGTAACATTAAGAAATGGACTACAATTATGCAAGTGAAAATGGCCAGAACATTTGGATTAAACAACAGAATGTTAGAGAACATATTTAGCAGTTAATTTCATTTGGGCTTATGTGTCTCACTTATGTAAAGGGCTTCTGAATTTAATCCCCGCCTTTTCGCATTATACCATCAATAAAATTTAAAGGCATTGGAAATTGCCAGCCAGTCACTCAATTAACACTCATCGGTGAGATCTCTGCTGGAACTTAATTTGTTTATTTTATACAGAGACGTCATATGGAAGAGGTCAAAAACAGTCACACCTAATGCCACGGGCCTCTTCTACTGCTACTTGTCAGCAACACTCAAATCACCACCCTTTTCTGAAACCATTGCAGCCTGAGGATATAGTAATTCGGGTAGACTTACATTACTTCAAATACATTTCCCTAATCAATTAAACCTCGTACTGTGATCGCAGTAAAAAGCCAAACAAGGACCACGTTTTAAGTTTAAATTCCTTTAAATATGTATATTGTTCAAAGCAGTTTTGCGTTTGTTAACAGATTTTCATTCAGAATCAATCATTGATCGGTCGAAAAACGACGAAGCGGACAGCCTAGAAACCTGCAGCATTTTGACGTCAGGCGTAGAAGCAGGTTTTATATAAGTTACATTTTTTCACAAATTCCGGTCGACTTAGTTTTAAATTTGGCGAAATTTTGTCTAGAAGCATCATAATATCAATGTGTTTTAGGTGATCATAAATAATTCACTTCCCATGTAGGCCACGTGCCCTTTAGAGGTTATATGTTTCGAAGGCTAACTGCAGTTTTGTATACAAAGGTACTATCAAACATGAACACTATCGGTAAATAAGGTTATACCAATATATTCCTTAGCTTTTAATATATCCTACAAATATTTAAAAGAAGAAGCAATGAGTAGCGTTATGACAGCGTGTTCGTCTCCCGACTCCCTGGGTCGAACTACGCAGCCACACCTCCTTTTGGTTTTGTTTCTTTATATATTATACGAAAGAAAAACTAAATAATGAAATGATTTTTAAGTTCAAAAAACAAAACTTAAAAAAGAAAACATGTGGATAAATCGGCTGTAAAAACAGTGTATGTATAATCAAGTCCAAATTCAATAAGCACTTCCATGCACAATTCAGAATAAGGACCAACAATAAAAATGAAAAATGTCTGCCTACGTGTTAAACTCGTTTGTCCCCGACGCTAGAACAACGAATTTTCCACCACAACACAGTAATGCTCGTTTTTACCAATGACGTAAAAAGCGCCAGAAAATATTATTAAAGCAAGCTTATTAAATGACTTACCTTTGCTACATGTATGAATCATATGTCTAAAGTTATAATATGTAGACAATAATAACCTCTTTCAGCTATTATAAAATACAACCAAATGACAGTCAAGCAAGGTATGAATATTATAATATATTTTTTCTGCATGTTTTAAATAATAATTCAAAAATATTACTAATAAGAAATTTCTGTTAAGATTCGATTAGGTCATACAAAAAGAAACACTAGAATCATGTTTGCACATGCACTGCCTTCAATGTTGACACAACAGTCACTACTAGCATGATTTGTACAATATGCACATGTCATCTGAGACTGTAGTTCTAACTTAGCGTAGCTTATCGTAATTGTTATGAGGAGTTTGGAAAACGCCTTATTGACCTGCATATTAGTCCTTCTTTGGGTTTTCTCAATTAAACATTGTGGCAAAGTATACTAATGATTCCGAGAAGAACTACAATTTCTGAGTATTACCAAATGTGAAACATCCAACTTAATTTAAGTCCGCGCCACACTTCTAGACCCCAAACTTTGTAAAACAGCCATGGTCACATTATTTTCCTCAATGGGAAGCACAAATATTGTGCGAATATCTATTATAAGTAAATGCAATAGTCTTACAAGGACAACAACAAACAACAATTATAAAGTATCCTGTTGATTTATCATGTATAGCTTTTTTGGCACAGGGCCTAAAAGGAATGGAATAGTTCAGGCGTATTTGGCAAAATCAGGGAATAAAATAATATGAGGTGTTAACTTGCTAACAAATTTTATTACAAAAACTGATCCCCATGCTAGCAAATCCACTTTGCCTACACACATTAATGTTTATTTCATACGCGAGACACCATTCATTCTCATCCTCACAAGTGCATCGCCCAAATGTCACATGGTCATGCGGGTTAAAAAGTGCGAAAGTCAACTTTTTTCATTAAATCATTTGCATTAGCATTTGAAAAATAATAAAACAATACAAAGGGGAAGTCTTCGTTTAAAACAACATATCTTGCATAAAAGGAAAATCTTTTATAGTAAAGCAAGCCTTTGTGCAGGTACCACATTCTTTATATTAAAAACGGCCACTTTTCCTAAAGTGAAGCGATAACGACATAAACAGTTCCATTTGTATGCAATCCCACAACAACATTTGTCAATATTCTTCTGTCTGGAAGGAGATCATGCAAGCGAACTAGTCATATTGCAGCCTTGTATTTTAAGCTTAAAATGTCAGCATGAATTCGTTCTTTCAGAGCAAATCATTTTGCTAAAGGCGAATAGAAAGCATATTTTTTCACAATTTTTTAAAAAAGTATACAACTATGAATTATAATTAAAATCATAGTATAAATGTATATATGGTTATTAGGTATGATAAGTCAAAATCTTAGATAACCTGACAACAACACTCAAACTATACACCACAACCAAACGTTTAGATGGGTTTCTAACAAATATTAGTCACCGAATCACGCATAAACCAAAATCTGTTAAAGTTTGCCCGTGCTTATAAAAAAGTTCTAATGGGACCATTTTCTTTCGCAATAAAGTTCAATATGACAATGAGCTGATTTTTTCATTGTCCCATAATGAAAGTATCCTAGTTTGTCAGTCAAATTTGTTTGCAAATAAACACTAATGAAAATGGACAGGGCGACGGTTGATAGTATTTGTGAACACTTGATTAGGGAGTTAACAGAAACTGTCATAGATCATAGGGGAAATGTAACATTCCCATGGCAAAACCGAACATTGTTATAACGACCTTTCATTTTAAACTTTAAGAACCCAAACATTTGGCCTTATTCTTTAATGCTATTTTACTTAACTTCCAAACACTGCACAAGTGCCTTTTTCTGTACCGATTTATATTGTACTTATCATTTTAAGCTTCAAATATGAAACAGTTAAGAGAATACCACGTTTATACATGTTCTCTTTATCATAATCATCATGCAGCTGACTCTCGATATGTCGCAAGTTTGCCCCATTGCCTGCTCAATTCTTTCTCAGAAATATCAGAAATTGAGATTGTTTATAACAAGTCCGCTACGTTTTTATACGATACCTAGAGGGTTCAATATCGTCCATACAGAGCTTAAAGTAAAGCCTATGCATCCAACTTCAACCGGAAATAGCAAGGTAAGCCAACAACCTTCTTGGCACAGTTGCTGTAGGCCTGTGCCAAGGATCAATGGAATTCATGTGCAGTCTGGCATATTTCCTCCCATGAAACTGTCAACTCAAGCATGATGATGCGTTCGTTACAGCATAATGGATCACGATATATAATGTCTCAGTAATGTTTTGACCACTATAAGAAATGACCATTTTATGCCAAGTAACTTTTTACAGGAACAACTTTTCTCTGCATTGATTTTCCGGGGAACAAACGTATAAAATAGAACAATTAGAATTACCAACATGGTAAAGACAAGTATTATTTGTCACAAGAAACACTTGATCATTTTGACATTCACAAACAGCCTGTTTCCACTGAAATTCTGGCTGCACGAGTCGTGGTGATATTTATAAAAACAAATAAAGAAAGCATTTTAATAATATTTCTACAAAGAAATAAAATGTAACATTGAATGTCCTAAACTGCTACACCTTTTGCTAACATATTTTTATAGACTGCTTTCTTCGAACATTTTCTTTCTGATAAATCATGCTTTTGTTTCCAACCTAGCCAGTATATTTTTTCTGTATATACACAGTTTATGATCAAATGTAGTTTGTAGTGACATTCGTTAAAAAGAATAGCTGAGTCGAGTTGATATAGTACAATAACTTGCAAAAGGCAAAGTATTAGTGTCACTTAGGAATAGAAATTAATATTGCATGAGGCGATTTATAAGGATAAATGTTTTAAATCATTAAGGTCCAACATAAAGTGAAGATACAAATGTTTTTTTTTAATATGTCAAAATTAAGCGTAAATGAGATAGATATACAGAGGCTATTTAATATAAACTTGATTTTATTTGACAAAGTTGTAAAAAACTAATATTGTTACAAATGGCTTAGCCATGAAAGAAAACACCCTTTTCGCTGATTAAGAAATGATATAGAATCCAAACAAACAAAAAATATCCTTTTTTCACATTCCCCATTTTGTACCTTACTCTCCACAGTTTCAAATACAGTTCATTCACTCTGAAGAAGATTCCTTTTAAATATTCTTCTCACTTCTTTAATTTAACACACAAAAAACATTTTAAACAAAATTCTAGTGCTGCGTCTTTTAAATCATTGGACACATGTAAATATAGGTAATGAAGTATCGAAAATATAATAATATATTTGTGCGTAGTAGTACAAGGGACAGTTATATTTGCATTCAAGTAATATGACCACAATTTTTCTCGACTGAAGTAATTATTAAAAAAATAAACGAAAGACATGAAAACAAGGCAGTAAAAAGGAATGGCTATAACAAATTGAATTGCAGCAGTAATCGATTTCAGTTTTTCACCTTGAAAATAATATGTTGTCTGTTAATCAATCTTTTGCTTGCCATCTTTAGCCAACTTTCACGGAAATCGTCCGAAGACGAAGTAATCATCTTCTTAAGAAATACATGTATAACCTTGTGACATAATGTTACCCAACAGATGCTGCATTCATTTAGACCAGGTCAAGGAGTGCAGACGTGACCTTTATCTCACATTGTTATACAGTTAGTTACGTCAGGCAGTCACGAACGAAGGCAGTACGCTTACATAAAAATGAAGAAATGCAGTTTACCGCTGGTATATAAAAGAGAGCTTGTACGAGATACAAGGATGGTTGGAATCCTGCTTGCCTCCAAATTGCAATCCAGCAGGCGGCTGGCTTGTCCGGGGTGCGGTCCGAGCCATAAAATGTTAAAGTTACAGAAGACTTTGTTTCTGCTTTCATCACCGACGATGTATCTAATACTACGCTACCAACCTCTAAGGATCAGTATATGTGATATATTTTAACAGCAAGGGCATTTATAATTACGGCAATGAGTGTACACATTGTGATTAAATAGTCATATACACTGCATTAAAATATAGAGAGAATAGTAAAATAATGTAGACCGCAATTGTGATTGAACATATAAATTAAATTTTATAGCTGCAAATGTATTTGAACACGACATTTTTCTCTCGGGGGTAAATTCTCACAGGTTAAAATATCGCTTGTAAATGTCCTCAACGTTTGAATCGGTATGTACGTATTCCTTCCTGCCCGGAGTAGTGTCAACCAGGTTTTGTTTTTCAATCGTTTACAATCAAAGTCATGACGCTTCACGCGTAATTCACTTATATTAAGAACCTTTAGAATTATTAATTGTGTATTTTCGTTAGCAACTTTACATGAGAAATCAGAATTGTGAGGAATGAATGTTTTTTCATATTCTGGAGGATACTTATATTAAATTTTACACTCATATACAACGTTAAGTACACTTATAGGTGTGCATTGCCTTTTTGTTGATATAACTTTGGTCAGAATGTGATCATGTGTAAAAGTTCAAAATAGTTTACTGACAATGGCCATTGTCATGAACTCGAGGCTTGTAAACAGGTGTGTGTGTGTGTGTGTGTGTGTGTGTGTGTGTGTGTGTGTGTGTGTGTGTGTGTGTGTGTGTGTGTGTGCTGTTCGTAGATCCGAGAAAAGCGTTTGCGTGTGTGTGTGTTTGTGAAGAGAAGAAGTCATTTTTTTCACAAAAGATACTGACGCATAATTAATTGGCATAACATAATAAGGATACAGATAATAGACTACATTTATTTTGAGTCAACCGGGTGGTAGTTCATCAAAGGCACTTTATACCCTTTTACAACAGGCTTTTGTAAGCAATGGCTTACATTGGATGATTATAATTGGTAATAAGCATACTACAGTAGTAGGTTAAATTACAAACAATCATGATTAAGCAATGTAGGTTGTAAACAATACATATTAGATAAGAAAGTCCATTGCTCTTAAGCCTTAAGACTCTACCTATTGAGATTAAAGGTAAACAACTGGTTAAATATCTTTTCTCTTGAGCAATCATACATTTTAAATGTTACATTTACGATATTTTAACAGAACCCACAATCCAAAATAAGCAGACAGATAGAACACATACAAAATACATATGTTTCGTACAAATACTTAAATTTATAGACAGTCTATCAATTTCTGAATGTAAATTCCACAAGAACGATGAAGCAAACTTTATCGATCTTTGCCCAAGAGTTGTTGTTTTCACACTGTGTACACGTCGTTTTTTTAAATTGCATATCACTATATAAAACCTTTGTAATAATGTTATCCTGAATCTGTGTCTGCCTTCAGTTTTCATATGTTTGAATATTATTTTCACATTATGAACGAAATCACTATCAAGACGTTGATTGTCAGGTTAAACTTGCTGTTAATTGTTTATTGCACTTGATTATGCATGTTTTAATTAAAATAGAACTTAGCCAAGCAATATGTCTTTATCCTTGTGTGCTTGCCTTTAGATAGGTTAAAGAAAGCATGAACAAATTGACATGACATTCGTTAAGGCACATTGTTTGGATTGATGTTGGTAGCATGTTTAAGTCAGGAGATTGGATGCACTAAACAGTACAAACGATTGCAATATATGGCTCGAATAACACTTTAACATTCCTTAAAACACAATTAACACAATATTTTCAATTAAGCGTTTCCCCTGTTTTAAATATCAGAAATGAATGTTCTCTGTGTATGTATGTTTGAGACCATAAGTGACCACCTGACGCAGATTATACCTAGTATTCATTATTATTCCAAACTAGAACAAAGCATGATACTTGAAACTATGTCACTTTTCGACTTTACAATGTGGTTTTGAAATGTGCTGCTATCGAGGAAGCAAGACACATCAGTTTGTCATTTCGTTTCTATATCGTCCAGCAGAATTCACGTATGATATTATCAAGACATTGTTGCTGAAAAAGGTCAAAAAATATCCTGCTATGGATATATGAATAAGATATTTTAATCTAAACAAATTCTGGACAAAGGCAAACAGGGTAAATGTAAAGCGACAAAACACAAAGACGAGACATAACACACAAAAAGAAATACCAGAAGTAAACGCCTTGGAACGGTCAGTAGGCAAAAGGACAGACAGGAGTGCTTAAACCTGGTTTGTGGAGCGCTCCAACTTCGCATATCCTGAAGAATTTTCTATCAAACAAACAGTATTAATAAAAGTATCCCATCAAAGTGAGCCAACTAACCCTAAGAACCTGCATCGGATATTATTACTAGTAAAATGAACTGAAATACAGACAAGAAAACAAGTAAAATAAAAAAAAACTATCAACATATGTACAATATGTATAGTAGAAAAAAAAAGCCTGGGCAACCTTAAAGTTCCAAATGAGAGAGCAGTTTGAAGAAAAACAACAACCACAGCCCATGCGATGACGTATAAAAGGAAAAAAAATAATCGCGTCTTAAAGAAATGCCATGACGTCATATGTCAGAAATGTCAAAAATGAAATTAAAAAAAAAAACGATAAAGAAATCACCAAATTTTAGAAAACAAAACTAGATGTAGTATTGCGAGGATTTAATCGGTAATGAGATTCAAATAATATGTTATGGCATTTTTATATTGAAGGTAAAAAAAAATCCGATGTTATACCTACTCTGCAATCTAACGTAAAGGGCATGGAGACTGATCAAGTTGACTAACCTATATAGTGCACGACTTGAGAGATGAAAAGACAGAAATCCAACAGTGAATGTTCAATTATGGCTTTTAGTCACTGTATTCATAAAATCTCAATGGTCCGGTTAAACTCACACACAAATCGCTTATGTTATGTACGAAACTTTATTTCCTCGAGATTGTCACTTTTGGCAACAATATGTACACATGTTAAAGTCCTATGAGCATTGCAACATATGCTAAACAGAATTTGAAAAAAAGCCACAGATCAAAGGTATTCAGATGCAAGCCAAATGTAAATGTAAGAATAAATCTGTGATGAGTCATTAAATAAAAAGAGTAAACCAAACAGTCACCGACTTAAATCGGCGAAAGGGACCGACCGGATTGCTAGTTAAAATTTACGTAATTAAAAATAATGCCCACGTTGTGTTAAGAAAAGAGAAAAGTATTATTTCTATTAGAAAAAAAAAACTACACACAATTAATGAAATAAATTATTTTTGAATGAAGAAAGAAATGACTAGAGAAGAGAAGTGTAAATTGTTATAGTATCATTTTCATGTGTAGATGAAATTGAAGAACTAAAGTCCAGTGGCTAACAAAGGAATATAGACGTAACAATTCGTATTGGATGAATTAAATAACATAGATTACATACACGGGTAGATTTTTAAGTAAACCCAACAATTACCCCCTTGGAACGGTCAGTGGGCAAATGAGACTAACCAGTTTTACAGAGCTCTAACCTCTAACTATGTCTAGGATACTATAACGGATACTTACTAAATAAGACCTTTAAGACATTTGCTAAAGCTAAAACCAGCTTGGGTGAAGTTTATGTACATATTGCATTTCTACAACCAACGTCTTCGTATTGAGAATTGTTTTGTCATATTTCAGATATTGACCTGCTATATAACTTTGTTAACGGCCTGTTTCGAATTTTAATGCATGTTGTTATATAAGTAAGACCTTGTCATTTATTCATGAATACAATGACTCTTTTGCAGTACGGTGGTCGTGTCCGTTATCATGACTGGTGTGTTTGTTTTATTTGTCGTCCAATGGATTTTAGTACTTCACTTCCATCTCATTATGAACATGATGACTTTAAATGAAAAAGCTTGAAATTATTATTTAAAAGAGGCAGCACTAGAATGTTGTTTAATATGTATTTGTGTATTATTTAAAAAAAAGGAGAACTAATCAAGCTACTGTATTAAGCAAATGTGCACCGGACAATAGTTATGGAAGGAAAATAGGTCTCTATGACAACGTACACACACCTTTTCATGGTTAAATGTCAATAAATATTGTAAATGTACTTTATAACTCGTTAAGTACAATATTTAGCCTAGCCTCATGTTTTAGCGTGCGGAACACTTTATCTTGGCATCTTAATTCATCCAATATATGATTTTACTTACACCGACATCCCATGCACAGAGAGTACATTGAATGGTCTCAGTCTAATGGAGACTTTTGTATCACCATTTTTATGGGACAGGAGTCAAACTAACATCAATGTTGTTTCTGTGCACACAATGTGGCAGTGACAAAGACTTATTCAAAAGATATTTTCATAAAAATGATAATGCTGCTGAATTGCACGCAAGGTCTTGTACCCAAGACTGACGACAACTGACAAGTTAGACTTAAAGTTTTGGTTAATTGTGAGATCCACTTTCACTTACACAACATGTTTTCTTGCGGTCAGATAGATGAGAAAGCAAACAAAAAGGCTATTAGCAGGTGGTCAAATAGATTACACGTGCGAGGGAAATTTAATTGTACAATTGGAAACTCCTTATGCTCTTGAATTATTGACAGAAAAAATATGCTATAGACTATATCTCAGTAAAATATACGGTGTACACAGTAATATACCATGACTACATTTTTGACTGAGTTGTAATTGTAACAACCATCTTTTGATAACTTTACTCTAGCGCCACAAACATCCTCATTCGGACTTAACGTTTTAAATATTTAGGTATATCGGTGTATAAGATATAAGAAAGATGTTTATTCGAGGAACACAACAATAAACAATAATACATACCCTACCAATAATTCAAAAGTAATCTTCGTTACTTAAATTCAAAACTTATAAATTTCTCCGGTCCAAACTAATTAAAAATGACATTTTATCTAACGAACGATGTAATATATTGAATTGTAGTCACAGAGTGACAGTACTTTTTAAATAGTCAAGCATGGGCGAAAATGTATCTGTGTGGTACTCTTGCTCTCGGACCTTCGAGGACCTGAGTTATCAATTTTAAATAATCATATGCTGTCAAAGAAGTAATATAACAGTCTAAATCTTATGCAGGCAACAGAAAAGACACACGATGACCATATTTACAAGAATGTTAAGTTTGGTCAACATTTGAGTCAAACCAAATCCAATTGATATAATAGGTGACATGATGGTACCGAAGCACGTTTCAAATCTGCACATAGATGTGTTTATATAAACATGTTTTACCGTAAGTCACACAAAGATCAAACAATGTTTGTCAGATGCCGTAATGGTATGGCTCTAATTGAAAAGTGTGTTTGAGTTCTTTTGTCAGAATTACATTAGTATTTCGTTCGCCTCGTTTTGCAGATGTCCTAAAAATTTGAACAAAAAGTACATTGTCAAGCCGAAAAGACAGAGACCTAGAATTAACAAAGTGACAAAAGATTTTTACATTTTCAGAGGAAGTACCGGACCTATTAGGAATACTCATCATTCCATATGAAGTGCACCCATTTCTCTCTGCTTGTTACCATTACAAATATAGAATCTTTCTACACTATTTCTGTTTTGTTTGCTGACACCATGATCCAGACTCAATGTAATTGTACTTAAATACAAAGACGCAGCTAATACGGGAAAAATTTCGAAAGATGCCCTCACCATCACCTTTCGGATGTAAAATGGGACACAGAAATGTAACATCTATATTAAACTCCACAAGGTCGCGGACATTGTTTGGTATTTCAAAAGATTTGCCACCGCATACAAACTTGGTGTCAGAACCTCAGAAACCGGCTAAAATGCTTTTTGGATGTTCCTACGAATATCTCGATAATTTTACGATCAACGCCGAAATTTACTTTTCGTGTACCATTTCTTATGCCGTTACAAGAAATATTTGAAACGCTGAAAAGCAAAACCTTTCACTTTCTCTCATGATCTATAAGTGGAAAATTATTATAAAGCACACTCTTAATAAAAAGACTATACAATTCAACACACCATGTGATATGAATTAATGAAAAATATGTATACCTTCTTTTAAAATATATTTCAGGCTTATTATGTATTAAATACTGTATTCTACAATAATTGTGTGAGAAGCCAGCAACCTGCCAAACAAGAGGGCTAAATACTAATTTCTATCTTACTTTTAACTTTTTCTGCACTCATCCAAATAAAGTTCTTTATTATTATGACAATCCGTGCACATGCTTTACTATTCAAATTATTTACACCTTGAAGTTGCAGATTTTTTCCATATAAGGCATTCGTCTAAATGCACTGCAATAAATGTACTTATGTTTTAAAGATTGGCTTTTTAATACTCTAAGTAATTTTATGATAAATAAGTCTCCCGTCACATTAAAAAACAAGACAGAAGTTGATTGTATTAGCAGAATATTATGTCTACGTATTTTTAAAGTACATTCTTTCGCTATAAAATAATGGTAATGAAAGTTCGTGCATGCACATATGCAACTCTTTTCGGAACAGAGACAGGTCCCCTGGCTCAATACGGCCAGACTGCAAATAGAAGTTGAGACTGGTTTGTCGTGACATTTTCTCCCTTTAAAAATATTATCTATAAGCCTTTAGTCAAATTGCGAAGACAGAAACAAATAAAGATTATCACAAGGTCGTACTGATTACACTAGCGGAGACGCACTGACTATATAGAGGATATGTTTATTTAAAATGATAACATAATTTGATATTCTAAACGCTGAAATTAATGCTCATCCAGTATCTTTACTACATATTAAGAATCTTAATGTGTGTCTAAGTAAATGTGCGCATAATAGGAACAAATGAAAAGGAGTAAATCAAGAAAAAGAAGTGTAAATGTCTTGAGCCAACACATTTCCTATTTATGAAAGTCGCATTCTCAACGATGTCCTTAATTGTAGTGACGGCACAAATTTATATGACATGCCATAAACCTTTTATGGCCTTATCTCTGTAAAAAGATGAAGCACATAGATATATCTTTTCATTCGATTCTTGAGATTCAACGATGGCAGATACTAAATGTTTATAAAATATGTCAATTGTCATAAGTATTTTTTATAAGTATTGCAACAAATATTCAAATTTGAAAAAAGGATAAGACAAAGCTATTCCCATGTCAGACTGAAGTAAAAGTTGCAAATATAGAATTAGGCATACTCAACAGTACCACCAAGGAAAAGGTAATTGGCAAAACGGAAGAATATATTATAAAACCTGTTCAAAGAGATACTACCGCGCTTTTCAGGAGGAGTAAAATACTAACATGAAAAAGAAACCTGGTGTGTCAAAAGTTAAATTTTCGGCAACAATATAAATCAAAACGTTTAATCACACACATATATGTGTATTGACTTTATCATTTTAACACTTTTCTAATATTTGCTCTCAATATTGGCTGATATTAAACCAAACTGCTTACATTTGTTATAAAAGATATGATATTTTGTGTTTACATCGTTCTATATGGACTATTATTTACTGTAGCTAATAAATAATCTATAGAGATGCCATTGTCAGAATGGTAAAAATTAAATTAGACAGAGATCACAATGACATCAAAAGACAAAAGTGGTGTCTTTATCATCATTATAACAATCAGACTACTTCCTGCACAGCTCCTAAGGTCGCACTGACGTCAATATCAACACACTTAACGGACACAACCACAGTTTTAGCATGGAATAGACACAGAATATAATAATATAATCAACCAATGTAATAGCGATTAAGCAAGAATAAAAACAACAACATAACTACCTTTCTTTAAATAAAGTTACATCAAATCATACAAGTATTAGGTTCAAGGAAAAGTGTGTTAACAAAATAAGAATCATCAACCGTCAACTCGTCTAGACATAAAAACCATTTTGAATTTCATGAAATTACTATTCATAAAATAATTAATTTATTGTCTGGAACGATAAAGTACATGTACTTTAAGGGGCACACATAACTAGTTAATAGATAATTTATTTTTACCTTATGATTAAATAATATAAAATTTAATATTTGTAATTTGTAACACCGTTGAGGTCTTAAAATAACAGCTGAACCAACTCATGTAACTTATGCGTGTCAAACATATCATCGAACTGTGTATGACTGGGTTAATGGTTTGTAAAATAATAGTATCGACATAAGTTTGATCACTAGAGCGACGTCCATCCGCATTTCGTAAAACATGTATAAATGAACCCTCTGCGTACAACTTTACAGTTTGAAGTTTTGGCACACTATTTTGCATTCTTTTCCTTTTCTTCTTCATGTAAAATTTTATAAATCACAGTTCAAGATGAACATAAGCTATGCGTGGTAGCTATGCGTGTGTATGTAAATACAACTATGTAAAATAAATAAGAAAAGCTCCTACAAGAATTACCACATATATTTAAATATAAACTACCTCTAGACAAAGACAAACATGGTAAAGATAAAAGTGGCAAGACAAGTATTTTTTCTATAATATACACACGCTTAAACATATTTTCTTTGTTCCATGACATTGAAAAACGATTAATTAAACATAAAACACATCCGTTATGGTTAGTGAAAGTAAACATTATTTAACATGTAAACGATTTGAAAATGAAAAATAAGAAAATATAATTAAATTATAGGAAAGAGGCCACTCATAACATCCAAATACCTGGGCTATTTACTATCATTTAGCATCAAGGTATTTAGAATACCTAACTTCATTTATTTGTTTTTGCAGAAGGTCCGTCTTTTACAAGTTTATTAACACACCTGAATATAAACATAGTCAATTACTATTTCTTTATGAATTCAATACAATATTTTTGTATGGATCGTCTTTAAACTCGCCATATCTTCTCTCTTCTTCGGAGGATGCTGCATGCAGTGATATTATAAACGCACGCTATCTTGAGAGCTTAAAACAGTTTTATGTTTGCAGTTCTATATTTCATGCCTATTTTGTGTAATTCAAAATATTATAAAAAGTGACTGTTATACAATACAAGTACGTATTGCACATCCAATAAGACCTAGGTAGAAAATAATTTCTTTCTCACTCAAAGCAGGCTATACAAAAAGATCAAATTACCATATACAATTTTGATTTTTATGTGTTTGCCCCCATTGTTAACGACTCTCTAAGGCGTTTTATAGCGATATAAAATTCCACAAACTCCTTTTTCGCTGGGTCCATCATGTAACCATCTCTAAAATATACAAAATAAATAAATTTTATTGCATAAAAATTGGATGCAGTTGTATCAAGGAAACATCATGCCATAAAATTGAACGCTTTTTAACAATTTATTTGTAGCACATAAATAATAGTATTCTCTGTCTATTGTACTGTACATGTTTGCAATATTTATCGAGGCGTTCCCTTTTTCGCAAGAAAACGCTATTATACATATCAATTATACAGAACGTCAATTTGGTTGCCTTGCGTCAGCACCAATAAGAACTTTATTGACACTTTAAGAACACTTTTGTGTAATACTTAACTTATCATTCAACAAACTACAAAAAAAGTTTGAAATGTCAACTAAATGAAAGTGAACACTGTTTTCTTTTCATTGCTCACATTTGAGGAACCCAGAAGGAATGCGAGGTTATAGCTCTGTAAAACCGGTTTAAGCACCCGGTCGACCCATATTGACCGTTCCAAGGCGGTAACTGTCGAGTTTGCTCTTTTCGATAAATGACTGATCAGAAATTTGTTCTTACTTTTCACTTGGCTTGCATGTGAAATACAATACCTTTGTCCTGTGCCTTTTCAGAGTTTGGTATATGTTGAAATGCTCATAGGACTTTTGTCATATATTCTTATTCATGATTACAACAATGTTACTTGTGCAGTGTGGCGGTCGTAAAAATCTTCCCGTGCATGTAATCTATGTTGTCATTTAATCCATCCTTTTAGGATTGTTACGTGTATTTCCTTTGATGGACATTGGACTTGGGTTCTTCAATTTCAGCTTTACATGAACAGGATGCTACAACCATTTATCCTTCTCTGGTCATGTTTGTTCTTGATTCAAAAAGTCAATTTCACTTATTATCAACCATTTTTGTGTAGTTTTTCTAATCGAAATAATACCCATTTCTTTTCTAAACACTATGTGGACATTTTTCTTTAATGACGTCTCTACTTTCGTAATAACTTATCATAAGCGCATAAACATTTTATATTGAAATAGATTGGCTTTTCTTTACATTGTTTCCATTTGAGAAACACATCAGGAAATGTGAGGTTAGAGCTCTGCAAAACCGATTTAAGCCCGCTTAAGCCCATATTGCCCATATTGCTGACAGACCGTTCCAAGGCGGTAACTGTCGGGTTTGCCCTTTTCGTTAAATGACTCATCACAAATTTGTTCTTACTTTTCATTTGGCTTGCATGTGAAATACCTTTGTCCTGTGCCTTTTCAGAGTTTGGTATATGTTGCAATGCTCATAGGACCTTGTCATAATTCTTATGCATAAATTTTATCAAGTGGACTGTGACCTTATCATATATTTAGGCGCACATTTATTAATTTTTAACAATACAAAATCATAATCATGACTATCGGGTAATGAAGAACAACAGTTTTTAGCTCTGATATTGCCAGTAAACAAAGCCTTTGGCTCCCATATCTTATGTCTAAGAAAGCACATAAAATCTTATTAAAATTTATTTCTCTGTTTAATACATAAAGACAAACTAAGATTTTGATGGATACAACATCAACCACGCAAACTTTTCATAAACAACCAAACAATAAAACAAGAATTCTTCTTATTATGAAAACAGCACAACATAATGATGCGGTTTACTCATTTAATAAACATTGGTTCTAGTACTACCAATCCCCGTGCATGATTAATTGATATTTATTATTGGTGTTTTATTTTTTCCTATAATATCTTAAAATATATCAGCGCATGAGCTGTTTTATTGCAAACTGGTCTCTCGTTTGGGATTTTTGTTTTTACGTTGCCGAGGATTTTATCTACTGTACATACTGTACATATGTTTATAGTTTATTTTGTTGCTAGTTGTAATGTGTGTATATAAGTTCATTGTATTTGTTTTAACTCCAAATGCAGGTGCTTACTGTTAGTTGTTTCACTTTGACGGGATGTTGTTATTTCCACTGTTTGTTTGCCAGAAAAACCTTCAGGAAGTGCGAGATTGGAGCGCTCCACAAACCAGGTTTAAGCACCCCAGTTGGCCCTTTTGCCGACTGACCGTTCCAAGGCGGTAACTGATGGTTTTTCTTTATGTGTGTTATGTCTCGTCTCTGTGTTTGTTTGTTTTTCACATTTGCATTTACCTTGTTTGCCTTTGTCTACTGATAGATAAAATTTTAATATCTGTTGGAGTTTTGATAGGACCTTTTCTTATTTACCTATGATAAATACAATAATGCATAGTACTATAGGTGACTATATTAGTGCGTTAAAGTCGTCGATTCAAAGGGCTCATGCAATGTCTGTTTTGCAAGAGAAAAATTAGTATGTCATTAACCCTTCGTTTCTTCACAACATTGATGGATGAAGCGTAAAAGTTCCTGTGGCAAGTGTCTGTTACCGATCATGGAATTACACCGGACCTTCAGGCAACTTTCGGCGAGGCAAGTCTTGCATCACTTCAAGAAAACCAGAATTATTATATTGCCAAAATAACTTCGTGTTTAAAAATATTTTTTTTTACATTTTCACTTAACTGTGTTTTGTTCTATAACTTGGAGTACGACAGTCCTTGTGAATATCCAACAGTAATTAATTTATATTTCAGTCAGAGGGATGAACATTAACAGCATCACAGATTTTTATCTACATGTCATAAATGTGTAAACCAATTTTGTTTTCTTTAGTTAAGATAAAAATCAGCAAAAGTAGGATATACACAAAAGACACTTTTTTAGAAAATCAGCTTTCTACGTAATTTGATGCAATTGCGTCGTTTTATTAATATTACATTATTAGATCAAATACGTTTGGTGTTAATATATCGGCTTGGGTTAACTTATCGATAAATGTCAAGATACATGTACTAAAAACAAATCATTTGGCATGTGCCCTCATGATATGACATTCTGCGACCCTATATGATTAATTAAGGTTAAACAAACTTAACACTATCCTTGCTGTACTGTGAATGTGCGTTAGCATTAACCCCCACGTTCGCAAAGAGCGAAACACTCAATTTAACATTATCTAAATGTACGCATCTAGTGATGTGACGAAATTAGTCTAAATATGCCTTTGAAATTAGATGGTCGATTGATTTTATTCGGGTTAATGGAAACCAGTTTCTTGTTTGGATGCCTGTAGGGTCGGAAGCAATCGCCATTGATTTATTTCTATGAACAGTAGTTTAAGACCAGTTACCAAATGTCCCAATAATACATGTTTGCATATCAAAGCATTCCCTGCCTTTAAATGCAAACGTTCTAAAACTTTGACATGGTTTTCACTTATATCTATCTCTGTTTAAGATATATGTTTGAATGTGTATATATCCACTTAAAGTATCAAGTAAACGGTAAAAATAAATAACAAGATAAAATTCAGAAATGGCATTTATCCCTGAGAATATTTAATGTGACCTAAAGTTACAGATACATCAATATACAACTGATCCTGAAAAAATCTAATAAAGTATGTCTAACACAGACAACATTTTATTGTGGGTAATTCCTAAAGTAATAATATGATATTATTAAGTCGGGTTGTCATTGACTGTGTCGTTCTAACACATTTTACAATAAAACATCGATTATATGTCTGGCTTAGTTAAACAGGTCGGCAACTTAAATGTCAATTTACAATGTAATATAAAAATATATAAATAAATCCTCAGCCTAATAAAAATACATTAGGATTTTATAACGTCTAATCGCTTTATATTACATTATCATAGCGGTTTTGACATATGACGCCATTGCAGTTTAACTGTATGACGTAATTAAGTTTTTATTATGCACCTTGCTTGTATTATTATATTTAAAATGGTCCTCTCTTAAGAACCTTTATTAATTTTATATTGTTTGTACAAAGCATTCCTTGCTTAATTTGTAACTATCGATGCAGTTTACTGTTAGCTGTCTTACTTAGATAGGATATTTTATATTGCAATGTCTCTCTTTGAGAAATGACATTCAGGAAAAGGTGAATAGGTAAATAAGAAAAGGTCCTATAAAAACTCTCACAAATATTTAAATTTTATCTACCAGTAGACAAAGGCAAACAAGGTAAATGCAAATGTGAAAAAAACACAGAGACTAGACATAACACACATAAAGAAAAACCATCAGTTACCGGCTTGGAAAGGTCAGTCAGCAAAAGGGCCAACTGGGGTGCTTAAACCTGGTTTGTGGAGCGCTCCAACCTCGCACTTCCTGAAGGTTTTCTAGCAAACAACCAGTGTAAATAACAACATCCCGTCAAAGTGAAACAACTAACAGTAAGCACCTGCTTCGGGAGTTAAAAAAATACAATGAACTTATATACATACATAACAACTAGCAACAAAATAAACTATAAACATATGTACAGTATGTACAGTAAATAAAAGCCTCGGCAACGTAAAAACAAAAATCCCAAACGAGAAATCAGTTTGAAATAAAACAGCCCATGCGCTGATATATTATAAGATATTATAGGAACAAATAAAACAGCCCAAGCGCTGATATATTGTAAGAACAAATAAAACAGCCAAAGCGCTGATATATAACAAGATCAATTTGAATATGGCATATAATGCGATGACATCATGTTCCAAAAGTGTCAAAAGTGAAATGTAAAAAAATACGAAAGAAAACAACGAAATTTAGAAAACAACCTACCAACAAAATAAAACGTAGTATTTTAAGAGCTAATAAGTTAAAAAAAAAAACAGTTCATGAAAAGACGAGGATTTATCCGCAGTTGGCATATTATATGTAAGAAAGGTACTAAAAAACCCGATGTTATACCTACTGTGCAATCTCACGTAAAGGGTATGGAGATTGCTTAAGTTGTCTCACCTATATAGAGCACGACTGGAGAGATGAAGAGACAAGAATTCCAACAGTAACTGTCCAATTATGGCTTTAAGTCACTGTTTTCATATAGTCTCAACGACCTGTCCGGTCATCGTGTAATTTAAAAGCAATGCAAGTTCTTGACTGTAAAAGGGTCAATTGCAAGCAATGCAGTACAGCGAAGAATTCCCGGGTTGTAACCGTCTGCAATACATTTTCTGATAAGTTTTGTAAAGTGGTCAGAAAAGTTATTGAGACCCTTAATTTTCTTTAACTTGTATAAAACATTTCCATAAAATGCAGGATGGCTTATGCCTTTCTGCATCAGTGTTTTCATACTGCTATTATACTTAGAAGCAATAAAACCATTGCGGTGAACGAATTTCGTAAACGCCTTTCTTAATTTATGAAAACGAAAGCCTTGCTGTAACAGTTTAGAAGAAATAAACAGGTTTCTAGCATTGAAATCTTCTACTTAAGTACAAACTCGTGCAAACCTTGTAAGTTGTGATATGTAAATACCCAATCTCATTAAAATCATATCCTAATTTCCCTCATCTACTGTCCGTGATTAGGATCTGACTACATCGCATAAGAGGTCGTGTCAAAATGACCTTTGTGTAATTGAATATGCATAGACAAGTGCCCGTATTTCGACCAATGCAATCGCTCCTTTCAAAACTACTATAGAATCCTTCCCGATACAGCAGTCAACACATACCACTTTTTAAACCGCTGAATCAGCCATCCTTTCTATTGGCATGCATTAATTTTTACACATTTTGTTCAATCAACAATTTATCTATCGGTATCTACCATAACATTTCATAATTCCATTTTTAATTAGAATACGAAAGGTTTTTTAACGCAACCCACTGCGAAAACGCGTTCGTTATCCGCCATGACAATTGCAGCGAGCGAGTTGTGAATGTATTTACCAGTGTTCCTAAAATAAGGATTTCTAGTTCAAAACTTCTTTTTGTTGGATGGTTTATACATATTTGTAGAGGTTATATATGTCTCTTTTGAAATATGTAAAGTTAAGTTTAAGAATGTGTGTAGATTGCATGCAATCACGAGTTAAACGCGACCCTTTACCATTAAAATTTTATAGCGTGTAGAACGTTGCTCGCAGTATACCACAAGATTTTGTTGCCGAGAATTTCATTGGCTACTGAAAAGGTCAATTTGAGGTGAACCGTAATGGGAAGTCATCAGATCCTATTACGCGTAATACTGGAGCTGATTTTAATGAGATTGGTAAATACCATAAGAGGTAGCACGAGATGAATTACGTCAAGGTATGGATAATTCACAATACTAAAGTTGAATTCATCTCTCTTGTCATAGATTTTAGTAGAGACGTTGTCATTGGAAATCGCGATCTCAATGTCTAGAAATGCTGCATTTAAATTTCAGTTATTTGCTTTATTAAGGGTAAAGTCTGGAGGGTAAATCAGATGGATCATTTGAGAAAAAAAGGATTATCTATAGTAAGAATATCGTCAAGATAGCGTGACGTTAAGTTGAAAGCCTCTATAATGTGCCTTTGGTTGAAAGGGGATAAAGTTAACATGAAATCACGTTCAAAGCAGTATAAAAACAAATCTGCAATCAATGGTGCACAGTTGGTTCCCATAGGAATACCAATTACTTGTCTAAATAAAGTGTCACCGCATTTTATGTAAATATTGTCTAATAGGAAACGTAGAGCTTCACAAATATCCGAGCAAGTCCACATAGTAAACTTTTCTAAGAAAGTGTTGGTAAAAAAAGCATTACTTTCATGTCATACATTATATAGACGTTGCTCTCGAGCAAATGTTTTCTCAATAAGGGCAATCGATTTAGTCTTAAATCATGAGGTAAAGAAGTATACAGCGTAGAGAAATCGTAAGTATTAACTGCAGAGCAATGAAAGTTTAAAGTACGAAACTTGTCCTAGACTTCTGAAAAAAAATTTATAGACCAAAAAATGTTAATTCCTGAATTTTCATACACTTTTTCACAATATTTAACTACGTGATTGCGAAGGGCTGTAAGGCAAGACGTTAGTAGTTTAGATATGTGAGTGGTGGTGCTAGAGCTGGCATTAGCTATGAATCATGACTTGTATGGTGTTTTGTGAAGCTTCGGAATCCAGTACATTGAAGGAAGTTTTTCTTGTTTAGATTCTATTTTGATATTAAAATTATGCAATATCTGTTTGTGTTTGTCAATGACTGTCTTAAAGTCAAGGTGATAATAATCCAAAAGATTATGATTGCATGCAACAACACGCTATCGACACTATATGTAATTTTAGGTCTGCAAAACGACAGGATACACTGAAACTTTAAATAAAGTGGGTATTCAAACGTTTGTTTAATTAGTACTTAGCCATTTCAAAAGTGTATAAATAAATATACGTTTGAAGCTAAATATTTATATCGCACATATACTCTTACATTATTGTTCACACCAATTTCTAATATAATTTAAATAAGAAAATAATGAAAAAGAAAAAGAAAACTTGAAAAAAGTCAAGGTTGATTGACATTTAACATGAACCAAGCAGATTTGGTCCTTTAACACCTTAAAACATGTATCTCATTAAATAAAAAGGTCCTATCTAAATTTCCACAGATAGTTAAATCGAATGTACTTCTAGACAAAGGCAAACATGGTAAATGTAAATGTGACAGAACACAGAAACGAGACATACCACACAAAATGAAAAACCATTAGTTACCGCCTTGGAACGGTCAGTCGGCAAAAGGACCGACTGGGGTGATTAAACCTGGTTTGCTGAGCGATCCAACCTCGCACTTCATTATGGTTCTGTTGTCCTGGTTTGAGATATCTACTCACACCGATGTATCGTGCTTACACATACTGTTGGTTTTACCGGCTATATATAATAGAAACAAGAAAACAATTTTATCACACATCACATATTTAATTTTTAAATCAAATCTACCAACCGGCGTGCTGCTATCCCTCCTTATTTAGTAAACAATTTGATCAATTGATAAGAAAATATTCTTAGATCCAGACTTTCTTCAAATGACAAAGACTAAAATAGATGACTGCAGTCGGTGTGCGATACGTGACTTGACTGGAGATACACATGCCTTCAAGCAGTTAATCGAATTTTCTCAATCTGATGGATTTTGTTTGCATTTACAGCAAAACAACAAACGGCCATGCTATAATTTTGTTGACGAATTCTGCGGCAAAATACAAAATTTGTAGAATTATTTTTTAAAGTTTTAAGATATAACTATTTAAGTCTCATGACGTCAAAGTATTAACAAACATATAATCTAAAGTTAATGAGCGCGTAAGTATTTCAAGCTGCCTGGCACCTTGCTTTTCATTATATAATACAGGCTTGTGGTTTATAATCAAAACCCTAAACACAATTGTACGTGCTTTCATTCAAATTTCAGCATAACCTTTACTATGATGTTGAAGGGTTTCAACGGGTCTTATCAGTTCATTTGGATTTAAAGCGGGTCGATTAAAGGGGTTAATCGCCATTGTTTATGTCAGTGATCTGCCTTTCTACTTCTTGTTTTAATTGCTTTGTATCAATGACATGTTTTGGTGACAGTATGACTTAAAGTCTTCGGAACGAGAACCGTTACTCTATCTCCTTGTAGAGGTAACGTGTGTTGACATTTATAATTTAACTATCAGCGTGTAGAGAGCAAAGCACTAAATTCCATTAAAAGGAGCCACAAGCGGGTGTGACGCAAATCACCTTAGCATGAACATGTCCTGAAAGAGTTAATTACATTGTCTCGATCTAATGGAATTCACAATATGGATTGTCTTCCTAATGCAGATGAGTCAAACTGTCATAAAGTGGCGTTTAAGATACCCCAGATATTTTAAGCTTTGCATCTTTCTCTCTTTGCAGCGATTCCTTTGTGTTGTTTAGATCAAACTTTTTATTTTATTTTTGAAACTATGTTAAATGTCATTCAAATAATCGATAAACATACGATTAATACACGGTCTCATTTCACAAATACACATTATCTTATTAATCTTTTCATATATTTCATAAATAATTTTTTTAAAGTTCGTGTTGAAATAATCTAAAACAATACATTGTGTTTAATCTTAACACGCTGATGTGATTGAAGGAATCCATTTCTGAATTTAATGATATGTTGAAATTTCGCTTTTGTTTCTCATTTCATCTTCTGTAGCCAAAGCTCTTGAATTCTAAAAACTTATTTTCTCCACACTCCTAAAGATTTTTGACACACTTTATCACTCTGTTTAACCGTTATAGAACACAATTTTGGTTATTTTTTCATAAAATAATTAAAACTGCAATACATTTCAAATGACCAAGAAAACAGTTTGATTATCACAAATGTTATCGCCGTGCATTCTTGGAATATGTTTATGATGCATATGTATATGCGATGTAATACTAAATCAACCACTAGCAATTTATAAAATCAATAAAATACAAATGTTCAGAAGTTAAAATTATTAAAATAAACTTTAGTATGTTAAATGTTTCAATACATATTTACTTTATCATGATAACTGCCCAATACCTTCAGGTAATTATTGTCAAAAAAAAGATAATAAAAACGTCAAAGACAAAACTGTGCTTACCAGATAACACAACACGCCAACAAATACTTACGTAGTTTTCAAGATGGTAATAATCAAATTATTGATAGATAGAACAACAAATGCGAAAGCTGTGCTTTTACTTCTTATAATTTTTCATCCCATCACCTCGTTGATTTACGTCATATTTAGGAAGGTCTTCCAGCTGACCTGCGGTGTGCCGTGAAGTTTATACTTACGTGGGATATTCTTCCACCAATTACAGCTAGACGCCGTCACATTTTCATAATATTGTTGATGCAATGTATTCAAATTATACACCCACTATCCAGAACTAAGATTATATTGACTACAGGAGAAGTATCTTGTAGCAATATAGGGGCGTATTTTGATCTGCTGCAGTCACCAGTATTATCGAATGGTGAAATAATTAATCTTCCACAAGGGTGTCCTGTTAGCCAAATGCGATTTAAGTACCAGTTGAAACAATACGACAATCTTGACAGTATAATTTACTTCACAAAACAATATTTGAGACATAAACATATAAAAGGCAACGATGCTTGACGAATCACATAGGCAGGCTAGTTTTAAGCGTCATATACTAATATTGCTGAGGAGTACCATGTGAGACGTAGACGACGTTACTCCTAAAATCATTAAACAGCTGTGAAAATAAGGCCCATTCATTTTATCTCATGGTCCAGTAATTTACAAAAATTGTAAAACCAATTGTAAATAATTAATATAGCTAGGCGGACTGAAATATTGCTGTGCATGACTAGTTATTAAACTTTTATGTTTTACTTTGTAAAAGGCATAATGATTTGTAATTGACATAAACATGTGCAAACTTACACCTTCTTTCAAAGTAGGTGTAATATCTGCTTGATAATAAATAAGTAAAACGATAGGAAACACTTATCAATCTTCTTGATAAATAGGAAGATATGACAAGATCCAATAAGTATTGCGAAATATATTAAAATGTCTGTAACAACTTCGAACACATGCCAGTTAAATGTAAGTGTTACTGAGGCGAGTCTTTGCACAACAATAGAGAAAATCACAAGCCTTAGGGAAGTAATCGCAATGAACACATTTGTACAATTTTACAAAGAAGACAACAGCAGCAAACTATTTGAAAAACACCATGTTACATTTTGTTGTTGCTATATATGATCATTAATGTTTTGTGTAGTCTTCCGTCTTGAAATAATCGTGGTTTAATTGTTTGTATGCACATATGCTACTTTTCAGACTGGAGACACGTTTGATGACTCGTTGAGGACAGACTGCTAAATAAAGTAAAGATTGGTGTGGTATTTCTCTCTATAAACATTTTGTCTGTAATTTCTCAGTCTAAGGCTACAGAAACGGATAACGATGATCACGTGATCTGTCGGATTACACGAGCGGAGACGCAATGACTGCCTCTCGTAAAGAATGATATGTATGCTTAAAATTATCATGTAACTAAATACATTTAAATTTAGAAAAGTTCAAAAAGACAAAATAAAACGGCGCCGCACCGGATTATTTTCAATTTAAGTATTTCTGTATCTTTTGGAAGTGCATATAAAATATATGTTAACACAAATAGATGATGCATACATTCGAATAAAGAAATGTCACAAACAATTCTTTATATATGTGCAGGCTGCACATTTAGTGCCAAAGATGTAACGATAACAGACCAGTTAGACTGTAAACACTGTTGATGCTAATGTTTTGTGTTTGAAAAACAGCCGGTTGTCTGGAAGGCAACGTTTAAAGAAAACGTTTTTTTTCTTTCTACTTATCAAAGCTTTTATTTGGTGTCGTCAGATGATCAGATATTTCCTTACACAGTAATATTACATAAATAAATGCTAAAATGGGTTAAAATAGGGGTTATGAAGCTGTTTGTTTCTGCACCGTGCCTGTTACAGTTGGCATCTGAACTTACAACAAAATATCGGTATTAGAAATCCGGGTTTCTCCTAGTTTGCTAATAAAATCGATAAGCAAACCATTTTAAAGACAGTCTTGTAAACAGCTCAGACATAATCCAATAATTCACATCATGTGGATTTCTATTCCTAAATAGGGTAAAGAAGCATTACAATTTTATAACGAAATAAAATTGTGTACTTTGTGCTTTCATGAGACTGTGAATCCAAAGTGGGAGTACATCAAAGAATAGAAAATATGTGAACATGTAAACAATCTACTTTATGTAGGATTTGAGACGAGAATGAACACATATCCTCTCATTTTGTCAGACTGGCGTATACGTGGCGTAGGCAATAACGCGGAGCAGAACAGGTTTCACCAATAACTAGCGCAAATTAAAACTCTATTATGTTCTTATTATGCACTTTCTGTTTTTCATATATGTATGACTGCATTTTTTGTAACTTACTTAATTTTGCACGTCACCCATTCTCATCAAAGCGCATGTTGTTGACGAGTTTAAGTCCATGTTTATGAACTGATTTTCTCCAATGCAGCAGAACTACTTTTTATGTGGTCGTTATTTTGTCAATTGATTACAAAATATTATCTTCTGCAAGTATGTAAGGGTGTCAAACACTAAGTCAGCTAAGTGAATGTAGCTCTAGGCGTCTGTGACAGGACTTTTATAGATGTGTATATGCCTTCCTTCAAAGTGTAAATCGAAGTGTCTCAGACTGAAGGAAACCACTTTATCTTGCATGTCTACATGGAGCAAAATTCCAGAATAACATACATTTATATACATGTGACAAGTTGTCATCTTCCAGAATTATTGGATGCATTCTAGTTCTTACCTAAATTACATAATTCAATCTAAATTGATTCTGATATAGATGTTGAAGCATTAATGATATTTTAAAAACGAATGTGGTAATCTTAAATATACAATTATATAGAAAACAACCGACAGAATGTAGTTATTTAGAAAATTTGGTCGCTCCATTTCTTTTGGGCAGTAACATTAATATTGCGTATGTTTGTTTATCACTCTGCGAGTTATCGTTCAGTTTTCCGGAGTCATTTAAATTGTGTTAATCAGTATAATAATACGCTCTCAAATTAATAACCTACCTTCATTTAGAATATTGTGGACATGTGTGTTGTAGCTGCTCTTATGAATATTTATATCGGTATTTATTAACACTGCACTGACAGAATCTCGTTGCATAGTGCGTCCTATAAGGTTCAAACCCATACAGCGAAAAAGGAAGTCGTTAAAATGATAATGGTATAGCCTACTTGCTAACACACAGGCACATATAAAGAAAGATTCCCAACTTATGTGTTTGGTGCCATGATTATTTGGTAGGATGTGGTATCATGCAGGGCGCTCATGGTCTGATATAAATCGTGAAGGCTGTGCAATATGTACTTAAAGGTACACTCTCTACGCAAACATACTTAAACTACATAAACTGAAGCAAACGAAAAATATTAAACTGCACTGTTCAATTTTGCATTTAATTGTTATGAATAATAAAATAAAAAACACAGATGCCAATGTTAGTAAGAAATAAAAGTTGAGAAGAACAAGAATTGATTTCAAATGACAACACATAACTAATTAATTCTCATACAAACTAGGGCCGTAGCATTGTTCTGCGAAATGATATATTTTGGAAAACATTTTGGAAACATTTTGGAAACAAAATTAAACGTTAATGTATCTATCAATGTATCTATTTTTGAGCTTTATTGTTAAGTTAAATAAAACAGCTAGGTAACATTAATACTAATTACAGAGACAACTGTATGTAAGTTTATGGCCAAATAAATTTGGAACACGATATGACAATAATTTGAAGGCCAAAGAAGTGTGTTCTGCTATGTGCAGAAACGCCTCAAAACTTCTAGTAAATCATAGAAAAGAAGGCAAAAAACATGAAAAAATGCATCAGAGAGTTATGCAAAACGCGTTACAATTTTAATAAACAAACCACAATAAGGAGAAAAGGACAGGCGGTATATATGTCATTGAGAGGCATACAATTATGTGAATTCCTGCTGTTACTCTATTTGTAAAATGTATATTAACGTCTATTAAATTGATCTGAAATATTGAAAGAAACCATGCATTACTATTACTCTCAATAAATAATGTATCGTACAATATATGATAGAACACTCAATTTTTTTTCAGCGCAATGATTTTATTGATTCAAAAATATAATAGGAGTATGAAAACACTTAGGCATAAGATATCCTGCATTTTATGAAAATGTTTTATAATCAAGTAAATCAAAGGTCTCAAAAGCCTTTCTGTTCTCTTTACAAAACCTATCAGGAAATTTATTGCTGGTGGTCACAACCCGGGAATCCTTCGATGTACTGTATTGCTTGCAACTGATCCTGTTACAGTCAAGGACTTGCATTGTTTTTTTAAATTACACGATGACCGAACAGTCGTTGAGAATATATGAAAGCGGTGACTTTTTAAGTGACTCATCACATATTTGTTCTTACTTTTACATTTGGCTTGCGTTTGTCCTGTGCCTTTTCAGAATTATTTTATATGTTCATACGCAATGCTCATTCTTCTTCTTCTCTCCAGTCATGTCCTATGTAGGTGAGCCAACTTAAGCAGTCTGCATATCAATTACGTGTGATTTCATTACCTATTATCTATTTACAATACTACATTTTGTTTTGCTGGTTTGGATTGCTTTCTAAAATTCGATGGTTTCCTTCGTATTTATTTTTAAGTTCACGCTTTAACGCTGACATGCGAGGTCACTGCATTATTATCTTATGGCGTCAATAAATTCTAATTATACGTCATCGTTTGGACTTGAATTTTTTTTTCAAACACTCTCTTGTTTGGAACTTAAGGTTGCCGACTCTTTTATCTTCTGTACATCTTGTACATACGTTGATAGTTGATTATGATGAGAGTTATCTTGTGTATATACAATATGCTTTTACGTTTATAACACTAAATACAGGTGCTTGTTGTTAGTTTTCTACTTTGGATTGGATATTTTTATTTGCACTGTTTGCTAGAATAACCTCAAGGAAGTAAAGAGCGCTCCACAAACCAGGTTTAAGCACCCCAGTCGGTCGGTCCCAATGGGCCCGAGTCATCAGTAGAATATAAGGGAAAAAATGAAATAACCTAAGCAATAGTACTTTAAATATTAAATTTGTGCAAACATTTAATTCCTTATTTATCACTCATTATTATTTAAGCCAAATAATCACTGCCCGAGGACTTTATAGAAAGGAACTTAAATATATTAACCGAATGTAAACCATCGGTGTGTGTGATGTTACTCGCTTAGAAATGCAAGGCCTTCAAGGCGTTAGTCGAATTTCTCTCAGTCTAAATGGAATAATTTATTTTAGAGCTGAAATTCAAACTGGATATATATACAGGCCGACATTGCAGAAGTAGTATTGTCCGATAAAGATATGTACACATCAAATGTATGCATATTATATTTCTGAAAATTGTTTAAAGTTAAATGATGATACAAGACATTCAACTTTATGTTGGTGACAGCTCAAGAGTTCTTTATTATTAAGAAATATAAAGGAAAATGATAATTACTTCTGAAAATATGCTCTAGAACATAGCAATTCTGTCGATGGTAACGAGAGCAAAGACTAATCACAGGAAATAAAACAGCCATGCTAAGAGACACAACCAAATATCACTTCTTGATATTTAACAATGCACATCGATAAGGCCAAATAATCCTATTAACGCAAAGAGTATTATTATTCTCTGTTTTTGCCCAAGAAGCAAGAACCTCAAAGACAATCGGATTTGATGACTTCTTATTACAGAGACTCGTATTCAGTTGCTTTGCAGAAGGTATCACAGGACAAGGTCGATCAAAAAGTAGAAGGAAGGACGGCAAACAAGCAGGCAAATAATGTGTACGCATATAGTATTCGTTTTTTTTTCTCGAGATGTACCAGTTTCACTGCCCCAGTAAAGGACACACCTTATTACCTTTTGTCACAATTTATGTCATTTACCTAATTACTTAAAACACTTGACATTTTCAATCTGTTTAATAATAAAAAAGAGATTTGTGAACATTTTTTATTTTAATGATTCTATGTAATCAAGCATTCTTTACATACATACATACATATATATATATATATATATACATATATATATATATATATATATATATATATATATATATATATATATATATATATATATATATATATATATATATATATATATATATATATATATATGTATGTATGTATGTATGATAAGAGTAATTATTGCATACTATCATTGAAATAAAAAAACTAACACTGGCTTTAAAGCCAGTCGGTACAATGGCTTCAGTTTCAGATATACATGTTCACATATATTTGCTTCATAACTAGTACATGCATGGTTGAAAACATGACTAAAGTAATCCATTATGTGAAGATTAAATTTAGTATTAACAAAAGCAAAAGACACATTCTAAACTGAATGAATCTCACTATTTTCATAAATTATCATCAAATGTTCCCAGGAAGTCCGAGGTTAGAGCTCTGTAAAACCGGTTTTAGCACCCAGTAGGTCCATTTTGCCGACTGCCCGTTCCAAGGTGGTCATTGTTGGTTTGTTGTATTTGTTTAATGACTCGTGACAGATTTGTTTTAACTTTTATATATGGTTTGCATGTGAATACCTCTGCCTTGTGCCTTTTCATGTTTTGATATATGCTGCAATGTTCATGGGACTTTGTCATATTATATTATTGTATAAAAATTTGAAGGCAACACGACACAACCAAAATGTTTATCTTTCAATATTTCTGCGCCGCAAAAGATCATAACACACGTCAATCGTTTAATTCCCGGTTGTTTAATGGCAAAAGACATAAACACATGCGATTTTTAATTATATTAAAATAGCAATAGTTCATTTAGAACCTGCAGATAAGTTCTGCATGTTTTTAACGCTTTTTTCAGCAGGCGTTGCCAAATTAACCCAGGCGCGTCACGGTCGTTAAACGCAGAATGATTACTATTCTTTATTTATTTATTATATTCACAGCAAAAAGAGATACAAGACAAAGAGAAATACTATAAAAGGACGTCGAATGCCCGTTGGAATTATAGTCACTCAAACACCATTGTGACCAATAAAAATATATTTCCATTTTTCCCTAATATCACATTTGTTCTCAAAGTTTATTGCCAAGTAGGCGCAACGTTTGTATTTTTCAGGTTCATGTAGTTAGGCATTTCAACTTAACTTTTATCCTCCGTTTTAGGATGAAAAAGCCGAATATTATCCAACCGGAAATATTACCGTCGAACCCAGAAAAGCTAAAAGCCGAATTGACGTAAGGACAACTGGATTCAGCCGTCACAATCTCGTGATTACTTCATGTTTGCAGCGACAAGTTCTGTAGGAGCTGTTTGCATCTATAGTCAACAAATTTGAAAAGAATTGTTAACACCGTAGACTGGCCATTAATTAGACGGCCTCTCCGGAACAAACTACCGGACATGGGCGAGTCGCCAATTCTTTCTAAGTGGGTTTATTGTAGGACAAGACGTCATGCCACGGCACAATTGACTCTTTTGACACATGAAGACATAATAATGTAATTGTCATGAACATTCCACTGATGATGAGTCCGATTGTAAATAAAAAATGAACACGTCTAGGACTTGCTGAAACAAATATTGTAAACTCTTACCTAAAAACTGATTTATCAGGAGCATGATACCCTTGAAGAGAACACAATCTCAGAAAGAAATGAAAAGATACACTGCTCACTTGAGACAGCGGTTTATGAATGTGATTGCTGCCAATGGCAAGTGATGAAGAGGAAAAATAATGCCGTTATTCATGGTTTAATCTTACTTCTAAAGCTGTTGATACTTCCCCGACATTTTTGTTCATTGCACATACTTAAGGGTGTATTATACTTCGCGTTTCATATGTTCCCTGGTGGATAAACAGTGCTATTTGCAAGGGCTTTGTTGTTTACATCAGAAGCCTATTTGCAGTTTTTCTTAGAACGAAATGTTGATAATTTCTAAATCCCTTGATTACACACCATGACGGAATCAAGCTAGTGGAATTCATTATTATTAAAGCGTTTCTAACAACAGTCATGTCTAAGACACTTCTAGTCAAAATGTCATTATTGATTTAATAACTAAACTATTGTTGCTGTTCTGTAATTTTTCAGTTTTTGTTTTGTTAACTTGTCCTTAATTGGCTATCTTTTGTACCCTTGATGTACATAAGCAACAAAGAATCTTTCTTTCTTTGCGACATACCTGGCATGAAGAGGACAGTTTATTATGTAATATATTTGATGAATGCTTTTTTCGCACTTTCGTTATAGATGGTTGCTAGCAACTTTATGTATAATTGGTTTTGGAGATGACTAAGCTGGACGTCACATCTTTAACAAGCGACCTTTTTAAACAGTTATTATAATTATTTCAGTAGTAAAAAAACGCCACACTGTTGTACATTAATATTTTGTTTTTGTTTTGTCTTCAAATAACCACCACGTAAACGAATAAAACGTCAGCTATGAAAAAATAACAATTAACACTAAAACACATCAAATGATTTTATGTTTCATGATTTTACTTATTTATCCCGCAATCTCTTTAATATTGTGTTAATGGTTAAACTTTTGTATTTATTGAACATGAATAATTAACCTTTTTAATCATCAGTCAAAGCATTTTTTTCCGTACCAGTATAAAGCTGATAAAGACGCAATGAAAACTTTGAGAATATAACAATAGATAGTTACATGTTGTATAAAATGTAAGTCGTCCGTGGGTTGTTGACAAGTAAACCGTAGTTAGGGGTTATAATGCGCATACAGTTTATCACATGACTTAGGGTTAAAGTTCAAGCAGCAATTTAATATTTCTCAACAACCCAAGGACGATAACAACTTTTTCCATTCTTGACAAGCCGCAATTATGTCCGCACTATTTATTGTACGTATGGTAACATAGCAATCGGAACTCGTCGGGTAATTCTGTCCTCGGGACAATCATCCCTCGGATGTATCTGGTGCAATGACACTTGCTCAGATCACGATCGTTTTGTTGGAAGTCGGAAGAATATCCTAAAATGTAGTTCGCACAAAACATAAACAATGCCATCGTTTGACAGCTGTGTGTCTGCTGCGCTGGGTAATTATTTTTTTTTTAAAATTTGAAGCCGCCACAAATTGTAATTTTACAAGAATCGTACTGTAGTGAGCTGTCATCAGAGCTGCCATCTTTGTTTTGACGTTTGTCACAAAAGAAGTCCCACTTAGGGAAATGGCCGAGGTAATCCGACTACCTACATACATCCGAGAGATGATTCGTGAATTATCCGAGGTGATCCGATTGGTAACATAGTGGCGTGCAGTAGGCGCAGTATACACATATGCTGTACCATTATTTACACTTTCCGGTTAATAAAGTCGACCCCGACTCATGACGTTTACTTTTCCAATTTGTTTTGTTCCATTTATGACAGCAAGCTAGATGTATTGTTCTCAACCAAACATTCACGTAATACAACGGCTGCGAATCTTTTGTTACTGTTGATTTTTTTTTTGCAAGTCACAGTCAATCTTAAAAATAAATGTGTGTATAAAATTATAAACAAGAGATCAAATATGATTTGCCATTCACATAATGAACGAAAATTCACACCTCAATTATAATACGAATGTTAAAATCGATTATTTGAGGTTATTAAATACTATGCAAAATGAAAGAATGACGGACGGTTGAAATTAAAGAAACATACTTCAACTGATTCTGCAAGTTAGCATTTCACTTGCTCTAATAGCTGGCAAGAAGAGAAACAGCTAAGCATATATAAATTTACGAAATATAAAAAAGACATCACCACCTCATATGTTTAAAGAGAATTCAGACAGTAAACTCTGTAAGATAAAATCTTTTATCACCTTACGTTCATTTCCAAAAAGTTATTTACTGCTTAAGGACATAGATGCTCGATAAAAGCAACGGCTAAGCGTCACCGTGACGGTGATTATAGCTAACTATACCAAGCTTTTGATATGTTACATTGAACATATTTTAGTCTTTTGATTTGGACAGATTTCACTTATTATCGGACAATTCTGCATAAAGAATGTGAAAGCGTATTAGCGTGACGCTTAGATTTCTGAAAGACAGTTAACGGCGACAACAATGATCTGTATATTCTTTCTTGTATATACATGCTACTTTGACAGTTTATTGTTACTGCGGTGTCTGTATGTTATCTTTCCTGGAAATCTAATGGATGGGCCCAGTTGTTTTTTAACAACAAAATGTGGGTTTTATTCGCTGTATTTCTTTTAAAAGTTTGATAACGAAATGATTTAGCGCATCTCAGTGTCCTTATTTGCACTGATATATGTGCGGTATTAAATTAAGGTTTGGTGCTTTATATATTAAAATAGATTTAACTTTTAGGAATAGTTTCTTTGGGAAGTTGTATCTTCACAATTACAGTTGTTGGAGTGCCGTCCTCGGTCATAGCCAGGGTTATCAGTACCTTGATCCTCTTTTCTCTGATGGAAGCTGGAAAATATTTCTTGTTTCGTAAATAGACAATTCTGTTTAACTTGATATACAATGATGCTCTGAATAGGCAATAAAATTAACTTATACTTTATTTACTTTTTCTGAATACGCGTGTAGCTATATCTTCTTTTTATTACATTTGGTATATAAATACTATTATAATCATTATTAAGCTTGCTATATGAATATCAATATAAACTGTGAAAATAATTAAGTTTTTAAATTGTGTTTTGTCGCTTGTTAATCTTTGTTATTCGTTAGTTTAGCAATACTGACTCACTATAATTAAATCTACTTTAGCCCAAGAGTAAGGAGAACGTAGTATGTTTACCAGCGCAAATATTCTGCTTCACATGTATGGTTGCTATTACATCACAAATCGGTTACTCATATGCTAATGCGTAAATAAATGGAGATTTATCCGTGTAAATGGACTAAAGGCAGGTTTATGACAGTAACATAATATATACCATGTTATATTACTCACTTACATGTACATGCACAAACGTCAGATTGTTCACATTAAAATTAAATCAATTTAATAAGGAAATTTTGCTATCGTAATTATGGTTTCTTATTAGGCAAACTGTATCACTGTTGAACAATAGCTAGATGGTGACCTTTTATATTTCACATCAATGTTTTCTTGTTAATAGTTTATGTTTGCCTTCTTCCAAGTCTAGACATATGTGAATACATATAACAAACACTGACAATTCTTTTATATATAAAGTAAAATGTAAATTTTTGGTTTAAGAAACTCCATTTTTATATACATTTGCAATCAATTGATTCAGGATGTTAAGCTTTATTTTAATTTTTAAAAAATTAAATGTATATTCTTTTTTTTTTTCAAAAAGAGTCAAAGGTCAAGAAAGCGTTGTTTTCTGTCGTGCATTGCTTGGCAAGACACTCCATTTTCTAACTAGCTTGTCGCAGATATCAGTTTGATATGAAAAGTTCTATACAATAAATTGTACAATGTATCACATGCATTTGAAATTACTTTGGAAATAGTACAGATTTTTGTTCTTGTTATCTTTGAAATATTTGGTACAAATAAAGTTCAAGAAGCACCGGCGAGCCAAAAGTTAGTGCATTACATAATCATGTTTGATTCTATCCCAAGAATATTTGAGTCAACTTATTTCGTAAGTCAACGCATAAACTGCATTGATTCGACTCAGAATGAGGAGCACATAATGACGCATTTATACATTTGCGTATTTCATTTTAAATTGAATAATGATAATGTATTATATAAAGTGTAAGCTATATAAGTAATATACGTTAAACGCATAATAAACTTATTAATTGTATACACTATTTGTTTCTTAAATTATTACTTGATCGCCTGTGACTTTTTTAAATCAGTCGTACAAATACTGATCTGCTTTTTGAAGTCTATGATGTTTTTTTTTCATTGTTTAACTTCATACTTATAGTAGTAGTTCATGTATCAATATACCATATACTTGTAGCTTTCCTCTAAAATACATTGAGTATTTCCCACAGGGACATCTTATTTACACATAACAATAAACCAAAATAGAAACAGATTCCCCAACTTCATTAAATGACGCTCAGCAAAATCCAATTACCCTACATACTGGGTTTATTGTGTATATAGCACACTTTATATATACAAATCCAATCTTGACTATACACTCCTACATAGTCCAATTTCACTGGGTAAATAATAAGAAATACATACAAAAAAAACTATCTCAAAGAAATGGGAAAGTTACGTTTTTAGAATACGCAGTATTCATTGTAAAGTACCTCAATATAGACAAATGATCATTGATATCCATTTATCGTTTTGAATACGCGTTTGATATAAGAATGTTTAAATTACTTTATAGAAAAAACTTTGCTTATCGATTGCATGAATTGAAGCTTCGTGAATGTTCTTTTCCTAGCCTTTTAAATTTCCGTCATTACTTGAACAACGTGTTGAATTCAATTTGTTAAATTTTCTATCGATATTGTTAAAATCGTTAAAGCACTTTCAACTATCGAAACCAATCACAAACACGTATAAAATTAAGCACAACATGTGAGCATGTTTGCACATTTAACATATATTTTTTTTCTATTTAAACCGTATGATTTAAAATCTTTATATATGACGTACACTGAAATGACCTGGAATATTTTCGTACTGGAATTTTATTTTTATTTGCCTACAGTAATTCATCACTAATTAGTTACAGCGTGTGGACTAAATAACAAGAAAACCTATAAACATTATAATGCATACAATACCTTATTAAATTATACCAATAATTTTGGAAGGAAATTGACATTTACATTACGTGATTAACATCTTTGTTTAAACACGTACTGTTATGTTTTCATTTATTGCTCTAAAACATACTTTGAACAAAGGTTTATCCTGATAAGTTATATATAATGTTTACATATAACATTTCCTGATTAAGCTTCCTATCAAATTCGATGGTTAGATAGTTGATTAACATTGGTAATTTGTTCATTAGAGGAAAAGACATGCCAAACAAAATGATTTGACACATAATTTTATTACGTACGAATAAGATTGCTTTCGTTAATTTAGAATTAACCAAATAGTGTTTAGTCAAATTTATCAGATTAACGTGTCGGAAGATATAAAACATTGCCACATCCTTATTTACAAAAGTTCATTTTTGTAAGTGATAACATTTAGACGGAACTGCTGATATAGTTAAAGGCACTACACACACACTCGGCTTAAGTTCTAAGTATTAAATTAAAATTAAGATTATTAGACTCTCTAATTACAGTTATGTGAACGCGTGTGTGCTTTATTCATAAAGATAATTAAATTAATTTAAGCAGCTTAAGTGTCTTTATTTTCTCAATGCATGCAACCAATAAAATTCAAAAAGCACGCAAACAATCCCGCTCAATATAAAACAGCACTGCTTAAAGCCATGTTATTGAAAGTAAACAAGGCCCTGCTGCCTGCTAAGGCTGTATTGTTGTGTAAAAATGTTTATGTTTTATTTAATTAATTTATTCTACATATATATGTTATACCATATATTGTATTTGTCATATACTCTGAATGGACGTTCGATCTCATTGAAAAGTGTGGATATTAAACATAACTTTTTCTTTCAGAAGACAACAAAACAACGACAAACATTGTAACACATTACGCAAGACACAACTTCAAACATTTAGCTCAAAGCATAAATTGTATATTGGTCATGGTGTATATGTATATATCTGTAAATGAGATCTATCCACATATCACTTGCTAGTTCGTAATAAACGAACTTCTTCCATTGTAGTTCTTTACTGAGAAAAGTGTAAAAACAACGATATTGAAATAGATGCCAAAATAGGTTATGTCTTTGTGTCGTTTGTCAGTTCGTCTAAATGACAAAGAGGAAACGACAGAATCTTTAATAAGAATAGTGCCATCTTTTAAACCGATGAGCATGAATCTATCTATTGCCCTTTTGATAGAACTATCTCATTATTTTTTGCAAGATTCAACCAAGACGAAAATGAAACTTTAAGCTCATAGATTTTGGTGTGAAAGGGCAAAATATTTTTCGTAACATCGGCAATTCGGTACACGGTATAGCCCTTATGTTAAAAATAAAAACTACAATAAGAAAGATGCATGCACACGCATTATTTTGGTAAGTTTGATACCAATAAACCAATGATATATTTGTTAAAATTATTTACTTTTATGGCTGCGGAAAAGAATCACCTAAAGAAAGTCAATAGAAAATGAGATTATCTTTTTATTTTATCTCATTATTCTGAACAGATCTACGAAGTGTCATTGACCAAATTATAGATATGTGTAGCACTGACATTGAAGGTGCTTGATGAATCAACTTTGACTGATCGTTCCAAAAAGGTAATTGTCGATTGTCTCTAATCGTGTTATGGTCGACACTTAACTCTCACATGGTAATATCTAGACCAATATTTGCTGTAAAAAGATAAAAAGATACTTGATGTGATACGATTTGTATGTTGGATTATTCACATTGTCACTTAAAGATACAAGGAACTACGATAAATTCGACAGGAAAATCAAACCTTATATACAGCAAATGATTAACATAAGAGGTAAAGATACCGAAAATCAGTAAGATGAGCTATCATATTTTTGTTTTGACAATGTTGTATTATGGGACTGTTATAAAATTACTTATAACGACTTTCACAAAGCGTTTTGTCATGAAACAGGCATCACCTACTGAAGTATATCCATTCAAGGAATATAGTTAAATTCACGACTTGGACGAGCAGTTCTAATAAATGTAGTAAAATGGTCAACTTATAGCTCATAAAACTCATAGACGTCCTGTAGCTGTCAATATGGCATTATATAAGTCGGTAAATAGGAAAAGGTCCTATCAAAATTTTCACAGATATTTAAATTTTATCTACCTGTAGACAAAGACAAACAAGGTAAATGTAAATGTCACAAAAACACAGAGACGAGACATAACACACAAAAAGAAAAACCATCGCTTACCGCCTTAGAACGGTCAGTCGGCAAAAGGGACAACTGGGGTGCTCAAACCTGGTTTGTGGAGCGTTCCAACCTCGCACTTCCTGAAGGTTTTTCTATAAACAAACAGTGTAAATAAAAACATGTTAACCTTCGTGTCTATGGAATAAGGAATACATTTCGAGATAAAAAACCAACAACAAAGTCAACAGATTTTGAGCAATTAAGGTGTAAATCCTGTCCCACATCAGTAGCAATTCATTGTCTAGGTTGCTAGAATGCTGATAAAGTTTACTGTTTACGTTTACTGTTGCCCTGCGAACTACTAATTGTCTATGGGTTCTAAACAGTAGAATGTTGAACATAAAAGATGAAGATTGCACATTTATCCACGGTCATAAAACAGGCATGAGATGATGAAAGGTCCCATCTAGTCCTATATTGTCAATCTTAAAAGTACACACCGCGTCGAATTGTCAATATAAATCAACATATAGTTACATTGTAGTCTGCTTGACAAATTTCTGTTCTTGTTAGTCGCCCGATTCGTGTTCATTTATCAACTTTATATAACTTAAGCTCTGACAGAACGGATGCACTTCTTAAGAAACAGACATCAAAAACTTAAAATAAAGACTATTAATGTGCAAACCGAAAGATTCTTAAAGGATATAAGGCTCACAATTATAAACAATGCATCTGAAATAATTTTAACTATGTTAGTCACATACTCCAGATATCGTAAGGGTTGTCTTTCAAACTTTAGAATTGTTTTAAAATACATGTTAATTGAAGTTAAATTCTTTCCATTATTATCGAGGAAACTCGTACAAACAGGTTACTTTATCGCAGATGTATGTAATTACACCCTTATTAATTGAAACTCGATCGGATAGGGACATTTAATAATTCAACATTATGTATAAGCTTGTAAAAGTGATGCTGATTGTTTTTGACTTGTTAATTACTTTATAAAAATGTTGCAGTATCGTCTCAAGTCATGTTATGCAAGAAAATCTTTTAAGGGATCATAAAAATAAGACTCTGATCAAATACTAGTTATGGCGATAAGGAGATAGACATATGCAAAAAGTTTTTTATCAATATCTCCTCTGGAGGCATGCTTCCAATTACGGACAGTTTGCATACAGCCACTCTACTTGTAGTTCAGTTCTGGATGTAGCTTGTGTTTTTAAACAGACAGATAAAGACAAGCTTTAATCTCTGTAGTGTAATTGCCAAAATTGTTGCAGGGAAACCATGAAGAATAATAAACCAACTTATTATTTTAAAAACCACATGCTGTCAAAAAAACTAGCGAATAATGAAATCGGCAGCCCATTACCATTCATTTATGTCCTTCAGGGTTTCATTAACAAGACCAGGGATGCAAATGTATTGATCAATATTTCTGTTCAGTAGATTTCTGAAACTATGGTGTTAGATCAAACTAACCCAGTTTTAGTCCCCCAGTATTTTTAACATCTGCGATAATATATTTCTTGAAAATAATTTCTATACCAGTACTCTTACATATTTAAGTCAAATCAAGTTAAATATTTATAAAAAGAGCGAATACACATTAATTTATTTAATTTATGTTTAACCATTACCAAAACAACGTTGAACGATTTGATATCTTAAATTATCGCCTATATATAAAAAGTATTGCTAAAGGAGTTTTTAATAGCAATTGCTGCATTAAATTGTATCCCTGCATCTTTCAAAATACTGTTGACCTTTCAATTAGGACCTAAAAACAACTTCCATCCAAAATGCGTTCGTTTAAGGTAAACGTCGTCGCTTCGTTATTGAGATTAGCTTCTTTTTGTCTTGTTGTTGAAAGGAGTGTCTAGCGAACAAAGGGCTTACGGAGTGTGCATCTTTTTGATTAGTTTGCAGAGGCGGCACATTTACAGAAAAAAAGACGATTCGACTGCTGATTTTATTTTACTATCGGAAATATTACATCGGAAAAATAAATTAATGATATGTTACTAAACCCTTATACCTTTATAGACATATTACTTCTCTTCGTAATAAGTAGTCCTCATAATTACACATTTTATATTATATATTATAATCTGTATCAAAATTGTTAGAATAAAACATGTCCAAAATTTAATAATGCCCTCTCATTTAAAACGAAATCGTTTTTTTTTCTTTCAGAATCATTTTAGTTGACTCAATGGAGAGTCATGCTTAATCATATATTGACTTTTCTGAATCAAAACTCAAGTACTGTATTAAATTATTATCTGAATTTACACACTGATAAGGCATATAAATATTTTGTACAAAAGGCGATGCAAAAACATACACCGACGCTAAGAATATACAATAGAAAAATAAGAATAGGCCCTTTGAGAATTATCACAATTATTAAACTTGATCTACTTCTAGACAAAGGGTGTTAGATGATGCATACAATATTTCAATCGAAAGAGTAATTCCAGTCCACATTCACTTCCCGCTTTGCAAAAAAATCTATTTGTACAGACGTTTTTGCCTTTATTGTTTGTGTTTATAAATAATCTAAACATACATATCATACCGATGCTTATGGCTTTTACTGTGATATTTCCTTGTCAAAGTGCTACTATACTCTCATAGTATATTTTGATGAAAATCTATGTTTGACCTTTTTAATGTGCTATGATATGTTAAGGTTTATCTTTAAACGGTAAAGAACTTTTGACCTATATTTATGTTCAATTTCTGTCAATTATGCCATCAAAACAACAGTTAATTACTTTCAGAGTCACATCAATATCTATTTCATCGAGTGATCGCCCTAAAAGTGTTTTAATAGATAGCTTAGCATTAATCGAAACTACTTGTTTTTTCGCAAAAAGAGCTGAACTAAAATTACATCGGGACAAACAACTGTTATTATATTTTAAAGTTAGAGTTTAGTTGTCAGAATATTTTTTGTTATAATTTCATATTTTCTACCTCAGTTTCCGTTATTTGCAAACAAGCATTAATAAACATTTAAGTTAATCTACAACCAACTTTTATTCGACCTTTCCAAAATAACACAAATTTTTAACGCAGTGTGTCTATGCAATTTCAGTGGTGCCTCATTTATTAGACATTATTACGTACCGAAAGTTAATATTATACTCTGGGTGTATTATTACAAGGTCGGCGCATATTTGTGAATAAGAAACATGGTCGCCATTTTTAATTTCGAATAGGTAAGTAAGCATACCTTTTTTAACAAACAAATAGCAGTGAAGTGTAATTGCCAGATACAAAACTTGAATGTAATATTCAACAAAGTAAAATTGTTAGAGATCATGTACCTGTTATCCGATAGATATAAAGCATTTCCATATAGGGATGTTTCGTAAATAGTTCTTAAAAGTAAAACTGTATTCACAGTAAATATCACTTTTAACTCCCGATACATACTGCAATTTCCCTACTCGGCATTAAAGAAGAGGCAGTAAATAACGAGAAGATGATGGACCAAACACGTCGATCATTAGTTCTGAATTCTCTAAAAAAAAACAGTACGAGTAAGTATCACACCCCGTAATTCATAAAACCTGTTATATATATTCAGATATGCGTATTACTTGCCTATTATTTAAAGAGTTTTAAATGCAATGGCATATTAAACATGAGATTTTTCTAATCAATCTGTTTATATCATGTTAATACGGATCGCTTAAAAATGATCTTTATGGAATTTTCATTAGCCTGTGAGAAAGCGTTTATTTATGTCATGTATCAATCACTTTTGTAAATTCTGTAGATATATTAAAATTAAGACTTAATAAACCTAAATGAGAGAAAATAATTTATCTGGATATAGTATAAGCTTTATGCATACAAAATATTCATTTTGTTACCAAAATATTAAACTTGTTCTGTTAAATAAGGTATGACATAACTGGATACATATATGCATGTATAATATAGGCAAATAAACAGTTGTGACCGACACATTGATAAAGAAAAAAAAGTTCAGTTAGCTTACCAATCGGCCACCGGAAGATTAAAATTGTTACATATTACGGATAGTATATGTGGTTTTAAAGGCTGATATAAGCGATACAAGTATCGCCAAGTTAATAATATTAATAATAAAATAATGATTTTGTGGAGGAATACACCAAACAAATACATGGGAAGAACCAATGGTGAAGCGCACGTCAGCTGGCAGCCCTTTTCCAAATTTAACACGTAAATATATAACGAAATTAAGCATAATAAGTAAAAAGGAGAAACTCGGATTTGTATGAAATTATATGAGAAATATTGACTTTAAATATGTTAATGAGTTAACATTTGTGCAAACGAACGTATGTCACCATATAAAAACAATATATATTTTCTGTAACAAAACATTAATGACTTCCCTGACAAACTGGATTTTAGATTTATTTTAGCTAATTACAATTAATAAGATGCGTGTGAACCTTAATGGAAAACATAATTTTATTAGACGGCCTGTCTTTATTTTTTGTGCTGTTTTCTAAAAATTAATTCAAGAAACATGCAAGCATTGACATCAGATATAACATTTCAGCTTTGTTACAGTTTTGTTGACAAGGAAGTTGGAGCCAGTTTTGAATTAGTTTTGAAAGTCAGGAAGGGATTGTTTAAATTGTTTAAACATTTTTAAAAAATGAACAGAAGCTTGAAAAACAGTAGATCATTTTAAATAGATTACTAAACCATAAGTCTGTTGGTTCAAGAATTAAATATCAAACATGGTTGGCTTTTCTCACCTTTTAAAATAATCAGCAATGACAAAATTAATAAGGACTAGCCTTATCATGTTTTTTAAACATTTTTATATTGATATATTAGATATTATACAATTATTTGCCATGTAAAGAATGATTAAAGCAAGGGTTAAACATGTCACAACAACCAAAAGAAAAACTTTTGTGAAGTTCGGATAAGTTAAAGCGACAATATCTGATTTTTGTGTGAATCTTTGTAGAACATTTCTCGTAAACGTTTTGTCACTATGGTAACATATTACAAATGTTTTGAATAGAAACACCGCTTGAATGTTATTTGTATACTGTTAAATTGAGTGAAGATGAATACATTTATACACATTGTTAGAACATATAGTTGCGACTGATAACATCATGTTTCACCAACTTTTACATACAAATAACAGATTGCTTAAAAAAACTCCAAAGTTGAAAGAGAAATAGCCATTCGAGTAAGTTTTTTTTTATTTTGTCTGCATTTACATCTTCTGCACTTTAACAAATAGACATATTCTTGCATCAAACTTAACTAAATCTTAGGCTTATTTAGCTTGCCAAAAACTAAAAGCAATATCCAACAAACATTGCCGAAGAAGAAGGAGGGTATTTTGCCAATTTTGTTTGTATCGAAGATCTGTTATCTTTCTTTGAGACTGATTGCTTTGCTTTGGGGTCGATTCCAGAAGCCGAACATTTACAAACGGAGTAGAGAAATTGGCAATACGTACTGTAAAATCTTTATTTCTCGACTGACTACAGATAGACAGGTAATAAAAACCACCAAACCCTGTACTACAATGTAAACAGACACTACTTTAAACATGTTATAGCTTGTCTCTTCCTTTAAATTGTAACAGTTTTGGCTGATGGATCATTAATAGAAATAAATCAAGTTTCAAAAGATTACAATTCTCTATTAATCTGTCAGACATGGTTTGCATCAACTACGACAAAAAAATTGAAGAAATAAAAAATCTGTTAAACAAATGGTCAAAAAGACTTTTGTCACCTTTGGGAAAAATTACAATTATAAAGTCACTTGCACTTGCAAAGCTTAATCATTTAATATTGTGCATTCCAAGCCCACCAGAACAAAAAATAGCTTGTATTCAAAATATGTTCTATAAATTTATTTGGGGTAATTCAAATGACAAAGTTAAAAGAGAAACTTTAACACAGGATTATATGTATGGTGGATTAAAAATGGTTGACCTTAGACATTTTATAGACAGTCTGAAAGTTACATGGTTCAGAAACTTTTTGAAAACAGATAGAAAATTCACACATCTAGTATATAACATATGTCCTGCAATAAAAAGTATGTTTACATTTGGCCCAGACTATCTTAAATCTCAAATACACAAGGAAAAAAATGTTTTTTGGAAGGAAGCTCTTAAAATCTATATAATACTAGCCCAGATTAAAATACCTACCAGTAGTGAAGATGTTGGTTTAACCTACTTGTGGCACAACCCAGATATTCAGGTCGGAGGTACAAGTATTTGCTTTAAAAGATGGCTTGCAGCAGGGGTTGTGTTTCTTGGAGATGTTATCAAGGACAATGGGGAAATCTATACATATAAGGAATTAATAAACGTGTTTAATATTCAAACAATTTTTTTGGAATATAATGGTTTATTATCATCAATCAAACAATTTCTTAGAATGAACCAATTTGTGACAAAAAAACAACAACAATATCCAGTACTACCACTTCCTTTGTCAACCATTTTAAAGAACGATAAAGGCTGCAGTAACATCTATAAGACACTAGTAAAGAACAATGTGACACCTACATCTCTTGAAAAATGGAAAAATGATTTAACAAAACATACTAATGAAAATATTAACTATGGTGCTATATATGAACATGTCTTCAAGATTACAAAGGAGCATAGTCTCATCTGGTTCCAATACAGAATCAACCATAGAATACTTGGCACTAACTATCTTTTGTCAAAAATGAAAATTAAAAAAAATGATAGATGTACATTTTGTAAACAGAATCCAGATACATTACTTCATCTATTCTGGAATTGTGAGACAAGCAAACCATTTTGGAGTCAACTGCACCTCTATATAAATACTGAATGCAATCTTTTTTTACCAGAGTTTAAATTGGAAGATATAATATTTGGTAGCATGTCCTTAGATAAAGCCCTGAGTATAATACTGCTGCAGGCCAAGTACTTCCTATATAGCAATAAAATGAAAGAAATAAAACCGTCCATTGAGCAATTCAAAAATAGATTAATCACATTTCATAAAGTAGATAGGTATATTGCAACAATATCATTAAATATCACAACCTTAGAAGACATTTGGAAACCCTATACAAAGATTATACACAAAGCCAACTAAACACTTGGCAAGTCTGCATTTCTTAATTCCTTAATATCAGTGTATTTGTTCTGTAAACTTGATTTGCATCTTTAAACTGTGGCAAACTACTTATTGATAAACCCATTTTGGGTCCACACCACCATACCATAAAGTACAGCTGTACCTGTACTTTCCTTTACCATCCTACACTTTTAAAATATTAAGAAACCACAAATTTAATAACCTTGACCTGTTTTTATCTTAATTTCAACTTTATAAACTCTCTCCCAATTTTCACCTTATTATTCCCTTCTAGTTCAGGCTAAAATAAAAGCAACATTGTGTAAAAGAAGTATACATACATCTACCAAAACGCAGACTGCACACCAGAACTATAGTAAAAACTCCATCATATACATAACACAAAGGTAATACAACTACATATAATAGAAAAAACACACACACAAAGAAAAAGGAATCACCTGTTAATAATTCAAAAGACATACATTTAGTTCTCAAAGCCATTTATTCTTATCTGTTAGTTAGTGTGTTAATTGTTAGATTTTGCTTGCTTACTTTTGTGTGTTTTCTTTGTTCTTCTCCCACTGTGTTTATATGAATACTATAACGAGTTTTTAATATGACTCTTTTTATAGAGCTGTATGATGTAAATGTATACTGTCTATATTGTATATGTATGTATGTTCCATAACAACGAATAAATAAATATATATATATAAAAAAAAGTTTCAAAAGATAATATAAGCAAAACCTACGGAAAACTTAATTTTAGAAAATACCATGGCAATAAAGGTGTTTTATAATTAGGGCTTTCCTCATAAGCCAGATGGGTGACATATCTAATTACTACGGCTGAAAGAATCAAATACATTCTAGCTCATTTGGTTCATTCTTGACCAACTCAAACATAGACTAAAAATGGAATAGTCAGTCGTATTGGGATATGCGTAAGTTGTCGATTAGCAAGTTTACTACTATTCTTAGCATGCCGTTTTACCAACTCTATCTGAAACAATAAAATCTATACAATTCACAACCCGAAGTATATAAAATACTTATAATGATCGAAACAATAGCGATTTACTCACCTTAAGGTGATTTTAATGCAAATACATTGATTGAAAGCCGTCACAATCATATGTGCTACGTCGAAATTTGTTAACATTAAGCTTTTTGCGTTGTAAAAGTAAACTTCATTGAATTAGCATTTGCATTGCCAAAGTAGAACATTGAACTGTCATACAAAATGTCACTAATTCGATTTTATTGTTTTTACGCATCAATGTACTTTTTGCCGTCATTGATTTTTCCTTCCTATTTCTCTAACCAGCAAATTTTCAGTTGCTAATATATAAGACAAATAAACTTTTATATCAATTCAAAAGGTAATAAAATAAAATAAAAAAGTGTGTCTGCCAGAATCTTCCAGCTTGAAGTTTGCAGTTTAAAATCAGGTTAAATTATATATCGATCTTAATTGGCCGCAGTTGTGATCCATTCAGTTGAATGTTTAAAATGAAAAATGTAAATGTTTGTTTCTAATTTTTCATTAGCCTTTAATGTTAATGATGCATTTCCATGATAATAAATAATATGAACAAATTAATTTTAACTAACGGTGTATCGCCTTTACAGCTGTTTTCTTCTAATATCCATATTGTCAAGAGATTCTGAAAACAAAAGAAACAGATTCTTTCTGGGAGACTGATTCCCTTCACAAACCAGTGAGAGGTAGATTGGATTAAGACTGCAAAATGCCGTCTAGTTAAAAAGGTCTCACTATTTTTATAGTTGGGGGAAAACACAGAGCTGTAAGCTCAATCACGTTTTAAACAGTTTAAAACCTGCACTATAGTAACAAGACGTTTAGAAGTTTGCTAAAATCAATATGATAAAACTACCTAGAGGATTCCACATAAAAGGCGAATAACCATGGAAAATGTTTTCTTCTTGCAATATTCTATGACAATGCGACTTCTTTTATAAAGTATAACAAAGTTCCTACATCGAAAGCTTCCTTGAAATTATTCAGATCTCAAAAGGAAGGGCGACATATATATTATTTATAGAGAAGTTGTAAAAAAGTATAAAACAAATACATCGCTGTAACAAACATGCAACAGACATTTCAAGTTCATGCTGTTTTGAGATGAAGCACAATGTTTGCTTTACATCAAGTAAATTGTATTTCACAGTTCTTACATATCATTGTGTTTACTTCTGACTTGTTTCTTTTGAACAATATGTGATGATGCAAGGTTTATAAATACTGCAACATGCGAGGAGTTTCCTCATTGAAGCATTTATTACGCATTTATTACGCAAAAGGGCCGTCATTGGATGCAAATGATAGCTATAAACCTCACTCTTCATGAAAATATTTCTAAAAAACAAACAAAATCATTTAATCATTAAAGTGAGGCAACTTACCGTAAACTCGTGCATCGTTAGTAACTGAGCAAAGTGTACTCTGGAATTTTCAGGCATTTTTTTGTCTATTTATTATTTGCTGGTGCTCGCCCGATGCCAGGCCGCCTTTAGTGAGACATTTCCAAAGCGTATCAGTTTTCAGTGTGATATTATCAACGTTGTGGTCGCTGCCTTGTTATGCCAAGTGGCCCTACTTTAGTTTCCTCTCTTTGTGATTCTCGGTGGTACAGGAATACGAAAAACAAAAGGCTGACGATGATTGCTTGGTACTCCCTGATCTATGTTGATGCTGGCAGATTTAAGTTAATATTCATTTTTCGCTTAGGCCAGCATTTTGTGATTCTGTTTATACCTTGCCATGTCCTAAAACAATATACAAATAGGTCAGGGAATAATTTTCAGATGTCTTATAAGGCAGATAATATCTCGAAGTTATATGTGCTATGCGACATCACATTTAGGGCCGTGAAGAAATTTCAATATGTCTACAGTAGAGGGCACAGCTGAGACAAAATTCTGACGGTGACTGTCCAAAAATAAAACTCACAGTTTTTTCAAATAAAGTCTCCACGTTTTCATGCCACTGATTCCAGTGAATGTGACTTCATTTTACCTTGGAGATTTATGAATAGCTTTAAACACTATAAACTGTAATTTATAGACGGTCCCGGCAGCTTCCAATACTGCATAAGCAGAGCCCATCAGGATCAGAAAATGTATCTCACTTGTCATATTTTCTAGATAGTGTGGCTCAGTTGTCAAATTAGTCTCGCTACCGGAATTGTTCAAATCACACAGTAAATGTGAATGTTTATAGCTTGGATGGGTAGGCCTTGTGGAAACACTGCCTCTATCTTTTTGTCAATATCTTTTCATTACTTTAAGTAAATTAGTTCGTTTAAAGCAGGGCTACAGTGAATACAGTCACTAAACGTCACGTTAAACGTTGAGCAATTGATATGATGGTTTGTTTTCAAATGTTAAAAGTGCAAAGATAGATACCTTGCAATTTGAAACTACTTGCATTCTTCAAATTGAAATTAATTTATTAGTTTGCTTGTAGAGCAATCGGCAATGTGTGCTAATGGCCCAATCGAGGACTACAGGCTGCCGGAATCTCCTCTTTAGATGTTCCTGCGCTGCGTTGGTTCTAATACCTCTCTTTTGTTACGGATCTTCTTGCTTAAATCATATTTGATTGCAGCTGTTGTGTCGTAGGACGCAAACATCAAACCAAAAATCGAATACTATTATAGTAACCTGTCAAGTGCGTATAGTGGACTGTTTAGCTTTGATATATCATGTCGGTATGCAACGACAATTCATGCTGGCCTTTCTTTATTAAATAGCATTAAGAAGCTTATCACTATTAAGTTAATTTTTTATATGCAATAAAACCAGAGAATAATGTGGTTACTTTGAATCGCTGAAATGCATCCTATTAAATAGTAGAGAAGAAATTCGTGGTTTGGCAAATGAGCAACACTGTCGTTTGAATTCCCTGCTCAATTTACGCGCTTTGACATTATTCTAAGCCTGTTCTGATAAAAGATGCGGTACGGTTTGCAATGTAGTTTTAACATTAAGTACGAACGTATAACTGTTAAAATGATCAAAATGGTCTTGAAGAATGGTCAATACTGAAAACCGCTAAATATTATATATGAACTTTCGTGTCCTACATACACATTGACGATGCGCTGTGCACTGAAGATTTTTTCTCTATTTAAGTGGAATATCTTTATTAAGAATGATGGATTTTTTTGCCAATAGCGCACCAATTGAAAGAACTTTATGCTGTTGCTTTTATGAATATTAATACCGTAGCTCAACGCTTCCAATTGGTAGGACAGCTGGGTTTTGTCTGTTTTAATATTTGCAAAGATTCCCCTTTTAATTTATGTTTGTAAAGGAATTTTGAGAAAACGCAGCAATTTTGGAACTTCTCACCTAATGAATTAACTCAAATTAGGTTGAATTTTCACATAAAATGAAAACGATATTGTAAACATCTAGTCAAAACACTTTTATTAATTCTGTCTGATATGTTGAATCAAAAGGTTTCTGTTACGATTTTGGAAACTGAATAAGGGTCCAGAGACATGATTCTATACTACAGAACCGCAAGTAGTTTTTACTATTTTTGCTAAAATAAGGGCTTTTCTAAATTACGTTTATTTAAGCATGTACTTATAAATATCATGTTTAAATTTACGCATTTTCTGATCATATGCTATTAATGTACTCAATAATTCCCTACAATTATGTGAATAGGGTAAATTAGAAAAGGTCCTATAAAAATTTCCACAGATATTTAAATTTTTCTACCTGTAGACAAAGACAAACAAGGTAAATGTAAATGTTACAAAAACACAGAGACGAGACATAACACACAAAAAGAAAAAAACATCAGTTACCGCCTTGGCACGGTCAGTCGGCAAAAGGGCCTAACTGGGGATGCTTAAACCTGGTTTGTGGAGCGCTCCATCCTCACACTTCCTGAAGGTTTTTCTATCAAACAGTGTAAATAAAATATCCCGTCAGAGTGAGACAAAACTAACAGTAAGCACCTGCATCGGGAGTTAAAACAGATATAATGAACTTATGTACATACATAATAACTGGTAATAAAATTAACTAACAATATATGTACAGTATGTACAGTAGATAAAAGCCTCGGTAAACAAAAAATTCCAAATGAGAAAGTAGTTTTAAATAAAATAAAGCAGTACAAGCGCTGATATATTATAAGAACAATATAATGACGTCATAAATGCAGAAAACAGCATTGTATTCATTTTCTGCTCACATTTTCGCATATTTATTGCTGAGATATGTGCCCGCTTTTAAATGTTGCCGATTTAAGTGTAGTAAATGGCCCAACGACATTAAGTTCATCACAGCATATACTATATAGTAGACAAGTTTTCTCTTAAAAACAACATAATATACAATTAAAACTGTTATTGATCCTTTTTATTTTTATTTTAGAACAGTAGAAGATATCTGAAACATAGCTAATAGTAGTTGCTTTTGAGCTCATACGCATTTTGAAATATAAATACTTTTGTACGTGCGAGGGTTAAGAAAATCGTATGCAAGGCAGAATAGATTGTACATCTAATTTTTTAAACATCAAAATTTGTCTAGAAATATTTGAATTGAAACAAAGATACCGAATGCATGTGTTTTAGCATTGCGTAATACGTATTTGAATATAATATAAAGCGTAGATAGGATAAGATATGTCAACTGTGCGCTATTCGCAAATTTCCCATCACTAAATCAACAGAAAGTTGTATAGATAGCACGGACAAAGAAGCAATGACAGAGGCTCATGGTTTGAATACATGCCGAAACATGATGTAATATGATAATCAGAGTATAAACTGAGCATAACCTATCTATGGCGTAAATGCTTATTCTGCGAATTTTTACTGCAGTAAAATTTGACTTGCATTAAAGAAACATTTATAATAAACATCTACATTTTATACACCCATAAATGTATCGGTATTCCAGACGTTCGGAATTTAAATGAATGTATTATTTTCCACCCTTACATCCTACGGATAGGTATTTTCATATACATTACAAAAGAAGTAATTCTTATATTTTTGCTTATTTGTTAATAATGATAAAGCAATATGCTTTCACTTATTTATCATTTCTTAAGATATGTGTCATACATATTTGTAGTCCGGATTCTTTTAAATAGTCAAAAAAGTAAAAAAGGGAACATTTTTATTTATACAAAAAATATATACGATCCAATTATCCACTAAGGTGACACAATTCAATGTTTCTTTACATAATAATGTCACCGAACAGGGGCATGGAAGCATGCATCTATAATTGTTCCCTAGGGCTTAAATCTTATTTACTCTCATAGTAATGAAAGACAAAGAAGTAAAATAAGAAAACATACGCAGAGTAGTTTTGAATTTGTTCAAACTAAATCGGTCTTTGAGAGAAGAAAATAATAGGGAATATTCCGTCGTAAAAAGGTCAAATGGTTTTGCAATATTGAGATTCTTATCGCTTTTGTGTTGACTTGATTTGTCTAGAAACTATTTCGACGAATTATAACACTCTATGTACATTCACTATATAAGGCATTTATATCAAACTTGATGCCATATCACAACAAATCTTCTTTTGTTCGCGCATTAAAACAAAGAATGATCTTTGTGTAAGTACTATCAAAATATATAATTGATAAACCCATTGCAGATAGTTTCAAAACTTAAGAACCACACTTTTTAGTCCATAAATGGGCAATATTAAAGCTGAAAATTGATGTTAATTAACGTAAGTTGTAATGAAACACTACGCTCCTAATAAGAAAAATAATTGATTGAACGGTAATTGAATATTATTTGAAGCCATGTAATTAGTGTTTACATACGTTGCCTCAATATTAAGGAAATATAAAAACCCCACTAACTCATCTAAGCCAGTAAGCGAGGAAATTTCATATATTTCTATAAAAGTTACATTGCCAAAGGCAGAACAGAGAGGGTATAATATTATCTCAGTAATATTCATCTTGATTTAATTTAATTTAAAATATCTTTTGCATTACCATCACAAGAAGCTCCGCGATAGTGGCCTCAAAGAGTGAATGAGATAAAAGGGCTTATCTAATAAAGGACCTTGAGAATACAGCTTCAGTCATTATGTTGAAGCTTCTGTTATCCTTTATGTGTATGGATTTATGGGATTTATTGCAAATGTCCCAAAAGTAAACAAAATTGCAAACTTGCGCATTAAGTCACTCTGAGTCAACAGCCACATGCTTCCTTATGGTCATTTTGCAGAAATAATCAGAATATCCGATTTAACCGATTATTGAAAAACGTACATTTTAATGAAATAAATCATTTTCCTAAAAAGTCTAAGGAGAAATTTAAATAAAACTGAATGCTGCTTACGTATTATAAAATATCGTTTTTATCCTCATAAACAGAACATAAGGCAAATATCTTTTTAATTTACGTCGTACATTCAGGTGCTAAATGTCATATACAAATCACACGGTTTATACATGTTATTTATTATGAATGTCATTCACACCTGTTTTCAAGTCAAATTTTCACCCAAGCTTTTCAATTATTTAGAAACAGAACAACTATTTAGAATTAATAACGACATAATATATAACACAGACATTTTACCTCTTGACCATTTGTAACAACTAACAGTAAATGTCAAGCATTTGATATTCCAAGTTATTCCTTTTGATACTTTCTCAAATATATCAAACAGCTATCCAAAGTTGAGAAAACTAAAATTTTGGCGCTATCATTTAATACACCACGTGTTAAATATTTTATTAAAAAATATCATACAGGTTTAAAAACAAGCAACAATGCATTATTCGATCTTAAATATTTTGTTTCTTTTCACAATTTTAATTCGTATATGGAACCCGAAGAAACCTTCTTTAGAATTACAGTCTTTGTTAAGCCATTGCAATTCTAGAGGCATATAAAAAGAATGTAGTCTATTTGTTTTACGTGTTTAATATGTAAATGTAGTGTATTAAAAACTAGACATTATTTGACAATAAACACTGAGCTAATATAATATAAAGTTTACAATCAATATAGCATTTTTATAAGGATTACTATGATACTATTACTTAATGACAACAAAAATATAAGAAATAAGAAAAAATGAATAAAATCAGTATAACAGATTATAAACATATTGTAAACAGATTAGCATTGTCATTTGTATGTTGAATAGTTACAGAATAAAATGGACACCGTTGTTTTTGTTACATTATAAACAACTTGCGACCTTATCATATTACAAACTAGTTAACTAAACACCTTACTCTTTGATGTTTATTCCTTGATAGAAATAATAAATTGATCTAAATTGATTTAGGAAATGTAACTTATGATATTAGAACATATTAACTGTTAAAATAAGATAGGGTTAAATTCAGAAGGAACTGTTCAAATATTTAATAAAATTAAAAGTTTCACCTTTACCTAATTTGTTGTTGCTTTTATTATCAAAATAGGCAATGTGTTGCTTTTGACGTGCCCATTGAAGACAAATCGAAATTGGCCTCTCATAATGTGCAAAACTTTTCACAAAGCATTAACAATTATGCATTTTTTGACGTTTTTTTTTATAGAAATTCCAGTGTTTGTATTCAACAAAGAAATTTGAGCGTATTTGCAGTTTTGCCATTTGTTTGTTTGACAATGACCAAAAACATCATTGATTTGCTAAAAATCTTTCTTGATATTTCAAAACAGTATCCAAAGCTGTACTCTTTTTAATGCAAATTTATTATAACTTTTTTAAAAAGATTCATTTCATTACATGTATTTACTTTTATAGTCTTTTGGTGATATATCGATAATTAACATTTTAAGACATTATTTGTTTCAATTCTTGTAAATGGCTTATGTTCCTTTATCAAAACACCAGCCTACATTTTGGTAAGTCGGTGCTCGTAATGGACGATAATAGGATTAATAATGTAATAAATATATATGAACTAATAAATCGTGCATTCAATGGCTGCTTTAGTAATAAGTTAATACTTTAAACTTATTTTGAAGTACTGCTGCTGTTTTGCTTTAACATTGCAAATAAATAACGATGATCATCGTTTATGACTACTTTACAAAATAACCGCATGTTCTGTATGCTTTCATTATACGAAACACAAAGGTCTGTTTTCTTGACGGAAAAAATCATACGAACATAGAGAAAATTTGCGAATGCCTTTTATGCCAAGTTTTATTATGTTAGGTGCTCCAGATAGGAAAATGTTGCAAATAAACTCTGTTAATCTCATATGTTGTCAAATGTGCATGTTAACAATAACTAAATAAATAATCAAATGACCGACCATCGTAAACTGAGAGGAAACCAGCGATCTATCTATCTATCTATCTATCTATCTATCTATCTATCTATCTATCTATCTATCTATCTATCTATCTATCTATCTATCTATCTATCTATCTATCTGTCTATCTGTCTGTCTGTCTGTCTGTCTGTATGTCTGTTTGTCTGTCTGTCTGTCTGTCTGTCTGTCTATCTTTTTGAGTGAGAGCGAGGGGGAGAGAGAGTGAACGAGTGTGAGAGAATTATATGTGTAGCTAAAGCTCCGTTAATATTGTTGTATAATTGCATCGAGTGAAAGACATATACGGATGTAACGTAAGTCGGCTTGAGGTGCACGTATATTCAGATAGTTAATTGATGTGTCTTGGGTTAATGGTAACCACTTAAATTCTTGTTTTCTGAAGTGCATATTTCAACCTGTCATTTTAGCTTTTGTACGTTGTACACTGTGATTTTCTTCTTAGCACGCGAAGTATAAGACATATCCAATTAACAGAACCGTTAGGTATTCATCCCATTCTTCGTTTATACAATGATTATAACCAGGGTATTTAGAATCCGTGGGAACATCTGTTTCATTTATCTTCAATGTCGCTTTTCTGTTTATAGTTAAGGTCAGGTATAAATCTTAAAATTCAGAAATTTAAAATATCAAACATAGAAGAAAGTAATTATTTTAATCAAATCAAACTTACCGGCAAACGATAAAGATATTATCAGACTTATATTTTAATGTCATATGTTTGATGGTCTACTTTAGTGTTTGCTAATTTTATTAAATACAATCCAAACATTCATATTAAGTATACCTTTTATTTATTTGTAATGCTAATCTGGTTGCAATTACGCCTATTATAAGCATATTGCACAAATACACGCACCTCTTTCCAATTAAGATCACGTGATGGAAACAATTAAGAATCGATATAAAATTCTACTTGTCAGTTACCTTCAATGTTCCAAAATGGCATTTTTGTAACTACGTTAACAAGTGAGAAAAACACCTTCATAAAGCTGTTTAATGTGATAAATTAGAATAGAGCTTCATTCCCCAGTAAGATCTGGCGAGTCAACATCATGCATTTCACAGCCATCAGGGAATGTGTGTAAGATAGATAATTCAGATAAATGTCATTTCTAGCAAAATATCAAGCTATACAACGTAGTTAAGATTGTGATCGCCGTCTAAGTTCTCTATTAAATTTGGTAGACAACGCCAACTAAGGCTCATGTCTTATAGATCAAGCAGTAGCAATAAATCCTATCAGTTGGTTTAACGATTTTTCGAAGAAAATGTGTCTCAATTTTGTATTTTTAAAACATGGTATTATTTATTTTATTTTGCTTCCACATCCATGCAAATATAGTTTAGGTTGAGATTTATATGTCTTTTTTTCATTAAAAAAAGCGTTGTCATAAACTACATGATGGGTTATTGACACGAAATAATCAACAACGAATACATGCAAACTGTAAATAACAACAACAGTAACAAACAACTTCAACAACAAACAACAAACATCAACAAACAATCGCAAAACAACAACAATAACAACAATAGCGACAATAACGACGACGCCAACAATATGCCATGAGGAGTAAAAAGTAATCTAATGTGTCTTTCTTGGGTTTGCTGTTCTTTTAAAGCCTATTATTTTTCAGCCTACGCCAAGTGCAAAAATAATTCGCTGAAAATGCAGCCTTAGGCATTAAATGACAAAACGTCCCACACAGAAGAAACTATTAACCACATTTAAACATGGCGATGACTGGAATATGAACAATTTCTATTTTCAATGCGATTAACTGAGCGACCTTTAGATTGATCGAATTATATCAATAAATAATAGGACAACAATGAAAGTTTTGCACATAGTATGGTAGTGCCTCTAATAAGAGTAATTATAGCGCTGTATAGCGTTATGTGTACACAAAGTGCTCCTCGTATACCCTTTTACTGGAAGATAGGAAAATGAATATTGTACGTTGGATGGTTGACGAGATGTGTCAATGCTTTCAAAACAGTATTTCTTTGCCTTTTAGCAACATGATTATTTTGTTCATATATATAATTTGAGGCTTACCATTGACTAATTTTGTTGCCTTCCGCAGAGGTAAAGGAGCAGATAGCAGGAAACCCACCAGTAACATAGGCTTAGTCAAATTAAAAAACACAACCTCTTTTATTATATAGAATGTTGTAAAGCAAACTAAAAAAATGATATGTATGTCTTATAAATATTTTCTGTATACGTTGATTACTATCTTGAATAATTATACCTGCATCTTAATCAAACAATATAATAGACAACTTAAAAAGATAAATATCAATATCAAAGTTTATTGTTTCATGCACAACGTAGTTTTAACACATTCATAATTGTCTATATAGAAAACCCAAAGGTTCTTGTAAGGTAACAGACTTTTATATGGAAGACTATTGTGATATCGATCTTGCTTACTCAATCAAGTTAAATAGAAAATTGGGATTTATGATGGCAGTTTGATACAATGACGATACTCAAATGCATGCGACTCACAATTTACAGCAAATCCTTTTTGCTTTTTTTAATACATCGCAGCGACCAATAACGATCATAATAACGGCTTCTGGCTATTTTGGTGGAGTAAGACCCCAAAAATATTTAGGTAGAGCTACCCATGCGGCAAAAGTAAGATGAAAGACCTTCCCACATTAAATCATTTGCTCAGAACGGGACTCGAACCTAGGTGGGAGGCTAAGCTGTCAGAGGTGTTACTCATTCAGCGACTCAAACACAACGCCACAGGCGTCCGCACAGCAGACACAATATATCAAATGATATCAATACACTAAGCTAAAAAGCACACATTCAGCTGGCCTGGTATATCTCAGACTTGTAGTAAAATGACACTTAACTAGTTCCTTGTTGGTCTATTGTTGCATCAGGCACGTTCACCACCATTTACTTTTATATATAAAAAGTATCACAAGTGGACAATCATTTTATGTCATATGTTATGATGTATCACTACAGAGCGAAATAAGGTAATCATAGTCAAACTTTACATTGATTCATCGACTGATATGTGCGTTTGAGACACTGAGCAAAATTTCTCTTTAAATCAGAAACACACTCTTAAGGTATCAGTGAGCTCAATGCTTAAAAAATAACTAGTCCAATGTATTCCTTTGTGTTCAGATACTTTCTTTCTTTGGTAAAAACTGCGCTTAGACGTTCTCGACAGTTAAGAGCTTTCGAATATTTTTGCAAATATTTACATATCTCACATTGTATTGGTAAATCTGACTTGAACATGTTAGAAACTCTTTTCCCTATGAGCGAATTTGTGTTCCAAGTTAGTTTTCTGGTCTTTGAAATTCCACGTACCATCTATACAAGGAAACGAGACAGAAATAAATATCATAATACGTATGGACCGTAGAGGATTGTCTGTATTATGTCGCAGTCTTTTTCTATTTACTTGGTATTATCCTGACAATACGGATATTAAAGTCGCATTGTCATATAGAAATACAGCAGGCCAAACCCACCATATTCTATTTTTTATTTAGCCCATCGTTATCTTAATGGTATAAAACGCTCTACCTAAGAAAAGAGCATACACCAAGTAATTGTTTGCATTGAATTTATGTTTTCATTTGTCACTTTTTAAGTTACGGTTACTGAAAAGTTATGTGCGCAGATTTTAACTGAGGTTTGTTGCGTTCAGATGCAAAATGATTTAATCTGGCATTACTTAAGATAAGCTATTTCTTTTATCTGTTACTTTGAGTCACTTTTTAAATTCACATGCATGTACAATGCAGTTTGATTGCAGAATCAGAGTCAATGCGACTTTTTATCAGAGATGAAATTAAAGCTTTGCCAGAATGCATTGTCAGAATCTATTTATTTTGTTGTCTTTATTTAGCCTATTCGTCCTGTGGAAATTTAAATAAAATTGGAATACATGTACCTACCTGTAGAGCTAGGATACACAATCATTCATTATCCCCTTTTATATGCACAGTACAGAAATTATGTTTTATGGTTGTGTAATTATCTTTTCATAAAAAATATGTGTAAACTATATGCGTTTACATGTATATGTTTGTTGTGGATGTCATTTATGGTTGATAGATAATTCTCAGCTTTGTGTTAAGGTATCTTCTTAAGCTATATATCTTTTTAGTTTATGAATAAAACAAACAATTTACATAGGTATGAATCATTGCACTTCTTAGCTGCCATAACTGTTTAACAAAAGCATAACCTTAGGGTAGAAAAGAACAATGAAAATGTTTAATCTAACTAAGAATGCATCCAAGCTGAGTTGGTCGGTTTTAATAAAATGAACAATTAGATAATGTTATATTTCCCAAAGAATTTATGTGTGTCAAAGGGCCAAAACCATTACATGGCGAGATATTATGTTTGGTTCAGCATACATTTGGTTTTTTTTGCATCTTAGACGGCTGTGCCGAATAAACTATTAGCAGGTATAATTATAACGTTATGTCATATTCACACTGCAAGTAAAACATTTGACTGGAACATAACAGCAGTGCTCGTTCGCTATAATGTACAGTATTACGCTAAATACCTTTTGCAAGACAAAGTTCGGTGTCATAGATTAATATAAACTATAAGAATGTGTGTGATTTTGTATCAAAACCTTAATCCGTGCACATTCAACTAGGATACTAAGAATTTTGAGAAAAATACATTACATGGTTTAATAAATCACACTTTTCTGTAAATATGCAAGCTACTATTGATTATGTATAAATTTGTATAAATTGAAAGAAATTTAAATCTTTTACTTTTCACAAAGGTCAAGTTACAAGAACACTTGAAAAGAACACTTAAAATAGTTACTCTATTAAGTTCCAGAATCCTATCTCTTTCACACTATTCGTCAATAAAATGAATGAAATAAAATGCCAGAAAATTACAACAACAACAATATCAACAGCATAACAACACACATGTAAATTCATATATATCCAAAAATGGATATTTATCCGTCTTTTGTACATTTCAATATTATCTCAATTCAACAAAAAACAGAACAAATGATTCAATTGGAGGATATAAACAGCAGACTTTTGACGTACAGTTTATACTAACAATGTCGACGGGATATACTTTAACTCTTAATGTTTAATAATACTTTAATAAGTATATTTTGTATATTTTGTAACTTATACATGTTCATACATGTTCATACATTTCATTTCGTACAATTCAACTAAGTAATTTTGCAAAAGAGGGTTCGGATGATTAAAATAATATGTCTGATACATTTATATCACCAAAATTATTTAATGAAGTAAGCGTTTTACGGTTTATGGCGTAACAGATAGTAACAGTCAGCAACCGGGTTTTCAACAAAATATATTTTATTAAACAAACAAATAAAAAATAATACAATATAAATATTATACAAACAGAACAATAAATCATGTGTATGAAATAATATATAAGCTGATCCTGTTACTGGATAAAATTAAATTGTTCACTTTCTTAAGTATCCTAATTAAATCCACAATAGTCCACAAATGTCCGAAAATGGCGATGATTTCACTATAAATTCAAATACACTAGCTGTATTCCAAATTTGAATTGCCACACTGATGTTATTTAAACACATGTTGTATACACGGCTGGTCTTTTAAATCGTAAATGTTACTCAGGTATAGCACAAATCAAGAAAATAATCCTTTTTAACAATATTCGAGAAGGTTCAAGTTGCATAATTCATTATTACATTCCCGAATTTACGAGAGCGTCTATAAATCACTTATAACATTCTTTCAACGAGTGAGTTAGTGCTCAGTGTCCTAACCAGTGTCCTAGAATGTGACTGACAAATGGTAAAATATCACGATAAGAGACCCTTATGTAACACCTCCACTCCTAAAAATAAAGAGTTATATAATACAGCAGCAATCAATCTAAACATTTTATTATAATATACAACAATATTATAATATACAACAAAAAATATACAACATAGCAATAAAGTCGATTTTCAAGCATGATATGTCATACAAAACTTTACAAGCGAAACAATGTATCCGGAATGACGTTGTACATGTATCTACCTTTTATGTCTTATATCGAGATCACATTCTTGCAACATTAAAATCAACTTTAACAACCTCTCATTGTTGTTCTTTTATTTGTGCAAGAATATTAGAGAATTGTGATCACTTTAAACAACAATGGGCTTTTGTGAAGAAGTCAAATAAACTTAAATTTGCTGAATAGCAAGTACACAAACTAGATATTCTTTCTCTATAGTTGAGTATTTTCTCTAATGCTTGTTAAATTTACTAGCAAAATAACAAATTGGATGATCGACTACATTGTTGTCTTTCTGTAACAGAAAAACACTAGCCCCATTATCCCCAGCATCTAACTTAAAACTTTTATCAGATATCTGGTGTTAGGGTAGTTGGTGCACTCTTACGTACGACCTTCATCTTATCAAATGCAATTTAACAAACAGAATTCCAAATAAATGGCTTTTCTTTTTTAGCAAATTTGTAAAAGGTTCAAAATTTCAGAAAAGTTATTACACAATTTTCTTTGATATCCAGCCATACCCAGAAATAGCATCAATTGTCTTTTGCGTGAACAATAAGCCCGACCTTTGCATGCACAGGCTCGACAGGACTCACTACATCTCCAAAGAATTTTAAGGTTGCAGAACAAAACTCACTTTAGTCAGGTTGATAGTTTGGTCTCACTGAGTCTGTTGAAGAAGGATCTGATGATATCTAGATGATTCTCAAATGTGTCTGAGTAGATAATGACATTATCGATATAAAAACCTATTATAATTTATATTTGCAATGATAAAATGTATCAGTCGTTTAAAGTTGCTTTTTTTTCATACAAAATTTCATAAACTTATATTGGTAAAGTTCGACTGTTTGTAGAAAAGCGGACAACTCCTTGCAACAATATGTAATTTGCCAGAATCCTATTAATAAATCTAATTTTGTAAAGTATCAGACATTTCTAACTTTGTCAATGCAGTCATCAATACTTGGTGATGGATATGAATCTTTGTGATTGCATTAAATTTACGATAGTCATTGCACATTCGATAAGCATCATTTGGTTTTGGTACAAGGATACACCGCGAACAGAGTTTGATTTGACTTTTTTCAATAAAGTCACTTTTCAAGCAGCTAATTAGCTTCATATTTGAAAATACTTCTGCTCTGCCGGATTCATTTTGTCAGCTTTATTAGCTGTTTTGTGAATGACATTTCTTGCCAATGATCGGGTAACTGTACACGAGGGACAAAGATAAGGAATTCCATGTTCACTGGGATCAGTAACATTGTCCAAACTCGGTGTGTCAGTTACCAGTGGATTAACCACGACCTTATTGTCATCTACATCATTACCAGACGAACACCAGACAAACTCTCCTCAGAAAACGGACAGTGTATCTGCTAAAATAAAGGATTAAAATCCCCCGTATCCCTTAAAATCTTAATAGAGGTAGGGTGGCAATAATTAATTTTAAGGGATACAAAACCATCTGATATAAATGATTCACGGGTCTCCATAATGGGACCAAAGTAGGTTTCTTATACCTCTTGATGTGGAATAGGCTTTTTTGCCTTCTTTTCTTCTTGCTCTCATTTAAGTTTTTCCAACTGAAGTTTTAAACTTTTGTCTGATCTCATTTCTAAATATACAACAAAAAATATTCTCATAATATCTCCTATCAACTATCAACTAAATCCTGTTTGTGCATGACTGGTTTAATCTCTGAGACATTATAACGAGTTAATTCAAGTAATTGAGTCTCCTTGGCCAAAATAAATTCCACCTGGATAGGCTGCAAATGTATCAAAGTTAAATGCCTTTTAACTTACGCTGTTTTGCAATTAGAAAGTAAAAATGTAATTTTACAGAATCTTTTAGTACAAATGTCAGAATATCTCTTTAATATATTCCAAAGTACATCTTTTTAATCCAGAAATGAATCCCTTTAACTATTTTACAATCGCATTGTATCAAATCCCGGATGATGCCTCGATTCTGATACGGTATGCGGTGCCCTAGAATGTGATCGACACACGGTCAAATATTACGACAGGAGACTTTTATGTAACAGTCGGCATATACTAAGTTTTTAACCTAAGTGACCTAGATAATGATCTGTTCAAGCTTAATGCTTTTGTTCGTTTGTGTAGCAATGCTAGCTGTTTGTTGTAGTCCGAAGTTTAATTATATTTCTTATCTAGCAAAAAACACAATCATCAGTAATTATGTACAAAGTCAACTCGTCACAGGGGAATAAAACATGGTTTCTTAAGAAAGTCTCTAATTAGGTTTTCCACATATCCAGCTGTTTCGTGTCTCAAATGTCTCCATGATTTCTTCGGTGATAGAGATAAGGAGTGCTACTTGATCAGGTCCTAACAAATTATTCTAAAGATTTACTTTATTCAGTCTTTGGCGTTTCAAAGGATAGCCCCTGGCTCGGCTTATTTTGTCTTTTTTTGTTTAGCCAACCGATACTTAAACATGTATGTAACACAAAGTGAAATACACTTAAATAGGCTATTAGATGCCATATTTTGAGTGCTGTTTAGAATGTACCTATTTCTGGTCTACATTGTCTCTTTTGTGCATGAATGTAGTTGGACAAGGCAACGGTTGAATAATAAGTATATTGAACTAAAGCCAGTAGACAATTTTAAACATGACGTGAATTTATTGGAATGTAATCGCTCATGTAGTACGCACATGGCAATCAAGCATTGAAACTAAATGTTAAATAAAAAGAAGTAACACTATTTCTCTATGTTGTATATTTTTATACAGTGATAAGTTCTTTATGTTCCTCTAATTCTATGTTGTTGTTTCAAATTAAAAACATTTTAAACATTTAGCAAATGTTCTGAAACGCAAAGTTAAGTTGTATGTATAATAATGTACACAATTTAAAATTGTTATACTTTCATTTGCTACTTTATTGACAATTTACAATGTAACTAAATTAAAGATTTTTCTTAACAAATTTCGTCTCAAGAAAAACCCACAACAGAAAGTCCGTCACTGTGTCTTTTACAAAATGTCACATTACAATACAATATTGCTCATGACTAAACACACTGTTTATTTTTGTGACAAACAGAAGGTCAATACTATAATTCGTTCATGTAAATAAGGTCTTCAGCAGAATTATTCTCTAAATATGTCCCTCTTTTGATAAAGGTAAAGCGGTTGCTACAATGCGTTAATAAGATTACCAATTATATATATATATTTACTAAATATAATGTTTGGTTCTGTGGCAAAGGACAGCCGACTTTACAATATGACAAACAAATAATCCAGTATAAAATGCTCTGCCATTACTGTATAAAAATAATTTCACGTTTACTTTACCATGGCTATCAAACTGTAATAACCAAAATGTATATTTCAATTAAAGGTTTATGTGATAGATAAATTTATAAACACGTTTCTTTTTATAAAGCCGCTGACTTCAATTAATATATATATGATTGAGTTAATATTTAAAAAACCCCGATAAATGTATTTTATATTTTATTGTTTATTCCTAAAGAGAATATGTCGTTTCAGGAAACGTACTGTTAAATCGGGCATTCACAGTCGACAATCTCGAAAGAAAAACAATAATGACGCAAACGAACTGTTTAAAATGTTTAGTTTTCTTTCACATTTTATTACCATTTACTTGATTCTAGCCAGACAATTGCTATTTTGAATGATTGCTATGATCACCATGCATAATGTGAATCAAATATCAGCTTGGTATACCGAGATACAGTGTTTTTGTCTGGTTTAACATACCATTGTTTCAGTCGAATAGTTGTATCTTAATAAGTAAGGATTTATGAGAATTCTCCTCTGTCAATGTGAGATCGCACCGACACAAATATGGTCGTATTTGTGGAGATCTAGGAAGTACCCAGACATGCCTTGACAGTAAAGCATGAGCACTGTATATCCGCAGGATGAAGATTCTTGAAAGTTCTCGCCCCGAACTGGATTCGAACCTACGCGGCCACGGGCTACTGGATGACAATAACCACTCTGCCTAATTTGTTCCCAAATGATAAGCGGTTCAAAGACACACTCTCTGTTTTACAAAAATGTGTTTGCTTAAATACATATGAGGTATTATCACAATATCATACACTATTAGGAACGGTTTAGTTTTATAAAATAATATGCTGGTCAAAGTCAAATATTATATTGAATACTGACAGGTCAGGAATAACTGATATTGACGTTTCGCCCATAGCCGACAAGTTTAGATGTAGAATTTACTATTAAAGCGATGCGCTCACAGCGAAGTGGATTTTCGATTGTACATATGTACAAGCATACGCTGTAGTTTTGGTTTACATGTACCCTTCAGAACGTTATGCTTTCTACTAGATTTGTTGTTTTATTGACATTGGCGACTTAAATGTTAGATGCAACATGATAGCGTCTACCTCTTTCCCACACATAGTACATTTATAACACAATTTGTATGTGTTATATTAGAATCGATAAAACAACAATACAAAGTTCGGAACACCACAAACAATGGGATGCAATGAATCTAACGTTATATTATAAGTCTACAAACACAATTTAAAGCATATTTGTAGTATACAGGACTGAGCTCCTGTATTGTGATAAAATGAACTTCATTTCATTCACCACTTAGCTATTTCTGATATCTAGCCAGCCAGTTTAGGCAGTTTAAGCAACGAATAATACTATTACTCAAACACGGACATTGAAGCGAACTCAGCATCAATATTCACACGAAGTACAGACTGACGAAAATTAAATTGGCGTTTGTCAAAGTTTGTCAGGCGATAGAATGCTTGCATCAGATTGATTTTCCCCTAAGACTGAACCCAGTAAGCGGGTGAATGTGTCTGTGTCGTACATCTAAGACAGTTTAAAGGTACATCTTGCTGTCTAGAATCCTATTAAATATTGACAATTTTCTTAACCATAGCTTTTAAATCTATTTTATATTTACCCATTAACGAAAAATCTTGCCTTTGCAAATTAAATAGAAGACTGAATATTTATATGTTTTGCTTGCGTATATCCATTTCTTATTTCTCAAGGTTCTTAATGCGCGTTTGTCGTGATATATTTTAACAATAAAATAAATTTGACACAAAAATATTTTCTTCAAGGATGACGCAACCATCTTAATATATTATTCATGGAAGGGTCAATCACTTACTGATCCAAACATAAAAATTACAAGATAACGTAACGTATTACGCCTTATGACCGGGTTGTTATCTTACTGTGAACAGAGACTTGTGTAAGCATATTCTCTTCAAAATGTTTAAATTTTCAAAATGTCTAATTGAGTTATTATTATGACAGTCATGCCGATACAGACAACGTTACTCGGACGAACGCTTATGTGTACAATTAAAAACATTATATAATGATATAACGCAAACATTACTTATATCAATCTATATGTACTATTTGGATCTTAAACATGTCAGATAGCTGAAATTGTATTAGACTTAAATGCTTCATTTCGCTTACATGGTTAAGCCTCTCTTACGTATACACATTTTTATTTGCTAACTTGTATTTATTAAAAAAAAACAGCTAAGAGTATTAGCAACAAGAAATCAAAGTTCCAGTCATATGTACATATATTGAAGAAGCGCAGAAGTGCAATAACTTTACATTAAAGCAATTACAAATAAAAGTAGTTGTTAAGTAAAAAAAATATTGATTATTTCTGTACAAACATTAACATTCTTTCGATAGTGTTAAAAGTAAAAAAAAGGCAGTTTGCTAAGAAAAACTAGCAAAGCGAAAAACAAAAACAAAAACATATTATAATGTTTTGGAAGCAGGATGTTTGACCAGACTCATCATTACATGTAATTATGTGAAACGAATTATGTCGAACGACACGAACATCAAACTTTTCTCTGATGAGGCAGAAAAAATAAACGATAAGTATCTACTTTATTTAAGATTCAGGAACAAGTTTTGCTCTTGCATTTTAACATAATCTACAATACTTTTAATTGCATATAAAATGGACGAATGTTTATAACCAGACATGTCATTTTCTAAGTGGAAGAATTCACTACCACTTGATCCGATAATAACTGGTGTTATATTATTTGTCTGTATATTTTTTCCGTGTAGTTTAGCTGTATTATTGAATGAATTTTAAGGATGGTAAAGTCTTTCCGCTAGGTACTCAATACAATTGGCACATTACAGTGATGAGCGTGTTTATTATCGTAAGAATTAGCAATTAAAACTGATATAACAATACTGTATCAATCAAACCTAAGCTAGTTTGATGAATGCACATGCAAATTTCACAACAATTATACAAACACCGAAGCTGAATTTATAACTTCATGTGAACACTTACTGAACACTCATTGGTTCAAATAATATTTACACCGCCGCATTGCTTCACTTAAAACCACAATAAGATCAAATATTATTTTGATTAATAACTAATCATATGTTTTAATCGTCAAGCAAACAGTTTATTTAAAAGGTACCTTAAGAATTAAAGGTATGTGTAAGCTTTTCTTACATGTTACAATGCAGAAAAAGAAATGTGTTGTCATGATGCTATTACTTTTTCTTTCGCGAGTATTCTCATTTGAGGTATGTTTCTGTTATATAAGGAAGATGTTATCTATTGTATCATATTGACATTATTTTTTATTATCTGCAATTTTAAATTAAATGCATTTGATTAAAAAGATCTAATGGGCACTTTCTTCGTTGGACATTCACTTAATATCCATAATTTGTCTGTAATGATCGAGTTGATCTTGTGAAAAGACCTATGTAGGATATGATTAGTATAGATATTCTCAAAGTATGTCAGTTTACAATAAAGTATATAATATTTAAAGTATATGTGGTTCCAATGCCATTTTTGTTTGTTCTTGAAAGGTGAACTCTGCTTCACTGCCTGGTTAACAATGCACTCTATGTAAAAACTTATCTATAACAGATGCTGTTAATATTATCAGCATCATTATATGTCGGGGTTATCATTGCTTACGGATGGGCTTGCTTTAGTTTATCGACTAACGTCATTCTTCACAACTGTTAATAAATGTATTTATTTTAGTTTCATATATCGATTTGTTCATCCAAATCTAACGCAATTCATCTTTATCTAAAAATAGCGTTGGTCAAATAATGTGAAGTGTTTTAACACACCCGAAAGCATAAAAAAAATGTAGATTTCATTAGTTGGATTCACCACTTTCGACAGATTCTCTGAAGTCAATAGTATCTCATATATCATTTTCAAATAACAATTTACTGTTACATTTTGTTACCGTATTTGTTCATTGCTTTTCATATAATGCAGCTTTTTTTGCCTAAACAGATCTAAACGTACTCCGTCCGGTCCATGTTCAAACTTTAACATATGAAGTTATAGGACTCTGAAATATATTCATATTGGTTAAAGTATCTGAACGTCTAAAGAAATTTCGTCTAAAATGTGTCGAAGTATTACCATGATGACACCGCGTAGTGTATTTTTCTGTAAATACTAATAATTGTTTGTAAACACCTTCGATCTTGTGTAAAGAAATCATCTATTTAAACTATCCACGTTTCAGTAAAATTGTACACGTGTGACCCGCTTATCACTTTATTAAGTCATTAAACCCTTTATTTTCTCATTTCTCTCATAAGCATGAGATGATAATGCGAGGCACGAGCAAATTAAAGACCGTAAACCATAAAGACTGTAAACGCCGGCGATGATGTATATCAAATCAATAAGTCCAGAAATAAATGAACTTAAGCTATCATTCTGAATGTTTCCTTATGACAAAATCAGGCATGAGTTGAAGATATAGGGTTTAGCAATCTTATTGTTTGTTATTTCAATGTTATTTCATAACACGTTATTATAGGTAGTATATTGATAATAATCTGTAATCTTGAAGTAAAAGTTCAAATATGCAAGTAGAACGTTTCAACAATATCAGAACACTTTCTTATATATTTTGCTGCCTACTACAGAATACACGTGCGAATGGTTTAGAATGTTATAATATGTATGTTATATCGGTTTGGATTTTAAATTACTATCTAGCATGAAACACTTCCTACACTACTTCAATTTCTGATGTCAAACACACTGACTTAAAGCAATGCATAAAAATTGTGTGTTAATTGCATATTAGTAAGTCTTTCTCTGCAGTCTATTGTTTAATGACTCATCTCAGATTTGTTCTCACTTTTACATTTAGCGTGCATGTGGATACCTTGGTACTGTGTCTTTTCAATTTTTATATATGTTGCAATGTTCATAGGACTTTGTCTTATATGTTCTTATTCATGATCACAACAATGTTACTTGTGCAGTGTGGCAGTAGGTAAAAAATCTCATCCGTACATGTAATCTATGTTGTCATTTAATTCATCCTATAAGGATTGTTACGTGTATTTCCTTTGATGGACATTGGACTTTGGTTCCTCAATTCCATCTCCGCATGAACAGGATGCTAACAACCATTTACTCTTCTCTGGTCATTTTTTTCTTGATTCTAAAAGTTAATTTCATTTACTATTACTGTTTTCTGTAGGTTTTCTAATCGACTTTGTCTTATATATTCTTATTGAAAATAATATTGAATACAGAAATGAATAAGACATAACAAACGCATTTGAAGGTAACTACTTATGGTTCTTAATTATAACCAAATAATTCTGGAAACTTTGATTAAGAAACTTTGGCTTCAATGGCAACTAATTCCTAAATGATACATCTGTGTTATTAAACATGATATTTCATTTTGTGTTTGAATATTTTCCCGAAAACAACCAGCTTAAGAAACATTAATGGTCCACTAACAAACTATTTAACTGAAAACAGGACATACTGACATAATTCTGAAGTTGTAATTGTTTCATCTAATGATTTAATGTAGTTACTGTTTTATAAACCTGATCTCTCTGATTACTCTTTCCAATATCAATATTTATTAAGTCCCCTAGTTGTAGGGTCTAGCCATTTTCATCGTTTACATTTTTTAAAAAAAAAAACCTGTGTAGAAGGACAATGAGGACATCACAAAGATATATGGGTTTGGAAGGGGTCATAGGCTTAAAGTCAGGCAAAGAATATCGTGTTTTATTCTCAATTAACTAACCGCGGTTAGAATAACAATATGCCAGTGTGTTCCTAAGCATTCCTGGCAATCTATTTATGCCCATAACTAATGAGTTATATAATTAACTAGGAGCTGCCAGACTAAAATGATCAGGTCAATGGCCTCATCCAACTAGAGTACAACTCATGGAACTACACGTCTTGAATTGCAATTATACGTTAAATCTAGAAGGGATTCTGTTTTAACTATTGCATGTCACTGATTTGGGTTTGTGATTTTCCGTCAGAAAACTCATAGCCATTAAATGTTAAACATTGTTTATGTGTACATTGTTAAATCTATAAAACGATAAAGTCTAGTTCGTTTTCAAATTACATACTATACGTCTCCAAAATTGGTCGCTTTAACTCGCATTGACCGATGTTAATGAAAATATAATTAGAATAAGAAACAAGAAGCTTTAAAGAGAAATGTCCTGAAAACATTTACATTTAATATTCCTATAGTGTTTTTTTTAAATCAAAGCAATTCCATAGCACAATGTGAAAAATTAAGGTATGCCTTATGCGGACAACATATCACTATCAGTCCGGCACTTGGCACATTTGTGTCGTAAAATGAATTGTTTGAAATCCTTTATCTGCAATTATTATCTTTACTTTTTAATACCAATATCTAGTAACAAGCTCTAATAAACACATAATTATTTGTTATATAACCTATTGTATAAGCATATTTCAAATAAGAATTCCAATAGAACTCAAAATCTATAAACACAAAAAGAGATTTGACATGTACAAAACTAAACTTTAAGCCTATGATAAAAAGTACACATTAAAGATGTATTTGATTTAAAAGTTCTAATGGGTACAAGTAGTATTAAGTCAGCTGAAAGAACAAAACATATATTTAATAAATTTTAAAGGCCCTTACAAATAATAATAATAATAAAATACGATTTCGAAAACGACACACTTATTGTCTATTAAGACAATACTTTCTTATGGAATATAGTTCATGTGATTTAAAACCACCCAACCTTCGCTGGCTGAAAACAGATCACAGGAAGATATGTTCTTTTAATTTTTATTTAATTTGACATATTTCTTTTTTATTCGCTGTAACTAGCATATGTGTTTATCCCTGCTATTCTAGGAATCTTCCTTGCAGTAAATGTAAACACTCACTGGGAGAAATCTAGCGTATAATTATATTAACTTTCCGACAACCGCACAGAGGTCTTCATATCATACCATTGCTATTCTAAGTCTAGTATGAAGTAAAGCATAAAAACGCTAGAGAAAATAAATGACACATTGTCATTGAAATATTGTGTAGATTTATTTTTATGCCGAATTCAAAATGAATTTTTCATTCATTTCACGTACCTTCGTCGTCATATTAGCAACTTGATTGTTTGACTCATGTTAACGCTCTTAATGTTGTATTAGAGTAGGTAAATAAGAAAAGGTCCTATCAAAATGTTCACAGATATTTAAATTTTTATCTACCTGTAGACAAAGGCAAACAAGGTAAATATAAATGTGACAAAAAATACAGAGACGAGACATGACACACAAAAAGAAAAACCATCAGTTACCGCCTTGGAACGGTCAGTCGGCAAAAGGGCCAACTGGGGTGCTTAAACCTGGTTTTTGGAGCGCTCCAACCTCGCACTTCCTGAAGGTTTTTCTATCAAACAAACAGTGTAAATAAAAATATCCCGTCAAAGTGACACAACTAACAGTAAGCACCTGCATCGGGAGTTAAAACAGATATAATGAACATATGTACATACAAAATAACTAGTAATAAAACAACATATGTACAGTATGTACAGTAGATAAAAGCCTCGGCAACCAAAAAAATCCAAATTCCAAAAATAAAATAAAGCAGTACATGCGCTGATATATTATAAGAACCATATAATGACGTCATAAATGCCATGACGTCATATGCCAAAAGTGTCAAAAGTGAAATGTAAATAATACGGAAGAAATAATAGAATTTTAGAAAATCAACAAAATAAAACGTAGTATTGTTTAGAGTTTATACGTTTAAAAAACATATCATAAACGCCGAGGATTTATCCGCAGTTGACATATTATATATGATAAAGGTACACAAAATCCCGATGTTATACCTACTGTGCAATCTCACGTAAAGGGTATGGAGACTGCTCAAGTTGTCCCACCTATATAGGGCACGACTGGAGAGATGAAGAGACAAGAAATCCAACAGTGACTGTCCAATTATGGCTTTAAGTCACTGTTTTCATATAGTCTCAACGACCTGTCCGGTCATCGTGTAATTTAAAAGCAATGCAAGTTCTTGATTGTAAAAGGGTCAATTGCAAGCAATGCAGTACATCGAAGGATTCCCGGGTTGTAACCGTCTGCAATACATTTTCTGATAAGTTTTGTAAAGTGGTCAGAAAAGTTATTGAGACCCTTGATCTTCTTTAACTTGTATAAAACATTTCAATAAAATGCAGGATGGCTTATGCCATTCTGCATAAGTGTTTTCATACTGCTATTATACTTAGAAGCTATAAAACCATTGCGATCAAAGAATTTTGAAAACGCCTTTCTTAATTTATGAAAACGAAAGCCTTGCTGTAACAGTTTAGAAGAAATAAACAGGTTTCTAGCATTGAAATCTTCTACTTTAGTACAAACTCGTGCAAACCTTGTAAGTTGTGATATGTAAATACCATAGGAGGTAGCACGAGGTGAATCACCATCAAGGTATGGATAATTCACAATACTAAAGTTGAATTCATCTCTCTTTTCATAGATTTTAGTAGAGACGCTGTCATTGATAATATTGATCTCAATGTCTAGAAATGCTGCATTTAAATGTCAGTTATTTGCTTTATTAAGGGTAAGTTCTGGAGGGTAAATCAGATGGATCATTTGAGAAAAGAAAGGATTATCTATAGTTAGAATATTGTCATGATAGCGTGACGTTAAATTAAAAGCCTCTATAATATGGCTTTGGTTCGAAGGGGATAAAGTTAACATGAAATCACGTTCAAAGCAGTATAAAATTAAATCTGCAATTAATGGTGCACAGTTGGTTCCCATAGGGATACCAATTACTTGTCTAAATAAAGTGTCATCGCATTTTATGTAAATATTGTCTAATAGAAAACGTAAAGCTTCACAAACATCCGTGCAAGTCTACATAGTAAACTTTTCTAAGAAATTGTTGGTAAAAAATGCATTACTATCATGACATGCAATATATAGACGTTGCTCTCGAGCAAATGTTTTCTCAATAAGAGCAATCAATTTGGTCTTAATTAAATCATGAGGTAAGGAAGTGTACAGCGTAGAGAAATCGTAAGTATTAACTGCAGAGCAATGAAAGTTTAAAGTACGAAACTTGTCTAAGACTTCTGAAGAATTTTTAATAGACCAAAAATGTTAATTCCTGAATTTTCATACACTTTTTTCACAATATTTAAGAACGTGATTGCGAACGGCTGTAAGGCAAGACGTAAGTAGTTTGGATATGTGAGTGGTGGTGCTAGAGCTGGCATTAGCTACTAACTTATTTTGGTGTTTTTTGATTATAGAGACATTATGACTATTTTCAATAATAAGACATTTTTAAGTACACTTGCAATAAATATTATTCAAAAAAGGAATACGAGAACAATTATTTAAATAGATTATGGAAAATGTATCATAGAATTGGCAATCCAAGATTACAATGCAAGTATAAGAAAGTAGACATTGATTTTGCCAGAGATTACTCCACATGTCCCATTCATATCTTCAGAATTTAATCACGAAGATCGTATTCATTTGATGAATGAACGCCAATAACAAAAGTACAAATCACAATGATAATTAAATTCTTAGTGTTTGTTCATAAAGATGCTAAAAAGAAATGATCAAGCATGATTTTTACTGCTGCATAAGGAAAGATTACAACATTGTCAGTAAAGCAATAATCATTTTGCGGCTGATTAGACTCAAAACAATGTACTTTCGTCCTTAGCATAACCCATCTTCTCCTATGAAACATAATTATTTTGCCTGATAGTAACATTTCTACTTTTTCAAGTTATGTTTAAAATAAAACTTAACTCATTGCTATAGAGAAGTCAAGCTAACCGAGACATCTGTTTTAGTCCAACAAATTGGAGCATTATTGTAAACATGCATTATATACTCGTACATGTAACATTGGTTATTGTCAAAGCTCATAGACACTCTTAAGGATCCGTTAAAGGAGATGCATTTTTAGAAGTCCAAAATTTTCTTTCGATTGATCATGGGTTGCTTTTTAACATTAATGCACAGCAATTCATAAATATCGTTTATCGGCAACAACAGCTCGTTAGCCTGCTCAAACTTCTCGCAGGAATCCTGTACATATTCAGAGGACATGAAATATTCGTGCAAATTATTAAGAGCATTTTAACTGTGGTAAAAGCATATCACGAGAAAATCACAACAAATACGTATGCAATTGTCGATCATTACAATACGGTTCTCTTATATACCATGTACTCTTTCTAAATGTCAGATGTCAAATGATGACAAGTAGACTAGAAGAATACGAAAAGGTCCTATGAGAATAATTAAAAAAATGTAAACTACTGCTACACAAAGTCAAATATCTTTTAACGCGAAAGTGAAAAACACTGGGAGACATTAAACAAAGAGGAAAGGCAACATTGCATGCTTTCAAGGTATGCTGTTTGCCAAAGAAAACATAGCAAAAAGCACTGATAAATACGTAAACGCTCATAAAATGGACGAAATTGCTCCATTGCATTCTTTAGAAAAGGTAACAGAAAGTGAAATCTTTTCCTTAGATGAATATATAATATCTCATCATTCACTGTGCACAGCAAAACCATCAGTGTGCCGAAACGATTTTATACTGTAAGACTAGCAAGAGAATTTTACGAATGCGATATATATTATAGATTGTATTGATCTTTGTTACTTCTTTTGAAGACTTGTGTAGAACTTAGGCCTGTACATATAATTTACAGCGTGTTAACGTGTTAACGTTTTGTTATAAACAGTTGCGAGAGAGCTACGAATATTTACGAGTCTTTATAGTTTGTGTGAGTGTATTTGTCCAAAAACGTGTGCGATTATCTATGTATCATCATTTGACAACTAGCGTCAAAAGAGAAAACATCGCATACGGGAGAAACAGACTGAATTATTATTTCTTAAACTGCTGCTTCCAGTAGCCGCGAGAGAAGAGGAAGATGCTCAGAAGCAAACAGAAATTCCTTGTCCGAAACAACAGTGAAGGCGTCCAGCTCAATAGAGGTTTTGGTGCAAGACCTTGGTGACACGAAACATCCTCTTTGGAACAATATCATCATCTCCTGCATGAACTCAACCAAGAAGACTCTGCAGGGACAGTCGTTTCAGAAATTTAAGAAAATGCTTTTTTAGTTTTTAGTTTTTGACGGAAGGCACTCACAAGACTTCCGACGACGGACGCACATAATGACAAAAGCCCACACTACCGTTGACCATGTGAGCTAAAATATTAAAATTAATTAATTTCTCTATATATTTTTAATATTCAGTTAGTTTTTACAAGCTTTATAAGTTACAAAAAGGTTCAATTCTACACAAAATAGTTCTTCAACTTTATACTTTACTGGAAGTCAGTAACCGACAGCGCCTTGAGTGTAACACGCATATATCATTCAAGTTGAAGTCCTAATTAAAGGAAGGTTTAGTATTCATTATGTCATAAGCATTAGAGCTGAAGTTGTAGTGTTGGACCTCTGGCGATGACTAAGGACCAAGGTAGAGTAGGCGGTGGGACCTGATAAAATGGGTTCAGGTTAGTCGGTTGAACCACTGTCTATTGGTTCAGTCCATATTGTACAGCATTAGCTAATGTGCTAGATGCTACCAGGTTACATGCTATGATGTAGCCGGTAGACAGAAGTGGTTGTCTCAACTCTGTGGTTGACCTTGTCGGCCTAGGTCTGTTAGCTGCGGTGAGTTATGGTGGTGCTTGCAACAGGTTATACTATCACATTACTGATGGTTGACATAATTGCTGCAGTTGTTCTGCGAATGTAAATAGAAACTGTATACACTGCAATAAGTTGACTTTTTCTGTCATTCATCGGCACTGTAAGCTGCTGTAAACCATTTCGAGGCCGTCGGAGTTTGCTGTTGTTGTCGTTGACACAGACGTCGTCGTCGTCGACTGTTGCATACCTTCACGGGTAGTCTGAGTCAGCACTGGCAAAGGATCGAGTTGCATTTTCCTATTTATTCTAATACATGTATTTGGGTCTTCAACGAAGTGTTCCATCTAAAAATGTCACCAGGGTTCAACTGCAAGAAAAAGAAAAGAAAAAAGTACATTATTATATTCGTGATAGCAACAATATTCCAAGAGCAGTGTGCTATTTCTTCAGTTCCATTTACTCATGATTAGGATTTGATAATATTTTTCTCGTTGTAAATATTTTCTGTCTTTTACAGTATGGAATTTTTACTTAAAAATTATCCACTGACCTTAATACAATTTAGGCCATTATTTGTTATGATGTCATTTTCTTTTTAATGACATCAAAGAATAGTTTTTATAATACGTCATCACATGGACAGTTAGGTTTCAAATAGATCTGTTTTCGTTCTACTGCTTGCATTTGAGAAACCACTCAGGAAAGACTAGGTTTAACCGGTTTATGCACCAAGATGGACCTTTTGCAGAATGACTGTCCCAAGACGTTAACTGTTCTGTTTGCTATATAAACCGGCATATGAATACCCTTTTATTCATACTTTTATATGTAATAATTCACAAAAAAAAACTTGTCATATTTTCTCATTACTACTGAAGTGGTCTTTACAGTAGCTGTAGCTGCATCGTCATCAGAATACATTTCTGGAGATCGAAGACTCGCGTTAACTGGCTACTGTATAAGGTCACGTTCAGTATATGCTGTATCTGCAAGGTATATCATGCGTTTATTTCCAATGGAAGGCAGGCGTATGTCTCCCTCTGTTAGGCTCTAGCTGCGGTTGTAGAGAGGGTGAGTGTGTCATCTTCGTCCGATTGATTGCCCCCTCCCCTTTGGAACCATGCTTGTAGTAACAACTGAAACGAACTGTCAGAATTTGCAGATAATTATCTCCCGATCGTTAAACATATAGGCTAAACAGAGGTTCAAATATGGTAAACATAAAACAAGCCACACCATGTTACAATGATATGTACTTTAAGATCTATCGGAAATAGGTTTGCTCACATACTCCTCGTGGTTAAAATATCTCATTGCGATACCTTGTGACCTTTTAGACAAGAAACAAACCTTAAACGACAATAACCATTTTCAATCGTTAATATGATTCTATAACTGGAAAGCGAACATAGCCTATCATTCAATATAGAGAATATCTTAAAAATCTAATCCAAGGTGCAACATGTCTTAATGAATACTGGACTGTAGTGACGTTTGCTGGAATTAATTCGGTTCTTGAACAATGTTGCCTTATGTAAAAATGGTCATGATTGGTGCTTTTATTTAACAATTTTATTCTGTGTGATTGATGAACAGAATGATCAGTCACAGTAGCATGGTTTTTGTTTAACAACTCTTCAAGGGCAAACTGCTAAAAAGTGCTTAAAAACAGAGAGCTTACACTTTTAGAAATCACGTTTCATGGTGTGTACTAATTTAGATTTGTACAGGTTCATGACAATTACAAATTTATGACTTCTTAAAACACCTACTAGAAAACTGTTTTGTTAATAGAATATAACTTATTATTCAATACAACACTGTTTAAGCACTGAGTTCAATTAATAAAGTTTAGATATTTGAACTTGTATACATGTATACATAAAAGCAGATGATCTGGAAATAACAATAGGTTCACAATAATAGAAATTAGTTTTATGATTCAAAATCTTTTTTGGTTTATTAAAATGCGGAAAATTCATATTGAGTTTATCCTGTTTATTTACTGTTTTCAGATATATAGAGGAGTGTTTATAAAATGCTGAAAATATCAAGCGTGGTGGATGAAACACGGCAGAGCTTTGTTTTATATCATTTCATCCAAAAAGTTAATAGCGTAGCGTTCCATTGTCTGTATAATGAGCACAGAGTACGAACATTCCCATTGCAAATATTTTGTCCTAACTTTTGCTAATATTGTATATGTTATGTGAGATATTTTTTTTAAAATGTGTTAGATACGTTAAAGCTTGGCATAAAATTGTAACTTTTTGTAAGAGTATTTCAATATTAAACAGCCTACCTTACTAGCTGCAATGTGGTTATTGTTGGCACTAGGCCGCCAGTGTTACATGTACTGTTGACAATGTAGAGGTCGTGCATTGCAGGATTGTTCCCCTTAGTAGCCGTACTAAACATGACCGTTATTTTTTCTATTGTACTTGATATTGTTGTTGCATATCTGCAATTTTGTTGTTAGACCGATACATCACATTTGCCGTTAGTTAAGGTTAGTGTCGTATTTTACAATAGATTAACCATTTAATTTAAGCTGAGTTTCCTTGCATCTGCAAATTTAGAATAAGAGCGCATTTACGGGCTGATGCGGCTGCATTCAGTTCATAAGCACCATACACACAGTATACGGGACATCATTTCTGTTCGTCCTTCGTGACACTCATTATGCATTTTAAGAATGATCTTGTTTGTATATAAAAAACCTTTATCAGTTTTATCGGCGATGCAGACGCTTGCTGTTAGTTTCACTTTGATGGGGTATTCTTATCGAGACTGTTTGTTTGTAAACAAACTTCAGGAAGTGCGTGGTTGGAGCGATCCACAACCAGTCGGTCTTTTTGCCGACTGACCGTTCCAAGACGGAAGTTGCTGTTTTTGTGTGTTATGTCTAGTCTCTGTGTTGTTGTGACTTTTACGTGTACCCTGTTTGCCTTTGTCTAGAGGCAGTTCTGATATAAATATATGTGGTAATTCTTATTGGACATTTTCGTAGCAGAATTAAGAAACACTATTTAAAAAAAATAAGTAAATCGTTTTAATTTTATTTATTTATTTATAAATGGTCACATTTTTGCTGCGACACAGTTATTAAATGTGTACCTGAGAGTTGATAGATTATTTTGATTTTTGGTTTATATATTATTTTTTATCTTTTTAAGTAATTTCAGTATAATATATATTGTTATAGTGAACTTGAGTATGATAATTTTATCTTCAATTTAAATATCTGAGGAGTCCATTACTGTTTAATTAATTTATTGGTTACCGACTTAAAAGTAATCAAGCCGTCACATGAATGTTGGGTTTCTTTCATCACATTGCCCTATAAATCAACTTTTTATAGATTATTGCTTGAAATTGAAAGACGAAGCACGGCATAATACTTTGAGGCCAATCTCCTTCTGTGAAGAAAACTATGGCTGTCTAATCGTCTTAAAGATTTAGATGGTAATTAAGAAAAAAAAGGTTACAATTTATTGCCTGATGCTTAATCTGTTAAAAGGACTTAATCAAAGGTAAAAGCTCTCTTTCACAACAACATTGAGGGAAAATAGCTTTCATAAAATTCTAATAACAAAACATATTTAAGCGCAAAACACACACTCTGAATGCGCCAACTAAATACCTACACACACACGCACGCACACACACGCATGCAGCCAAGAAAACGCGCTCACACAAAACTATACACACGCGCACACACACAAAACATAGAAACACACAAACACACTCAGATACGCACACACTCACACACATACATATAGACACACAGGAGCGCGCACACACGCACACACACAAATTAGGTCAGTCAGTGTGTATATCGAATGTCTTCCCAATATGAAGAAAACATTTAAATCTAACTTAATACGTAATTGTTAACCTCAATATAAATCTGTTAGCGTCACATTTGAAAACGCATTTAAATATAGTTTTATCTTCTTCAATAATATAAATCCCTTTCTACATTCAAACCTGTGATTTTACACGCAAAGTAGCAAACAAACTTTCCATAAAAGTCAAACCTAGTTAGTTCTGATACCATCTAAACAGTTTTCGCATTCGCTGATCCTGGTTAAGGGTAAAGGGATTTCGTGACTGATGATTCAATATTTTGTTCGGTTTATAGAGGTTAATTAATGAATCAGTATCATTCCAGACATTACAATTTCAAAACATACTTACATATTACCAATATACAACGCCATCAACGCCATTATGAAGATTTACAAGTGTTTAAATCAGAATTTTAAAAAAGGAAGAACTACTTGTTGACAGAATTTAATTTTGCTCTTAATATTAATGTGAATAAAGTGGGGGGCTAACACTAACGTAAACTCATTGTTAAAAAGTATGTTAATACTTAAACAAATTTTAATTTGTCACTTGATACTAAATTTAAATGTTAAAATAAAATACAGGTTGTTTGCCCACGGATCCCACCAAGACAAAACCTCAACGACATATTGAGTTTAATCCAGATATGTTTGTGTCAACGCCTGATTTCACGTCATCATATTTCCTCATCAAATACATCCAAGTATGTTTTGTTTCTTCGTATAATAAGTTTCACAAAGACGCTTAGTACTACACAGAAGATGTGAGGTTTTGTCGTCCAGAGCATAATTGGCGATGTTTTGAGTTTGTGAGATTTAGGGGTTACTGGCTTGCTTCGCATTATCATTTATGCAGTATATGCTGTGTAGCAACTTAGGTAAATTACATTACCGTGAAACGGCTTTATGAGTACCTCTTACTATCTTTCTGTCGTTGTTAATGATATGATCTCTTTTTAATGGAACGTATATCAAAGTGGTATTATACCAGAAACAAACATGACGCTAAATGTAAATAAAATGTATTCTTCTTTAAAGTTGACAATTTGTAAAGAATTTTGAATGTTTTTTCAAACAATCTAGAGAAGGCGTATATTGACAGCCTTACGTACTTACATACATTTTTCCTGGAAGCAAAGACACACAATTAATTTCTTTGTAGTGTAAGCAAAACTCCCGAATCATAATCTTTTATGAACATATTCTATACAATAAAATGGTATTACGTCTGCTCCACGCGGCAGTGATCACATGCCATATTTAATCAATGTATCTTGTTATTTATTACAGAAATCTCTTCATGTCTGGCACGAAATAACACCAACCGAGGTTCATATATATTATATGTGACAAGAGCGCATAATAAGCAGACAATGAGTTTGCAATATTGGTAGGTAGCAATTGTATGTTACACCTTCAATAACGAAAAAATAATTTATTTATACTTATAAAATAAGAATTGAGCCTTAAAACATTATTTCAGAGTGGTAAATAAAAGATCCGACTGTGTAATTACAATGCAAATATTGGTTTACTGCAATGTAATTTATTATATCATTAGATGATAGCTCATAAGGACCTGAGGCCTGATGAACGGACCTGGTATTGCAATTGGTAGAGTGTCGGCTCCAGGTACGGGAAGCACCGAGTTCAAACCTAGGGACGCCACATACCAAAGTCCCAGCAAATCCTCAAGCAACTGTAAAATACTTCCATGACTTATCGTCCTGGTGCTGTACAAATTGAGGGCAACCATTTGTCTATTTTAAGTGGACCACGTCTCGAAAAATTGGAACAAACAAACAAACAATCCAAATGCCAAGGATGGCTAATATAATCGTATGTTTTATTGTTTAATTTGCGGTTGCATGAGACTTAGCTGTCGATGCGCCCCAAACTGCAGCATCTATATCTTTTGTATCTTACATTCATGGAATACGTTTAATCGATAAGAAAATGACATGTCTGGTTATAATATCCAAATTGTTATTTATTTTATGATATATAAATTAAGGTAAGATATGTGGTATATAAAATTCGGGAATATATGAAATAGAGACAAATAACACCGGTCATCTTGAAATAGTGCGCATGAAATTAAGGGAAAAGTTATACTATATGCATATGCATCACCGGCAAAATGTTTTAAGAAGGAAAATAAACTAACCAACATGGATGTACATTAAGGTTTTCAATATGGGATGGCAAATATATAAACACTTTGCTAAAATTTTAAAGCATGCTTAAATATTCTTCATTCTTAGCATTCCTATATGACTTGGTTGTATTATTATTTATTTATTTTACACTTATTACTTTTATGACAGTTTTCCAATTTTACCTTGTAGATTTGAGTACAGGATATTTGTTATTTGGTTGTTAAATGACGAACTAATTGGCAATTGAAACAACAGAGATTAAATAGTTATTTGGCTGAAGTTTGATTTATCATTCAGTAATAGGGTCGTTAGTATGCTTTTTGGTTAATTAGCAAAGTAAATTAATATAGATAAGAGTATAATGCACAACCATATCTGTGGTTCAAGTCGTCATGTTCGCCAAAATAGTTAAACACACAATGTCATCAAATGCAGTAGAATAGGATGGCATGTAAATAAGTTATCGTCTAGTTGTTAGAAGTACTTAGGCTATCGACATTACTTTGTGACAAAAATAAACAATTATTCTAGGAACAGGCATAAAGTGCAATGGTAATGCCTACCAATTTAAAGCAGTAATTCCCAGACATTGACAATTCTTCAAACAACTTGTTTTGAACAAAACATAAAGATGCCTGTTTGTATGCAGAATAATTTAGGTAGCAATTTTGGTAAAATATGATATTTTAATTAAAGGAAAATTGTACTTTTATGAAATGAAGTATAATCGCAACAACGAATAGAAATATTCAAACAATTATATTGTAAACATATAGATATTAACATAAAAATATATCACACACGTTTAAATGATCAAGAAGCTGTTTCATTCGGCCGATCAGAGCTTTCAAAGTAAAGTGTACTTCACCTGGCTTACGCAACTTTACATGTTATATAAAATATGTATTCATTGATTTAATGACACATGCTCCAGCCGTATAGCAATATATAGTAGAATAAGAGCCAATGTTAAAACATGCATGCGAGAATAAACCATATTTTGAAGAAAGGAATAAGAAAGAATTCTTTTCAATATCAATTTTTTGTACAATGTAACAAAATAACTCCTGAACTATCGAAAAATCAGACGATAAGTTGAACATCCATTTTTTTATAATTAAAACGTGTGTTAAATGATAAAAATATTATCAAAAATACTTAAAAATGTCTTTTCAGGACTAATTACTTATAACATTAAAGGACTCCAGTCTATCATATTGAAGTCGTTGTTACCTTATCATCGAATCCTTTTACGGAGACTTAAGTAGATAGCTAAATTCTTGACAGACGTGATATGACGAAGACACTATCGGCGCTCGATATTCGCACCATAAGCTCGATGTCGGAACACTGCTGTATTATTATGAAAAGAGCTATTTCAGTCACAAATGTCTGGCGTAGATTGTTGCCAAGAAAACGCCTTAAAAGAAATACATTATTTTTACGGTAACGTAAAAAAGTTCCAGATATCAGCTACGCGAGTAGAACCTACAAGGTGGATGAAGCAGCAGTTACTTGGTGTTATGCTACAATAATCTTTACCTTGAAAAAGGAAAACATATAATTAAGTAACACGTGCGAATTATTGTTTTTGTGTTATTCTGTATTATATCGAACGTTGTAAAGCAGCGTAAAATATATGTCATTGATCTGCTGCTCGAGAAAATATTTCCCGGGACAACGGCATATTAAATCGCCATTGTTAAAGGTGCTCTTTAACTAAGAATCGCTTCTATAATATTCTATGTCCAATGTTTCTTGAATAAACAATATACGATCATTAGCTCGCTTTATTTCAATATATAATTATCTTTCTACGAAACAATTTAGCTAAACAATTTTATTTTACAGCAAATATAATATAATATAATATAATATAATATAATATAATATAATATAATATAATATAATATAATATAATATAATATAATATAATATAATGCAGTGACTTGAGATTGTTAATGGTATTCATTGTCAAGTTCACTGAAAAAAAATGAAATTGATGCAAGCTTATATTCCTATTTTTATATGCGTTATGGTTATAAAAGTATCTTTGAACACCAATTGTCTGGCAGAAATCGAGTAAATTGCAATGTAATAGAAAATAATATAACAATTCTTCACGGTTCTTATGCGTCGTTATTTGTTTTAACTGTTTGCCTGTTACCTTGATATAGATTTCGGCTGACACTTCCAAAGAGCAAAGATTCTGCGTGCGTGTTGTTTATTTAAATCAAATATATGCTTTCATTTTTTGCTTTTACAATGAAATTTAAAATGTATAAATATTAAGGACCCCACGTAAATAACTAAATACAGACCTATAACGTCGACTAACGACGATAAATGTATGTAACATGATAATCAGACACATTTCTTGAACTTTCAATAATGTAAGCAACCGCGTAAAACTCTCAAGGTTAGTCTATGAATCATGGTTGTTCTGTTTTCTTTTCAACAATGCATATAAAACAGCTGGATAAGTTGTCACATGGTTTTAGAAAAGACCAAGTCATCAAAAAGTCTAAGTTCAGAAAAGTTATTATTAATTAAAACGACAAAAATAAAAAAGTCGCCATAATGTAGTGAATTTCATGACTACAAATCCTTTGCAGATATAGATGCCGAGGGCTCGAATACCACCATAGGTAAACGTTTATTTTCCTCTTTTGTTTTATAACTTGACTTGATTTTCATTTGTCAAATCGCATATAAAATCGAAATTTAACCAATAACAGTCAATTAGTTAAAAGTATTTATTCATATGCAAAATCATGGAAAGGTGAGTGTATATAATACACTCATCAAGTAACACTTAAAACCTGTTGTTGAATATGAAGGCGAGTCATCCTCTTAGATGGAAGCAACAATTTAATGAGTATTCGAACAATCTTTAAACGATATCTTGAACGATATATTCAATATGGTACCACATTAGTTTTGCTGTTTTGCAATGTTTAAGGTATATTTGTTTCATGATGACTTAAATATTGCCGGCTATTTATGCATCCCAATTGATATTTTATTGCTTTTTCTTTTATACACTCAACACGCATATTATGCTATGATACTTTTACACGTTTACATATATGAAAACAAAAAAAGAAAGAAATATAAAAGGTTTAAATAATTCAAAACAATATTATTATTATTAAACTGTATTTGACCTAGTCTGACAGCCTTTCATTTAAACATGATTTCTTGCCTTATATGATTTAGAGTCATGTTGATAAAGCTAGTTATTTGCTGATTATCCATGTGTTGATATAGTAATGGTATTTGCATGAAAATTACAAAAAAAAACCCCAAACAATATGAAAAAATAAAAGCTCCCATATGAATTTCCTAAAATAATTAAATTTGACATACCCCTAGACCAAAGTAAACGTAAATGTTAAAGTACATAACAACAACAACAGCAACAACACAACAACATAGAGACGAGACGTTACACACACAAAGGAAAAGCATTAGTTACCGCCTTGGGATGGTCAGTCGGCAAAAGAACCGACAGGTGTGCTTAAGCCTGAATTGTGGAGAGCTCCAACCTCGCACTTGCTTAAGTTTTTTTTTGGGCACAAACAACAGTGTACTTAAGTATATCCCATCAAAATGAGCATATTAACAGAAGCAGCTTCATCGGGAAAAATAAAATGCTGATTGTAGAAAGAAAAATAATGACCTGCTACGTAATCCGAACATCGACGGTTTGATTTGACATTTGACGTCTTTACCTCTATTGCATTTTTTCTAATATGAATGTAAAATGATATTTGACTTTAGCAGATTATTAACTGTACACTAAAAACGGTATCGAGTGAATCATAAATTAGTTATTCTGTCTTAAATTACCGTTTTCAAGAGTGTTGCGCTTTTGTAACTTTCAAATTCTATAATTCCTATAATAACGTTTGAATACGGAAATGAAACACGGCCAAGCATCAAAGCTTTAAATTTAAAGTCATATTCCATATAAATGCGTTAAACATGCTTCTTATGCGTTCATTATTATTTCACAATTACTTTTCTCTTTACCGCATGATATTATTTCTCATTCAACATTCAAACATTCGTTTAGAAATTGTTTCGTGAGATCTATGCAGGAGCAGACTTAATATGTGATGTCAATAGGACTGTTTTCCAAAAGCAGATGTACCAAAAGTCTATCGTTATTTCATTGATAATAGAGAAACATATATTTTCCATAAAAGCGTTTATATTTATTTTTGAAATATGTATTTAATTGTTTATTTTTTCGAAAACATTTAGTCAAACGGTCTTATGTAATTTATTTGTGTTCAAGTACCAGTCTGTGAGACTCATATTACATGATCCTTGTTTGTGTGCCCGTTTTTCACCAATCAAATTGACAATTTTGAGATAAATGTTGGAGACCAATATCACGTAGCTCTTAGTTTTGATTTATTTTTGCTTGCTGTTGTGGGGCCAGGTGATTTATCTCAAGTCTTGAAGAAATTACAGAAACCATTGCGTGATATTAAATTATTTTAGCTAACAGTAAATGGCGTCTTGTTCTTCGCAAATACGTTATAAGACATCAAGAAATAGTTTTACTTTCTAAATTATGAAAGCAGTTAAGCAGCTGTTAAGTTTTGTCCTAAAAATAAATTGAATGCAAGTGACAGAAATAGTTTTAGTTTAGTTTTCTTATTGCGTCGCTCAGGCTTTGCAGTTGATCGATAGAGGGCCATGCGCCGAAAGAACATCTGCACTCTGACAATAGTTTATAACCGTTTACAAATAAAATCGCAGTGGCCTTACCAGTCATTTCATTTTAACGGTGCTTATTCATAAGAATTGAATTTATTGACATTGTCGAGTTAAGTTTGTCACAGCCAACTTTATCTTACTATACTTCATGGTACATTGTTTTATTTATTTTATATTTTATTTTAACGCATAATCTATCAAAACGGTGCATAATCTATACCACTGCACAAAAAGTACTTTTTGTAGTGGCATAGATGATGCTATGTTAATTACCAACTTTGATCGATTTGAGATGTGGTCAAACTGGCTCCATAGCTTTGTTAATTGACGACTGCTGATAAGAATAGTAATGTCTTAAAGAGTCTATTGATTGCAAATAATGTTTATTTATTAGCATCACTTCTCCAACTTACCCATTTCTCGTCCTTTTGCTTCTTCAGCTGCATTAAGATCTTCAGTGGTGTAAGTCAATGTTTAAGCAAACCTCTGAGTGTCTTCAGTGCTGTGTCTTTAATACAATCAATACTTATCGAAGATATCATTAGGAATAGAAGAATGACTGTCTTGAAATGTTTTATAAACTCATGTCTTTTTACTTCATGCTATTATACAAAATCCGTTTTCTCTATCTTGTCAAACGCTCTTTTTTCATGTAAAGGTCATTAGCTTTCTAGACCGTTCTATAAAGATAACCGGTTCTCCAGTTAATTACTTCAAAATATGGTCATAATAGTCCGGACTGGTAGTATTAAAGCTTTCCGTCGTCTTCCACATGTATATTGATTTTTTTCCCGGATAAGTCGGGTCATTATTTTGTTGCGTTTTGATAATAGTAGAATATCTAGCAAGGCAGAGCAGATTTTAATATCAAAAATGTCTTTAAGCGATGTTGGGCAAAACTACGAAGACATCATTTTCTGGGGATTTTCTCTTTATCCTGAACATTGTTAAAGGTCCATACTAGTTGCATTTTCAACACGACTCTACTTCAGAAAAAAATAGTAACATCCTGTCTAAACCTTCGACTGTGTTGTGTCCTAAATGATACATACAGTACATCGTCCTAGGAGACATAAATCACCACTTTAATAAACCAGACTTTTAATCACTTTACTTAGACCAAAACAATTAAAACAACTATCTGAATGCATATGCAGCCCTAGGTGACCTTCGCTTTTAGAAGATGGCTTTCGTCATATACCCACTGTATAGTTACTTAAAGAATATTTAAAATATATCTTATATCTTAAATGAATGCAAAATGTTCATAAAATAACGTGCATAAAATAACGTGTAACCATATGTATCCGTTGCAAGAAAAAGTAGAGTCTTTATCGAGAATATACAATACAGTTCATGCCTCATCATGCACTACCAATACCAATATGTCGAGGCACAATTTATGCTTTTATTTGCTTTAATCGTTAAGTAGATTCTGAATATGTGTGGGTTATTCTGTTTGCTGTTTATTGTCTTCCATCAATGACTTCGGCAAGACAATCACTGTTCTGTCATTGCAGATTATTTTATTTGATTAAATGAAGCCTGCTAAAACAATATTTTTCCTATTGGCAGATGTCCTGTTTTTATTTTGTCATTTAAAATTATTGCTTCGTGTCTTTATCATATCGACTTTGAACGTGAGGAATGACTGAACTTAATAACAATAGTTCTGATCGTGTACCCTTAAAACCCGTTAAAGTACTCATGATTACTTTTCCATGCATATGCATAGGGACATATAAAAAGAATTCTTTAATTAAAACGTAATATCTTAGAATTTGAACTAACACTGGACAATAGGCGCTCGCACCAGCTAATGTATAAATAATATTAATAACGGACGTGACACATGCAATGTTTTTATCAACCACACAATCAGATTTTCATGAAAGTTACTTGAAGGAAAGACCAACAAACGACATTTGAGTTGGGAAACAGCTAGAGTGCGGAAGAAACGACTACTACATTTGGACAATCCCAAATACAGGCTTCTTCTTTCAAAGGAATAATGATGATTTGTATCTAGTTACATATGTAATACTCCGTTTCCTTAGGAAAGAACCAGACAATATAGTATCAAATAAAAACTACGAAGACGAAAAATTAAGTGAGCAACAAGAAACACCATTCATTTGATTTCAATATAGAAAATATATCACTGTTTATATTCCCATTGACATCGGTGACGACAATCATGGATAGGTAGAACATATGTTGTTTTCCATTTTACTTCGTTCTGATATCAGTGTACATGAATAACCTGCACTGTCTTATTGATAGCACAACTTATAAGGACATTTGATTGTACACAAACTCATACGTTACGTCAAAATACACCGTTCATTTCTAAAGCTAGAAGTGGTGTTGAATGCCAAAACAACAGCATCAACAGCAGCAACAAAACACATCATGAGATTGGTACAAAACACGAATACTTATAAACAATATTAAACTTTTTTGTAACAAATTCTTATAGCTTTTATACGCAAACAATATGACCAATGTTTAAAATTTTTAAAGTCATTATGATGTAAACGCTATAAGCTCTGGACGTTCGTAATCAACATGAAAGACTCTCCGTCCTATAGCCACGTACACTCGTTACATATTTCTCATCTCGAGTGCAAATGCGCTCTACAATTTTGTTTAAGTACACAAGCACTTTCAAAAGGGTAACTTTAATGTGGGATTTAGTAGTTGCTGTGATTTGTAACGTTAACTGTATAGTTAAATTGTTAAATGTTTTGTGTATGTTACAGAATATAGCAATTTCTTAAAGTATCAGATAAATTCAATACATATATTTAAACTGATGCATATGTATTTATTCGTAAACTCGTGGCGTGCTCATTATATTTTACGTGTTACATAATGTAAGAAAAAAGAAAAAAGAGCAATCCGTGGAAAAAGATAAAAGTGGACTTGTCAAAAAGTTCACGTCAGAGTGATATTACGAAGGAATCTCACTATTATTCTATTTAAAACGGTCTTATAGTCAGTTTAAACATTTTAAACCGAAGTTTTCTGTAAATCAAATATCAGCTCAGTTTTTAAAGTTCAAAAACTCGTACGGAATCCTTGGATAAAAAAGATTTATGTACTTAAAAACGATTTGTTTTTTAAATAATAAGATTATAGCAATACTTTAAAGTGCACCGAATTAAATCGCCTGCAGTATGTAAAAGAAATTAAAAATGTGGAATCAAGACTCGCTTCGTTTACATAACGACACAATCTCATTTAAATCTTGACATAACAATATTTCAAACAGGGTTGCAATTATTATACGTCATTCAATGTGTATAAACTTTCACCTATTACTTACATGTAAGACATAACTTGGTATTGCAATGTTGTGGTATACAGAGATTTAGGCTGTCCAAAAGTTAATCTTGTAGTCAAATGTTTGAAAATTGGCTGAAAAATAACTTTTTGAAACACACCAAAAACATGTTTACAAGTTATTTTAACAAAATAACTGTTGTGCAATTGTATAAAATATAACAAAAACAAAACTAGCTGGTCGGACTTAGTCGTGGTGTTACATTAACGATATTATAAAAGTTTTCACTTAGCTACTAGGACCAGAAACCATTGCGTATTTGTATGTTCAAAATGTTCCCTAATGGTTTTAAAAAAAATAATCAGCTAAAGCTGTTAAAAGGAATATTGTCTGCGAAACACTGTCTTTTTTCAGTCATGCTTGAGAAGAATCATAATTACATTAATTGATTATATCGGAAAATATGACATTTTTAATAGAATTCCAACATATATAAAATATTTACATTGGTTTTGATATTATGGTTATTACAAAGCAATGAAAATATGTCACATGCTTGTCTTTTGCAGCCTTTATATATACACAACTTCAACATATTTTAATTGATGTGGATGTCGCCGTGAGTTTGTTTTAACGCCCACAGTGTTTCACATATTTGTGGTTTGCTTTGTGTGTGTAGGTACTTGCAACTATAATGTTTATTGCACACACACACACACACACACACACACACACACACACACACACACACACACACACACACACACACACACACACACACACACACACACACACACACACACACACACACACACACACACACACACACGCACACGCACACGCACGCACACACACACACACACAAACACACACACACACACACACACATACACTCACACACACACACACATACAACCCACACGCACACATGTATGTGTATGTGTATGCATGTGTCTATTAAAATATTTGTCTTGAATCACTTTCATTTTGACCAAAGAAAAACACAATACATGTATGCAGACAACCCACATTAATTCGATATGTAAATCTAATCATAAAGCCTCTGTCTAAAGAAATTACAGCATATACTGGCTATAAATTTTATGTCAGACACATTAACCAAACATAATTATGCCATTGTTATAAAACATTGCTTTTTGGCATAGACACTTTTCTCTCATCACGTTTACTGCTTTTGTATGAAAAGGCCGTTTTTCGACTATAATCTTTAAACTTTGCCAGTTAAAAGCATTTAGTACGTGTTTTGCGTAAGTATGAATAGGCATGAAAATTGGCGACAAAGAAATCGCCTCAATGCAAGGAAATCAATTCTGAATTTTTCTATGCACACAATTCTCCTGGCACCGACACAACCCTTCAACTAGACTACGATATACATGCATTTTATATATTTAAGCAAACATGGTAAACATTTTTGAACAATGAATAAGAATATATGACAAAGTCCTATGAGCATTGCAACATATACCAAACTCCGAATAGTCAGTCGGCAATATGGACCGACTGAGGCGCTTACCCCGCTTTTACAGAGCTCTAACATCGCACTTCTCGAGTTTTTTCAAATGCGAGCAATGAAAAGAAAAACGATCTATTTGAATAAAAAATGTCCAAGCGGTGATATTTTCTATAATAAGTTATGACGAAAGAAGTGACGTCATTGAAAAATAATATTCGCATATTGTTTATAAAAGAATATGGTATTATTTCGATTTGAAAAACATCACGAAAATGGTTGACTATAAATAAAATTAACTTTCTGAATCATGAACAAACATGACCAGAGACGAATAAATAGTTGAAGCATATTGTTCATTTGAAGATGGAATTGAAGAACCAAAGTCTAATATCTATCAAAGAAAATACACGTAACAATCCTTATATGTTGAATTAAATAAATGACAACATAGATTACGTGCACGGGGAGATTTTTTACGACCGCCACTATTATTTCATTAATATTGATTTGATATAATTAAGGAATATTATTGTCATCGTCGTTGATACATATACACCGTTCTCTGAGATCACATAATGCTTACATTTATATCTATGATGTGTTACAATAGGCTTTAAAACATGCTGTTTCAGAAACTCGCAGAACAATTTGTCTTAAATGTATATTTTTGGTTGTATCTATTTGTAAATTGATAAATAAATAACTATTTTAAATTTCTGAAAATAACGTAAGTAGTATTAAAATAATGACGTTAGGCAGGGAACCAATACATGCATCACTTCATCTGGCCAAGGTTTGGCTTCAAATACCTAAAATAAAAACAGATTCAACCAATGTCTTAAGAAATATTGTTCAGCATAATATTTGCACTCATTGTCTGTATTCTCAATTGATATTTCTTTTAACGCAATCCGGCCAGAGTACAATGTTTACCAATCAACATCCGCCTGTCAGACATAACGTCGCCAAACTTTTTGATGATGTGTTATTGTTGCTGCGGTTTTGTAAACAATTGTTGTTTGGCTGTCCCTCATTTTGATCGTCTTTTGTGTATTTCCGACAGGGATAAAGTTAAGCATTATTTTGACTTTTCACCCACCCGTATTATATTCTTTCATAATTTGAATGAACATAGATCACTTTTCCAGAGTTCTGCCACTTACGTGACACCAGCGTATTGTTGAAAATAATTGTTACCTATTTTAATGTAAAACATTTTTGTTCAAGAGCTAATAAAAGAAAAGGTTGTATGCCATCAACATTGCATTTGAACCTCATGAACTTCATTATGTTAAAGTTTATGTTAAATTGTATTTGCGCGAACGAGACAGTTCTGTGTAATAAAAAATATTTTATGTTGCTCATACTTATCGCGGCAGTAAAAACATGACATTAAATATTAGATCATCGTATCGTCTGGTGATAATCATTCTGGTCCAGCACATTCAGCCTAATGGGGGGTATAACAAAATCAAACTCCAAGCTTTAAACACACAGACAACAAGTATAAGCTTAGATGATAAAAGAAAGTGCCATACTTTCTATTTTTTTTATACCACATTTGAACCTTTGTTATTAATTTAAGTGAAAACCAGTTGTGTTATATTTCAACCCCTAAGCTATGCAAATAGTCGAATTGTTGTAAATTTGTTGATTTAGGCATGTACATGAATCGAAATAGCTATATTGTTAAATTTACTGTATAACTACAAACATTTGTGTAGATGCAACTTAAATTATGTACAGAGTCACAATGGTCTGTTATATTTACCATTCATTTAACAACACAGCTAATTGAAATGACAACCATGATATGCACTTGTTTCGTAACAACAACATTGTCTAGTATGGACCCAATATAAAAGAGTGCTTCCTCGCTACAAATAATCTACAAATTACATTTGCTGTCATCTCTTCTGCGATATTTAAGATGTATTTGTGTCGAATGCTGTGTCTATACCCTGTGCATTTTGAATCTAACCTGTATGTTGTAAATTCAACCGATCTGATAATGTTATGTCTGTCTCTGATAATTCGTTCTATTTACTGCAGAATAATAGGTTCAAAAGCTGATAAATGTATACATATTTACACAAAGATGAATATCAAAATTAAGAAAATATGGCAAAAAATTAAATAAATCAGAAATCAGAAATTCAGAGATTATTATTTATTGTTTATTGTTATTTATCGTCTGATTTTAACTTTGTTCATAATTACTGATTTTGTTTTGTCGATGTTAATTTATTTGCTACAAAATTAGGGAGATTTCAACCCTATTACCAATTTTAGACCCTCGTACCAGTTATCATGATTTAGACCTTATTACCAACTATGATTATTTAAGCCCCATTACCAATTATGATGATTTAAAACCTATTACTATTTATGATGATTATATTATCACTTATGATGATTTAAAAATTACTAGTTTATTAAAAGTTATGATGTTTTTTAAATAAGACATATAATATCAACGAACTTTTAGAGTAAAAGTATTGTCTCTTAAAAGCCATTAAGTAATGGAGCTCGTAAGTTTCTGATATCGTTAGACTGGCACGTGCCAATTACATCAGCTACAGGACTTATCCCAGGGACGCTAATGAAGCATACTGATGTCGTCTACCAATCCTAAGAAGCTAAAAGCAGAACGTAGGATACAAAAGTGTGTTCACGCATAAAACATTACTAGGCGTAACTAACTGTATGCTAAAATCAGTCTTTCTTAAAAATACTAGTTAACTGCAACATTTTAAATAAAAATTATATACAATAATAGGGAAATATGAGTCATATATGCATTTCAACTTAAAAAACGAAAATGCACATGACAAAGTAATTTACATCCAAGCCAAATGTAAACGTTAGGACAAATCTGTGACGGGTCATTAAACAAACAGAGCAAACCCAACAGTTACAACCTTTGAAGGGTAAGTCAGCAGAAGGGACCGACTTGGGTTATTTACCCGGTTTTAGAGAGCTCTAATCTCGCAATACAAGAGGGCTTTCTCAAATTTAAGCAATTCGCATTCTTGTTACTCTTAATGTTGTCCATGTCAGAATCAGCGTATGACAAACACATTCAAAATAATTAGATGTTATTATAACTTTGTCTAATGTATTTGTGTAGACTGCATTGTATTGTTACGCATTTAGACATTTTTTTTCAAATTTAAATCTTTTAAAATGGAGATTTTTTCAATGAATATAACATAGTCATATTATTCGAAAAAGATGACAAGACTGTAAAAGTAATACAAAGAGGTATTCACATGTCTGTTAAACGTGACAGTTACACAATCTGAGATGATACATTACATAACATAGATCGAACTTAACCGTTTCCGCTTTGGAACGGCCAGTCGACAGACTGAGTATATGTATAAAATACTAAAATAAATTTTAAGGAAAAGTATTTTTCAAGGGACCTGTGATTTGGTATTCAGACTAAATATTAGACTCAAGTTTGTAGAGAAGAGTTAACAAGAGGTAAAAATTATGATTTCAAACATCATGGTTGGGTCCATGTATGTTCATCTTATATTTAAGACACAGAAAGAAACGTTACGTATTGTTGCTTAGTAAGTTCAGTCTTCAAGAAAATAATTTTTGCTTTTAATGACCTTTTAAGTATCGATTCATAAGAAACTCACAACTTCAATGTCTTACCCGGGTAATAACATCAACGACAGGCTATATTTAAACTCACAAAAGTAGATATTATCACATTAACTGTAATGGTTGTTCACAAATTGAATGGTTTCATGTTTATTTTACTTTCTGGAATCGAATACTTGGACATGGTTATGGACATGATGATCGCCGTATGTTCTTCTTGGAGGTCGTCCGTTTGATATTAGTTTATGGACATACTGATAGCCGTATGGTCTTGTTGTACATTCAGCCTTTTTGATATTTGTTTATGGACATACTGATAGCCGTATGGTCTTGTTGTACATTCAGCCTTTTGATATTTGTTTATGGACATACTGATAGCCGTATGGTCTTGTTGTACATTCAGCCTTTTGATATTTGTTTATGGACATACTGATAGCCGTATGGTCTTGTTGTACATTCAGCCTTTTGATATTTGTTTATGGACATACTGATGGCAGTATGGTCTTGTTGTACATTCAGCCTTTTGATATTTGTTTATGGACATACTGATAGCCGTATGGTCTTATTGTACATTCAGCCTTTTGATATTTGTTTATGGACATACTGATGGCCGTAAGGTCTTATTGTACATTCAGCCTTTTGATATTTGTTTATGGACATTCTGATGGTCGTATGGTCTTGTTGAACATTTAATGATTCTCGCTAGTATGTCTAATGCTGTTACTACAAGACAAAACAAAAGCGAAGTTTAAGCATGACTCAGTCACACAATTAACTTGCATTAATATGCAAGCATACATACACATATACTTATTATATATTGTTTATTTATTAAATGCAAATGGGATTGAATCGGATAAACAAACGTAGCAATATACATTGGCCAATTGAATAAATAAGCTTTGTAGCAGACATCGCAATTGTTTGAACAGTTCACCAAACATACACAGGTTATACATGAATGTGTATAAAAATATATATTTCAATGTGCTAATAATCAACCTATAAAAACATATTAAGTAATACACATACTTTTGAACCGGTTCGATACATATAGAGTTTACGGATGACGCCTGTTAAAATTTTAATTATTCTTGATATGTCTGCAGTCCTTAAATACTTCATAAAGCTTTGTGATCAGCAAAAGGAGATTTTTTATTGAAATCAAAAGTATATTTATCTAAAAAATAATGTTTGTAGTCAATTTATCAATATTATTAATATTATAGTGTATATTAACACACAGAGTATATGATCATGCACATGTACCTTCTTTAAAACGATTAAAACTTGTTGAACGTGTTAAAATTAGTATTTAAATAAAATCATATCTTAGTAAGTGTGGAAAAATACAATGCGCATAGTGTTAAAGTTATATATTAAACTTATGTTAAAACGTCGCAATTTGTAAGTTGTTTACCGTTTATTTTTTAACTTATCAAGCCTGTATGCGAAGAGAAAATATGATTTTAGCCGATAAATAATATAGTCGCGTAGTATTACCATACAAAGCTATGAGCATCATTTTGGCATAAGGATTAAGATAACATTGGCATAAAGATTTATATAACAAAGACTTGTATGATATAAGTATGATATCATGTAACAAGTGGACTAGATTGGTATGTAGTCAAATAAACCCGCATTTGCTTCATCGTAACTTTCATAAAATGTCTTAAACGCCAAGGCATGTATAAAAGAAAAGTTAGCTTAAGTATGCAGTATATAAGTGTAAAATGAAACTAGTATGCACGTTATACCAGGCAACATCATCTTAAACATAAATTATAGCATTATCAAACGCGACTTTTTTGTTTATACTGTCTTATTGTAGTCAAAGTATCAAATAAAACGATATAAAATTAAACTTATGACTTTATTCCAGTTTAAAAGGATTTTTAACCATTTATCCCTATTATGTTCATTTCCAATGGAGTCAACAATTGCAATATTAAGTAGGCAAATAATTAACTGATGATTCTTGTGAGCGTTCGTGGTCTAGTGGTTAAGACGTTGGACTCCGGATCGGAGGGTCCCGGGTTCGAACCCCGAAACTGACCACGTGATGTTAGTCCTTGAGCAAGACTAATTACTGCACATTGCTCTAGGTATTCAGTACCTGAGTACTGGTTCTAACCAGGAAGTGGACAGTCGAGAGGGATTAATATAAGTTAAAAGAACTTGTTTCCCAATCGACTATGAATAAATAGGTTTAAACTAATTAACTGATGATTGATCAACGTCTAGGTCTAACGACATTCTGTAAAGCAATATTTCTAAATACTTTAGCGAATGTGCTTATGGTCGGATCTGGTGATTCTGGCTGTGATCAGGTACACTACCATACACAAATAGAATATTCTTTAGATATTTTATGTTGTAATCAACAGTTCATCACTCGAAATTAAAACTTACTTTCCTCACACAAATTGTTAAACATTGCTCTCTTTTTCAACTCTAGGTCATTAAAACTGCTTTTTTAATGTAAGACAACGTATGTTCACTTAAACCACAAATATATGTAGCTTGTACTTAGCTGCAGCAAAAATCAGACATTGCTAGTATTTGAAATGTATGTTTCATGTGGAAAGAATGTAATATTCAATATTAAGTATAACCGGCAACCGATTTGGGAGAAAAGTTTCAAATGGCCAGATTTCAAATGCTTTATTTTTCGTAATGTGGGCGACAGCTACTACTGGCGATACGATCCGAATTTTACAAAGATTAAAAAATCTCATATTCTAAGTAAATTGTGTAACATTGTGTGTACTGATATTCTTTATTTTGTGTTTAAAATGCCTCGATATGACACTATTAGTGTCATCCAACTATTTAGGTTGAGGAAAATCCCAGACAAAGGTCTCAGAAGAACCACCGGAGCACCACATGTCAGCTGGAAAACCTTTCTTCACTCGGTGTAATGTGGGAATGCAGAGCAGTTACAAGTCCAAGACTCTTTCACTCGGCCACTGGTATCCCGACCCCATGTTTCTATTTTATGACGACAAAATGGACAATAACCAAACTTTCAAATCCCCCAAAAGTAAAATGATATTAACTTTATGTGCATTTCTGCTCAGAAATCGGTTGCTACTTGTGCAAGCAAGAAACTCGCTTTTATCTCATGCTATTCGACATAAAATCATTTTCATTTAGTTCTGCATACAAGATATAGGACAAAACATCGTATTTAATTTTGCTGAGCTTTCTTTTTTTAAACTTGTCTAAAATTGATAATCGACCTGAAAAAACTGAAACAAATGCCATCAAATCTTTACACGACACAAAGACATGTACATTCATTCGTTTATTCAATTTGGGAAGAGAAAATAAACATGCCCTTTGTATAATCTTTTGTGTATAACACAACTGCAGCAAGATCCAGAACGATTAACCTGGGAATGCAACAAAATCTTGGAAGATAGTAAGGCACAATTCGTTTGGCGCTCATTTACACATTCTTGCATCATATAATGTGAATGGTTTGCTAAAAGATGATCTCACAGGATACACACTAGTTCTGTCTCTTGTGCTCAACGTTCAGTAGAACTCATCTAATCGAATATAACCAAGGCAACTATATAAAAGATATGCTCCCATTTACCAGCTGTTTCAAGCACATCCTGTACATATTGAGCAAGAATCATAATATGTTACCATTTTTAGATAACATTGTAACGCAGTGCATTTCAATTCAGTGCTAAGAAAACAGTTAAACGATTTATTTGATGCAGTTTATTTTCGAAAATGTAAAAAAATGCAAAATCAAAATCATGAATTAATAAATGTTACAGTCTTTTCCTGAACGGTTGAAAATATTCAAATGTTGTAGGAAAATACATTTTATCATAAAATAAAACTAGACACCAAAAACAATGCAACTTAATGTTGGAATATCATGTTTACTTGGTTACACGCAGGCGATCTTTTATTTTCTCGTATGGGTTGGCCATGATTTTTTACAAACAGTTATAATTGTAAAAATAAGCTAGACGATAAACCCAATAAAAAATAAGTTATTTGCATGCCAGTGATCATACATGTATACACGTTTAATGCCATTCTCCGAACTGGCATTATTGCATGTGCACTGACGATTAATAATACGAGTTAAAATCCAATCGGACGACGGCCGTCGATAGACAGCACGCAGGTAGCACGAAAGTGAAAAGAAAACGAAACCTTTAAGATAACTTTAACAAAACACGATTCCAAAGCTGTATACCTTGAACTTCTAAACAACCTTGCTTCCGCTTAAACTATTTCCATCAGACGCTTTATTTAACTAGATGCGTTGAAGTTCAAGCATCTGAATGATGCCGAATATTTTTTTTTCTAGATCCATTCAAATTGTACCTAGATATGTACTTAAGAGGAGATATCCGGTATCCGGCCTCCATTAAATGTATGTAACAATATTTTTTTGGATAATGTGTGGGAGTTTGGGGATAATTCCTGTATAAATGCATGCTTAAGTCTAAGTAAGGCGATTTTGAACACTACTTTAATAGTTAGATATTACAATCCGTGAAATAAATCGCATGATTCATACCTTCTAAACATACAGAAAAAAAAGAAAGTACGTGATGCGAAGTTCTGCTGACAACAAAGATCGACGTCAGATCTGATTATCTGAACGAAGACATAACATAATCCCAAAAGTAAGAGACAACATGATTTGTCTTTGAAAAGTCTAATTTTGCTTAATTTACGTTACATCTAGTTCTTGGAAAAAGATGGCAGACAGCAGACTTAATATCAACATTTATTAATGTATATGTACTATATCGCTCGATAATGAAGGAAAAAAAAAATAGTGCTTTTAACGTGTTTGCAGTTGAAATTACTGAAATATTCAGCCGGTTGGTTCCACTGCGCTCTCAGTTACTGGTTCAATCATTCCTGAATGTATGTTTATAATTTAAGTCACATATTTACACTAGGTAATTATTTTTTTGCTGAAGGCAACACCAATAAATTATAAACAGTGAATATAGTAATATAAAGATCGAAATTATTAATCGACACACCTGAGGATAAACGGCACTTTTAGCAATCAAAGTCCAAGTCATCTAACATCGTAATAGAGTTATATATAAACACTTATTGATTTTCTACTTTTAAATTCCTTAAATTTCATCAATGGAGTATGCACAATCATGCTTAATTATGTTTATTTAATAAGGATCTTATTGAGATATTAAAAGGCGGCTAATGTGTATTACGTTGGGCGCGCTCGTGCCTAACCTTATCATCTAATGGCCTTAAGAAGACTTACGGAGATACGTGAATCCTTGGGAGACATGATAAGAGAAACACAATCCTGGCACGATATACAAACCATTAGCTGGATGTCTGAACACATTCATCTTATCATAAGACAAGTTGTTACGATGTCTGAAAGAAAATGCAGCTTCTTGCGTCACGGATTTTGAAAAAAAAAAACATCATGAGTAAGCAAATTACATTCAATGTTTTGTTGTCAAATATTGTTAGATCTATCTAGGTATAAATACCTACTACATGTATTTCAGCTAAGCATATCTTCAAATGCATATGATCACAGTAAGTAAAGATATTAAAACAACCCGACATGACAACAAAATTGACATTTCGTGGATTATACACATAATTTCGAATGTAAACGATAATTACCCAAGGCCACCATTTGTTTAAAAGTAAAATAACAGTATAAAACAACCTCATGCAGCAAGACATTAGGCACCCTGCATTTAATGTTTTATATAAGATAAACAACATTAAGAGTCATGTGCATTTTATGACCTCTTTACAAAAAAGACATTGTAAAGGTGATGTTGACAACCGCAAATCTTTTGATGCACTGCATTGCTTACAATTGACTCTTTTAAAACCAAGGCCCTGCATTGCGTTTCAATTACGTGATGACTGGACAGTCAGTTAGACCACATGAAAACGGTAGCTTCATTCCAGAATTTCGAAGTCAATGTTGGAATATTGCCTCTTCATATCTCAACATTTGCAGAATCCATGCCTTGTGTGTGAAATTGCGCAGTAAGTATAACGTCGGGATATCGTTATTTATTAGTTATGCAATGCGCAGATAGAGCCTCGGTCAAGTTATCTATTTTTTATATCAAAACCTACAGTCATGGACAAAGTACAAGTACAATTTTTATTTCATTGATCATACATATGGACATAGCAATGTGACAACAGAGGGTGGTTCACTATGAAATTTAATATGATGTTGTAAGATGAATACATATATAATAAAGCGTAACGATTCAGTTCGACATTGTATGGTAAAATAAGCTTGTTACTGGCATTTAAACCTTACAGCAACTACATGTTGTTAACAAATAGTTTAATAACACGTTGCTTATAAAATGTACCATAAACAATCGTTATCACAGTTTGAAAAATAATAATAAATCTCTAATAAATAATGATAAATTTCTAATAATATTACGTGATGAAGAAGGTATTATAGTGTTAAACTTTCTATTAACTTGGCCATGTAAGATAGTACATGTGTAGATATTTTGTACTTAGTTGTCAGTATTTAGGGCAAATAATGATATAATGATACTTTGTTTTGGTTGACCTAGATTACATTTGTTACATATTCTTTGGTTTCTGCCATTATAATCATATCTAGTTCGCTAAGTAGCTAAGTTGTGCAATGCAAATCACAATCATGTTAATGCATTTCTGAATTTATTTTCGCGTATAATGCCAAGTGTAGGTAATAATTAAACGTAATGCGTTTGTTTGAAATGACAGTATGTGTCAAGATGTTCTGAATTATAAATAAAGGAATATCACTTATGCTTATAAATATTAATTATTTTTTATTTAACCTCATTTAAGTTTATAAGTGTGTGTTTATGATTAAGTCAAACACCAATCAGTCCTATGTATGCCCACTTTTTTCCGTCATAAGTTTGGAGAAGAATGATTTCCTAAAATCTTGTAATTTTCTTCGTGTTAGAAAATTGTACTTTTTCCATCATTCCTTTTTATCATACGAAACGTGATTACTCTTTATTCTTGTAACAATATAGTGCAAAAATAAGAAAATAATGTTACACCTATTACATTTAACGTTCGGACCTACCTTTGTCTGATTTACATGTATCAGGTAGTCAATGATATTATTTTTCCTTATTCAAAAGCTCTTAATTGTAGACTATTTTCCCACATGTGCACTTTTTAACAAGTAAATGATAGTGTATAAACTCAAAGTATGCATTGAATTTATAACTGCTGAACCCATTGATAGGTATTGCTGGTATGATAGAGTTGTTAAAACGACACATTATTAAGCACATGAAGATACTGTAGATCTGTTTTATTTTTTGGGTACATAAAAGGTGGTTATAATAATATCGCACCATAGTGCTAAATCTTAAAATATAACAATAAAATGATTTACGGTAAAGTGTTTCTTATCTGAAACATAATTGAAAAATTAAAATTTATTATACATGATTAAATTTAAATAGCAAACTTTTTAACGTATTTTCTTCTATTATATATTTAGAAATATTTAAGATCAGTCTGTAAATGCTCGGTCATATAGCCTCAATGGAAGGTGCAGCAATAAATGCACTAGAACCCATATGGGTTTTCGTTTGACAGCAGCCTTGTTGTGTGTGCACTTCTTTTTACTTGCTGAGTGTTAGCTGGTTGCAGTATTTTTAAAATGAAATAACTCTCGTTTGATGCCATACTTGGAGACATTGATTCACGGACAAGGAATGCAACATTTTATTCTAACGTGGAGATCTTTGAATGGCTTCTTACCCAATAAACTGTCTGTATTGCAAACTATGTCCGGATCTGCTAGTGTAACTCAGTCTTCTTGTCTGTCATGCTACTAGATCTAGCTTTATCACACAAAAAACTGTGTACATTGCTAGCTAAGGATGAAAAATGTCAATGGTTTTCTTTTTGTGTTAATTTCATAAATCCGAATGAAATAATATTAATGTTTTATACCGATGTCTTTGTATAACGTGACAATGGGCTTATTTAAGTTAATAATTAAACTTATATGCTGTCGAATGAACATAGTTAACTAACATATTATTTGACTTACGATGATTAAACGGCTTCTTTAGAATAACACTTCTTGTTTGTCACAGGGACAGCCATTAAGAATTTATTCAGAACTTACTTTGCGTGAACAATTTTGTCTTCTTTTTACCTATGTGAGTTTTTCGTTTTGCTGGCGTCAAACTGTCCAGGAAATGACACCAGGGGGCCTTACGATACAGGTTTATGAGATGCAAACTGGCCTAGAACTTAGCAACATGTCTTCTACCAACCAACCAACCAAACAACCAACCAAGCAACCAGTCAAACAACGAAATGACTAAGAGTTAAAATTGAACTCCAGTCATTTTCATGCTTAGTATTTAGTCAACACTTTAGAAAGAGATATATTTGATATTTTTTTAAAGCTAGCTTGTTAGCCAGCGATATTGTATTGAGTATAAGTATCATCAAGGCTTTAAAAGAGTAAGCATAAAAAGAGAAAATGTAACAGGGCGTTGACATTCGTTTAGAAATTTAACACCCATTTAGTATGCGGCAGATTTTGAACTGTAATTGAAACATTCCTGTAAGCTGAACGTAGTTTCTAAATCGACATTCTATAAAATGTTCATGTTTGCTGGGTTTATATTCCCACCAACAGTATCTCAGTTATTTGGAGACAGTGCCTACTTTTAAAAAAAGTTTAGAGCTGCCTTTTTTGCATGTAGATGCTGTTAACTCGAAGCATGATACCACATCCAGTTACATTGTCCTGACGCCGGGCCGATAAGTCGTAGAACAACCCATACTTTTGCGTTGACCGTTAGCAAGAGACTGCGCCACTGCCATGTTTAACGAATTAGGTATTCGCGGCCCGGGATCGGACCTGGGATCTCCCACACCTGAAGCCGCCGGTTTACTAATTGCGCTACCTGGTCCGGTCAAGTTTATAGATCTTTTTTTGTTGCCATGTGATTTGATCGAAATTTGGTTTAATCTTTCTTAACCTAAAGTGCGCTCACAGACGAATTTCTTGTCCCCTTGGTCAATATTAAATACAATTTATAATTAGGAAACGACTGGAAATAAATAATTTGCTCAAAGCGCCTGAAATAATTATAAAACAAATGATTTTCCAATGCAGGATGTTGACTTCTCATGACTAATCTGAAAAGTAACCTTCAATAAAAAATGATTAACTTTAATGACGCCTCGTAAAACACATCTTTTCTGATGTTGTTTTTCCCCAAAACCAAAGAAGTTAATGGCTTCATTTTGCATAGCAATTACTTCGAAATTTTAAATCAATATTAAATTTCCTCTATCACGTCATCCTTAAGCTTGAAAGCTGCCTATGAAAATACTCATAAAATGTTTACTTATCTTTAAACGGCTAGTTATAGCAACACATATATTTCACACAAAAGGCTAGGTATATATTTACATCATCACATTTAAAAATGGCTGTTTTGCTTTAAATGATAAAACTGAAGCTTAGGTAGCCATTAATATTTAACACATGTATATTTTATATGTAACACATAACACAAGTAATATACTACCTTTTCAAAATGCTGTCCTGACTTCCTACAAAATAGGACTAAATTATGATTGTTTCTACTCTGTGTATTATCACAATTCTAGGCAAAGTAGCGTTTATGATTAATGTTGTTAGCAATGTATAGCGTGTTGGAATAGTTTGTTCTTAGAAATAACCTGCATTTTCAGACTCTTTTCCAATCTAAGTATATCGAAGATAAAAGGAACACCTGCGAAAAAGACATATTCCTTTTCGAAAACGACCAAAATGAAAACACTAAACAAATATCGTTTAAGTTTTTACAATTTGCATGTAGGTAAAAAAGAATACAGTTTCTGTACACAAATAGTCTTTGATAACAGTTTTGAAGTGTGCTCTGAAGTCGTTATGTGGTGTGCTGTAAACCGAAGGTAATTCTTCAATTAACTGTCTTAATGTCTCGTCGACTTACGTCACACCCGCCTACGATGCCATTCTGACAAACATTTTAGTACCTACAACTCTATATAACCAGGCAAATCGTCGTTTTAAACTAAACTTTATACAACAATATAAATTTATTTATAGTATTTATAGCTTCTAAGCAGAATGTTGATTGATTCAATGCAGTATTTCTTTTTGTTTTCAATGTATTAAAAACCGTGTCATTTTATACTATTATTTTACCCAGTTTGTCTTTGTCCTACATCAGGTTTATATTTCTTGTGTAATCATGAATTTTAAATATCAATTTTAAAAAAAAAAATCCCACAAAGACATATATACTCAACTCAATGATACGGTATCTGTTTTCTCTTTCGTGAATGTAACCATGTAATAGCATTGTTCATCAGTCAAGGGTAGAATAATGGAAGCATTTACAGGAAAATTGTTGCGTCACTACATTTTATTGTCGAAATGATGTCCTAACATAATTAAATACATTGAAGAAAAAAAATAATTCGAAAGTTTAAATATACATAACAAACATGAATAAGCTTACATAAAAGTCGCGAAAAGACAACTCTCTATTTATAAAATAACTGTGTGCGTAACAAATCAGTAAGTTTATGTGTAATTGGTTGTTATTGTTACGCTCACGCTCGACTAGAAAGAAGGTGGCTTTTATTTATTTATAAAAATTTAAGTGGGACAAATTGGAACACATATCTAAGAAGACCATAAACAAGGCCATTATTGAAAGAACCTAAATAAAAGCAAATCCAAATAAAGGCTAGTCGTTCGTCAGAACATCCAGTCTTCTAACGAAACTCGTACAGAATTGAGCTTAAGTTTTTTTTACAAAACAGCTGATTTGAAACTGGAAGGTATAAAAAGAAGTACTGACAGATGAAAAATATAAAACATAATCCGCAACTAAAGTATCTATGCTTTGTTTTGATAGGAAATAAATATGAGATATTTAAGATAACATTTTTTGAACATTCACAATTACAGTTGGCTCTAATTAGGCATCTATTATCATCCTCTGATCGTTTATGTTTGCTAAAAATATTTCCAAAACCTTCAGGAAATATCCCTCAAACCATTGACCCTGAATCATCTCGGATGTATCATCGGAAAAGCTTGGGATAAAAATTATAAACTTACCAAACATATTACAAATACTCTTAAAATATTATTTCTAATACAAAATTAAAAATATTCAAGGTAGGTATCACCAAAAGATCATTAAAATATAGCCGAACAAGTTTTCCTCGTACAAAGTTTCTGCAATAGGAACAATAGAACCAGAATGCCTGGAAGAATAAGAATTTATGACAAAGTCATTTTAGCAATGCATCATATACCAAATTTGAAAAGGCACATGACAAATGTATTCAGTTGCAAGTGAAATGTATAAGTAAGAACAAATCTGTGATAGGTCCTTTAACAAAAAGAGCAAACCGAACAGTTACCGCCATGGAACTGTCAGTCGGCACAATGGACTGACTGGGGTGCTTAAACCGGTTTTACAGAACTCTAACTTGCACTTCCTGACGGGTGTCTCAAATGCAATATGAAAAGAAACCCGATCTATTAAAATTAAAATGTCCAAGTGCTGACGTTTTCTGTGATAGGTTATGACGAAAGCAGTAACGTCAGTGAAAAGAAATGTCCAAACAGTATTTAGAAGCGGCACAAGTATTATTTCTATTACAAGAACCACACAACATTGTTGTTTGTTAATGTGATTCAATTTTTACTTAGGTGAAAAAATGACCAGAGACGTGTAAATGGTTGTAGCATCCTGTTAATTTGAAGATGGCATTGAGGAAGCAAAGTCCAATGTCCATCAAAGGAAATACACGTAACATTCCTAATAATATGAATTAAATGACAACACAGATGAAGAGACTTTAACGACCGCCACACTGCACAAGTAACAACCTTCTAACAGCCTCTCATTTGCTTTGGAAAGCTTAAAGCTCAAACTATGTTTTCCCCTTCCCGATTTGCTTTCCAGAAAAAGCTTCGTATGAACATCAGACACGCTTTTGATGCCAGCTTTTAAAGTTTGAACATTTTTCAGATGCCTCTCGATGGCCACTCACTTGTGTTTAGTGAAGTTTCTTGCTGCTCCAGTATATCACATAACACTTTCCCGAAGCCTTTTCCTTTTTGCGGAACTGTAAGTTAGGCTTCACTTATTTTGATTAAGTAACATGAGTATGATATTTTGCGGCCCTTCAATAATCATATAGGTGTAGTGTTGCATTGCTTTTTTCAACATTGAATCTCTAAAAATGAAACTGAAAATGTTCACTGTTATTTCACTGCATCTGGCTTTATTTTAATGCTTTATTGCAAAACAGTATTGAAAAAACAACACACAATACTTTAGGACTTATCAAGGCATTTGAATTCTTGTCGATTGTAGTGTTCAGATGATTCAGGCCTGAAATCACATACATCGGAATAAGATGATGTGACGAAGCTAAGTATCTGACCAGACTAATTGAGTACCACAAAGATTGATGATATATGATATGTCTTTTTCGTTCATGCACAATTACTTTGCATCTTTAACTTTTAGAAAACTATGTGCATGTTTTAAGGTGTAAAAGCAATAACAACTTGTAACAGTTTTGCTAAACAGCCTGGGATTCGAAACAATTTTCAATAACTCTCAAATAGCTCTAAAACGTGCAAGTGTTCAGCATCCTTAAATACAGTATCTGCTATAAAACATAATTATCAAAGAAAATGCATTCTTAGTTTACTTGCATCAAGCACACATTTTGTTTTTTCATGTGTATGGAAAGACTTTCGCTTTGTTTCTTACTGATGTATGTGTGCACAAACGCTATCCAAATCACGCCCACAGATGAAAATATTACTTAATTAGCGAGAAAAATTAGATTCATTAAAATGAAGATATACAATTTTGATGAAATGCTGCATTTACCATCCAAGTTGTGTCTAAATTAGCTTGAAAGTTAATAACATGATATATATATATATATATATATATATATATATATATATATATATATATATATATATATATATATATATATATATATATATATATATATATATATATATATATATATATATATATATATATATATATATATATACTGTAAACATACTGTAAACATATTTGCACGTCTCTTCATTCGGATTTTCACAATAGCAACAGTTTGAAAAACAAATTTATACTTAGGAAATGTGAATAGCGGACGCATCGACAAGATGGGTGTCTCCATTGATTCCAATAATCCATTTAAGCCTTTTCTTGAAATAACCATCTATATAGCAGATAGCTTGGGCAATCCAAACTTACCATTTACCACAGCAAATATATTATTCCGATATATATATATATATATATATATATATATATATATATATATATATATATATATATATATATATATATATATATATATATATATATATATATATATATAATAGCGTAGCGTGGCGTTGATGTGAAGATTCCATTATATGGCTTTGGTAAGAAGGGCAAAGCGTTAGCATAAAAGCAGTTTAACAACAATTATGCAATCAATCAATTGAGCACAATCGGTTCCTATAAAACTACAAATAATACGTACTTGTCTAAATAATGTGATCAACGTATTTTATTTAAATGATGTCGTGTACCAAACATAGAGCATCGCGAACATGCATACAAATCTACAGTAAATTTATCCAAGAAAGTAAAAAAGACAACACTTCTATTGCAAGCAAATATCGACGTTTCTCTCGAGAATTAATTTTCTATAAGAAAATTCAATTTCGACTCAATCACAAGGTATAGAGGTGTACATCGTAGCGAAAGCATTAGCATTAACTGCAGAGGGATGGAATTTCAAAGTATGGAACTTGTCTGAGACGTCTGAGGATTTTATTGACCAAACATCCTTATTTTCGAATGTTCATACACTTTTTACAATATTTATTAACGTGATAACAACATCAATATGCAATAAGATAAAACGTAAGTAGTAAGGAGATAATAGTGGTGTTATTAAAGCAGGCATTAATACCACAGCAACAACGTATATAGTGACCTTCAGTAACCAGGTCGTCGTACATTTTACTTGCCTTTTTTTCAAATATCAGGCTAAAGGGTATAGAATTTCAAATACGAAACTTGTTGACATCAAAAGTGCAAATCAGTTTACTAAAACAGTATTGAATTTACTATCTTGATCCGTTATCCATCAGAATAGGTAACTTTAAATATTGCTGGGTTAATATTTAATTTAATAAACATCCATTTTAAGTTTTTCTCCAAGAATTCAATATCAAATATGTTAATCAAATATTCATTTTGTAATACAATGTAATGATTTAAAAATCAATTTAAAAATTCTTCACTAGAGAGCAAGACTAACTCATTGCAACCCAGGGAATGTCAGTGTATCATGATGAACATGTACCTTTTCTAGAATCGTTATGTTGTACGGGAATCAGGCTTTTTACTTTTAAAAGTGAAATTTAACTCAAAATTTGAACTGAAAAGTTAAAATGTCTGAAATTGCGAAAACAATAACGAATATTCCGTTTCAATACAAACGACGCCCTTTATTACTAAGTTAAAAATATAAATACGAATGCTTTTGACATGAAACACATTGCCCCATTAAAGTTTAGAGATATTTTCCTGCTTGTATCAAATTCACTACATTTTGAAAAGTCAAAAGACATATCTGTTTATAAAAGATGCATTATTTTGATTAGTTAGATTTGCATGTTGTCATCATATTGAATTACCGTTTGCCGTTCAGTTAACATTTGAGTCACAAACCATGATAAAGTACACCCTAATAGGCTAAATGAGGATTTGCCTCGTATAATATTCGTTTGAACCATACCAGACACCATCTCTAAATATTGTTATCCTTGAAGATGATCAGAATGAAAGATACGATATGACATGTTCCTTTCTTGATAAAACGAATACATAGTTTGAATAGTCAAGAGTAAAAGGGATGTTTTTCTTTCAGATCTCTGTTTTGAACATTTGTTTATCCTAAAAGGAATTGATGACTGCTCTTTTTATCACTCTATTTGTCATTTTTTTTCAGCTTTACATAATAACACTATTCTTGCAATCTGCGTTATAAGTTACTTTATGATTACTTTCATACATTATCCATTTTTGATGCCACAAATATGTTGTTTTTTTCTGTCCGATATTAATGTAAAGTATTTCTTTTGTAAATACGCGTTTGTATATTTTAATGTTATATAAAACAGTTATCAATATGGCGACAAATGCATTGCACTTTAACGATGCCAATCTTTTCAAATGGTATTTTTGTCAGTATTAATGAACCGATTATGCGGACAGTATCATGAATACGAGTTTATTTGGGAAAGACATAGAAGTCATAAAATGATCATTTAATGTAAAGTGAAGGTTAAAGGGAATAATTCTCATTGAGAAAACTGCTCAAGTTGTTGATCGGAAAAGGTAAGAAATGAAGAAACTTTGTTCTGGTATCGTTAAGGAAATGCACGAAAATAATAAAGCCTTGCACGAGGGTTACGAGTTTTCAATATAATTCCGATATCATAAAACACTGAATGTGATATGATATCATTAGCTTATAAAACTAGTTACGCCATAATTGACCTACTTACGATTTTGACTTTATTTCAATGCCCCGTGTTCTTCGTTAAAAAGCCTAAAAGTCATTTCGACAAGTGCCCTGTAAGTAAAGCCTCACTAGAGGACCACCACACCAATAGGGACACCGCGCTGAAAGGGGTACTTTTCTTTATAACCGGTTTTCGTTACTATTCAAACTGACTGGAAATGTTGTTCACATTTCGATAGACTGACGTCAGACTTTATAATAGTTTTATTTTAATAGGTAAATAAGAAAAGGTCCTATCAAAATTTTCACAGATATTTAAATTTTATCTACCTGCAGACCAAGCCTTTTCTGTAGCTTTTAGCAATGACTTATGATAAGATATTCTTTATATGTCTATATCTAGTAAATGCACATAATGCTTATTTTGACTAAATATTTTAGAAAACAATAAGCCTCCAGATAGTCAAGGCTTTAGTTAACACAACTTTAAAATTATATAAAAAAAGTTTATTGCCCTGATTAGAGAAACTATTCATTGCTACACACATTTCGCAACATGTATAGAAAATGGCATAATTAAATTGAGCTCTTAACAAATATATTACTGACTAGCACTTTGAAAAGCATTAAAGGGTGTATTCTATTATTTATTCCGACATACAAACTATATTAAAATAACGTAATTATGTAATGTTAGGAGAAAAATTCAACTTACACACTAAGATGACTACCTCGCTAAATGGAATGGAGTCTACAGGAATTCCCGGTGGTTCTGTTACATGTAGCGAGGTTTCACTGTAATTATGTTGAAATCATCTAGTTCTCAAAATGGAAATATCAAGTTTGCTTAAAGAGCATGAGTAATTTACTTAGGCATTTATACAAACATAGTATGAAACAATGACGTTAAAGTAGTGAAAACATTTTAAAAAGAATATTACTGGAAGGAAGCACAAGTATTAAGAGTTTAATAAGCATTTTTTTGACGCAGAGGACAGAGTTTTTCCCCCATGTGCAAGGCGCTAAATTGACTGATGCAAGAGGGCATGTATCAAATCCATGTTAAAATTAAGCGTTTAACGAAGATTATTTTCCGATTAACCAAGATGTGCATGGAATGTAGCAGAAAGCATTACTACATTTTATCTAAATCAGAATATTCTTTGATCTAAACATAATTAACACTATTAACAAAGACATATAAAATAGCAAACAACTTATAATTCTAAAAAGGGCCATGAATACAACAGCGAGAGAATACGACACTGATTAAAGATGAGAGCCCAACATAACAAGTATCTCAAATAAGGAATGGTATTTCTGTCGTTAATATATACTTAAACGACACATAAACATTCCATATGGCTTTGCTCATACATTTGTGTTATAACGTTCCCTTCTTCCCAAAGCAATATTATACACTCGATCTGACGTAACGCCATCTTGGCAATACTACAAATATATACTAACGTACTTATTTACATGTTTAAAGACAGCACACGTATTTCTAAACAATTAGATTATAAATTCCTGTGGTATAATAAGCTCTCAAATCTATGACAAAGTTGACTATTGTCAGTTTATAAGGTAAGTTATTCGTATTTTGATGGTGATTAAGGATAAACAATTTGATATATTCTTTTCATATTTACATCTTCTGGTTTACGTCGATTTCAAAACATATGTACACTGATGTTGCAATCTCCTAAATAAATTTATAGTTAATAATTTTTAACAACATGATTTTAGATTTAGTAAATTAAAGAAGGCATTTTCAAACTTTGTTCATCTTATTGTTTGTATTATTTTATGCTATAAGAACGGTGTGGACCCATTTGCAAAGCAGGTTATACATGAAGGAAAGCACTCACTTTATTGAAATATAATAAAGATTATTAATAAAAGATAATGATTTGCCCTTTCACGTTTTACTTGTATCTTATAACATTTAGCAAAACTGCGTTAATTTTGAAATAAAATGTGACCAGACAGATCACTAAGACTACATGAACCCGTTGACCAAAGAAATATTTAGACAGTCACTGTCGAAATATTGTTTCTTCACTTCTCCAGTCGTGCCATATATAGGTGAGATAATCTGAAAGTCCTATTTGTATATTTACCGCTAAAAGCACTAGATTTAACATCGGGCGGTTGTCTACATTTGATAATTTATTATCCTTCGAATAAACCTTCGGATTTGTTTCATTTCTTAGGGTGATTAAACTGCCAATTGTTACATGATAAAATCGAGCTCGACTACGTCGCAGATTGTACATGACAGTTCATAGATGTCTCGAAGTGTATCTTTGTATACACTTAAATCGTTGATTTATCTATAGCATGCGGATTATTTGATGCTTCATTTAGAAAGGATTCATTCAGTAGTAATTCGGTTGCTTGAATAAGCGGTTAGTGCTGATTTTAATGCCAACTTTGTGTCTTCCTTCAATCAGGAAATGCCATTTATAAAACTTAAGGCAAAGGCGTTTCAGCACACGACACCTATATGCAGCGATAACAAGTACATACAGAAATCAGATGTTCGTGTTAAAATAGACATAATAAAAGATAATGGACGTGTTATATTAAAGGCGCCTTTAAAAATCGTTTGTTTCAGAGCTGTAGTTAGTTATTGCTGTAATACATTAAAAGCAAAACGAACGAAAATTCCATTTGAATTATATCGAAACCGCGACATGTTAACATTAAACAGACAGGCATTTGTTTGCTTTTCTTTACTAAACATTAAGGTTCAATAAGAATTCTTGATAAATGCAGTAAACCAATAGTATCTTGATTGGTCAATTGTCCATTCTTTTGATACTTTATAAAAACGTCCTGCTACTTGTTTTACCGTTATTTGGTTGATACACGTTTATTTTCTAATCGAAAGCTGTGCTGTTATCCCCGGCTGTTATGTTATCCTAGGTTTTCTGTGTACATGTAACAGCTTTTCCATATAACCAACCTTAACAGTCCAGCATGAGGACACTATATGATACATAGTTATCAGAGACAACTTTATGTGTATTGATATCAATATGCCATGGAGATTCCTAGCAGGTTATGGAAGATCTATTTTTTAACATTTTACTGTTGCATTCTTGAAACTTTTAGCTTTGTTGAATGTTCAAATTGCATTAGACGGTGTATACTATAAACACCTTCAAACACCTTCGAAGTAAACTATACAAATAACAATTTTTGAAAAACTATTTGGGATTAATTAAGTGGAATGTATTGTGTGTTTAATTTAAAAGGGAAAAAATAAAAAATCGTGTTTTTTATGTATAGATGTATACATAATTAAAATAAACTAAAACTAGTTAGATAAAATAAAAATAAAGTAGAGCGTGTTGCATGCTGTTCATTCTGTTGAGTCATTTGCTGTACTATGTCAGTCCTACTATTTGGAGAAAGACTCATCGAGATCTCGCTAAATAGCTGCGACGTGTTGCTATTGTCGGTTTATTATTTCCTCAATTCACAAAACTGCATAACAAGTCCCACTCTCCGGAGCGACGCCAATAACTTGTAATTTGTCCCTTGGTGGACACTGAACCATGATTTGAAGCTGAGATTCTGGAAATTAAATCATTCAGGCCTGTGGTCTTCGTGGTTATTTCTTTTTGGCATTTTAGTTCCAAGAGGTGAAATATTTGTCAATAATTTTATTTCCTTTTCGAAATGCAGAAAACCGTTTAAGAAAACCGTGAAGATATGATGTGGTTATAGGTCAGAACTTTACTTTCTGTAATACGCATTTCGGGGTCATGAAATATTACGCATCTAGTTAAAAATATGAATATGTTTTCACTTGGGGTGACTCAAGACAACACTATGATCCGCAATCATTGTAGAAAATAAAAGGATTTTAATTCTATCGATATGATAAATAAGTTGACTTATACCTTGAATCATTTTAAAAATAATTTCAACATGGTATTTAGAAGAGTGAAACATTATTTCTAGTATCTCCTAAAAACTACAGAAAATATTTCATTGTAATTAAATTACATTTTTGAATCAAGAAAAAGAATGACCAGAGAAGAAATGTAAAGGCCTGTCGCAAATTGAATTCAGCCTAAGTTCATTCTATGCGTATCTAGTAGTTGCGACCATATTTCAGCATCCTCCGTATTCCAAATAAAGTATACCTATTATTTACCAGCCACATACCATTTGCACATATACAAAATGGCTATTTACGTTTAGCAACAATCAAACGAATAACTTGATATGATTTCACCTAATCTTCAATTAACTCAATTATTTCGAGTTTGACTGTACTTTTCTTTTATGTGAGTCTGCATGTTCAGACCAAAGAGGACCTGTCTGTTTTAATAAATATTTGATACATCACAGGTTCTATCCAAACTATATGTAATGTATAAAAACCGAACAGTCCTCAAAATATATGATATGATTATTTATTTGGGTCAGGAGGCTAATTAGATATACAAATAGCTATGTCACTAAAGGAAATAACATTGTGTTGGATCGTTAAAAAAAGAAAGAAAAAATAGTTTCATGATCGAATAATCGAATAATCATCGTCCACGACCATCTGTTATGTTCTTTTTCTATTCTAAAAGGATAAGTAGATTTAATTGGACTCCTACGTCCCAATATTTACCATCCATCCATGTAAAATGCAATTTATTAATGGCACTATATGTTTTTAGTTCCTTGATACACAACTTAAGTCGGTTATAACAGTACATGTATTGGATAAGAATATTACAACCAATCGCAAGCTGTCAACTAGAAGAGTCGTTACATTTATATTACTTAGCAACACATGACATCTGTTTATCTTTCATTTAAACACATAAGTTAATTTGTTTTAGTTGATTACTTTGCATAAATCATCGGACTGCCATTCTGTACACCTAGTCATTACTTGTCTCTGTGGGTATCTCGTGGTTTGTATACCCATTGAAACCATGGCCCTGGGGCCCTGTAATAAAATACACAACGGTTCAAGACACATGGTATTCATATAAACCAATGCGTATTAAATGTACTTTTCTCAGATTCAGAAATTAAAGAATAACAATTTTCCACACTATTATGATTATAATTATTATTATTATTATTATTATTATTATTAGTAGTAGTAGTAGTAGTAGTAGTATTTACTTAATGACTGGATTAGATTTAGATGTAGTATAAAGTATGTTCTCTACAGTTTTACATCGATTGTTTGCCCATTCTCTTTCGCAGTTACCCACTTATACTTTTTGCAGCGTGTTTTGTCTTGCGACAGTAGCACACATGAGCTGACTCTTATATCCAAACTGTAATATGTCCTTGTTTTCCCGTGCTTATTGTACACTGTATACAGTCAAGAAATGTAATTGCATTTAATGGTATATTGCCGCATATAGTAGATTTGTTAATTTATTCCCCCGAATCAGATGCCTGTTGTTAGTTGTCTCACATTATATATATGGCAGTCGTTCAATATAACGGTGTGAGCCATATTTCACTACTATCCCTTATTTTGTGCGTATGCGTGGATAAATATGTTTTACCCAAAGCATTAAGTATTGCATCTATGCATTGATTACAGAGAAATTATGAATGTTATAAGCGTGGATTGTGGATCGATGTAACGAAGAATCCTACATGCGCTGAAGTCTGAACTATTTTCGAAAGTGATGCAACATAAATATCTTCCTTTGCTGCTCTTTGTCTGACATTCGTAAATAATCGCTATAATAATGAACTAATCAAATGAATGTATCACATCCCTTATTAAACCTTTTAAAATATCTTATTTTAGTAACCGAAATGAGTTCTTTATTTTCAGAATGTGTATACCTTATTCTAATCTTGTCTGCTAAGAATATGTTCTTTATGGCGAGTTATGAAGTGTTTTAACTTTGAAAATATATGTATTGGTACATTTAAAAACGTTTCCAGATGTTAAATCGTGGTATACATGTATAGCTTCTGTAAAACATTTTGCACTTCTCGTAAAAGCTAACTTTACCACAAGATTTGGCTATGCATTTCAGGTCAGACAAATTTTACTTTACGAAGGCATTTGCAAACAGTAAGTCATTATGGCGTCGTATTGCCTGGCAATAGTGTACCATGAAAGTGAAAATAATATGTTCCTCTTATAGATTTTCAATTAGGATTGTCTGCAGTTGTTCATAATTTCTTACCGTATGAGATATAAAATAGATATTTTGGTATTTTTACTATTTTATCCTGTCCGTTTAGTGCAGTGTGTGTAGCTACATATGATGTCCTTAGAACCAAGGAGATGAAGCATTTTGAAAAAAAGAATAATCACAAAGCAATTCCAGTCTTTGGAAATATGTTCCAAAAGCCATTATAGGCAATATTATTTTTCTAAAACTTACACAAGATTTGAGTTAAGTTACTATTTCAGTAAATGTATATCGATTTATGTAAGTTGTTCAGTTCAGATATATGCTCTTAGAGGGTCTGCTATTTGCAGTTCCCATAAAAACAATATGCTTATATCACTTTCATTACGAAATATAAAAGGATTGTGGTATCGTTCTTTCAATAAATATGTTGAATCAGGCAATACCCTTATGTGGTAAAGTTATGAACAGCACGTCACTTGGCAACTGCATGTGATGATTGCTTTCATTTAGATGTATTTGTAAAAAGATAGTCCATCAATTGTAAATTTGAAACGAAAAATTGTTGTACGAACAGTTAATTTCTTATAAGTTAAACGTATTACTATAAGAGTTATATTAGTTATATATTTATACATTAATGATCATTTAAGCATTGTGATTTGAATAATGGACATGAATTGTTTTATTCTTAAAAGACAACTCTTACTTCATCGAAAAATAATCTTACTTAGTAGAATCTTCTTTATTTCTCTCAAAATAAGAATATATGAGAAAGTCCTATGAACATTGCAACATATACCAAACTCCGACATGGCACAGAACAAAGGTATTTCACATGCAAGCCAAACGAAAAGTAAGAACAAATTTGTGATGAGTCATTCAACGAAAAGAGCAAACCCGACAGTTACCGCCTTGGAACGGTCAGCCGGCAATATGGACCGACTGGAGTGCTTAAACCAGTTTTACAGAGCTCTAACCTCGCACTTCCTGACGAGTTTTTCAAATGCAAGCAATGAAAAGAAAAACGATCTATTTGAATACAAAATGTCCAGGCGCTGATATTTTCTATAAGTTATGACGAAAGTAGTGACTTCATAGAAAAATAATGTCCACATAGTGTTTCGAAAAGAATATGGTATAATTTCGATTTGAAAAGCTACACAAATATGGTCGACTATAAATAAAATTAATTTCTGAATCATGAACAAACATGACTAGAGACGAATAAGTGGTTGTAGCATCCTGTTCATGTGAAGATGGAATTGAAGAACCAAAGTCCAATGTCCATCAAAGGAAATACACGTAATAATCCTTATAGGATGAATTAAATGACAACAAAGATTACATGCACGGAGAGATTTTTTACGACCGCCACACTGCACAAGTAACATTGTTGTGATCATGAATAAGAATATATGACAAAGTCCTATGAACTTTGCAACATATACCAAACACGCAACTTGTTCATTTTGGCAGAAAACCATATTTAGAATGTTTTTGACCGTAATATCCTTAACCCCACACTAAATTGTTTACTTTTGTAGAAGCCATATACTTAGTTTGTACTATTAAAGACTCTTACTACTACGACCACTACTTCTACTACTACTACTACTACTTCTACTACTACTACTACTACTACTACTACTACTACTACTACTACTACTACTACTACTGCTACTACTACTACTACTACTACTACTACTACTACTACTACTACTACTTCTTCTTCTTCTACTACTACTGATAATAATAATAAACTAGTTTGTATGGAGAATTGTTTATGAGTTGCCAAACTTAACTTTCAGTTCATATAGGTGAATATGAATGTTCTTGTTGTTACACGCTTGTGCTTGGAGTTCGAACCATATACAAACCACGAGCTGTTTTTTTTCTTCTGCATGACTATGCTTTACACATAGAGACAAAGAAGTTACTAGATGTACATGAAAGATGGTTCTATTAGCGGGAGTGGCTCTTTTGCGAGTTTTTCCTCTATTTTCTGTAGCCTGTTAATATTTAACATTAACGTGCCTCAGTCTGTTGCACATCAATAGATAATATTCACAACAATCCTGATTATATGAATTTAATTGTCAACATAGATTGATTTTATGGACTTAACTGTTATTCCATCAAATGCACTTAAAATTTAACTACGTGAATGTGAAGGGCACAAATATAAAAGGTAATAAAGTTTTTACTAGTGGTGCTATAGCAGGCACTAGCTATTACTCGTGATTTATATGGTATTTTGTTAAGTTATGGAATTCATTACAGTTAACGAAGTTTAATATTATATGTTATGTCTGTTACTTCCATTAATTGTTTGAATAGCTCCAATGGTACAAATATAAAAGCGGTGGATAACCAAACTCTCTGTAGCTTTTGAAATAAAAACTTTTATCTTCAGTTACAAGTTTCAATATCAAATTTATCACGAATATTCTGCTAGTAAAATATTAGATTGGCAAAAGGAAAGCAACAATACATAACAAACAAACACTTTTGCTACAATAGTTCTTTTTTTGCACACAGGTGTGCTGTCAACCTTAAATCTAAAAACAAAATTATCTAAAGCTTGACTTAATTTACATAACAAAGAGCAGATTGGTGTCATGACAATCACAGGAAATTAATGCAATGGAGTTACGAAACTAATGTCTGTTATGTAAATATAGATGTCCAACATAAAGTCGAGGTAACTGACGAATCGAAGAGGATAACGGCAATGAAGGACATTCAACTGCCGAGTACAATATGTTATTAACCGTATACATCATGTTAAACTAATTGACAGGTAATTTTGTCTCATTTTCTCGCCGTACTGGACATTAAAAATATACGAGTTAGTTTATGGGATTCAAAGAATATTTATTTTGTGATTATATGATCTTTGTACCGTGACCTACATGTTTTGTTCAACAACGATATTTAGTTTTCACTGGAAACAATCTTTAGGCTTGACGTATAGACGCAGGCAAGGTATAGGCTTATACTACCGCTTTGTTTGCCACAATAATGGACTTTCTCTTCTCAAGAAACAATCATCGCTACCTCCTTTTCACATATATGAAATTGGTCTTACTTTTTGTTGGGTAATGTAGATATCTAAATTTTGGCACTTAGAAAATTAAATAGTTTAGTGTCTGAGAAAAAAACTTTAATATTCCAAAATATTTTCTTAGATTCTTGCAGATTAGTTTATTTTAACAGCACACGACGCAAGTAAAAAGCATAACAATAATGTTGATAATTGCATAAGTTAAACAAATATAAAAAATACATTTCTTGTGTAAACGCCTTAAGTCATATGTGTGGACATAACTGATTGATTGAATTGCGCAAAATGTAAAACACGTATTTTAATAACCCGCATGGTGTATTCGGTGTCGCACATAGTTCTAACAAAGGAGACAGAATGTCTCGGTCTCAGCATATTGTTAAAATGAATATTTAACCACTCGATGTTTGCAATGCATTCGACTTTTGCAAATAAAATTAATATCTCCTTAATGTTTTAGGAAACAAAATTAAGGAAACGCGCATCTCATTTTAAAAACAGCTTCTCTCTCAAAACAACGCTCTATTTATTAGTTTTTTCGCCCAAATTTAAATTGCTGTATATAAATTTTAGTTAATAATCTGGATATCGACAACATACTATTAAAAACTGGAAATATACATGAACATATCTCTTTTTTCAGTATGTTAATAATGATGTCTTTTTTAACCTTTTTTACTTGCTTTATTTTTCATTTTTAGTTCTTTCCAGATTAATAGAAAAGTATACGACACCAATCAACATGCTTTTTTTGTTCGGAGAAATATTGCGTGCATTTTAAAATTATTATATTGCGTTATTATTTAAAAATGATAATGATGGCGTTTGCATTCGAATACAATCGCATTTTGAATCTTGTAATAATTATTATGTTATAAAACTGACGGGCACTGCATGCGACGTTATCGGTTTCGTCTTACCAGGAAACACTTAAAGAGTAGATTAAGGTTGAAATCCGGCTACTTAATAAGCACGATAAAAGGGCGCCTTATCTTGACGAAAAACGTAAGCTTTTATCTGTAAGTAGCTATCGTAATGCTTTAAGGTAGAATTTAAGTCATTGGGAATAGGCTGTACATAAGATGATAATGTCAAATAAACTCTGCCTTAAAGCTAACTTGCATTACATTTATGTGATTGATTATTGACAAAACTTAGGGAAGATGGTCAAATCTTTTCTTGATTAATAACTTAAAGAGACATGAACAAAGTTCTATAAGCTGAACAGTAAATTATTCTCTTCAAAAAAGTTAATATTGTATGAACTGATACAAATGTTTTACTGTTCGCAGCTCGAAAACATCGTGTTTTAATAAGAGATAAATACTATATTGGTGTCGTTAACCTAGGTGAGACCTGCGAAACAGCAAAGTATATGGTGAATAACATAATGTAATAATAATTCATCAGTTTCAATTTATTCGTTTGTAAAGAAAAATATGATTACTACTGTAAATAATGCCAAGCAATAAACTAGAACTTTCTTTTCTTCTAATTTGTAATATTGCGTAATTTGAACTGGCGAAACATGTCGTTAACAGCATCTTCGTGCATCGCAAATACGGTTTATGGTATAACTTTGAACTTCACTAATTGTTATGGAATAGATAAGCTACATGTATAAAGCTTTATCGATATAAGGCTTTTTTAACATAGAATCTGATTTGATTAAAGTATACTGGCTGGTCTAACTTTTTTAATTCAACTAAATGAGGACAATCTAATAAATGATAACATACGATAAAGGCTCGGCACTAAAGGCCAACAAAATCTATCTGGGAGAATATATTTAAGACATTACAAAGAAAACACACCGTCTTATTGTCAAAACACATGTTGTAAAGTAACATGTTCACGTGCTATACAAATGCTAAACTAGAGCGGGTACCAGGCTTTAAATGAAGAAAATATATATACAAAGCTAACAGCTCTTGTTTATTATAAATGGCGCAAATCCTAAGAACACTCATGGATTTATTACATTTTTATTACATGTTAAATAAGATAAGATACCCTTTATCGAAATTTAATTAATCTTAGACGTATTTTCTAAACAAACCTCAAAAGAGCATTGATAATTAAAACAAACAACAATGCAAAATAAAGCGATGATATAAATCATAGTCTTTATGGGAATATCGGTATAAAATAATCCATATCCATAGTCTAAGCAGCCGGTATGATTCCATATACCTTTGTCTATTATACAGCCATAATTCAATTTTATATAGACAGAAATGGCTACTCTGTAGACTACCTAAAAGTGGACTTCCTATTCATTTGCATTCCCAATCAAGTTTCAAATCTTTCTACTGTTCGATAGATTATGATGTCATGAAATTTCCAAAAACATCTGGTGTATGAATAGAATATTCAGAGAGAACAAAGTTTACATTTAGACGTCTAAATCACGCGTGTTTAATATATCCAATGTATATGAACAAACATAAGATATCTAAAATTACTAACATTTTTCACGAAATTAGGCAACTTTGTAAAATTAAATATACCTAAGATTTACAAAAAAACAAAAACAACAAAAACAAACAATAACTACGCCACATTAAATAGACATATAAGCCTGATTGGGCATATGTTGATATTTTGTTATTGAGATATAACATATACACATTTCCACATTAAGACACTTTCAAGACATATTAAAGTCCCTACATGGCCATGATTATGCATAAGACGTAGAGCAATAAGTGATGAAAGTTCTGCCATAAACGTAATGAAAGTCCAATTTTGATACTAATCATTATACAAAACACACATATTATTTGTATAGACCCCACATGCTGAATGCAATGAGTATTTTTATACTTCAAAGCAACCATAATTGATGTTTTATTTTGAAGTGGACATATGATATAACTATCAACAACAGACAGTCCGCTTACACACCTTGTATCTTGTTTTGATATGGTAGCTCTCTTATCACCATTAAAAAGCTGACAACAATCTTACGAAGTCTAGACTTAAGCAATGCGTTATAAGACAAAGCACGACCTCGTCGAAAGCTAAAAATACCAGGATAGAGATGTCTCCTATATGATAAAAATAACAATCGTTTCATTTAAATAGCATTCAGTTGCATTTTTCCTCGATATAATAGCAAGCTGATAGTATGATGTCTAGAATTGGTTTTGAAAGGATTCTATCTGCAGTGTTTTCATAGTATCGTGGGTTTATATAAAATGTCTTAAATATCATAAATGTCTCCATCATGTATTTGTACCATTTTAAAACAAAGAATTGTAAATAAGCTATATGTTTGAAACATTTATTATTAGTTGTTTTTGTGTAAACAAACTTGCTGTGATAATTCTTGTTTTAAAAATATAATTAATAAAATACTAAGAAGCGATAAAAAGGCACGTATTTATAATTTATTCAGTATTTTAGATTTTATTGCAGCATATTCAAAGATTTAAAATGTAAGTTATAATTTGTTTTCCTTGTATATTATATGCAAAAGTGAAACGCAATAACTAGCTGCTGTCTAAATGAGAGCTAGGTGACAGTTACCAGACCGTACTTGTTAAAGCTTTTAGTTGTGTGGCTATCCCGACATAAATCTGCCATCTGCTATATTTCTTCTTGCAAATTGTATCACACTGTTGCTGACCGTGGTCTTAGTTACCAAGCAACAGGTAGATGCCAGATGTGATTATTTACAGTTTACATCTATGAGGAATCATGCAAAGAGAGACAGCAATGTGTTTTTTTTTGTAAAATTCTATCACTTGTAAGTTTTAAAATGACATTTTTTAAATTTCGAATAAATATGAAAATTGATTTTTTTAACCAAATCATTACAAAACGAAAGCTTATGCATGACCAAGAACATGTTTAAAAGCTTCGAAAAGACATTTGATGCGAAAAGCTTAGTTATTTTCGCGGCTACCATAGTGAGTTATCGGTATAATTTGCAAGTTCTTTGGACCTGCAGAATGAAACTTTCGGTTTTAAGAATACCGCTAGCTAAGTGCCAGAAAGACTGAAGTTAAACTTTTAAAAAGTATTGTTGTAACCACCATGAAAACCACCGAGCTCTGTCGTTGGTATTTAATGTGTTATGAGTCTTTTCATAGAGATTTGATTAAGAATCGTATGAGAGTTATTTAATATTTATTGTTTTACAAAAGTGAAAAAGCGTCCTTGTAATGAATGTCGTTTGGCTTCCGGTATGTGAAAATGTAATTATTTGTTTCGATTGTGAAAAGGATAAACAAATTTATATCAAATATATTTCTTATCTATCTCATTTTATGCAAGAAACGCAAGAAAGACAGTCACTGAAATGTGTGTACATTGTCTTAATTGTAGTAGTCAATCCTTGTACATTTTGCAGCGTACAGTAAGGGGACACACTTTCCTACCGTTTATTGTAAAATATATTTTATGTCTCCCTTTTTATCTTCCAAACAAACTTGCTCACATTGTTAACACGGGATCTAGTACACCACCTCGTATTTGTGGGGTGTACTAGCATATATCTGGTGATCATGTGTGGTTTCATAGCTGACGAGATGTTATTCTTCCTGAGGATACGGTCTACACCTGCAGGGAAACCTTTGACACAAGGTAGAATAAACTGCCAATTTTATTTATTTTTTATATCCTTTATCTTAATGTTTAGTGCCTGACGATATTTCTGACTTACTTTCTATTTCGTTATTTTTTACTTTTTCTACTGACCAATTTGGACAAGCCACACTTACATCTCTTCCCTTGTTACTAGTGTGTTGCAGCGATCTAACCAGCTCCTAACTTTTGATATAACGGATACAGTGGTGGATTTCAAAATCTAAGTACTATTTAGTATGTGTAACTTTCCGAAATACCAGTAGCTTAACGCTGTCATTTTCCTTTTTGTCAGTGTGTCCCGGGCTGGAAGGAAATACATTTATTTTGTTCTAATGTATGCATGAATTTTACTTTTCATTGTCAGTTGTATGATCATGTTTATTATACGCATTTAACTGCCTTCTTTATCTCTGTAAGACATTGTCTGCATTGCATTCCATAGACATGACTTGCTGTCCAAGGGCGGGGACAAAATGACATCTTTTTCGCATGCTAACTGCATATGCATGTTCGCACCAATGGGTAAGACAATACTTTTCATGGTAGTCCTGTCAGTGTCTCTGGATATGTAATATGTTGTGATTAATGTGACCTCGCAAAGTTCAATAATGTCACTTCTAAATAAGTTTCTTCAGGTGTGTATCCCTTCTACAACAATGAGCTTTTACAGAAATTATCCTGGCAAAATTTGTAGTTTGTGCACAATGACACACCATCTTCAGATGCGAAGATTGTATTTCCTTGTAACATAACAGATGATATGGTGCCTAATTTGAATTTTAATATAATAATATTCTGTCGTCGATATATTCACAGTATAATCTCTGATGATGTCAACAGAATTCGTCGGAACCGTTAAAAGCGTTTTTAGTGTCAGTAGTGTCAGTAGTGTCAAAAGAAATAAATCAACGATTACAATGACAGTGATCGCCCCTTTTTGATATAAAACTACAAGGGTTGTATACAATCTACTGAGGGTGTATGAAAACGTTCTCATGGTTACGCTATTGGAAGTGACAAATCGTAAAGCAAGCATATTACAGGAGGTATACTGACGTAATGTGAAACATGACATTTAAGACTTTGGTCATTTAGCAAGAGTAGTTAAAATTCATTTAAGTGTTTTGGTATACCAATATTATCTGTTAGCTATTATTTCATGGTAAGTTATAGAATAATATATTTATAACATCGTGATTTTGATTCTTTTTATCCCTCATTCCGACTAAAAATGTTAAATTGATGGCTTACGTGTTGGAAATGTGCTTTAGCGTAACTACTATAAAAATAATAATTGCAACAAAATAATCAATTTGATATGAAAGGGATAAACCTAGAGCTACTGTTTTAGGGAAATAATGGCTTTAAAACAATTATAAAACAAACATATTTTTTCTTTTTCTTTATAACTTTATTTTATGCTTTACTTTGAATTATTTCCACAGTGACTTTAAATCCTATGCAGAATTTGGATGATACAAGGCTTATCTGGTATGATAAAATGATGATTCAAGAAACGGCCTATAACTTTGTTAGCATCTATATGACAGATTTATTATGATCTGTTATGATTGCCACAATGGAGTAATGTGCCAACTTACCAGTCAATTAGATGACTATAGGGTTTTAACATCAGTGGCACATTGGTAAGGAGAAAGTATTGAAGATGATTTAGCTTAGATTTTATATAAAATATGCACGTACGTCACTTAACACTTGCAAAATATAAAGACCTACCCTACATACAATAATGCACTAGTGGAGGGCATGTGGAAGTGTTAAGCAGGCTTACTCTAAGGGTTGGATCGCAGCTTTGAGTAAATAAGTTCCGTGTTGTGTTGTTTCATTAAAAAAGTTTTTTACTTTAGAATAATATCTTATAGTTAACATATACACGTCGTTTTAAAAGTTACAAAACCGCAGTAAAAACCAAAGACCCATTATTTAAATAAGTCATGACGTATAATGTCTTTTTGAATTACATTATAAAGGCAATTGAAACTGTATAATCATCTGTAATGACGCTAATTAAATGACGTTTTGCTTGAAATTGTTAAGATTAAATTGAAAACGGATACATGGAAAACCAAACCCATATCATTCAAATAAATTGGAGGTCGAGCGGATAGAGTCGCTTATTTGTAATTCCGCAGGACTACACCGTGTGGGATTTGGACGAGAACTTTCGTGTGAGGAGGCTTCTCAGTTCTACCTAGACATAATTCTGGGTTTTCCTCTACCAGTGACAAGGTGGACGTCGCCAAAATCTCCATAAACATGTCGATGCGATGTAACAAAAGATAATTTAAATTCCAAATTTATATACTGATAAGGATAAAATCTTGTTGCAGTTAGGCTATGTATTCTGTTTTGTTAAACATCTGAATATTTTGACTGTAAGATTCTAATCTAAGCGTTTTACATTAACATCAAAAAGAATATATTCATGTTACATTTCACCTTTTTTCAAAAGCAAGATATGCAATTTTAGAAATTTTAACAATTCCTGCTTATTTGTTCTGCATCATTGATTCACATTTCAAAAATTTGTCAGATAACAAAAAATAATACCAATTCTCTATAATAAGGGCATACTTAAGCAACGCATTCTGCACAGTATCTGTGTTATAAGTAAACAATTGCCTACCTAATGACAATGCCTACCCCCTCCGCTTATTGTAGGTTATAATGTCCGAATTTGAAACAAATCGCTAACGGAAGGACCATCCTTTACATATCTGTCTCTAAGTGAACGAGTTGTGTAATGAATGACGTTTAAACCATGTCGCTAACTAGACGACAATGTCATATTGAAATACCTTAAATCCTGGCGCTAATTGAATACTTACCGTATCATAACTTCCTTGTGGAATATTAGTTTTATGTGCTAATATGAACAGAAGCAAGCAATTAGTAGTTACCTTTGTTCTATATTAACAGTTCAATCCTACAGACCACTACATGTAGCATAGATGATATAGAATCTCAGCATGTACGTACTGCTTTTCATACTAAAACGTAATTAATAAAACACATATTTTTCAAATCATGAATATATGTTGTAAAACACCAACCATGTAAGAGACTAACAGTATATAAATAACACACTAATACTTGTAGCAGTATTTTCCTTTGTTTGGTTATAAAAGGAACGTTCGTGGCTTGAGTTTAAGTGAAGTAAGGACAAACATGTTTTGAAGGCTTAGAAACCAGCGATTGTGCACAATTTGTTAATTATGAAATTCTGTAAAAGATACATAAGAGTTTAGGTTATTTAAAAATGTAAAAAGTAAATTGCATCAAATTCTCTAAGCGATGTAAGTTGCCTAAACAACAATACAATTTGTCAGCTCCAACAGACATAGTTGCCATATTATTTAAGGGAAATGGTCTAAAATAGAGTTGTTTTCAGGGCTTCCGATGTTTAAGCTTGCACATAAAAAGGTGTACATGTTTATTATTGTTTTGATTAAAACGTAGAAATATCGGTGAATTTCATTTTTACTTTAGATCAAATATTACATATGACTTAGTTCTTAAAATGGTAGCTTCAAAATAGCCTCGTGCAAATATGGGCAGTTCGACGTCTTGTCGACCCGGTCTTATAGTAATGTGAAGGGGTTGGACATCACAGCATGCTACACATAGTGAAAGCAGCACTATATCTGCTTCAAGTGGACACAAACTCCAACTAACTGAACAACAGTTTGTGGGACGATAAACTTACCAAACAAACAAACATTTTACTTAACGCCTAACTTTATGAGCAACAAGTACTTGTTCATGTATAAGCAACAGAGATAACACGCCCATGCACAGTTAACTAAAGTTAAGGTATACTTGCGAGTGATTGGCTAATTAAAGAAGTGTTCTGCAGTAACTTTGAGCGGATTTTTTTTCTCCTTCGAGAACATCATGTTAAACCTTAAAAAATGTACAGTTCTCATCTATATAAGAAGCAATACTGTTATATGTGTACCTTGTAACCTAATAAAACGACAATGCTGTCTCAACCCTTTTCCGGATGAGATGATTCCCCCAGTGAGCTAGGTTCGCAAAAATAAATAAAAATGGAAACAATTTTCAATGAATATTATTTAATCTGCAAGTCGGAGTTACTTAATTTAGAGGATATCTAAATTTAATTTATTTCTAACAAGTCAGAGTGCTGAAGCAAATACTCGTCTTCAACATATGGATTTTTACTAGTTATTTGTAATTCAACCAACATCGCACTGTCTTTAAATTGTTTTACCAGCGTTATAATGAAACCATTTTATCTTTTAATTCGGTAAACATTTGAAATGATGCCAACACAGTACGTATTTGAAGGTGCGTTTGATGCGTTTAATGACGTCATACATGTATCTGTTTTCCACACGACACATGTCGAGAGTTTTATTCGTACATCATAGTTCTTATGGCGTACTATAAGTTAATTGATTACAGCTGTTATCGTTAAAGGCCTTCCATTAAGTGATGTGAAAATAGAGCTACTTCAAACAAATAGTTAATTGAATTTGTTACGCAAAACATGTCAATGTTATAATTAAGCATATATATGCAGCGGTAGACAAACCGCAGGGGAACAAGGAATACGGTGTTAACTTAAGAGATACAATTACCATATCGTACATTTTTTTCACTCCGATTACCCATATAAATGCTTTATGTAAGCAAATGATGTTTACAGAAAACATGTTTTATAACAGAATGAGTATAACAATTTTTTAAAAAAAATAACTATATTATCCTTATCCGTAAATTGTTCTCTGAACTATTTTGTCAGTGAAAAACACTTCACGATCTACATGTAGAAATGATAGTCATTTCAAGACCCGCCATCTTCTAGCTAGAAATTTCTTTCTTTGCCTTTCTATATCATGGCAAACATTAAGCAACAGAAACATTAGGAGCATCATTTGTTTAATTCATTCTATATGTAACTATTTTTAAACAACAGCACTACGTTTCGCAAATATTTAGACTTTGCCTCCATTTTTCTGGGACCAGGGAGAGGGTTGAGGTCAAAGCCTAGGTTGATAATTTTAATATTTCCACAGGTTTTTAAAGTGAAATAAAAAATCAATAATTATATACAATTAAACATCAGTAAATCTTACAATACAACCATTACAAATTGTAAAAGAAAAGGAAATTAAAATTCAAATAAACCATAGCAAATATATATTTAGCTTATAAACGAATATGTTGTAGGTATGTAAGTTACAATTCATGAGTTATCTCGCGTTGAAAAAATACAGCTAAGACGCTTTGTCCTACATCTGTTTATGTTTTGTTTTGAAACTGACTGTGTTAGCTAATTGTATTATTTTTTATTCTGCACACTTGTATACGTTTTATTGACATTAAACCTTCAGGTAAGCAATCTTTGTTTGATGGCATAAACATATACATAACTTTTATTGCTATATTTTAGCAAAAATAAAATATGTACACAGGCCGTACACTTGGTGATATTTTCTATTTTTCTTTTTTACGCAGTTATTGTACAGATGAAGTTTCTAAATAATTTAACATTTACTTAATTACCGCAATTTATATGATCAAGTCTGCGTGTATTTACTTTTACATAAAATCTATGTCGAGACTGTTGCTTTTTCTGTCACAGAACTGGATATATCTTTTCGTTGACTGACGCTTGTATTAAGTGAAAAGCTTGTCGACATGAAACTTATTAATTACTATTAAATTAAAGAAAATATAAGGGCGTATGCGGGTTGTCAAACTGATACAGAAACATAAGGTAACTTTGGTTTTGAACGTTTCTTTATTAAAGTGTTGATGAACAATCCAGATAATGGTGTAAATGTATTCCATACCTTTGTACTTCGTAATGAAATATTGTAATATTTTCATTTGCATTAAAGGTTTGGGACATCATTTTGTCTTTCATTAGCCATCAAACAATAAATTATAAACGTACACTTTAACTAGCATTTCAATAAATATTATAAATATAAATATATATATTTAATTGAACACGTCACATATATCAAAAGAATATGAATTTAATAGCACGCACGCACACACACGCACGCACGCACCACACACACACAACACACACCACCACAACAACACACACAACACACACACAAACGCACGCACACACACACACACACAACACACCAACACACACACACACACACACACACACACACACACGCACGCACACACAAACGCACACAACACACCCACACACAACACAACCCAACAACAAACACACACAAACGCACACACACACACACACACACACACACACACCCAACACACACACACAACACACCCACACACACACACAACACACACACACACACACACCCACACACAACAACACACACACACACACACCACACACACACACACACACCACACACGCGCGTATGTTTATGTGTATGTATGTATTATATTATATATATATATATATATATATATATATAATATATATATAATATATATATATATATTATTATATTAATATATATATATTATAATATATATATATATATATATACACTTAGTTACATTATTATGACACTGGACTGAATATTCAAAGAACAATATATATACGTGCACATTTTAAAACAAATTGCAACATGAATATGTTTTGTAACTTAATTAATTCTTTTAATTTGAATATATATACCAAATATTTCTGATAAAGTAAACATTTAATCCAGTACATGTTATAGCGTAACTACATGTACATGTATGTTGCATCGACAAAGGCATTTAGTACACATATGGTATGCTGTGCTTTTCACATGGTGAGGTCTATGTGCTTGATTGACTTGTACATTAGCGTCCCTCTTACATGTATCACGATTTTAAATGGATACTACATTTATTTGCTCAAACAAACTTTGTTTTAAATAAATCAAAGCAAAGTATCGGTAATACTGAATTGAACTACGGTTTTGGTTTAGAGGGGACTCATTGTAATTGCATATGCTAATGCTGATACGACAAGAAATAAAATGTAGAAAAAGTTTAAATGAAGAAACAATTATTGTATTATTGTTCGGTCAATAATATCTACAAATTGCCATGTCGGTGTTTAAAACAGTACACACATGTTACATATTCGGCATGTGACATATACGGCTATATTTTAGATTGCAGTATTTAATTTGGAGTTCGTAACAAGTGTGTAAACATAGCTATCATTTAGAACATTCACGATAAATTAAGATTAAACATATTTTGTTGCTATAATCTTATTTCACGATATTTAGATAGAAAGCATAATTTGATATTGATGTATCCAAAAAGTAAAAAGGTTCCTTCAAACATCGTGTAATCTTTCCTGAATTATTTTAATAAGTATCTCTAGAACCAATTGACAATTGAACTACTAAAACAAAGTATACAATGCTTTAATAGGATTGGCTGTATGCTTTGAATAGGTTTCAATTTTTACCGTCTCGCAAGTAGCACTAAGTCAAAGAAAATCTCATCATACGGCGAGTCATAATCAAAGAGCAATAACAATTACAACAGTCAATTACATAGTTTTGAATCGAATTAATCGTGACAAGTTATTGTTGTTTTGCCACAAGCCGTTATCAAAATGCAATAAGGAATACTGAATAAGGGAGCGAGGCACACAAAGTTTTATGAATTATGCTTTCGTTGAACTAAATATAAATTTACGTATAACCTTGTTCAGATAATTGAAAATTAAGTTTTAAGGTAAATTCATTTCACTCCTTTTAATTATAGAGCTATGTTAAATAAATGTATACCAGTCAGCAAAAAGGTAGCTTTTTATCATGATTCAATGTAAAAATGTGAGAAATAACTTCTGGAAAAGTCTAAGCTATAATAAGTATAACAGAATAGAAGAGTACAATAAAGTAGTAATATCAAGAACAATTTCAGTTAATCTTCAAATACACATTTACCTACTTGCATCTGTGTAAAATGGTCATATGACTATTTACCATGTATGATTAGAAGGGACGGACTTGTATTAATAAAATGTCTAAATTTCTAGACAAATGTGTATTTACTGAATTTTCGTTAATCATTTCAACAATTGTAGCGTTTAACTCTACATGTAACTTGGATTATGTTTTGCTTAAAGTGTCTGTTTTTATGATTGTGATTTACAATAAAATGAAACAAACATTGCTATTTCTATTTAAAAAAAGGTGAGCACTGTGTATGTCTATTTAAATCTTAAATGTACGTGGAATACGTGTTGGTAAAGATTGACGGCACATACATAAATGATAACTTTGCAGATGTTATTGTTTGTATAATATTTCTTCATTTATATTATAAAACTGGTACATCACTGCATCCAGATAAACATATAATCAATTATCTTCCAATAAGCAATACATAATTTATTGTATGATTATCGTGCATCTTATGATGCAAAAAAATGAATTCGGCGCTGAATGCTTGATTTAACAGCGTCGTGTTCTAAGCGCGATCACCGCAGGTCATATAGTTTGATAATAAATATTATATATATATATAAAATACCCCATATCTATAAATTGTGACTGGTGCTTGAAAACATACAACAATGACTTGAAATGACAATGACTTGAAAGGATATAAGACAATTTCAATGGTGTTATAATAATAATCTGATTATTCCCAAACTTGCCCCATTAGAAATCTTCGACAACATGTACTAGTATACATGTAGATCTTATGCAAATAACCTCTAAAACATGAAATATGTCATTTCAAATTATATAATAAAACAAAATATGTATGCTGATTGTAAGAATTGTTCGTACCGATGAAGAACACTTTATGGATTACATATATATGTTTATTAAAGAACAACCTTCTTCAAAATCTCCCACTGGTCTAATTTCTTGACTGGTCTGTTATTTAGTGCAATTTACTTAGCTGCCTTACGAACTTATATACAAATGAGTTGTTTCGCATAAGTTATATTAAATAACTAAAGTACCGTTTTAGTAAGAAAAGGTTTAAGCAAAGTGGCGGATATGATAAGACAAACTATGACAAAAATAAGATTATTCTTATTCATATGATCCATGTGCCCGTATAAACTTTTGCTTAATCAACAATTTGATCGGAAATCTGAAGTAATAAAAAGATCATTCTACAATTATATTGTAAAAAAAACAGATAGCCAAAAAAGTAGACTGAGTCTACTTGGCACAAAAGGTGCAGCTGAGTTAGCAGCTTCAGGCTTAATGTGCGTCATTTGTATACAAGTTAGCTGGTTAAAAATATTACATTGCCAGCTACATAGGTTATACATAAGAACATAAAAATCAACAATAACACAGAATGGTTGAGCCACAAGTTACAAAACTTAGATTCGGCTCTCAATATTTGAGCCGTTTTAATTACCATCTCCACGTTACGCATTTACCGTAACCAGACAGTAATTAACACGTAATATTTCTTTTGTTTACTTTAAAGAACTACTACGTTCAAGATAAAAATGAAGGCGAACATCTTGAAACAAAAAGATAGGTCCATGTAAACTCTTACACATATTAATTGTCAGATTCTTATTTTCATGTAGCAGTACTGCACTAATTAAATCGTAGTTTTTTTTTTCAATGTCATACTGATAATTAATCATTTCTCCCCTTAGAACCTGTACTGTTTTTTTTTTCTTTTTAACAATTAGTCTCAGCAGTTTTGGTCTTTTTCACAAAACAATAATGTTAGTCATTTATTTATTGTTTGGATTGAAAGGTATGAGTGTGGGTTGGGGAGGGGGTCAGTTTGTACCATATGTATCAATTCTTAGCAAAAAAGATGCACATTTTATCGGAATAGTTGTCTAACCTCACTTTGGATCAACTTAGGCAATACCGTGTGAACAACAAAGCAGACCACATGTTGAAAGTACACATTGCATCTGTATACTCAACTAAACAACAAACACGTCACAAAACCAACAATTTGTACACAAACAGTCGTATGTTACCAATAAAGTGCATGTTTCTTTTTGTTAGTGCAGCATTCGGAACTCCTAGGAGTTTACTATTATCATTTCTACTTAGGATCATTAAATAATGCATTTGTTGGCTATTTGTTGGCTAATTTGCATAAGATATTTTACTGCTTTTTTATATATGAAAATGAATAAGTTAATAAGAAAACTTTATTCTGTAGGTTATGTACAATATGTATTTTATTACTTACAAAAGTAAACACATTGTTGCCAGAATAAGCCGTATTTATTGTCAAGTATTGTTAATGTTAGAAAATGTGCAATCTTTTGGTGCCTTGGTTGTTACAAGTGTTTTGGTCGATATCTTTGGTAAAAGTTTTAGGTTGATACGTCACAGTTACAAACACACTTCACTGTTTAAAGCCTCGTCAAAGCAGCATATCTTTTCTTTACAAATATTTCTGGTTAAATAATAGTTGTATTTTTCATGTAGTTTGGAATTGTTGAACAATAAACCATAAAAGAAATGTAATAGCTTTATGCCAATTTTGTATGGCTGTCTGCCAATTCTTCCGTCCGTCCGCCGGTCGTATCTCTTGTGAGCGTGTGTGTCTCTCACACTATATCTCGATCATTTTCCTGTTGCATTTAAGTTCTATGGGTCATTTTACACTGACATATGATATCGATGTACACAAGCTCTGTCTCCGTTGCATAAATCATAACCGTGGTTAGGATTGTGATATTAGCATTCTTCGCTAACCTGCGAAAACAGTCGAAAGATTCCTATTGATTTATCGTATTCTTCAGCAAACGGACACAACCAACCAGTGTCGATAGATCTACGTTGACACATTTCGTTTAAAACAGGCGTTACAATACAGGTTTGTAAAACACATATACACGCATTTTAGTCGATAACATGCTAAGTGTAGAAATGTATGTAATTGGTTGGGCTAAGTGTGTCTTATTACTATTTTGCTGTTTCTTAACGAGCATCATGTTCACATATTGGCTGCCACTGGTCTTTACATGTGCAAAGATCCGTTGTTTGACTGCTGGGCGGGTGGAGATTACGGGTCTGGGCATCATTATTACCGTCTGTGATATAGGTGAGACGCTGGCAACAACTTACTTATCCATATTTAAAGCAACCGTAAACAATGGTAAAGCACCCGTTCTTTGCTAATAGGTCCATGTCCATGTACAATTACATAAAATGTAAAGGCTAAGACCAATGTAAAGGCTAACCAAATATATCATAGTTAACTGAAAAAGAACTTGAAAGATATTTTTTTTTCATTGATGTCCCTAAGCTGCGTGAATAATCAAGCATGAATCACCACTCGTCAATGCAAACAGATATTTCCTATCCGATCCACGCTGCAGAGATAACTTTTTGTTAACTAAGACAACAACGTGACCACGTTATATCGTCATCCGGGTAATCTGCTCTTATCTATTTTAGCAGAAACCAATATCGCGCTTCTTAAAGATTTGGAAAGAGTGAACATCTAAAGTGATGACTAATGTCTAACTATATATTTAAAAATCCTTTTTGTTTAGACTAAAGTATAAGTTTTTTGCAGAAATTTTTCCCAAAGTCCCCCAAACAGTCGTTAGATTTTGTAACATATATTTGATATTTGCAAAATGTCGGGTACCACATTTAAAACGAATTTGAAAGAGATGTGTGTGCGTATACGTTCATTAAAGGATATGATATACTCACAACTTGTACACTTTTGATTCAGCTCTGATTCTACTCCTACACTCTGCTTAACAGAGTTAAAAGCGGATGAGGGCCTACCTTCATTATGTTTCACATTCCCATGCACGCATGATGTTTGATTCAATTATGTTTTAAGGTGGTAATTGACAGTTTGCCAAACTGTTATATATGTATCAACATCTGACCTCTGTTTGAAGTGTTTGTACACACTTTCTGCCGAAAAAAATACTTTAGTCTAAGCTTTGACGATTTTCAACAGTTTCGAAATTTAAGGGCAATAAAACTCATTTACCAACAATTTAATGTTCTTTCATTTCAAATCTATTAATAAGAACGACTGGGATAGAAATTAACTTTACAGCGTCACACCTGTGCCGCGTGGTTTAGATAAGAAATATATGTTTGAAATGACGATTGTGTCGTTTTGGTTCACTTTTAGGTGTGGACCATTGATGCACAGTGCAGCTCTATGGATGCAAATTATGTTTGTAACGACCATAGTGTTAGAGGTATAAGCATTTCAAACCATCCACACTGCTGGGTTAACTCTTTATCGACGCGGTTTAAGAGTCTTCCAAAATTGCGCATTTAAGTAACGGATAGTGTGGTTGGTATATGGATGAGTATGTTTATAGGACAATGTAGAATTATAAATGCACTTGCATGTGAATAATAATAATAATAATAATAATAATAATAATAATAATAATAATAATAATAATAATAATAATAATAACAATAATAATAATAAAATAATAATAATAATAAATGCTACTAATACCAGTACTACCACTTCTACTACTACTAGTACTGCTACAACAACAACAACAACATCAACTACTACTACTACTACGACTACAACGACTTCTGCTATACCTATTTCAATTACTGTTTCGTCAATTTTAGTTGCAAACATTAAAATCAATTGAATATATCTCAGGAGTCGGTCCATGACCTTGCCCGCCGACTGGACGACCTTGGATTCACTGAGTTTGCTGGATGTTTGAAACTGGAAGAAGCAGGTGCTCGAAAATTGAAATCCGGTTCGTCCAATCGCTTGCATGTTGTTCCTCTGGACGTGGGGAAGGACGAAGACTTTGAAAAGACGCACGACTACGCAGTGAAACATATTATGCCGAAAAATGGTAAGTGCAGACAAGGTTAAGTAAAGTTGGCGCTTCTTGTAACTCTGCCAAACTGCATCATATCTAGTTCTAACTGATTGAAGACTTCGCTCACACTTTAAGTATGAAGTCAGCCAGTATATAAAATATGTAAGTATAAATACACGCACGTCGTCTAATATACACGTTTGTTCATTGTAATTTGTATCATTATCTGACGATTGACAATGTAAATCTTATTTTACTTAATGTACAATTTTCTAAACATGTCATAAAAACGGCATAGACTACATCATGTTTTTAAAACAACAACAACAGCAGCAGCATTGCCCTACTGCTCAAAAGCTATCGAGATTGGTGACGCTTTAAGCAAAGTGAACGAATAGCAACCGTTTCTGTATGCCCTGCGTTTGCATTTAATAGAATGTTTCCGTTCTGGAAAAGCAGCCAACATAACACAGTTCAATTATTCCTAGTTAGACAAGAAAACTTTTGTCCATTCTAGGGCGTGAAACGAAAGAGTGCCTTAGCTAAAATCCCGTAGCAGAATAAAATCAACAAGTGTTCACAAGAGTATGTTCAACCTGATTTAAACTAGTTGTTAACTTCGATTTTCTATATCACTAATCATGTCTTAAACATTCTTAATATGATTTCTCAACCCCTAAATGTTTAAACCATTAATCCATGGCTAACGTATATATATTACGATATTGTGAGTTTTTAAGGAATCTGGGCAATCGTTAGCAACGCAGCATTCAACATAATGAGGGACGTTGAGTGGTTAACGGTTTACCTTAACAGTAAGGTTATGCATGTCAATGTCTACGGTGCCGTTAGACACTCTTGTACCTTGTCAGACGATCGAAAGGTCAGTGTCTTGTTATATCATTTATGTCTATGGACTTTTAAACGGCGGAGAACAAGATTAATGTATAAGTCGAACCACCTGTTCGGAACACATCCGCATTTTTACTTTCAGAAGTATGCCTGGAAGGTAATACGTCGGAAAAGTAACCCCAGAGAGAGAGAGAGAGAGAGAGAGAGAGAGAAGAGAGAGAGAGAGAGGAGAGAGAGAGAGGTGAGAGTGGAGAGAGAGAGAGAGAGTGAGAGCAGAGAGAGAGAGAGATGGGGATAGAGAGAGAGAGAATAAGAGAGAGAGAGAGAGAAAGAGATTATATTCTCTATATCAGATAGTATGTGAGAGCGAGGAGAAAGATATAGGAGACGCTAGAGTATAGATAGGAGAGAGCCTAGTCAAGAAAGAGAAGAGATAAAGAGAGAGAGAGAGAGAGAGAGAGAGAGAGTGTGTGTGTGTGAGAGAGAGAGAGAACATTTTATTCCCACGTTGACTTGTATTCCAACTAACCCTGCGAAGAGCAATACAGTTAGCAGATTATTTATCAGAAACTATGACTGACTGAGGTATAATGTCAGGTATTATCACCATGTAGGCAAAGTGTGCCAGATCATATTTTCCAGTCGCAACTACTCCGATTAATATTGCATCTGTTAATGACCACTTGTTACTATTCATTGGCCATTAATTCAGAAGAGGAAATAAACCATTTTTCGCAAAATATGTATTTATGTTTTCTCAGGTCGCGTTGTTGTTGTGACACGTGTCAGAGGAAAACATCCATGGCCATCCGACTCCGCTTTTCATGAAACAAAGTACGCACATGAAACCACTACTGACTCCCTACGACTCGAGATAAAAAGGTTCGACGTCAATGTTTCCATAGTTAGAGCCCGGTAATTTCAGTATAGCAACAACATGTCGAAGTGCTGACACGTAAGTTAAACTTATTTTTTATCTGACAAACTGTCTGAAATATAATTTGAAACAACATAATAAGTATAAAGTAATACTATCAACCATTCAATGCATTGTGTAAAAATATTTGAGGTTTTGGTTCTATGTTTCCGTGTATCTATATTCTAGAACAGTTTTAGTTTTAAGCAATCATTGAACTATGAATGTCGTCCTACATAAGCTCAATAAGTGTACAGGCAAATTAAATCAACCTATAAATAGCGCTGCAGAGTACTTACAAACAAGTGTTTTGCAGCACGTGTTATCGAATGTGGAGCCATTAATATCATTATCAGACATAATTGATGTACCTTTTATGGCGGGTACACTTTATTCCGACATGTTCTAAGCTCCAAATTACCACTCTTAATGTACATAACATTTTGTTTGTCCTTATTTCTTGTCATTTTTAAATATCAATTATATAATGCACAGTCTAATAAAAATAAAGTAATTAAATAATTTAAGAAACAATGATGCAAACAGTAAAAGAACATTTTTTAAAGTTCACGTGGCACCGCCAAGAAGTAGCCGAGAGGTGATGACACCAGAATGATGTATGGACGCCATTACATTGAGAACATGCTTTCTAAACATGAGAAAAGTATAACCGGAAGTGGAATGGCTACCGAGCCAGTATTTTATAGCTTGGTGGACGCCATTACGAGCATTCACCTCAAAACACACTACTTGGTAGATGGGGGAGAATACAGATGGCACACTTACACGATATTTGTTTATTCATGTTTATAAAATTGTTGCTAAATTTTCAAGATGGTATGTTGTAATAGAAAATGCTGAAGCCGTTTATCCATATGATTTTTTTTACAACCAGCATTTTAGAAACATACAAGTCATACCACTTACTGGCTTTAAAGGACTCCCAGTTTACTCCCTCCGTGTCCCTATCCTTACTCACCCGATGAAGTATCTTCTCACAGGATTGATAGGAAGGTGATAAAAGTAGACTGGGCATTTCTGACAGAGAGCCGTTTTTGACCTGGGCGAGCAGACTGTTTTGATGTTTGACGTAAAAATGTGAAAATGACAAACCGTCATCTATATTATGTTACAATAGTCATAGCAAGTTTCTTCACCATAACCTATCAGTTTTCTATTATTGGTTGTTGCAGACATTCCCTCGTTACAATAGTTGCCTCTCCACGTGGTTGTCAGACAGAATCATCACCTGGTGGACTAAGTGTCCATATTTCTGGTCCAGGGGCGAGGAAAATCAGTACGTCCGCGGTGAATTTGACTAGCCGTCCCAGTGAACCATTTGTTCCAAGTTTACAGACAAATCGACACAAGTGTGTCTTGGGTCTTTTAGAACATACATACAATGCATCAAATCTGGTATATATATGTTGAGAGAGCAAACCCCAAAAGCTATTTTAACATCAGCATAACCATGGAAGTTTGTCAATAAGCAAGTAAATACGATGTTCACATCAGTTCTGATATGCTGTGCTACAGTAAATATTGCCTTCTCGAAACGCATTGCTGAGTTCATGATTGTGTACATCAATATCGGTGTCAGTGTGAAAGCTTTCAACACGGTTTAGGGGAACATAGCCATCGGTATAATTTCCATGTCGTACCATTCTTATGACCAAATAAACTCAGTTTGGCTTTGTACTCCGCGACACTTAGTTCTACATTTAAAGTCAACTTTAGATAGATGCATATTAGTTCAACCAGCTCACGATTACACTACATGATTTAACGTGATAAATATAATTTTCTTCAGGTTCTGTGCGTAATAGTTCAAGTTTTAAATATGTATTTCTTTTTAATGAATGGATGAAAGTATTTTCACCATGGCGTGGAATCATTTGTGGATGCATACAAAGTTATTTTCGTGAATACATGTAGCAACTCTGAGCGACCATTCTTTCTGGCCGCTGATTGGCTTACATGTTCGTGTACTGACTCAGTGTATTTTAGTAACAATGCAAAAAAAAAGCACATCGCTTCTATCCCATATAAACTCAAAGCAATAAAGGAAGAACGTTTATTTAACGTCGTAAGCTTAGCATTGATGAGGTCACGAGCTTGTTGACCACTTGCAGTACATTTCAAACAATTGATATCAACCTAAGATCTCAGGTAGCTGTCTGTAACAGTGACCACCTTACATTAAACCTACAGCTGTCAAGTAAAAGCCAGATGTGCCTAAGATCAGCAGCTGTTTACATGTAGTACACCACTCCACTCATTTAAACAACCTGTTTGTGAACTGGTATGATTTTGAAATGATTTACTTCGGAAAAATATAGCGACCTCCGTAAATTGGTTGAAACAAAAAGTCATTTACATTTGCCGCACCGGCACACGCCCCCAAAAATATTGATATATACATAAAATATGAGAATATTAACCGTGGGCACTTTGACATTGTTCGAGGAAATTGTGTTCAAGGAGACTGTTTCCACAATATATTTACCAACTTAGCATAATCGTAAATGCGCTTTTTCGCAAGGATGGGGTTAGGATTTACCGAAAAATGTCAACTCTTAACTGTAAAGTAAACGTCCCCCTGTTTTCTTAAGAGAATTGCCCGAAACAATGCCTCATGATGCCCAAACACAAACATTACAGACAAATCGTCATTGTCATTTGGCCACTTAAACTAGTGAAATATGTGACCTGTACAATGTTACTAATAAAAACTAGTAGAAGCCGAATAGTGACATTTAGATTCACACGATGAATCCACTACGCAAAAACGACGGGCAACCATCGTTATAAGTATCTCGTGAGATCACATTCTGTCATGTTATCAAAGCGCTGAAAGAGCTGTTTGGGAGCGGTATGGTAAACCCAGAATATAAATAAAGGTCTGTAAATAATGTAATACCTTCAAAATTAACTCCCAGTTATTTATTTTGTTGACATTTCACCAGTGTGCCCAGTGTGATCTGAATATAAATCTCGATTGCACCCTCTACCTTCCTTACGAATAGATTGTGGTATTCACTACATCGGAAAACTAGTAACATGTTGATACAGTTAGAACCGGTGTAGATAAACTTAAGTATTTTGTGTTAAATTGAGCTGTCATTCAAAAACTACACTTACTGTTCAAAACTCCGCTTTCAATGCTATTTACATTAATTAGCAGAATGTTAAGGGTCGCGAACCGAGACCGCCTGGCCTATCTTACCGTTGTTGTATGGTCATTATCGCTTTATGCTTGTAACGTCCCATGTACCACGTTGCAAGGGATGTTGTTTACGCAAGGAGGACATTTGAAGCATTTTAAAATCACATTTGCTTCCAGTTTAATTAAGACATACTAATGTAAACATGTGATAATTGTGTGCATGTACATGTAACTGTGTTATTCATTTTACCGCTCGGTAATCTTTTTATTTCATGCATTATATTTATATTTAGTTGCACATTAGTTATAACATTTTTGTCCCATCTATAACATGATAACGAAAACCGCAGCATTTATTCATTCGGTAGCTAGCTTTCTGTTGGAGATGTCCAACTTTTATTTCTGTAAATCAATACATGCTTTATATTAAAATCTATTTACCTACTTTTTATCATATTTTATATCTATAAAATGATAACAAAAAACAAGAACAAGAACACATCATTTATCCACTCGTTAGCTTTCTGTTGGAGATGCTCAACTTGTATTTCCCTACACTACATGTGGGTTAAAATCAAAACTAACCTTACTCTGTTTAACGACGTTTCTATTCGTTAGCAGTCTAAAAGGATTCATAAAAATTGGAAAAACAAGACTTAACCAAACATAATGACCATACATGCTCCATCTTCCGTGTTCTGTAATTCCCATGTGAACTAGAATAGCTATACTTAACAAAAATCGTTCAGGACTTTATGTAACTTATAATTCGTTTCAGTTTATACGCTTTGAATGTAAATTGTTCCTATAGGAAATAGTTATACTGGTTTATAAAGAAGTACATGTATTAACATATTTGGTAAATCTATTCAGATATTATTAGAAAAAACAAGTTTAAGTACAAGACTCCAACTTAATGCCTTTTTTAAGTTAATAACACAGTTAACGTTTCTTTGGCATCACACGTGTATCGGGTTTCCCCAGGTCACAGTGTCAATTGTTCTGTTCACATCAAACGCAGTCTCAACGGCAAAGTTACAGATGTTACACTTTAAAAGCTTCCATTAATGTAAAATGTAAAAAGAGATGATTCAATCAAAAAGCTAATTGAATTTGTTAAGGCAGAATTACATGTAATTGCATTTGACCATTAGATAATCACAAATTTATGGTTTAGCTGAGCAGACCTTTACGTCAGATAAACACATGATAAAAGCATAGGATGTGTTTTTTTCTTTACTTTCTAAGAACTGGATTGATGCTTGTTACATATCGTTACACATAAAAGATAGAAATAACATTTCATGGAATGCTAAAAAAGGTATGCACGCACGCGCACACACACGCACGCGCGCACCCGAGAATAATATAAACAGAGAAATTGTGACAGATCTAGAATGATTATATACATACACTTACTATTTTTATATAATACAATATGATACCGAAAACAGTTAACATGTTTTCATATTTGAGAAATTTATTTGCTTTTCTTCTTCAATTAGTTTTGTAAAATCCTGAATTCCTATACATGTCTTTATACAACTGTTTAAAATAAACAGTACTAACAGATAACAAAAGCATTTACATACATTTTGTGATTATTGCATAGTATTTCTTGACATTACGGTATCTATACGTGTAGCTTGAAAATAATGTTTTCGTCTTATGGATATACAGCTAGGTTTTCCATTGTAATAATGTGACCATGTTCTATATATTCTTTGAAATGGTATGACAATTATCAGTTTTATTTTGTAATGCAGCTTGCATTTATCAATATTCGGGTAAAGATCAACGACAAGCATTTATACATGTAACTTGAAATTCAACTACAACATTGTATGACATATACGTATACTAACCTTTCTAAACTGCTACAAAAAGTTTCCCACTTACTTAATTCAATTCAAGATATTTTTAGAGATACGTAGATACATGAACTTATCACAATCAAACTTAAACATTCCGTAACATGAGTTATGAAGTGTACAAATATAAACACGCACCTCTGATTTATTTTAGAAACGAAGAATAACCGTAAGATAAAGAATTCGCGCATTTTAAATATGTTTCGAAGAAATAATTGCAACATTTAAAATGCATGATATATGTATGCAGATTTGAAGAAAATTTCATTTTGTCATTAACTATCATCATAGCGATAACACAGCACACTGTTCTAATTCCAATAAATCTTGAGACTCACATCTCTCTACAGGGAGACATTAATTTGCATATTGATAGAAGAGCAGATTGATGTCCTGGCAATCACAGTAACCTGGATGCAATGAAGTGTCCGGTTTGCTGTCGTCTGCAATGCTAATCTAGTCAAATGACACAACTAAATAACAGTCTAGGTAATTTACACAGTAGACGAAGAAATTGATATCAGAGTAGCATTCACTATCCTTTTACGATCGTGACGCTCAGCTGCTAAAAGTAGCTTTTACTTTCTTTAGGCATTTATTAACAAACAACTACACTCATGCGATGTGTATAAATCATCAGCTTAGGTGTCAGAAAAATATCAACTCAAAAGCCCTAAAGCAAATCAAGAAACAGTCAATTCTGAAAATGTGTAATTCTAAATATAATTTTAGACAATGTATACTTATATTATACAACGTATAACCATATGCAATAAATTATACCTTATTTAATTATGTAATTAAACATGCAGCACAGACAGTTTGCATGAAAGAAAACTTCCAAATCCTATTCAATTGGGATTTCATTTAAATGATGATTTTATTCCCTGGTTTGGATTGTGCAAATTACTATAATCGATCTTGGAACTGTTTGGATGCTAAGTGGGAGGGAAATGTAAAAAAATACTCACAAAAACAACAACAACACAATTGAGGAATCGGCCTTCTCCAAAGATAACGCTGAATATTCCTTACTTTAGCCATGTTGATAATCTGCTTGTAATAGTTAAGAAAGAAACTGGTTTACATGATTGAAAAAAATAAAAGTGCTATCACTTGAAAAGTAAGATTGGCAGAAGCGTTGTCAAATTAAATTTTGATAGGCAGTAATAATGAGACTATATCCGAGAACTAGAGCGATGTTGTTATCGTACTAATTATGAAATGCTCAAGACAAAAGTAGTACGCCTGCAACTTAATAGATGTGATAAAATGGCGCCATATCAAGACAATGACGCATAAACCAACCAGCTTTGTATCTGAAAGCAGCTATCGTAATGTACATGTAAGTGGTTATCTAGATACCCTATTTAAGAAACAATATATAGAAGATTCCTGTAAAGGAAGAGTTTATTTTCCCAAAAAGGTCTTAACATGGAGCAAGTTATAACTTACAAATCACGCCTGCAAATGTCAGTCTAAATGAATTGTCATAACATGGTGTGTTTTCTTTTTTCGTGACAAGTAAATATCGGTTTGAAAAATAATCGTTTACATGAAATATTTCATATTTGAATTAATGTTCAATTTACATTTATAAGTGCACATATTTCTGAGATGTTTTTTCACAATGTTAAGGATGGGTCAGAGTTTAAATATTTAAACCTTAAGCATTTCAAATTTTTAAACGAGTTGTAAGAGTAAGCTTTCAAAAATGCTTCCCTGAATTGTTTCAGTACGTAAAGGTAGACAATGCTTTGATGCCAGAGGGTCGTGGCTCCCTTGGCAAACCTTGTAAACAACAATACAAACATAATGACAGTTATGAAATAGAATTTGTAGAACAACAACAAAAAACAAAAACAACAACAAACAACACCGTTACTTCGAAAACGGTATTTTACGTAATTAATGTATTTGTTTTCATTAAGAAGATCGCATCGGCAGGGCTCATGGGGAGATAACTGCCATTTTTGCTGCATTTATCTTAGAGATATAAATCTGAATAGAATCTGAGATTCGGTAATAATTATTGCAAATAATAGAGGCTAAGACCCTGGTAAGGAAAACACTCCTCAAAACGTAGATGAATCAAATGCGCGCGTAAAGGAAATTTTTATTTAGCAGAACATATGTTTCTTTAAGATATGTGTATACGCATTGTATTGCGTGTTAGCTTATCGTTGCAGATGGCGTATTTGTATTTTAAATAAGATAAGTCATTTCGCGTCAATCTATCTGTACAATGTATGTAAATAATCTACACCATGCTTGTCTTAAGAATACAATACGATTTTATTGTTAACCAATTGAATTGTCAATGGAGCATTTCTATTATCACTAGCACATGCATGGGTAGTCTTAACTTAATGATTTTGTAGAAACTAGACAAGCAACATAATTTCTATTCTTGCGTGCCTTTAGCTATCTCTGATAAGAAAATAATGGATTCGATCGAAAATGCTTAGAAAATTATAAAACATATTTGTCAAAATTAATCGTAGTATTATTAAAATTTCAAATTTAAATATACACAACAAAGTTATATAATATATTCGATACGTTTCACAAAACTTGACAGTATTTTCAGCAGTTTTAAAAAGCCTGAAAAGTAAATGTTTAGTACAGTCATACACTAGCTTCTAGGTCCATTTAAAATTAATTGGAACCATACTTCACGACTTTGGTGTTTTAAACGGCTTAAGATAAGTTCACTATTTTAGTTCTATTTCCGATTTCAAGGAAGTCTAAATAATATGATAATCTTAAAATGGTACCTCTAGAGCTTTTCTAGGCACCTTACATATTTCACTAGCGCTTTAATTATTTAACAAGATGCATCTTATACCTTTTCGTACAGTTGGGCACATGTACATATCTATATAATATTCTTATTAAAACCGCTCATGTTGAAACTACGCAGTCTCATGAATATCTCATAAAATTTGCTCTTGGCATTTTAAAATTTGCGTATGGTAGCTTAAAACATTCGCTTTTTATATGATTCAGAGGCAGGCGGTTGTAACAGGTTTTCTTAACTTTCAAAATAAAACCTTCTTATTTGACTCACAATGACATTATACATGTAATTGCGTTTATGATATGTTTTTAAAACGTATTAACTCTAAACAATACTACGTTTTATTTTGTTGATTTTCTAAAATTCTATTGTTTCTTCCGTGTTGTTTACATTTCACTTTTGACACTTTTGGCATATGACGTCATGGCATTTATGACGTCATTATATGGTTCTTATAATATATCAGCGCTTGTACTGCTTTATTTTATTTTAAACTACTCTCTCATTTGGAATTTTTTGGTTGCCGAGGCTTTTATCTACTGTAAATACTGTACATATGTTCATTATATCTGTTTTAACTCCCGATGCAGGTGCTTACTGTTAGTTGTGTCACTTTGACGGGATATTTTTATTTACACTGTTTGTTTGATAGAAAAATCTTCAGGAAGTGCGAGGTTGGAGCGCTCCACAAACCAGGTTTAAGCACCCCAGTTGGCCCTTTTGCCGACTGACCATTCCAAGGCGGTAACTGATGGTTTTTCTTTTTGTGTGTTATGCCTCGTCTCAGTGTTTTTGTCACATTTACATTTACCTTGTTTGCCTTTGACTACAGGTAGATAAAAATTTAAATATCTGTGAAAATTTTGGATAGGACCTTTTCTTATTTACCTTTTCATATTTAGAGATGTCTGTTAATTGAGAAATCAATCGCGGTCCTTTATGTCTATTTTGGTGTGTATCTTATAACTGATATATGATACGTATCGTAATTGATGAAACAGCTCGTGTCGGCATTGTGCAACAGGATTTTGTGCGTGTAATATCATTTCGCGAAGTACTTGTTATAACAAAACTTAATCCAATATGACATAGCCATATAATGGCCAGCTGTCACCGGGAATTCCGGATATGTTATTACTCGATGGGAGAATTTATATTGTTTTGTATTACTAATTGCTTAGTGTACTTTTTCCAAATTTCCTTATAATTCTAAGGGTATAAATGAATCATTTATGGTTATTGATCTCATTCTGCCAAAAATCATATAATATATATGTTTAATGTTAATTTGTATGGCGATCTATAAAACGTTCCTTTTCATTTTAAGATATTGACATAAAATACTATCGTTTTGGAAGGAAAGTAAAACTTTTCAAGCAAATGCGAATTCCAATAGCATTGCTTTTCATAACAATCATATGTACAGTTGATAAGAATGTCTGCAATTCGAATTAAATACAATATATACACACACGTGTGTGCGTGTGTTTGTGTGTGCGTGTGTGTGTACAATTCGGTTTGTAAAAGTCTATCTACCCATCTGTCTGGATGTAAACTCTATCCACCCATCTGTCCGGATGTAATTTCTATCCACCCATCTGTCCGGATGTAAACTCTATCCACCCATCTGTCTGGATGTAAACTCTATCCACCCATCTGTCCGGATGTAAACTCTATCCACCCATCTGTCCGGATGTAAACTCTATCCACCCATCTGTCTGGATGTAAACTTTATCCACCAATCTGTCCGGATGTAAACTCTACCCCCCATCTGTACGGATGTAAACTCTATCTACCCATCTATCCGGATGTAAACTATATCCACCAATCTGTACGGATGTAAACTCTATCCACCCATCTGTCCGGATGTAAACTCTATCCACCCATCTGTCCGGATGTAAACTCTATCCACCCATCTGTCCGGATGTAAACTCTATCCACCAATCTGTCCGGATGTAAACTCTATCCACCAATCTGTAATGTAAACTCTATCCACTCATCTCTCTGGATGTAAACACTATCTACCAATCTGTTCGGATGTAAACTTTACCCACCCATCTGTCTGGATGAAAGTATTCATATATACAGTTATGTACACTTTTTTAATCTCCGTCAAACGGGAAAATGATTCAATATATCCTACCGACAGACGCAACATGTATGCTGACCTGTTATGAAACAATGGATTCGCATGAGTAATTGAACTTAAGTACTTTTATGTATTCCAATGTTCTAGATAAATTAGTCTACTGTCTTATCATATTAATTTCTGTGGTAAAAATTTCTCAGAATGTGAAAGTTGTGTCTAACTATAAAATTAGAAATTTCCCCTACTATTCGAGACAAAAGATCAAGACAAATCCGATGTGCGACATCTTATGTGCCACAGAGAGCATGCACATAAGGATACAAGACAATCTGTTACACTGTTCATTACATAAATGTACCGGACCTGGTAGCGCAATCGGTAGAGCGTCGGCTCCAGGTACGGGAGGCCCCGGGTTCGATCCCGGACCGCGACATAGCAAAAGTCGTTAAAATGGTAGTGGTATAGCTCCCTTGCTAACGCTTAAGCAAATCTAAGGGTAGTTCCCCGAATGGTTGGCCCGGTGTCAGGATAATGTGACTGGGTGTGGTATCATGCCAGGTGTTCACGGCATGCTATACATAGTGAAGGCAGCACTATATCTGCTTCAAGTGGACACTGTCTCCAGATAACTGAATTACTGTTGGTGGGACGATAAACCCAGTAAACAAACATTACATAAATGTGTGACAGTAACGAAAGATAACTCTGCTAGAATGATAGATACTAAATTATCTCTCACATTTTGTCCTCGTTGTCTGTTTTTTGTGAATACAAGCTGCATTGTTAACAAAGCGTACTCGGTTTCGGTTGTTATTCAGCCATTCAGTTGCGATTTTTAATTGAAAAATGCTCATATAAATGCGACATACACTGTTCTTTTTTTCGAATTGTCACATGGACCGGTTTCTTGTTATTGCCTGCTACACTACTGTCCCTATAAAAAGGAATTCTATAAGAGGTACTGCAGCGGTGCCAACAAAGAAAGTGATAAAGAAAAAGTATATCAAGCAGATGTATAAAGAACAAAAGTGTGTTACATGTACAACCGAACACTTGGACTCTCCAAATTGTTAATTATGACAGCTCCTAAATATCAAACTAGTTGGTTTACACCAAGGCTTAAACAGTAATAATATAAACTTTAATTTCAAAATAGTTACGCGTTATCGCCACAAAACAGAGACAATATAGCATTTTGTTTAAAGACAGACGTCTAGAATTCTGTAGTTTCATAAAAAGTTGCCGATTTGTACATTGATGTGTGGTGACATTTGGTGCAGCAGATAAGGTAACTGCATTATTGAAATAAATACTAAAATGTATGTGTCAGATGTGCGAATACATTATTCCTTTAAATCAAAACATGACAGCAGTGTATATGTAATACGAATCAGTATTAAAATTAAATAAGTTACATATCTGTCATGTTTGGAAACTGGTAGGTAGACTAAGAAATACCGTTAGACCGCTAAACTACTTGTAGTTTACCTAATTAATTTATATTTGAATTTTGAAAAGTACAAATTTGGGGACAACATTCTTTAAAAACGCTTGGCATTACAAATGTATATAATTGAGCGTACTATATATTTGGCCTTTTATATTTTAAACACTCCGATAAATAAAAAAGGGTTTCTGTATTATGACTTTAGTTTAAGTTTGAATACCATGTCACAGACTAATGAAAATACAAAGTATTCACAAACATTGACAAGAACTAGAATGCTTGTAAATGTGTATTTTCTCATGTGAAATTGATGAACTAACTGCTATGCACTATTGTTAACAAGTATCAATTCGCATTTGCTGATTTGTTTACCAAATATCTTAAGAACAATCAAGTATCTTAACAGCGACCTTCTCATTTTCAATAAATCTCCATTAAGCCTTTGTTACAAGTAAATGAAACAAAGAACCTCATATTTTATGGTATCGACTTAAATTACACGAGGTCGATTCTCCATATTACCAGGTGACGACAACACACTTTACGCTTTCCAGGAATAACAGTATTCAAACAATGCTTTGCTTTTACCTAAAATGCAAATTTCTCCTACTTTGAACATGTCACTCAAAAACAGCGGAAGCCATCAGCATCAAAGAATGATCAAAACACGTTCTGAATTGCTGGAATTAGATCAATCTTATAAAAGTTAAACAAAATACACTAATAATTCCATTTGAATTGTATGCCAACAGCCGAATTAAGCAGACTTAGTCTAGATGAATTGTTATTGGTTTAGCACACGATTAATAAAGTGGCTAGTTTATAATAGGACTTTAATTTTAATGACAATATTTTCTGTGTTTTTCATTAGGACACCAAGTACACAGAAGAATATCAATACTGATCGCTATGAGTGGTTCAAGTCAATTTCAGTCATAATTCATAGATTAACTACTCCTACCATATTAAGTATTGTATTGTCATCCCTCCATTGCACAATTTGCCAGCCCACCCTGTCGTCATTTATTTTAAATCTTTTTCTCAGATATGACTATTTTTCCTTATAACACATACTTGACATATCATGACCTTAAACTCAAGCGAAACAAATGCTTTGCACGATAGTACAATAATAATGGCTTAAATGTGCATTCTACAGCATAACAAGAAGCCATTAAAACACTTCAGCAACAGAGGACAATGAAAACAGTCTAACAGTTCTTTTAGAGCTTTAACGACATTTTAAGTGATACCATTAGAATTCTATTGAGATATGCTAGGATTGAGGTTTGTGTGCAATTATCTAAATATTAAAAATGGAAGAAGAACCCCAATTAGTAAGATAATGTATCATTATGATTTAATGTTGTGCATTAGAAAACAAAACACAAATTATATAGTTATACGCAGTTAATTTACTTAATATGTCACAAATGATTAAATATCAGTGATGAATGAAAGATTATTTCACTGAATTCACGTATGTCCAAATACTAAAACTCCCATGCCGAGACATTTTACAACAAGAGTAAATATATCTATGGATAATTATAATAAAAGTAAATAAGTTTTACATAATTTATAAAAGGAGTCAGGCATATGTTAAACACATGATATTGTTTACAGATGCGTACATTATTATTTTTTAATGTCGGAACAACTGACTTCTACTTAGGAACTTGTTACATGCATTAAGGAAATGAAGACCAAAATAAATCCTGAAGATATTATTCTCCACCACTTAACTTTACTGACCCATACAGCATTTTGTTCGCAACTTGAGATCTATGTTCTTACTTTTCAATGACGGCCAGAACCTTGAAGTCCTAACTTTGTGTCCTATGATGTGCTCTAGTGTACTTACATGTAGTGAATTTCCTTTGTCAATGTATAGTGTTGACGCATACCTTGATTAATGAAAATACGACTAGGTTACAATTGTGCGTATAGTTCTTCAATATTCGTATGTTTTACACAAGTTTATATGGTTGGTTTCGCCCGAATATCAAAAGTATTCCGACGGTGTTAAATATTTATGACATTGGGTAAGTAAGTAATGTTTATTCTTATGATCAAAGTTTGTCTTTGTTCAATAAAGCACCAGCAAGGCAGCATATCTTTATAGAATGCATATACATGTATATATTTCTTGTTAGCTTACTTAAAATTATCTCTCTACTAGAAGTAGAATGTTTACGCTTGTTGTGATATGTTTTAATAACATAATATCGTTTATATATTTACATTCCCGTTTTTCTTTATATAAGGAATAACACTTAACCTTTACAACCTGCATGTCTTTTAGAACGCAAAATACCTAGAGCGTTAAAATCATTGATTTTTATTCAGAAACAAAAGAAGCAGATGAAGTTATGTAAATTAATGTAGTATGGTGTATTTCTGAAGCCTGGCAGTGTATAGTCTGTCAAAGTCTGATAGCTTCAAATCACTTGACACATTTGCTACGGTATAACATATAAATAGCCATTGTTAAACCAGCCACATAATTTTATCACCGTTTCTTCATTGGGTCGATTAAATAGGCTATTTGGTGAGTTTTTTTTAAATTAAATATTAATTGTGTTTTTTTTCATTACATGCAAATATATATCTAAAATAAAATAAAAGAAATCTATGCATGCGTTTGTGAATGTGTATTATGGTTAAATAAATTTGCCAGCTGATAATCAATAGGTGTCAAAGAAGTTATCAAATTCATGAACTATTTTGATGTTTTTATGTCGCTGATATCACGGGACACATGTTGTCTTTCAAAATGTCAGCTGAATATCATGGCATAGCACGTTACTATGGCAAAGGATATTCACTTCTTTGTCCATTTTCCGCTCGTGTGTAACAAATCACCATTTTACGTATTCGTCGTGGGTGCGACACCGGCCATGACTTACCAAATTTATTTCCAATGGTGTTGTTTCTCTTGTTTAGTTCTACATATAATTGAAGTTCAATAACTTGTCGGTCCGATGTCCAGATAATGTGTCTGAGAAAGGTACCCGGTAATGCCATGTGCCCAGGAATGTTATCCCTAATGAAGACAATACTATAAGTTTACTTTAATCATTGAGTAAATTTAACAAAATATGAAGTATAAATTAAAAGTGGTATCGTTATTTCCTTTTATTCTTTAAGAAGGAAATTATAGTGCGTTTCGACGTTTATGTTCATTTATGTTATATCCATAAGGTACTCTCATAAACAAAGTAATAAGCCTTTCTGATGTTCATATTAATAACGTTAAGAAGAAGAGTTTCATAAGTCAGAACAGTAAATTTACATAACTAAAATCGTTTCATATATTTCCCGTTAAGTATATGTGATTTCCAATTTATGTGAAGCATTTTATTGCTTATAATAGATGATATGTAGGTAATACCGAGTTATAGCCTACTTCATAGCTCTTGTTCAGCCGACTTTACAGTTTACCCCTGATCATTGAGTGTATTCGTCACTACGGTACAACCACTTTTGGTATCTAACCGATTATTGGTGGTCGACATAGTATTTCACAGTATGTCTTTCTAAATGCAAATATAAATTTTGTAATTCTGCGTATTAATGGTTCAACAAATGTATTCTCTATCAACAATATGTATGTGTTCTTGGAAAATCTATTTTCATACCACAGTGTTTCTCGAACCACCGAATAGATCCGTTAGTCCGACCTCATCAAAAGATAAACATATCAGGCTATATATGTTCCACAGGGCCCAATACTAACAGAGTTATAGTGTGATGTCTGTAACATATCAAATAGTTATCATTTGAGACAGATTTCCATTAATCTCAACTCAATACACAGTATTTAGCATAGAAGGGTAAAGAAAATGAATGGGAAATGGATAACCGTTACAGGTACTGGTACATTAAATTATATAAGTATATCCAAAGAAAACATAATTTGATTTATTGGAAGCTCATGTTTATTTATATTTTTTTTGTTTAAAAATGAAAACTCCTTTTGGTTTTTTTTGTTCTATCATTATTTCAAAATTGTCTAGGCTTTGCTGAAGATTGTTTTGCCTTTGTCGAAGATTTTTGGCCATTTCCGAAGATTTTTAGCCTTTGTCGAACATTGTTAAGCCGTTGTCGAAGATGTTTAGCTTTTGCCGAACACTGTTTGGCCTTTGTCGACGATTTTTAGCCTTTGCCGAACGTTGTTTAGCCTTTTTGTGGAGGTTTGTATAGCTTTTGCCAAAGATTGCTTAGCCCTTGCCGAAGATTATTAAGGCTTTTCTGAAGATTGTAACAGTGTTAACTTTGTAATGTATTCTTCAGTTTAGTCTGTTTTATTAAAACCTGCACACTTAAAGCCAACTCACAACGAATATAAAATTCGTAACAAATAATAAATAAGTGATACAACTGTAAAGGTTAACAGATTTTCTGCAAATGCAAAACTGGTTATAGTGTTTGCCTTCCGTTACAGCTCTGTCGACCAGTTTTACAACACAATTGATAAAGCACTTCAAATATCTCTTCCACATATTTGTACATTATGCGCTGATTGTCTGTTAAGAAGTGTTATATTTACATTGAAAGATAATTCCTTTATGCATCCTTGTTTATTTATTTCCACCATTGTATTGAGAACTATACGTTTTATGTTTGGAAAACATAAGCATGTTTTACATGTAAGGGTGCCGCAACGTTAAAATGGTCGGTAAAATGGTGGTGGTAGAGGCCCTCGGTTAGGCTCCATTAGTCTTAACCATAGTCCCACAACTGGTGGGAAGGTGTCAGGATAAAGTCACTGGATGTGGCTAGGATCTCATGGCATTATGTTTATAGAAGAGGCAGTATTACATGTGCTTTAGCTGACATATTGTTGGTGAAACGATAAACCAAACAACCAGGCTGTTTGTAAAGGTTATATGCTAACCCACATTTGTTCGCATATATAATTTCAGATATTTTTAAGATATATTATATAATTAAATGCATAGTTTATACAAAAATAAGTTTTTATTTTCATGCTGTCTATCAGATGTTTTTGCTAATTTGTTGTAAGTACTTTCAGTAAATATATTTAGTGTGCCATCTTAATTTACCAATAGACCACTGAGGTATCTAATATATTTAACGTTTATTCATATACATATATTGAAAAAAATAAAATGCCGTGACTTTTGAAGATTTGCCAATTATTTATAGCTCTTTTTAAATGAACATATTTTTCTTTATACAATTATAAGTAACACATTTTGAAGCCTTGAAACGCACACCAAATTCTACATTCTTAAAATAATTTGCCTAGAAACTGAGAAATACCCGAATACTTACATTTTGTGCTTGAAACTAAAGTCACGCTCGGGACGACACATGATTATTCTTCAATACAAACGTAAGCGTAACAATTTTGTTTAATTAGATTAGTTACTTTTTTTTTCAAACCAAAATATATTCTCATACATTTATTTTTGTAGTAATTATCAAAGGGCATTTTGTATTTTTCAAGTGTAAATACGTCATATTTAACATTTTATTATATCATGACTTGCAAATATGTAAGTCTGAGTATTGTTATTTTGATATAAATGGTAAAATAATTCTACTTTTCTATACGTAAAACACACATATAACTACCACGTGCAACGATCATATTCAGAAATCAAGTTAAACCTTCTGTCCGATAAAGGATCGTCTTCAAGCTGTCTCTGTTTGCACGCTTCCATCGTCTGGATGTAAAAGGAGATTAATCGATAAAAATAATTGGTGTCGCTCTAGAATGCATTTTGTATGGGAACGGTAGTGTAGCTAGCAAAAATAGAAAATCGCAGCTGTTCTGTGCTTTTTCATAGAAAAGAACTGAGTATTCCCTTTTAACACTGTAGCTTGCAAGAATAATCTGTAGCTGGCAATTATGAAAAGTAGCTGGCATTTATATGAATTCGCAGCTGGCGACGTATTGATTAGAAAAAGAAGCCGAGTATACCGATGTTGGCAATGCCGCTTGTAAATACAGATGTAGCAGTGAACAAGGAAAACAAACAAAGTAGCAAATACACTATTTTCCATCATAGTTACACACACACACATCTGGCGTATAACTTGTATTTATTCAAAATAAATAGTTCAAATATTTTGTCATCGTCAATGGCACTCAAAAGCAAAGAGATTATTAGCATTACAATTATGCATAGATTTGATGGTTAATTATTGTTTAACTAAAATAGGCCCGCACAAAGAAACAAGTTTACCATAGATATCAATCTTCATGTCTGCAAAGGAAATTCTAGAAAACAATGCCTTAAAAAGTACACATATGAAACAAAAAATGAGTGTCGAAATATTATAATGAGAATCATTTAATCTTTTGATTAGTTATAAAAGTGTAAGAACACGATATATTTGCAAGATACCACCGACACGGTTTAAGCATGTTATTTGAAAATTGAACTTCAGAAATTAAACATCCAGGCAATATATTTGATGGAAGTATGTAAAATGCCATATTTTGTACCGATTTGGTAAATTACGTGACATAAATATTGAAACTTTTATCGTTTTTAATATTCCATGCAAATTACTATATAAATAGACTTATCATAAGGCCGTACCTTTAGAATGGAATAAATTTCCGAATCAAGCACTGAATAATATTAGAAAGACACTCCATTACTACCTCATTAAAACCTTTGCTACTTGTTTATATATTATGCATTTGAAAGATAAAGTTAAAGTCTGCGTTCAGCCATTTTCAAAGCAGTGAAATTCACTTGTTAACTAAAATGTGCAACATTTGAACTGAAAATTATTATGTGACTCCCATCACACAAAGTAAATAGCTTTAATATTTAAGGCAGTGTGTTTTGTTAACATGCCCCTTTGGCATTTTGCAATATGAGCTTTTTTGTAACCTCTTACTCAACTACAATTGTTCCTGATACTGCATATTCATTTGTTGTGAAAATATATCTTTAAATATTAAATGTAAATGACTTCCAGTGTGTTCCATATGTTGATGTGATTCATTGAATCACCAACTTGCCAAGTATTCAACTAAGCCCATCTCATCAAAGAAGGAACAGACCAGATTAGTTGATTTGCCGAACCAGATAATAATAAATTGTATTGATGAGACCTGCTATAGACCAAATGGATTTTTATTTTAGTTTAGCCATCGCTATTTAAATGCTTCAAGCTGTAACCAGTTAAGGAAACAAAGAATAAAAAAGCTAAACGGAGAAAACCATTCTATGAATACCTGCTCATTATATGGATACATGTAGTCTGAACATGTATATCTTCAGTTCCATTCTTCATATACAAATCAATTTCCTCCTATACAGATAAATACATGGTTTCGTTCGTGATCTTTAAAAGCGGCAAACCTTTCTAATTGGTGTTAATTTATTAATCGACTGATTAATTATGCTGATTATTTATTAATGATTTAGTATCAGGTATACTTCACAATAATTACACATTATTTCACACACCTCTGACACTCAATGGAAGTTGTTCCTCCTATATAAACTATTTGTGATTTAAATGTTTAATTCGTTTGCTTGAGTTTTTAAATCACTTCTTTGATTTAAAAAAGTATATATTGTATCAGAGTGCAGATTGTCTGAATGTTTATGTTGTGTCGCATTTCTGATAATATGAAAATCGTAATTCCGGATTAGGAGATATGCCTATAATAACTAAGTCTCATAGAAAGGTCCGCCACTTTATGAATTACTTAACCAAATTCATTTTCAATTACAATTGAAATTAATTGTATGATCCCTTTTTGAAAAGCCAATTTCATTTGTATAGCTTATATCAACACATTTTTTTCTCCATTCAGAGTAATTAGTTTAAAATTAAATATACTGATCTGTAATTGCTGTAATAATGCGAGTATTTTAGTTTCGTGTTTTTTATATCAACGAAATGAAATAATGGGTAACAGTGCATATAATAAGACCAACGGATTTAACTGTAATTGTGAGATTTTTTTTTACATAAATGAATTTGTCAATACTAAAGGAACAATTGCAAACACACGCCGACTCATGCATGAACGCAAACACACACATATACTATATATATTTGATACTAAAAGTAAATAAAAACCTATATCTGCATACTACTAATACTTAAATGTTGCTCTATGTTCGGTAGATGGCATTTTTACAGACCTTTTTTTGGCAAACGAATCTGCCTGATTTTGGATCATATTAGGTATTCAAACTGACAAATCCTCTGCTGATATCAAGACACACTAAACATGCGCACTGATACTAATAAAGAATAACGTTTACACTTAGAATCCACATAAAACTAAAAGTATAATTATACACACTTACTTATGTTTCAAATGTATGTGCCCTATACAAACATATCATATAACCCTTACAAACCACCATAATTAAAGAAATATATGTGCGTATCATTCCTATAATGTACCGTACATTGTTACTACTACCATATTAAATAAGTCCTTGTCCCCATCAAATATGAACGCTATACTAACAAATAGCCGGACATTTTACACAGGCTATGTACTCGGGGTTGGTTACGAGGGCAGTCGGGCTCTAGGACATGCATAAATTAAGATATTGTAATCTTTTTGAGCACTATTAACGTGAGGCGAAACTTGCATTACATATAAGTTTAGAACGTGAAATTCTAACACAATAATATTCACCTCATTAAAGATTGAAACAAAAGATAAAGAAATATGACTTCATAAATAAGTTCTCGAAGTCAAATACCTGGTTGGAACCAATATTCGGCACTTTAGTTAAAAGAAATCTTCGTCATGTATGGGTAAGATTTAGGGGTTATGATAAAATCCGGATGGATATGCAGACCTTTACAAAAACAAAGATTTATTGATTATTGATCAAAATGGCAATTTTGTTTTAGAAAATCCCTTTCAACACAATATAATAAATGCTAATCTATTGCAGATAATCTCATAGCAAAGAACATGTCTGGCAATTATTAGTTTGTCACTTGTAAAATAATTGTAAAAGATGAATGAAACTATCTGCTTTGACAAGGGATTTATATGAAATGTTAGATAAAGTTAATTAAGAAAATTTAGTTTTGCATTAGAGTGTGTGAAAGTACAGCTAATAAGAGTTATTTCGACATAAACAAATTTGTTTGCCTTTTTTGCTTCAAAATCTGAAAATGTATAAAAACGCAATTTTTACACAATTTTTTTATCTTGACTAAACATTTCCCAGTGTTAAGTGAATAACACAATGTTATTTAATGAATAATTGACATTATTTGTTAATAGATACTTTTTTGTTTTGCTTGTAAGTGGTGTAAGTTTGCAATTGACATATTGGACAAAGAAAAGATTCGCTCTTTTTTCATAAATGTGTGTAATTTACACAATTCATGGAATTTACACACGATTTAAATTGTAAATATCCTACATAGGAAACCATTATTTTGGGCATTTCCTGAAACAGGCAAATATCGTGAGATGTAATAGCAAATAGATTGTTTACTTAAGCATTTCTAAAGGAAAGTGTTCCTCTCAATTCATCAATAAGAAATGAAACGTCGATGAGAATGCCTTAAAAAGTAATATATCATGCATCTATAATGCAAACAGACAATGATTAAGACAAATGGATGCTACAGATAGAAGCTATCAGACCCTATGCATGTTTACCGAAGTGTGCAGAGTCGCATAGGTTTTAGTAATAAACAACGTACTTTTTTAAGACAATAAAACATGTACTAATGGAAAAATGAGAAGAATAATAGTTAAACAGTGTCTTCAAAAGCGTAATACTCACACACACGCACAAACACACACACACACACACACACACACACACACGCACGCACGCACGCACGCACGCACGCACGCACACACACACACGTGTGCACGCGCGCACACACATACTCACACTATCCACTCAGAATAATAACCTGTTAGTGGTTTGTTTTTCTGTATCAATCTCTGTTAAAATATAGCCACTCCCACACCCCTACAGTGTCTTTGATTTTATTACCCTGTTTGCTTTTGTCTAGAGGTACTTTCGATTTAAATATCTGTTTGTGGTAATTTTGAAAGGACATTTTCTTTAAGCAAAGGTACAAAGTATAAATCAATCAACGACTTTAATATAAGAAACAAATATTGATCCCGATAAAATATCCCTATAACTATTGAGCCATTTACTAGACTTCTTTATAAAAGTTTCAGACCGACACCATCAAAGATGAAACAATCCGATTAACTGTATGTCAATGCCCGAGACCAACCTTATTTGGGAGAGAGTTCTGTAACAAATCAAATGGTAATTACTTTGACATGTCTCTATTCACGTTAATACTTTATATATTTTCCTGAAGAAGTAGGATTTTTAACAAGATAAAATAAATTACACATTATGAGAATGTTATTTAATTTATAGTGATTGAGTACACTTATGTAACCATGGTTTCGAAAATCTCATTTTTTATAAACCATTTCGCAAATCATGTTCTTTTTCATGTTTTCATTTTGTTTTTTTTTCCATAAAAATATTATTCTTTAACATACACGGTCCAACCATATTACGCTATATAACCTTTACTTGCGTTCATCTACTTTCATCTTTGTTTACCTTTTACCCAAATCAGGATCCTTTCTTCATGGTCGAACACCTAATTGAGCTGTTTTCGTTAAGACAGTGCCGTCACTAAATGTTTCTTGTATCGGCATGCTGTTTCAATGCGAACTCTAAATTGACGGACCCTTTTTATATTTTTTATTATTGGCAATTGGTAAAGTGCAATCGGTCAGGCCTTAAAAAGTTTTTGTGACGTGGTTCTTTGGCTATGAATTGTGTGATGAAACTAAAGAATAAGAAATACATGTATTTATAACCAGTAGATCTATAACGAAGAAAACCGAATCGATAAAAGGTCACAAGGTTGAAATGATGTTCTTAAGCAACCCAAACGCTAAATTTAAATCAAGAACTTTATTTCCTTTTAATCTGAATATCGAGTTATGACTGAGCCCTATCTGCAAAAAGGCATAGATTTTCATTTATATGTACAATGTAACGAGTAAAGAAAGATGAAATTCATCACCATGTTTTTTTTGTTAAAATAACACGACGCGTTTTAAGCTCTGTGTATGTGCCTTCCATTAAATTAAATCCGTTACATAATCTTCTTATAAAATCAAAGCGCTCAGAATTCTGTTTGGGCAGAGTAAGTTTTACCATGTAAGCAATTACATGTGTGCAAACAATGGTCAAAATGAATCCGTAGTATATCACATGTACAATATATTGGACATTAGAAAGCAGGCAAGTCTTCAGCTGCAAATAAACACTAAAATATATATTATGCAGAGGGACAACAGTTATATCAGTCACTAACATTCCATAGAAACCATGTGAGTAAACAGTCAATACATTCTATATGATTTGGCATTTTAACGTAAGTAAGGTATAAAATAAATGCTTATTCATACAAACGGATTCGACTAAAATAAACTGAGAATGAAATAAACTACCTATTAATCTCATGTGATCTCGAGAGCGCCATTCCTCTTCGAATGGTTGAGAAAGCTTTAGATTGAGATGATGAGATGATACGAATGACCTCTGTCGTTACATAACCTGGTGTAGAGATGCAGAGGTTTAGTGAGACTCCGCGCAGGTTATTATAAATATCTCAGCATAGTAGATTATGCGTAGTCAGTGGAACACTTGTTCTAATAACAGTTCGCTTCCCGTTTCGACCCTTTCCTCTAGTCACTGAGTGATATTCCTCGCGCCGTGATATTCGAACTCGGCATTGATCATATATCTGCATTTCATGTATGTGTGAATTATACAATATAATGAATTTCCAGTTTAAACAGAAAACAAAATTGATGTTAACAATTGTAGCATGCCAGGACACTTTTGACGCGTCTAGTCTGCTAAGACATACATATTTGTTCTGTGCACGCACTACTTCTTACCAGTCATGAATAATGACCGCTAGTAGTCAAGGTCATGTCTGGTAAATCCCTGTGTGCTTTCGAAATGCAGCTTTCACATATTTCACAATCATAAACTAGTCAGTTGCAAACATATATATTCATCATTCGAGATTGAATACAGAAAGCTGTCAATTTTTTTCATTTTGTAAAAGTCAGTAAAATGTGTGTACGTTACGTTAATTGCGTGATCCTGTTTTCTGATGTTTTAAATAGGTTGTATTCGGTTAACAAACAGTTGTCGTCTTCGATTTTCCGACCATATGTCGCTCGTTGATCATCAGGTTAATGAACCAAGATTATTTTCGTAAAGACCACTATAAATGCATAAACTTGCAGCTGTCTCTGTTTACACATGTCCATTAACTGAAGTTCAATAAAGTAAACATCATTGCAAGTAGCTTAATTTGTATAGACATTACAACATATGATTGGATTATTATTCCAGCCATGTAAATTTGATATGTGTATGTCAAATGTCTGCTAATCTGATTGATACATTTAATCATAAACACTTATTAATGGTTTATTTGTTATCTCGGGAAACAACGGCATTCTAGGTTTTCATACCAAACGGAACAGTTTGCCTTATAAACAGGTTATTGTAAAGTATATTTAGAAGAACAATGAGAAATACTGTTTATTCCTAAACGATCCCAGAAGAAAACCCAAACTTTCCTTTATGTTTTAAATTGTTTTAAATTATATTATTGATTTATTAGAAGCTGTTCCTTTATTTTCTTCCATTCTCGCATTCAAATAAGACCAATCATATTTACTTTTATAAAATAAATAGCCTTTAACCATTTGCTTTGATATGAAGTTTTAATAATACTCGAGAAAATTATTTTAGCAAGCTTGGGGAAAAAATTACGTTCCCTGAATTAAGCAAGTCAAGCAACGTGTACGTTTTCTACCAGCTTTCATTAAGGTGGGTATTTATCAGCAGATATAGAAATATACAAGACCAAATACTTGACTGCGATTAAAGTCAATTTTGGTCAATTGTGGTGTTAAAGGCCAAATAACTTCGATAACGAAAACAAGTAATTGAACAAACCAGCTTGGCGACCTCTGCATTTTATTTAATAAATCTATTTATAATAACCACAAATGTGTTATTTAAGAAAATCTACAAGTAACTGTACATTTCGTCTTTAAGAATAGAATTGAACAAAGCATTTCATTACACAAACATCTTGACTATCACCAAAACTACCAAATGCATTGTGCCTAGCAAAGTTTGTTCTGTATTGTGTCTTTCTAATACGTAATAACAGTCAATCAACTTAATGACAACATACTATATTGAAAATTCAACAATCTATTTCTGCCTGAAAAGGAATCTAAGTAGGTGACTGAGAACCGGTAATTTTGTGTCGCTTTATATGTAGTTATTGGTGTAGTAATTGGTTAGATAAAGAAAGTCACGTGTGCACTGAGTAAGTTACAAAAGGAAGAAACTGTCGAATTAAAAAGGCAAAACTTTAGATATCCGAAAGAATGGTAATAAATTATGTAAACATGCGGAGCCTGTGCATTTTTCCTGGTTCATTCATAGAAACTACGTATGTTTGCAAAAAAAGACTACTTTAATCCTGACTTTAACAAAGATGAGATCTGGTCAAGCAGTGCTTAAAACAATCACCATCTCAAGGAAAAAAAAGCAAAGCATATTCAAGTAATTGATGGAAAGATACTCACAATAATATAATTACAAAGTCTTTATTTGTACATGTAATTGCAGCCGGCTTGTTCTTATGAACCATTGTAACTAGTCATAATATTCGTTCTACTTTAATATATTTTACGCCATTAATCTGCTCATACAAAAACTGTCAGCTTTCAAACATACAGAAGTCAAGCACTTAAGACATCGTGGGTTTTGTAGAAGATGATAAATCAAAAATTATTTTTAAAATAAATGTAACTGAAAGCTAAAAACAACAATATAATTTTTTAGACTTTTACAAAAATTATCAAAAACAATTCAGAAGATCAGATTTAAGCATTCTCTACTTAGTATTGCAGAGGAGTTCCATCAAAGTATACAAAATCGTGTTACAATCCTCTTAAGGGATACAACAACTGACTGGTTGGGAATCTGTATTTCTGCGTATCATCTTGCATTAACATATATATTTAACTTAAAACTTTTGGAATTAAAAACCAGTTTAACAGTAATATGCGATGCAGTATATGCCTACAATAAATAATATAAATTATGGCCATGCCTAGTGAATAAGGAAATATGATAAGTAATAGAAGCATTGTTGCAAATACTGAAGCACAAGAGAAAGGCATTCACATACAAGTCAACTGTAAATGTTAAAACTAACCTGTGACGTGTCATTGACCAACTAGATAAACCCCAACAGTTACCGCATTGGAACAGTCAATTCAGAAAAGGGACTGATTAGGGGTAAAACCGGTTTTACAGAGCTATAACCTCGAAATTCCTGAGAGGTTTCTCAAATGCAAGTAATGACAAGAAACAGATCTATTTGAAATAACACTATTAAGCAATGACATATTTTAGATGTAAGTTTTGACGTCATTAAAAAGAAGTGACGTTATTGAAAATAATGTCCCCGTGGTATTTAGGGAGAGACAAGTATTATTTCTTTTAATATATCTGCACAAAGCTGTTGATTGTAAATGAGATTATAATTTGAATCAAGAATTAATTGACCAGAAAAAGAAATGTAAATTGTTGTAGCATCCTGTTCATGTGTAGATGGAATGAAGGACAATTGCCCAGGATCCGTCAAAAGGAAATTACACGTAACACTCCTGATGGGATGAACTAAATGACAAGATAGGTTACATGCACTTAGAGATATTACGACCGCCACAATGCATAGGTAACAGGTTGTTATGCATAGGCTGTAGGAATCACAAGTAAGGTAATATGAGCACACCGAGCAATTACGATTGCCATGTTTTCCTTGGTACGAGAACGATCCCTGCTCTTTGCTCAGTAATATTGTAAAATTGTTTTTCAACTTCAAAAGTAAATGTATCACGCGAGATCCGTGGAAAATAGATGTGATTATCTTGCATTTTACAGTAGAATAAGCCTCTGTCGATACATAATAAACTTCAATCAACTGTACGGAAAGAAGCGAACATACATTAAAAATGTGTATGTTACATGTCTAAATTGACCATTTTATGAAATATCTGTATTTAATTATGACACAAATCTTCTCTTGGACACATGTGAAGATCACTAGCAATCTTTCATTCAGCAATCGAATAAGTGAAACAATTTCTTATATAAAATGCTATTATACTAATCCTTTCTTCACCGTTCTTTTAACTGATATGTTTATGTTGTTCAATAATGTTCCGTAATGATAACGCAAACGATCTTTCACTCCATAGAAAAATAGATTTTCTTACCAGCAAAAGTATTTATTAAACAGCAGCGATACCACTATATCAGAGGTGTTTTAACAGACACTTTAGTCAAGAGACAAAACGGTTGATGCTATATTTCGCCTAAACTGTCTATTCCGGTTAAAGCTTTAAATATGTTAGATCAACGACTTTAATCTAGACCAACAAATATTGACCCGATAATAGAACAACATTACCAATAACAACGAATCATTTCCTAGACTACTCAATCAACCCGCCAGGTCCTTTCTCATCAAAAAGGAACATATCAGATTATCTCTCTCTAAAAGTCTCATTCATACAATGTTTGTAAGAGTGTCCTGCAACAAATCAACTCTTTATTATTGTACTATGTGTTTATACAATATTGTACTTTATATTTGAGTCAAAATGATATGGAGAGAAAAACAAAATGAACAACATATTAACTATGTGCCTATCCAAAAATATAATTTATAATGCTTTTTAAAGTTACATGGGTGTATACATCGAGAAATTCGAGAATGTTTATTCCTTTTTAAATATTTTTTCCCCAAATAAGTGATTTTCGTACGATTTTCAATACTGTGTAGTAAATTTTTCATTTTGTTTTTCTAATGAAAATATTATTCAATATTATGCTGTTGAATATGATAACCTGTTTCAAAATTAGACGCTCTTGCATGTGGATATGTAGGTATTTAAAGCAAATTTATTAATAACCTGTAGTTATAAGTATAAATGCATAACTTATATGCTGCATTTCCTTATATCATACGTCCTATGAGAGATATTATAATGAAAGATTTTTGTTCCCGATTAACAATGTGTACATAAGGATATACGAGTTAAATCCAAACTTTTATTGAACGCATTATTGACAATAATATTAATTTTAATGCGCTTGCAGTTAAGGGTACTATTTTCCAAGTTTTTACAAAACTGAGGACGAACTCGATTGGTGCTATAAACTTTAAAGGATTTCTCAAAACTTATAAGGAAACAATACAAAACTTAATAAGAGATGACAAAGATGTCAAAACATGACAGAATGGCAATTGCACTTCAACGATGCAATAGCTTCCTAAACATTATATAATTCTTTAAGAGAGAGCTGATAATGGTGTTTGCTTTCCCTTCTTGTTATTGTTAATCGGCTGATTTAGCCCTAATATTTGACAGATTTATTTAACTTTATTATTGACCTTTTGGTAACATTGTATATATTTCTTTTCAAACATAATTATTTATATTTCTATATATTGGTTTGTTTGTCATGCTTGGCGAAGCTCAGCTAATTACTGGTGGAGGAAGACCCTAGATTTAAGTTTGGATAGAACCACAGGCGCACCGCAGGTTAGCTGGAAAACCTCCCCTCAAAAAAGTTCTGGCCCAAACCTGGACTCGAACCCAAGCGGTGAGGTTCTGAGAAGTTTCAAGTCATCGACTCTAATCGCTCGGCCACTGGCGGTCCTTCTGTTTATGGTAACACAATAAATGAAAGCTTATGAGTATCGGAAAGAAGTATTTTATTTGTTAAATATTTCAGTGAATATCTATACAAAAAATGTAACTGATATTTACAATTTATTTCCATCTCGCATAATAAGCTCTTTTGAATCTGATTTGTATTTTAATTTAGTTCCATCAGAGTTTAATGGTATTTGGTGTTAGCATACATTTAACATCAATATTGGACCCAAGCCTTATGCTTGTATTGAATGAAATAAGAGCTACATAAAATAACCAAAAATGATAATGAAATGAAATGCATTGGAATTGGTACTTTCTTATATGGATTTGTGTTTAAAACTCCGAATGATGAAAAGAGTTTTGCAATGTTACTCGATGGAAGGGAGTTTTATGTTGGTTTGGCATTTTAGTTTATAAGTATTCATTAACAAAGAACACACGTGTATTGACGCTGTTTATTCCTTGGACACTTTGTTACTTTGAGTAATTTTCTCCTATTCGAGGTTGAATAACTGCCTTAGAAAAAACGCTCACTGTATCAGTAATAGATAATGGTTAGACAACTAAAGATACTATGTGTATATGCAAAACAGTCATTAATATCAATGATGGGATTTGTGTGTAGATATAACATATCATTTTTTAATTATTAGTGAAACATTTTTAAATAAGCTAAATATAATTGTTAATAAATATAAATTCACAGACAAAAGGACCTGTTTATATTAAAATGCATTCTAATGCACCTGTTTATATTAAAATGCATTCTAATGCACCTATTTATACCAAAATGCATTCTAATGCACCTGTTTATATTAAAATGCATTCTAATCCACCTGTTTATATTAAAATGCATTCTAATGCACCTGTTTATACTAAAATGCATTTTAATGCAAATCAAACAATGTTTCAAATTATTGTATGCTGTCGTCCCGTTTTTCACGAGCAATTTTATGATGTTTATATATACTTCTACAAAAAGTAAAGTTTAATGTCACAAATCGATTAATACCTTAAGAAGTCATATTGTAATTACACTAAAATGTGAGGAGACACTAATGAGGAGGTATATATATTGCCGATGCACCAAAGTAAAGGAAAACAGTAACAATATGACACCTCAATCTAAATATTCCGATAAAACCTACTTGAAATATTCTCTGTTTAAATAAATGACTACTTACAATTGACACACACATTGTAGACGCCTTACAATAACGACGAGACTTCGCTGAAACTATATTTGACAATCAATGTCCAGAAGGGCTTCGCTTATATTGATACGTATACGTTAAACAAGAGTTGTTCTATAATGACGTAATTCTACGAAAGAACTACATACATGTCATGCTATTCACTGTTTTTAAGAAATAATTTCGTAACGTAAGTTTGATTAATGTATGCCATTTATCCGATACATTAAATATGATTAATAGTTATACTTATGATGGATGAATAAAAGATAATGGATTATAACATCTGATGAAGGAAAAATGATAAGCTTACCATATACTTTTATAAGACTTATTATGATATATTGCAGTCACCAGTAATCACTTATTTGTTCTTGGCTCTAATGAGTCAGAAAATTAATTATATATTGTCGAAATATTCTATATTGCAATCTGGTGATTGTGATCTTTATTCAATGCAGGCAATTGGCCAACATGTACTGCATTGTAATTATAGGAAATATTTTTATTTAAAAGAATAATTTCGGCATTTTAGGGTTAAGGCATCTGACACAAAACCGCAATTACTATATATTTGTTTTAGCAATGTGTTCAATTGGTTTAGAGATATAGCTAGCGAAGTTGTTATCTGAAAAAGGAACTAATTAGCCATATAAGTCGATATTATATTTAAAGCTCTCCTTATTCACGTTCCGCCTTCAGTTATTCATAGCAGTTCAACGATTTGAACAGTGCTAAATGTACACATAGATTCTTCTATTGTATCTCATTCAATACTCCCAAGACGCATTTCACTGAATCATCCAACTCCTCAATCAATTCATAAGTCCGACCCCATCAAAACTGGAACACATCAAATTATCTGTATCGCATAGACTGATGCTAACATGGTTAGTAGATGGAACCTGTTACAGTCCAAAAGAATATTATAGGAAGACATTTTCTCACTATTTCAGTTCTTGATAATGTTACCAGTAACGGGAGGAAAAGTAACCCTTAAAAGGAAAATCCATATCTTAATATAACAATACATTTTATGGACTCGTATTTGTATAACTCCATTCTACGTCGATGAATCAGTATTGCATAGATACAAAGTACGTATCCATTTGTTGTACTTTATTAATCTAGTAGGACTATACATGCGAATTATTATGTTGTATCGTTAACACTTGAATCATACTTTACGTCAGATTTGAACATTTGAATATTGTGCTGAAAATTCATTTATAGAGAACGACCGTAAATATGCCTTGAAGAATGCACGTGTAGTTTATATGAGGGGATCTACATTTAAGGCTAATGTAGTTGTTAAATTCAATGACGCAACTGAGAGAAAATCAAAGCCAAAAGCTATAGCTACCTAGACGGTAACACTTGTAACGTGTGTGCCTGTAAAGATTACGTATATCCGTAACTAGCGTAATGATCTATGATAATGATAATGTGGCGTAAGTAGTCTTAGAACTGTTAGAAGTATGTTTAAATGCGCTAAACGTGGTCATGTCAAAACATTATCCTGATGGGTAAGGCAAAATTGGGTATAACAAAAACTAACGACAATAAGAGTTACAACCCCTTTTATCGCGAATATTTAGACGAAAGAATTGAAACATTTATAACCGATTCAGGGTTGTTCAGACTGTATTACGGCATCACGTGATTATTTATAACGTTTAGTTCAATACAGTGCGAGGTTGGAGCGCTCCACAAACCAGGTTTAAGCACCCAAGGTGGCCCTTTTTCCGATTGACCGTTCCAAGGCGGTAACTGATGGTTTTTCTTTATGTGTGTTATGTCTCGTATCTGTGTTTTGTCACATTTGCATTTACCTTGCTTGCCTTTGTCTACTGGTAGATAAAAGTTAAATATCTGTGTTAATTTTGATAGGACATTTTCTTATTTACCTATTGTTTATATTTCTTACATACTGAAAGTGGTTTAATATCGAATACATGCTTTATGTTTAAGTGTTTTAACAATTTTACCTTGTACATCTTTTCAACTTTTCTCAGGAAAATTATCATTCTTCGTTATATATCAAATTACGCTAAAATAATATATATCTTAATTATATAAATATTATATTTAATAAGGTAAGACAATTATTAGAATAAAGGCCTTGTACTGTGCCATTTCTTAAATAGATAAATTCCGTCACAACTGTATTAGAATATGATAAATATTTAATAACTTTTTAAATAATTCTGCTTGTCATGGCTGGTGAGCCAAGTCGTTACTTTCTCTCAAGTATGTTTTAGTCTCAGGTTTTAGATTCTGCTATATATTTGGAAGATTTAAGATTCTTTTAGAGCTTTTCCTCACACCATGCATGTAGCGTATTCACATGAAATAAAATGAACACCTTCTCTGTTTAGAAGTAAGTCGAACTGTTTCTCGCACTTATGACAAAGAAATAAATATATTATGATTTGCATAAGGAAGCTGTCCTAATTCCAAATTAAGAACAGTTACAGCTCGTGTTATCATTTTCTGCGAGTGTGGTATCGCCCATTTTTCGCTAATGGTAGCAGTATATAAACCTTTTATTATTGCAACGTATTTGTGTCAACTTGAGTGTTGTTTTTTACAACCTTGTAATCAATTTCTTTTGTTTAAACTCTTCAAGTTAGTACTTCATGTGGTGCAATATATTATTTACGGTGTACTTTTTAAATGTGTTTCTACTGCACGTTTTCGTTTACGGAAATAATTTTTTCATTACTTCGGCACCAGGTAAGCCATATTATATTTAAACTCAAATCATGCCTGATATACAATTATATTGAAAAGGATCAACAAGGTAAAAGTACATTCAAGTAATACTCAACTTTCAGAAAGCAAGACAAAACATAAAATAACTATGCCTAGATTCCAAATTACAAGGAACAGTAAATGCAAGCTGTCATTGTATTTAAGATAAGCAGTTTTTTTTATCGAAAATACCAATCATCTAAAGCTCGAGTTAATAAGGCATGGGTAAATTGTAAAGAGCCAGATCAGTAAGCCCTGTATTTATCGCTTTTGAGCTACATGTGACCACACTCCTGCCTGTGTGCGTTATCACGTGACCATGGTGCTTACCAAGATTAATCGCATGACCATACAGTTTCGAATGTTTACATTCTTTCTATCTTTAACATGACGATGACCCAAGGCCCCGTGGCAACCAATTAATGTTATTGTTACTGGGGAATATGGTGGGTGCTGCACAGATCCGAAACCTAGGACCCCGATCTCTAGCTGCGTAGCCGCTGCTGTATGGGAGGAGGCGTTGTCTATGTGCAGCAGGAAATGCTCTACGGGAATTTCTTGGCGCTTCTTTTTTAGAGTGTCCACGTTAAATCGCAGTACCTGATTTAAAATGAAATATAGGCTTTACATAGTTTCAAATTTCGCATTAAACTTTTACATTGATATTAAAATAAAATATATTTCACATTAAATTAAATCAAGGGCGATTTATAAATATTTCAATGTACAAATTATTATAATTAAGAACATTTTATGTTAAATGTGATTAACAATTTAGCACTTCAGTAAATTTAAAGTATTTAAATTATGGGGCTTTTGTATCATACGCAGACTCAGTACATAATTATTTATTCTAAATATTATTTATAGAAAATAGACTAAACCTTTAAATTTTATTACCTTACTGTAGTACTTAGCATTCACCGTAGCTCCCTTAGGAACCGCATGCATGAGGATCGTGCCCCGGATGTCCGCAAACATGATGAACATCGTCTTGCCGCCGCTCTTTGTTACCCGGGCCTTTACAGGGGGTGGCGAACCGCTTCAGCTTCCATACCGCAGTCTGCTCCTTGGTCTCGGGATCATAGTTGTAGAGCCACGTCTCGTCTGTCGTAATGATCCTCTGCAGGAACATGTCACCCTCTCGTTCCGCGCGCCGAATGAAGGCATGAGAGTCACGAACTCGCCAGTTACGCTCCTCTTGTTTCAGGACTAGCGGGATCCATCGCGCGTAAACCTTATGATATTTTTAATTAAAAAAAACTTAAAATAAAAACTTAAATAATGTTTTTAGTGAAAACTAATCTAAAAACAAAAAATAATGATTATTATTATCTTCCAGTAAAAAATCTCATCAAGTACAATCAACCGTGTTTGTTAATCATTTTATTTAAAGTACGGTTATGATTTGATAAATTTATTTAAACTAGATTTAAAAAATGTATTTTACCTTCCTCATGTGTAGTTCCGTCATAATTCTACTGTCCCGTAGCTCACGCCAAATCTGTCAGCGAGCCCTCGCACGGTAGCTCGCCTGTCCGCCCGTAGAGTCCTCCTAAACAGATGACGTTAGTGACGTGCGCATTTTCCGCTTTCGTTACCTGCCTTCGCTTGTCTTCTTGTTTTGTTTGACCCTCAGAAAATCGTTTATGCCATTCATAAACCGTTGTTTGAGTTATTTTATCCTTGTGCGGAGTTTCCTTCAACATGTTGAATGTTTCCGCGGGTGTTTTTCTTAATTGCTGTCAAAATTTTATAACAACTCGAATTTCTTGACGATGTAATGACGACATTCATGGTGTTAAGAGCGTTGGTGGTATTGACGGATAAAAGATGTTTACTTTTGAATCCAGGGCGTAAATAACGTAAAAATTGAACATGACGTCATTTAAACGTAATTGTACATTTTGGCGTAATTTGAGGTGTTTTCATTAATTTAATCATGGTGTATATTCATTAAAATAAATATTAACGGTTAACGTTTTCGCGCTGCGCCGCTACGCCTGTTACTATGGTTATTTGAAAGCGTCTTACACGTGGCACAATAATACAAAAAGAAAAATATGAAGGACACTGTTAGTAGAGATTTAGAGCAATATAACGATATGAAATACATATATTTGTCTTTAAAAATTTGGGAAACTTTATAGAATTCCGGGTAATTCTGGATCATCCCTCGTATCTCTCTCTCTCTCTCTCTCTCTCTCTCTCTCTCTCTCTTCTCTCTCTCTCTCTCTGTCTCTGTCTCTCTCTCTCTCTCTCTCTCTCTCTCTCTCTCTCTATATATATATATATATATATATATATATATATATATATATATATACGTTTTCACTTACACCAGTGTGCAAAGGTATGCTAATTGTCAGTTGCAAACATTCTGGGACCAGGAATTTCCTTTTGTACAATACAATAGTGGCAGATGAGTGGAACCAAACTTCAGGCAATCATGACTTCAATGATACGATGAATGGGTGAACACGTCCTGTCACTATTCTCCTATTAAATTGACATGCAGATAGAAAACTGTGTTTTTTTCTCCTTAGATTTTAAAGGAATTAAACAAAGCATAATAACATACGTAATTTTCACAATCTGCATAAATGGTAAATAGATTGCATTTGTTAGATAATACAATGTATGCATTTAACAAGTTATTTTTCGAGGTGATTTGTTTTACAAAGAAAAATACTTTTGTAAATGTAAATGATCAGGGATTTCTTTTGTTGCTCATTTAAGCAGAAACGTCTAATATTAAAAAGATCTCTAATACTCTTTAAGCCTATATAAGTTTTCTAACGTTAAACATTCTATACCATTATACATTATGTTATCGCTACTGTAATGTTTGCTAACTTGCAGGTAATACTTTACTAAATATGCCACCAATACACGATAGGCTAAAATCGTTGACTTAAAATTCTCAAATTCCATATTATAAGCTACATATAGATTGATCTGTCATTTTTAAACTCATGCTTAGTTTTAGCGTTTAGTTGAAAAATGTCTGTTCCAGTGAACGGAAATACGCCTTTGTTTTCCTACGTCATAACCAGCTATAAGACAATTAGGATGCAGCGTTTAAATCAGTAAATCCATACTACATGCACCTGTATAACTCACCAAGTCAACAACCTTGACTTGTCTAAGTACCATTAATATCAGTATGTTTCAAAAGTTAAAAAGTCTGTGTCGTTTGCTTTTACAGCAGATGTCCTCTGCGTGATTTTATTAACACAAGAGCAAACGGTTAACACAAGAAAAATAATGTAGAATTGCTTTGAGCACTGTACACTACAGGCTACATGAACAACATATATTTTACAAAATCTGTTTTCATGAAAAAATACGCACATTTTCCGGCATAATATAATCAAAATTTCAGACGATAATCACTATGTGTGACTAATGTATTGACACTTTCATTTGTGTTTTTTTTTCAATTGTGTTCTTTAATCAAATGCATTGGGATGTTTTTCAATTCAATTAAAACTGCAATTCATCTGAAAGATTAAAATTAAAGACGATTAAAATTCCCGTTGTCAAGTTTTTTCGGAAAGTTTAAAAATGCAGATGTGTTTAATCAAATATATAATTCTATAAACAGACAAACAAATGCGTTTGTGGACATAAATCGTGCAGTTGTCTTATTAGAATATACAACAACAAGAGTTTAAAGTTTGTTTAACACACCGTTTTGAATGTCTGAACTCACAAAGCAATGCATACATATAAGTATTATTACGTCAACTTTTTCAAGTTTGTGTTATTATGATGGTATCAAGTATCAGTTTCATGAAACTAAAAATTACGAAATTGTTCACGTAATAATATTACTGAAACAACGGCACAACCTTGAATTATAGTTTACTTTTCTTATTTAGTGACATAGTTCAATATATTATAAATGCACGTTATAAAGGTTTTTTTTAGCTCTCTTTGATTGTTTCAGTATAGTAACGGACAGAAAGTAAACAGTTAATTTGCAAATGAAAAGATAAATTTGCCGCCCTTTTTCTGCCATACTGTCCACTAGGTTGCTTGTTTTGTTTTATAATTTAAATGAGTTTCATTGTTTTAAACACGAGTTATTCCCTTAATAATATAAGTAGCTTTTTATATAGATGACTTATATTGATAATTAAAACCTAACTAAGAAATCAACACGTAAAATCACCAACCTGATGATGTCTCAAGGTTTAATACATAAACACCATATAACAAAGCTATATTTTAGTAGCACTGAAAGTAAATAATGAGTATACTAACCAAAGCTTTGGACTTACCTTCTTCATAAATATATCACAAATGGAGATAAATGAGGTCTTATCACTCAATGCATTTATAATGGCTATTGTGTACAACATCGACTTGGTGCACACGAACGACTTAAGTATAGTTTTACGTGACATCAAGAATTACTGCTTGATGGCTAAGCTATGATAAACGTTTATGCTTTTCTACAGACGATTTGTTTTGTATCATCCGTGCTACCTTTCATCTACAGGCACGTACACATGCCGAATATGGGTCTGCATCAATTTTTCAATTTTCAAGGACTGTATGTCAAAATGCGTCAGAAAGTCGAGTATAGTATGTTAATAATATTTCTGGAACATTTTGCAGTATTTGTTTCCTATTTAAATTGAGAAACGGTATATTTCTGACATTGGTCATCAGGATAGTTGTTATTTTCTTAAAGAAATGAAAAAAAATCACCTGGTTTGTCAGTGTCGCCATTCCTCTTTCATTTAAAACATTGCAATCGAATACGTGCTTCAATTATTAATAAACTGAGGTATATTGTGGAAAAATGCAAAAGAATTAATGCTTAATATTTCTGGTATATCACCATGCAAGGCAAGAGACTCTTAAACTGTTATGGCAGATATTATGTCAGTTTACATTCTTTTGTTTAATACGTTCATGACTGAGATGATAATAACATAGTTTGATTATGATTTAGAGGATTTTGTAATTTTTTTATTTGATAAAGCACTAAGTTGGGATTCTTAATACTGTACAAGCAGTAATAAGAAACATTGCACGAATTCCTGTTATTTCTGTTATTACATGTAAATCATTATATAAAATGTCTCAAAGAGATATAAATCCCAATCAAGCATAATATTTTTCAGACTTCCATGAACATCTGAACATGTATGCCATTTGTTTTTGTTTCGAACGCGTTCTATAATGATGTTGTACGATGGAACACATGGCTGTTTGTTTCCATGCTACATGTACTCTCCAGTCAAGACTGTGTTTTTTTAAAATGTGCGTGTGACATCAAATTATTTTGGTGTGGGGCGTTAAAAGCATCATTATGTGCTTAAATGCGGCTGTTCATAAAGGTTAGAACACTTATACGTAAGTCGAAAAAGATTGATTCGAGGCCTTGTTCTAATCAAAATACGTAACATACACACGGTAGTAAAGTGTCTGGACTGGCATTTTCACTTCGAAAAGTTATTTTCTGACACGCGCGCTGGCTGAACTACAAAGACGTCTTACCGTCAAACACTTACTCTGTGAAAGATTCAGTTAATATGATGTACACGAAAATGATGTTAAATACATTGTTTTGCAAACCTGATCAATTTTGCATTGATTTCGGACTACGTGTTCGCACAAGCTCATTTTTCCTGCTCTCTAACCATATAATGACCTCAAAAACAAGTCTGTAATTGAGCAATGCTTGTGCTTGCAAAGACGACTTAAACAAAGGGTTCTTTGTTTAAACTATAACTACAGAAAAACAATATGCGCATTCCGTGAAAGATTTTGCTTAGCATTAGTTGGATTCTATTTATATATTTTAAAATTTACTAGCTATTTTGCTTTTACGCAACTTGAGAATGAAGAAGAATATCTGTGAACTAAGATGACTGTTAATGGAATTTCGTTATAACGCTTGTCTCTTAACATTATTGAATGATTTTAACACTCTTAAAAACTACAATTTGTATGTGCTACAGTCCTGGCACCGTAACAGTTGTCCAAAACATCGTATATCGTGCGTATTTCTATCGTAAACGTATCGTATGGTAACGTAACGTATCGTGTAACGTAATAGGCCTATCGTGAAGTAACGTAATGAGTCCTATCGTAAATGGTACATCGTATCGTATCGTATCGTATCGGAACGTAACGCTTATGACAAGACCGTGGTATCGTAACGGAACGTATAGTATGGTAACGTAACACTGTGCCTTCTCATAATTCTTTGATACAAAGATACATATATTGTGACAATTTTCTAATGACATTATCATGTTCATGCAAATGTTCACAGGAAATTTAAATGTCATAATAAATGCTTCACAAATACAAAAAGAAGTTATGGTTCTAAACAGAAACTAAACTATATATTACATTTCCGGTACATGCATACAATCGATGATCAAATTAATATTGCACACCTTCGAACTTATTACTTGAATGACAATATGCGTAGACTGAATATGAATGTACGTTTAGGAAAATATTCGTGAAAACTAGGATTCTGGTTATTTGCCCACGCTTTTATGGAAAAAAAAGCAGTAAGACGTTATTGGAATAAACATACAGCTGGAAAAATACTAGCTATAACACAATCTAGCTCTATGTCAGGCTATGGAAAAGAGGTTTGTCTCAAATATGGGATTCAAATGATACGGCTCATATACAATGAACATTGTTAATAAATAATTGGACCGTGTGGAATCATCTCTGATATTCCGACAAGTTAGTTAATTGTAAAGCTAGCTTACCTATGTCATCGCTGGGCACAATCAACACTGATATAGTCTCTTCGCCAATTATTTTAAACGCGTAAATTTTACACACATTTATGCGAATTTAAATAAATTAATAAAAGCAATTCAGTGCTCGACGAAAATTCAACAAAAGTACGTTCACAAGTGAAGCAAACAAATTAATATAACTATTCTTCTGCCGGTGATGGGATCAAATGTTTAAGGTGTGAATGTGTTTGTCAAAACAATGTGCTAGTATCATAAATAACAGTGAGCATCTGTCATCATGCCTTCTTAATTTCCGTACATTTTCCCGCCCTGCCAATCACGTGCACGTGTGTTCATTCCAATTAATTGGTGACACTTTTATGACACCACTAATCTTAAAGGAAGTAGGATTTTTAGCTGTTCGTTATGTTGATTGGTTTGATCCTTAACGTGTTGACCGGGGGTGTTAATTGGTCTGTTCTTAAATCGATTTCCTCTTATAACGAAATGGTCCTTTGTAAGTCTTTTTAGGTTTACAGTTTATTTGTACTCTCAACACATACATATACACAATACATGATATGATAAATGTGACATGAGGTATTAAATATATAATCAGTACATACGGTTGGGAAAACCAGGCTGTAGTAAACATGTATACAATACATATTTTAAAATAAAATACAGTAATGTTAATGGTTGTAGATATTACAATTGTAGCTAGGATATAGTGAGCTATATTAACAACGAATAATGACTAGCCAGGTGGACGGCGGAAGTGTTGCATAACAATATTAACAAATATACCGAGTTTTGTGAGGATATTAGTATCTTGCTCGCACATTATCTTAGCGAAATCTAAAGTGTTAGCATTCATGAGGTTTAAGAAGCCAATATAGCGTTTACGTTTATCGGAGAAATATGAACATCTAAATATGTAGTGGAATTCATCTCCAATATCACCGTTATTACAGAGGTTGCACACACGTTGGTTTCTCTCTAGACCAAACCATCTACCTGTTTCAACTGGCAGGCGATTGTTACACATCCGGTAATTAACTATATAATTTACATATTTTTCTGGCAAAGTACAGAGATAATTTTCAAGTACGGGTTGTGTTTTAAATATTCTATAGTAAACACATTTTGGTGCATTATGTACATCGTTTTTCCAGATTTCAGTATATTTAGATTTTAGCATGCATTCAACAAAGGATAGCAATGTGGATCTAGATCCAATAAAATGTTGTGATTCCCAAACATGTCCAAGATTGCATTCATACAATGTATTTTTAACAGTTTCAAACCAATTGTATGTTTTACCATTATTTGTTATATCATTTATGAGAAATTTGTACAACAATGATGACAAGGTACCATGATTATGGCAAAGTTTGTACCAAAATCCGATAATTCTTTTCTTAATATAAATACTCATTGGAAAACGACCAAGATCACCATATAACATTACATGGGGGGTAGTCTTTTTAACATTAAGTATATGCTTCATAAAATCGGTATGGACCTTTTCAATAAGGCTTAGGTCTCCGTATCCCCAAACCTCACTAGCATACAGTAAGACAGGGACAATAGTGTTATCGAAAAGTTTAAGTTGGCAATCGACAGGTAGGCAAAGATTTCTTATTTTTGTATATAAACTAAACAATGCTTTCCTTGCTTGTTCTATAGAATGTAGTTTGGCAGCAAGAAAACGTCTGTTTATAGTAAATACTACACCTAGGTATTTAAATGAATTTACGACTTCAAAATGCATATTTTGTACAACAATTTTTCTTTTCTGTCTAATACTATCACCAAACACCATTACTTTTGTTTTCTCAGAATTTATCTTAAGCTTCCATGTATTGCAGTATTCTACGAACAGGGATAATGTTGAAATAAGGTCATTTTCAGATTTTGCAAAAATCACAGTATCATCAGCATACAATAGAACATACAATTTAAGATATAAATCTAGGTCAGTGTCAAACAGAGAAACACATTTACTCTCCTTAACAGATAGAAAGTTCTCTAGGTCATTCAGAAATAACGAAAACAGGATTGGGGAGAGGTTTTCCCCTTGACGTAGACCATTACTGCAGGCAAATGGCTGTGACATATCACCATTACATAGCACACTAGATTTTATACCACTATACAAGTTTTTAATAACGTTAAATAGTTTCCCGCTTACATTGTAACTAGCAAGCTTTGCCCATAGAGCAGACCGCCACACAGAATCAAAAGCTTTCTGGAAGTCTACAAATGCGCAGAAAAGCTTTGTTCGTCTAGTTTTACAATATTCAGAAAGCATATGTATTACAAAGATATTGTCAACAGTAGAATGATTACGTCTGAAACCGCATTGATTATGGTTTAAAAGGTTATTAGACTCTATATAATCAGTAAGTCTTTGATTAATAATACCTGTAAATAATTTGCCCAGACAGCTTAATAGGGTAATAGGTCTATAATTCTCTGGCTGTTTAATATCACCTTTGTTTTTGTAAATTGGTACTATAATGCCACTTAGCCAACTTTTTGGCAAAGTACCACTTGTCAATATAAGGTTAAAAAGTTTAACATACACAGGCAACAATAGTGAGCAAGAGTGTTTAATATATTCGTTTAACACCGTATCAGGACCACCAGCTTTTCCACACTTGAGATTTGCAATACACTTACTTATTTCGGCAGCTGTTATATCAACATCAAGATTATTTGGTATGTTGACGTCAGGAAAATTAACATCAGGTACAGGCTCGTCGCCGTCTACATGTACATTTAAATCTTCAAAGAACTTGAAAAATATGTTGTTTTCTAAAACAATATGTCGTTTTGGTTGACCAAGACTGTTTATATACTGCCAATACAGTTTAGGTGATTTGCTTCTCATGTTCCGTATATACTTTTTAAAACCATGTTTATACTCGTTAACTGACTTACGTATTACCTTTTTATATGTTTTGCCAGCTGCAGTCATGTTTGTTCTGTTTTGCAATGTTTTACTTTTAGAGAATTTACGCTTTTGTGCATGAAAATTATTTCGGGCATTCTGGCATTCGGTGTTAAACCATTTTTTAACATTTGTTCTCTTACGTTTACGGGACTTGTTGACAGTGATAGTGCCAAAAGTAAGTTTAGCAGCACCGTTTAAAGTATTACACAAGGATGAGACTACACTATTTATGATGACCTCATCACTACTCAGTGTGTTATCCAAAATCGCATGTAATTCAATTATGGCATCTAGACTTATGTTATTGATAAAACTATCCTTCATGTCATTTTGCCACTTTTTTATTTTAGTAACAGTTTTTAACGACTTTATTGGCTCAGATTCAATGCATCGTAAGTTTACCTTGACTGCACAATGTACGTCAGATAGCAGAGGGCAGAATTCAACAATTTCAAATTCACACAATAGTTCAATCGCTTTACAAGATGTAACAACATAATCTACCACAGACATACCTTTGCATGTGGATTCACCAATATCTTTATCTTTAAACGCTCTACCATTCAGAATTACGAATTCATGATGTTTGCAAAAATCTATCAAGTTCAAGCCAACACGATTTGTAGACCTGTCCTTTGAAACACGTGTCAATGAGATGTCATTACTTATGAGTACACTTGTCAAGTTCTCTTGAAAAACGTTAGCTGTGTCGATATCAACCTGTTCGAAAACAAAACTATCTGCAGTTAGAATATCAGGTTCAGAGCCGGTTCTACCATTAAAATCTCCAAATATAAACATAAACTTACTTTCTGTAGCATATCTATGCAACTCATCAAAAAATAAATCGTGCAGATCGCTTCTGAAATACTTGGAATTTTCTGGTGGGATATAGACTGCACCAAATAGAACATCTTCGTCAGTTTTAAATAAGGATTTAGACAACTTAAACCATAGGACATATTCACAATCTGAATTTATGACAGTAAGGTGTGAGGCGTAATCGTGTTTCACGAAAACTCCTATACCGCCAGATTTACGTACAGTTGGTTGTTTTCTATTTTTAGATATAAAATCGTAGTTTTCAAAATCAATAACATCAAATTCGTCAAGTTTTGTTTCACAACATGAGACAACATCGAAAGTTGATACAAAATTACAAAATTCTGGTTGATTTAACTTAGAAATAAGACCACAAACGTTTAGCGAGCAACACGATAGATGAAGTGGTGGATCACCACCCTGGCTGTCTTATAGGTGAGTGCTGGGCTGTTCCTGGGACTGGATGCGGTTTGTCTGGCGCCGCGCGTCATTTGCTCGGTACTGAACACCGTCCACATACAGTTTATCGCGCACCAGATGTACACGTTTTCCATCGCGTCGGAGATTCCGCATGGTTGGATAGAGTCCACGTCTAACTTCTTCAATCTCTTCCGGGAACTGCTCACTAATTCCGAAGTTAGTCCCTTTAAGCTTGAACGCAGCACGTCTAACGATTTCACGTTCCTTGAAGAGGGTGAACTTCGCTACTATGGGTCGCGGTGTGTCTTTGCGTGACCGTTGCGTAGGGGCTATGCGATGCACTCGATCGAACTTGACATCACTGATTTGTAGGTGCTGTTTTAGAAAAGAGCTCAGAATCTCTTCAGTGTCTTCGAAGCGTCGCCCATTCGAGTTCTGAAACTGTTCAGGAATGTGAGAAAAAATGAGGTTGTCCCTCATACTACGGCATTTTAAGTCAATCAGATCGTCACGAAGTGACTTGTTGAGATCACTAAGTTCATGAAGAGAACGCTTCAGATCTTCATTAACGGACTGTGTTCGTTCAATCTCTAATTGCATGAGGTTTTGACTGGCTTTGCTCCTATTACAGGTTTCAAGTATGGCGTCGTATTGATCACTAATAAATGCGACAGAGTCTTTCAGTTCACTTGTGCATTGTTCGTTCATATCCAGCCTGGATTCAATAGTGCAAAGTTTAGCGCTCATATTTGTAATATTTCTCTCAATATCATCAAGCTTATCTAATTTATCAAGCTTGGCCAACCCCTTTTCCATCGCCATGAGTTTCGTCATCACAGCGTCATATGCGGAGGGCGACATCTGTGCTGGTTGTCTGGTGGCAGACAAGACACGGCCCGTGTCCAGGTCTAGGTAAGAGAGTTCATGGTCTACCGATGAATCAGAACCGAGCGTAGGACGCGGGCGCTTGTTTGCCCGAGACTTCGTAGTGTTGTCACAGGAATGCACTGGCACTGGGGTTGAGGTGCGTTGGTCAGATGCCATGGTAAGATTGAGCTAAGACAAGCTATTCGAAACAAATGCAACACAGGCAAAGAGTGCTTAGTACAATAGCGAGTGCAAATTATTATATACACTGTTTAAGTATATGTGATATTTGTATTACATCACATTATATGTATATTATATCAATATGATTTGCTATGCTCGTGGTATTTTGGCTATTTATGGTAACATGCTATAGTGTATGTTTACACACACAAACAGATATGCACACCTCGTGGATTTGGGCAGAATTAATATACCGGGGGATGGGGCCCGATAACAGCGTGTCGAGTGACCAAACTCACGTAATTAAAATGTATCTGGTTGACTTGTTAAGTAGTACCAGTTATAGTAATGGATCACTTATATGAACGAAGGTCAGGTAAATTCAGACAAGGTAAATTATCGTGCTCGTTTACACGCAAACCGTTCGATTGACTCGCTCAACCGTAAAATTTTGCTGCGAAAAGAGTGTCCGTTAGCCAGGCATACAAGTGTATACTTGCTAGACCCACTCAACCGTGGGATTAATGGCTACTCAAAATATCAATGTTGAACATACGAATAGAGGCGTGAAAGGGTTTTTCTAGTAGATGTACCTAAAAAAACACGCTAAGACTTATATCATGCAACGAGCGGTCTCTTTACCTTTAATTTAGAAACAAAAATTTAATTCCAAAGTTCCAGAAACAAAATAAAAACAGGTAAATATAAGAGAGCCAAAATAAACACGACTAACCTACAGCCTGGTTCCCAGTCCCATAGGTTGATGAAGCCATTTACATACTCTCCTAAAATAACTAGCGCACATCGGCATGCACCTTGACGTCAGTATGGATACTGAAAAGAATACCGTTGGGGTAACAATAGAAAATGATATAATATCTAATCATTGCAAAATCAAGCAAGTCAGCAGACATATATAGTCTTTTAGTCTCCTGTCAAAAAACCTCAATGCCCTTATACAATTAGGTCGGGTACCAAGCCATGGAGAAAGAGCTATAATTAATAAAAAAATATAATAAATAACGCACAAATTTAGATATTCGGACATGTTGGTAGGTCTTTAAGTTCAATATTTACTGCCACAATATCGTTAGTTTATAATAGCTTTTAGTTTAAACTAGGATCAAGCTACCCTTGTAAAGAATGCAAGTTCACCAATAGGAACTGTCCTCATTATGACATAGAGAAATACTTTAACCCAGTGCTGTTTTGGTTAAGGCAGCACACAATAGCAAGAGATTAGCTACAAAGACCTATATTAGTTACGCGTGTCTTTGCTTTTTGTACCAGCAGAAAAAGGCAGATTTAATAAAAATGCAACACTTTAATACCTAGAAGATATTAGATACATTAAATACATTTAATTCTCTAATACAATATATATTATATACGATATACTAAACTAACTGAATTACCAACCCATGCTTAACTACTCACACACTTTTCCCGTACTTATTTCACTTTAAAACATCCTCGTAACTAGTGTGTAACTTGATGTATTTTTTGTTCATAATCATCCGATTTCATGTTCAGTTTTAGTTCAAAAAGTGCCAGCTCTAATCAGGAGTAGAAAACATTTAAATGATGAACATTTTAAGAAACAGTTTCTTAGGGGTGTAATGCCTTTAAACAAAGAGCAGTCATAATCTTCCGCCAAATTGGGGTCCAGCCAATCAGAGAATGGGTTTATTAGGAATGTTTAGATTTTAAAGAGATTTCACCCCATCACGTGTCTTGTGGGTTTTGAAACTTTAGTTATTGTTTGATTTGGACATGATATCGGTTGGACATTGTATTAATTCAGTTTATGTATGTGTTATCCTATATTATTAATTAAATATTTAATGAAATGTATTTATTCTAAAAGAAGACTAAGAGCGCGTATTATTAGATCTGCTATGTCGGGGCCGGCGGGTGGGGATGGGGGTGGATGATTTACTTTCTTCACCTAGGTAGCTGGATCCGAGTATGAGTCTAGTAATATTTAATCATAGGCTATATTATGATGGTGAGTTCCAATCTCCAAATTCATATTAGAGATTTTGCTTAACATTTGTATTTTAGTATTTAAATCTATATATTTCTTTGATTAGTTCTTGTCTATTCTTTCCGTAAATTGTCTGAAATGCTTGTAAATAACTAAGAGAGCCGGGGTAAATATGTATTGTTGATCGGCAATTTTGTTCTATTTGAACACATTTTATGGGTTGTTATTAACAGTTTGCTTCTAAATATAGAATGTCTAGTGCTTAGTTTTATTTTGGTCTTGTTTATTTATTCTGTTGATTTTCAATCATAATAACTCATGCTCTTATAGCATTTTTGTTTGTATCCTTGCTATCGTCGGTGTAGATGTGGATGTGGGTAGCGATATCTCAGCACTCAGTATTTGAGTTGAGTTTAACTAAGGGAATAATCTTATCAAATACGTCGATTACGTCTTCTAAATTTTTTTTAATGTTCATGGATTTGATCCCTACATGGAAAGGATTAAGTGGAGGTGTTAATTTGTCGGTTGTTAGTCCAATTTTGTCTCATAATAATATAATTATTATTTAATAGTTCTGTTTCTATCTTTTTAGTTTGTTAAGTTTTCTTCCCGATTGACCCATATTCTACTATTCCTTACCGAATTTTTAATTAAATAGTGCTTGAAAAAGGGTTGAGTATGAGACAATGGTATGTTTCTGATGTTATTTATTTTCTAGCAGCTAGTCCATTTATGTAGGTTATTCGGTACATGTACCTACAAATCACGCGAGCGATTATAAGCCCCCACACAGATTGCCACTTTTATGACACAACGTTTCTATTCAAATTAGATGGGCAGTGGTCATTTATCTGTAGTGCACAACACCTGCATCCGGTCTGAAGACATGTCATACATGTCTGAAGATCCCAGCACACATAATCTGGCTGTGAAATTTCACTTCAGTAAAACGCAGACACGGATGCGGGGAATAGGGGCAGAAAATTGAAATATACGTGTATAGAAGAGTGGTGTAAGAATGTTAGGAAATTACAGATTTAAATTAATTTGTCTTAACATGGTACATTTTTACACACTTGTTCAATGTTTAAGCAGGCTATCATATTGGCGTCACTTACTAATCATTTGCCTACACATTTTACCATTTAGATGGAAATAGTTGTATTGTCTCATTTGAATGGTGTGAAAACATTACCGCCTATATGCGCTGGAAGTGGGCCGATTGGAGCAGAACGATTTGGACTAAACCGAGTTGGTACAGTATAAATAGGCTGATTGAACCTTTACTTTAACAACATGTCGCATTTGCCATGGTATTTCGTGTAACGTGACGTAAACGGAAACAGTACAGTATGTTGTATCGAAGCGTACACCGTATCGCATCGTATCGTGTAGATTTTCTATCGTAATGCATATCGTGTATGGTATCGAATCGTAACGTGTATGGTATCGTGTAAAAACCGCACATGGTATCGTACATCGAACGCAATCGTACCGTACGTACATCGTATCGTGTGACAACTGTTACGGTTCCAGAACTGTATGAGTCTCATTATTTTATATTCATATATATTTATTTATATATGGGTTAATTAAAATTAAGTAATGGTGTATCATTAATTTTTTTCCCAATCTAAGATTTCTTATATGTGTCTATTTAAGATACGTAAGAACACACGAGTTAAAGTAATTAACAGGAATTCTCTCCGTAGAATGCTTTAGATTGAAAGACCCAGTACCAAAAGCTAATAAAACCGTTTTATTTATAGTTAACAAATGTGTTAGTTCATTGATTAACATCCATAATAAACATTTATCAATATGATGCAATATTTAATCTGACACAAAACAAAATTTGTTAATGGTTATCCTCGTCAGTAATTAAAATTTAATATGTCTTCTTTAATCAATATATTAAGGTTCTGAAGAGAAAAAATACTTCCCTTTATCTGAAAGATGTCAATTTCAACAGCATGTATTTATTTGTGTCAAAGTTCTTCGAAGGATATAAAGCCGGTATTTTAAGTTGCATTTTTAAACATCAAATTGAACACATTAGGATGTACTCAAAGCTAACCGAAAATCTGACCGTTGTAAAGCGATTAAATTATTCAACGCATAATTTATTTATATTACTGACTTCTGTTGCAAGCTGATGTAATTAATATGTGTGGCGAACGCTAGTGTAAGAAAGAAAACACGGATACCGTAGCACTATACTTGAAAAAAAGGCTGTTTGAAAAATAATCACAGTAAATTTTTCCACTCTAACCCTTCTAGTTTACCTAATACATCTATTTATCGCTCGAAACACTTTTAGAATATTCACAATACATCTGTACTTGTACCTGCGGTAAAGCCTCAAACAACATAATTTTGTCTGACGACTATACTACAAAAATTTATTGAGTGCTGGGTTAATCACTAACATTTTGGTCTATAGAAAACTTTAGATATCTCAGAAACGTTTCGTTGTTTTCAGTGTTCGTTAAAACGATGTACACCTCTTTACCCCATAATTTGATTAAGGACAACTTGATTATTTTTATTGAAAAAAAAGTCATTGAAAAAAGAAAAAAATTCTCGAGAGCAACGTTTATACATTGCATGTATTGACAGTAAATTTTTACCAACAATTTGTTTATGAACGATTGTTTTTCGGTGAATTAGCTTGATGCTAACGTTTAATACATGTCGTTCTTTAAGCTAGAGCACTTACAGTTTTTTATGCTCATTTACATTTTACATAACATAAATTTTATCAAAAGTAGTATTCTAAATTTTAAAATCACCTAAATACTATCCAGTCGTACACGACCAAGTGTGTTAGTCACAATAACGAACTTCCCAAAATAAGGTAGACAGTTAATTTAGCTTTTATTCAATGAAGATAGCTAGCTGCGTATATAAAGGGATATATGATAGATAGATCGTTTTTCTTTTCGTTGCTTGCATTTGAGAAACTCGTCAGGAAGTGCGAGGTTAGAGCTCTATAAAACCGGTTTAAGCACCCCAGTCGGTCCATATTGCCGACTGACCGTTCCAAGGCGGTAACTGTCGGGTTTGCTCTTTTCCTTAAATGACTCATCACAAATTTGTTCTTACTTTTCGCTTGGCTTGCATGTGAAATACCTTTGTTCTGTGCCTTTTCGGAGTTTGGTATATGTTGCAATACTCATAGGACTTTGTCATATATTCTTTTTTACTGTGATCTCTACTATTGACTTCACTGTATGTGAAGAGTGAAAGATTCGAAACGTTACGTACGTTCATACTCATGAATACTTTAACAAGATAATAACATTACAGTGTTACATAACCTTTAAAACTCGGTGCAAATACATGTCAATGACTGTAAGGCGAGAGTCATGAAAATCATGAGGCATATTGCATGCTGTACCGCCAGTAAATCTCATCTATAGTAGTATTAAACATTATCTTGTTAACTACTACAGTGGCATTTCTTGACTCATCAATGATTTGCAATCTCGACCAGGTAAGAATTTATTTAGACTCTGAAACTATACTACTGTATAAACAGTATTATTTTATTTAAGGCGTTTTTAGGTATTAATTTAAAGCGACAAAGTACACGTTAGTGATTGGATTTACCTATTTAAAACAAATTGGTAATATTTTACAGTTTATCATTTAAAGTGCGGGGTAAGAGCTGTTTTTGCACAGCGGTTGGTCCTTTTTCCGATGGATCGTTCTAATGCGGTTACTATTGTGTTTCTGCCAATTTTATATAATATCATGTCCCAGTTTGTGTCACGTAACTTATTCATAAATGCATATTTTCTTTCTTGTGCCTTTTAACTATTGGACTGTCATAAATATGTTTTCAAGCGGAGGGTTTCGCAAGTTATCCTTGTTGATAATGACAACATTGAAGTACCGACTCAATCCATTATCATGAACATGAAGCGAATAAATAGCTAAATGTGTGGCAATACAGGCTATTCCTTAAGTACAACTATTAAAATCATTATTATCATTTACTACCGCAAGAAAATGACATCGCATTTGATGAATTTTTCATGAATCATAAATACGGTTTCTAAAGTTTGATGACGTTATCCGTTAATTTGTATTGATTGAAACAAAGAAAATGTTTGCCTGTTGTTCTCGTGTACACATTATCGCTAAGCAATACTGCATTCTGCTGAACCATTCTGTCATTTTCTAGTTTCATCCAGACTTGAGAACTAAGAAGCTGTTCGACTTGCCATTATCCAATCACATTTTCTAAACGCAGTATCTTTAATGGCGCCATAACAAAAATATCCCGTAAACGGTATCAATTATTGACAATCAAATTCGTGGTTTCATAGTTAATCATAATGAATTACATTTAATGTGTATGCTATTCAACGTTTTTGCCCTCAACATGGACAGGCCCACTTGCGTCATGCTGCTTGCAGTTATCGTATATATAAATACATAAGTTAACCCTATTTAAGTATTTCACAGATTAAATCATATTTATGTCAGTTTTGTCACAAGTCTTATGGTCTCTTTACGATGAAAACATCATATATCGACAACTAGTCGACTTTTTTAGTTTTAGTTTATGTCAAGAAACGAAGCTTCTGTTAATAAACTAACAAAGTTTCGGAAATATATACATGAACAAGACATCATTTTCCAGTTAAGACTTTAAGTATAAATTCGTCTTATGACGTTCTGCTTAGTTTATACATATAAAAACATATACGAATCAGAAGGATGAGCAATAACAAGCAACTATTTACAATAAATACGCTTATAATATCTGCATTTATTTTTTATATATGTCAAAATATGTGTATTGTCACTTAACGGTTATTTTTGAAACAAAGTGTGTAAGAAAGTGATTCTTCTTCAAGACTAGATCTGCAGTGAATTTTACAAACTAGATGATACATTTACATTTTAAGAACTTGTCGGATAAGTCGTACTATATTTTTTTACAACTTACACTGTGGAATAGTATGTGGGATGTGTTTGATGTTTAAGGTAGCAAGGCATCATAGCAGTTACTTTACAATGATTGTTTTTGTATTTTCAAATAAAACTTGAAATGAAACAACATCACGATGATTATGCCATTAAAGATAAAAAGAAAGCAAAACTTTTTAGTCATTTTATATTAAATCCTTTTAATCTAACAGTTTAAATATTACGTGTGCGTGTTAAAATCAAAGTCTTGTATCTGCTCCCAGGATTTAAAACATTTATAGCTGTGAAGTGAGGTAAATTGCTATCCTTATACAAATGTAACCCCCACTTCTTTACTTGCATTACTCAAGCCATTATTAAATTTGGCAATTTTGTCTTAATTTCTTTCCTTTGTCGAAGTAGCTCTGCATAGCATACTGTAACATACAATTTACAGTAGACAAAAAACAGAATTACCGTAACAGTGATGTGCATTTATTTATTTCCTCGTTTGATTAATATTTTTCGTCGGTGACTTTTATATCGACAGTTTTGTTGACCACATACTCGTATAATCAAGAAAAACAATTACATTATTAGTCTATAAAACACAATTATTTAAGCTTTATTACTTTATTATATAACTATTCCACATGTTTAAAAGATCCATGCATGTACTGCTGAATATAAAAAAGATGGACTGATTCACCATTATGATTGTTTAATGATAACTTCAGCAATAACATTTTGTTTGGATTCGGCGAACACAAGGCTAAATAAGCTGCATGTGGCGTCCATAAGGACTGTTGATGTTCTAAATACGTAGAAACGCTTGATCCGCCATCTTTGTACATATACTTTTAAAAAGGTACGCAAGTTCCAAACAACAGAGAAGCATAGAAACTGAACGTACATTGTTCTCTAGAATACGTGTAGTGTATTGATATTTGCTTAGCTATGTGAATCATTGTGTATACAAATCCAGCCATGAAATAGTGGATTCTTAAGTCGACGTTAAAAGTGAGTTCATCAGATTTATGCTTTAAATGCTTTGTTTATAGCAAGCATTGTGGAGTATATACTACGGTTTTAACAGTTAGATGTATAACAGAATTATCACGAACAATACAAGTACAAACATCAATTAAACAATGCATACTTAAAGTAGATCTTCCTTTTATACACGCTTTAAAGTATCTAATTTTCGGTGGAACGTTTATCTACAAGTATATGACGTATGTATTACTGGTGAAACTTAGTCTTCGTTTTGTTTGTTATACTCGTAAAACTGTACATGTATTTTACATATTTGATTATGGTATAATGCTAAACTAAGTTACACCAATGTCATCTTTATATTTGACGTGATATTTGTTGTGAATAAGAGAAATTGCGTCTGACCTGGCGATAAAGGCATCCAAAACCCTTTCCAATTAGCACAGATCCAAATATAGATGTAATGTTTGGTTGAATTATGAACAGATAAATCAGAATGTGATTCTTATTAACTTCACTCCAGTTACATAAACAGTCTAATAACAAAGCTAGAAAACGTGACTTTCCGATTATTTGCAGATAAACAATGTTATAATGTACAATTGTACGTGATATGTTTAAAAGAAAAGATAATGTTTTTCTGATCCTGTTCATAGCATACATAATTAATAATTAACTTATCACAGGCTAAAGAAAAGAGGATGTCATTAGAATTCCTTTCATCAATCTACATCAGAGCTAATGGATACTTATGATTATGTTTTGTTTTTGTCTCGCCTCGGATAACAACTACGAAATACTTCAATCAGTGAAAATTCGCAAAACTAGTTTCTGTAACATAATTTAAATGTATTACAATGCCTATTAGACATCATAACGTTGATGTTTTAAATCCTTATAATACGGAGTGATGATGTCACTAAAATATGTTATTTTTAATTTATTTTGTTAGATTAAATTTTATGCGTTTCAAATAATGCCTATAATAAACTTATTTTCGTTGGAGGAAACGAACAGAATACGTGTTTACACATTTAGATATAATATAATTATTACAATAAAAGTTGTCTACAACATTTCATCGTAGTCGATCATTTAGTATAAGAACTGTGCACAATGCTTATGAAGTCATTAGGACAAATTTTCTCAGCATGATAACTTAGCTTCCTTCGGATAATTCTTAAGGTAATTGCCTAAATAAATTGTTCTACATTTCGATATCCTTATTACTTTTATCAGGGAATCGAAAGGGGCTATTACGTGTCTGTTGCTATAGTAATACCATTTGAGTTTCATGTTGTCGAATGAAATAGAGACTTTAAAGGTCCTCTCGACTAGTTTGTTGTCTAATTTTCATTTGTTCTCAATATTCACAAACATATAATTAAACGTTGTTTTTTTTTGTAAAAAAAATCAATAAATATTAAGTCATATTAAATAAAGCATTGTTTTCTTTATAAATAATTATATTAATAGATACTACAAATATAGCATATGCTTGCTTTAAACAGGCTATTTCAGTATGAGAGCCTAGCACGAAATTTATCGGTCTTCCAGCCAGATAATAACAATTAATATACAGTCAACTCTCGTTATTTCAAATTTCAAGGGACCGTAGAAAATAGTTTGAGATATCCGAAGTTTGAGTTATCCGAATTTAAGGATAGTTTGTGTAAGTCTTAAAAATCTTACCTGCGACACGATGACTGGTAATGACTGATATTCCTTGTTATATCTGCCACTGTAAACTAAGTTTCTGCAAGTTTGTGTGGTTTTGCATGTTTAAAGTGGCCTGTTGCCATAACCAATCTTTATTCAATAATCAGTACGTGTATTGTGGGTAGGTAGTGGAAGAATGATAAAATCACTAACGTGACCTCTCATTTTATTTACAAGTTGAGAAGGCCGTGTCAACAAGTTCTCAAAAACTGTTACAACAACAACAACAAGTACAAACTGGAACACTTTAATCAGCGTTAATTGATTAACGAAATTGTTGTTCATTAAATCAGCTAATTAAATAATAAGCGATTTACCTCTTCTCTAAACCACGTGACATCCTGATTGCCGATAATTGGCGATAAAACTCGCGCCCAAATCTTCGCGAGTTTCAAGGTAGGTGTGAAAATCACTATTGTTGCCGTTTGCTGGCATCTTATAGCAATTTGAAGTTTGAGATAGACCAACTGATTTCAACAGTTTTATACGTGTGGGGACAAAGAATTTAGTTTGATATATCCGATAATTAGACACATCCGAATTTGACTTAAGCGGAGTCGAACTACATAGAAACTATAGGGAAAAAAACGGGACCGTAGAAAACAGTTTGACATAACCGGAAATTTGAGATAACCGATTTTGAATTAACGAGAGTTGACTGTATTATGTTATATTAATCTGACCTTATCGAAATGCATCGCATATCGTTTTGAGAAAATATAAGGGAAGTTTAATTGTAACTTTACAACGTTACAAATAAGGTGTGTTTGGTCATACGCAAGCACTAGTGAGGAGACTTGTTTTGGATCAAAAGGAATGTACATCATGCGTTAAGTTTAACTGAATCTCAGCAATCACGAGTGTGCATGATTTTCTTCAATTTTGCTATTATCTTTGGAATGTAAACCATGTGGAATTTTGGCTTATCAAGACTAGTCTGTGATAGCTATTTTCTGTTATTTGGACTTTCTATGAATCGTTTAATAAAGTAACCTCACCTAAATGCACCTAACATTAAGCAAATTTTAAAAAAAATCATTCAGATAACATGTATTCATACATTTCATGTATTTATTTGTTTTAAATAATGCAAATATATATTCATAGTAAAAGTTAAGCTACTTCTTCAAGAAGAAATCGTTTATATGCCTGCATTACATTAGGCTTCACGCATAGTTTTAACATTGAATTCTTGTCACCTATAAGTTTTACTAAAACTCTTATGGTATCTCTATTCGGATTCTTATTCTTCCTCAAATGGTATCCTCGTCAAGACAACTGGTGATAATATTTTCGAATTAAAACCGCCTTGTATTTATTTTTGTGACGCAAAGTATTTACTTTTGCTAGCAGTATTGATTTACAATGACATATGTATTTTATCAAGGAAATTAGACATAATTCATTAATTGTAATGACTACTGATGACACGTTTATTAGACATTTCTTATCTTTCAAACTTCATTGGGTACTGCTTACTTTCTTATTGACCCTCACGTCAGCTTTTTGACATCATATGGTTCAAGAACATTGTTATTTTTCTTCATCATAAGAAATCATAAGTTTATATTGATACTTGACTTTACATATAGCTTTAGGGAAAAAAGAGAATCCTTCTCTGCCTCTCACCATGTAGGAACAAGTCAGAGTGAGAACTTTCATGTGTGCAGGTTTATTAAGACAAAGCAAGTTTAAGGAAGTATTTAATAAGCACAAAACAGTTCAGTGTTAAATTTATTAGTTTATTGGCATTCTTTGAGATGAATTCTACGCAGTTAAAATGATGACTGATATGATACTGTCCACAATTTTAGGCTTACTGATTGTAATTATCAAGAACACATTTATTTGATCTATTAAGAATGAAGAATATGTCCTTTCAAAGACACACACAGAGGCACGAAAAAGTTATCAATAATAAAGCTTTTATCAACATAAAAAAACTGCCGGTAAATGCTCTGTTTTTATATAATTATTATCTTGTTTCAAATAAAGCTTAAGTTTTGACTAAATGCATTGTTGTCAAAATGATGTTAGTTAATTTACAATTATACTTTCACATGTCATATTTTAAATAAAGAAATCAAGGTAAAGAGAAAGAATGTCAATAAGATTTCGTTTAAAAGAGTTTTGATGAGGTTGTGTAAAAAAATGTCATCAGTCATTGAAAAACAGTGCTTGTAAACACCTAAAGTGTTTCAAAACATCATGAAGTAGTTGTTGTTCAATATATAAACGTGCGTATAAATGGTTCAGTATGATGTTAAACACGCATTGATGGAGACCGAGCCTCCCAGATAAATTCAAAATAAAAGGTATTCTTTTTCCAACTGTATAAACGTCACAAAGAAACACTTATTATGTTTTAATCATATCGTTTATATAGATTATAGCAATCTGAATTATTGCTGAATACCTTATTTTTAGGTTTCAATATATTAATATTTGTAAACAAATATACAGTAATCTTGTTCGCCGTTCAAAATATTGCAGTTGAAAAAAAGGAACGGTGGTATCTTAACACACCTATAATGTCTACGAAAAGTCTAACGGCTAAACTTTTATGAAAGCGTCTATAAATGTCGATTTAATGAGCAATGAATGACAATTGGAATGGATTCATGCTTCGCGTCGCTTGCCGAAGCCATCTGGTAACGAGGTCAAATTACCTTAGATTTATCAAACGACATCTGAAGTCTTAGTCGATCAAAGAGTGATTTTTATAGTAACATAAAATGCATGATTTTATAGTAACATAAAATTCTTAATATATCATAAAGTGCCGGTTTAATGTAAATAGGAAGTCTGGGATGGTCTTTCTAAGCTACAAATAATTCCGAAGACATTACAGCCTATTGATTTATACGGATGGTCCCGGTTTTTTCAGAATAACAGTTTCCACTCGTCTGTTAATCGTGTACATCGTCACGTTTAATTTGTTGCACAAGGGCAAACTATCAGGGAATTTCACCAAATGTAAGTTTATAGATTCTTTTTCCAGCACACTGATAATGATAAACCAAATGAAATAAATAAAAGTAATAAATTTGATAGAGTTCAATAGACGTAGGATCTAAATCAATCAACTGCGCATGCGCAACGAGCAGTTATCTGAATATCGCTGCCATGAACAAGGATCCAACTCACCTGATTGGAAGTACGATAATATTTTATATTACCAATTAAATACTAATGTTTTGTCTTTACAAGTATCAGTAAGCGAATCTGTATTTTCATATATCTTTAATATCCAAATTTGTTTCTAAACAAAATGCATTCCACTCATCAAACAAATCGTCAACATTAAACAAAAGATCACGTGTGCTGAACTTTTGGTTGTCATTCGAAACACGGGTAAAGCTTAATAGTGTAAGGAATAGTTTGATTTAACCAAATTTATTATAGAATCATACAAGAAAAAGGCGTTAATGAAAGAGGTTTAAAAAGTAGGATTTTGTCGAACCCAGCAATGCTCTTTAATCTCGTTGTTAATGTGATGTCAATTGAAACATGTCTGTCATTTATAAAGATCAGCAATCGAAATATGTCGCGATAAATGTGTAAAAAGTTAATAAAATTTACCTTTTATATATGGATATGGAGAAATCTACAGAATGGGGTATCATGTTATTCGAAATGTACTTTTGATTGGATTTCCACAAAGACAAAAAGTAACATATGTGAAAGAGAATTATCGTTGAAACAGTTTTTCGATAGGACATATTTTGTGGTATTTATAAATTTTAAATGTTCTTTATAGGCTAGCATGTATCTTATTTTACTTAGGAAAACATATTGACGTAATTTAAAAAACAACAACATTTTTTCTCACTAAGATACAAGGCCCCATGGTAGTGCAATTTTATGGATTTCGACTTATCGCCCGATGCGGTCTTCATGAGAAAATGAATGCTTATGTCTATTCCATATCCGATAAGAGCAAATTCTGCATTTAAATTATAAAATAAATGTTGTTTTTTAAACTAGGTTGCAAAGTACAATTAAAGGGGATATGATGGTCGCTTACTTTAATGGGTCAGAGAAACATGTTTCATTTAATCTATCGCTTAAATCGCTTATTTTATGTGTTCCAACACATGGTAAAAGAGACTATATAATATTAAAGATTAATAATGGCAAAAAGAAATCGGAAACGAGAAACGACTTATTTTAATAACAAATTGCTGATAAATCAATCATTCAGAGCAGGATTGAGCCAGTTGACGTGTCTTTATAGTAAACAGGATTTTTATTCTTTGCCAAACGCACGTCTTTCACGTGCAAAACGTAAAGCATCTGTGTAAATCTTTACTACTCTGTGCGGGGTCAAAGTGTATTGTCGATACCTTTTGCAAACACAATGCACTAAGAATTGAAAAAAAAATGGATTGAGAATGTCTGCATTTTTCTTTTTTACCATTAGCAAGGAACAACTGTTTGTGCCATAAAGTAGTGGGTTAAACTTGTGTCAAATTTGGAACACCAAGATTACCTATTGTAGTCCAGAAGTTTACAAGGTTTGAAAACATGGAAGAAAAACATTGTTCGTATATAAAAAAACAGTTTTGGGCAAAACGGAAGGAAATAATGAAGTAAAGTGCAGGTGCAAGTGTTGAATTGTTTGACCTTAACTTACTTCGACTATATGATATTATTTTAAAGAAGTTATTTGTGTGCAGTCTGTTACTGTGTTGACACGGTTCAATTAGGTCTCAAGACATGCGACGTGTTAATGTAAGCAGTTGAAAATAGATACCACATTCAATATTTATAAAATTTACATTTCTGATGCTACTATTAGTTAAGATCAGCGGCTGTATTTCAATCCAATTCTTATTCCATATGTTGTATTAAATTAAAACAGCGGCCATGGCATCAGTGTATATACAACATAATAAAGTTCTGTTCTCTGTGTGTATCTTGAAGCATTTCAAAATGCGTTTGTGATTCAACATGTGTTTGTTGTTTGTAAAATAAGACCACCAGAACTCTACTAGAGTCACAAAAGATAAACTGTTTTATTTTAATATCAAATGTTGAAGCCCGGGAAGACAAAATTAACTTAACTGCAGGCAAAGGAATTTGTCATATCTTCTTATTGAAGACTACCGTTTTTCGAAATAAATATGAGGATGTCTTTGTCAAAGTATTTTAGACCCTTGCTTAATTAATACACCAGTTTACCTCTTATGAAAACAGTTTTATTACAAAAGTTATTATTGCTCAAAACGCATGACAAAGTAAAAGTTATCGATTCATTGAAATCATGTTATTTCCCACACTATACAAATCTTCTAACAATAAGAATGTAATAAACAAAAGCAACTTTAATTTGATGAACACTTTTCAAGTTATAATGATCCGACTATATGTTTATGTAATACCAATATTTATAAGAACACCTTTCTGAAATAATTGATTATACAACACTACATGTATTTTGGAGTTTATGGAATGATTATATGTAATGTTTCTTTTCACTTTTCGTCTTTGTAGTTGTCTAAAATAGTATCGGTATAGGCGTCTATTTTTTGTCCTGAGCTCATTATGACTAAAATATATCTTTCTTCAATGAGAAAGTGATTGATTCAAGTCTGAAAGCTCTGACTTATATAATTTTTTTAAGAAAATTATCATCATTCGTGGTATTTGTTTAAATGATGGTGTATGGTCTTGAACGATATTCGTATTGGAAAGTCGACAAAACTGTCGAATTGACAGCAGAAAAAATAATGGTTAATAAAATCGCATAAAATGCAAGGCAAATCTAGTGTCAATATATCTATGCCTGGATACATTTACTGCACAATATCAAACATATTTTCAGTAAGTCCGGCTTGCTCAGGATATGTTAGTTTTCAAAAGGTTAAATTATTATTTGTAAATGATACCTAAACTATTACTATATAGTATGTTACTTCGATCTCAATGTCTTTAAGACGTCCCAGGGGCAGCTCTTGAAGTTTAATAGTGCTCCACAAGCATAGGAATCTACAGAAGACAACAAAAATATTTTTATTTACCAGAATGACAAAAAATAACATCGTGAGTTCACATTAGAACATTTTGTCTTAAGGTTTAGTATTATTGTTTCGCCCTTATAGTTTCGCCCTGCCACTTAGCATAAAATATCATGTATACATTTTAAGATCTGAAACCAAATAAGCACATTTCAACTTTGTGAAACCAAGTGTAGCTCAACCTTTACATTACAACAAGGACACGTTATGAACATTTTTTAAAGTAAAGAACTCCAAATATAATTTGATTACAGGAATATTAACCTTTACTGGTCATATTATTGAAACCAATTACTTAAATCTGAAATAGTAACCAGTGCCATTAATAGATACGGGCTTAATTTAATTTTTACTACGCATGTTAAAGCATTTTCAAATGTGAAATGTTGTTAAGCCGACTTACGGATAAATGATACGAGGACGTCATTTATTCCAAACACGTTTAATTTGTTGCTCTATCAGAGAGTTGGACAGATGTTTGTTCTGTTTACTAAACAAGTAACAAGTATTTGTCTCTTTTAACGTTGGTAAGTATTACAGGTGCCAGGAAATTATTAAAACTAAACTGATTAAAATCAAGTGAATCCCGTATCATATTATACATGTACATTGTTTCCAGCCATGAAAGGAAACGATGTTTTATTGCTGCATTAGACGTTTGTTATAAGTCTTTTGGAATATCGAAATATGTGTTTACATGAAATTTACTCTCATTATGACTTGACGCTTTATGCATGTACATGTATGCATTAGAATACTAGTAATATTATTGCCGTGACGCGAATTTTTTACAAAAGCAATATACTATTTTTACTAGACCATGCAATTTTCAGATAATTTACGTATAAACTGGGCTATCATTATGTCACAATAAAACTAAAATCTATTATTTCTGATCTTGTTTCCGGACTGTAAGCAGGAAAATTGGACTGATTAGGTGGTAAATAGCTGAAGACGTGATCAGAATTCCTGTAATCAGGCTGCATAAGGGTCAATGTTTTTAATGCTAATGGCTACTTACGGATTATGGTTCATCCATTTTTCGTGTCAGATCATTACTACAATCAGTGTTTGTCCGCAGAACCATTTCCTGTAATATTATGTATCGATATTCACTTATTAGTAATTTACTGCCAATGTGTATACAGTTTCATTACACTGAGTTGTTTGGTCTGTAAACAACGTTTATTTGAATACTAGAGCTTGTTCTTACTAATAGTGGTATAAGGACCACCTTATCTGGTTGTGTTGTGTTTTAGTATTAATATTTCAATGAGCGTTACACATTGGTAAACGGGCATAGTATAGAGTTTTTATGAAATTCTTGGGCCTTGTATACAGTTTACGAATCGTTTACGAATCATTTGTCGGAAGATAAAGTGTATATTTCCTTAATGTGGCTGCTCTGTGGATCGGATGGTTCAGTGAATGTCCACTGGGGTAAACAATTGGAGTCAATATATATAAGCACACTATATGTCGCCTGTTTAGTAATCTAACATTATACTACATCACCGACATATATCCAGGTGAGTAACGATGGTATATCCGTACCGTTACATTTTCTCGGAGTCGACACTGACCTGTCGCGGGGCGTGGCTTTAGTGATCGGTCTTTTAACTTCCTTGAGTGAAAATAACTTAACATAAAGTGAGTAGTTTACAATTGCTAACAGTCTTTTAATAAATACTTATTTGAAATACCCTGAACATAAGTATGTAAACTTGCAGGTCCACGTGAACGGTACAAAAGCAAAGACAAGAGATGGAATTCATCTGCTCTGGAGATAAAACGACATCCTAAATATTTGCAGATTCTGCTATACACACAATTCATGGTTTAAATATAAACAACTGAATCTAAATGTGTTTCTTATGAACGTCACTTAAATTACATAAGAAGTCTAAGGACATGGCTAGAAAACGTGACACTTTTATGGGAAACAGATGAATAATGTACGTGCTATAATTTTAAAAAGGAACTATTACTTTCCGATCCTATATACAGCATCAATACAAATTAATGGTCAGAGTGATACTAAAAAATACAGTTTAAGTAGAAAATAAAGAAACCCGCATGAAGCAATAACTGAAGCAAATAAAACTAATAAATATTATATATACTGAAGATATTATCATTGCATTCATAATTTTCATTCATATGAGGGAAATAACATGCATTCGCATGGGGTCAATTTTTCTCAAGAATATTTATTCTGTATATCTAATAGGTGAACTAATATTATCATTACAGAAAAACAAAAACATATACAGTAGAAAGAAGCCTCATATTACAGTGCATTAGACAATGTGACATCCATTTTACTTTAGTTTTGGTTATACGTCGTATCGCAAGGACAAAACTAATGGTTATTAAGGCGATATCAAGCTATTCTGGCGGAGGAAGAAACGGACATATACCTGAGTAAACCCACGGGCGCACCGCCCGTAAACTAGATGACGACCCCACATTTAGTTCCTGTCCTACCGTGATTAGAGGCAACGTGATGAGAGGCAGGCGGAGACACGACTGACAGAAATTTAAAGTATGAGACTCGGCCAACCATGACTGCATAATTTAAAGTTTAACCATTTATAAAGTTAATTTAAAATCACCCCGACGTGAGGGAAAATCTCAAACTATAGAAATAAAATGATGTATTTACAAAATATGACAGGTTTGCAAAAGGTAATGCTGCTGTTGCTGTGTACTCTAAATATAAATCAATGTTTCAAGATGCTTTTACATTATTTTTGTTCTATAAATACAATTTTCTCTTTGTTTCGCTACAACTCTGAGATTTAAATTACACTCGTCAAAAAAAGCTAAATGGATGTAGATGCCTGTGTTCATGTCATATAATGATGCGTGCTTTATGGATTTATTACTGATCTCCGCGTTTATAGCAACATCAGCGCTGTCTAGGTTATTTCCCTCAATCCAAAATTGGAACAAATAATTTCTATCGAGCGGTATAAATTGACGGTACCGTTATAATTGATTGCGAATTATATGATTACCTTACATCATGACCATGTTATGTGGAAGTAGCATACATGTAGAGCGATTTTACCATGAAATTTATACGACTGAGATTTTATACTGTTATCTCGACAATAAATGAGTATTGTATACTATACCAACTTAATTCATATCATGATATTGGTACGGCTCGATTTTGTCCATATTTGTGATAAGAATGTTGGATTTAAATTACTTTCGTAAAATCTGAATATAAGTTACAAACCCATTCTAAGCACATGTCTTTTGAGAATGTTTACGTACATAATTGCTATGTTGCTACGCTAAGTTACCATATTTCCATCTTCAGCTCTGACGTGATATTTATAATGTTAAAGAAGGGTAAAATTCTTACAACGTTAAGATGTACGACAGTTGTTATTTAATACTAAATTCAAAAGTAAAATTTGACTGTTTGTTTATCAATGTCATTTTTTTTTGAAAGTATAAATTTGTTATTTAATGTTTTAACTACATTTGTTTCCAATACTGAAGCACACTTGACACAAAAAAAAAATCATCTGCTCTAGAGATAAAACGACATCCTAAATATTTGCACAAATTTTATAATAAACGCAATTGATGGTTGAAATATGAACAAATGAATCGGAACGTGTTTCTTATGAACGTCACTTAAGTTACATAAGCAGTGTAAGGACATGGCTAGAAAACGTGACATCGCGATTTTTTATAGGAAACATGTCAATTATGTACATGATATACTTTAAAAAGGAACTATTATTGTCTGATCCTGTTTACAGCATCAATACACATTAATGGGCGGGGCAAAGAAATGAGAATGAGATTAGTATTTCCTTCATCGGTATACATCAGAGTCGGTAGTTTGTGAATGCTAATGGATACTTTATGGTTAGGTTTTGTCTATATCTCCCCTCGGTTAACCGCTTAGAAAGACTACAATCAGAAAAAACAACAACACAGAAACACTTCCTGTGTCAGTATGTAAAAAGAGCCGCTAATTCGTTAATAGCGTCTTTATGTAATAGCGTTATATCACGGAATGTAGTTTATTTTAGCTACATTCGTTCAATTGAATTTCACGCCCTTTAAATAATGCAAACGTATTCTCGTTGAATGCAACCAACACAACAGTTCATTTGTTTTAGCACACTTTTGTATAATTATTCAATCATTTTCCTCTCTTAGAAAAATATTTAAAACAAAAATGACAAGCAAACAACTGCTGCTTGGTCCTGTGTATAAGAGTGTACATGTAGCACGTAATTCCTCGGACATCTAGACAGATATCCGCAGTTAATAAATATTGATCCATTTACCTCATTTGCTCGCATTACTTCGCCCATTTTGTTGGGGAAACAGTCTAAGAAGTTCTCAACTTGACAAACTGTACTAAATGTGACGACAATTGTTTGGAATGAAAGAAAAATGTATTTGATGCGCTAAGTTTAATTGTACCTGAGAAATTAGCAAGTACCAGTGTTTCTTTAAAACTTTCTGTTCTGTTAGGTGTGACCTATGTTGCAGATATCGACTTTCTGTGAAAACGTTAACCATTGACTATGTTACCTTAGATATATGTGAATTAAATTAAGCAAGAGTAAATCAGTTTGGCCATTCAGGTAACGTGAGTAAGAAAAGCAAACAATTAGTTAAATATTTCATATATTAAGCTGGTTTCCAAAATCAATTTATATTCATTATATAGTTTCGTGTATGAAATACCAATTTATCCTATCCTTAAAACAACGATTGTGTCTGTATTTGGATAATTATGGTACACTTAGATATTTTGATTGTAGACAAATGATTACAATATTTTCGATTTAACCAGTTTTTTTATCCTACTGTTTTAAGTGGCGCGAAGGGTTCATTTCTACAAGCCGTAATAATTGACTATTATTAACGTATTTTATCGTGAAAACATACTTCATTAAATCAAGTATAGCATTTCGACACATGACTACTCTTGAAAGGATCACTAAGTGATACTTTTTAACTCCTACGTCAACCTTTTGGCACTACTTGGTTTAAAGACATCGTTATAGTTTATCTGTATAAAGAAAGGCCACGACAATCGTATGTTTATTTTTATACTTGATTTAACTTAGATTTGTGGAAGTAGAAGGAAACACCTCAGTCACTAGCGCGTGAGTATAACTCTCGACCTGATTGAGAATTGTCATGTGTGGAGGTCTTCTACATGTAATTGACATACATACATGGGCCTTGATCTCCCTGCCGTGATAACGGTTGGACGTCACCAGTATAAGGACTTGTTTGTCGGTTAATGTAAAGACAAAACAGTAATACAAAGCAAGTGTGATTAAAACAAGATACATTTTGATGAAGATGTATATGATGTTAAGTTTATTTCATAATAGTAGTAAAACTGTGACGAAAGTCCGTAGTAGTACAACGTTCGTATGAATTCGATACACTTTATAACGGTGATTAATTATAAAATCTTTTCTAGCTTTTTGTGCTTCGATATCGTTATTGGTAAGAACCAGTCCGTTAGAACTGTTTCTTCCTACATACATATGTATGCTACTATATGATTTTAATCACAGCGTTGATACCGGATACAGTTATGGAGACCATTCAAGCCCAGTTGAGGACACAAAGAATAGCACTGACAATAGTATTTGTTAACATCTATAGCATAAAACATTTTATCTTAACGGTACTTTACATAAAACTCCTATATTTTGTTAACCGCAGAGATTAATTTTTCTCTTTTGAGAAATTTTACGAAGGTACATTTAACAAAATCGTTTTTGAAATGCAGAAAAAACGACTTCTGAAACGTATTTTATTTATTAATGTTGTTAAATCAAACCAAACTAAATTTGGTAGTTAAATACCTAATGTCTTCGTAGCCGAAGGTAGTCCATGTTTAAAGACTATATGAAAATATGTTTGGCTCTCTTATACGGTACTATACATTACACTCCTAATCATTCCTTTCAAAACCATTCTACACATGGTGGTATTGTCGTCACTTTATATGTCACAAGGCAATAATGGTCTTTTTTAGCCACATTTCTTGGTCTGTATTATGGTATTGCATAACTTTTGTTTGAGAAAACATATAACAAGAATACTCTCCTCAATCTTAATGTTAATCATACGTTGTTTTTTTTTTCGTTAATGCGCATCTTAGTGGACTTAATATATCCTTGCCTCAGATACCACGCTTCAATCGGTGTTAATCTAAAGGAAGTGTTTGTCAGCATTTGGAAACAATTATAATCCAATTACAATGTATGTTTTCTATAATTGCACTTATATAACTGGCTGTAGCCATAATCCTAACTGAATATTTTTTTAATTTAAAATAAGGATTAATGAAGAATTCGCATGGGCCCCGGCCGTCAGAGTGACGGTTTCCAATTGTCCATATATTCTTTATCGAAGCAACAGTTTAATAAATTACCAATATTAATTAGTTTTAATTCTTAAATTGATAGATATGCCCATCCATATCTTTAATTAGGTTCTTTGTGAATTTCTATATAATAATTAGTCAGTAGGATTGCTGAGATCATATCGTAATGTTAGACAAATCAGGACAATTCAATGCAAGCCATACGTATCCCTTTTGTCTCGTCTTGTATCGCAGTAAATACTTGTGTACACGGTAATTTTGTTACCACGAGAAAAAGTATCACGGAATCATGATGAGTATAACATTATAGGCTACCATTTTATCGTTATAAGGATAATTATAAAACTAATTTGAATTTAATAACGTATTCGTAGGTCTGTACACGGAGGATCTATATCAATGAAATGCGCATGCGCAAACAACAGTCACGTGAATATCGATATCATAAACAAGAAACTGAATCACCAGGTTGAAAGTACGGATAATACGTTTTGTACATTTTTCAAAATGAATTTACTAGTCTTTACAAGTACTTGTGGTTGTGTTCCATATTGTTATGATCCTTTAATTTACAGATAAGTTGCTGAGTAAAACGCGTTCCACTCATTAAACAAATCGCTAACACTAAGTAAAATGTCAAATGTCCTCACCTTCCGGTTGTCAATCGAGACACAGGAAAGGCTTAATGTTGTAATGAGGGTTATAGAACAAATCAAGATTCATTACAAAACCTTTGATCATAAAAGCGTTAATGACTGCGGTTAACATAATGTCGATATTTGTAAATTCCACCAAGGATCTGTAACCTAATTGTTTATATGATGCCAAATGAGTCATGCCTGTCACATACGAGTATTGATCAGCGATTAGCTATCTGGATATGCAGAAATTTACCATATGGTGTACCTCCTAATTCGTAAATGTAATTTGGATAGGCTTTCAGAATAGGCACAAACATTATCATGTGGATGACGATCGTTGATATTCTAACATATAGTAGGACTAATACTGCTGTATTTTAATATGTTGATTGATACTAATATTAAACTTGTATGCATTGTATCTGTATTGAAATTTACAATTTGTACTAAATATTTTTCTTACGTGCTTTTAACAATTTGTAAGGAAATAATGCAGTTAAGCATATATACTTAAGTCTTGATTTGTTGCCGTAAACTTGCTTCGACTTAATGCTATTGAATTAAAGCAGTTTATTTTGTCTGTGCAGAAGGTTCACGTTCAGCAGTTATAGCGACCTTCTACTTTCTTAAAGGGTATATGGATATAACAAGGTCTTTCATGACTGTAACTTGTGATGAGTAAATGTAATCTGTTGAGGACATATACAATGAAAAAATGTTCATTATATAATAATTATATATTGTGCGAACTTCATGTTCCAATGTAAAAACATAGTTGCTGAGTTTCCAATGTGTACGATAATGGACTGTGTGTCTCGATCTAGTATGTTGCAAAAAGCTTTAGAGCGAATTATAGAAAATTGGTTCGCAGCCTTATAGTTTTAATGCAATTATAGTATAAAGAATTTCTGTGCAACTGCCCAGAAGCATTTCCAAATCTTTTTTCAATGACAATTCTTCTTTTATCTGTCAATTCAGATTAATATAACCACTCCTGCCGAGTCACAAAACATAAATTTATTTAATATTTTATCTGTTTGTTCGTAATTAAGGCACTTGTTTCAGCTGTTAAAAATCAATCAAGCTGATTAACCTGCATATATACTTTATCAGGTATTACCTTTTGTGTTGTAAATAAATACAGACGCATAGACCTTCGTCTTTGGACATACACAAAAGTATGACATTGTCAACAAATGGCAGAAAATGCTTAAACACCAAATTCTTAACATTCCATTTTATAAAACAACAACAACAACAAAAACTTTATCAAAAATATATATTATTTCCCGAACCACATGACAAGGTAAATGATATTAATTCATATTTATTGAGATGATGTATTTCCCACATTATAAAAACAGTAGAATAGTTAATATCGCTCACAAAACGTCTATAAATATAATAGTCATTACAATAAAGTCTAGCACCTATGACATTAAAAGTTACAGTTACAGACAAAGGTTGGTCATTTTCCCCAATAAATTCTGCATTTTATACTAAAGTAACATACAGGCGTTTTTACAGCATGAATATAATACACCAAGCAAACGTTAATGTGATAAACACAATTAAGTTATATGAATTCGATATTATATAAACCTATGCTTAAGAAGGAACTAACACTTCTACAATTTAGATCAGCTAATGCAATTTAATTTGATGCCATTTTATTTTTATTCTTATTATTCGCTGTGGATTCTAGTTATCTAAGCTAGTTTCTGTAAAGGCGTCAATTTCCTGTCTAGAACATTAAGCTCATTATGACTAAAATATAACTTCCTTCGAGGAAACATTGATTGATTGAAGTCTGAAAACTCTGACTTGTTTAAATTATTTAAGACACTATTCATTGTGTGTGTTATTCGTTTAACTTGTGGTATATGTTTTTCGATTGGCGTTTTTTGTATAGAGATGTCTAAGAAAAAATATCAAATTTACAGCAGATAATTGTTTAATAAAATCGCACGAAACGCAAAAAATCGAATGTATGTAACGTTTTTCATGCTTGTCTTGCATGGTAGAATGTGAAACGTATGTTCAGTAAGATCGCCTTACCAATGATTTTTTTTTCTATGGACTAAAGACGGTATAAATGTCACACGGAGACTTTCCCAGCAAATATGTGGCCCGTATTCTACATATTACACGTAGTCTATATTAATGCCTAAATGATTGCCATACATTCTTCACTTCGATCTCAATGTCTTGAAGGACGTCACAGCAACAGGCCGGGAATTCGATAGAAACGGAGCTACTTCATTAAACGGGATGACAAAGAATGACACTAAGTAATTGTAAGTCGAATTATTGATACATGTAGCCTTACAATGTTCAGTATAAGCGGCTAAAACAACGTCCACATTGGGTTCTCGTGCATCGGCTTTTGTTAGAAAATATGTTTTTCTTACATTTTGAATTCAGATGTGTCTATTGAAGATAAACAGGTGGTTGAGTTTTAATTACGTCTACTTCATTTGGCTTAAAATGTATTGCTATGATATTTCGGTTTCCCTTTATCATTGAGCAAAACAAAGGATACCTCAGCCAAACATTACAAGCAGCACCTGTTTTCAACCTTTGTAAGAGAAAATAATTTCCATATATAATTCAATATTGATGACAGAAAAAGAGCCGTTAACTAAAAGGGTTTTTACAAATCACTTTAATTTGGAATCGGTTCCATTGTCATTTAATAATGCTTATTCTATTCTGTTGTGAACAAAGGTGCAATAACCATAAATGCAGGATGGAGTCTGAGCCCAAAACCTCCTGGTCCGTAGTCAGGTGCTCTTCCAACTGAGCTACGCGGAAAGGCAGCTCTGTGGAGAGCATATTCACAGCACTCTTCCTCTCTTTGACATTTTGGAGCCAGGCATCATATTGACAAGGCCACCAGTTTCTAGCCTGTTACTGCTCCCACTCGGTGGCAAACCCGCACACCGACTTATCATCATCGACATTGTTGTGAACCAAGGTGCAATAACCAATTATCTATGATGGGGTTTGAACCCACGATCTCGGAGTTATGTGCTCTACCGAATGTACTTCCCAGGCAGAAAGCTCCAAGGAGAGCATATTCACAACAACTCCAAGCATATTGCATTCAAGGTTCACCGATGAAATGCACATTTGTTAATTTTTTCTGCTTAACACAAACTTTTTATTTTTTTTTTCATTTTTTAATAGTTTTACGGTATTTAGAATACGATTGTTTGCGTACTTGTTACAGGGCATTGTTCATAATATATTGTATGACTTATTGGGAGAAGTGAATCTAACACCATATAGTTGATTGTATTCACTCATGAAAGAAAAAAATATGTGTATTGCCATATTTAACGTTTGTATAGAAATCATAAATGTATTATAAGTATAGTATATTTTCGGTCTCTATCTGAATGCTAATGGGGACATAAGGATTTGGTTTCATCTATTCTTTGTATCAGATGACCGCGTCAATCAGTCTTCGTCCAAAGAATTATTTCCTATAAAAGTATGCATAGAGAATTACTTACGTAATTTACTGTCGTTATTTATATGGTCTCATTACACGGGATAGTGTTACCAGTAAATCGCCGTAAATGTAAATTACCGCTAAAAAGTAGTGATATAAACACGGAAAACGCTTATGTAATCTGATACATGTATCACAAATAATTGTATATATACCATCGGATTTGTTTCTGTTGCATAATGCTTTGTCTTTTTAGGTAATTTTCCAATATCTTGACTGTTATTTGATTATATAACAAAGGAAGAAAGTTTCTGTTTCATAACATATACCAAAGTATCAAAGGTGTGTTCTTTTGTCTTTCTATATATAAATAGGCATGAATATAGCAACTTGTATAAATTGTACAATATTAAATACCATAAAATTGGTTTTCTATGGTATGGACCTTTTGTCATGTGCTTGGGTATTTTATGACGGTTTATGAACCGTCTGATCAAAGATAAAATGTGCATTTTTCCAATGTGGTAGTTCTTTTGACCAGAACTTTGATTGAGTAAAAAGTTTACAGATTAAACAAATTGTTAATCATGAGTTTGTTTAGTGATATAAAGGCATACCATGTCGCCTTTCTAATGCGCATTACCCGTAACCTCACAATTTGCTACATCACCAACAAATATAAAACTAAGTATTGATCTTATAAACCTTTATACAGTTCAACATTTCCCAACCTAACCTTAGTGTGGTTTAACTGGGTCTTTTGATTGTCTTTTTAAAATCCATGACTGGATTTTTTCATCAGACGGTGTAACTTTATGATGGCTGACTGTTTATAGTATCACAACAGAGTCACAATTGGGGAAAATCATATTTGGTGTCATCACAAATACTAATTTCTTTTACCCGAGACATAAGTGTGTAAATATGCCAACCAGTAAAGGGGTAGTAAAATAATGACACAACAGTGTTGAAGTAGTAAAAAAACAGTTGTCACCATGGCACGGTCCGTTGGCGAAGAGACGGTCGAGGGTGCATATAGCAGGTTTAGCTGAGCTCCAACCTTGCACTACCTGGTAATTTTCTCTGTGAAAACTCAATATAAATTAACAAAACAACAATGATTTGATAGAATGTATTACTTTCCTAACCTCTCCACATTTAGTCCTTCGCCCTGCCGGGACATTAGACTAAGCAGTGGCAGAATGTCGAAGACTCGACCAACAGAATTTTGAAGTTGAGGACTCGGTCAACCACTGGATACATCCAGTTTAAACATGTAAAAGGTTAACCCGAATTAACAATATGGACAACTTTAAACTATAGAAATAAAATGTACACATCCTTAAACAAAGGTTGTTTAGAATGTAAAAGTGATGCTCCTCTCACACTCGAATTTAACTTTGATACGATGTTTAAATAAAGTTTTAAATCCGGTTAATCTATAACAAAGCTCTCTTTATTTTGCTACAATTATAGGTTTCATATTGCACTCGTTACAAAGGCTATACTATCGCAAAAAGATCCGACAAATGAACGGATGTAGTTGTATGTGTTCATGAAATGAAATGGTACATGCTTAATTGGTTTATAAATGAAAAATCAACGCTGCCTGATTATTTCTCTATATCCAAAATTAGAACAAAAAATTCTATCGAACGGTATAAATTAAGGGCACTGTTATAAATGATTGCTAAATACATTGTGTATTTGTTAATTCTGTATTATTCCAAGTATTATTCCAATGTTATGTCGAAGTTACATGCATGTCTGCATATGACTGAGATTATAAAACGTTAACTCGCCATAATAAAATCTGTCAAGTTTGCTGATGACATTTATCTGATAGATTTCTGAAGTACCTTGTACATCAACATACAAAGTAAATTGACAGAACAGTACGATTACCTATATAATCGGGTTAAGGTTGGTAGATTTAAATTACGTAAAAATCAAGTATGACTTATATAAGAAATACTTAATTCTAAATACGTTTTTGTTTTTACGATCTATCTTTCCATCTTTTTCTTCAAAAGTAAACACTTTTGTATTTAATGTTTGTCTCTATCTACACGTAGTTACAATCAATGGCGAACCACCTTTGACAAGTGAAATTTAAATGTCTAGTCTGGCAATAAAACAAAATGAGAAACCCTTTCCTATTAACTCAGATTTAAAAAAGTATGCAATTATTGGTTTAACTATGAACAGTTAATCGTTTTGATTTTTATAAACGTCATCAAAGTTAATAATCTATGTCGGCCTTTTTCAATAAAAAAAATATTTTTTATGTATTTATAGTGACCCTCGGTTGCCGAGGATTTTATCTACTGTACATACTGTACATATGTTTATAGTTTATTTTGTTGTTAGTTGTAATGTGTGTATATAAGTTCATTGCATTTGTTTTAACTCCCGATGCAGGTGCTTACTGTTAGTTGTTTCACTTTGACGGGATGTTGTTATTTACACTGTTTGTTTGCTAGAAAAACCTTCAGGAAGTGCGAGGTTGGAGCGCTCCACAAACCAGGTTTAAGCACCCCAGTTGGCCCTTTTGCCGACTGACCGTTCCAAGGCGGTAACTGATGGTTTTTCTTTATGTGTGTTATGTCTCGTCTCTGTGTTTGTTTGTTTTTCACATTTGCATTTACCTTGTTTGCCTTTGTCTACTGATGGATAAAATTTAAATATCTGTTGGAGTTTTGATAGGACCTTTTTTTATTTACCTATTCTATAAGGTAATTAACCTCATTTATATTTTTCTTCATGGTTTGTAAAATATTGCAGCAAGCTTTACAGTCCTTCACCCCTGTTATATTTTTTAAAGGACGATTAGGCCGAAACCCAAATACAGTGTTTATAAAAAGCAATATTAAGTTAATTCCCTATGGGTCGTTATAATAATTGTACAATAATGTTTAAAAAATATTAGAAAAAGTGACTTTGTAATTTCGTAGAGAAACAAAGTTGTTTTGTACGTGATATATTTAAAAGAGAAATTCTATTTTATGATCCTGTTTACAGCTTCAATTAACTTGTATTGATCAGAATTCCTTTTTTCGTTACATCAGTGCCAGAAGTTGGGGAATGTTGATGGATACATTATGGTTAGATTTTGTCTATATCTCACATAGGACAACCATTTAGAACTACTTTAATTAGAAAAGCGCAGAACAACTTCGTGTATTAGTATGCAAAACGAATTGGTAATTCATTCACAACGTTAATGTTTTAATTCTTACAACACGAAATTTTGTTGTGACTCAATGTATTTTAACTACCTTCTTTCAAATAAATTTCAAGCGTTTCAAATAATGCAAACATATTCTCAATAGATGGATCAAACAAAAGTTTTGAATATCTAATTATACTTATGTTTAATATCCATACATTTATCTCGAACAAGGTTGTCTAAAACATTTTTATCCCTGCATTAGAGATTTTAACAGTGCTTATAACGCCATTTAGTCAAGGTGATGATTTTGTCTGCTTCCTTTTATAGTTGAAACAATATTGTCTAAATCAGTCGACTTTATTGTTTTATATGGAAATCTAAAATACTTATGACGTGCCCGTGTAGATAGTATTGCCATTTGTCTTTTATTTTGTCATCAAAATAATAAATGGGATAGAATCAGTCTTTGAAGCCTGGTATCAATTTGTCGACACTTCCAACAGTTACAGAAATTCACCAAATAAAAAAATAAACTTTTATGTTAGGAAATGGAATTACAATTAATGTATTTAATTAAATCGTCAACTTTTTAAGAAAAAAATGAGAAAATGACAAAAACAGCAGACTCTTTGTTCAACCTCGGGTCCCTGTGTATAAGAGGGTACATGGGTACTTGTAACGTTATCCCTTGGCCCTCCAGATAGATAACCGCAGTTCATAAACGCTGTAAACTTGACTTAATGAATACTTCTCCCCTTCGGGGATCAGTCAAGGAGTTAAGTTTACTAACCTAGACACTAGTTAAGACAATTATTTGGGTTTAACAACGAAATTACTTCATGCGTTAAGTTTAACTGTACCTGAGAAATTGGCTGGGGGTCAAGGTTTTCCTTCAGTTTTCTATTTAATTATTAATTTTTGCCAATACGGTATCTGGCAGTCTAGATTTGCAAGGTTAAACATGATTAAGGGGATGTGCCAAGATGGATACATGCTGTTTGATTTAAAGTAATGCATGAAGTAAAAGTTTTGTGTAAATTTCGACTTCCTGTGAAAGCGTTAAACACTGTTTACTTTACCTCAGGTATATGTGATTAAATCACGCATTATTGATTTGAATAAGTTATTCAGGTAAATTGAAATATATTTTGTAATCAAGACAAATTGTTACATTATTTTCAAATAAAGCGGTTATATTATCCAAATGTTTTAGGTGGCGTGAAATGTTTTTTACTACAAGCCGTATGGATTTACAATTACTAAAGAAATTTATCGTGAAAAAATAGATGTCATTAAACCAAGTGATGACACTTTAACAAGACATAACCTGTGTTGAAAGCAACACTTAATCAAACTTATTACCTCACATGTCAGCGCTTAGACACCAATTGGTTTATGGGCATCGTTAAGGTTTATCTTTATAATTAACGTTATTAAATTTATCTGGAATTTTTTATATTTAACCTAGCCTTATGGAAATAGATGAAAATTCTCAGTCACTTACCGCGTGATTGTAAATCCCAGTCTGAGTGAGAATTGTCATGTGTGGAGGTCTCCTAATTGACAGACATACATGGGCCTGGATCTCCCTGCAGTGATAACGATAGGACGTCGACAATATGGCCGCTAGTCTGTCAGTTTAAAGTAAAGGCAAATCAACAAGACAAAACAAGTTCTCAGGACTGTAATTTAAGCGGAATCTATTTCGATCTATATATTGTCAATGTTATTGCTTAATGCTGTCAAGATATAACTAAAGGTCTTAGTACAATACGCATTGTTTGTATGAACTTGACGCAATTCATATTGATGATTGGTAATAAGATCCTTCTGAGCTTTTTAAGCTTTGAAATCGTAATTTGCAACAAGTTCACTAGAATTATTAAGAATATATATATTAACTTCTGAACTTCATTGTCACCTCAAAGACACAAAAACAGGAAAGTAGTAATTATGAGAGTGTTGTCAACAACGAAAGAAAAAACACTACTGATAAATGTTCTGTTTTCGTGTAATCTATATGGGTGATATCAGTAGGTTTACTTTCTCGGTAAAGAGACTGTCGATATGAATATGTAAATAAGAATCCATTTTAAATAAAGCTGTTGATGTTGATGTTGATGTGATGAAACAGTTTTGATAATACCCAAGCACAAACAAATACATTGCTCGAAAAGATAATCAATAAACAAGATGAAACTGGATCGGTTATTTATTAGAATGTATCGCATACTACATTTTTCTTAGGAATACATTGCTTAAGCATTCTTTACTTCCCGTTTCAAATAATTATAAGAAGGCATCTTCTGTTTCTGTAATTAATAATGTAAAAGAAGGTTGTATTGAGCATTTATATTTACTGGGAGCTCCTCTTAAATCTTGTCATCTAAAGACTTACATGTACATTGTAATATTGTACACAAAATTACCTTTTGCCGACTTACCTTCCCAAGGCGGTCATACTCGTTGCTGTTTGTGTGTGTGTGTGTGTGTGTGTGTTTGTGTGTTTGTGTGTGTGTGTGTTATTTCATTTTTACATTTGTAATGTATGTCTTTTTATTTCAGATCTCAATATCTAAAATAATTCCTATCGGACCTGTTTAATTTTTCTTATCCAATTGCTGTAAAACAGACTTTTCAAAAGACAAATATTCACAAATATTCTTGCAGCAACTTAAACTGAATGTGGTAGTCCAAGATGTACAGTTGCCAATGATAGCCTATGTTTGTTTCAATACTACATTTGTCATTACAATGACTTCGTATCACTCCTTTTAAACTAATTCTACAAAAGGTGTTGCTTTCACAAGTCAAACAGTCATTTTTCTTGATCTGGATTATAACATTTTTATTCTGTATTATTGACAAAAACATGCGGTATGCAAAAAGAAATGTGAAAAGGCATAATCGCATCATTCACAGTGAAGATCATTCGTTATTGTTTGTAAATGAACCTTTTAGCAGACTTAATAACATGCTCATATCTCAGATACCACATTAAAATATGCTGCAATCGTTATTATTCTTATGCATTTGGAAACACGTACTAGTCAAATATCAAGGGACGTCCTCTGTATATCACATTTTTATATATGGTTTCATAAACCTAGCTAAATAAGATTTTTAAGTTGAAAGGTGATAAATGTGAATACCTCCATTCAAGTGTCAATGTCTTAATCTGTATACTCTGTATCTTGTTTTGCTTATATCCTGATTACAAAAAGAAAAACAATATGATATTTCTACATATCTTTAATATCAGACACGCGTCAAGCGTCTAAGATCTAAAATGTTTAAGATAGGAGCGTCTTAAATGACGATTCAATGAGAAAAATGTATTAAAGATAGAATCGAACCGTATTTTCCTGCTGAAACCACCAGTAATGGAACTTAATTACCTCAGATTTATTAAAACGACACCTTAGGCCTTAATCGATCATTGCGATATTTACATCGTCACATAAACTTTTTAAGATATAATAAAATGTCGGGACAATGTGAAATAAAAGCGTAGAAAGTTTTTTTTTGTAAGCCGCCAACAACTCCAAGGACATTACATTCCGAATTATAGCCCATTGGTTAATACACATGGTCCCCGGCCTTCATAGTAATGGTTTCTACATGTCTATATATTCAACATCAAAGCAACATTTTAGTGCAACAAAGTTTCCTTATGGTTAACTTTATGCCCATACACAACTTAAAATAGGTTTTACATTTCCACAGCCATAGTTTGATCATGTCAAATTACTTTCGGATTTTTGTGTGATATGCTTAAATATGACAAAGTGCTTTGTGAATGGCTATCAGATTTATAATGTTGGACAAATCGTGACGATTCAATATAAATCACTTTCAGTATAATGTCTTTGTTTATCTTGTATTGCAGTAAATACACACGGTTATTTTGATACCTTATGACAAACTATCATGGAATCTTGGGGAGTATAAGTTTATTGGCCACTATTTTACCACTAACGATGACGATAGAAAGCAATGTGAAATGTATTTGATGGAATTTTACAGCGTTTGTTCCTTCGGTATATTTCGAAGGCCAGTACATTAAGGATCTGTATCAATAAACATTACAAGCAGTGACATGAATATCGTTGACATGAACAAGAAACTAATTCGTCGGATTGAATTTTTTTTAAACCTTTTTAAAATGTAAGTCTTAGTCAATACAAGTATTTTTGTCTGTGTTCCGGCAATGTACATATTTATTTCTAAGCAAAATTCATTCCCCTAATCAAACAAATAGCCGATATTGAAAAAAGATGTCCCCAATTTCCGGCTGTCACTCAAGACACAATAGCGTAATAAGGGTTATTGTACCAGATTCTTGAATCTAGATTCGTAATAAAATCATTGAACATAAAGGTTAATGACTGCGGTCAAAATAATAGGATATTTTTCACCAATGATCTCTCCTTGTTAATATGACGCAATAAACGAAGTTATCTATTCTATTTTGACATGCAGAAATTTCTAAATGATGCAATATTATTGGTAATGTACTTTTGACAGTCTCAGACACAAACTATAACATTTAAAAGACGATTGTCGTTTAAACATTAGTTAGACTTATAGTAGGATTACTACTGTGGTATTTGAATATAATGATACTTATAAGCATCTTAGTTTACTAAGTAAAACATTTAAATGCATTTATGTTATTCGTAAAACTCATGATTTTTATTTATAAATAAAAACATCCCGATACTGTAATTGTACGAATCTCGACAAACCAGCGCGATTGGGGTCTTTTTGAGAAACTTCTATTGTCATATCAGATAAGAGCAAAAATATGCATATCAATGATAAATGTGTTTGTGTATGAACTATATTTAATGCGATATGTACTTTTTCTTGTTCGCTTCACAGAGACATTTTCAATGTATTGTCTATCCGCGCAAGTACTGAAAGTCACAAATAAGAATATATGACAAAAACTTATATATATGACAGAAAGACATCTGGAAAATAAAAACGAATGCATTGTATTACCCAGTATTTACAAGCCATTAATCCAGAGCAGGGTTGATGCAATGGGCCTGGGCTACATTGAATTGTAAACAGGATTTAACAAATCCAAAACGTATGACATCTGTGTCAATCTCTTGCTTATCAGGCGGTGTCAAAGTTAATATTCGATTCTTTTTGCAAATACAATGCAAAATGAAAAGTAATGTTATTGTAAAATTAACTGGGTCATTATGTGTTTTTCTGTTGTACCATTAGCAAAAGGGAGTTATTGATGCTATTGAGTAGATGGCTCAGACTTAAGTGGGATGGGACGGGATTAGCCGACTTTCCTATCATTATAGCACAGGGGCACTTATGAGCTGCCCAGGGACTGAACCCGGCCGGTCCATTATACTGACACCGACGAGTCAGGCGTAATGCTGTCCCCTTAGCCCAGAGCATTAGGAGGGAAGCCACTACTAACAACTTTAAAGTCTTTGGTTTGACCCGGCCGGGGCTCGAACCCACGACCTCCCGATCCGCAAAATGACGCTCTACCACCTGAGCTATTGCGGCCGGTCAGACTTAAGTCGATATTGAATCACCAACATTATTTATGTAAGACCAAAAGTTTCAAGAGTTTGTACATATGTTAAAGTATATTCGAAACATCGTACAATTTATAAAAAAATATATTTTCTTTACGAAAAATGAAATAAAGAGCATGCACTTCAGTGTTGAATCGTTGACGCACGCAATTTTGCGTCGACTGAATGCTATTAAAACAATATTTATACTTGTGTGTTTTACTAAAAATGTTATCCAGGACTTTTGCATAAGAACTTAATAAAATGTTTGCCAAAAATGTTGGCAGACTTAAAGTAAATTAACTGCCAAAGAATTAATTCATGTGATGCAAATACATTTTTTTTGTATGTGCCTGGACATTTCCAAATTCGTTTTTGATCGGTTGTGTCTGTAAAGACAGATTGCAAAAACAACTCCTGTTGCGTCACAAAAGATTATATTTATTATTATATCTGTCTGGTCGTAACATAATCACTACCCTTAAATATTGGAATCCAAGAAGACAAAATGTATTCAAGTTGCAACCAGATTTTATAAGGTATGATTTTTGTGCTTGTGTTTTGTACATACAAAGAAATGGAATAGACAATTGTCTTTTGCCAAAATAATAGTATAACATTTTCAACGAATGGTAGAACATTCCTTAAGATAACAGCATATTAACACACCAATATTAATCTTTTTGAAAAATGCATTCTGCACAAATAATATTATTGCTTAAAACGCATTTCAAAGTAAAAGATAACAATACATATTCATTGAAATTATGTTATTTCCCACATAGCAAAAATCAGTAAGACAAATACTATTTATATAATAATCGCTCACCTTATGTCAAAATCATGCCAAAAGTCAAGCATTTAGAGCAACTACTACATGTACAGACAAAAGTGTGCCGTTGTGGCCAATAAATGCTGCATTTTCTCTTTTCTTTACATTTCGCTGTGTATTTTCTAGTTATCTAAAATATTATTTTATTAATCGTCTATTGTCTGTTTAGGATATTGAGCACATTATGACTTATAGATAACTTCCTTAAAGGAAACGGTGATTAATTCAAGCCTAGAAAATGTCTGGGTATTTTAAGCTATTTAGACAGCAATAATCGTTCAGGCGTTTTATCTTATTGATGATCCATGGTCTAGGACGAATTTTGAAAGAAATTGGAAGTCGGAAAGAATGTCAAATTTTAAGTCGAGATATGGTTAAACATTTCCAAACAGGCAAAACAAATCTAGTGTCAATATGCAATGTTTATGCTTGTGTTAATAGTAGAATACAAACAATCATTTCAGTAAATCCTACTTGCCCAAGATATATATCTTTGAGCTTGAATTGTCGGAGTGAAATTACTTCTTGTTAGTGAACAGCTGTCTCAAGCGACATATCAGTACACTTTCCCAGTTGATATGTGGCCTGCATTCTACTGATTATATGTTGTCTTTATAAATGCCTTAATGATTGCCATACATTATGTTTCTTCTTTTTTAATTTTAATGTATTAAAGGACGGCCCAAAGACAGCCCCGGAATTCAACTAGCAGGAACATATTAGGAATTCAGAAAAAAGGAGATACTTCGTTAAATTAGATGACAAAAATGGCATTAAGTAATGTAAACCGAAGTATTGGTAGTCTTTAAATCTGCACTAGAAAAAGCTAAAAACGCCCACGCTGGCTTCTCCTGCACCAGATATTATTAGTACTCGTGTGTTCTTGTTAGAGTATGTTTTATAGTACTATTTATATTCAGAAGTGCCCATTCTAATTTAAACAAGCATATTTGTTCACTAGTATATTTGTCTAAAATGTAAGTCTTAATGGTGCGACCTTTTGGTTTAACTTTATTATTTGTCATTAATAATAATTGGAAGTTCGCCATTTTAAGACCAGAAAAACAAATATACGTTTTGACTTTGTGACATAATACCTACCTTAGCCAACACATTACAAACAGCACATGTTTCAACTTTTGTTAGAGCTAAATATTCGAATATAATTTTGATATTGGTGTAAGAGATATAGGCGTAAACTACTAATAATGTTTTCACTAATGACTTCCATCTGAAATCGGACACACAATTTTATTTCAATTTATATGTATAATTTTGTCTAGATATTTACGGTATTTAGAATAGACGTAAATGCATACTTATTACAAGGCAGTGTTCTTAATATGTTGCATGCCTGATGAAGGGAATCTAATACCATATTATGCATTGTATTTATCCATAAAAAGAGCTATTTTTGTTACCGCTTAAATCGTTTGTATATAAAATTGTGGGATAAATTGATTATCTACGTACAAAGTGTCTTTTTTACATATTAACTTATTTGTTACACTGAATAAGAATTTTAACAGCACCTTTGTGGCTATGAACATATCACAAAATACCATGTGAAGTCTCATCACTGTGACGTTAGTTAAATTTTGCATAAACAATATGAACTTTTTTACAAGACCGTGTCATTTTCTGAGTATTTACTTATAAACTAGACAATAATTACGTCACAGTAGAACGATCATGTTATTACCGGACTCTTTAAAATTTGATTACTTTGGTAATAAAGCAATTGAGACGTGATTATAATTATTGTCTGTCAGGCTACTTAAGGGTCATTGGTTTTTGAATGCTAATGGATATTTGATGGATAATGATTTGATTTTATCTATTTTTCGCGTCAGATAATCACTACATGTCCTGTAACAATATGCACAAATAATCAGTAAATCTTAATTTACTGCCGATGTTCTTATAGTCTTATATCACGGAATAGTGGTATCAACTAGATAACGTTTATTTTAATCTCGCTATGTTAATGCTTGTAAAATTAGCTCTGACGACGAATGATAGAAGATTCGCACAATTTTTATCTAAGCTTTTTTTTATCTAATTTGTTTCATAAATATTCTGCTGCATGATGCGGATTTGCATCTGTTTTAAACACTTCCTTGATAATGGATTCGGGTTTTCAATATCCTAATTTGTATTTGATAATTAAACATAGTATGATATTTCCATCTCATACAATATATCAGAGGTTTGTTCTATGGTCTTTATATAGAACGAAGATGAAAAGGTTTTTAAGGTATAACTGCTTTGTATACTGACCGATCGACGTCTACGACCAATTAAAATCCGTTTCAGGGAACCGATCAATCAGAAATTGCAATTCATGTGCGCATTGTCACCTGGTTACATTTAACAATTCAAACACATTGAGGACTTGTATAGTAGAAGCGTTTGTGATATGTTTTGCTATATTGATATAACAGTAAATGAATCATTTGACTGAAAAGCAAAGTTCGTAGATCCTAAATTTGGCCGGTCTGGATCCAAACGAGGGTTCAGTAAAAAGATAAGGTAACGGAATTATTAATTAGGGGTTGGTTTCATGATGCGTAAGATTATTATATGTCGCTTTTCGAATGCGCAATTCTCGAAATCTAACAGTCTCAGACACAAACTATAACATGTAAAAGGCGATTAGTCGGTTGAACATTAGTTAGACTTATAGTAGGATTAGTACTGTGGTAAATGTATCACCGACAAAAATAAAATAAGTGGATATTATAAAACTCCATACCGTTCACTGTATCTCAGAGCTGACCTTGACATGTCGCGGGGCGTGATTAAACTGACCCTATTAACTGGCCTTTTAAAATTCACAAGTGAAAATAATTTAACTAACAGTGTACAGTTTACGATTACTGTCTATGTGTTTGGCATCATCCTAATTAATTAATAAACTGACCCTAGAATGCATAAACAGACCAATAACATATTAAAGGTAAAATAACAATAAACAGTCGGTGTTTAAGTAAACAAAGAAAAAGTTGTTGCAATGCTACTGTCAGTTTGCAAAGTTCTTGGAGAAATTGTGAATGTAAATTTAATAAAACGGCTTTTAGTTGGAACATTAGCATTAGAATGTACTTCCCTACTAAACAGAACGTGAAAAAACACAAGCTGTCAGGATATAAAATGATGAGAAAAAAACACTAGCTACATATACCGCCTCGAAATGGTCAGACGGCAAAACACGATTAAACTTCTTGCCCATTTGTCTCAAAGACGAACTTTGTAAATAAAAAGAAACCACATAAAACTTAAACTGTTAGCCCTTTCATCGGCAGTAAAGGCTTGAACTCAAAATGCTATTCAAAAATAATGTGACAGTAAATGCAAAACTTTATTTAAAACATAAGAACAATGTGTTCAACGAAAACAACCTCGGATTCTAAACAGTCTAAGACATGACACATTTTAAACCACAAAAATGTATGTAACGTCATTTGTCAAGCACATGAAAACCCGCATATTGTAAGTACATGTAGGTATTAATGAAAACCAACTTTACCAAGACCCAAAGCTTAAACAACTAAACCTAATGCATGTAATGATAGCCAGTATAGCAACGTCTAGTTTATTTTGGCGAAGTAAGATCCCGGACATGTGTCTGGACAGAAAGACAGACTCAACGCCCGCAAGCTGGACAAAAATCCTCACATTAAGTCATTTGACCTGGCAGGCCACGCAGTGAGAGGCTGTCTGAGATTAGAGCCAGTATAAATTAACTTCTTTAAATGTTTAGGTTGCCAGAGTGATATTGCTGCCATTGTCTTTTATTATAATTAAATGTTTAAAGAAGCTTTTGTTTGGAATTGTTTTATCCTATAAATACATTTTTCCTTATTTGCTAGAACTGTGAGCTTCAATTTACGCTCGTCACAAAAAGCTAAATTATCGGAAGAAGATATACAAATGACTGGATGTAGATGTCTGTGTTCATGTCATATAATGATGCGCAATTAATAGGTTATTACTGATCACGGCGTTTATAGCAACATCAAAATTGTCTGATTATTTCTCTCAATACCGGGTTAAGGACAAATTACAGTATCGACCGATATAAATTGAGGGTACTGTTATTCTTGATTATTAATTTTATGCTTACTCCATATCATGGCCATCTAATATCCTGTTGGTCGACAGAACAGTACAATTATCCATATATTCTATGAAAAGTCGACTGTTTCAGGTTCTTTATAAATATATAAACATTACTGTCTCCGCGATATTAAATTGTCAAGTTTTCGAACTTTGTGTTTGTTTCTTTAATGACAGCAGCTAAAAGTCATTACAAATATAGTTTTTAACGTAACATTTGTTATGATCATTTTTTGTATAATATTATTTATAGGTTGCACATCACTCAGTGGAATCACGGAAATCTTAGTTTCGTCCAGAAAAGATTGTTGCATAGACAATTAGGATTTTGTTTAGTTTATACAGTTACTCCCTTTTCCCCCATCCCCCTTCCATTGTTTTCAATTCAATACGCCTTTTACATATTTTCTTATATTACATTTATTATTAAAATCGTAGATTGGCGACACTCATGTGATAAAAATAATTTGACGCTCGTTGCCATTTGATGCAAACATCTCAAAAACTCGTCTAGGAAAAATGATAGTAAGCTTGTCATAGGCTCGCTTACTATTACTTTTCCTGAACTCTGTTGATATCTTTCGTATTAAATGACAACTAGGATCAGATCCTCTTTGTCTGATTTAAAATGCTTATAATGTTACTATAAACGATGTTTAAATTCGTTTAGTTCTTAACTTGAAAGAGTGCTGAAAAGTGTCTTTACTTATTGGTCCAGTGAAACTTGGCGTGACATGGCAACATAAAGTCTTAAACTGCATGGTAAATTAACTCATCCGAATTAAGAGATCTAAATGATGTCGTTACCAATTAAATTAGAAGAGACATTAGCCATTCGTTTGAGCCACAAATGAGATAGGTGGAAAGGTTTGTCTTTGATAATTTAAACGGAGCAAATGTTAAACCAAAATGTTTAACAAAACAGCTTCATACGAACAAACAGGTACTACCAGGATCAGTCAATTACATTTTCTCAGTTACATGTTTCATTAATAATCTTTTTGTTCTTATTCCCTTGTTATACACGTTTAACCAATAAATTCACAACACAATACTAACACAAAATAAAAATGGCTTGTCTCATCTATTTCTCTTTAGTTGCATGCATGATAGAAATGGTTCGTAAAGGTCAATTAACTTATTTAGAAATTCGACTCCCAAACAATGCTGGCTTCTCCGGCATTTAGTACTAGTACGCAATCATTATATAACAAGCAAATATATGATAATATATATGCACGTCTCTATACGTTTTAGGAATTCAGAAAATTAAATTCAAGTTTTTGTGCTGAAATAAATTTTATCGATTGATTAACAAGATTTGTGTGTGTAAAAAGAACATGTATATATAATAAGGTTTCAGTGTTGCACATTTAAACGAGAATGAAAGTGCTTCATTCATGTGAAGTAACCAATGTGAATTTAGAATTTCCGCCACGGCTATTTCAGTTTTAATTGAGATCGCTTTATCTCGTCAGTGAAAATTATAGAATCTATCACATATAGAGCCAGGGCTCGTTTATGTCAAAATACTTCACTCCCGGTTGGGATCTCCCAATGTCACATCCAATCCAATCCTATGATCGATTTTTTTCTTACTAACCTTCAACCTCAAACACACATTTGTTAGTCCTTTAACGTCGGAAATAGTGTTTAATGAGCGGAAAACATTCCGTCATCTTTTAACTACATGTACACGTCAGAGAACGTTGTGTACTTTCATAGCGCCGTTTCTATTCACTTGTAGCACACACACACACACACGCACGCACGCACGCACGCGCGCGCGCGCGCGCACACACACACACACACACACACACACACAGAGTTTTAGTGTTTACCTAGGTGATCTAACCCATGTGAAATTATATTTTCTGTCAAGGCTATTTAAAGTAACATTTTAAGATCGCTTAATTTAGTTAGTTATTTGTGTCATTATTTTAAATACAGAAAAAAAGCAAGCAACATTAGCGGTCGTGTGGAAAACAGTGAAATAGCTTCATACTAGAGAGCAAATATAAATGCACTTCCATTAATTGCTATATGTAAGAAGTATTATGAAATTAGATTTATAAGGATGGAAAGACAGTAAAAATATATTCAGTGTATATCTTATCTTGTCAAATCTAGATTCTCCTAATAAATGTACCACTATTTTCTAATTCCTATGAATTGTCCAGTCTTTGCACCAATACTCAAGTGAGTTTCCTTTATTTATTTATTATTTTGTTGTTATTTTTGTTTTCGCAAATGTGGTAAAATAAACGATGGTTGTTTTTATACACAAAAGGACCAAACAAAGCACAAAACAACAAAAATCACAAAGCAGTACAAACAAACTGAGTGACATTATCAGAAAGGGTTCAGAATAAAGGTTAATACAAAGGACTCGGGCTTATTTACTGGTTACGGTTTGTTGATCTAATAAGCTATTTAGGTTGTCAGGTTCCAAACTTTATAATTTAATTAAGTGTAATATCACTAAAATTGCATTGTAACTTAAATACAACATAAAGCATTTGGCTAAAGAATACGTGTTTTATTTATGCCAAAACATTGCTTGTACACATATTCTAGACTGTAGGCATTTTAAGAATAAATTGCATTGTTGTTTAACATCACAAATAGAATGTGGTTTAAAATAGTTTAGGGTAGTTCTTCGCTATTATATTTGAGGCTAAGAAAACGTTTCCATCCTTTTTCAAATTCCGTATGTTTTACACTTTTTGTTGAAAATATATGAATTATTCTATACCCTCATATACCTTATGAAAAATGTGTTCATTTTTCTTTTGCCGTTGACTGTTTTTCTCATTTTTTGGAAATATGTTTTTCAATAAGCAACAATGTTGGCAACGCTTTATACATGTAGAAAGAACATTTTAATATTGGATTAAACATTATTTAAGACATTTGCTTTGAAATATTGATTCATTGACTTTCTAAAATGATTAATGTTACAGCATTCAGTAAACATGCCTATTATTGTTAATTGTGAGATTTTTACAGTTAGAACAATTATATGATTCTCTTAAGACAATCTTTTTAAGTAAATACTTGGTTCCATTGCTCGTGTGATTAATTCTTGTTTGGAACCATTGGAGAAATGAATCTTTGTTGCTTAAGAAATGGAGTTTTAAAGCGATTCATCACATTTATTTTACAGATTTAAACAGAAATCCAAGATCTGGAGATTTATTTTGTTGCTTCGTAATATTTGTAATACGTTCACAACGTTTTATTAACATTTATAGAATGGAATGATAGGTTGTGCTGAATAGTGTCCAATGTGCAGTTACGTTTGAGACCCCCTGGCCCATAATACATGCTTACATGTGGTACATGCACAGACAATATAAAAATTGAGAATTGTGTCTTCTAAATGTTGCAATGTATGTAGAGTTATTATTAAAACATTCTCATGAATTTCTACATTAAAGGCTAACAATACATATGCACTTATTAAATAATTTGAGAGCATGTAAATACATTGAAACAGCACTTTCATCTTCTGACTTAAAACTTATAACAAGAGAGTCAATTCACCTTTCCGCGAGTCTAAAAATAAAATAGAGTTTACGCTCCGCCCCCTTGCCCACAAACAAACTGGTTTAAAGTGACAGATCTTACAGATCCGCGAAAATATTTTAATTTGATATCTCCCAAAATGCAAAGAGCTTGTGACGGAGATGTTTAGAAGAAGATTAAGACAGTTTCACCCAATGATGCATTCATGACACAAAATTATGAAAGAAAGTTGTTGCTGGCTACAACGAGATTTTACCTCGCAGAAATAGGACAAGCCTCATCCAATAAAACATGTTTAAAAATAATACTGTTGAAGAAGAGTTAAATACCTCGAACTTCACTAAAAATATTGAATCCCTAGATAAGGCTTTTCGAAATACACGAAGTTAAAAACGCAATTTCTTCATTAAAGAGAGGAAAAAGTGGTGGCAATAAACGTTTGTCTGATTGGGTGGAAGCTAACAACATTTTAAATGAGTTTCAGTATGGTTTTAGACAGAATCGAAGTACGATAGATTGTATTTTTGTTTTTAAACTGTATAATTGATAAAGTAGTTAAAAATGAAAATGGTAATTTATATTGTTGTTTTGTTGATTTTTAAAAAGCCTCCGATCTAGTCTATAGGAACGGTATATTTATTAAATTAATAAGAAACGGATGTTCTTCTAAAATTGTACAGTTTGTGCAATCTATGTATGCCACTGTTAAAATGTGTGTACGTTTAAATGGTAAATGCTCTGATTTCTTTGATAGCTCTACTGGCGTTAAGCAGGGTGAAACTTTATCTCCGTTACTTTTTATAATGTTTATTAATGACATGTATGATTACATTATTTCAAACGATGAAAACAATGTTCTAGACGCAATATCACTTGCTGAAATGAATTTTTTTATGCTACTATTTGCGGATGACACTGTATTATTTTCTTGAACAGCTATAGGCTTACAAAATTAGGTTAATGCACTTGAGAATTATTGTAATACTTGGGGCATAGAAGTAAACGTTTTGAAATCAGCTATTGTAGTTTTTGGCAAAGGCATAACTAGAAGAAACATAAATATAACTTATAATGGAAAGCAAATTAAAAGTATGAATGAGTTTACATATCTAGGAGTTACATTAAAGGCTAACTGTTCTTTTTATACGTCACAGAAGCGTTTATCTGTATGTGCTCTTAAAGCCTTGTTTTCCTTACATTCCTTATTTGATGAAATATCATGTACATGTCCAAGATAAACTTAAAATGTTTGATGCAATGATTCTCCCAATATTGTGCTACGGCTGTGAAGTTTGGGGTTTCCCCAAAGCCCCTGACATTGACCGTATTCATCTAAAATTTCTAAAACATGTATTATCTGTTAGGCAACAAACGGCCAGTGCTTCAGTGTATGGAGAACTGGGTAGATTGCCTTGAGTTTTCACTCGCAGAATTCGTATTATTAAATACTGGATTAAAGTAAACAGACATCCTAACTCCGTGCAATACAAACTGGCTCATTTAACTAATAATGACGGTAATTATATTTGAAATGGACATTAAGTGTTAAAGACATTTTTGAAAACCTTGGATTAGGTTACCTATTTTTTAACGAGTCTACAACAGGGATAACATAAGCTTAATAAAACAGAGAATTATTGACCAGTTATGTACAATGTTGGCATTATTCGATTAATGATTCTAGTAAGCAAGAAACATACTGCATATTTAATAATAATTTTGAATTTGAAAAATATCTTATGGTAGTTAATAACCCTCTTCATCGAGGAGCCTTATCTAAATTGAGATGTTCTTCCCACAAACTCGCAATAGAAGAAGGTAGATTTAGAAACATTGATAAACAGGATAGCAAATGTATATATTGTCGAATGAATGTCATCGAAAACGAGTATCATTTTGTTCTAGTATGTCCTTTGTATAGAGAATAAGAATTAGTATATTACCAAACTATTTTTGCTCTTGGCCAAGTATTGTTAAATTTAAACAACTAATGAAATGTAACCAAACAGGATTAACTAAACGACTAGCTAGATTTGTATACCTTGCATATTGTAAAAGAAATAATGTATAGTAGTACTTTTTTATTTATTTTTTACTTCCATGTTACCATGAAATATAATTGTACTTGACTTAATAGTATACACATACCTTATACATTTGCTACATACTTTTCTCTATGTTTAACATGTATGCAATTTATTATTATTTATATGTGTATTTTTGTCGCCATATTTATTCATGTATGGCAAAAAACCCATATAAGTCTGTGCCAGTAAAATATTGAATTGAATTGAATAAACTAAATTAAGATGCAAACAGAGAAACGATTACAGCACGTACGATTCCTTGCAAATCACAAACAACAAACAACCCTGTTGCTATTAAATTGAACCAAAGATTCAAACAGATTTAAACTGATCGCTTGTCAAAATCATTGTTTGTGGGACAATGTGTAAGTGAGAATCAGCATACCGCAGGTAAAGTGTCAATCAACGCGATATGATTGGCTAATTCCATGCTAATACACAATGTGTAATATCTATTTTTAGATCTCGCGGAAAGGTGAATGTCCTCCAGCTTCTGTATTAAATTGTGTAAAACCACTTTCATTGTGTACTGCTCAAATGGTCACTGCGTTTGTTGCTTTCAACAGAATATGTCTTTAAATCATTTTTGTATGTTCTTTTATCTGTTTAGTTCAGCATTTGTACATAAAAATCGCAAATAATATTAATTTTAATATAATTTCACTTTACGTGCAATATATCTTTATGGACGGCGTACTTAGGTCTGAAAATTGTATACACTTTACACGTATATATTATGCATGTAAGTTTTGCAATAAATGTATATCACACCAATTGTACTAATGTGGACTCCCAGTTTTTAGTATTTAACATGTTTTAATAACATCCCAGGAGCGCCCGTGGCGTAGTGGAAGCTCAAAAACAAAACAAACACAATAACAACACACAAAAGTAAATTCTATTTGGAACTGCATTCCTTAATACACAACAACGGCTTCTAATCAATCACTATTGTCTACTACAGGCTTGCATGCACCCCCGCAAGGATCAGAACATGTAATTAGCCCTTAACAAAGTTACCTGTACTGGTAATTAGATTTCGCTTTAAGAACACGCTCTACTCTTAAATAATTTAAATAACGACAGAGCAAGAAAACATCAATTACTAAATTTGTCTAGCTTGGATTCTGTTACGTGTTACTTGTCACGGCACGCGGTGGTAAACATTATCAAATCACTCATCGTTTAATTTTTATTTTATATCCTGTGTTTTATTATGCAATTAATGCACTTTTTTCTGGCCGAACAGGGAGGAACATGGGAAGATATATATAGGAAAAAAGTGCAATATATATATTTATTTATGCACAAGAAAGAATGTAAGGTAACAAATTTATGCATTTTGTATGACTAAGACTTTAGACCTTAAATATTTGTTTAAAATTTCTTTGTTAAAGTCTAGGTTTGACTTTAAAACTATGTCTAAGGGTTAATTGACCATGCCTCAAAATTTCTTTTTAATTAAACTGATACCTGCAAAGATGTAAAAGCATGTGTATCGTACATTTTACTGTATGCATCAATGATAAGTACAGACGGTTACATTTGAGTAAATATAATGCAACATACATGCATGTAAGTGTTCAAATAGAACACGGACGAAGTTGACTTTGTTTCAGCTTAAGATAATTTATGTTTCAGAACGCGACAACAGACAGCATTTAACTGCACTGTAAGTCAACTACGTTTTGTTGTTTGGAATGTTAATTATTTGTCTATTATTCTTTGAAATTAAGAATTTTCTCGCCAAAACGAAATTCCCATCGTGCTTTTTCCAAGTTACAAAATACAAAGTAACATTAATTATTTCTTAGAAAAATGTTAATATCTTTACATAGGTTAAGATTCATATTGAAGAATAAGTGGATTAAAGCAATAACGACTATTGTTGTTATAAACTTCATGGTTTATTTTTAGCACAGCGACGCTAGTATTACAAGCGTAATGTGATTGTTGGCGCTGAAAAAAATCAACAAATTACATACGCATACTTACATACACCTGATGTGTTTTCAGGACGGCTCTGCTTGCTCAGACTATAAATTAAAGAAATAAACGAAACGATCCGGGAATCGTTTCATGACATCTAACAAGTTAACGTGTCATAGAAGATTTCTTGGTTAGCCTGAATATTCATGTTGCGTCTATTTTCCACTGATGCAAACAGTCTTTGCACAAGTCATTTCCTCCCATGATGTTTGATCGGATATTACTGCTTAATTTTTATACACACTTTTCCTTTAGCTTTCCTTTAGGAAAACGGTATGCGAATAACATTGAGTATGTGCTATGTTTGAATAATGGTTGGTGTACCACGCTGCGTTCTAGCAATAAATAATGGAAATATCATATGTTCATTTACATAAAAAATTGCCCTGTTTGCCTTTGCCTAGAGGTAGTTTAGATTTAAATATCTGTGGTAACTCTTAAAGGACCAGTACTTAGTTTCCTTTTTCTTACTCACTATTTTGATTTTTGACGTGAACACGGAAACGACTACATAAGAAGGTTCTGATAGAATGATCATATATATTAAAATTTGAACTTTCACAAGACAAGGACGCTTACGCACTCGTGCAAGTTAAATCAAACAGTGGCAATAACACAATACAAAGAACCAAATTCCTCAAGAAGACAGAAACTATCACCTTAAAATTAATTATAAATTAAATTTAGAATTACACAATTTTATTGAACTAAAACTAGTTTATCTTTGTATCCTCATACTGCCATGAAAGTAATTCTTATTGTTTTATCTCACTCCGCTTTAAACTATTATACGTAAACAAATGTAAAATATAATGAGCAACGTGAGTTGTTCTTTACTTTCTGCTTGCATATAATAGTTATCATTGCAGAATGTATCACTGAGCGAGTCCACTGTGCACAATAATTGTATTAAATTTCCGATTCTTATACATGTATAACGTATAAGTTATAAAAATAGTAAAGCTGAAACTGCATTGAAGATAGTTTAAATGGTTTTATTATACGTATATATGAGCTAATTAAAAAAATCAACTCGACGAACCTAAGGGTTTCAGCAAACAAACCAAAAACGTTCTTTTCAATGATCAAAATAGCTATATACAGATAGGCTATGTTTTATTACTATATATTTATTCATGAAAAAGGTTTTTCATAAATAATCAAGACCTCTTCCGCGAAATTATTAATACTTATGGATTTACAAACTATTCAGCATCCGTTCAGTTTATGCTCCGTATTATATATTACTGATCTTGTATCGTTAATGGTTTGCTGTAATGGAATTCTGTTGCTGTAGGCAATAAACCTAATTGCCATTGCCCTCATCTGACCACATAAGTGCCATACATTTATGCCTAGTAACAGCCTCTTTACGACTGTGGTTCATTTTCATATTGTCTAAGAATATCACTTAGAAACACTTTGATCATTGTTATTCTCAGGAGAATAATTTCACGTATAAGTTCCTATATTGCCACACCAATAAGTTGATATTCTCGAAGTTTGTATATATATATACTTATACAATTACAGAATATATATATATATATATATATATATATATATATATATATATATATATATATATATAATATATATTATATTATATAAATATATATATTATATTACGTAGAAACATTACCGGACGGAATAGAACGCATGTGACATCTATTACAGTCATCTATCTACTAAACATGCTGCCTTTGAGAATGATGAGTCATATCTTGAAAGTTTGTTTGATTCGCTCTACTTATCGCACATTGAACGTTGAACCAGATCAAATTGTGAATAGGTTCAGACAAACCAGACTTATGAGCCTATTCTACAAATGCGCCTTGAGAGAGACATCTGAAAGTTGTTGATGCTCTACTATCGCACATTACGTTCAAGCAATGAAAGTTCACCATATTTTTAGAGCCAACAAAGTCGCAGGACAGAAAGACTAAGGAAACGGACGAAGACAGACGATCGAAATGGCAGGGCGACCATGACTGGTAAATTAATGAGGAATTTACTTTCTTAGCGACAAGAATATCTTCTTATATATCCTAACAGTAGTTTCACACTTTTGATGCACATGCTAGTTTCCGGATTCATACCAGATGCCTCAGTTATGAAATATAAATTCAATTATATATTTATTAATTGCCGGTCCCGTGAGAAATGGTATTAACTGACCATTATGCATAATATGTATCTAATTGTCTTGCATAAAACTTGTGAAGTATATATATCTACATTATGGACGTTACCGATTTATCGGTTAAAATATTTGTTCTAATGGTTAATCGCTTACGATTTCCTTGACTGGTTTCCTTGAAAACAATTACAATATATTTTGACAAAAGTGCATAGGTTTCTAAATGTTAAGCAGGCATGGTCGCCATAATGACCCTAACACCTGTTAGTGTATTATTTTCCGTCTGACAAAACATCACGCCAGAGAGAAAGGGGCAAGAAGCGTTGTTCTGAGTATGCTAACAGAGAGAAAAAGGGGGAAGCAGTGTTGTTCTGAGTATGCTAACACAGACAGCAAGGGACTAGCATCGTTGTTCTGTGTATGCTAACACAGAGAGAAAGGGACTAGCAGCGTTGTTCTGCGTATGCTAACAGAGAGAGAGAGAGCAAGGGACTAGCAGCGTTGTTCTGCGTATGCTAACAGAGAGAGCAAGGGACTAGCAGCGTTGTTCTGTGTATGCTAACACAGAGAGAAAGGGACTAGCAGCGTTGTTCTGCGTATGCTAACAGAGAGACCAAGGGACTAGCAGCGTTGTTCTGTGTATGCTAACATCAGATATATAATGGGATGTTTGTGTTATATCCTATCGACAATTCCGTAAGACAGAGTAACATGCATTTAACGGTTCAATACTTAAATCAGTTGTCCATACCTTATTTCCAATGCGTATTTCTTGCTATCGAAAGTTCGTTTTTTTATAGTTTAGATCAATTGATTTGAAAACAATGTGTATATTGCAATTCGAACATCAAAGATAAAGGTCATATTAAGTAATATTATGATACATTTAAATAAATAAAATACCAAATTAACTTTTACGACTCTTAGAAAAAAACGACACAGGACTTGATCTATAGATATCATGTTAAACCTTCTTTTGTAAAATCCTCGCAATCAAAACACAGCGAAAAGTTGAAGGATTTTACATTGACGATCTCTATTGCCAGTGTAACTTAAAAGGCTACTGGGTTGAATGCGCCCTTGCTTCCTATTAGGTTGCATACATCAAGTGTGTGTGTGTGGGGGGGGGGGGGGGCGGGGCACCTTTAGACAGTAAAACACTCTTGACAAAATGTTAGCTCAGTATTTATTCTAAGCGTCAAACAGGTCCCATTAAATGTCTTCCGACTAATCATAAGAAATGATATTGATTTAACTGCTCCACTGGAAAGTACGTATAATCTCATATTGTCTGTTAGGAAACACAGATGGGATCATGAAAGTTAGAAAAAGTTTCTTAATCAGTTTAGAAGATTCGTTTAAAACTAATGACCGATTACTGATTATAATTTGATTATTTCCCCCCAACTGGGAATGGTTCATTTAGTTTTATTCAGCAGATGTGTCTTGGATACAAATGCGGCTTAAAGCGAGAACGTCCGCTAAATAATGACATTATATAAAGAATTTAAACCAAGAAAGGTACATGAATACACAGAAAGCAACTAAACAATGGAAAGTTTCCAGTTTGTACTAATTTGTATGTCCTTGTGAAATATTATAATGCAAGCTCCGTTAAAAAGGCCTTAGAATAAGACATATTGTTCAAAGGTAACTCTGTGGGTTAACTTTGCAGAGAAGACGCGCTGCGACAACTAAATCCATTGAACAAGCACTATAAATTACCGAATGTTAAAACCTGATTACGCTTAACATCGTACAGGCTTCTTGTGATAGACACTAGCACTGTTGGTGTTAGAGGTGCCCCATACGGACATTGCGATATGTCGGGCTATATTGAGCAATTGTTGACATTGTACGTGTTTACAGTAAACAACACAATATCTGCAATGTGTCCAGGCAAGTCTCTAGCGACTTATACATGAGCTGATTATGACATCAACTGGTAGATGTCGTGAGATTGCTCGATTACTTTATGGTCATTTTATTTCACAATTAAAACTTGCCGAATCCATGTACTAGTCCGACAAAACACACTTTTATCACACGATTCTGCGATAATTGCTCGGGACTTGTACGGCGAAAGCTTTTTAATAAAAGATGTCGGTCTGTAGACGTGCCGTACGAGAACTCGGACTAGGTATTTTGGAGACAAAATCAATGGCTGCGGAACGTTTATCATTCGTTGTTATTTGACTTAAATGAATAGCACTAATCTTTCATGATGTGGTTCGAAATAAGTGGTGGGTATTTTAGCACGCTTCGTTTTAATTTTGGGTAGTTCACTTGCTTTATAGTTTTGTATCGATGCATGTTTTAGTATAATATATGTGTCCATAAGGGGATGCTACATGGTATAAGCGATCATAGAGCATAGTTTTTTTAATAATGTTAAATACCTTTTAATAATACATATTTTTATTTTAATCGGATATTTGGCATAAAACTCGTTCAATTCCTTTTTCTTTATTCCATATACACACCGATCGTGAAGTTGAATATTTTTCCATTTTGGATATTGAGCATAATGTGTTTTATCTTACATGTACTAGAATTAGGAGACTGAACATTCTGTGAGTTACCTCTCACATGGACATTAAAAATGTAGTTGTATTGTTTAAAGTGAAGAGCGACACGAAATACAGTTATTTTACTGAATAATTAAAACAACAATCTAAGCAAAAACAGCATCGTTTACTTTGTCTGGGTTAAATTATCTTTGATAATTGCTACTTGACATGAATAAAAGCACCGAAACTTAAAAAAATATATAAAATAATAATTTAATTAGTTTACAAGATAAATGTACAAAGCTCTGTCACAGAATCAAATGTAATTGAGTTGACTTTTTATTAAAAAAGCCTAGGTGAATGAATGCCTGCATGGCACAGAAAAATAACAATAAGTAAACATAAAAACAGCAAAATATATGTTTCAAAGTAAACAAAGTTAATAAAAGAAATAAAATTATTAAAAATGGCCTTATTGTTTTTATAGTACAATTTTAATACCGATTATAAAGCATGCTTAAACGAAAAAACAACAACAATACAAATAGTCCTACAGCGGTTTTTTCTATGGGATGTTTACTTAACTTTTTATTGTAAACAATATAATATTCAAAAAAATTTAAGACTATTATATTATGTCAACATCAATTTCTTTGTTGTATCCGGATAAATGCTTAAATTTTTATTGAATGTCTGTATACTTTGATTGTAAATGTATTTCAATACACTTTGTTTAACGGAATGATATTCTTTGTTCGTTGGATATTTGAATGACTGTGTCTAAATTACGTTTCTTTTAAAAATGGCATACGCCTAAATTTAAACTCAATATTAACACAGCCTAAAAGTGCGTACCTTTTCTTCAAAGATTTGTCTAAAGTGTCTATATTTGTTATCTAAAAGGGAAACTCTTCAGTACAATGTTACCTAGTGTGTTGTAAAACCATATATTTTTAAGTTAATGTCAAGCTGTCAACGATCAGGCAAGAGCTATAAATAGCACTGAAAGCAATACATGAAACATTACGTTCTAGTCTTAGCCACAGCGCGTATTTAAAAATAAACGTTTTTGTTTGTGGTTGCGAAGCTTGCAGAGCAATCAAAATGTAGTCAAGAAACAAAGACTTCTAACTTACTTTATATATAGTGATGATTACTTTGGTCGTGTACACATTCCTCAAGGCTTAAACTACATCATATATTCATTCTGGTCTTATAGTTAGGTTTTATTTAATTCCTCGAAATGATATCATGATTTACTAGTTAAGAATTTTTTTGCAGCCAAGTTTGCTTTTATCTGCTTTTGCCGTGATTATATGCTTTCATTCTTTACATTCTTTCCAGATTAATATTGTAAAAGCATTAAATTTAATGAGACGCGGTTTTAAGTTGCCTTGAATTGCCTAACTAACAATTATTCTTTCTTCTCTTAAGTGATGTGTCCGTTTTTTTCTCTCAAGAAAGCCTCTTTAAATTAACAAAAAGACTTTATACAGATTAACAACATTGCCACTTGCATCCTTGTACTGATATCTATGACAAAAAAAGTTTAATATTGCGAATAAACTAAACCTTCTCGATGTTTACATGTATGTCATTGAATTTTCTTTTCGAACTTATAATATTTGCAGGAGTGTGTGCCATAACAAAGATTCCAGTGCCAGAAAAAAATGAGTTTACTTCTAGTAAATGGTTACCACATGACTATATATACACATATCACGAACTGAAAAAGGTGTTTCCCAAACCTTTCGCCGAGATAGGTATAACCGTTCTATTCTCACTTGTATATCGTATGCCATTTCTATACTTGATACCATTTTATTCAAGTCTAAAAATATTAAGTCTTATGTGCCTACTGTAATCTCAGTCGTCTAAGAAAGTATTTACTGTCACATTTTTTGTAATTATTATTTGCATTTTAGTTTAACCCCGATGCATGGTGCATACTTTATGTTGCCCCACGTTGTTTGTATATTTTATCTACAATGTTTGTATTTGTGAAAATTCCCTAGAAAGTGTAAGATTAGAGCTATGTAAAACGATACAAGTACGCAGTCGGTCGTTGTGCCCACTGATCATTTCAATATTGTAATTGTTGTTTTCATTTTAATACTGGAATGTCTTTTCTCAGTGATTATTATTACTGTTGTATTAACTTGCATTATCTACCTTTGTCTAGTACTAGCCCAAAGTCCAACATAAGCTTTGTAATTCACAAATGGCCCTGGCTTACGCTCGTATTGAAAAGCAAACTCTTAAGGAATTCTCAGTTGTGTGTTACACTGTATAATTCAATAGTCTCTACATCATTTCATTATGTTCTTCCACAACAGCAGAGAAGTTTGTCGTAAGTGATGATGAAAATAAGGAACATATCACGACTCCATTTGACGTGCATGTCCTGTACATTACATTTGGAACACGCAATAGGCTCCGGTAATCTTGATGTTTATGACACGTATCTGGTTCAGTATCTGTTGCACCATTAAACTTGAAGCTTTGATCGTTATAGACATTTGCTTTATTGCAGCATCATCACATGGATAAGGATGAGTCCGGTACTTGCCCAGCTTATAGGAAAAACATGTAGGAAGTAACTAATGAATAAAATATTGGTTACAATATATTATTACAAATTAATTATGCATTTATTATTCATTTGATACTCGTTTGGAATTTCTTTTGATTTGATGTGTACTTCGTTTTAAAAAAACTGATTTTTCTACATTAAATAGCATTGGTTTTTTTAAAAGCAAACATTTAAATATAACTTGTGTGTCCGTCTTGTAGTATAAACCAAATTGCCTTACATCTGCGACCTACATGTGTATGCGTACCTCCTCTCAGACTTCTGTATTATAGGAACGCCTTAGCTCCGAGTCAGGCGTCATTCAAAAGGCTTATGTAAACATGCCTAGGATAGCGCATACATCCCTTTGATCTTAACTAAGGCAAACATGCCTAGGATAGCGGATACATCCCTTCGATCTTAACTTATGTAAACATGCCTAGGATAGCGGATACATCCCTTTGATCTTAACTTAAGTAAACATGCATAGGATAGCGGATACATCCCTTCGATCTTAACTTATGTAAACATGCATAGGATAGCGGATACATCCCTTTGATCTTAACTTATGTAAACATGCCTAGGATAGCGGATACATCCGTTTGATCTTAACTTATGTAAACATGCCTAGGATAGCGGATACATCCCTTTGATCTTAACTAAGGCAAACATGCATAGGATGGCGCATACATCTCTTCGATCTTAACTTATGTACACATGCCTAGGATAGCGCATACATCCCTTCGATCTTAACTTATGTAAACATGCCTAGGATAGCGGATACATCCCTTCGATCTTAACTTATGTAAACATGCATAGGATAGCGGATACATCCCTTCGATCTTAACTTATGTAAACATGCTTAGGATAGCGGATACATCCCTTTGATCTTAACTTTTGTAAACATGCATAGGATAGCGGATACATCCCTTTGATCTTAACTTATGTAAACATGCATAGGATAGCGAATACATCCCTTCGATCTTAACTTATGTAAACATGCCTAGGATAGCGGATACATCCCTTTGATCTTAACTAAGGCAAACATGCATAGGATGGCGCATACATCTCTTCGATCTTAACTTATGTACACATGCCTAGGATAGCGCATACATCCTTTCGATCTTAACTTATGTAAACATGCCTAGGATAGCGGATACATCCCTTTGATCTTAACTTATGTAAACATGCCTAGGATAGCGGATACATCCCTTCGATCATAACTTAAGTAAACATGCCTAGGATAGCGGATACATCCCTTCGATCATAACTTATGTAAACATGCCTAGGATAGCGGATACATCCCTTCGATCATAACTTAAGTAAACATGCCTAGGATAGCGGATACATCCCTTCGATCTTAACTTATGTAAACATGCCTAGGATAGCGGATACATCCCTTCGATCTTAACTTATGTAAACATGCCTAGGATAGCGGAAACATCTCATCGATCTTAACTTATGTAAACATGCCTAGGATAGCGGATACATCATTTCGAGCATAACTTAAGTAAACATGCCTAGGATAGCGGATACATCCCTTCGATCCTAACTTATGTAAACATGCCTAGGATAGCGGATACATCCCTTTGATCTTAACTAAGGCAAACATGCATAGGATGGCGCATACATCTCTTCGATCTTAACTTATGTACGCATGCCTAGGATAGCGCATACATCCCTTCGATCTTAACTTATGTAAACATGCCTAGGATAGCGGATACATCCCTTTGATCTTAACTTATGTAAACATGCCTAGGATAGCGGATACATCCCTTTGATCTTAACTTAAGTAAACATGCATAGGATAGCGGATACATCCCTTCGATCTTAACTTATGTAAACATGCAAAGGATAGCGGATACATCCCTTTGATCTTAACTTATGTAAACATGCATAGGATAGCGGATACATCCCTTTGATCTTAACTTATGTAAACATGCATAGGATAGCGGATACATCCCTTCGATCATAACTTAAGTAAACATGCCTAGGATAGCGGATACATCCCTTCGATCTTAACTTAAGTAAACATGCATAGGATAGCGGATACATCCCTTCGATCATAACTTATGTAAACATGCCTAGGATAGCGGATACATCCCTTCGATCTTAACTTATGTAAACATGCCTAGGATAGCGGATACATCCCTTTGATCTTAACTAAGGCAAACATGCCTAGGATAGCGGATACATCCCTTCGATCTTAACTTATGTAAACATGCATAGGATAGCGGATACATCCCTTCGATCTTAACTTATGTAAACATGCCTAGGATAGCGGATACATCCCTTCGATCTTAACTTATGTAAACATGCCTAGGATAGCGGATACATCCCTTCGATCTTAACTTATGTAAACATGCCTAGGATAGCGGAAACATCTCACCGATCTTAACTTATGTAAACATGCCTAGGATAGTGGAAACATCTCACCGATCTTAACTTATGTAAACATGCCTAGGATAGCGGATACATCCCTTCGATCCTAACTTGGGCAAACATGCATAGAAGGCGCATACACCTTTTTGATCTTAACTAAGGTAAACATGCATGGGATTTCACATACATCCCTTCGATCTTAACTTATGTAAACATGCCTAGGATAGCGGATACACCATTTGATTCTAACTTAGGCAAACATGCATAGGATGGCGCATACATCTCTTCGATCTTACCTTAGGTGTACATCCATAGGATATCGCATAGCGTACATCCTTTAAATAATCATTAAGATTTATTTACTATTGAAATAAACAGGAAATTACATTTTCTATTGACATGAATATACGTAAACGTTTAATTGAATTTTTTATTACCAGACTTTAGAGCGTTTACTTTTAACATATCCCATGGTGACCATTTCCAATCATTTTATTACTGCGTATAATTAAACGAAACATTAGCATTGAACTATGAATGCATTTAGGCGTTTTAATGTTAAAGTATTATCCCTCGTTGTTATTAAAATTTAAATTAAAACATGTTTTAGTGAAGTTTCCTTTGTAGGCTGTACACAGTTTAGATATATTTATACATCTATGTCTATGTTGATAATATTGGTTGATACTATTGATATTGGTTGATAATATTGGTATTGGTTGATAATATTGATATTGGTTGATAATATTGATATTGGTTGATAATATTGATATTGGTTGATGATATTGATAATGGTTGAAATAGATAACCCTTATTTATGATTCAATTGTTTGTATGGTTACTTACATTTGATAACACCATACAAAGTAGTATTTATGATTGCACGGCGTTAGAGTTGTTGTTGGTTTACATTTTTCAAATATAGTATATGAGTAAATCTGGGTGCTAAGGCTTAAACTAACTCAAAACTTTTGTACATTTTTGTTACTTTGCCTGCACCATACATGTATCTGATTCCTGTATATGCATAGTTGATTATATTAGTGTGTGTGTGTTTGTGTGTTTGTGTGTGTGTGTGTGTGTGTGTGTGTGTGTGTGTGTGTGTGTGTGTGTGTGTGTGTGTGTGTGTGTGTGTGTGTGTGTGTGTATGTGTGTGTGTGTGTATGTGTGTGTGTGTGTGTGTGTGAGTGTGTGCGTTCATGTGTGTGCGTTCGTTTATATATACGTGTGTGCTCTTTAATTGAAAAAGTTAAATGAACAACAATGAGCCGTATTCAATGAAAAATTCCCTTAAGGTATGATTGAATAAATTATTTATTTCCTTTCTACAACCACAATTGAAGTAAAATTAAAAAAAACAACAGCTTTTGTATTTGCGATACTCCTTTGTATTGTCCTCCCAAAACACAAAATAATGGATAATAAAGAATGTATTCCAATGCTACAGGTCTTTTCTGGGAGTAACAATGTAAATGCTCATTTAAAAAGACGTAAAAAAATTTCTTTGGATTGTGCTAGGTGTGAAACGCAGATTTCGTCTCGCTGGTATATTCGGTAAATGTGGACTGTTTTTATCACGTAGATAGGCATCATGTAATAGTAGGTAAACGGACATATATATATGTTCCCACCTACCAGATGTAGGTTCTAAAAATATTTATATTTGACATTTTCTTAATTCTTAATTACTTATTTTCGAATGCTTTGTCATTATCCCATTTAACAGAAATAAAGTAAATAAATAAATAAACAAATAACAAAATTGCATCAAGAATCATTTTATTTTTACGTTGGCAAGTCAAATATCGATCGGTACAACGACTGAAAGCACCTGTCACAAGTTTATTTACAATAATAAATGGTACACGCAAGCTTCATTAGTACTAATACATACACATTCCTGCAATATTTACTCTCACTTTTAAATGTTCAGGTTTAAGTGAGATTGTCCATGTCTTGGTCTTTTGTTTGACCTCAACCTTGGTATGTGTATGTATGGATGTATGTATGGGTGTATGTATGGATGTATGTATGGATGTATGTATGGATGAATGTATGTATGGATGGATGGATGGATGGATGGATGGATGGATGGATGGACGTATGGACGTATGGATGGATGGATGGATGTATGGATGTATGTATGTATGTATGTATGTATGTATGTATGTATGTATGTATGTATGTATGTATGTATGTATGTATGTATGTATGTATTGATGGATGGATGGATGGATGGATGGATGTATGTATGGATGGATGGATGGATGGATGGATGGATGGATGGATGGATGGATGGATGGATGGATGGATTTAATGACACAGTGTGAGTAGTCTGTTTTAATATTTAATTGATCCAAATTATTTCACATCATTAAACTTTTTTGTGTGTTTTGTTTAAAAAAATCTCAGTTAATAGGAGAAGTTATAGTGCTTTTCCCCATTCGTAACAGTGCAGAAAAAAATAATGCGTCGTCTAAGTCAATGTTATACGGTAATATATGATAACCTTTAATATTTTAAGTAACAAGTAACGCAACAATATTTCAACCATACAGACATACCCTATAACTATGAAAGCATTCAAGTACAAGACACTTTCGTTGACACCTGTCCTCTCAATGTTGTCTCATGCGTTCTTCAATCACAGTTTGCTCGGCCTTTAGTAGATATGTACATAAAATATGTTACAAGATGACATGCACATATATGGATTAAGTGTAAAATATACAAATGAAAATTAAATATTGTACAAATTTATACCATATGATATATGTAGTCTTCTATATTATACATTTTCAACATATTGCACAGGCATAGCATGTCATTTAGTATATTTTCTGAAATAGTTTATAAGATAAATATTTAAAACAATTTCCAGATATATTTATATTGTGTGTAATATATTAAACGCTCATTTTTATAAATTCGAAACTCATTTGCTAAAGCAGAAATGAAATTCTACCATTCTGCAATATATAAAACAATGATATGCAACGTGCACGAAGAAATAACAAAATGTTCAACAAGAAAAATAATGTTATGTTTATTATCTTCGTGGTTTTTTTTTACCACTTAAGTACTAATGAAGCATGCATTTGTTCCCGTTTTCTTGACTCATTTGTATGCAATTTATGCTTGCATTTTACGGCATATTTACACAATGCATTAAGACGAGAAATATACACATTTACACTCATGTATAGACCAGTAACAACACCTTTGTCACAACTACCACAAAACCCCAAGAACAATCTACCATTAGGTTTATGTTAAGGTACACACTGGCCTTTAATCGCTGAGCCTGAGCTTAACTAAAACAATTACCATAGTTTATGTTTCACGCATTGTGATAGAATCGTTAGTTCACTGATTCTTTCAGACTGGCCAGTCTCACACACTGATATCGTTGAACTCCTGACGTGCCATACTGCATACTGCAGGTTCTTCTGTAACTCGAATCACGTGGAAATTGGCCGCGTTGATCAATTAGTGGCATACCTCTCATTTCACGTGACGTTTGACGTCGTAGGTCACATGATGCCTCGTAAGGTACCCGACAAATGCTGGCTTCAGACAGCAGTAGCGGCGGTCGAGGAGTGGTACATGTATGTACCATAGGCCTTCGGGTCCCTACGACGGTCCGGGTCCCTGTATCGGACACAGTACCATATGTTCATCAGACCTGCCGACAGATCAGCATACAGCCGTCAGAGTGCGGTAACTATTGCAACACTCACACATAGGTGAGTTTCTCATTTACACATAAGTTGTGAAGACTGTTGATGCAAAAAATGGTCCATATCATAAGTTATGTATAGGTAGCGGGAGACTTGAAATTTAACATTAAAGTTATATGTAATAATAGAGGTCATACAACAGTAAGGCATGTGTAACTATTAAAGTGTCATATCATACATTCTTTATAAATGGTTGGTCGTTTTCAAGTATTGTTCCTTGTAAATCTTAAGACATTTATATTCATTTTTATGCATAATTCATCCTTGTGTTAAATTAAAAAAATAAACCAGTTTCATTTTGCAATCAAGACTGTTGAATGGAAAAAAACTTGTCTCCCTCCTTCGTATATTCAATAGAAACTGTATTGCATTTATAACATAATGGATATTTCATCTAAACTAATGTAGATGTATTGTCAGGTAAGCACATATATGTAATAATAATCTGCATGTTAATATATAAAAAGCAATTGATGGGTACACAAAACCATATTAAATAAAAGAAAAGAAAAATAATGCCACAAAACACCACTGAGTTAGTAACTGATTAAAAGAAAATAAAAATAATGCCACAAAACACCACTGAGTTAGTAACTGATTAAAAGAAGAAGCTGATTAAAAGAAGAAGAAAGGGGATACAGAGACTACGAACTGTGTAAATAATTCATATTCAAAAGATGCAGTTTCATGTAAACATGCGAACCATCTATTTTAGATTCTTCATAGCAATTGGACATTCGCTGAAAGTGTTTCTTCAGTACTCAACCAGCGGTGCTTTGTATTGTCGGCTTCTGTGATTGGTAACTTACAGCTGAATAGCTCAGGCAGCTTAGCAGTCATGTTTATAGAGGAGTTGGAAGTGATCTGCCAGTTCATCTTCAAATGAATATCGCCGTAGTTTGCCCTCCTGGACAAGACTCGTTCGCCCATCTGTGTAGCTTCGCATTTCGTACATGGTCATTCTTCGTGGATTCTCTTTCATGGTATGTCGCTGGAAATTTGAGTCTTGACTCACAATGTTCCTTTGCGTATTATTTAACTGAAGGCAACTTAAATTGCGTTTGTTTTCATGTATAGAGAACACTTTAAAATGAAGAGAGGACATGGTACATGCTGAGGTCGATCGGCTTCTGTTGTGTCTGTGGTCCGGCGAGACGAAAGTTGTATTTCGTCGCATTAAATTTTTCAGCATTAGGCTTCCCGATTGACCTCGGTTAAACTCTCCTATATCTGTTTTCATCAACATTAATGCTGCAAAAAAATCAGTGTTAGTTTTAGTCCGGCATATTTAGTCCAGATATGTTTGTGTTTTTGTATAGGAAAAGTGTTGTTGTTTCGTATTGTTGTCGTTCATTTTTAAAAGATATTTTCAATCCTGATAATACTGAGCGGTACATTTAGAAAAAATATACATGCATAATCATTCGTGGTTAATAACTAAAACATGCAAACTAAAAAAAAAGAGGAAAACAATGATAAAAAGAAATAAATGTATAAGCAGAAAAAGAGCAAAATAAAGTAATTTACATAATAACATACAAATACATTGCTATTATACCGAAAAAGGCGAAATGTTTTAAACATTTCGTAAAGCAAACAGTGACTACAACGGATAATAGTTGTAGCTACATTTACTTGATATACAATGCAAGATCCAGCAAATATGTCTGTTATCATGATGTTTGTGCTTATAAACTTTAAACCTGATAAGCACAATTATTTTGGCGTACATGTCTGATCCTAATAAGATCTTTTTAATACCGTACCTACTGCCAACAATATTTTTTTTTTTTTTTTTTAGTTTTCAGAAATATTTCGCAGCGGGCCAATCATGACAATTATAACCACGTTCAGCTATTTTGGTGGAGGAAGACCCCAAACAAACGTCTGGATAGAACCACCTTCGTCAGCTGAAAGACCTTCCCGCATTAAGTTCTTCGCCCCTAACGGGACCCACGCGGTGCGAGGCTAATGTAGTGAGAGGTGTAACACATCTGTGTCTCTACCCCTACTCTACGGGTGACACCTGCAATAAATCGACTAATTGCTGCATGCAGAAGTAAGTTACAGAGCTATGGAAGGTTGTTAAAACGGCAGCAGGTTAATAAACAATCTAAGTAATCTTAAAAAAGATAGATGAAATCGTGCATTACCTTGTTTAAAGTTCTTATTGAAGCCGGCGTATATAAGTGGATTGAGCGCACTGTTGGAAAAGGCAAAACATCCTGCGAGAAATTCTAGTTGGAAGTACCAATCCCCGAGCTGCAAATAACATTTGATATTAAATTATTGAAAAACACATCTCTACGAACTAGAAAGATGGGTTAATTCCATAGACACTTAACAAAGAAAGGCGAATTACAAGACTTGTATCTTGATACTACATGTATGATCAAAACAAAAGATTATAAAGCACAATTAAAGGAATTTACTGATTATATGTCATATCATACAAATCACGACAAATACATTATTGTGAAACCTGAGATGAAGAATATATAATAAGTTACATATTCATCGCCAGAGGACAGACAATATTTTGAATAACAAATAATTGCATTTCCCGGGAGTCCCTTAGATGTTCTGGTATAGTGAAATGGTGACACATGGCATACTACATGTCTCTTGTATAATTTAAGCGTGATCATGAATACGATATGTTTTCTCTTGTTGCTATCAATCTGTTTCTATTTTACAAAAGTTACAAATGTTTTATTTTTACCAGTTCATCCTGGTCCTTTGGTTTTGAATCTCATTACATATCGCATCATTTAGTACAATAGTGCAAAACGGATTTGAAATGACAGGGTTAATCATAAAATACTCATATAATCATATAAATAGCAACTGAGATTTAAGTTCACGACCCTCATATAATTTTTGAAACTAGGCGATGCCATGAGTATATGACCGTAAGCGGAAACATGTCACCCTTTCAGATAGAGCAACATAATAAAACATTGATACTTCCGCTTGAAATTAAAACCTTAAATAACGACAATTTACATAAATTAACATAAAAAAATGCATGGCCATTAAGTATTAATGTCTTACCTCTTCTCTAGATTCTCGTAGTTCGGAATGTAGCAAGACAATTTGGTATGGAAGCCAACATACCCCAAAGACTGACATGATTGTGATTAACATGGCAATGACCTGAAGCAGAAATGAAGACTGTTATCACTGTGTTATCACCGAATACAAACTATATAATAAACAGACATGATACAAATGTGCATGTGGTCCTGATCATATTCTCTTTGGTTTTAATCGTACTTGCAAAACTGATTTCGGGTGTTGGGGGTGGGGGTGAACAATCATAAGATCACCATGACCAGTCACAAGAATTCGGTATCTATCGATTATCAGATGATATCCCGTATCTTTGCAAAATCGATGAGGGTACTAATGCATTTCACGTTAGTGAACGTTGTTCTTAGCAAAGATTCTAAATATTTTATACATACTAGTAGACTCATGTCTTCAAGAGGAAGCTTAGCATTGGCTGCATCTGATAAGTTGGTCACTAAATATAACATATTTCATTGGCGGTCAACTAAGCAGCTTTTAATACAAGTTTCTCTACATATAATTTAGCATTGCCCATGGCATTGCATCTGCGATATAGGAATATATTTTTCATAAAAAAACAATACCTTGCGCTTCGTTTTCTGCTGAGCACTTAAGCCGGACTCTACCCGTTCTCCTGGAATGGTACTGTGTCGCAGTTTTGCAATGATTATTGAGTAAGCAATCGTCATCACAATCATTGGGAAGAAATACAATACTGCTGTAACTACACAGAAGTAGGCTGTCCTAGCTGGCATACGTCCATCGACAACTGGCCATACATCATCGCACCATCTTTCAGTCAGGTCCTTCCATTGGCGTTCTTTCAGCTCCCGGAAGTAGAGCAGCGGTGCTGCCACGGCCGTGGAACATGCCCAGATAAGCAGGATAGAAAAGCGAGCCTTCCGGTTGGTCATGTGAGCCTTCAATGCGAATACGATGCCGAAGAATCTGTCATAGGCAATGAGGGTCAGCGATAGGACACTGGCGACGAGACATAAAACTGTAACGAAGATTCAGATAAATGAGCGATACGTTTAGGGATACAGCATTTACATACATATAGTTATGATACATACACATGTGTTAGTTCGCTGAAGTGGAAAGTAGTTAAAGTATATTTGCTTTTGTTGTGTACAGATGTGAACTTTTCTGTTAAATTAAAAAATGTATGTTAATAGGTAAATAAGAAAAGGTCCTATCAAAATTACCACAGATATTTAAATCGAAACTTTCTCTAGACAAAGGCAAACAGGTTAAATGTGAATATGACAAAACAAGAAGACGAGACATAAAATACAAAAGTAAAAACCAGCAGTTACCGCCTTGGAATTGCCAGTCGGCAAAAGGGCCGACTAGGGTGCATTAACAAATAGAAAGCACAATGTAACATGATCAGAAATAAACAGAGACCTTGAATCTAGAACACCACTCTGATTAACAACGAGTTGTAATACCTGCAGAACAAAAACAATGTCCCGCTGATATTTTTCTTAAAAATCCCGTATTTTGCTTCAGAACATTGCTTTGTAAATTTGCCTTTTTATTTATTTTATGTTATGAATGTTCTCGCTCCGACAGGGCCTCCAACCCAAGCGGCGAGATGCGGATGATTTACAGGTAGATAACTCTAACCGCTTAGTTACGGATGCCCCATAAATTAGGAACTAGTCTTCGGCAACGTCTAAATATAAAAGATAGAAAACCCCATAACATGTCGTAACTTACAAAAATAAATCACGACACGTAAGTTTATTAGTAATTTGGGAACCATTAACTTGCGGCATAGTTGGCTAGATGCACATTATGATATAAAATAGACAGTATGGCTTGCATGTGACTCCACCCAGTCTGTTGATTAGCATGTTTTTACCAGGAAACCTATCAAGGCAAGGATGAAAATAAGCGACGCCATTAACCTTATATTACTCTGTTTATTTACATTCAAAGTATGGTATTTGTTTTCAGGTTTTAGGAAATTGTTATTAACGATCATTGACACTAAAAGTGTACTTAAAATACAATTAAAGTCACGCGATCGTTGAACACTCATAACTATTGATACAAAAAGGTTTATATACACTCCATACACCGGGTACGTCTCGCTGTGCTTTAGTAACAACTGCTGTCTTAAATGGCAAATGACCATAGTGAATGTCATTCTTGTGTTCACCGATATCGGTGTAAATGTAAAACAACAACACTATTTAAATGAAATAAAATCAAAATAATTTATTACTTCAATGTAAACATTCGCCAGACAGCATCGTTAGAAATAATCTTTTAATGACATACTTAAAAACATATTATCAAAATATCATGATCTCGTTCCAACCTCGTTCTTCAAGCTCATTTCAATTTTTCTTCATGAAAGAGGTTACTGTGATCTGAAAGCCACGTGACCTCTGACTTACCGATTGCTGTATTGTGTGCTGTCACTTTAACTTCAAAGCAGGAGGTATGGTCCATTTTATGGGTCGAGTATATATTGGGCATTAAGTACAACATACAATTATCAGACAGAAATGTATAACAAAAAAGACCCATGTTCTTGGGAACATAAAACGGCAAAGTGTATATTAAACTATGAAAAGAGAATATAATTCGTTTAAATGTTGCAGCCTCCTACTGAAAATTTAGAGGACAAAAATCTCATCATTAACATAGTTACATGTTAAGCCAGAGTGAAACTTGAAACAATTGATATTTACACTTATATCTAGCAATTGATCTCCTGTCAGTTGTGCTGAATAAAGATGCATCCCACGTCGATAATTAGTTGAACAGTGTGCAGCCGCGCGCCCATTAACGTAGCAGGAGCAAGACGTGAGTGTGGCAAAGGAATTTCACCTGATTGTTCTTTATTGGTTCGTATGTTGATGATATTTATTTCCTAACCGTGTTGGAAACACGTACCCTCAAGTTGGCTGGCTGTAATTTTTAGCAGAACAAAAAATACCCCAGTACTATATCGATACACCATCATATTATTAATAGTAATATTAAATCATATTATACGGACACCAGGGTTTCTTGTCGTAGCATACTCATAGTAAATGAAAATTGATTCTTGCAGCTTAATTACAAATATCATTACGATGTACGGGGACATGAGGTATTTAAACATAAATAAAAGTAATTATTTATCCCGGAAAAGATTGCTTACTACATAAACAAGTTCCAACAGTACTACAATATTTCTCATAACCTGTCTAAAGTAACTAAGTCAATCCAAGAAAATGACGTACATGAATTTGTACCATGCATATAGAATTATTTTAACATTTTAAATAATTGCCCATTTTGTATGCTAATGTATGCAATTTTAGAAATATATAGATATTTTAATTGCTTTTTTATGTTAGCTGCGGCGACACAATTATGATCTTCCTACGACATCAGTCTTTGTTGGGTGAGGAAGACCCCAGACCAAATCTCCAGGAAGAAGCACCATCGTAGTTCAGCTGACTCCTCACATTAAATATTTTGCCCTTTAGAACTTGAATTCACGTTGTGAGATACCATGGAGTCAGACAAGTTACAGGCCCGCGACTCTCACTACTAGTCCATGGGTGCACAGCCATGCAGAAATAATACTGGCATTAATATATGCAAAATATGTTGAATGTGTCAGCATGTATACTACTTCTCAAACATGTTTTAATGCCTACATTTATTTATAACTTATAAACAAGATTCAATATACTGAAAACTTCCATTGATGAAGAAAAAATTTTAATATTCGTCTTTAAGCAAGAATCAAAAATAAAGAAAACAATACATAAACCATCAGAAACAGGACCTTTTACAATTACTTGTCAATTAAGTTAGGCTTTTGGTGAAAATTATTACTGACGTTGCATATCAGGCCCCTGCGTCTTTATGTCCAGGAGAATTTGCTTGTTATTTCGAGGAACGTTTATTGGAAGATTGATAATTGAATTGTTAAATGGTCTGAACTACTACTTATGAAAATGTCATGACGACAGAGAAGGGCCTGCATCTAAACTTCCTTAAGCTTGACCGTAAACTACCGAGGCTGTTATCTTCTGCCTGTGTATATGATGCATTGATGCATGTAGTTTATTATAATGAGCCCTCCCTTGTTTGTAAATAGTATGTTTTGTCGGTTTTCATTTCCGGATGCAGATGCTTACTGTTAGTCGTCTCACTTTTATGGGGCATTTTTATTTACACAGTTTGTCTGCTAGAAAAACCTTTAGGAAGTGCGAGGTTGGAGTTCTCCACAAACCAAGCACACCAGTATGTCCAATGCTTTTGTTGTTGCTCTTCTCTTCGTGTGAAATGTCTTGTCTCTGTCTCTTTGTCACTTTTACATTTGCTCTGAATGCTTTTGTCTAGTGGTATTTTAAAGTTTATTATTAGTGGTAATTCTCATATGATATTTTCTTATTTTCCTATCCGTTATATATCACGATGGTTTTGATGTTCAGTCAAGACAGTACCTAACAGTATTTTTTCACCATTATAACATTCTCGCGTATAATGTAAGTACGAAAGCAACATCTGCACATTGTTTCTGCTTTCAAAGAATTCGTCAAATAATGTGCGTAGCTTTTAAAGGATCATCAGTTGGCTGGAGTTAAAATATTGAGACATGTTTGATATGCATTAAAAAGTTAAACTTCAGTTTATAAAACCAAAACATATGACATAACTATTTAATTTTCTCTTTAGATTATGCGCAGTTTAATCAAAAAGCCATTTCTTACGTAAGTATCAATTTTATATACATAAAAGTAATTCTGTAATAAGTGGTAAGAGTGTGTGTCTGGTTGTTATATTGCCAAGGATATCTACGATGTATTGAAACAATAATCGTCAGCGCCGGTGTATTGAATGCAATAAGTAAGCAGGTGCATCCCAAATTCTGAGGGTTTCTTATGGATCATCTCCAATGCATGGTGCTTTAGACAAACCTTTCTAATGACGCATCTAAGATCTTTAAGTGCCATTTACCTTTGAAGTATGCAAACACAAAATGACTTCAAGTATTGGGGAAGAGAATAATAAGACGCAAAACGAGAGCGGAAAATAGCTGTCTTGATTAACGTAAATGAGTCTGGAGGGTTAGAGTGTAAGGGAGGGTACGCGGTCCAAGCAGAGAAACGTGGCAAGGAAGGTTCGTTTATGTTACTTAAATGTGCTATTGATAGATGCCTCTACACGCCGCCGCACGCCACTACTCAGGGGCGAATATTGTTGTAGGCGTGTTATTGGTGTCCATACAACTGTAGAATGTGATTTCGTCTAACGTAAATGATGGCATCGGAGCGGGGAAACAATTTACGGTAATAGGTGATAATGTTTGTACGCAACGTTATGACGTGGATATTGTCGAAAGACATGTAATGAGTACATGATTAAACAATATGCATTTTTATAAACATATTCTTGGTTTATTTTCTGATTTAAATGTTTGCTATATGTTTTTGCGATTGACCTGTAATTGCATAGTATAAATAAAAATATATTAAGTAATATTACAAAACGAACTAAAGGCATAGGCTACTTTTTTGTAAATTAATGGCAAAAAAAGATATATCAATGAAAAAGCTTTAGCTGATAACCATTTACGAAATCATAGAAATAAATCCTATACATATTTACTTCAATTTATAATCTTTAATAGCTAATAAAGCATAAGAGAAAAACAACATTTAATACAAGCCTTCCTCCTTCTATAAGGCTTTAATCCTAAAACCTATTCTTTTACCAGTGTCTGTCATTATAATTGGATAATAAATCCCAGTAGCTATATAGTTACTTTTGGGGTGTAAAAATAGTAATACGTTAGAATAGCTCTTTGAAGTAAAGTTTGCTCGTGCCTGTTATCGTAATTACATGTGCCTTCTTCATGAAGAGTACGAGATCAATTACCTATACTCTTCTGTGCTAATTAGTTCACCATCAATAAAGAAAGTTAGAACATCTTTAGTATGCGCCGATATAGGTGTTTATAGGTGTTTTTAAGTGCCCATGTATTGGATTCATGTTATAAAAAATAAAAAGTAGCATCCTGTGTTTTTGATTATTTTTATTCTAGTTATACTAGTTGTATGTACTGCGATAATGATGATAGGGAACACATTAACGGCTTTTTGATATTTCACACAAAATAATTCAAAATGTAGTGTACAACTACATGTGATCATGTTTAAAATTAGCTACTTATTATAGGGTTAAAACGAAATCACAAATAGATCTACAATTCCGAAAAATCGTACTGTTGTTCATTAAAAAACATAAGCTATTATACATAGATACAATTTTCATTAAGTTTTCAAACATAATCTCCAATTATTTAATTTGAAACTCTCCTATTTTGATACTCATTTTTATTTGTATGTATGTTCTTGTTTGTTTTAACAAAGATATGTCGAATACAAAGATGTTTTAATCATCGCGGAGAAAAAATATATCTGTACAAATGGCATATTCTTATAAATTCTATTGAGACGGGTTGACCGGGCTTTAAAACGTAAATTAAAAGTTAAATGATCTTAACTTCTAAAACACATACAGAGTCAATCGCCATTTAAATTAGTAGTCGACTTTCCTGTATTCATGTCTCCGTATATGTGTAATAAGAACCTTCTTATTTTATTCATTATTGATATAAAAATAAAGATTGTATTTATAGCCAGATGTAGAAACTTTGTAAAATGAAGTAAGGGCAACATTTCTTCAACAGTTTTCAAAGTTTTTTTGTTTTTTTTTTATAACATGGTTTTAGACACCGGTTCGCTCTAGCTAACACGCGGGCATAAACGCTAAATACCTTCCAAATATAACATCTGTTCAAACAGCTTGAACAGTGTTTGAGCGACCGTACGATCTTACATTGTCAGACTCACACGAAACAACAAAGTACAAATAACATATGTATTTCAGTTCCCTACCTTGCGTAAAAGTGTTAAACTTGCAGAAGAACCTTCCGAGAACCCAGTGGTTGCTGTTAAGATTGTTTACAAGGTGAACCCAGGTACAGAACAGGGTCACTAGGATATCCGCCACGGCGAGATTCACGATGTAGTAGTTAGTGGTTGTCCTCATCTGCTTGTGACGAAGCACCACGACAATGATAAGCGTGTTGCCAACCAAGGAGAAGAACATGATCATGGCAAATAGATAAGACTTAAGAACCACCTCATACACAGGTACTGTAGGCACAACACCCGGATATGGTATATCTTCATAGTTAGCGAAGTCCATATAATTTGAGAAATTGGTCGTTTCGTCAAATCCATATCCATTATAAGAAAGTGAAGAATTCTCCATATTTTTGTGTTTGTATTCACAAATGAAAAATATATAATTTATTATAGACTTTCACACATTCTGCGCCAAGTTGATTCTTGTAATTATAAATTCCGAGTTTAGAGATTTATAATATGTCGACATTGAACTGGACTTAATTCATAACCTTTCCGCACATAAAACAGTTTATTAGTTGACAGACGGATATATAGATTGCTTTTAGTGAATCAGTCATTATCCTAATCAAGCGTATATATCACTAGTAAGAAAGCCACTGCAGTGATGAGAGACTGAGAGCCGAAGAAAGGCGCTGCAGTATTTATCTACCAGTGGTTGATTTGGTTAAGCGAGCAAGTCTAGCAGTTTTCCAATAGATGCTCACAGAGAACGTCAACTAGCGACTCCCTATCGCGGTTTCTTATATAGGTCCTGTTTCATTCTGTTGCATTCATTGTTTGAAATGACCTGTGATTTTTGCGCACGGGCGACAATACAGGAAACGAAATAATGTTGGTATGCAAAGAAGTATGTAGCATTCTTTCCTTTACGATTTAACTACCTGTAAAATGCTCTCTCTCTCTCTCTCTCTCTCTCTCTCTCTCTCTCTCTCTCTCTCTTTCTCTCTCTCCCTCTGTCTCTGTGTCTCCCTCTCTCCGCCTCCCCTTATCTCTCTCTCTCCGTGTCTCTCTGTGTCTCTGTGTCTCTTTGTGTCTCTCTGTATCTCTTTGTGTTTCTCTCTGTGTCTCTCTCTGCCTCTCTCTGCCTCTCTCTCTCATTCTCTCTCTTTCTCTCTTTCTCTCTCTCTTTCTCTCTCTCTCTCTCTCTCTCTCTCTCTCTCTCTCTCTCTCTCTCTCTCTCTCTCTCTCTCTCTCTCTCTCTCTGTCTCTCTCATATTAGTGGCAGATAAACACACATAGACAACCGGCCGCAATATCATTTAGCATATAGCTTAGTAACTAGAAACATGTGTTGTCATTAAAGTGTACGGGGCGCGGAATAAAACAGTGACTAGACAAGAGAACGCGCAGTCGGCCATCATGACCTCAGTCCGCCGCAGATTTTTATCGCCGCGCATGTCAAAACACATGGAGAAATAAAAGACCGAGGTACTAAAAATAATAAATATTAATACACATAATATAATCTGGCAGTGATTGATAGGCGTGTGCAATCATCATCATCATCATCATCATCATCATCATCATCATCATCACTATCACAGTAATCATCATCATCATCATCATCATCATCATCATCATCATCATCATCATCATTATCATTGTCATCATAAACATCTTCATCGTCGTCGTCGTCATCGTCACAGTCGCCGTCATAATCATTATCTTCATCATCAGCATCAGCATCAGCAACAACAACAACAACAAACAGCAACGGCAACATCATTTTTACAAGCAGCAGCACCATCTCTACTACCAACAACATCAATATCAACAAATAAAACAAATATTAAAGCACAATATCAAGTTGAACAGCGCCAAATGTTGAATGTTAATATAATCAAAAACATCAATCAATACAGATACTCATTTGCTTTGTTCTTAAAAGCAGATTTCAACAGAAAACCTTCACTGTGCAACTAATGATTTCCACCATTTGTAGAAGCCCGTAAACTATTTTTCCTACCAAACATTATCACCGCGTCTTTACCACACACTGTGAATACACGTCATTCGAATGAGGCCCTGTGCACTAGGACGATTAACTAGCTAAATTTAAGAATACATCGTTCTCTCATGGTTCAATCTACCAAAATACATATAGGCCGCAGGTCACAAATCTGACTGCTGCTGAAAGTAAAGAAAATCAGAACATAACCAAGTATTTCTGTGTATGTGTGCATTTCTTTTAAATATAAATTGCAATAGACTAAACACTTGCATACCTAAAAGTAAAGTTACTGCATAAAAATAAAGCGATTACTATCGAAACAATACTATAATCCATTATCAATTGTTCCATGCGACATAAAGTTTTGTTTCTGTTATATATGTTTTTATATATGTTTTATACCAGTACGTCCCATGATGCTACCAGACCATACAGCGTGTTTTGAATTTAACATAAATCCAAACTAAAAAGGAAAAGTGAGCCTAACAATGTAAATATTCATTTTGATGATGGTCTGAGCACCTCGATTTACTATTAAATTTAAGAAACACGCGACTCATATATTTGACAATATTTTAACAATACAATCATAAATTACTAGAAATTTAGATCTGTAAATAGAAACATATTTCTAATCAGAGTGAACATTTAATGCATAAATCTGAAGGTTCTAGAAGACTTTACCCGACCAATTTATCAGTGTTGAGTGTTCACAGATAATCCCAGAAAAGCCCGTCTTGGATTCATTTCTTAGTTCCGGAATACAAACAAGCCTCTGGGTGAAAGTCAGTAACAGGAAACTAGAACCAAGCCTAGTCGATTCTAATACAATTACCAAGACCGTTGCTTCATCAAACGAACAATAGAGTTAGATAAAGGTATAAGGTATACACATCTGTTGTAAGAATGTCTTATTCAAATACCAGACCGATATGCATTTGTCACCTACATCATGCCAAAATGCAATTTATAAAGTAGTTGCATGCAACACATTTAGATTTTTTTTTCACACAAACTATTTGCTGTGTAAATATTGATTTCCAGTATTTGCAGAGAGTCAAATGTTGTGTTTTGTGTGTGTCTTTTTTAAAGAAGAAAATATGTGCCTGCCCAGTATCGTGAGAATGCACAGCATGTTCTCTCGTGTCCTTGATCACTGATTAATTAGCTTACTAAGTCTTCGAATAGATTGCTTTGCATTGTTTAAATTCAATAGAATAGGTTACAAATGGTCCTTGGAAGCAGAAATGATGACGCAAACAGTTTTTTTTTTTATTTTCGTCATATGTTGAATTATAGAGTAAAATGCTAAACAAATATTTTCACGTACAAAAATATGTGTAAACTCCTATTCTTAAATGAATATTCTTAGTATTAGCATTATTTCATATACTGAACGCTTTCGCGATTCGAAGGTCAAGTACCAATAATAGATCTGCGAATGGTTTGCTCTTTTTGATTTACAAACTACACACATACACACTTAAGCATATGCGTAATTTACGAATCTCAAATTGAAGCCACTGAAGCATTAACAGAACAACTGTGTTGTTTATGTAGTAGTTTATTTTTCCACACGTGTATTACCAATAGAGTAACTCACGTTATATAATCATATTATTTGATCAATACTTAAACATGTCTTATAAGCTATTCATATTTTGAGTGTGGCATATGCCGATCCGAATAAAACAGACATATGAACTGGTATTTTAACAAGAGAAGTGATAATAAATACATGTGAACATGTGACTTCAATTATTAAAACATAAACAATCTCTTGAAGTTTATTTAGTTAACATTAAGCTAGACATCCGTTAAAAAAACTACTTCAGCGTATTTACAATGATATTTTAAGGATATCTTTACGTTAAAATGCACATTACTTGAAAAGCGCCAAATGAAATATATGCCATCTGCACATTGAAATATATTAAACATACAAAGTACAATAACAAATAAAAGCAAACAGAAATCCGTGATGAAAATCATCTGTGAAAACAAATAAGTATTCCGAATGAGAAGATCGGAGATTTTGGAAGCCAGTACCGGACAAAAGATATCAGTGTTGTGTTTTCAGAGAGAATGCTATACAGCGGTTCATCCTTGGTCTGTCCTTGACATTTTGCGATGTTCCTGTTGTTTATGTTGTTGTTTTTTTGTGGTGTATTTTTATAAAATCATCTTTGGAAATTTGCTTTACTTTACGAAGATTACATGTTGCTAGATTTACCTCCAATGGAAAGTAATAACAATCAAACGGATCAAGCATCCAGAGCATATAAAGGACTACTATTTGAATAGAACTTGAATAAAAAAGTATTGGTGTATCTATTGACATCCCTGTTTAGTATCTCAATCTAACGTCAGTGGGGCTGCTAGCGATTGAGGAGTTGTTTGGCGGAATTGTATCCCCGACTCTTCGACCTCTCGGCTCATGGGCGGAGGTCTTATGGTAAGAATGTCTTACAGCTGAATAGCGTTGTGACCGTGGTTCTATCCAGGCCTTTATCAGGTATCTTGATTCACCAAAATAGGCTGGACCTCGATAAAAAGGCCATAGTTTTTTCGTTGTTGTGTAATTAGAAAAAAAAAACACGAGAACGTGTGAACTATCAAAGCCAATATGTCTCAAGACATGATTACTTTCCTAAAGTTGATTTCTTTCCCGATTTACCTATTATAATATGTTGACCAGACCTCGGAGCACATGTGGTATGCAGTGATTTATATCGGCATTATATAGCGGACCAAGAAAAGACACAGATAACTAAAATACACTTATTGGTGCTAGTAGTTATACCAATGAATAATTCGTGTCTATTAGGGCAATCCTTTTTATATTAACATATAGTTAATATGGTTTATACACTCCGATCATGTAAGACAAACTCTCCAAAACTATTAGAAACTTGTAGCTCTCATAAGCCTAAATCCAAAATTCCTTTCACAAAATTTCTTGTTTTTTTTTTTTATCGTGCTAAAGTGTTTTTGTTAAGTGACATAACCGACACTTAACAACAGTTACCCCCCCACCCCCCCCACCCCCGATCATATCTCGATGCATTCTTTTTTAGCTGAACACAACTAAGTTTTTATTTAATCAATTTAAGACGTATGATTTGTTGTGGCGTGACACTCAACGTAAGCCTTTTCACACCTCTTGGATTTTAAAAAAGTTGGTATAATTTACTTCTTTTAATTGCAAATGTTACATTCTAGTTTTATGTCATTATTTGTTGCTTCAAGACATGAATTAGAGGACTAGCTTAATGTGCAAACAGATCGGACTCTCTGGTGTGACAATACCGTTAATAAAGGCAAGAAAAAACTAAGAATAAGTTTTATTATATTTCATCCATTTCACTTTTATGTCCGTGAGGGTAATGTTTTAATTTGCTATGGAACGAAGGGATGCTTATTTTTTTTCGATGGACACCATAATTATAATACAATTGAAGTGGCATGTAAAAAAATAACAACAACACCACCACTTACACCACCAAAACAACAAAAGCTGCACATTTTGAGATTTTGAGCTGAATGAAGACTTTTTATGCTGTTTTATGTGTATAACTTTTTCAAAAGAGTTCAACACAATAATGACATGTTTTAAGTGAGCATTTATATAATGGTATTGTGGAATTGATTTCGTTAAAACAAATCACCGACATATATTTCCTTATGTTCACGTGAAATGTTGGGCTTTAATGAAATTTCGAGTAGCTGTATGCGGTGATTTTTGATATATCTATCTAATAAGTCCTCCTTTTTTTATTCTGAAAGTTTGTATAATTCTTAAATATATAATTATATATTGTTATAATAACACTACTGCCCGATTGTGCAGAATTTTTTTAGGATCGAATCATAGTTCAAAATAAATATACATGTACTTTACACACATCATTCATGCTTCAACTTTACTTTGTACTATTACCATTTTGCTTTTACATACATTCAATAAAACCTCCTACGTAGGCATTCGTCTAACCACCAGTTGCATTTGACATATAAGTTAATAGTTCAATTCATTCTATGACAGATAATTCTCTGAGCTAAAAGCGAACATTCCCATAAAAGGGTTGATTGCAACTGCTCACTGAACTCTCCATGAAATAACTTCCTGTAACCTTGACCTAAGTTGAAAGCGGTAATTCCAGGTTTACCACGTCTGGCATTTGCAGGCCATCCAGAATATATACAGCGTACATTATAGTGGGTTGAAAATGTCAAGTAAAATCGTATTTGACGGATGGCATTTCCTTTAAAAAAACTGTAAAGCGATACAATGGAATTGCCATGACGCAAATTTGAAATACTGAAATGTCCAATGTATTAATAATTAATTAATAAGGCAATTCATGGGTATATAAATACCAATATTAGGAAAAGTTTACTTATATTTCCAGTACTTATTGTAGATATTTTGATGGTTCATTACATTTATTGTATTATTGTTGTAACTTGTATTCTTGGTTCAGATACACACTTCCGATGCAGGTATTTACTGTTAGGTTATCTCATTTTGATCTCAGGGTATAGTTACACTGTTTGCTGTTGAGAAAAATCTTCAGGAAAGATGAGTTTAAAACGCTCCACAACCCATGTTCAATCCCCCATTACGGTTCTATTGCTGACTGACCGCAAGGTTTGGCTTTTCTCAAAATATGTCAATATCAAGTCTATCTGTTAATTTCCATTACTTTTACCGTAACGTATATTGAATTTAGTTTTGTTTTAATTGTACATGTATGCGCACTACTTGGAAAGGGGAAACGAAACCAGGATGTTTTACAAACAAGATCTAAGCAACACCGTTAGTGTTTTAACTGACCTCCGTTCCAAGGCGTTTACTGTAAGTTGTAAGTTTATCCTGCTATGCCTCGTTTCCCTGTTTGTGTTTGACATTAATTGGTGCGTGTATATGTGTGTATATGTGTGTGCGCGCGTGTGTGTGCGTGCGTGCGTGTGTGTGTTGGTGTGCGCGTGCGTGTGTTTGTCGATTAAAATTTCAAATGTGTGGTAAGTCTCATTGGGTCATTTTATATTTATATAATTTGCTGTTACAACCGGCAGAATAGTAAGTAAGTAATGTAGTGTTTAATATACAGTTTTTAAGAAATAACGTTTTTAATACATACATGTATAAAGTTTAAGTATTTAAGAATATTTGGCATACGAAACTTAATTGTGAAAACCTGTAGGTAAAGCAAATAAGTTTCTTAAGTGACGTGAACATATGTTATGCAAATTAGATATACATTAGATTTTGAGTTTTTTCACGAAAGGTCATCGTGATTGTTGATTACAATTATATGTTCTGATTGATAATAAATTTAGGCAATCTAAAATATTATATTTCGGTTATTCCCATTTCTTAACGAATTATGAATACAACATTGCTTAAAAAGAAACTTATTTTTAAAGAAGCTCATTAGTTGTTCAATTTAAACGTATTATTACCTTGGTGTCTACGATCGAAAACACAGGTACTCACGACCAGTACAAAAAATATACAAGTCACATAATGTTGCTTAAGTGTGTCTTCATATTGGACAGCTAGCCCCGTTAAAAAACTTTTTCAGGGTACACTTGACATGTACAATTGTCTGTATCCGTGTGAATCAAAGAACGATGTCCACATAGATATTGAGGATTATATCCACAGAGAATTCCCCACAGCTCTAAGGTTCTTAGTGAATACATTGTTGTTTACAGAAAACATGTCAGCCATGATCCTATGTAGACATCCCCAAAGCGACCCATCGTGTGAGGTCGTCAGATTAATTTATCAAATGCCTTGCCCATTACGCATTTCATTCATATTACTAAGCTATCAACGAAGTTATATTGATTTAAATTAGTCAATAATTGTTACAATTGGCACAAATTATGAAATTTAGGAAGTATAGTCATTTTGTTATACTTAATAAAAAGAAAACTAAATAAAGTTAATGTATTAGCTCTTTTGAAAAATGCATTGGCATAGTGTCAACTATTGTATCCTGTTGGGACAAGAAATATTTTGAGAAAAACGTTTGATGAATTAAGGGCATGTTTATAAGTGTAATGCTAAGTTATTTGACCTTGGTTTAGACGAGCATTTGCATCTTGTATCGCTTCGATTTGGAATATCGTACCTGTTACCTGTTGTTTAAGATGCATATAAATTTCTGATATATATGCTTTGATATTTTGGTATATACCGTTTCTATTATATATGTCCGTTCTGAAATCTGATCTGTTCAGATGATGATCTTTCTATAATGCCTACTAAACATTATTTGCATTACAATATAAATAGTGGGCATCAGCAAAAACCTTATATCTGACAGATCAGCAGCCAGTCCTCGAAAAAATATTTCCCAACACAACAACCAGCATTAGTGACACTTTGCACATGGTGTAATGCTAACATTAGAAAGCGCCAAGAGACTGAGGAATGGGACTTTAGATCTGTCGTTTCCAATAAATGTCTGATAATCTTTGCTCAGGAGTTGTGTGTATAGCCCAATATGCACCAATTGACGAAATTAACAGAGGGCATATACTGATTTTCGTTAAAAGATGATTTAATTGCAAGTCAAACAAGATAAATAAACAAGCATTGCGAGTCGTTTCATAATATATAAGCGTGTTTGGAGGTACATGTATTACCATATTAGACTTCTTTATTATAATTGATTTTAATACAAAACTTCTAATTAATAATCTTTGTTGTATGTCAAAGACGAAAATTAGCAATAAAACTTTACTGAAACCTTTAAAATCAAATTGCAATTTAAATTATCTATTTATAATTAACAGTATTTATATTTTGTGTAGGTTACCTCGTGTTAACTTAAATGACATGTACATTCCTGTTAACTGTTTTCCAACTGAACATATCGATCTTAGTGCGAGAATCAGATTATGTTTTGTTTAATTAAAACATTTTTTAAGAAATATATAATCATGATCTATGTATACAAAGAGAAAGGGAATCAGAACGAAATAATACATTCCTATCGTGTTCGTTTTAAGAAAGTGATGTATTTTATAATGTTATGGCGGTGTAGTAATATTGAATATTTGTATATTTATTTAACATAATCGAAATTATAGTTTACAATATATTGATTGTTAAAGAAAAAGGTATTGACAAGCAGTACACAGTGGTACAACTAATGACAATACCGCTTTTGTATGAAATTCTGATTGATAAACAACAATAAAGATGAAAAATAGTATAGGCTACATAGAAACAAAAATGAGTTCAATGGTTATAGAAGTACGTTGTGATTTGCACTTAGTTGCGTTGACACGTTTGGAAGAGTCGATGAACCTATGAACAGCTTTAAAAATCTTTGTATTCTTGATCTGGGTTTGGTGTAAGTCACCAAAAGTCAGCAGTTTAATAGTTTAACAACGATGTTTTTAACAGTAAACAATTTGTACAAACCCGTGCAATATTGACTTGCAGTTTTTGTCACCGTAAAAATAATGTATAAGAATTGGTGGACGTTCGACATATAATCGTCTTTTAAATCGAAGAGTGAATAGGTTTCCTGATCTCTAGTAAGTTATTCCATTCTCTTGTCACAGCAGGCTAAAAAGATTCTAATACGCGCTTGAGTTAGTCTGCAAGATTTTTTTTTCTGATGTCGTTAGAATTTCGAAGGTTATTATTGGATATAATGCCTACACTTTCAAGTATAAGTTTTTGTAAGTACATGTCTGAAGGAGTAATGCCGTAAATCATTTTATAAAAAGTATGATTTTGTGTTTTGTGCTACTGCTATTCAAAGATTCCAATCCAGTTTCTTTACCTAAATTATTCACATATGAGAGTTACGTAACATATGTAGTAATTCTAGCTGCTTCTGTTTGGATCTTTTCTAGTTCTAACTTCTCATAAGTTGTTTGTGCAAATGTCAAAAATAATGTAACCATATTCCAGTAAAGGTCTAATAATCGAGATATACATTGTCTCTAAAGACGATCTATCTGGTGCATGTTTTAGCTTTGTCATGGTATTATTTCGTTTCCCGGTTTTTATCTTTGTATTTACAGTAGGGTCGTGCCAGGTAATATTATTAGTTAAGTTAATTAAGTGTTGCAACTTCTTCATAGTTTATAGATAACGAATAATAGTATTACTATCAATAAAAATGTTATGCACGTGTTTGAACACACCTGTTTTCTCTAAAACCTTTTTCATGGAGCTAAGAAGAGACACTGGGCTATACTTTGATGCACCTGAGTTAAATATAGTAGCATACACATTTACTTCCTTCGCTTCGCCAAGTTTTACTGTTGTTTCAGCATATCTTCAACTTCTTTAGCGTCCAAAAAAGAATAGAGTGTAACTACAATGGGGGTAGAACAGGGATTTCTGACAATGGATCACCAATAAGTGTTTGATCTCTGAAATAACTATTTAAAACTTTTGAATTGTTTATGTCATTGTAAGCCAAAGAACCGTTTTACTGAACAGGTGGTATATCATGTTATTGTTCTTTCTTCATGAAACAGGTTAAAGCTAACCACCAATCCTTAGCTGCATAATCAGACTTCAGTTTTTCTGCCATTTTAGAAAAATCAAATAATTTTTACTATTTCAGGTAATTTAAACGACCATGTTGCTTAACTGCCTAAAACGTACCAGTGTTTGTCTGACTGTCTGTACTTTTAACATTTTGATGCATGTATGCCTTTTTAAGTGTTCGTATTAATAATTTCATTTTGCTTGTAATCCACGGATGTTCATTTGGAATGTTCAGTAAATTTTCTGTGAAAATATCAATGTCACTGTAACTGAATGAATCCCGGTCGACATCCTTTGTAAGTTGCCTTAACGTATCATAGTGTCAGTTTTCATGGTACCAAACTTTCCGATAAAATGAATTAGATATCTTTTTTAATTCAGTACACAATAAATAGGGAATTACATCTTACATTCTGGCCCATAAAAGGCTCACCAACACCAGCCACTACTATTTGTTCTTGATTTTTTACACAGTAATTAATATCAAGTAAACTAAAGCTATTTTTAGTGAACTGTGTGTCCTCTTAAATGCATTGATTAAAGAATTTCAAAAACACTGAAAATCAATGTTGTTTTTATGATGACGATAGTTCATGTTTAGATTAAAATCAACAGTAACCACGATATATATGTATCGTTTGCAATACTGATCGGTTCTTTATTGAGTTTGCAATGGTTTGAAAATGTCAGTATCAGGAGGTCCCAATTGTTTAATTATATTGTTTTACATTTCAGTTTTAGTGCTACCAAAATGCATTCAAAGCCATAAGGTCCAAGGTCAAGTGTACATCTTTAGAAATATTGTTTATAACGTAAAGCATAACACCTCTATGGCAATCACTACTGCGATCATTACTTCCAGGTAGTGCAAATGTGTGCATGTGTAAATCCCAATCAAAATTTTACTTTGTTAGACAGCAAATCAAACTTGGGTAGTTTACTTGTACATTGAAAAGTCAATGGAAGAATGTCCTGATTGGGGAAGATAAAGATACATCTACAGAAGAAGTTCAAGAGTCTGGGTTAGGGTGTATATCGCCATCTTGTAGTAATAATGTCATTATAACAATCGTTGCCAGACAAGCTACACGTTAAGCATTATAAAACATCAAAATAAATATCGCGGTTCAGAGGAGAAAACGTAAAACTTCTTTGTAATAAAATGGCATTTATTTAAACTGCGCATTTTATTTTGTGTTTCATGCATGGTTTGGGGAAATTAGAAGCTTGAACTAGTTTCTCTTACTAAGATCATTAAAAAGAAAAGGAAGAGTAAGAATGGAAAAAGTTTACTACTGTTATGCAGACGGGACCTAATATCATGGATGTAATTTATTTTAGTCAAGTTATTTAAGTATCCGGAGACAGACAGTAAGTAATCCTAGGCCATTGGTGCTCCGTAATACAATATTAAAATTCAGACGTACACCCACAACAAAACTTATTGTATCCAAGAAGGAAAGAAACGTATAACTGGAAAGATGATAATAACGTCAGCGGTATGTAACAGACAAAATGGCGCTTTTAAATTAGTAGAAAGCAGTGGAAGTGCTTGTGGAAAGAACACGTGTCTTGTGTAGTATTATTTAATGCTTATAAGACAAGGTTTTCGGACATATTAGGGTACTCATGCATATATTTCATAAATCGGACAAGTAAGGCACTTTTAAAAAGCAGATGTTAAATCATATATAGATTTATATCAATACATTATATACATTATACATATATATATATATATATATATGTATGTATAATGTATATAATGTATTGATATAAATCTATATATGATTTAACATCTGCTTTTTAAAAGTGCCTTACTTGTCCGATTTATGAAATATATGCATATATATATCAATACGCTTATATGATATATACCAGTTATAAAAATAAGTTAATCAAGACCTTTTCACTTTTATCTTTACCTTGTTGGCCTTTGTCTAGTGGGAGTCCAGATTTAAATATCTGTGGTTATTCTTATAGGACATTTTCTTATTTTCCTTCTGTTTAAAGATCAACGTATTAACAATTTGTTATTCTTAAAACGCTAACAGAAACCTTTGTAATGGTTTTATAAGACACCAATACAGAAAAGTTTTTTATGCATTCTGTGGAATATTTATACTGTGTAACTTCATCATATTGGCACACTTAAACATTACGTTAGTTTAAGAGTCTTTGTTTAAAAAGGTATACAAACTGAGCTCATTGCGGTTACTCTTTTTATTTAACCGTTTATCTAGAGCCAAGAAAACATTTTCAGTGACTCAAGTTGACTTAATATCCAATCAAATGCCTTTCAAATGAGGCGTGTAAACACTTAATTAATTGGTCAATATTTAAATAAAATATGTTAATAATATTAGTATTACGATAAATCTTTACATTTTGCGGATATATTAACCTTTAGTTTTACTGCTTCTTTTCAAGTCCAAATACTGATGTATAACTTAAAATGTTACATACTCTATGTAAGAAAATAACATACAATTTTCATTTGATCAGACAACCTGTTTGTTGCTATGTTTTTTCAAATGTCAATAAGTGCAATATTCAGCATACTGTGAATATTGAAATATTGAAGAGCAAATAGAATACAGAGTAGCTACAATTGTAATGTTTAACAGTTTGCTGCAAGGTCCAGGTCGGACCTATCTTTAAGGCGCTTTACTTTACATTGATCGTCCTTAACTAGAATGTTTCCATCATGGGACTAATAACTGTGGATTTTCTTTGATCTCACCATGAAACAAGTTTGTTAAAGTATATTATGACGGTACTTAGTGAGGTCTTCATTTATAAAGACCATCTCGTGGCCATTAGAGCGAAATTGGCATCGCACACTAAACGATGTAATCTTGACGATGATTGAACACTTTTTGTGGCTTTGGTTAGACCAGTCCTGTGACTTTTGTCTTTTAGCGACTTTACCGTTGAAATGCTAACGATAATCCCATCAACGATAGTTTGGACAATGAAAGAAATCTTGGACGCATCACGAAGTGTTGCAGCAATATGGTCAAGATCGGTCTGACTCGGCGGAGCCATGTCAACATAGATGGCAGACACCTCACTCTAGCTTAATATTGGGCCGTGCTTCATTTTCTTTTGATCTGTTAGTTCAAATGATGCAGAAGAACCCTGTCTCTGCAGGTCAATTTGAAAATGGGACAGGAGTAGAAGCACCCAAGGGCTCAGAAACAAATCTGGTGCAATTTACTGTGCAGGATAGCGGAAGAAACAGACAGGCAAGAATATGTTCTTTGTACTGGATATCCCAATCAAGTTTACACAAACTACACATGGCTTACAGGTTGAGCAAAACATGTGCTTCAGTGATAAGAGAGATCGCGTGACCATGTGACAACTTTTTTTTCAATTTGCTTTGAGAATAGGGTCACGATAGGTCACACAATTAGTGAGAGAGTTAGTGCAATAACGTACTATGTTCTATGAATGAAGTCGCAAAGCTTTAGTCGAGTGGCGGTATACTGAGTCATTTCATTTTAAGCAAAGTACAGGAAAAAAGGTATAATACCATCAATGCCTGCCTAACAATAACAATACATTTGTCAGTTGATTAACGCATCTTATAATGTCCAAACATCGACACAATCCATCACTCACCAAGAGAAATAACCACATATTTTGAACTAGTTCATCGACTGCTGACAAAAACACGTCCAGCCATATAAGTCACGTAGTTAAGTAGTTCCAATGTTAACCAGTATACTTTCTGTCAACAAACATGACTGTCATTCCCATGCTTCTGCATTCCATCTTTTCAGGGTGATATATAATAAAACACATTTATTCGGACACGTGTCAGCATCTCACGTGGAGGACTCTTGTAATGCTACTTTTAGTTAATTAACTCAGACAATTGTGATTATGTAGTTTTCTTTTTCCTTTTTTTAAGAACTATATGAACGACTTTTATGACTGCTTGTTTCCTTTATAACTTTCTAAAGCAGCACAGTCATTAATAACGAACATCAAGACTAAGTGAAATTTTAGTGATTTGGCACTAACTAACAGGCAAATCAAATAGTAGGTTTAAATCAATCTAAAAGTTTGGAACGGCTTTCAACAGATGTGACAGTCAGCTGGTTGTTAAATGGGTGTGCAAACGGCTTGCCAATTTTTATACCTTTTTTGTTCTGGGGACGATTTCACATGGCAATTAGACTTACGAGTCATGGTTAAATGTTAGATAAAAGCTTCTCGCTTTTTTTGCAAATTATATAAAATAAACTGAATATCAATCAATAACAAAAAAGATAAATGCGTGATGAAATAACATTTGTCAAGGAAAATGAAGTGAAGTAAAGCTTGGAGGTTCTTTCAGCAAGTATCTGACCAATGAAGCCGGATTATGTTATAATTTTTATAACAATTCGCCCTTACTCACATGTTAATTCAGTCTCGGTCGATAATTACAAAAACAGGCTGATCTTACTAAACAAACAAACAAACAAACAAACACCAGAAAAACGACATTTGGTGAACTGCCACCGAAAAAATAACAAAATTCATGATTTGTCTCCCAACGTTGATTTCTCTCTCAAATTAGCTAATGTAATTTTCCGAACCATAGGGCGCATGTGTTTTGCAGTGATTTATACTGACATTACACCAGGGACCAAGAACGAACACAGCAGAGAACTAAAATAAAATCATCGCTGCTATTTAGTAAAAACACATTTATACAGTGAATAATACATAAGTCAAACAGGGTCATCTCATATGAAGCAGTGATTAATATCTCTCCGTGTTTTAATGAGAAACAGTCCGGATGTACGAAACCTGTGTCTCTATATGCCCTAATCTCGCATTTCTTTTACCTCGCTCAGGTCTTTTTGTGCTGAATAATTTAATGGTACCGTTTAACAAACAGGCATTTACGCATTCAACAATCAGGGGAGGTGAACCACATTGAAACGATACATGATTAACATGTTTCAACCAATTAGTTGTATTCGGAGCTAAACACTTAGGATTTAATTAAATTATTTTAACACCTATAGCATGTCGTGGTTTTATGCTTAACCGCACTTTTACGCACGATGTAGATTTAAGAAAATGACTGTCAATATCAAATGCAACATTTTATTTCATTTAATTGACACCTTTTAAATTGTTTTTTTTAATTAAAATTGATTAGATATTGATTAATTGTATACGTTTTTTTTTTCTTTGCCGTTTACATCACTATGTATAATTATCAAAACAAGTATTGTTTATAAAGGTTAAACTGAGACTTCTTCGAAATCATTTGGTGAGGTTGCACAAAAATTTGACAATGTTTCCGGATGTATAAAATTAAAATCAGTTTAAACTTGTCCGATTAATATACCAGAAGAGATGGCTGCGTGGTTATAGCAAAGGTACGACTTCCATGGCTTCGCATGCGCTGTAATTAAGAATATGATTATGCTGGGAAGCAGACTATCTGCTGTGCCTCATTCCTTGTTGTTTGCTATCTATTTTTATAATTGCTAGTCTCGGTGTTAACTTCGGCATGCTCGATACAAAAATTCAAACAAATCGCCTAAAAACCTGCAAATTGTTGTTATTGCCTGTTACGTTATATGTTTTATAATTGAAAGGGTGGCTTTAAATCCCGTAATACATATTTTCAGATAAAGTATGGCGCCCAAGAGCTGCCACTTCCTGTAATTGCAAACTGCACTATTGTCTCCCATAAAACTTTATTCTGTAATATAGACCGCTCTCCAGAGATGTGCCACTAAGACAGAACGCTAACTGTCCTCCCGTAGGTCCATCTTACCTACTGCTGCTCTACATTTACATACTTTCGGAAGTTAAGAGTTTTTACTGAATGTGGTGATAATTTTGTAAACCTTTTTTTTAAAACAATGTACCTCCACATACACAACATTCAACATATAATACAACACATTTAGCCAGCATTTTATGTTAAAAACAACTCTAGAGTACTTAAACATTTTTTTCAAATAATATGTACCTTCAAACAAATATCCGTATCTTCACTTTAATCTTCATTTAAAGATTTCGTTTCTATATTACGGACGTAAGGGTTCATTTTTATAATGCTACATTTCATTTATCGAGTGAATGATTGTTTACAGAAAACTGATCAGGTAGGTATGTCGATATTTTTAAAGCGACCAATCTTGTGTGGACTTCAAATTAATTCATCAAATACATTGCTAATTACAATATATAGATGACCACAATTATTTCATATTTACATTTGACAGCTCCGACAAATTTAGGTATGGAATTTAGCGATTTGGTCCAGTCGTTTCACATGAGTTATAGATAATAATATTTCGATTGTTTAACGCGCTATATAAATCCTCTGACAAAGGGTTGTGCGCTCGGTTAAAATGACTCTATCGACACTTCAACTGCAATCAGTTACATTTGTGGACTAAGTCTGAGCAGAATTATACTTGATATTTCTTCAGTTTATCGTTTTAAGTATGAGTACAAACGCAATCAAGAAGGTATTTAATTTCAAGACCAATAGTAAACTGCAAAAAATAATATAAACGTTGACTATCTTTAGGCGTTGATTTATATAGCAGATTGATGCTCACTTTCCTGTAATAAAAATGAAACGATAAACTTTCATCGCATTTTTGTTCTTAGGCAAACATCAACAATATCTTGGTAACCTCTTATTCCTAGTGGATAGATTTGTTTATAATTTTGCATTTTTAATATTAATCAGATAAGATATTTTTGATCTATTTCATTTTATTTGACAGATTCAATGACAAATAAAGTTCATCACCACGAAAGTTTCACATGTAATTATACGTTAGTGACCTATGCCAATAATGCTTAACATTGCACCAATGTCTTTTACATCGAATCAATTTTAAATTTCTTCTTAGATTTCAATTAAAATCATGAATATTTAGAAAAGTTGGATACAGTTGGTCAGATTTGCATTTTTTCCTTTCTTTCGTTCAGAAAAACACAGTACTGTTGAACCACAAAGATTAATGGACTTTATGTGAAAAAGAAATGCTGCCCTTCATAAAATGTGCTGTTCTAAGGTTTGGAGGACCACATATGTCCCGACCGTTTTAATCTAAGTTTGACATTTCCATCGCAACAGCATAGCACAACTTTTAACTGTGTGTGCGGTTATTTACGTCTTGTAATTCATAAACAATTCACAAATTGTCTAGATAGTGACGTAATAGTTTAAATAAATATGATTTGTTATTTTCTACGTGGCATTTACTTTCGCACCTCTGTAGGTAATGTCGATTGAAGAATAAAATAAACGTCTAATGACACTGAAGTAACTTGCATCGACATTTTCCGTTCATTTACTGTATACAGACACCAGCATATATTTTAACATGCACTTAAAGGTTAATAAGACAAAATTAAAGAAAGCCAGAATGTTACAGATCGACATCAAGTTAACGTCTAATATAATGTATTACATTAAAACACAAAATGAAATTAGGCAATGAACAATCGGTATACTTTATTATCATAAAATATATTTTATTTACTTCTTCTGGGTAAAATGAGTCGTATACACTAAACATGCTTTGCTTTTTGCCTCGATAACATCCATGAGGACAATGGAACAGAAACTGAAACTAAACACCATACGTACGTACTTAAAAATTAAGTTAAACTCTTTCTTGGCGGTTGGTGAAAAAAGCCACATTAACACCTAACAAAGACCACATTTCCAACAACCTTCACTTGCTATCTACAGGTAGAATTTTTATAATAATTCATGTGCAGATAGATCCACACGTAAACCAACATCTTTGTATTCGCCTAAGGGATTGAGATTTTCTTGTCTATGTCGTACGCTTTTCGTATATACTTTCGTGCATGCATGTCAATGATCGACATTAACATACACAGTTGATTACACCTCAGTTGACGTAAGTGCGAATATCAAACTGTTTGAGATAATTTGCACAGAAGGTTTTAGGCGTAAACCCACTTTGTATATAACTGTATATTAACACACGATTTACATGTATTACCACACAGGAATGACAATCGAAACTTGTCAAGAGACCTACTATTCTTTTTTTGTTGGAACGTGCAGCAACCGTGGTTCTACTAAGACATCTTTCTTTATCTGATACTATTTGAAGGTATTTTGTGTATTTTTATGTCTTTGTTAAGTTTGAATAGGAAACCATGCAATTTAAAGTACGAGCATCAGAGAATAAAGCATTTGTCTCGGCATAAGTTTGACACTGTAACATCATCCATTGCAACAGTCGTCTCTATGCTCCTGGATAACATCTTTTCGTGGAGTGTAGTGGTGGGGGCAGACAAATAAAAAGTAATTTACTCAGAAATATGTCAGCACCTTGTAAGTTTGTACTGCATGGCTTGAAAATGACCCTTTTACAGTCAATAACTTGCAATGGTTTTAAATTACACGATGGCCAAACAGGTCGGTCGTTTAGACTATATGAAAACAGTGACCTAAAGCAATAATTAAACAGTGACTGTTGGATTTCTGTCTCTTCATATCTCCAGTCTTTCCCTATATAGATGAGTCCACTTAAAACAGACTTCATGATGGCACAGTAGGTATAACATAGGGATTTTTCCTTTATTATTAAATATGCCGATTGCGGATAAATCATCGGCTGTTTATAACAATATTTGAATTTCATTACCTATTAACACTTCACAATATTGTATTTTGTTCTGTTAGTTGGGTTGTTTTCTAAGGTTTGGTTGTTTCCTTTGTTGTTGTTGTTGTTGTTGTTCTGTGTGTCTGTTTCTTTTTTTTTTTCTTTTTCATTCACATTTTGACACATCTGACATATGACGTCATAGCATTTCTATCGTATGACGTCATTAAATTGTTCATTTTATACATGTACGTCATCGCTTGGGCTGTTTTATGTCAAACTACTATCTCGTTTGGAACTATTTCGGTTGCCACCGGACATGGTAGCGCAGTCGAAAGAACGTCGGCTGCAGGTACGGGAGGCCCCGGGTTCGATCCCGAGCAGCGACATACCAAAGTCGTTAAAATGGTAGTGGTACAGCTCCCTTGCTAACGCTCAAGCAAATATAAAGGGTAGTTCCACGACTGGTTGACTCGGTGTCAGGATAATGTGACTGGATGTGGTATCGCGCCAGATGTTCACGGTATAGTGAAGGCAGCACTATATCTGCTTCAAGTGGACACCCCCACCAGATAACTGAAATACAGTTGGTGGGATGATAGACCCAACAAACACAAACACATATTTCGGTTGCCGAGGCTTTTATCTACTGTACATATTGTACATATATTGATAGTTTATTTTATTACTAGTTGTTATATTTGTCTGTATATAAGTTCCTTTTATCAGTTTTAACATTTCTAGTTGTGTCTCTTTGATGGTATATTCTATATTTTATTTATACTGTTGTTTGATAGAAAAACCTTCATAAAGTGCACAAACTAGCTTTAAGCACAAGAAGCCCCCCCCCCCCCCCCCCCCCCTTCGATCCTTTTGCCGCATGATCGTTCTAAGGCTGCAACTGTTGGTTTATCTTCTTGTGTGGCATGCCTCGTTTCTGTGTTTGTCACGTTTACATTTTTACGCTGTTTTGCCTTTGTCTAAAAATCAAATTTAAATATCTGTGGAAATTCTTACATGGCTTTTTCGTATTTTCCTACTCTGTACCGTTAATTTGTATGACAGGTTTTTCGTATTATCTCAACATCTCAGCCTTAACTTTGTCACGCGTTCGGAAAAGAATGACACATCCGTTTTTAGTACTTAGATAACAATAGTGCAGTGACGACGGAATGAATAACTGGGTGTTAATTTTAAACTCAGTATATTGTGGTCGCACCCTGTAACACTTATGGGCATTTATTTTAGCCTTAATTTAAGGTAAAATGCAATATAATAGAAAATAGTGTATGCCTTTTATAAATATTGTCTATTATTGGATCTAAGTGGCCGTTGTTACCCTTGCCCAAATGTATAATCAATATTTCTAGAAGATTTGTTGTTGTTGTTTTGCAGCTAAAGCCCTGCCTGCTTTTCAAGGCGTTGTACATTTGATTTACCACAGAAAATGGTTTGCTTACAGGGTTAAACTTACGCTGCCCCAAAAAGCTCTTTTCAGAGTTTGATACTACCGTGTGACCATTGTATACAAATCATCCCAAACAATTCACCATATTTCTCGACGATCACGTGTTGCTAGATATAGTCAGATCAGTTAAGTTAAAATACGAAACCGATCTGGCAGTCAGGGTATTTAAGAGATTAATGTATTGCATTTGGTAGCCACAATCTAAACCTGACTCATAAAACGTTTTAAGTCACATGCCTGTTTAGTGTCTGGTTCAGAAAATTCAGAGGGGCTGCCAGAGGTCGCAGGATAGATTGGCGGACTTGTAATTAAAACCCTTGGCCTTTGAGCAAGTGTCTATGAGTTCCGGATGCTTCAAAGAGAATTTATTGCAGCTGACAAGCAGTGTCATTGCGATTCTATTAAGACATTTGTCTAATGGTTCTTAAAATCGCTGGACGTCGCTATAATGTCCATTATTGTGTCATTGTTGTTCATTTTAAAACAAAACAAAACACAACAAAATAACAGTCACACCTCCGAATAATAACAAAGCCAAGATTTCTCAAGTTCTTTATTTCTTTCCAAACGTTGATCACTCTACAAAAAATAGCTGATTTAATTCTCCAAACCAAAAGGCACATGTGTTTTGTAGTGATTTATAATGTCATTAAACCAGGACTAAAAAAGAAAACCGGAGAAAACTAAAATATGTCCAGCGATGCTAGTTAATTAAGCAACAAGTTATACTAGTGAATAATACCCCTTATATGGGCCTGTGGTTAACGTACCGTCTTGGTTAAAAGGGAAACAGTCTCAGTACGAAAACTATGGCTTTGCAAGTCTTAATTCCAATTTTCTTTTACTAAGTCATTATTTTTAGTGAACTTGTTGCTTATGGTGTAACGTTCCATAAACAAGCATTTATCCATTAATTGATCAGAGACGGATAGCATTTGAAAAAGGTATCAATGTCTTTGCTGTAATAAGATGCTTGTAAAAAGACATAATTTACACATAACCACATTAACCCGAGACCGGATCAGATTCACATAAATGTAGGTACATGCCACATACACTGTCCATCATTTCCATAATTTCGGAAATTGGGTCTCTCACGAAATGAAATGCTGATTTCACAACGGACTAAGTTGCTTGTCGCTGCGCATGAGCGCGTCGTCTATATGTCAACATTCCTGTTACAGGTTCAGGTTTTGTGGGTGGCGCCATGCTGTTCTATAAACAAGTGAAATGCGGCGCTTTAATGCATTGAATTTATGATTAATTTTGTTGCATACCAGAATTAAAATAAAGTAAAGTTTAAAATGTTGCTACATCAGTACCTATCTCTTGACATTGTTAATGTTACATATGTCATGTGTATATATGATGTGTTGAATTTAAATTGCATTTGTTACCACAATGTACTAAAATCAAATGCCATGATCTATTCGGTTGTTAGTATTCGGAGCTTTTCCCATGCGTCCAAAGACAATTCGTACTTGTGTATAATTTTAATGCATGAAAAGTTGACAGCATTGTAAATCTTTTTACAATAACAGAGTATTACTGTTTCTAGGTCGGGTTGTTAGGCAAAAGTGTTTCATTGTTGTACAGGATCTCGACGGCGATCTTTGATGCTTTGCATCCCTGCTCACTTGTATACTAGTGTATTGCTTATCAACAGAGGTAAAAGGTCACGAATAAATCAGGTCAATTAAGCAAGTAACTATACGGTATGTATTTGTCTTTAAGTGAAACAGAGAGAAAATTACGTTCGGATTAATTACGGAGTAAGATACTCGATAATAAATAAGTATGTTAATTGCGATATTATAATAACGTACATACAACGAGCCTTATAGGCCGTAAAGCCGTGCATGTCAGTATGGTTGTGCAAAGAAAGACTGTAGATAGTTCGTTTCATACAATTCACCATAAAAATAAAAATTACATTGTGATTCCAATGGACTCCTCTGTTCAAGTCCTTCAAAACAGTCATTCGTATATTATCGCATCCGTATCTAAATATTGTTTTAACTAGTATGCTGTTTAGATCTTAAAATTAGCATGTTAAAAATGTCCAATTTAGATCAGCACATGCTTATGCATGTTTAATCTCGAGGCTCAATGCAGAATATATGCTTTCACTAAATATACTTTAGTAAAGCATTCGTTAGTCTAAAAGCAAGATATGTTTGACATATCATTTTTTTTGCTCAATTACTTCTCAGGCAGTCAATTCTCGGGGCTTAGTGCTACATTGCTCTTGTTTATGTTAAATGCATACTGACTGAGATAACACCGTGATACATTAATCAAGGAAGAATGTCAGGTTTACCGAGTCTTTAATCTGCTTGCCTCTTTCAATATATACACTATACAGTGTACGTTATGATGCTTTTAAAGTGCTGAGACAGACATGTGTCTGACACATAGGATTATTTTTCAAAATATATTTAACGGTGCAAAGATGTTTCCAAGACGTCAATTTAACCACTGAAAATTCGAGTGTTTATTATGATACGCGAGATGGGTATGCAATAGTAATTGTTGGCCAAAATTAGTGAATTACACTCATGAAACCCATACTGTTCACTTTTCACTATTGTTTATTAATTTGAAGTAGTATAAAATTAAAATCCGATCTATTAATAATTATAAGAACTGAAAGCTGCACTTTGCGGTAAGACTTTTCTTAAGGAAAACTGTTCAGGTGACATTTTGACCGTCTGCTGTACATATAATGTAGAGTAAACTTGGTTCAATGATTTCCCAAATTGTTATATGCACAACGCAGAATTACAAACACCCGGCTGTTTAATGTTTCATATCGCTAAGGCCGAGATGGTTTGGGAAATTTCACATTCAACCCTCACCGCCCAAAGTGCTAGTAGTAATGACCTGTACCAAACAAACGTGAACGTCACATAAAGTTCATCAAGCGTGCTATCAGTTAGAAGAAATTAGGGGTATGTCTGACATTTACTATTGCATTTACCTGTGTTGCTAATAGCTAAAGGTTCACATGAAACTTGTGGTTTGTATCACCAAGAGTTTCACACAGGTTTGGCCTTTATGTAGCAAGCAAGAAAATTTGGAAATATTTTCGAAGATATAGCTTAACAAAGTGTGGCCTTCGGGGGCCTCTAGCAGCGGAACCGGAAGTCTTAGGCCAAAACGGTTTTCGGTGCCAGGTTCTGCCTCATGGGCCTAGATTCGTGCCAAGATTCAGCTCCATGGGGCCATAAAAGGGGCCAAAATGGCGCACATTTAGGCCCCTGCGGAACCCCATACATAGCACTCCTATAGACCCTTCGGGGGCCTCTAGCACCGGAACCGGAAGTCCTAGGCCGAAACGGTTTTCGGTGCCAGGTTCTTCCCGATAGGCCCTAGATTCGTGCCAAGTTTCAGCTCCATGGGGCCATAAAAGGGGCCAAAATGGCGCACATTTAGGCCCCAGCGGAACCTCATACATAGCACTCTTATAGAAACTTCGGGGGACTCTAGCACCGGAACCAGAAGTCCTAGGCCGAAACGGTTTTCGGTGCCAGGTTCTGCCCGATAGGCCCTAGATTCGTGCCAAGTTTTAACTCCACGGGGCCATAAAAGGGCCCAAAATGGCGCACATTTAGGCCCCAGCGGAACCCCATACATAGCACTCCTATAGACCCTTCGGGGGCCTCTAGCAGCGTAACCGGAAGTCTTAGGCCAAAACGGTTTTCGGTGCCAGGTTCTGCCCCATGGGCCCTAGATTCGTGCCAAGATTCAGCTCCATGGGGCCATAAAAGGGGCCAAAATGGCGCACATTTAGGCCCCTGCGGAACCCCATACATAGCACTCCTATAGACCCTTCGGGGGCCTCTAGCACCGGAACCGGAAGTCCTAGGCCGAAACGGTTTTCGGTGCCAGGTTCTGCCCGATAGGCCCTAGATTCGTAATATTTCCAAATCCAAACAACCGGAAAATGGGATACTTTTGCATATGTCACATTTCATGCATTCAACACTGCCGACAAATGTAAAACGGAGTTGTTGTAATTCACACGAGTTCAGGGTAATTATGCTTGGGAGTTGGATTAATAGCGCTTTGTAAATCCTACGACAAGAAAGTGAAGTGTACATATATTGATTTGGAATGCATCAAGATGTAAAAAAACTAGCAATGCCAATTTTATGTCATAATATATATTTATATTATCTTTTTTTATTGCTATAAGACATATGGCTAAAACATTCGAAATTACACTTATGTTTGGAATTTAACATTGTTCGTGCACAGGCATGATAATGATTGCTGAAGATGACCACTGATCTGCCGGGGCGTGGTTAAACTGGCTCCATAGGTCAGAAATCGCAATCAATTGCATGTGGGGGCAAACCGAGAAAGAAATTTAACCTGTGTAAGAAAACGCTTTATAAATTCTACGTGAGACCAAGTTTTATTAAATTCTGTGAGATGTTAAAATCTGAAAATAGGAAATTTTGACAAATATTGCAAAATATATTAAAGAAGCTTTAGAATATCGAAAGAACATCGTCATTCTCACACAATGAGTTCATCTTGATTAGAATATTATTTTTCCTATTTTTTTTTGTAATTATTGATTTTTACTACATCAAAAATGACTCATTCTTGTAATAATCCATGTAACCACACCATTTGTGTGTGTGTGTGTGTGTGTGCTTGTGTGTGCGCGCGCGCGTGTGTGTGTGAGTTTGTGACTTTCAACGACTAGATGATCGGTGACAGCACTATTAATTGTAATTATCTTGCAACTATGTACTATGTACACGTTGAAACTAATAAAATACTGTTCTGTTCTGTTCTGTGTAATTGCAGTGTATCATTCAATTAACATCGTATTTTGTGTCCAATAATAAAACTGCATTTTGACGAGAAACTATAAGATCTTGATTTAACAAGAAGACGGATGTGCGCGTTTCTGTGCTTTTGAATGAAAGGATAAACTTAAGTGGATTTTTTACATTTTGAAGGAGATAAATTAATAAGGCATTTTTATGTTGTTGTTTTAAGTTAGGTCGACACTGCAATGATATGAAAAACATCGTTATTGTTCATTCTATAAGAAATAAACATATTTCATACATTTCATTGTGACTAATACTATAATGACATTCTCTAAACAACTATCAAATGTGGGTGACAGTAGGAAATAAGTCAAGGCCATGTGAACATGCCTAGACAAAATTTAAACTTCTACTAGACAAAGGCATACAGAGTAAATGTAAAAATGACAAGGCACAGAGACGAGACATATCACACATCAGAAAAAATAACAGTTACCTCCTTGGAACGGTCAGTCGGCAAAAGGGTCGTCTGGGATGCTTAAACATGATTTGTAGGGCACTCCAACCTCGCACTTCCTAAACCTTTTGTCACTTACAGTGTAAATAAAAATATCCGATTGAAGTAAGATGAATAATAGAAAGCACCTGCACCGGGCGTTAAAAATTGATATAAAATACAATAAACAAACAAAATAAGACTAATGATACAGAACTATAAATTCAAGTATAGAATAAGGTACCTAACTTCTAACATTGTATTGTAATATGTCGCAAAAAAGCGATGGGGAACATTATGAAAACCCTTAATATCAAATTATCTCGTTCTTGACATCAAATAGGTCATTATGAAATTAAATCAGATAAAACGACTTCCAGAGATAATTTAGGAGTGCTTCACAAGACAACTGTTTCTCCTTGATATATTAGGCCTATCCAACTCACAAGCCGTTTCGTACAATTTGTTTTTATCAATTAGTATGTCCAGGATAACCGTGGGTCTGTCGTAAACCAAGCAAATAATTATAGAAACATGGGATAAGGATATACATGTAGCTTAACAAAGTGTGGTTATTTGTCAATTTACTTTTTTACACACAATCGAAGTTTGAATTAAAATTCTATTTTAGCATTTATAAGGAAAATTTTATGTGGTTGTGATTAACAACTAAACGAACTGCACAAATGTAACACACATAATTGAAAGTCAGTGACCTATACCAGTATTACATTTTCATAAAAAGTACATAAATGAATTTAAACAATAGGTCGTTTAAAATCTATAGATTTTGTATGTAACATCAAGGTAGAAACAAAGTTGCATTGTCTTCTCACATATCCACAGGATCAAAATCATTTCAATAGAAAAATCCTTACATTTGATCAAACTTTTATCATTTATTTATTTAAGTTGATCCAATAAGCATAAGTGTATTACCAGACCAAAATACTGTAATAAAATATTACCTGATAAAAGGATTATATTTGAAACATGCTGCCCTTCAAAATATAATGCTGTCTTTCAGGCATTATTTTAATATAAGTTTGTTTATTTGGTTTATCGTCCCACCAACAGAATATCAGTTATCTTGAAACTGTGTCCACTCGAAGCAGATATAGTGCTGCCTTCACTGTGTATAGCATGCCATGAACACCCGGCATCATACCACACCCAGTACCATATCCTAACACCGGGTGTCAACCAGTCGTGGAACTACCCTTATATTTTTAGCATTAGCAAGGGAGCTATGCCCCTACCATTTTAATGACTTTGGTATGTCACGGCCCGGGATCGAACTCGGAGCCTCCCATAGCCGACGCTCTACCGATTGCGCTACGAGGTTCGGTTTAATATTAGTTCAAACGCCGATAGAGCCACACGTACACCTGTATCAATACTTTGCATACTCTTGATAAATTCGACATTTTATTTATGTCGTACACGTTTATATTTAATTTCATATATGATAAATGTGTTTTTCATTACAGTTTTGAACATTTGACAAAATATATTTATCAACTTAAGCTTTTGGACTTCCATGCACATAAATTATCATCAACGCTTGGCTAAAGCCATAGTACTTTACCTTTAGCCGACGTGCGGTATATTTGAAGTTCTGCCAAGATGTTTTTCTTGATCTCAAACTAATGGAACGAATTTGTTTATCTACGTTAACCTTGTACCGAAAGCATGTAGACCTATGTAATCGTGAGTATTATAGAATGCACTGTTATTAAATTACAGTCTCCTGATAGAGACGACTGTCATCTCCATGCTCCTGGGTATTATATGCTTGTGGAAAAGAGTTAACAAAAACGTATTTTGTCAGACATGTGTCAGCAGCTCACGAGGAGGAATGTTATACGAATGTTATACAACGACTTTTTGTCAATTAGCTCAGACCATTGTGTATACCTTGTTTTATTAGTTCAGCTTACCTATATAAATGTCAGTTTAAGACTGGTTGTATTGCATTTGAATGTTTATGAAAAAACTCATTTAAAACATCAAAGTTAAGTAACAGTTATGATAGTTTGGCATTTATTTAATAGATGAGTAATAAAACAAGTTTCCCATAATACAACATTTAGATTTATATACATGTATGCACCTGTTCTTCTAGTATGTCTAAATGTGTAAACACCAGCCTGAACTACCAGCTGGCGTGAAAGCACTCACAGGATTATATGTCTCAATGTGTCAACACCAGTCTGAACTACCAGCTGGCGTGAAAGCACTCATATACCAGCTGGCGTGAAAGCACTCACAGGATTATATGTCTCAATGTGTCAACACCAGTCTGAACTACCAGCTGGCGTGAAAGCACTCATATACCAGCTGGCGTGAAAGCACTCATATACCAGCTGGCGTGAAAGCACTCACAGGATTATATGTCTCAATGTGTCAACACCAGTCTGAACTACCAGCTGGCGTGAAAGCACTCATATACCAGCTGGCGTGAAAGCACTCATATACCAGCTGGCGTGAAAGCACTCACAGGATTATAGGTTTCAATGTGTCAACACCAGTCTGAACTACCAGCTGGCGTGAAAGCACTCATATACCAGCTGGCGTGAAAGCACTCATATACCAGTTGGTGTGAAAGCACTCACAGGATTATATGTCTCAGTGTGTCAATACCTAACTGAACGACCAGTTGGTGTGAAAGCGCTCACGTGATTATATGTCTCAATATGCCAATACCACATTGAACTCCCATTTGGTGTGAATGCCCTCACAGGATTAAAGACACTCAGTCATTTTGTCCATTTATGACAATTAAAATGGTCAACACAAAGACGTGTCGCCTGTGTGTATTTTAGTGTAATAATAAATGCTATTTATAAACGTTTAGTTGTAAACATGAAATAAAATGATACATTATTGTTTTTTAAAAGGAAATGATGACCAACGATAGATATACTTATACGAGGGCTGTTCAATAAATACGCGGAAAAGTGCTGCCATATTTTTAATATTCATGGGAAATTGACGTTCTCTTTACATTTTGTAAATAAACATACAATAAACATGTACACAAAATTTCAATAAAATCGTATAAAAATTAATAGTACTATTTCAAGTATTTCTAAGGTAATCGCAGTGAAACCGGCCCAACGTCGTAACGACGTCACGCTCAACGCATGTATGAGAGTCACCCAAAACACGCACCTAGTCCTTCTCGAAATACTCCGCGTATTTATTGAACAGCCCTCGTAGTTCTACGAGGTTGTCAAATGAAGAAGTATAATGAAGAAGTATGATGTAGCTGATTCAAGAAAGAAAACAAATCCCAGACTAGTACCTTTCTGATTGACAGATCTTTTCAGTTTTAAGTTCCAAAAATGGTACTGCTATCACGGTATCATTAATAATGTAACGCCATATAAATAGCACTGACAGAAAGGACGTCTGTTTTTTTCCCTTTTGCTCCCTTGCAATTTCAAACAGTGCCTATTCATTGTTCCTCTGGCATTTCACCAAGGAGCCAAATGCATTTTTCTAAACCTTCAAACAATAATGTGTTGGGAGTCTTTGCGTTTTAATTTTTCTCGGGTTAATCTGTCGCTCTTAAACCAGAATGCTTGTAAAATTATAAATTTGTAAACATTGAATCAATTAACAGTTTTGTACGTGGATTTGATTCAACCATCGTCCTTTCTAAAAAGATGAAAGGGTAATATTTCGGTTCTATAATTTGATTGTACGTTTTCATCACATTTGCTACATCGGCAATGACGATTTATGTTTGGACTCCGTCAATTTTTACCATGAAAAAATGACTATTTTGACTTGTAGATATAAGATAGAGAGTATGATTAAAGTAGAAATTATTATGGTTCTTTTTTGACAGTCTGACCAAATTTCAGGGTTTATTTTCTTGTGATATTTTGTGGATTTGGGGGCTTAAACCAAAGATAGTTCGGATATTTTTCAGCTAACCCGCGGTTCGCCGGTGGCTCTACCCAGACGTAGGTCTGGGGTCTTCTTCCACCAATCCTTGTCTGGACGTCACCAATATGACAATGACTGTGTCGGTGCGATGTAACAAAAGCAAACAAATAAACAACCAAAGACCATTATTACTTCAAAAAGGTTGGCAGTACCAGAAAGGAGCACGCAAGGCTTCCATTACAATGAGTACTCTTCAAATTTTGATTAGAGGTTAAACTCTCTTAATTATTCACTGAATAATACAACAAAATTACACTTTACATGTACGAATTGATTGATTATCGTGTGTATGTGAAAAAAATCTTATCAAAATATACTGACATGTAGACATTATTTAGTATCATGATCAATTGTGGTAGATATATATACATCTACCGTCAACATACTACATATGGGCTCATTCCTCTCTTCTATTCATATACCAGAAACACAACAACATAACGAAAACAAAGTCGGAATCCACGAGATTTTCTAAGACAGTTTCCTACGAATTTATCAATGTTTTGCGTACAGAGATAATCCAGTAAAGCCGTGCCGAAAATCTGTCTGCCGTTGATTCATTGCTGAGCTACAGAATACAAATCTTCTTTGTCAATTCGCTCAGCTATGTGCCGTTTTTAGGGCCCACATTACTGCGCCTTTTCCAGGATCTGTAAATGTGCGTAACAATTCTTTTCCATTGTCTTTATGAACAATTAGTTTGCGCTCAGTGAAATAACAACCTACAAAATAAACCAAATGTATGATTCATTAATGCGTGATATATGCGGTATATCTCTTCCTGCATAAGCAGGACACACACACACACACACACACACACACACACACACACACACACACACACAAACACACACACACACACACACACACACACATGTTATAAGTACGTATACGCCGTTAAATGTCCAATAGTCCAGCAATGAACGAACATAAGATATGGGAACTATTTAATCCGTGTATATAAATAAATATGTCTTTGTCACTTTTTACAGACTATTGCATGTAGCATTTACTTCCCCATTATAGTAGTTTTCAACAACATAATCTTATCATCTATATAATATACGATATGCCCTCTTCACCCTTGGATATTTTATTGAATATGTTATTTGCTTTTCGTTATGTTGCCTTACAAATGAGAATAACCTTTTTATTTTAAATAGTGTAAGCAATCTTTTATAAACAACAGTTTACACTTAGATAGTTTATATGATATGATGATTTCACTGCCTCCAGTTGTAGAGAACATGTATTTTTCTGCCATGTACTGCCAATAGAATTGCACGTATGTTTGTTTTCAACTTTATAACCAAAACGGGCAAATATATTCTTTATTGTATGACTTTTTACCACTGTGTTATTAAACGTTATACAAATATAACTATTTCAGTATATTTTCTCAGCAACTGACAACTGAGGGGAAACTGCGCAAAGTGAAGCCCCAGCCTACACTATAAATTGTATCACACTGTTATATGTAGACATTGTTCTTGTAATTGTGTTTTGTTTTGCTGCATGAAGTGAGCGTTATTTTCGCTTTAGAGTGTGTTGTAATTACTAGTTTGATTTCCGGTCACGCAAATTCATGTCAGGTTTTGTTGACGGATTAGAATCCCCAAGTCTAATGCATTCGTTCGTCATTATTCATAGAAAGAAGCTAACAATTATTGGCAATTGCACCATTTGTACGCCATAACATTTGTTGCCCACTGTCATTTGAAACCACCTACCACATGTACACACATAATTTGACTTAAATACATATTCAATATTCAGAGAATGTAGTCAGAATATTCATTTTGTGATGCCAAACGTGCGGAATATTTTAACCTCCGTAAATGCATGCATTATATTTTTGTACCAAGTTGGCATCTAGTCAAACATTGCATCATTCTCAAATACGATCAGGTATTTTGCTAGGAAAACATACATTTAAATCAAGCAATCATTATTTAGATGTTGATAATATTCTTTGACGTTATGCAAAATTTATGCTGTAGGTTTACATGTTTCCATTTTAAACCACTTAGATTTCGCTTCTTCTACATTGTACGTTCAAAATACAAATACTTATTTAACTAGTCTGATATTTCTGGCATGGAACCATTTATGTTATTCCTCTTGGGAAATATATTGAGTTTTGAAGGTCATTTTTCTCTCATTCTGTAGAAATTCATTCATATATTATAGACACTGACATTCTAATTCTAATATAATTTCAAAACATTTCTTTCAAAGAAAGATGTAGCTGATTCAAGAAAGAAAACAAATCCCAGACTGGTGCCTTTCTAATTGACAGATCTTTTCAGTTTTAAGTTCCAAAGAACGGTATCATTAATAATGTAACGTCATATAAATAGCACTGACAGAACGTCTGTTTTTTTTTTCCCTTTGGCTCCCTTGCAATTTCAAACAGTGCCTATACATTGTTCCTCTGACCAAGGAGCCAAATGCATTTTTCTAAACCGTAAAACAATAATGTGTTGGGAGTGTTTGCGTTTTAATTTTTCTCGGGTTAATCTGTCGCTCTTAAACCAGAATGCTTGTAAAATTATAAATTTGTAAACATTTAATCAATTAACAGTTGTGTTCGTGGATTTCATTCAACCATCGTCCTTTCTAAAAAGATGAAAGGGTAATATTTCGGTTCTATAATTTGATTGTACGTTTTCATCACATTTGCTACATCGGCAATGACGATTTATGTTCGGACTCCGTCAATTTTTACCATGAAAAAATGACTACTTTGACTTGTAGATAGATATACGCTAGAGAGTATGATAAAAGTAGAAATAATTATGGTTCTTTTTTGACAGTCTGACCAAATTTCAAGGTTTATTTTCTTATGATATTTTGTGGATTTGGGGGCTTAAACCAAAGAAAGTTCGGATATTTTTCAGCTAACCTGCGGTTCGCCGATGGCTCTACCCAGACGTAGGTCTGGGGTCTTCTTCCACCAATCCTTGTCTGGACGTCACCAATATGACAATGACTGTGTCGGTGCGATGTAACAAAAACAAACAAATAAACAACCAAAGACCATTATTACTTCAAAAAGGTTGGCAGTACCAGAAAGGAACACGCAAGGCTCCCATTAAAATGAGTACTCTTCAAATTTTGATTAGAGGTTAAATTCTCTTAATTATTCACTGAATAATACAACAAAATTACACTTTACATGTATGAATTGATTGATTATCGTGTGTTTGTGGACAAATTCTTATCAAAATATACTGACATGTAGACATTATTTAGTATCATGACCAGTGGTGGTAGATATATATACATCTACCGTCAACATACTACATATGGGCTCATTCCTCTCTTCCGTTCATATACAAGAAACACAATAACATAACGAAAACAAAGTCGGAATCTATGAGATTTTCTAAGCCAGTTTCCTACGAATTTATCAATGTTGTGCGTACAGAGATAATCCAGTAAAGCCGTGCCGAAAATCTGTCTGCCGTTGATTCATTGCTGAGTTACAGAATACAAATCTTCATTGTCAATTCGCTCAGCTATGTGCTGTTTTCAGGGCCCACATTACTGCGCCTTTTCCATGATCTGTAAATGTGCGTTACAGTTTTTTCCATTGTCTTTATGAACAAGTAGTTTGCGCTCAGTGAAGTAACAACCTACAAAATAAACCAAACTTATTATTCATTAATGCGTGATGTATGCGGCATATCTCTTTCTGCATAAGCAGGACATACACACACACACATGTTATAAGTACTTAAACGCCGTTAATTGTCGAATAGTCCAGCAATGAACGAACATAAAATATGGGAACTATTTAATCCGTGTATATAAAGGAAAATGTCTTTGTCACTTTTTACTGACTATTGCATGCAGCATTTACTTCCCCATTATGATAGTTTTCAACAACATAATCTTATCATCTATAGAATATAGGATATGCCCTCTTCACCCTTGGCTATTTTATTGAATATGTTATTTGCTTTTCGATATGTTGCCGTTCAAATGAAAATTATCGTTTTATTATAAGTAGTGTAAGCAATCTTGTATAAACAACAATTTGCACTTAGATAGTTTATATGATATGATGATTTCACTGCCTCCAACTGTAGAGAACATGTATTTTTCTGCCATGTACTGCCAATAGAATAGCACGTACGTTTGTTTCCAATTTTATAACAAGATCGGGCAGATATATTCTATATTGTATGACTTTTTACCACTGTGTTATTAAACGTTATACAAATATAACTATTTCAGTATATTTTCCCAGCAACTGACACTTGAGAGGAAGCTGCGCAAAGTGGAGCCCCAGCCTACATTATAAATTGTATCACACTGCTATATGTAGACATTGTTCTTGTAATGGTGTTTTGCTGCATCAAGTGAGCGTTATTTTCGCTTTAGAGTGTGTTGTAATTACTAGTTTGATTTCCGGTCACGCAAATTCATGTCAGGTTTTGTTGACGGATTAGAATCCCCAAGTCCAATGCTTCATGCAAAGACAATCAATAAAACGTCTCTATCCTAATTCTGTCCGTACACGTCATTCACTTCTATATGTTATGGTCAAAGCTGTTATCAAGTAGTATATATTACTTGATATTGCACAAAAAGCATTCTGTGCTCTAGTAAACATCGTCATAAATTCATCTTTTCCCAACCACGTAAAAAGCCAGTGTTGTTTGGTAAGTAAGTGAATAACCATCAACAGAAGGTCTGACTCCTAGTTTAAGAAAAATATTTATAAAAATTAAAGTGTAAACACTTGTTTTATAACATTGTAATTTAACTGTACTTAATGTATTGAATATGAGGTCTGATGTTTCCACGTAGTTGCTATCCTTCACTCAAAGTTTTTTTTTTATTTCATTGAAAAAAAAATAATTACATAATACTACAGTATATAATATGTGCAAGTTTATTTATTTGGGTCTTAACTAAACACTTAAGAGTCATTACTTCTAAGACACGTAATTTCGTCATAATCATTGAACTTAACCATGCGTTTTGTATGATTGCTCTGATAACACGTAGGGGCTTTCTTCATATTTTATTAATGAACATTTTATATGGTCTGTTGTCTGCACACACACAATCACTCTCTCGCTTAGTAAATCATTGTTATTCTTTCGCAGGAATACAACAATCTAAGGGTATGTTCTTACGTACTTCTGTACGCATAGGAAAGAGCTTTGCCTAATTACAGCACACCTGAACGGCTTTATTGTTTCGTGCTGACCTATATTGTGACCAGACCAAACAAGGCATGATTTGGGCAATTTTGGTCATATGTACGTCTGACAAGTAGTTTATGTGTGATTAAACTTTTATTGAGTTACATGCGATACCATTTATTGTATGAGCAAACAGGAAAATAAGCTAGTTACATAAAAAGCTAAGGTAATAGACAAATGATTACAGTTTCATCCAATGAGCGTTGTCTAATGAGCTCTTCCACAGTTCCTTATTAACACGTCAACGCTGTACGTAGAACTTTACAAGAAATCCCATTTGAGCTCATCTAAACATCCGTAAATGAAACAAACTAAGATGGGGTTCACAAGATTAAAGAGCACTTGTCCAATGTTAAGGTAAACTACATACCAACTGAATTCTACTCTAAATTGCTTTCTATAACCATGATAACCCCCGGCTAAGTTAATCACAGAAGTAATGTCATGTTTAATATATCAAGGCTCGAAGATTTCTTGTCCATCTCGGAAAATACATTGTGTGTCTCTTATAACTAAAATGAAAAATTAGTTAATTCACTACGTATTTGTACTGATCTTTGACAAAATACCAGTTTTACGATTATTCGTTCGTCATTATTCATAGAAAGAGGCTAACAATTATTGGCAATTGCACCATTTGTACGCCATAACATTTGTTGCCCACTGTCATTTGACACCACCTACCACATGTACACACATAATTTGACTTAAATACATATTCAATATTCAGAGAATGTAGTCAGAATATTCATTTTGTGATGCCAAACGTGCGGAATATTTTAACCTCCGCAAATGCATGCATTATATTTTTGTACCAAGTTGGCATCTAGTCAAACATTGCATCATTCTCAAATACGATCAGGTATTTTGTTAGGAAAACATACATTTAAATCAAGCAATCATTATTTAGATGTTGATAATATTCTTTGACGTTATGCAAAATTTATGCTGTTTCCAATCATTACATGTTTCCAATTTAAACCACTTAGATTTCGCTTCTTTTACATTGTACGTTCAAAATACAAATACTTATTTAACTAGTCTGATATTTCTTGCATGGAACCATTTATGTTATTCCTCTTGGGAAATATATTGAGTTTTGAAGGTCATTTTTCTCTCATTCTGTATAAATTCATTACTATTATAGACACTGGCATTCTAATTCTAATATAATTTTAAAACATTTCTTTCAAAGAAAGATGTAGCTGATTCAAGAAAGAAAACAAATCCCAGACTGGTGCCTTTCTAATTGACAGATCTTTTCAGTTTTAAGTTCCAAAGAACGGTATCATTAATAATGTAACGCCATATAGAAAGCAATGACAGAACGGACGTGTTTTTTCCCCTTTGGCTCCCTTGCAATTTCAAACAGTGCCTGTACATTGTTCCTCTGACCAAGGAGCCAAATGCATTTTTCTAAACCGTCAAACAATTATATGTTGGGAATGTTTGCGTTTTAATTTTTCTCGGGTTAATCTGTCGCTCTTAAACCAGAATGCTTGTAAAATTATAAATTTGTAAAAATTTAATCAATTAACAGTTGTGTACGTGGATTCGATTCAACAATCGTCCTTTCTAAAACGATAAAAGGGTAATATTGCGGTTCTATAATTTAACTGTACGTTTTCATCACATTTGTACATCGGCAATGACGATTTATGTTTGGACTCCGTCAATTTTTACCATGAAAAAATGACTATTTTGACTTGTAGATAGATATACGCTAGAGAGTATGATTAAAGTAGAAATAATTATGGTTCTTTTTTGACAGTCTGACCAAATTTCAGGGTTTATTTTCTTGTGATATTTTGTGGATTTGGGGGCTTAAACCAAAAATAGTTCGGATATTTTTCAGCTAACCCGCGGTTCGCCGATGGCTCTACCCAGACGTAGGTCTGTGGTCTTCTTCCACCAATCATTGCCTGGACGTCGCCAATATGACAATGACTGTGTCGGTGCGATGTAACAAAAACAAACAAATAAACAACCAAAGACCATTATTACTTCAAAAAGGTTGGCAGTACCAGAAAGGAACACGCAAGGCTTCCATTAAAATGAGTACTCTTCAAATTTTGATTAGAGGTTAAACTCTCTTAATTATTCACTGAATAATAAAACAAAATTACAATTTACATGTACGAATTGATTGATTATCGTGTGTATGTTGACAAATTCTTATCAAAATATACTGACATGTAGACATTATTTAGTATCATGATCAGTGGTGGTAGATATATATACATCTACCGTCAACATACTACATATGGGCTCATTCCTCTCTTCCGTTCATATACCAGAAACACAATAACATAACGAAAACAAAGTCGAAATCCATGAGCTTTTCTAAGACAGTTTACTACGAATTTATCAATGTTGTGCGTACAGAGATAATCCAGTAAAGCCGTGCCGAAAATCTGTCTGCCCTTGATTCATTGCTGAGCTACAGAATACAAATCTTCTTTGTCAATTCGCTCAGCTATGTGCCGTTTTCAGGGCCCACATTACTGCGCCTTTTCCAGGATCTGTAAATGTGCGTAACAATTCTTTTCCATTGTCTTTATGAACAATTAGTTTGCGCTCAGTGAAAAAACAACCAACAAAATAAACCAAACTTATGATTCATTATTGCGTGATATATGCGGTATATCTCTTCCTGCATAAGCAGGACACACACACACACACACACACTCACACACACACACACACACACACACACACACACACACACACACACACACACACACACACACACACACACACACACACACACATGTTATAAGTACGTATACGCCGTTAAATGTCGAATAGTCCAGCAATGAACGAACATAAGATATGGGAACTATTTAATCCGTGTATATAAAGAAATATGTCTTTGTCACTTTTTACAGACTATTGCATGTAGCATTTACTTTATTTTAAAAAGTGTAAGCAATCTTTTATAAACAACAGTTTACACTTAGATAGTTTATATGATATGATGATTTCACTGCCTCCAGTTGTAGAGAACATGTATTTTTCTGCCATGTACTGCCAATAGAATAGCACGTACGTTTGTTTTCAACTTTATAACCAAAACGGGCAAATATTTTCTATATTGTATGACTTTTTACCACTGTGTTATTGAACGTTGTACAAATATAACTATTTCAGTATATTTTCCCAGCAACTGACACCTGAGAGGAAACTGCGCAAAGTGGAGCCCCAGCCTACACTATAAATTGTATCACACTGTTATATGTAAACATTGTTCTTGTAATTATGTTTTGCTGCATCAAGTTAGCGTTATTTTCGCTTAAGAGTGTGTTGTAATTACTAGTTTGATTTCCGGTCACGCAAATTCATGTCAGGTTCTGTTGACGGATTAGAATCCCCAAGTCCAATGCTCCATGCAAAGACAATCAATAAAACGTCTCCATCCTAATTCTGTCCGTACACGTGATTCACTTCTATATGTTATGGTCAAAGATGTAATCAAGTAGTATATATTACTTGATATTGCACAAAAAGCATTCTGTGCTCTAGTAAACATCGTCGTAAATTCATCTTTTCGCAACCACGTAAAAAGCCAGTGTTGTGTTGTAAGTAAGTGAATAACCATCAACAGAAGGTCTGATCCCTAGTTAAAAAATATTTATAAAAATTAAAGTTTAAATACTTGTTTTATAACATTGTAATTTAACTGTACTTAATGTATTGAATATGTGGTCTGATGTTCCCACGTAGTTGCTATCCTTCACTCAAAGTTTTTTTTTCATTGAAATAAAATAATTACATAATACTAAAGTAAACAATATGTGCAAGTTTATTTATTTGGGTCTTAACTAAACACTTAACAGTTATTATTTCTAAGAGACGTAATTTCGTCATGATCATTGTACCTAACCATGCGTTTTGTAGGATTGATCTGATAACACGTAGGGGCTTTCTTCATATTTTATTAATGAACATTTTATATGGTCTGTTGTCTGCACACACACAATCGCTCTCTCGCTTAGTAAATCATTGTTATTTTTTCGCTGGAATACAACAATCTTAGCGTATGTTCTTACGTACTTCTGTACGCATAGCAAAGAGCTTTGCTTAATTACGGCACACCTGAACGGCTTAATTGTTTTGTGCTGACCTTTATCGTGACCAGACCACACAAAGCTTGATATCGGCAATTTTGGTCATATTTACGTCTGACAAGTAGTTTATGAGTTATTAAACTTTTATTGAGTTACATCCGGTACCATTTATTGTATGAGCAAACTGGAAAATAAGCCATTTAGACAAAAAACAAATTAAAGTAATAATCAAATGATTACAATTTCATCCAATGAGCGATGTCTAATGAGTTCTTCCACAGTTCCTAATTAACACGTCAACGCTGTTCGTAGAACTTTACAAGAAATCCCTATTGAGCTCATCTAAACATCCGTAAATGAAACAAACTTAGACTGAATTCTCCGCTAAATTGCTTTCTATAATCATAATAACCCCCGGCTAAGTTAATCACAGAAGTAATGTTAGGATTAATATATAAAGGCTAGAAATTTTCTTGTCCATCTCGGAAAATGCATGCTGTGCCTCTTAATAACTAAAATGAAACAGTACTTTATTCGCTACGTATTTGTACTAATCTTTGACAAAACATCAGTTATACGATTATTTGTTCGTCATTATTCATAGAAAGAGGCTAACAATTATTGGCAATTGCACCATTTGTACGCCATAACATTTGTTGCCCACTGTCATTTGACACCACCTACCACATGTACACACATAATTTGACTTAAATACATATTCAATATTCAGAGAATGTAGTCAGAATATTCATTTTGTGATGCCAAACGTGCGGAATATTTTAACCTCCGCAAATGCATGCATTATATTTTTGTACCAAGTTGGCATCTAGTCAAACATTGCATCATTCTCAAATACGATCAGGTATTTTGTAAGGAAAACATACATTTAAATCAAGCAATCATTATTTAGATGTTGATAATATTCTTTGACGTTATGCAAACTTTATGCTGTAGGTTTACATGTTTCCATTTTAAACCACTTAGATTTCGCTTCTTCTACATTGTACGTTCAAAATACAAATACTTATTTAACTAGTCTGATATTTCTTGCATGGAACTATTTATGTTATTCCTCTTGGGAAATATATTGAGTTTTGAAGGTCATTTTTCTCTCATTCTGTATAAATTCATTACTATTATAGACACTGACATTCTAATTCTAATATAATTTCAAAACATTTCTTTCAAAGAATTTCTAATATTAAACATATAAAAAGCTGAAGAGACACATCCATTGAACAGGTTTATAAGATTTATAAAACATATTGATATCAAACACAAGAAAGTCTAAAGTGCAATGATTCTTAGACCATCTTGTACGGCAGGCAACACGTTTTATTTATCCATTTAAATTCAGCTGTATTTTGACGAACAAAAACGTAGGCTTTAATTCTGTAGCATAATAAACAATATACTATAGATGCTTTAATGTAGCTAACATATATTAAACGTAACCTTGACAATTTTATTTTACACACACACAATATAAATTTACTCATTCATAATCCAGCCCACCAATCAGTGACGAGTGACGTTATTTTAAATCACACGCCCGTAAGATACATTCTATAGCCCGTTTCAGTAAGACCCTTTTAAATATTCTTTTGACTTCCCATATGTTAAAGAAACTATGTTAGAATATTAAAGACATGATCAGCAAATGGTAAATTCTAGTTTCCTTTTTGACAAAGTTTCTTGGAAAAGCTCAGACTTATTTGTATTTCTATAAGTGTCGTTTCTACCATGCCAAGTGTATTATTTATATTGCACCTTGTGTTCCTTTATATTTCTTTTGTATACACTGGTACAGTTTATTTCAAAATTTGAGTAACTGTCATAATTAAGTTTTGTTCTGCTCTGAAGTAAAAAGTAACAAAAATATGAGTGTTCATACTTAACGATGCTACCATTTATACAGGGAATAAGGCAATGAAGAAGAAAGTACATATTATGAGTCCAACAATTTTACAAATAATAGGAAAGTGTGACTGAATCAACCTTAACCTTTTAATTTCATTATGTTAGAACTAAAAACGAAGTCGTTTTTGCGATGTTAACATATATCTAAAACCTTTATTATTCCATGAAGCGATCCGTGTTTTTGTTTGTTGGGCGTTGTTGTTGTTTTTTGGCTTTATGAGAACATTACAATTAATTGCTAGTCCCCAACAAATATTAAATAAATACTGATAAACAAATTATTCATCAATATTTGGAATCAACATTTACCGTATCTCTAGACTAAGGTTTCATTCGCTGATTCATATATAATCAGTTTGCCAGTGCTGCGTATTCCAGGAATAATTCCACAAAACAAGGCTACACTGTCTGTTCTTGATTTATCAGGTCATCCCACACACAAATCTTCTTTGATTACTTCTGCTCCCAGTTGTCACAGGATTGGTTTGTAGCTATGGAGAGCTACGCAAAAGGTTATTGAATTAATGACGATAATGATCCATAAATATCCCTTAACATTTCTTCATCTTTACTGGTCTCCATTGTTTGTATTCGACATTTCCTAGATCGATATTTCAACATATGCACCGACCATATAATAAGGCCTTTTCGATTACAAAGGCATGAAGGCATTCCTTAGAAAGTTGAAAACGTTCAAGTATAACTCTATTTAACGCTTATTAAGTTTTTAGGTAGTAATGTCCCTTTGTACATGTGAACACACATGAAGGAAAAAAAAGTTTAAATGATTTGGTGTAAGCTTTGAAAACATACAATTTACTAGGTATACAAGCAATTACGATTCAGCCAAGCCAAATTTGAATATGTAATTTATATTTGGTAAATATGTACCTTTACAGCCCATATGTAACAGAAATGATAAAGGTAAAATGGATATACTGCTTACCTATTTTTCAAGTGATCATATAAACAACAGCAGCTGCCTGGCGGGAATGTAGTGCTAGTTTCATGCTGTTAAGAAATCAGACTTGCGCACAGCTAAGCTTAAGCTATATAGATTATATAGATTATAATAACATATTATTACTGGGTAATGTGTTATCTAGAATCACACAGAAAACATCAAGCTACGACTACGATTGACAAATTAATATCAATGTCATTTTATTTACATGTATCTAAACTTAAGCGATTCTGTGTTTACGCATAAGTTTAAAGTTGCCATAGTCCATATTTGTTTTCACAAACAACAATAACAATTATTTTTAAAGTAAACAGAGCTGAACTATAGCAGGGCGTCATTGATAAAACATTAATAAACATTTTTGAACGAGACTTTATTGAACAAACGCGATCAGCAAATGTTATATATTTGCTGATATGCAATATGTCGGTGTTTCGTTTTAAATATGTTAAGTAGTTTACCCACTTACTGGCATCATTACAGATAAACGGAAGTGAATGCACGTACATGCACACTCTCAACCATCGGCTCATACATTCACCTCTGTGATTGGATTACTTAATGTCGGGACTACTTTTGATTCACGTGACTTTCAAAACTGCCTCGTGGATCACGTCCATGTTTATTTACAAATGCGCAATAACATCACTATGTTATTCTTCCAAAAATAGTGCGCTTGAATTAATAAAATATCTTTAATTATTTACTTTAATATATGTCTTTTTTTAGTAGATGTTTATTCATTTTATGTAGAAGTATTATTTTAATTTGAAAATATCCTTAAAATAACACTTTAAAATTTCCGTCAAAAATCTTGACATAAACCCATTGCAGAGGTGTCTGAGAGAGGAACGAACGACAACTCTGCATGGGAGATTGATACAAGCAAGGAACAATCACTACTAACAAACCAACACACCGGTTTGTGTTTGACTGTCCTCTCCACTTCTGGCTGCAATCTGTTTGAAAGGAAATATTACCTCAGTTATTGACCCTATCGACAGAAATTTCGTTATGGCCAAAACTGTACATTGTGTTCATGTGACAAAAGTTTTAACAGTTACTGTGAAAGTAAATCATACTTGTTGCGTACCACTTGATTTTAAATAAAATTTTATCAGATACCAAGTCGGAATCATTTTGAGATACTACACCTGCCCATTGTAATAATAAATAGTGACCATAAAAGTACAATCTAAGGATTGTAAGTGTTGACAACGTTCTGCTTCTCAGTAAATGTACATGCGCGAGCAAGTTCTGAAAATAGGCATATGACCGTGTTTATACATTATCGACTTCTTGAGACTTGTGCCTCCCCATGGTGCTGATCACGTTGGCATGACATGACCAATGTGGAGGTTCTTCTAAAGTCACAACATCTTTATTTTCCCTTTCTTTATTTACATTAATGGATGGATGGGACCTACACCATATATTTAATTTAGTATAAACTAATGTCAATTATAAACCTATACAATGTTGAGTGCATACTTAGAAATTAAAGCATTACTGTATATAGTAACCAACCTGTATACATTAATACAATGTATGAATACAATGTATGAATACATATACCAGTAGTTATGTAATTATCACACAATCAGCCATATCCTCACACTCGTCTCACAAAAAGTATCAATAATTCATGATACAAATCAAGCTTTTCTTTTATAAGTGTATCATACTTTCCACCATAGAAACAAATCTCTGTATGACCTATCAATGACTTAAACTATTATTTTCTACATACAATACATAGCATATCTGAGCCTGATGGACGTCCCATTTTTTCACTGTTTTTAACAAAACAAAATCAAGAACAGTAACAATTGCATAAAAAATATTAACCGAAATGAAATGTACATGACGTTTTTACACAGGTGGAAAGAAAATATAGTTGTCGTTGTCGGGCGGGAGATCGATATCCGTTTCCATTCCAACCTAACCGACACAAGTTTTATTTCCTATAGCTCGACATTCTATGAGTGTCAAACGCTTTGTATATGCTTTATCTTTTACAGCATGTTGAATTATTTTCCAAGTATATGTCCTAAGGCAAACGGCAGTCAAAGCAAAGATATTTTCTGAACGCAATTCTACGTGCTGTCTGTTTAACATGTACAGATCCGTCCATGCATGTTGCTGAAGACACTGGATGTATAAAATGACATATATACTGTTCTGTTGCAGAATCTTTGCAGACTCTACGGCCTTATACTAAGCAAACATCAAAACCAGATCTGTCACCGTAGATGTATATGTATGACTGAAACCACACACCATACAGTCCGTTTTAGACTCGCTAGCTACCGGTCTTGTAATTTTTAAATGAACTAAAACTTTACTCAGTTTTTGATTATCTGAAAGAATATATTCTCCAGGAGGATAACTTGTCTGCATTTAAGAGAACAGTACTTTACACTCATCAAATCAGATTTGAGCAGCTCAGAATAATGAAACGCCAATGATTGGAGTGTACTTTTTCATAAAGATTGGCGCTTGGCTTATTGGAAATTGTTTATGTACTGCTCAAGGCAATAATCTTCCTACATTTTGTGAACATTTTACACAATATATTGCATTAACTGTTAAACTTGTTAAAATTCTACTTCCGATGTGGCTGTTTACTGTTAGCTGTCTCATTTCAGTGGGATTGTTTACACTGCTTGCCTCTGAGAAAACACCTCAATAAGTACGGGGTTGGCGCTCTATAAACCTGTTTATGGACGCCAGGCGGTCCTTGCTGACTGTCCGATACTGTGCGGTAACTATTGTCTTTTTGTTGTTTTTATGGTTTGTTTTCTATATTTGTGTAATGTCTCGTTTCAATGGTTTTGTCACTGTTACATGTCAACACATTTGTGCCACTGTCTTGTAAAATACATGTTAAACAGCTGTAGTCATGTTTAATCTGAAATCCATTGTCAGATACAAGGACACAGTCACCTTTGTTGAATATCCAAGTGAGAAACTGATATGTCCCTTGAAATCTGTACTAGAAACTCCAAACAATGTACTGACATTCCTGTCTGTGTCTTTAATAAAAGTATTTAGAGTATCTGACATGACTGTATTCTGAAAATTTTAAACGACTTGAAAAAAAAAATGATTCAGAACAATGCTCTGAGGTCTTTTTCTATCATTCCATCCAACTTGTTAAAGATTTATCTTAGAAAAAAAAAGATATGGTAATAAAAAAAACACCGAAAGACTGCGGTTTATTTCAATGTCAAGTTCAACTTCTAACAATAACAATAACTCGACGAAGAGTGGTTTTAAACGGAGGCTATTTCATGATTGCCTTTGACTTTAGAGAGTAGTGTCAAAGTCAGGCCATTCCTTATTTCCTGGTATAGTCACAGGCAAACCTAGCCGAAGATTGCATAGTATACGAAAAATGTGTGAGATATTTTGAAAATACATAAATGAATTCTTTGGTCAAAGATTTTTGACCTGCGTTAAATAGGATAATGATCTTTCCTAAGCACCTCACATGTCCTCAGATAAGTGAAGTATGCTTAGTAAAGAGAAAAAAGACATGGAAGGAAAACAATTTGAAACATTTAAAAAAAAAAAAGATTTAGCAAAAGACGCATAACATAATAGAAAAAAAAGGTAAACGATAAAAGAATCTATAAAAGGAAGGGTATAAAATTGAAATACACCAATCAGAAAGAGAAAGCAATAAAGGGTACAACTTAAACGCGGTAAAACCTTCGAACAAAGATAAATAACCAACAAAAATACAAAAGGAGAGAAGTAAACAAAATACAGTGGATACAAAGAAATAACAAAAGAGATCAGGAAAGAAATTAAAACCAAACATAGGAAGAAAGTAAGAAAGAAATAGAAAATTAAATAATGAAAAGACTATGAGAAAAGCGCATAATTTGACCAATAAAAATAGTAAGAAAATACAACAGAATTAATAATAATACGCAGCATAATATTTTCCGGAACTACCAATAACTTCAATAACTGGAACAATATAAATACAATCTGACTGGTAGCATATGATAATGATGTTTTATATGTTTTATGAATTAACATTAAACATAAATTATTTACAATAATAATGTATGCAAAAAAAAAACACGACGCTGTTCAGAAAGAAAACATTCAGCATTATCATAAAGTTTCGCAACCTGTCAGGTTGTTTATCATATATTGTTTGATACAAATGTGCTTTAATTTTTGGAACACCCTGCACATCTGTCACAAAAGACTCGCAAAGAAAGGCCATGTGCTTAATAACTTAGTCCCTGGTTGCCTCTGACATTCATGCTTAACGATCACTAACACACATGCCCGAAAATTGGATACCGTTCCTCTAATCATCCGTTTAATCCGAACATTAACTTGATGAAGCTACCACTAAAGACTCTTTATAATGCTTTTAGATTATACCTGTGGTTTGTCATAATTTAATGCTAGTTAATATAATGCGGTATGTTGTACGTAATTTGTGACCTACTTGTGAGAATACCTGTTCAAAGACTACAGCTTATTATAGATTACAAGGATCTAACATTGACAGGTTCTGACATGTTTTGCTCTATCAGGGCACCTTGTTAAATCATCTGAGCACTACTATGTACATGGGTTTGGAATTCTAGTTCATCACCCGGTCCTATCATCTGGACTTGACATTGTACAGTTGCGGACATGTGGCTGCAGCTCACGTGGAGTCAACTGACGTTCGCGTAACTGTGATCATGGAATCAAAAACCTATAAAAAACCTATACAAATAATATCATTCTGATATTGTTAATAAACAACTTAAACCAAGATGAATTCAGGAAAACGACAATGTCCTACAAGAGGACCAAACATTTACCAATAAACGTTTCATTTCATGTTTTAATCCTCGTTTGCCGCCGTGAATTGATGACAACAAGAATGTGGGTTTTTTCATTTCATATTCGCCCAGGATGTTGAACATACGTGGAACGTACGCTATATTGTTACTGCTTACAAGACGAATCAGGTTTGATTAAATGATCTCAAGTATGCCATATGTAAACACTATACCAAATATCTACTGCGAATAATGTAATATTTGTAATAAATCTTAATATGTAAAGCATATAGGTTTTATGGTATAAAATCTCTCCTCAGTTCTTTTAAAGGTTGTGAAATTGTATTGCCTTTTAGATCGCTTTAATAAAAGACTTGTGTGCGTCTGGTTAAGAAATCGATAAACTGCATTATAAAATGGATAAACGTTTCATTTGAAAGTCACATGTGTTTGTTCGTAGGATAATAAACATGAAGGTTATTCAGTTCAACAGTTTGGCTAAATATATGTTACTGCAAATCAGCATCCTTTTGCATTTTGAGATGTTAATTGCGTTAGCATTTATTAGTTCTTTTACAGTAATTAATGAATGTACCCCACCGTGAAACCAACAGCACTTGAAGATATGATCGAAGGGCTGTTTTGGTAATATATCGAAAATCATATTTGAAAAGTCGTATAGTATACAATTATACCATTAATGAACTCGTAACGTTATGCTTATCAAGCAATATGATGAACAGAACAGAACAAATTTTATTGGCATAAAATATTACCAATATTTGTAGCCATACAATGTAAAATAACAGATAGTGGTGAAAATAACATTATCATAGAAGAAAAAATATATATAATAAAACAACTAAGGATTGTTGGAACAAACAATGCAATTTACAGTTTATTTTATACAAGAAATGGATGAATGGCGTCAAAATCAAATTAGTTTTGATTAATTAGTTATAAAACACGTACATTAAATGAGAAATGATACACGAGAATGTGCCAGATATCATTTTTTTCGAAACATTTACAGGTACAATATAATAAAGTAATACAAGTGGGCACGGAACAAAGACACTAAATTATGTATGAGATAGTTATTTTATACCACAAACATTGAGCACAAGAACCACATTTGATTGATTTTTTTTTAAATTTTCATCAACTTGTTTTCATTTTTAATAAATGAACTATTTTGAACACATAAACAATATGTTTAACGAAATAATTGAAAATAAAAAAAAATATCATTGAAAACGTGTAAAACTTTAAAGGTTCTGCTTAACACAAATTGTTTCTTACTGTCTGTCTACTTTGCCTATCTGTGAAATTAAAACGAATTAGACAATTTACACGAGCAATGTGCAACAAGATAAACAAAGTTGTCAAACAACATATTTCCTAAGGTTATTTGTAAGCATACTTGTTTAACCGGGTTATTTAAAGCATCGATTAAAAATACATGTAACCATCGCCCTTAAGTATATGAAAAATCAGTCTTGGCAGTCTTACTTTTTATTGTCCTGTTTATAATAATCGAAGTCAATTTTAAGAAATAAAAGATGATGCTTCGTATGCCATCCATGCAAAATGTACGTACGACTTATATTAATATTTTACTCCATTACAGCTTTGTTTTGTTGTTTATAATGTAACGGTCTACAGATGAATTCTTTAGCTACCTATTCTAGGTTAGACCTCTTACTGATGAAAACATCTGGACAAAGAAGCTTCTGATGTTTTTAAGATATAGATTTCAAAGAGTTCGGGTCACTGAACCCTTTCGTTATTTGTATCTATCCACACATTATCTTTCAACTAACTGCAGAATAATGATCGTGCACAAATCATAAAGAGATCTTGAACAAATGTAAGCAAATTGTTAGTACGCTTCTAATATGAGTTAAAATTCAAAACAGGCTGTGAGCCAATACTTTGGATTATGAATATCTTTAACATTCGGTAAAATGGCAGGGCAAAGAGATAATGTTATCACCGGGGTCGTTCATACAGATCTGTATGAGCTTCTTGAGTATGCGTTGTGTTCATTAGTTAAGATGGTGAACCAATATTACCTCTTTGACATATAATTATTCTGAAAGAGTGAAATTCTTAAATTGCCACAATGTACCAGGTAATGCTTATTTTTCGTGTATCAGCAGGTAAAGATGCATAACAAATTTAAATAAGAGCTGCCAATAGACATTGCGCGCCACTTTCTTGATGCTGGATAGAATTATAACAATTCTCAGTAAAAAAGCGTCATATCTCTGCAAACAATAATTTAAGTGTTACATATGGCCTTTTGAAACGGGTTCGGCCTTTGAAATATTTAACGAGTTGGATGAAACGATACGCAACGAGGCTCTGTCGAATTTCGTACCATTTTGAGAAACGAGTTAAATATTTTCAGTATCTAATGAACACAAATAGTAGATTATATTAAGATTCACATAACTGCAATATCAGCTGTTTTTGTTTGTTTACAGTGCATCATCTTTGTATCAACAGTCGGCCTTGACATGTGTAATTCGGTTTCGGAGAATCCGCACAAAAATAGTTCCACTCTTTACTCGACCATTTTCCATAAAAAGGGAACATATTTGTTTATAGCAGGATTAAAATGTGTTATTCTTTTATTAATTAAAAAGAAATTGTCCAGCAAAATGCATAAAACGGCAACAACAAAGTGATTAGGATATGGCATATACATTACACATACTTAATGACATCACACTACGATAACTAACTATTGTTATACCAAAAATAACGCATGAGTGTTACCTCAAGCTCGCGCGGTAGGCTATGTGATAAAAATGGTAATTTTATATTATAAAACAATACAGCATTTTAAAAAAGACCGGAAAAGATTTACTTTCCTGAAACTGAACACGATACGTCCGTATAGAAAGCATCCACACTTCAGTGATTTTCTTAGTAACAATGAAAGCTCATCTTATTTACTCGTACCGATTGTGTTTACAACAATCATTACTTTCAGAGCAGACTATTTAAAAATGACTATAAGTAAAACGTAACGCTTCAGCGTACAGTAGATAAGTTTCATTGCAGCATCGTAGTAGCTGTAGAAGCGTTCTTGGAAAATGATGTATAATATTACAACTTCATTTTTCGCAAAAACGATAAATGATTAACTAACTGTATGAAGTAAAAATTAGATAATTGGACATACAATTTATATATTATTGTTGTTTAATATGCAATGTTTTCATATACAACTTTTAGTGACACAGACGATGTTTTTTTTATATTCAATCCGGTATCCATGTTTTCATCTCAAATGTACGTGCAGGTTTCAGCATATTAGATAACGTATTATATATTTCAAATTTTAATAAATAACACACACGTCGACAGTTTCAAAGTTTCAACGATATATCAAAACAAGTATCCATAATATAATGCGCAAATATCTTAGTTGTCGAGTGCTGTACCCATACCTGTTCATCTCTTTATATCACCATAAATGCCGGAAATACACGAATTCAGCATTTATGTTCTACATGTGTACGCTTCCGGGGCCTTCATTAGAGAACAAAGCAATCTGATACGTTCATAAATACTTACTCAAGTGTCTGTTCTGTGAGTGCATATTACTTTATACAAATAATATTTATGCCAGTTTCCCAGGTAAACAGGGGCCGATTTAAGTAATTGGTTAACCTAGCCCTTTCACTGCAGGTTTCTGAGAATTGGATCCCAATAAAACGTTTAACTAACGCCGACGCCGTAAAGTGGGTCATATTATTAGCTTGTCGGAAAGTGGAGCTACTTACCTTTTCATTGTACTGCTAATAATATAACAATATACGTAAAAAAACTCTCCAAGAAACAAAACTGTATTTAGAATTCATACTTAAATACTGTCCAACATAATATTGTAGCAGTATAATATATAATATATATAATTGTATTCATTATATAAGTATGTTAATTGGTAATTCATGTTAGCGTTAAATCAATACCATGATTAAATATTACTAACCCTGTAAATACTATTGTTGATATTGGCGCCCGTGGTGTAGTGGTGGAGTTGCCGATTTATAACTCCTCTGACTGCTAAGCCTCTCACTGCGTGGGCTCGTGTCCCGTTCAGGGCGAAGGATTTAAAGTGGGAATTACTTCTAGCTTACTTGCGATGCGCCGGTGATTCTGCCCAGACAATTGTCTGGGGTCTTCCTCCAATTCAAAGCTTGACGTTGCTATAACGAACATAAAAGGTCGCTTTAATGTATTTAAAAAAAAATCAAAGCAAACTATTGTTAAATTGCTGTTTAGACATGTGTAGGAGAATAATTCCTGCAAACTAAACTTGTCCTACAACCACAGAAATATTGTTATATTATAAAGAAGCATCTGGAACGAGAATCTGAAAAAAAAGAACGTGTTATACAAATGGTAATACAAAGATTGCTAACGATTGTGTTTATGTACAAATATGCGCTGCAATTGAATTAAAATGTATTAAATTTGCGGATATGAGCATTATTCAAACCAGATATTGCTTCGTTTGAAGAATCAAAGAAATCTAGTTATACCAGTAGTTGCACAGCCTCCTTGCATTACGGTCATATTAAGCCCATTTAATGCCCTCCGCATATTGGATGTTTTGCCTTCTAATCAGTGTTCTGGTTTATTAATCCCTTCACAATTACGAAATTATATTGTTACTCAAATTTGATGGGGGTTTGGGCGAATTAAATTGCAACAAATATAGAAGTTTGACAAATGAGTAAATTCTCGTTTGAAGTTAGCTTCCAATAGTGAATTAATTTCGCATATTATTGCGCGTATTACAGTTAATATAATGGTTGACCAGTTTATCAGTTTATGTTACCGCAATTTTTTTGTCTGTAAATATATTGTATATAAAAGTACATTAATTTTATTCCGAATTAATGATTGTATAAGCGTATGATTGCGATCGTCGATGCTGGTATTTGATGAAGACATTTGTAGTCATATATGAACCATTGTTTTACACAGGTGTCTATGAAAACATATATTTTTTTTCTGCGATAAAATGTAGAGCGGTAAAGTTGTAAGTAGAAACACAGCAGAACGGCGTGACAAGTGAAGGGAATAAAATAGAAAAAAAATGGGATTTGAAGAAAACCCTGTCAAAATAAATTGGAACCATACATATCATTAATATAATTCTTGTATTAAAGAAAACAGCCCTCTTTTGTAAATTGCTGGAAAAACCATCCACACACGTCCATGATAAATAAACATTTTAATACAACGGTATTTAAACACTTTAACGATTTTATGTAACGCAATGATCTTAAACAACAAGGCACCATTAAGCAAATTATATTCAATGTAATTGAGAGAGATCCGGTCGATTGATCCGATGTAATGCTGCAGAAATAACTCCAAAACCTGATTACACGGAAATCGGAGGCATGAAATTTATGCATGAAATTTATGCAGTTGGATGACGTGGTGAATGAATTCATAGAACAATAATAATGTCGACGAATCAAATCTAATTGGTGTGTTATGAATACCAACAGATTTAAGTCTATATGACAGACAAAGCGTTTATATTCGATTATAATAAATTGCAAGGGCCTTTGTTATGTATTTAATAAGGTAATTATTTGTCCATGTACATTATACATATGCCAATCTTCTACAAATATGACATAGAATTGATGCTAATATATCGTTAGGTATACATGTAACTGTTATGATGAATGTTGTCAATTGTATTATTGTAACAATCTGGTCGGTCGTTGAACAGAATCTTAAAATGTTTTAATCTCAACTAAACTGTGAGTCGTTATTTCTTGATAGAGTAAGAAAACAGTTTTAAAATAAAGGTAAGAGAGACTACGGCCATTAAAGTCCGTTCATGTAAACCCAATGATGTTGTTAGAAGTACGGCAGGAATATATCATTCCATTTCTAGTTTAATTTGGATCCCGCTTTAATGCATGCTAAGAACCACCTAGTGTTTCTGTTAACTTTCACGTCATTTTATTTTATCATTATGTCTATTTTGTGTGAATTTATAAACCTAAAAAGATGCATAATGTTTGAATGCAATTAAGTTCTGGCTTGCAACGTCATGATAACACTTATCAAAACTGAGTTTAGAAACACCTCAACCTTGTGACACTATATATAAGATTGTATTAAGGCAGTTGAGTAAACATTCTCTATCCCAATGGTGTTTACTGAAAGGTAGGCTAAATATTTAATTTAACAATTAACTTTAACATGATATACTAATGTAAGTATTCGTTAAAATATGGACAAAACATGTATTGAAACAGAAATTTTATACACGCATTCAAACTGATCGTTTACACGTTCACACAGGTTCACACAAAATACACAAAGCTCCTTGTAAATAACGACATTATATTTTAAGTGTCATATTAAACTTTGAAAGAGCCAGTGGGTTGTTCTCGCATTTGGATTTGCAAAATGTAAAAAGTACATACTGTTTATATCATTTAACAAAAAGGAAAAGGTAAAATATATTTTACGACAGTATCTGTATGCAATAATAAATTTCAGATATGCTCTCCGTTTATGCACTATTCAAAATTAACGAAACAAGAGAAAGATATGTAGCATAATATGTGGATGCTAGCCTTTTCAAAATGTTTACTAAACCGCTACAATATCAAAATAGCAACGGTTTGATATGCCGACGTTGAAGGAAAGCTGGGATTGTGAAAACAATGAAATGTGAATTAGACGGAAGAGTGTTACCAATCCCTGTTAATTTTCTCTAGACGCACTGATTTAGGAAGCAATTACTTTCAACCATTCTGTTAACTATTGACGACTAAATCCCTTATGACTGTTAGGCCAATAAGTGATTTTAAAATCTGAAAATTACAGTATTTCAGCAGTTAATCTAAAACAAATCAGAATTATAAAACGGAAACAGATATGGAAGAACGGTTTTCTTATGATGTCGTTTAACATTAACAAAGCCGTGTTTATCACAGCAAATGTCTAGCCCTTTAGTTTTTGTGAAGTCGGTGTCCATTTTGGGACATAATCTTTCTCAAAAAAGCAAACAAACAAGATTTTGAAAAGATTTTTAGAATGTTACACATGCTGGTGATGCTGTAATACTATTCGTAACGATAAGGAACAATTAAAACCTTTCCTAATTAGTATATCGGTAAATTATCGTTTAAATACGTATTTGAATGAGCATCAGCTTCATAGAATTTAGGTCAGCCAGCCCATCTAACTGTTTATATAGTCGTTTTGTATCTCATTTCCACCTTTTAAAGTAACATCTGTACAGTTATTATTGATTACAAATCATCAGGAGATCTTAAACAAAGGTATGCACTGTGTTTGAACTTTGTGTATGCCTTAAACATAGATAAGGTTCTACGCCAAAAAAACAACAACAACAACAAACTTTGATCGACAGTATGTTGAAGGCATAGAGAATTGCGTGATTGAAGAGGTAAGGTTAACATTCCTGTCTTTGATTAACCTATTTAAAGGTTCATGAGGCACAAGATATGTCTTCACAAGATGTGTATTCTCAACTAATTTTAACTAATAAGATTTTTTTCTACTTTTAATTCTTAAAGCGTGATGTGCTTAATTGTAGTTCGATTAATTATTATCCTCCTCCTCCTCCCTCCTCATTATTATTATTATTATTATTATTATTATTATTATTATTATTATTATTATTATTATTATTATTATTATTATTAATATTAATATTATTTTTATTATTATCACTATTATTATTACACACGAAACCTTCGACATTACGAAAGAAATGATGTTACTAAAGATAAGATTACACAAATACAAGTTTCTTTCTTCTCCGAGCCAGACCTAATCTTGTTTTCATCCTGCGCTAATTTCCTACCAGGTGATCTGATGGAAGATTTCCACACATCTGCATGCAGTTTATAATGCAGCTGAAGTCTGTGAGCAATTACGAAATGTCAATAACTACATCAGAAAGTGTTTGCAGATAAAGACTTTCAGATGATGAATATGCAAGGTGTTTTAGATTTTACACAACGATGTCGTTTTACCATGTGTTTTGTAATGAAATGAAATTGACTTCTTTACTTGATTTTCCCTTTAAAGTTCAACGGACACCACACTAGTTCGTGATTGTATCTACATACATTTGGTACTAATAACATACATGCTTAAGCATTACAGATGTTTAATGCTTAAAAGATTTCTAATACCGCGTATTATATAATATAAGTTTAACATACCAGTAATTATTTTATGATAGAGAAAATTAAGTTAAGAAAAATCCTTGTCATGACAAATGTACAGTGTGTATTTTCTATGTCATACTGCCTTGTTGTTCATCCTTTATTGAGGATTGGTTTAACAAAAGAATCTAGAAGCTAATGCAAACAGAAAATAGCATGTGCAATATATTTCATAATTCCTACCTAAAACTGATATTGATGGATTTCTGAAATAAAATGATTTAGATAAACGTCTAGACAAATATAATGAACACATGCAATAAAGCGGTAAGAAATAAAACTGGGATTAACAAGAAATATTTTACAACAATGATTTACCATTCGCATTTCTTTCATTCATCTTATTTATAGATCGTTTTACCTAGATTAAGGCTGTACAACCCGCAATTTATGTTTGACACTTTAATGACATATTATCCCGCATTTCAGACCAACTGGATCGGAAATAAAACCTCTAAAGTATATCTTTAAATGATTACTGATCGACGCCGTTAGACATTGAGGATATGAAAGCTTTGTTTAAGGACGTTTAACGTGGATTTCCTTCAACGTGCAATGTATGGAAGATCATGTGATGTTTTGAAGTATTAATTTCTAAACAACAGTACAACTGAGGATTAATATTCATGAGTTAAATACCGCCCGCTCAGTAAAGACAACCCCAGGGCGTTAAGTAGGTACACTACGGTAGATGGTATTATCTGGAATGTCTACCACTGATTGTCGCTTTGATTTCATTGGGCTTACCTTGCGTCAAAAGCGGGATTAGACAGCTACGCTGCAAAATAGGTGAGACTTTAATTAACCTATTTTGTTAAATTTACGAGGTAAATAAGATTGTTGGAACGGATGCACCAAAAGATCCTACTTTTTCTTACACTTACTATATTTTAACATTTGGTCTTTTCTTCATCATTTACAAGTCAACTTGACTAGACCTTCAAATCTCTGTAGCAATTTTATGTTAGTTTGATTATCGTTCACACCGTGAGGGTGTCAATGCTTTGATTGATGGTATTTAATAGTGATTACATGTAACAAATATTAGAAAATGTGTGGTCAAGCTTAAGCATTACACTCAACAATCTTGCCTGGATTTTTTCTTGATTTTAATAACTTAAATAAACGTCCCCTTTTAGAAAAATGCTACACCGGGCGGTCTTTAATACGCACCAGGTTAAATGTACTAAACAGGACGAGTTTTCATATGTGCTACATCTGCTGATTCCTTGCAAGTTAACACATTGATGAAACTGATAGTCTCATTTTAAGGCGGACAGTATGATGTGCTAAAACTATTTATCTATCCTGTAAGCTAGAAAACAGCATCGCTTAACAGAATTGATACACATTAAAGGACGGGAATCTAGAATACGGTTTACTCAATGAATGCCGTAAGTAGTATTTCGTTTGCTAAAGTTTGGTCTGATAACAAGGGAGGTAAAGCTTGTTTTAATCAGATAAATGTATTTCTGAGAGTTATTCGCCCTAAAACATCACCGTTTTCTGTTTGTTAATGTTTAACGAATAGTTTTCACGATTTTTAATGTGTGTGTATGTGCGTGCGTATATGTGTGTCTGCGCGCGCGTGAGTGTCTGCGCGCGCGCGTGTGTGTGCGTGTGTCTGTGTGTTTGTGTGTGTGTGTGTGTGTGTGTGTCTGTCTGTCTGTCTGTCTGTCTGTCTGTCTGTCTGTGCGTGTGCCTGTGTGTGTGTTTATGTGCGTGCGTGCGTGTGCGCGCGTATTAAATTGTTATCGGTAGTTTACATGTATGTTTAGTTACATAACATCTTTCTAAAGAATGTGTTATAGTCAAAAGAGTATGCGTCAACAAAAACCTGATCACATTCTATCCCAAAAAGATAAAAAACAAAATGGCATTACACTTTGGACATTAAGAGAACGGTTATTTCCTATAATTTTCGTAATAACGTCACGTTTAAGTAAAGCCTGAGAAATCGGGAATAAACAAAAAGACCTAGGGCTGAATGAGATTAATTATTACTACTGTTGTGTTCAACGAAGCGATGCATTTCCACAATCCCTTTCTAGTCGACAATGAAATTCAATCTACAAGTTATCAATAGTCCTTTCATATATGCTCATAATCAATATTCTATAAACAGGGGGTCCGAACGCAAACTGAGATACCGTCCAAAGGTTTTTCTAAACTACTGACCAGTGCATTGGAATATTACTCCCTTAGCCTTTCTTACTTTTAGGAATTGACATTTGTTTACGAATAATTAGTTTAATTGTAGATTATCATAAGATCCTCACTTGTCTTTTCCCGTATAATAGTTGTATTTAACGGTTGAGTTAGCTTTATAAATTTTATTTTCATTTTGGCTGTCCCTTAAAAGTGTGTGTCATGTAATTATGACACAATTTAGTGAAGCGTGAACGGTTAATAGGATCCTTATCTCACGTATATAACTAAATACATTTGAATACAAACGCACTTTCAACACATGTTGATTCAACTACTATATATATTCTGTAAGAGAAGATAGTTTTAATTTCACTAATACTTGTATTAATTGTGATCAACAAAAATGTTAATATTTGATATTCTTCTAATAACACACCCACTTTTAAGAAAACTGAACTACCTTGGCTGTCGTCAAATATGCCATTATTCTATCACAAGTATTTGTGAACTGACTATTAATAATGTTTAGTTTTTAATGAAAAAACCTGGCGACAAACTATCAGGATAAATTAGCAAATATTGCGATCTTATACTGTAAGAAGCACATCTTAGAAAGTATTTCAGCGTGAGTTCCCTACTTTTCACGAGCACCTAGTTCAGCTAGTTTGCCGTATACGTAATATATTCTTTTCACACAAAATCACTCTTAGGCCAAATACTTGCTAGTTAATAAACAGCAGTTCAAACATATGGCTTTGTTCCCCGTTTCCATCGAGTTTCAACAACATGCCCAGTCATCAAAAGCAATGCAAAGTCTGGCTGTAAATGAGTCAAAAGTAAGCAATGAAGTTACATGATTTAAAATCATCTTCATTTTATATTTAGATAGGAATACAGAAACAATTTGGGCTTTTGAATAACACAATACTAATTGTGAGCATAGGTGATTCGTGTATTTAGCTCGTTTCAAATAAAAGGAATCTAATTATTACATGCCTTATTTCCTCCCTGAAGTTGGCTTATTTAACTTGCTTTTGGCATATGTTCTTTTTAAAGTGTACTCGTATATATGTGAACAAATGTCGTCGAAAGATATATTAAAGGTTAATTAGTGTTAAGAATTAATACAAACCTCAACATTTGTGTTATTATAAACACATTTCGTGTACCATGACTATTGTACCAGTGCTCACTTTATTAAAGAAATTGAGATATTTGTATATCGCTGACGCCGATGTATCTTAAATGAACTGCCTTTTGGCTGGTATTGAGCTTGTACTTCTTAAATTTTTCGTTAGCGACATTTCAAAAAGTGTTAAAATTGTACTAGTAGTATACTAGTATATACTCCCCAGCTAACGTTTAAGAAAATATAAAAGTAATGCTGAGCCTGGTCGGCCGGTCAGGATAATGTAACTGGCTGTGGTTTCATGCCAAGTGCCCATGTCATGCTACACACAGTAAAAGCAGCACAATTTCTGTTTCAAGAAAACAACGTTTCCAGATAACTTAAACTTTGACCAGGTCCCATGGGTATTTTAGCATACGTTTAAAAATGAAAATACACATATATTCACATGCTCGTCAAGGTTATTAATACAAAATTAAAAGAGGAGACATTAACATAAAAAAGAGTCAGCATGCCGGCAAAATGTAGTGGGTACTTTAACCTGTGTGCAGAGTCCTAACCTCGCAATTTCTTGTAATTTCTCAAATATAAGAAGTGAACAGTAAACATATCCATCTGAAACAAAACAGTACAAGTGATAACGTAGTCTCAGACCAACGTAATGACGCCATAAAAAGCAGTGACATAACAAAAATAATGTCCTAGTAGTATTTGGAAGAGGGAAGATAAAATTTATAAAAAGAGCTACACAAAATTCTAGATAATCAACAAAATCAAATATTTCAAACAAGGACGAAAATCACTAGAGGGAAAGTGTAAATAAGTTTTACATCCGGTGCAAGTGTAGAAGTGATAGAAATACCAAAGTCTGATATACTAGAAAGGAAAATACGCGTAACAAACTTATATGGATATATTAAATGACAACATAGATTACATGAAGGTGGCAATATACTGCACAAGTAACATTGTTGAGGTTATGAATATGCCAATATTACAAGGTTAATGATAATGGTACGACCCAAACAAACTAACATTTACTACCGGATATATAAGAGAAAAAATAAAGTAAATAAGAGTGTCAATTGAAACATATAAAACACCAAGAACAGAAACGTAATTATGTTTATACTTGCTGTCACCTTTAGGAAGAATAATGTCATTTCATTAGTTAGGAAATAATGAAACAAAAATCACATTTGCTTTGTCGGTGACCTTTATTGCATCGCCAGAAAGCCGACGATTCTTAAATGGCCATAAAATAAATTGGTACATATGTTTAGTTCAATGAAGTGATACCTATAGCTTCTAGCTCTGTAAACAGCCTCTGAAGTTGGCTAGGACTTCAATCAGCAGACTTAGTTTGATCATTACCTGAAGTGTTTGTCCACGATCTATACTTTAGCAACGGGGGTCTTTAAGTCAACTGGGGAACTCGTCCCAAGGGATCTGTGTTAAACCATTGACCATCGCCTTTGCACTTAACTACCTTCCATATTGGCTTCATTGAATTATTCACTTACGAGTAACTCTTTTATACATTGACAGCGTTCCCTATTTCCAGTTTTCTGATTGATTCACTAAATGAATGTTAATTCCTTATCGCAAATCAACAGGGGTTTCTCTTTGATACTGGTATGTCATCTAATATAAAAAGATACCCTGTGAGCTCTTGGCTTCAATTTCAACTCACCGTTGTACGATATAACACATGCGTTCTGGGTCATCAGTGATACAATGACGGATTTTAGGTCAAGAAAGATTAATAACTTCTCGAACCTTCTGATACTTACGTTTAGTTTTTTCCTGCAACAAACGAAAGGTAAGTGTATTGGTAGTGTTTTTATCGATAAGCTCATCGATGCACAGTGTTGTTTATCTCGTGTATTTGCGTTTCCTTAAGATACAAAATATACAGTATATCGGGACCGCAGTAGCTGGTTTATTAACCTTAGCAAAAATGTTGGAGTGTTGTTAATAAAAAGACTAACTAAATAACACTAAATAACACTAAAATTCGTATTTTAAATTTTAATGAAATTAGTAGCCGCTTTCTACTTTAGAAACCGGTTGATAATAATAAGAACAAAGATTTGGAAGTTTTAAAAGTTTTAAATATATATATATCTTAGGGGAAAATAAACGAACGATTCCTGAACTCCTTTCTAAATCTGTTCTTAGTTAATTTATTAGATATTGTCATATTGACCAATGGTATAGTCAATTATAAAATTAAAGATAAAGACATTGTTATAAGAGGTTGTCATGCAAATGATACCTTTACTATAATTCTAATACGAAAGTATTGAACATAAAATACAATAAATGTTACATGAAATACATTTATGCCGTGTGTGTTCGAGTCCCGATCGGGGCGACAATTTCTGTTTGGGTCAGTTTTACACTGATCTGCACTGCGTCAGTATGGTCTTCTATAACGAAGAAATGCTTGAGGTCGCTATAATGAATGGTTCGGTTCGATATACTTCAAAAGCTGAACAAGACAGAATATGCATATATTGTTTGCAGTTAAACATCAGCACGCAGTACTGTCAGACACACACAAACTCGTCTTCTAGTAATAGTACACTTGTATTACACGTATTGTACAACAATATTGCAATCTAATCTATAGCTTTGCAAAACAACAAGGGTATAAATGAATTTTATTTTACATATGGGTTGGGCAAAATTACTCAGTTGCAGCGGTTGACTGCGGACCCCCGACCTACCAGGTGTCTACTGACCAGGCGTGTTCCACCATCACCGTGGTAACGACACCTACCACGACCGTTCAGGGGTCCACCTTGGTGTTCGGCTGTAGCTCCCTCCTAACTAGAACGAAAGCTGTCATAGACTACTGCCCGGTTCAGACATGTCAAGCAAACGGCACATGGAGCCAGGCAAAGATATCGTGCGGAGGTTTGCATGTTATTTTGTTTTATCTAAAACACACATACATGATCATTCTCAAACCGGTGATAAGAAGAAAAAAGTTTTCATTTTTTAAAACCACTGTTTAATCGAAAAACATAAAATACATTTAAAAAATTATTTTTACAGACCTTGTTTTAAAACTGACTGTGTGTTGTTGTTCTTTTTCTTTCTTATTTTTAAGTATCCTTTATGTTAATATCGAATGTATGCGTAATATTTGTGCATGCGTAATATTTGTGCTGGTTTTATTTTGATTTTCGGGAATGTGATCTGATCACTAGGCAAACTGCTTAAAAAAACACTGCATTCAAAGTATACAGAAATCACAACACGCAACTTCTGAAATCATTAAGAGTAGCCTCTCGATATGACGTCTTTTGCATTGGAGGCATGAATGTGTTTACACCGTAAGAAAGGTGGGTGGAAAAAAAGAACCGCCTTTACGGGTACCCGTTAAATTAATGACCGTTCTTTCTGCTCTTAAATTCTTCGCAGAATAATATGTTACGCCGATACAAAACCGCCGAAGCCGTTCACAAGTTCTTGCTGTTATTTGCATTAGGTTCGTAATGATGCGAGTCCGAATGTGTACACAGAGGTGTACGTTTCATTCAAACTCCGCACAGGGTTTACGACATCGCTACGCTCGCTTAAAACCCCTGCAATCATACAAAATCACGTGACGATAGTCAGATTAGCTATGACGTCTTTGCCTGCCAACAGAGACTGCAGACACTCGATCTGTTTGGGTTTCGCTTTTATGGAGGAGTCAAACTCCGTTATTACTTTGTGAATTTCTTCAACAGTATCCATTGATTGTTTACATTGAACCGGTGTAACACTGAAATTTTGCCCTCGGCGAAAGGACGGAAATGGCCGAGTTGTACGATTGTAGTGATAAATACATTCTTTTTTTTTTCTTTATCGTTAGAATTTGTTTTTTTCATCCATAATTAGTCGTTTTTCTAACATACACATTCATTCCGATTGTCATTTTACTGAACAAAAAATAAAAGTAAAAAAATCAAATCCTTCCAGAACTGGAAGGATTTCTGTGTGGTAGCAGATATTCTCCTTACTGAAAGGGGGAGATCACTGCGTTGGAGATTGCGTTTTCATTAATATTCATATATGCAGTGTAAACTGCGGAGTCGCATAAACAACGAGTATATGGACTTTCTCTTTCATGACGCTCGCGTCCTTTTAATTGATGTCGCAAAACAAACTCTTAATAGGACTGTTCCTAAGCAATTTTCTTTAAGACCCCAATAGGCATCGTAAATTTAGAAGTCGCGTAAGTACTTGATATACGACTTTTCGATGTGTGAAGATATTTTACGATATCGCATGTTGCTGTCGCAAAGATAAGGCCGCTTAGAGAATACATTTTATGTACGATTCAATGCATTTAGATTCGCTCAAAACAAAAGTTCAAAGTCTTAATATATATTCATTGAATTTTACCCTAAGTATAAAAGCATTGATGGATATCTTACGCTCTCTGTGTGGCTACAAAAACATATCACACACCTGATAATGTTACACATTAATAAAACACTAATATTTAAAAATAACAAATTAAATAATATTATACTTTTAATGAGTGAAGTACATAAATATCTAAAATAATAAGCAGATGTTACATCAGTTACGCGAATGAGAATTGCTCTCATATGCACACCAATGGAAAGTGCTTTTGTTGTGCTTTTTTCAATTCGACGCTATTATCATCTTTTTTCCTTTGTCCTTGACTAAAACAAATATTTACAATACTAAGTATGATACTATCAATATGGTTTATTTCTGATTTAACTGGCATGTTATGCAACTATAATTTTAAAAGTTTCACCCGTGGGGCCATCCTGATGGATGTACTAATGTCGATCTGAAAATAAACGGTATTGAGGCATATACCAGCCGACATCATGAGTCGGCCTATCACTTGTTTAGCTTGATAAATGCGCCGGATAGGCAAGCAGGCGGGGCCACTTGTACTGTTCTTTATCAACAGGCCAGCGGTAATGCTTAACGGTGGACAGTGGCATACACATTTTGCGTCAATGAATGTATCAATTTTTAGAAATATCACGGAAGCACATTATAAATATCCCAAATGCTAAACAACGTAGCCAGTTTAAACAATCCATTTCCATGTGAATTGGATAAAACAGTGTATTTAATACAATGTCCATTTTTATAAAGATTGCTACCGGTTAGAAGTGTAGGTGTTTTCAATTTTAAACGAATATATTTATTGAACGACCCATTTATTAGAATATTCCCTAATGTAATGCTGGTTTAACGTGTTTCAACATCAGCTGTGCCGGAGGATATTCCCAATAAATAATAATATTCCGAATAAAAAACGCCGAGTGATGTGGTTGTAGCCTTACTTTTGTCTTCGCGTCCATGTTTTTTTTTTATCTCAGCACTTTTTGAGAAGACATAATTATGTAATACAAATGTAGATGTAAGTCTCTGATGACCGTTGCAACTTGCTTTCTGTGGTTGTTACGCGATAAATAATTAATTATACTGTTGTCCTAAATATCCGACAGGTTTTCGTATTTGCGATCAATGTAATAAAATTTAATTTTGACAATGTACATTTAAAAAATGTTAAATATATCACAAAGAGTCTTCTAAATACGAGTCGGACCGTTTCCTAAGCATGCGTATAGGCATATAAAACTGCGATGTCGAGTAAGCACGATCTTCGATTTATGAACATATTTTACGATATCACATATGGATGTATGGAAATTTGTGGCAGCTAAGCGTGTACCATATGCTAAACTTATATTTACCATTAAATGCGAAAACAATTAAATTTATTTATTTAATAAGAGTTTAAAGTCTTCAGTTAAATTCACTTTTATTTAGAGGTTTATTAAAATATAAATTATTTGGTCTGTACTTAATGCACGCTGTATTGCTGCAACGACACTATATAATTTCTAGACACTCTGACACACCGGTTCATATGCAGAAGTGTTAATAAAATAAACAGTAATTAAATTGTATGCGTGAATAGCATAATTTTATAAAATAACAGCACAGGTAAGACTTCAACACGAAAATGATAACGAAAAGAAATATTGCTCTTATATGTAGAGCGTTCAAAGTGTCTATATTTTCTTTTTCATTCATCAACGAGGAATACATAAACACAACGCGAATAAATACAATGCTAATTATGATACCATCAGTATTAAATTTAATTTAATTTTATTTTCTGCAACGGAGATTTATATGTATATATCTTAAATCTGTCCTTCTTGATGGATGTACGGATATTGATGTCAAGGTATTCGACAGAGATGTGTATGACACATTATAATATTACCAGTCTTTGATGACCGATAAAACCATTTTGCTCAAGCTGTTACAACAGACCATACAAAACTTAATTGTCAAGAGGGCGGGTAAATCGGAAAATTCGTATTAAAGCTTGAAAAGACAAGCATTTCTATAAAGACCATTTCCTTGTATTAAAACATGCACAATTTCATTGTTAACCAGCAACATCGGAGTGTTTTAACGGAAGCTCCCAATCGTATATGGGTAAAAGGATTTGTACGTCTAGTGGAAGACAATGCCAACGTTGGGACTCCCAGTTACCCCACCCGCACAGTTATAACAACAGTGAGATGTTTCCTGATAATATACTCGCAGATGCAGCAGGTGAGAAATTGACATTTTATGGTGTATTGTATATATAATATACATGTACTGGTGTTACTCTTGTATTTGTCTTTTGTCGTGTATTCACAGAGATGCCTTAGAGCAAAATCAAAATACACTCGAGAAATAAAAGCATAGGTTATTTTTAAAGCATACTTTTAACATGATTTTGGCTTAGTGAGACTTTCACAGAATGTAAGTTGTATGAAAAAACTGGAGCAGAATAAAACGCAATAAAGATTTTAATTAATAAATGGATCCTTTGGTTGTTCAAATCGCTTTTACATACCGAACATGCACATTTACTTGTACATAGCTTTATTGGGTGCTACTAAGATTTCACATTATTTATTCATTATACGTACATGTAAATGTACATTTTGCAATATTTAAATTATCGACAATAGGCTAATCGAACGCACAAGATGACGAAGGTCATGCAAGATCAAACGTGCTAGAATATATACATTAGTTAGAACTGGTAAGGATCAGTTTGGCCTCAGTTCAATGTCGCTGACATACTTGAACAAGAGTATGTGATCAGGGATGTCCATTTCTATGTGATCATATGGTGCTAATTTTAATCAAATTAATAACAACTGTTAAGTCACTTATTACTAAAACTGTTGGCGTAAATTATGCTCAATTTAAATGGAAATTGACAAGATACACTGTTTAAAAATCTCTTTATTAACCGCACGCAGCTTATTGCCGTGATCCAGGAGGACTGAATGGGGAGCCATGGTGCTACACCGTGGACCCTGCCGTGGAGAGAGAAAACTGTGCCATACCAGCCTGCAATGGTACGAGCCTTACCACAATTGATATCAAAGTAATAATATAGAATATATATTTAGAATAGGACTATACAAAACGTAATGTGCGTCGGAGTAAAAATTTGTAAGTTAACAAGTTGAGGTATCAATAACATGTTTCCGGTTTTTGCCATGGTGAAAGAGACGATAATATTAATAACGGGAAAATTACAAACACAAATTGCATCATAGTTATTTCAATCACTTTACTTTGGACATTTTTAGAATTTCAAATGTTAAAGAAAACGGTTTTGACATGTTTGACAAATGACATGTAATTATATGATCACTGGAAAAAAAAACACTAAATTAACAAGCAATTGTAGAATTAGTTGTGTAACAGTTTTTAAAATATCCTGTAATTCAGTGAATAAGTTGATCAGTTAATAATTCAACTTCTTGAAACACTACTCACGGTAATAGACCTTAAATCAAAACAAACATTACATGACAAAGAAGACTCACAAAAACAATAGTGAGTGTTCAATTCTTGTACCAGCATTAATTTCAAATAAACGAGAGAGAAAGAGAGAGAGAGAGAAAGAGAGAGAGAGAGAGAGAGAGAGAGAGAGAGAGAGAGAGAGAGAGAGAGAGAGAGAGAGAGGGAGAGAAGAAGAAGAAGAAAAACGCCACGTCGCAGTCGTCAAAACCATAACATTGGTTATTTTCTAAGCTGTAAGAAAAAATCGTGCCAGTCCAATATTAAAAAAAACGTACATTAAGGAATCAACAAGTTTATGTGGAATAATCGTCAGAGATATGAATTTCTATAGAAGTTGTTGGATCGAATAAAGCAGGCACTTGATTGTGTATTTTGATCAATATTACTGGCTTCAGATAGTCAGATACGTTTTCACGTATTTCTTTTAAATAACACACTATTTTAAACTGTACAAGTATTACTTTCAAATCACATATCATTTTTAACTTTTTTGAAGAAAATATAAGAAGGACATGTTATCCTTTAAGAACTTAGCACAAAGCATTAAGCGCCCTGTTAAATGATGGTTTGTATATATACTTTTATGTTGTCTTTGCAGCGGCAACTATATCCGAAGGACAGTGTGTAAACGGTAATATTTTAGGTTTCGTTTTACTTTGGTTGACTTTGACAAAATAAAGCGTAAGAATGCTTGTTGTCTTCCACTTATCAATGATTTTGTTTGGCACAAAAGTATTTTTCAGGATATGTTGAGGCAATAATTAATTCTAATCTAAGTATAATTAATTAATTAGATATCACATTAGTAGCTTATTAGCTGAGTATCATACTTAGCAAACATGGTATATAGAGGAATGATTATGTAATATCAATTTAATTCAATTTATTTATTGGCATAAACATGTAGTTCATTGCCAGAACATCATAACATAGCGTCAATAAGTAAACAGATATTTGTTCAAAGAGAGAAAAGTGTGAAATGAGCATTTACAAATACAAATGCAAAAAAGGTCAAGATGGATTTTACAGTAACAATATAAATATAAATAAACAAGTATCGATTATTTATTATTAAGTTGGAGTGTAGTTTCCCTTTTAGAAAAAGACAGATATATAAATTTAGAAAGGTTCTTAATTAAAGATGGTTTCCTGCTCTGGAATAATAATTTAAATTTATGAATTGTAGGAAAAGAGCAAAAATAAGAGGGCAGAAATAAACTTCTTAAATCTCTAAAAAACGGACATACTAAGACGAAATGGTATTCGTTTTCCACTACCTTCATATTACACAATTTACAAATTCTATTGTATCTTTCTATGTTTTTATAACGACCTTCTTCAATAGCAAGTTTATGGCATGATAATCTAATACGACTATAAGCAATACGGTGTTGATTATTATCGATAATATCAATGTAGGGTTCAAATCCAAATGTATTCTTAACAAGACAAAATGTTTCTAGTTTTCTAGAATGTTCAATCGAATTAAACCAACACTGAACATATTGGTCTAGTATTCTCTGTACAGCAAGATTAACACAGTTATTACTACACAATCTGTTGTTGAAAATATATGACAAGCCTAGGTTTTCAAACAACATTTTTATATTTTTTGTCCACTTTAATATGAAATTACCTTCATTGTCAGTTAAAAAAGCGAGTCTGTACTGTAGGGAATTGGGATATTTGTTAAGTTTAAACCAATACTTAATTAAACGGACTTTTCGTATAGTCAACAACGGGAATCTACCCAGTTCACCATAGACAGAGTTGTTGCATGTTTTTTGGCTGACTGACAGAATTTGCTTAAGGAATTTAATGTGGACGCGTTCGATGTCACCTGACTTATGAAAACCCCAAATTTCACTCCCATAACATAAAATGGGAAGAATCATACTATCGAACAATTTTAACTTATCTACTGTATTTAGAGACATAAAATCGAACAAGGAGTTTAAAGAGAATGTCGCTTTTAATGCTTTATCAGCCAGGTATTTTTGTGATTGGTAAAAACAACAATTCGATTTCAGAGTAACACCTAAATACGTAAATTCACTCACATTTTGAAATAGTTCGTTATTGTACACAATAGAAACAGTACCAGCAATCCTAGTCCGACATCCTTTCTCAAAAACCATAACTGCAGATTTAGGTACGTTGACTTCGATTCCCCACATTTTGCAAAATGAATTTAATACATTTACCAAAGTTTGGAGTCCCTCTGCCGTTTTTGAAAAGAGAACAGTATCATCGGCAAATAATAACAAAAACAAATCAATCCCATCGATATTTACATTGTCATATGCGGCTACATGAGCAGATGACATCATAAACTCATACATATCATTGATAAAGAACAAAAACAATAGAGGGGATAATACTTCGCCCTGCTTAACCCCGGAAAAACTATCAAAGAAATCGGAGAAGTTACCATTAACTCTTACACAACTTTTAACATTTTTATACATTGATTGTAGTATGTGTAACATTTTAGACGAACAACCACTTCGTATCAATTTAAGAAACATCCCATTCCTATATACAAAATCAAAGGCTTTTTTAAAATCAATAAAACAGCAAAATAACTTTTGCTTATCATAATCTACAACTTTATCGATTATACCGTTAAGTACAAATACACAGTCGACAGTACTTCTATTTTTTCTAAACCCGTATTGAAAATCGTTTAAAATTTCATGAGTATCAGCCCAATCAGTCAGTCTTTTATTAATGATCTGTGAAAATATTTTAGAAAAAATACTTGTTAATGCTATTCCTCTATAATTATTAACATCATTCAGGTCTCCTTTTTTGGGAACTGGAACAATTATTGCCTTATTCCACCCTGTTGGATAGATACCTTTTGTAAAAATATAATTGAACAATTTACAAAGAACAGGAGACAAACCATCAATGCAGTCAATAAATAATTCAGGAACCAACTTATCGAATCCCCCACTTTTGCCTCTTTTTAAAGAGCCAATAGCGGACTTAACTTCGTCTATGTTTATCTCACAGTCAAGAGAATCAATATTAATATCAGCGAGAGAGCACTCAGTTAATTCGTCCTCTATATCTCCATTTACAAAAGTGTTATCATTAGAAAACAATTGTCTAAAATGAATGAGAAAATCATCAGCTGCAACATTTGATTCTCTATTCTTACTACCTTTAATTTTCTTAATTTCAGACCAAAACTTCTGAGGATCAGATTTTGATAACTCATGTAAATGCCGTTTTTGTTTACAATTAAGTGCAGCTTTAGCCTCCTTTATAACACATCTATAGGCTCTGCGTAACCTTTTAACATCATTCAAGTCTGTTGCAGTCTTAGTCCTTGTAATATCAGAGATGGGTCGTAACCTTTTATCACTTTCTTGATGTTGACAACTGACTAAATATAGCATGCAAACACATGCAATTATCTAAATGCACATATGTTCCTTCATATAATTATATCGAAATCGGACTACATGTAATATATACATACAATAGTGCATTGTAACATCATGTACAACTTAAGTTGCATAGAGCCTTTGCGTGTCCTTTATCCCTCGACTATAAAATCATTTACAGCTTACACCTATTATGTTGTTAACCGATGCCGTTCACCCTTAGGCATATGGCGAGCACACGCGTAAAACTTATTTCTGGAAAATGATAATCATCATTGAAGTCATCAACAGCAGCAACTTTATCAGCAACACGATGTTATAAAATGATATTAGAATCGATTCAGCCATTAGTTTATGCATTGCAGACTATTGCGGAGATCCCCCAGCTACAATCACCAGCGACAGCGTCTGTTCCGCCGTATCAATCATGCCAGGATACACACGCAACATCAACTCTACAATGACGTACCAGTGTTTGAGCCTTCTTAATGGCGTCATGTCATCCGTTGATTATTGCCCCGTGCGGCATTGCCAATCTGATCTCTACTGGAGTGGGGTTAGTTTATCGTGCGGCATCAATGAATGCTACGTTGCCGCAACGTCAAATCTCTACGCTGGCAGACGTAAGTGTACAACTTCCGGTCGGACATGTCAAAGGTGGGACTCGCAGTCCCCTCATCCCCATACGTTCAACAGCCCCCTGATGTTTCCTGATCTTACTGGTAAATACTGCCTGTTGTTTGTAGTTGTTGTCTATTTGGTTTATTTTTATGAATTGAGGCGTTTATGTTAAGCAGGAGATTTGGGACGACAGAGAGAGGATATATATATATATATATATATATATATATATATATATATATATATATATATAGAGAGAGAGAGAGAGAGAGAGAGAGAGAGAGAGAGAGAGAGAGAGAGAGAGAGAGAGAGAGAGAGAGAAGAGAGAGAGAGAGAGAGAGAGAGAGAGATGTGGCGGAGTTTAGCATTGGATCATCGTTCTTCGATACAATGTTTAGTGTATCTAAAAACATTTCGAACTTTTCAAACAAGAGAAGGCTGATGCAGCGCATCAAAGTCGCCGGAAAATTATATGAAAACAAAATGTTGTAAACTGAGCAATTAACAAAAGAAAAAGCTGCATATACGAGCCTTTGATTTTCACAAGATTTGACCAAACATCTCATGCCTCGGACCAACATGTACATTATTAATTAACAGAACAACTTATTTAGTACATAAACAGGTCCTGTTGGTCATTTTCGGTCATTACTATGTCAATTCGTACCGATATTGTTTAATATATATGTTCACTTACTTTGTACGTATTGATCAAAGTATGTACTTCAGGGCGTATTTAAGTTGTTATTACTGGTCATCAAATGTAGACATATGTAAAACCATATAAGATATATCCCTCTGTTATCCATAGCACCTCAATTTCAGTTAAAAACAAATGCAACTAGGTATCTGTCTGTTAATTTATAATTGGCACATTTTACAATAGCACCGTGTGGCCGAGGTCATATGAGTGACTGGAAATTCGAAATAGATGGAAAAAAGTCAACTACAGTACAATGTGTCTGGGAATTAGCTTGTGTAGTAATCGCAGCTACATAGTTACCATAAACATACCACCAAACAGTTTAAATCCTAACAAACTTTGAATCTCGAAGAAATTTAACACAGAAGTTTTCGATAATTCGTGCAGTCTGCCCTTGCATACGAATTAGTGCAGTAATGTTATAAAAATTAATAAACAATTGATATTAGTAAGATTTTAATTGTGATTTTTTGCCACAGTTCTTACGTTTATTTTTGTTGTTTAAGTGTGGTAGTTGTTTAAAAAGGAAAATAAACCAAACACCATAATACATATAAAAAACATATAAAACAATGTGGTCAATTACTTCTGAAATAGCATAAATATAACCGTAAAAATACGACCGCTTCTTAACGCTGGGACGTCACTCCATTTCAGTGTCTGCAGCAGGGTCATACTGTCGAGACCCAGGAGGTTCAAGGGGTCAACCATGGTGTTATACTACCTCTACAGACGTGGAATGGCAGTACTGTGGGCTTCCACTATGTTCAGGTACATGCACTTGCGACTGACGGGATGGACGTTATTTTCTTCTTCTAGAAACTGCCGATTGCATCAGTATACTCATCTACGTAAAATGCGTTTAGTGGCTATTGCCAGAAAACACATAAAAGCATTTATTTGCTGCATAAAATATATAATAAAACACAACACGTATGTTGATTTTTGAATCGTTCTTACCATCAATTACTGATCATTGTTTTCTGATTAACTCGTAAATCCTAATTCTAGTGTAGAGAGGGTGCTGGCTGAAGCGGATAACACCTATGTAATCTTTAACAGATGTATTCCCTTTTCAGGTCTAGCAATCAACACAGGAATCTGTACAAGTAAGTCAAATGTAACCGAAAATATCTAAAATTCAATAAGTAGATAATAAATCCATGATCAAAACATTGTTATTGCCGGAATATTGTTAAACTTTAAAACTCATTCATCCTTTAGAAAATGTTTATAAGGAAAACATTTTTATAGACAGGTTATTCTTTTTTCAATCTAGATTGTTGTCGATATTAAGCCACGTCTTACAATTTCACAGACAGTTTCTGCTCCAACAACAATTATCTTTCCTACTACAGCTCCGACAACTACAACAACAATAGCAACAACATCACCAACAGCAGAAACTATGGCAACAGCAGCATCAACAACCCAAGTGACAATCTTAACAACAGCAACAGCAACAACAACACCCGAAACACCAACCGCACCAGGTGCATACATGTATTCCTTTGCTATCATTTCCAGGATTGTTTTCGTTTAAGGCTGGTTTGATAGAAAATATCAGACTTACTAATCGAGGACAATTTATGTTTCAGTATTGCTTGTTTAATATACAACAAAACCAAGATCACAGCTATTAAGCAAACATTTAATTCTTCTTCTCGCTATCGGCCACTATAAATTGATTTTATGTCTCTATTGACCAATCAGAAACCCCTATTATGACGACGAGGTACCGGAAGTGGCCGAATGACCGAAACGACATGGAGCTTCTGACATCGACAGTCGTTGCCAGAAATGCAGTTGATTGCTGCCGTCAATGCAGTAGACAGCCCGATTGCGTAATGGCGAAGTTTGGAGCGGGTAACACAGACTGCAGTCTATATCGCCGGAATACGAATAGTTCGTCGAGTGTCACGTGCAGTATTGTCGGCTGCTATCTGTTAGTCGGTGTGGTGTAAGTGTAAGTGGCCAGGTGGTAAAGACATTAGACTCAGGGTCACAGGACAATACCAGTCTCAGGTTCGTCTCTAAGCAGTGAATAATTGTACGTTGCTACAGACAACATTAATTGAGTTGTGTTTCCAGTTATTTTAAGCTGATTTGTTTAACTTGCTTTCAAAGTTAAAATGCAAATATTTTAGTAAGTTTGAGATATTTTCCGATTTAAAGTATTCTACACAAGTCCAGCATTTCATATTCTCCGCTCAAGGGAACTTGTTTGTGCGTTATTCAGTTTTATATGCTGGACGATTGTTCTCTCTTTTAGACGGCACTTGGTTAGGGAAGAAAATACAGTATTTCATATTGTAAGATTGATGCTGCTGTTTGAACTTTACCACGAAAAACCACTTAAGTCTTTAAACTATTTAAGTTTAAAAACGTACTTTACTTATCGGCTTAGCTAAATTATTTTCATCCTGTCTCCGCAAAACAGCAAATAACAAGACAAAAGTAGAAGACATTGAAAACCCAAGAGTTTATACATAAATAAACAGCTTTTTGCAATCCTGTTCCTCCTTTCTTTCCCTTTTCATTGGCAATCAAGTTTAGATCTTCCTATAAGTTAGATAAAAATTCTGTCATATTTGGTGAAAACTCTGTTTTTCTTGACTTTCAAGTAAAACGACTAACAGTGTGCTATCGCTTACATTGTAACCAAATGGTTTGCGTTGATTTTAGATATAATAAGTGAAAACCGTGTAGGCTTATTTCTCTTGTGATGACGTCAATCTCGATCAACTGCGCATGTGACCTCCGACGGATAATAATAATAATAATAATAATAATAATAATAATAATAATAATAATAATAATAATAATAATAATAATAATAATACCTTTATTTTACGAAGGTAACTCATAAGCTATATACATACACACAGCATATAATAGACATCTTTTCTAACAGAGGCCTTCGACTAAAAATATAAATAAAATAAATGTGCAATGTAACAGTTGAAATACTTACACACATTATAATGAATACAGCTATTAAACATCTATTAGAAAGATCATATTCATACAAACAGCATTTATCATCTTATCATAAGTGATTAAGTGAGTATAATACATGTATGTTATCAGATATTTATCAGTCTGTCACTGCACTAATCGACCGGTCAAGGATACGTGTTATGTGGTATGCAACATACGGGAATAACTCGCGATTCAGTCACCTATGACCTATATGTACTCTACCCGATGTAAGGTTTTATCATTTTTTTAAGGGCACGAATTTGAGCGTTTGTGAAAATAAGATCGGCAGCTGTGATCCGAAAGAAAGCGGAAGCCATTTGAGCCGACTAACATAGAAGGCTGTGTTCATGACATCTTAAAGAGGACTGTTTTATGTTCCAACACTTTCTTATGGGTAATATTGGAAACACAAATATAAGCGAGCATTAAAGGCAACTGCGGGACCTGCACGGTTCAACTTTCCAAGCAAGAAAAGAAAAGCATCACGCGTTAAAAGTGACCATCCTGGTCTCTTCTCCAATAGGCAAAAAGCTTGAAGTTAAATGAAATTTGACCACGAAAATTGTGGACAAAAACAATGGGCTTGCAATATTTACGTACATTTATATAAATAGATCAACCGATTACCCTCTCCATGTGTAGAACAATATGTAAACAATATATCAATAAAGTAACAGGTACTATTAATTGCTAGTTGTTATACATTTTCTTGCTCATTGTATTAACACCATCCGAAGGTGAAACTAGTTTTGAAATGATTAATTACGCTTAAGGTATATTTTTATGAAAACGTATCATTAAGAAACATCATATTCTTTGCAAATCGTTACGTGATATGGATGTCTGTCAAAACGGTTAAGTTAGCATTGACATATCTTATCAATAAAGATTTTAAGCACGTTGAGAAAGGATGTTATTCGTAACTAATAGGATATAATTGAGATACTGTTTGTGAGCATTCAACCTAGATATGAACAGAAACTGTCCCCTTTTTGAGACTTCTAGACATCGCAAAAATAAGTTTACTGCTATAGAAATTAGAAATACATCTGATTTTGTTCATACATTATAATGGACCATTAAACAAGAGGAATAACTCTGAGAGTCATTAGTTGTATATCAACGAATGTGTTGTCGTACTTTGATTGCAAGTTTTAGCTCTTAGCCTGCTTTGTACCAATTACCCAATTTCGAAATGAAAGAAATGCATTTTATAACTCCCTTGTGGATAGATTATTTTCAAATACTATATAAATATTCATGTAACAATTATTTTGGATTTTTTATTTAAAATAGTTCTTTAGCACTTTCATTCACTCTTATCTTAATAAGGTACAATCATATTTGCATGCTGCAGTTCAAGTGTTTTCAAAAGTTTGAAAACTGGAAAATCAAAATTTTTCTAGAATAGCTATATCAAATACCTTCCCAAGGGAGGTAAGAAGTATTTGATAGTTAGAGCCACACCCCTTCAAGAAAGTAATGCGGGATTTGGGCCTGGAAAATGTAGCATACGCTTGGAGCTGTCTCGACAGAATACTCAGTATTTTCTGCGGAGGTTTTAGCTTAAGCACTATATTTTGTACATTTGCAATTCGTTGATGGCAAATACACGTAACTAAGATTTTGAACTGGATGAAATAAATGCATCTCATTATTGGTGTTTGTCAAACAAGCATTGGAAGCCTTCTGTACATGTTATTATTATATTTCTGAATCCTGCCATAGTAAAAATAGATTAGACAACAAGTCGCTATTGAAAAAGAAAATGAAACATGTTAACACTTATTTCGGCAATAACTGTTATCATGCTTCTACTGGCGACATATTACTCAATAGCAGTGTCGGACTTTCCGAATTTTCTCAGCATTTTAAAAGTATAATTTCTTATTTTAGAATCATAAGTTCCCAAGTTTTTATCAGATGAACATATAAATATCAAACCTTATTCTGCTGATAAGAGACTCTCTGTTTTACCCAGATACAGTTAAGCGAACGCAGTTATTCTTAAGCATATGTAGACAGGATTGGTATAATTTATGTCTGTATTGCCTGACAACCCATAGCAATCGAGACGACAAACAAGTATTAATGCATTTTAAGCAATCCGTATACTTTATTCGACAAAAACGAAATGATGAAGCATGTTCTATTTGGATTTAATTCTGAAAACTTACAGGATGTGTCTACAGTCGGTAGTCAAAAAGCTTTCGAAGTTATTTTGATGCATACTGCCATGTCGTGGATGGGAGATAATATATAGCTTCTGAGCAATATTCATGCAACCGAATATCAAGTTTCCCATTTCTTTATGTGAATATTTAAAACTGCTATAAAAGCTTATCTCACCACTGCGGATCTACGCATTATTGTATGTCTTGTATGCATTGATGTATGAACATACATTTGTACTATATATTTATATTGTGCTTAACAGTACAATGATTGTGTTTTTTTATATTACCAATGTAGCATATGTTCTAGGACACATACCGCACTTACGTGTAGTAATTACAACAAGTATATTTCCTTTACATCTAATTGTCTTATTATAATCACGTGACTACTTCCATTTGTCGATGAAACGCAGTTAGCTTCTTCATTAGTATTTATGACATTTTTTACACAATAACTAACATCTAGCAATACATGATAGATGCCCAATTCAATTCAGGAAATAATGACATTACATTCACAATTTAAATCCAGTGTTCATATTATATCCAGTAGTACTAATCCTAATAGGGTATCGGCCTTTTCCCGTTTACATTATTTACATAGATCTCGCGCAGATCAGGTGTTTACTCGCATGATCCCACCCAAAGAAAAATCTCAATATCGATGGAGTAGCATGAAGACTTATAGAAGAGACACACAAGAAAGGAGAATAACGATTTTAATATATAGGGTTAAACATGAATGCGGTTATATTCATTCTAAAATGTCTCATGTATTAAGGGGACATTGACATAATCCAATCCCTAGCTTCCAGCTGAACAACATGTATTTGCGCGTAGATTTTAAGGCTCGTATGTCTTCATTAACGACTCAATTTACCCTTATAGAACCTGATTTTATATCAAACCTTTTTCCCTGTCATTTCGGTTCTAGTAGGTAGTTAAAGAGACTCATTCCGGTTGAAAATCGTATAATTCGCAGTCATATTTATAATGTAAAGGTAATACGTGTATATATTTTTCGTGAATACTTTCTTATAACCACTTTTTAATAACAAGTATATACTGATAAATTATAAATATTGACTGTTATTTCCTACTCTCCTTTTTTCAAATTAGATGTTAGAAAAGTGCGTTTCATACCGAGATGAAATGCAGAAAAATAACACGCAGTCCTTAAATGAAGTTGGGTAAAGAACTTACACGTCAATGTCTTGAAATAATAAAAACAGCTGAATGTTCAACATTCCAATATTGAGTGTAAATTCAAAGGTAGATTCAATTATGTATAGGTCTCTCGATTATCTTCTGAAACATAGTAGAATGATGGCTGTTAAAATGTACGTACAACGGATCCAATTAAAATTAATTTGGTATTATTTAAAAGGTTTAACACCGTGTCATTCTATTCATTAGTAAAAGCTGCTACACCATTGCAGTTATTGTTGGATTGTACGACTTTGTACCTATATAGAAGACTTTAATGCCAGAAATATTTTACAAGTAAATTGTCACAACGATGCTTTAACTTTTAACCCTTGAGAAAGACCTTTCTAAAATTATGTCGCCGTCACAATTTACCGCTTTTAAGGGTGTGATCCGATAGTTTGCCGTTCCAAATACATATAACAATAGCGAACTACTGCTTTGGGGAATTTTGGCATAATTTTTGTATAAACCCATACTTAAGTCTTTGAGCACCAACAGAAGTGTTGGACAGAACGAAATGCGGAAAGAAAATCACTCTTAATGTTTATTCTTTTCAACTGTAAAGAATTTTTAGCGGTCTCAGCTAAAAATAGATATCGACGTCAGATCGGATTACCCTGATGATTATATAACGTGATCTCAAACAAGTGGTCACGTGGTTTTCTAAGTTTAAATAGCTCTGCAGCGTGACTCGGATAGGAAATACCTGGTGACAACGACGAGAGGTTATTTATGCTTGACTCTTTACATAGATCTAGGACATCAACTTACAGCATTTTGCAGGACCTTTGCAGAAAACAATGACTTATTTGGTTATTTGATGAACTAAATTTTGGTCCAAACTGTCGGATACCCCCTTGAAATATAGCAGCAGTAAGACAAGTCGTATGTACCAGTCCGCTTGCCATTCCGAATTTGTGAAAATGTTACAAAATCAAGGATTTTACGTCTTTGTACTGCATTGCTTGGAATTGGCCCCTTAATCAAATTTTAAATTCCACAACCGACGACTGAACATGTCGATAAACTTTCATAATTTAATAATACATCATTTAAAATAATCAATTTAAAAGTCTTATTTTGCTGGTGTTGTTTCTCTTCATCTCTCAAGCCGTGTCCAATATAGGTGAAGTAATTTAATTAGTAGCATTGCCTTTATCACCACTCATGTAGATACAACTTTGGGATTTGTTCGGTCTTTATTACATTATATGCCGTTTTCAGATAAATAATCGGTCTATTATATAATTCCTCTAGGCTCTCGTTACTTATAGGCCAGCGCCTTGTAACCCGTTTATTGTAATACTATCAATATTTTACATCTATAAACAAAAAAAGATTTTCTGCCGTGATAAAACAAACGTTATATTATGGCATTAAGCGGAACTATTTTACTGCAGTAAATTATCTGTTCCTTTTACTTTCCCTACCCATTTTCGTACAGCAGACCAAACTGTGGTATATTGTGATAAGTTCATTTCGTTCACATTCGCCTAAAACTTTACCCTATCTTGGAAAGTACGGTTTTGTTTTACTATTTATATGCGTATTAAATTATGATCAAAAGAAATTAATTAAATATGCATTTTCGTCGGTTGCTGATATTAAAAAAAATACCAGGAAGTACGCGGGTTGAATTAGAACAGCCCAGGGAAACAAATCTTACAACATTGCGTAAATTGTAGTTCGCATTGTTGTTCGCATTTTAGTTCGCATTTGTAGTAAAATTTCTTGTAGAACGTGTTAGAATGGAAATAGGTTTTAAGTTTGCGTGATCTAACGCCAAATACAATGTATATCAAGGTTTCTCGTTCAGATGCTTTAATTTTCTCACCCAGGCCTTTGGCCTTCGTAATTAAATTTATACGCATCTGAACTCGAAACAGTGATATATTGGGCGCTAGTTACCGCGAGATTAAAATCTATTTCCTTCATAACCAATGTCGGTCCACAATACTCTAAGACCATATGAGTCAATATGTCTTTTTGTACAATTTATCTCATGTAAGATTAATCTCTTGCAAATAATGCACGAACATAGTAGGTGCCAGTTTAAACGTTCAACAAATATTTTACTACATCTCTATGCTAGTATTAAATAATTAATTTATGTAACACTAAAATTTCATTAAGCATTGGGTTGGTGACAATACTATCTGATAGACGATATTTAAACCCCAGTGGATCTGTGAACGTGGTTTGTCGTCGTTGTAAGAGATATTTTGATAATGTTTATTCCAACTGTAGCTCATTTTAAAAGTCAGCTTAATATTGTACTGGGTGGCCTTTATCTTTGAATTTGACACATCATGATGAAACAAATCTTTATGTGATTATTGCTGCTTTTGAGGTCGAATGTCTTGAATGCAAGTTTTCTCTTGCAATGTTGATCTCATCTAATCTCATCCTATGGTAATTTTAAGCCAAAAACCAAGCCCTCAGAAAATCCCCTTCCTGATTATCCGTTCCATATCCCTTCTTTAAAACGCAAGACTTGATCATGCTCAGGGAAGTCAAAATAAGATCCTGATCTGCTATCTTCCGCTTATAAAGGATTTATCAAGAGCTTTACCATTTGCTGCTTACATGTAGTTTCTAGAAATATGTAATTTTACCGTTTGGACTTGCTTTTTCAAATGCGTACGATTTTCTACTAGTATTGTTTGTAAATTGCTTACATACAGCGTGACAGGGTTTGATAACTTAACAAGAAGACATTGCTAAGAAAGGATTCAAACTTTATTTAGATTGAGTATATGTCGGCCTGAAACCAGATCGGTAGTCCTGACCCAAACATAATGTCACAGTTATAGCAGATGGCTTCACACAAAATACAGTAAAATAGAATACCTATTGGTTCATTCAGTCTCTTATATTGTGTACTTTTATTAAATTTGATAACCGACTCGAACAAAAAAGAATTAACAGAAAATATAAAACATTATTACGTTACGAACATTCTTTGCTATTTTAGACCCAGTCAGTCCGTATTATTTGCAACTAAAACGTGGAATTTTTAATGCACAAAACGATGGAAAAATGTAAAGAACATTTTAACATAATAAAACATTCCCTGACGTATGTTAGCCAAGTCTAGTGACAAGGAATTACAGGAAAACAAAGCTGAGAGAGATTTAATGTTTTACTGCATATATGTTTTAAAATAAAACTCGGTAACCTGCTTAAACGAACTGTTGGCTTATCTAAAAAAGAATCCTATAAAATTGTACATATTGGTAAGTAATCGTCGCTCATGAGAGCGTTGTCTTCTATGGAATAGCAGAGCCCCTTGTCAACAATGACATACACTGTACAGGAATGAGCAAGTGATCTGAAGTGTCTTGGCGGGATTCGTTCAAGTGGAAATGAGCGATGTATTCCGGATATTAATGGAAACTGTCGAGCAACGTCTTTATATGACTATACCCGGGCACAAAGCTAGAACAGAAATGCTTGTATAACTGGGCAAAGCAAAAGCAACGTATGCGTCACTCCTACTTTTAATGTACCAATTAATGTGTAAACTGCTGCAATTGTTTTAAGTAGTATTTCACTCAGCGACTTGTACAATGTTCAGATGTTGCATTCAGTATAATCTATTATATGACTCCAACTGCTGTCAACGTACGCTTATCAGTAGATTTTTATTTATTACCAAGAGGTTTCGCGTTTGCTTGTATATTGTGCCGTAAACATTATGTTTTGAATTTGTTAAAACCTCTTCCATTGTTCCACGGTGTAAATCTTAGCTTTAACTTTATTAAGATACAAACCTCCCACCATTAGGGTAAATTTTCATCTCAATGGTTTAATCTACATACAGCCATCATCTTGTCAACCAATGCACAGTTGGACAAAACAATGAACAATTAAGCATTCTGGTTTTTTAATTGTCCAGTTTTCCCATTTCAGCAATACAATTAGAGAAGTGTATCGTGATATAGCTATCATATCAATCATGTTATTTTTATTTCGATGTAGGTAGGTTATTTCATTGGTGATCCAAAAACGTATCTTTCTTGAGCAACAATCATTAATAAAGTAAAATATAGAATATGATTAGTAGATTTATATGTAAAGCGGTGTAATTCAAAATGCGTTGCGGCACTTTTCAAATATTTTAATCGCTTAAAACTCAAGTCTATGATTTGTCTGTGATATATATACTTTAATGAAAATGCAAATCTAGTGAATAAATATCTTAAATACAAAACCTTATTACTAATTGAGTGAAAATTCAAGACAGAAAAACCGGATTAAATCCCACATAGCCACGCAGTCTGTAATCCGTGCATTAAAACTCCATTTCCTTTTCAAAGTCAGAAATAATCTGGTTATATTCCTAACGACAGACTTGCGACCGCCCTATTTCAGACTTTGTCTCCTTATTCCGCAGACAATAAATATAGATGCCGCTTTTATGTCTAAACATAGCACGGAAATTATTAAGCTGAAAGAGATTAATTGAAAGCTGAAGTTTTCTCATTTACTAAGCTTAACTAGTTCCGATGACATTTAAAGGTACAATTGTGAAAACAGATTAAACCGCCTTCATCTATAATTTTTATCTAAAAATAACTAAACATTATAGATAAGTCTAGAAAGAGTTTATTAATTAGCATATTCTTGTAACTTTATTTTTTCCACCAGGATCAAATAGATTTAAACCTAAAAAAGTGAAGTCGGGTTTATTCACGTTTAAATTTCCCTCACCAAAAGTACCTCAAACGTTTGCAATTCATGTCATTCAATTTCAATATAAATTAAACATATATATATGTGCTGTGAACGTAAGACATGTCATCAACGTTAAGTCTACATAAAATCATATCTGTTGCATCGTGTATAAAGAAAATAAATATTTCCAAAAGATATGTACATTTTTGGGGAAAAACCCCCCAAAATGTATGATAATATATATTTAAAAATAAAGCTTACATCTTTAATTTGTTTAAGACGTTCCTTAATGTTTTTTATAAGTATCCTAAAGCGTAACATGTTCAGGTATCATTTCCAGAATTTACTTAAATGTACTTACAAAATACAAATCTTATATGATACAAAATTGGTAAAATATTACTACAAACTGTATGTCTTCATGTATGTTTTCTGATGCGAATATAATGTTACTTATTATTAGTAAATATTGCACGTAAATTGACACGCTAGGTACAATTGCTAAGTAGAGTGACCAATTACGCAGGTGCAACAGGACAATGCAGATACTTTACCTTAAACTCGTACCATATCCACATGTTAGTTGTTTTTCTGTTATATTTTCTACTGCAAATAATCAGCATATACACATTTATTCTTGATGTTAATACTGCTATTATTAACAAACTTAAATGAAGTGCACTTAAAATCCTACAACGATTAAATATAGAGAAAATGTTGATTTCTTTTTAGACATTAGTTTTTCCTAAATGCTTTTCACATTTTGAAACCTGACAATAATAATAAATTTGACCATACCATATTTATCGTTTGAAAATAATAACATGTTTAGATATTTTTTGTGTGGAGGTCAATGTCTCGTTAGCCAACCAGAATTTAAAGTAGCAAGCCTAACGTTTTCTGCTTCGTTTGCCTAACAGCGTTTTGATCTTTTAAAATTGGTTGTGTTCCTTTTTGCTTAAAGAATAATTGCATGAAGGAACACTCTCTCAAAACGAGAAAATCAGATATGAAAGATAAGATCCAAATGGGCATGCTAATAATAAATATTGAGTATTTTTGCAGATGTGCAAGTATTGTCTTATACATTATTCCTATACCAGTGATACAATTAAGCGAACGGCTCGTGAAAAGAAAATAATTTGGATGGCTTTATTTAAATAAACATTGACAGGAATGATTTTATTACGAGGTTTTCTGTTTTCTTATGGTTTTCTGATCGGGGTTGTTTTCTCTATATGATATCTGCTACATTATGTCGAATATGAATATTAAGGTGAAGATCAATATCAATGTCTGGAAATGTACAAAACATATCTGTTTGTGTTAAAACACAAGCTCCATCAAAACAACAAACCAAACAAATAAACAACATCCACAACATCAACAGACACTCTTACATTAAAATTATAAATTTAAGCATATTTTCTATAAATGAAGTATTAAACATATGGAAGTTTAGTTTAACTGGATGTTGTTGTTTTCCGGTCGATCATAATATCAAGTTGTTTCTAGCGCGACATCTTTTTGTTCATGAGCAATAAGGTTTTTATGTTGTGAGAGTCTCAAAGTGAGATTTATGTGTTGCGAATGAATGTGTCATTAACGCAAAATACACATTTTAAAGTTAACAATAAATGGTCCTAAAACATCTTTATTTGTCCTGCAAATCTCTGCTTCTGTTTCCTCCTAGAGTAAGATAAAATGCTTACACAGTGAGATTTCTTTAACACGTCAAAAAGTATACACCAATTTATTTAAGTTTCTCATAAGTAGACAGCATCATTTTAGTTAGACAGTTTTACCATATTGTTCAATCGAACCTTATGTTTCAAAGGAAACATTACGATATCCGGAAATACATCGCACCACGTAGTAGAAATTTTTTATCAATATGCTCTTCTTACATATTTTTCGAAATGAATCACATAGCAACAACGACTTAACCGGCTGAATGAACATATTAGTGGCCCTATATACATGTATAGACAGTGGTTAGTAGTTCTACATACATACGTACATGTATAGGCATATACGAGGGCCTATATACACGTATAGGCATATCAGGGGGCCTATATACATGTATAGGCATATCAGGGGGCCTATATACATGTATAGGCATATCAGGGGGCCTATATACATGTATAGGCATATCAGGGGGGTCTATATACATGTATAGGCATATCAGGGGGCCTGTATACATGTATAGGCATATCAGGGGACCTATATACATGTATAGGCATACACGTGGACCTATATACATGTAAAGACATACACGTGGACCTATATACATGTAAAGACATACACGTGGACCTATATACATGTATAGGCATACACGTGGACCTATATACATGTATAGGCATATACGGGGGCCTATATACATGTATAGACATATCAGGGGGCCTATATACATGTATAGGCAAACACGTGGACCTATATACATGTATAGGCATATTACTGGTCCTATATACAATGTACATGTATAGCCACAATAGTGTCCTATATACATGTATAGGCATATAGGTGGTCCTATATATACATGTATAGGCGTATAAGTGGTCCTATATACACATATAGACATATAAGTGACCCTATATTCACATACAGACATATACGTGGTCCTGTATATATATGTACATGTATTGGCATATAAGTGGTCCTATATACACATATAGACATATAAGTGGTCCTTTATACATGTATAGGCATAATAAGTGGTCCAATATACATGTATAGACTTATAAGTGGTCCTATAAACATGTATAGCCATAATAGTGGTCCAATATACATGTATAGACATATAAGTGGCCCGTTATACATGTACATGTATAGGCATATTAGTGGTTCTATATACATGTGTAGGCATATTAGTGGTCCTGTATAACTTTTATGCATTTAAAATGACATGTTCAACATTCTAATAATAGGACTTTAAAACATAAGCTTTCTGATTTTGCATAATATAACTCTTGAAATAATTTGGCTCGTTAAAGTTCAGGGTGTCAAAACAATGCAATATAACTAGCCACTGTTCTTAAGTTAAAATATTTTTTGTCGGTTGGTTTCTAAGTGTACATATACATCAATTTTTTGTTTAGTTTTTTGAAGTGTTCAATTTCCAAATTTAGGTTTTTACTGCTTTTTCTCGTCCGGCTAAATATAGCGTATTCTAGATAAAATTGTCAAAAAATTGTTATCCGTCTAACTGTGGTTAACAGCAAATAACAAAAGTCGTTCTTCAGGCTGAAACAATCTAACATTAAAAATGCAAATATTGTTTTGATACTACATAATCTAAGTTGTACTCATTAGCTTCGAAAATTTAGCTAATTATTTAATAAACAAATAATATGGCTTTATGCGCGTGGCACTTTCTTTCAGCTAGTCAATATCTTAATTCAATAATATATTTTGTCAATTATGGGGAATTATGCGGAAATATAATGATGTGATGACCGTATATCTACAGCCATAGGATAACATTTCTAAGCCATTATTATAAAATTTAAATATCGCAGGCAAATAAAAGGCTGCAAATTGGTTTGGTTTTAATTAAATTACCGACAGAAGCTACGATTATGAGTGAATGTTTTCGTTTACCAAACAATTGTTAATAATCGTTATTTTTATTTTACCTACGTAACAAGTGTTGATAATCGTTATTTGATTTAAATTTATATCGATGTTATTGATATCAAAAATTGAAAAGCAATGTCATTAATTTGATTGAGGTTGTCAAATTTAGATGTGATCATTGTTTATAATCTAATTATAATCTTATTATACACATCCCATACCACAAGTAAAACATTGATTGCTTAAACCTAATTTGACTTTCAATGGTTTTACACAGTGGGATTCTAAACATCCGTTTTCTTTTTGAAAGATGGCAAAGTACATTATAAGAAACGACACACGCTTGATGACATTAAACCTTTAGTTCCTCTGCTCCTGATTTAATAAAACTATAGCCAGCAGCAAAGCACTATTCTCTTCCACCCTGAAACACACCATAAGAGGACCGCCGTTTCTATCGCAACACACAAAGTTGTCAGTATGAGTTATTTGCCCAGCAAGCATCCACTTACATTTATGGTGTGTACATCGTTCTTTACCACTCAATTTCAAATAATTATCTATCACTTAGATGCTGAGCTCTGGAAAGCGTAGGAGAGTGAATATTGATCAAATCGATATCAGCGGTAAAAACTGTTTCGGATACTGATATTTTAAACTTGTTTCTAACAAACATCATTTTAAGAGATTTAATCACATTTGTTTCGTCTGTAAAAACATGATTGATAATACGTACATTTTCTTAATATTTCCGTCTTGATATGTAACGAATTAAACAATTTACATTATAACGAATAAGAGCCTGTCAACAATTGATGAATGAAGTGTGTTTGAACTAAAGTAGTTCATTATACAAAATCTAAGTGAGAACAGTTCCTATCGGACAATGTGGCAACTTGTCTGCCAATTCATTATATTCTTACAACAAATCCGTAACGATTGCATCACATTTTATATAAATTTAAAAAATAAAGTCTCTTTTAATGGTAAAGTAAGATCGATTTTATCATTTTATTTGAAAGTGTTGTATTATGACGTCACTTGACTGAAATAGAGTAAAATCTCATTATAAACTACAAGTGTTCGCGATAACTAGCTTTGTAAATAGTAACCATAACAACATACACTCTTGACGAACCGATGAATAATCCATGTTGCTCCTATATCAATACTGTTTCGATTATAAGACTTTACTTCATAATAATTCATTTGACTGAACTGTAACGAATACGAAGAAAGAAGAAGACGCTGCTGACGATGCTGGTGCAAAATTGGGCTTCAAAGCTAGCTTTGCCTTTAACATGATCTCAAACCGGTTTTACTGTTTAATATCGCGTCGGTGAGGTGGAGAGTAGGGCGGAATACAGTGAGGTTAGTGTCTACTGAGCGTATATCTTTAGAATGAAGATAAGCCAGTTACTGGCTCCGTTTGCTCCTTCTTTGACACTTATTTCTCACTTAGAAGACACAACGCTATACATACATTTAATATTTAACATATACACGGATTATGTTGACAGGAAATTAACTATTGTTAATAAGAAGTTAAATATAAAGTTGACACATTGACGGCTTTGGTATACTATTTAAGCTAAAGTATCGTATGAATGTTCCGAATCGTTAAGCGACAGTAATCATTAATGTAAATTAACTTGCTATTGCTTTTGTTTTCATACTTAAACGCTGTAGAGATGATTGTTTCGGTATTGAAGGTTTGTTTATTGAGTATTGGGTTTATCGTCCAGCCACCCCCACCCCAAACTGTATTCAGTTATCTGGAGACAGTGTCCATTTGGAGCGGATATAGTGCTGCCTTCACTGTGTATAACATGTTGTTAACATCTGGCATGATACCACACGCAGTCATATTATTCTGACACCGGACCAACCAGTCGTGGAACTATCATTATATGTGCTTGAGCGTTAGCAAGGGAGCTATAATACCATTTTCACGACTTTGGCATGATGCAGCCTGGGATTCGAACGCGGGGCCTCCCATACCTGTAGCCGACAATCTATTGTACTAAGTCCAGACGTATTGAAATTATTTGTATACAAATTGTTGGTTGGTATAAAGAAACATGTAAAGCATTTAAGCAAGCTGCGTGAATATTTTTTCTTGTATATTCGCACACATTATTTCGCAACAATTTTATGTTTAATTACCATTGATTGTTGTTTTACAAAAAAAGTAAATAATGAAACGCTTAATATTATAAAAATTTAATACATTCTGTTGTATTTTGTTCTCGTAGATTTCAACAGTTCGAATAACACTGAATTAAATCGACTCGAATTAATGCATCCCATATTCTTTTACTATACTAGTTACCTTTAAGATTGACACACAGGCCTAATTTATTTGCTCTTTAAATTTCAACGAATGAACTGTAATTTCAGTAATTTGCCGAATCTATGCATGAATGTAACAAGTTAAACGATGCAATTGGCAAAAACGAGGAATTTGATTTTAATAACCCTAATTTAATTTCATGTCCCTAATGCACTCATTCCACTGACATTTATCAGACATGCTTTTGGGGGGTTTATTTAGGCTTTAAGTTTATTTAAAATTTAAATTTAAAAATTAAAATCACCATTGTCGAAGATTGAATTATTTGTCAGCCGACCATATGTTAAACGTGACTATAATATATATAATATATCTTACATCAATTACGTTGTACAAATGTAAAGTTTTTTTTTCTCTTGTTGTTTGTGTGGCGAGAGAAAACAAATGCATCGATTACGGTATTGCATTTAAACGCAATGCTTGGTCAGTGTTGACAATGTTGAAGCCTAAATGAATGACCTTCAGTTTTTAATTCATATTCGCTTGATACGTTTACAAAAAACTAGTTACCGAACGTGATTTGACGGTGCCATTTTAAAGTGTACGGAGCGGCCGTCAGACCTGAAGACGCGTACCGTTAAGTAGCTGTTGCTTTCATATATTTATCACATGGTAGAAAAGATTTAGGAGTAAATAATTACAGCAATTGCTTACTTACTATTGTCCTCTTTATAAGCTTACATTAAATCCTTGAACCGATAAGCTTACATTTAAACCTTGTACCGATAAGCTCACATTGAATCCTTGTACCGATAAACTCACATTGAAAACTTGTACCGATAAACTCACATTAAATCCTTGTACCGATAAGCTCACATTGAAAACTGGTACCGATAAGCTAACATTGAATCCTTGTACCGATAAGCTCACATTGAATCCTTGTACCAATGAGCTCACATAGAAACCTTGTTCATCATGCGAATAAACCTGTAATATATAAGGCGTGTTGTCCCTAGACATGCTACTTAAATACACGATGTTTTATTATTCTGTCGGAAGAATACTGCAACCGTTATTGTACACCGTTGGTCCCTGGGACATAAGAAACGATTCACAGAATGCTCGAGGGGATGTTTATTAACGTGCTAATGGTTGGCAAATCTCTCCTATAAGTACAAATACAGTACAGTAGTAGACAAGGGACGACTTGGTCACCAATTTCGACTACCATTGCCACAATAAATGACGTTGAATCTAAAATTCTTTGGCATTTCTTAAGTTTAATAGACATTCAACTATGTTAGCTTTTAACAAGTATAAATTTTTAGCAAAATTAACATGTTTGTTCATAGCTTCGTTGACTTGCATTTTAGTTATTTTTTGCAATTATGAGTTCATGAAGCATAAGTAAATCTATTGTACATAACTTTACAGTGTATTTACAAAGACATTCAATTGCGTTTTATTTATATCTCATATGTCAAAGATGTATAGCAATAAATAGCTATGTATTGTTATATGGCGTAGACACAAGGGTGGTGATATAGGCAACGGCCAATTATTACCGGGCTTAAAGTCACAAATTATATAGACTGTAGGGTTAGAAGTCGGCCTCACTTCAGCTACCCGCGACTCACCATTCCTCAATATCGTTGCGTATCTCACTTAAATATTTAAATTATGTCCAATTTGTTGTGATTATAGTGTTTTAATGAGCCGAGGAATTACCGGCACTGCGTCAAAACATTTCATAAAGTTTGTAAAGCTTTTTAAACAAAAATGCATACACCAATAAGATAGACAATAACAATTTGCCATAGTTAAAACACATATAACGAATACTTTTAACGATTTGAAAACAATAAGACAAAATCACACTTCCAAATTCAATCTCAACGTACTGATTACGGTCGATTTCCGGCAAAATATGAGAAATAGACTTACCACCACCATTGAAAAATAACAAATATATCAGGTGTTGCTCTTCTGCAAATATCAGTAAATTCCCGGCGCTAAACATGCATTCATTTCACCAAGAGGAAATGCAGTTGTGCGTTTTATTTATTCCTAAGAGAATATTAATACAAAACCGCAGAAGGAGGACAGTCAAGTCTCTCGTCTGCTTCCGTTTGCCACTAGTGGGTGTCACTAGGATGGGCAAACTTACGTCAATATTCTTTCCATCATAATGATATTTAGTCTGTAAATAACAGTTTATCATTCTGTATCATTCTAATTAAATCTTTCTAGCGTTATTTTAGTGTTTTATAGATATTTCTATTAACTTACCACTCTCCTATCGTTTGTGAACTAATTGATTTGTACCTTATCCTTTTCGTTGACAACTTGCTGATTTATTTTTTATATAGATCAGAAAGATCGCATGTGTCCCCCATCCCATCCGATACTCTGACATCATACTATACCTACACTTTATTTCGTACTTGTCTCCCTAATGTCTCTTTGTTGTACAGACCGAACATATTTACGATTGTATTTTAAATGGTTAATAAAACAATTCCCCATGTGGTACATCTATGTATGTACCTGGGTGAAAATAAAAGGGTTGTCTGTCTGTCTGTCTGTCTGTCTGTCTGTCTGTCTGTCTGTCTGTCTGCCTGCCTGTTGACTGTCTGTATGCATGCCTGCTTGTCTGTCTGCCTGCCTGCATGCTTACATGTCTGCCTGTCTGTCTGTATTACTATCTTAAATATTGCCAAAGGGTAAAGGTATGTGCTTTTATTCAGTTCGCTGGCGGAACCTCAGTTAATAAATGCTTAATAGACCCAGATTTTAGTAGAAATCCGTATTACTCTTCAAAGATTAACTTAATAAACATTTTTTTCTTTTACATTATCTTTTGACTGCAATGCCGTTGATCGAAAGGAGTTTGTTTGTTATTATGATGGCGAGATGTCCGTCTTTGCCACTTAAATTCAACAAACTAATTAAGAAGATGAACGAGGTGAATTACAGTGTATTTTAAAGCTGTTTAAAACTGGTGGAGAAACATCTGGATCGCGGTTCTGGTTTGCAGTTTAGTTAAAATATCGCACATATTTTGAACCAAAATGGCGGAAAGCAAATTCAAAATATGCCATACATGAAGATGTACACAACTATTAAAAACAATTCGAAAGGTCAAAGATCGACGCTTGCAAACAGACAGTATTAGCTAGCAGTATGACGGCATTGATTTCTATCCGCTTTTATACTGTTTTATTTATTTAGATAAGGATCTATTTATTTAGTACAAAGCATATTTTCCCAAATATTAGCTTATTTTACAGTATCAGTTGGAATGACATATTGAATCTTTAGCATATTATCGATAAACAAAAACATCGTCTTATTTACAGGCGTTATTTTCTTTGCAGAAAGCGATTAAGTATTTTCTACTTTGCTTTTGTTTTCTAGATTGATAATTTGAACCTAGCTTTATGTTTATTATCCGAACTGATTGAAGATTAAGTGTAATGATCTGTTCCTTAAATGTAGATGATGGTTTTATTGCAATACCTACATGGGTGTAATCAAAATGCTTGAAGGGTTCGTGGGGCTAAGGGGTCTTTTTTGCGCACTGTAGATTTGTTGTTTTAGGATATCAAAAGTGAAAAAGGCAATAATCCGGAATGTTGTTATTTTATTTACAAGGTTGTTTCCATTATCACATTTTGTTACTGTTTGCAACTCTTTATCAGTGTAAATGTACGAAAGCTATCAAACATGCATATTTGCCTAATTGGATTTTAGAAACTCAAGAACTTTCTTAAGCAACATTTTATAAATTTATTTGTGTTCTGTAAAAATGGTACATCTTCTCCGGCTGAATTAGTGTTTGCCACACTGCCATCTGTGAACGCAATTTTGTCTGATTAAAAGAGTACTTTTAAAGTAAATGATCCATTGAAAAGACATTTGGTAGATTGTGTATCTAAATACACATCATGATATATCAAAGACGTTGTCATAGCAACATGCTTTGTTTATAGCGGCAAAACATGATAGTACAAGAATTCTTGGTTTGGTTAATTTAGATCCCGAACCATCGGAAAAAAACTCTTATCCTGTGTCCTGTGCCATGTGGACATGATCAATTGGTAGTTGGCCGGCGAGCCAGCTGGAGCAATTTTATCTTTTCATTTATTTATCGTTCAGATGTCTGTTTCTGTAAAAAGATATTTCAAATCAACACGAAATCTCCATGAATTCTGCTATTTAACGTTATCCATTTATTACTTTGTTCATTTTATCGTGTACTTTGTGCTGTTTAAATCGTTGCTTATGAATACATTTTCCCCATAAGAGTTGATTTGTTACAATACATTCTAACCTCTCCTGTGTTTACTGCCTTTTGTCTTTGATTTCTTCCTGCGGCGACACTCTCATTTCGATTGTTGCCTGGATGATCTAATTATCTACATAAATTTACCAATTCAATTAATTTAAAAAGATTATGATTTCACATACTTTCACATACTGTATTTTAAATTAAACTAAAATAACCCCATTAAATCAACACCATGATTTCAAAATACATACAATTGGCAACATATTGTAGATCTTTACAAAAACAGCAACCTCAACTTGTTAAATTAGACGATACAGTGTACGTATTTTATTCGCTTACAATATGCTCTAAATAAAGACGCAGCATGCTTGGAATAGCTAACAATATATTATCCACTCTCTTGATTAAATTCTTTCTATCGATTACCGCTCCTTTGTAGGCGACAATGGTTGTAATGACTTCTATTTAAGGAAGTAATGAGAGGACACAATGAAGTATGCAGCTGTATCTCGAATTATTAGATCTAATTGGTTTGCGTCTCTCAGTTGACTGTTTGTTCAATCAAAATATCTACAAAAGAAAAAGACCAAAAAGGTGTCGCAAAATATTATGTTGGCTATTTATATATTGATATATCACATAAATAACTAAGCCAATTTATCGTCGTTAAAGATATAGATCAATATACGGATGAAAATAATGTATAGGTATAATCGTTTGGCTTTATCTCAACGTAGAATTATTTATATATTATATTAAGATTTTTTGTATCTCAACAAAGAATTGAAATGTTTCACTATTTAATTTACAAAATCTGGATTCAATTCATTGATATTGATATTAATCTTTCTCTTTCAAAACCTACAGAAGGAAATGGATAGTTGTTATCTATGATCATCAAGCGCACTTCTTTTGTGATACTTATAGACAGGAAGACTGAACTTCATTTTGCCCCAAATTTAACGGACACTATACTTTAACAAACATATTTAAATAAATAGTTTTATCTCGTATTGATACTCGTTAAAATCGACCCTTTAGAATGCATTTTTCATTATGCAGAATTATTACATGGTGAGAATTGTAAATTATGATAAGCTCGCTAACCCAAAAGGTTTGATGTCTTGAGATCGTTATTATTATACATCGACATTCTGAGACACAAAAATGACCTTACGCCTTCATACTTAAGAGCCTCTTTATATTACGAATGGGATCTTATCCGATTCACGATTCAGAACTAACGATTACCAGATCGAACCACAAATCACTACTTAAAATGATTGAAGCGTCTTATGACGGACGGCATTAAACTGTTTAGAAATTAAGACAGTTTCAATTAAAAAAATACAGAATTCTAGAAGAAACTTGTAATAAACGTGCAAACGTTAGTCCGGGTTCAGCCATACTGGAAACTTGATAAGATAACCATGTACTTATCTCAGGTTTTGATTTAGATAATAAGATTAAGATCTGCTAGGGAAACTTTACAACTAGCATAAATCATAGTTAAATTTATTAAAAAGGATCAGCGTTTCTAATGCACATTATGACACAATAAATAGGGTAACTTTTTCGCTTGACATACGACTGATGTCGTAGTTTCTTTTCATATGATTTGACAAGGTTGTTGTTCCATCAGTATATGCCACAGCCATGCTGCAATATTTGCATTTCCGTTTTGTCATATTTAACTGAAATGCCAAAATATTTCCATACGTTTGATGTGTATTTGGCTGGTGGATTTTTGTAGCGTACAGGCACTGTCGTGTTTACAGACGAAAACATGACGCCAGTAATTAGAGCTTTTTTATTTTTATATTTTTAATGGTTAATTTACAATTTACAATATTACTTTGATAACTTTGTTAAAATTTTTGAAACCTAATTTTATTTAGGCAACGCGAACATTTAAACAAAAAAAAAGTTTTGAAGACTTGCACCCGAATATAACAATCTACTTAAATTACATTTTTTTAAGCTTCCGGTTTAAGACTTTGCAGAACATCGTTTAAAATCACTCTGAATATCATGTTACGTTTACATTACGTAAATAATTACTTGATGTACATGTTTTAATAAAATATGTAATTTAAAGGATGAAATCTGCGTGCATCTCGGATTAATTGAAGTATTTCATCAGTATAAAGTGTACAGTAAAAATATAGTGTAGCGGTCTCCGGATTATGATATACATATATAGCAAAATACTAACAAGAGTGAGTTTTAGAGTCAACTGAGCGTGCGACTTGGTGATATATGTCAATGAATCAATAAACAGTTGGGGGACTACTTAAAAGCCTGCTTGCTTATCACATATTAAATTATCATTTTTACGACCTTCCCGAGACAGCGTTATTGTATCATTTTACGGTTTCTTTGCAATCATCGATACAATGGGGTATATATTTTTATGCAAATTGATTTTTATCGGTCATACTTAAATAAATTGGACATACAATGTAGCAATGCTGTTGCAGGTTGTTGTTTTAGTCACAAGCAACATAATTAAACCAGACAATACTTCTCATAGACAATACCACGGCACCAGAACATTTTATTTTTTACCCGCAACGGAATTTCGTATTAATACGCTTAAATTAATAATGAACAAATGAACAAACAAAACACCATTCTCATATTTAATTGAATTTGAGTAAATGTTTGCTATAATTTGCATGGAGATACATTGTTCGGCCAGAATTAACATTTCAGTATCCTCCGAGTTTGAAACATGTTGGACAATTAAAAAAAATATATTTGCAATTCGTGAATTGACGCTGCATAGAGAGTTCGGTTTAATGGTGCAATCTAAAGCCTTGTGATCAGGTAACCATACGTAGATTGTAGCTCTACTTTTTAACTAGTATGATAATACTAGTATAATAATACAAAAATGATGATACACGACTAGCTATCATCAATTGTGATTAATTAATCTTTTCATTGTACTTACGCGGAATACAGTGACAGTATCATACTAAGTTGGCATGCAATCTTAACCTATAAAACGTAAATGATGTCGCTTTGTATTTTTAAGGCTATGTTACATCACAATACGAAACATTGGTAAAATCTGTAAAAAGAAAAGAAGAAAAATCCAAGTTATTATTTGTCATAAAGGTACTATTTCAACATTTTAAATTTAAATTCAATTATAAAACAACGGTCTTTTAAATCTTCAATGCATATTTGTTGTTTTCTCTTGTTGTTCTCAATGATATATAACATCCAAGGCGCTGCGAAGAAAGGTTCTTTAGAGCTGTTGTAAAGTTTCATTGTAGAGCAACTGTAGTCAAACAAAAGACGTATATGAAATATGACCACATAGGGTCCTTAAACCGTGGCATATGCATATTCAGCAAACATATTCTTTTGCCTTTTCAGAATTGTTATCTCCGTAAATACGTTTTGCTATTTTCGGCTACTGCGCTTTCTTCTGTTGTTTGTTTGTCACATAGATATTTTTATTATTGCAAGCTGAACGGTAAACATTGTCCAAACAGCGGCGAATACCTGTTACATGTATCAACGGCTACATTTTTCCATTCATGAAACTATTCCACAAGATGTGCTGACTGGCGAGCGGCGATAATGACGCAGGAGACCAATATTATTTTCTTGATATATAACTGAAAGAAAAGGAAAAAGCAAATGTTCTATAACTCACGTCTTATTTTAGTAGCTTGTCTAAACGAAAATCTTACTGCTGAAATAAAATCATATCAACAGCCAACGGCATTTTCTGAAGTAAAATAGTGCATTGCGAAAAGTTAGTCACTGTGGAATTCATGATTATGTAATGATTTTCTATACATGCCTGGCCGAAGTGCTGTGACTTCTTCACAGACAAAATGATAGTTTTATAACCACAGTTTATTTCTTCTTTTGTGACTTATTCACTTAATATCAGCTGTTTAAAGCTATTTGACGTTTATTACCATGTTCTAAGTTATTAAAAAAGTGCTTTTTTCCAAGTTCAATTTTACGCACATTCATAAAAGAAAGAAATATTTAGCATTTTAGCAATCGTATTTATTTCAAAGACTAGACCCAGTAAACCAGCTTCAAATTTTATTCTAGTGTCTAATCGTATGAAAATATTTTACTTTAACGTATCTTTTATCAATAGCATGTATTTCTGATTTATTCACAGATCTAGACAGACTGTTCTGAGTATGAATGAAATGCCTTGATACATAGATACTCAAATATTTATAGTACATATTTTTATCGAACAAATATATTTCAACTCAAGACAGAAACCTTTTGAAGAGCGTCAGACTTTTCTTACATATATAGTTGACTCTTCTTCATTATGAGAATGGCTCAACTTAATTATGTCGTTGACTCTTCTTAATAATGAATTAGTGTATTCTTACCTATGAAGCTTTTTGCTAATTAAAAGGTGGTATTCGATACGTGCTTACATGTATTTCAAATACATTTAACGATATCTCACCAAGAATCTTTTTGGGGAATTAGGGGCATGCTTTATCATTAAACTCGAACTCCAGTCTAAGAAGCTACGATTTTGAAAACTACTTGTATTGTTAGACAACAGACAAATCGTGAATAGAATCGCTCTTAAAGTTCACTCTTTCCGAATCTATAAATAAACAGGATAGTGATCTCTACCAAAAATAAATATCGTCGTAAGAGCAGACTTTCCAGAATATGATATAACGTAATCTCACAAGTACGTTGTCAAGTGGTTTTCTTAGTTTAAAATTATCTCTGCAGCCTGGCTGGGAAATACATGCATACATTGACCATAAGTGATTTATGCATTCACTGTGCACATAGATCTGGGACACCGAGAAACATTTTTCACGATCTTTTCAAGTAACAATTACTTATTTGGTTATTTTAGAAAACAATATTTGGTCTTTCGATACCACCTTTAAAAACTGACCTTCTTAGTGCTCCACCCAGACTGAATTTCCACAGCCAATGAATATATGGATGTTTATAGACAGGATAAAATATTCCCACCTAAGCCAAAATGCCTTAATATGCACATTGTATTTGTTTTTGTATAACTTTTTGTTTTTCCATAGTAACTTGCCTGTATTAACGCGCCCTTTGTCTTTTTGCTTGAACTTTGTACTGGACTTCATCTTCTCTTCATGTAACGTAAATTGGTACTTTTATACCGATAGATTAGCCAATTAAATCATCTGGCATTATTATTGGTGCTAGACAATGTCAATGCGAAATTGGCGTTGTTCCTATTTTTATGATCCTTACTTTTCTCGTGACAAAAATGATCTGCAGTGGCAGGAGAACTCAAACATAAATACGAATATGTTGATTACATTCTAAACACGTGGTTGCTTCCGATTACCATAATTGCTTCTTGGAGGATTGGTCAACTAACGTCAGTATCGTTTCCATTTTGACATTCCTTTCACTTGTATTGGATCTGTTTCCTAAGGGAATTGGGGCGCTTCGGTAAATATATACGGTTTCAAGTCGGCAAATCTATTTCCGTCTTTATTTCCAACATTTTATGGTTCTCTGTTTGAAGATACATTGAATTTCTGAATATAGCAGCTTTTTTTTCTTTAAGAATCTATAACTTAAAAGTCTGTCTAGTGTCTAGCATTTGGATGGATATTACTGTCCACTGTCTAGATTTGTAAATGGATTGTGTCTAGACAAAAAACGTTCGCCTACATACCATTTCATGAACATTGTTTCCTTCGTTAAGACAGACTTTTGACTGGACAGGTTCTGATGAATTATCAGTATGTACATGTAGTTGATAATAACAGGTGGCTGTGAATGGCCGGTAAGAAGCCTGCAGCTTTACAGGTAAATTTTTACATAAAAACACGAGTACCCTTTAATATATAAGTGCCCCGTTACATTGACAGTTCGGAATGTAAAGCATATAATTAGGTATATCTTTTATACTCATTTAATTTCTTCTAGTCTTTTCGTTTTGCAAGAAAGAACTCAAATGCTTTCACGTTTACTTTTGTTCTATTATTTAGCATAAAGGGATGCTAAATCTTTAATAATAAATATTCATTTAAAAAGGCAAAATTGTTTGGTTCCTATATTCTTTAGTTACATCCATTACATTGTAATTAATATTAGACGAGGATCGGCTACAATAACTTTGCTAGCTCAAAGGTCAAGGTCATACTAATGTTTAAGGTATTTAACCTTTGGCTGTTTCTTTGGCCTACATTAAACAGTACAGCTTTCATTCCATATCATTATATTTACATTTTGCCATACCTTTCAGAAGAAAAATTTTGTTCACTTTTATTAACCGCATTACTCCCGTGCCATTAGAATGACGTGGGAATACAGGCTTATGCATGACGTCTTGCACGTGAATAAACAAGTGTGCGCATTTCATATTTATGCTGTTGAAGACATAAAACGACATTTTATCAAAGCAAAACGTTCAGTTTAAGTTGGATTACTCCTTACATTATATATATATAATATTTATTATAATATTTATTTAAACAAAAGTCTTCAATCAACTTTTAGCCGTGCGTTAGGTGAATTGCGCAAGCTGGCGGGTCCTACAAAGGCGCGTGGCTGATGAGTCGCTTCGTGTTTGCAATTGTTTTTAATTTGCCTTGCCTTGAAACCATAAACATAAAGCTTGTAAAGGGAGCGGTTAGAATCGCTGACTTGTATGTAATTCCTCACCCCCTCACCCCCTGGGTTAGAGTCGCGGTCGTAGGGTGTCTGTGTTTGTGTGTGTGGGGGGGAGGGAAGGGTCCAGCTAACCTGTGTCGATACGTTGTGACAAAAGCAAAGCAAATCAACTTAAAACCTTGGTCTAATAAATAATTAAGACATTCATGCATACGTGCGTGTAGACAAGTCAGTTTAGATTATACTTTTTTTTTCAATAATTGAAGAAGACATGGCCACAATGTGTATGTTTACTTCATATTATTATCTAATAAAATGAGTATAATTTGATGTCAAAATTGTTGTTAACGTGAAAGGAAATTAATGTGATTGTAATATGACTTCTAATGTATATATATATATATATATATATATATATATATATATATATATATATATATATATATATATATATATATATATATATATATATATATATATATATATATATATATATATATATATATACTTTGTACAGGTTTTATATCTATAATCTAGCTGTCAGACCAATATTATAGATGTACCTACAAGTTCCACAATACACATAATAAATAAATATGCCGATCTTTATTTTATTCAAATCTTAGAAAAAAAAATGCACCCATTTTATAAACTAAACTTTTTTTTATTACCAAAATGGACGCAGCAAGCTGGAAATATCTTGAACTATTTTACCACTCCCTTTATTAAATTCTTTCCATCGATAACTGCTTATTTTGAAGACGTCATTGGTTATTATGACTTCTATTTAGGGAAGAAATGAAGATATGTTTAGGCATGCAGATGCAGTAAAAAACGATATCCGAAGAGATGGTATGTTTGCAAGCAAGTAGTAAAACGATGTTTAAAACAGTAAAGTCGATTTGTTTCTGAGAAAGATAAAGCACATGTATCGAGGTTTCGCTGAACATTGGATATTTTTTCTCAATTCAATTGTAAACTTCTTTTTATTAAAGGTCCTTGTCTAACGTAATGTTTAGTACAGATTATTGAAATTCAACACTAATTTCAGCATACGCTTTCTTATTAACATCTGTAAAAGGTTAAAGCATATTATACTGACATTTCTAAGGGAATAATTGTTGGGTTTACCCTATTGTATGTAATGTCTTGTCTCTGTGAGTGGAATAAACAATTAAGTAAATAAACGTACAACAGTTAGGACAGATAAATAGCAGTTCTTCTTAAGTAAACATTTACACCATAGGTAAAATACGCGTCAGAGGTTTCGTTATACTTTTGTATATATTTATCTGTTGAAATGGGAGTTTTATATTGATATAATTAGGAAAGAAAATAACACTCTCCTGCAAAAGAAACTTACATTGAATAAAGTGTAAGTAACACTGTGAACATCTGTATTGATCAATGTGTAAGTAATTACGAATTGTTTAGACCCAAAAGCAAATTTTAATTACAATCAATGATCATTGTTACAGTAACCGATATACAGTAAGGTAGAATAAGCATTTGTACAAACAAAGTATATAGTTGTATACTCAATTACACAAACAATGTATATAGCTATATAATCAATTACACAAACAAGTATATAGTTGTATACTCAATTACACAAACAAATATAATGTTGTATAATCAATTACACAAACAATTATATAGTTGTATAATCAATTACGCAAACAAGTATATAGTTGTATAATCAATTACACAAACAAGTATATAGATGTATAATCAATTACACAAAGCACTACGAGAATTAGCTTTTTTTACACAGAATCGCGATATCAGTATAACCACTTATATTGGACAGTTAAATGTTCAAGTTAAAGTACTAATATAATCACTTATACAAACAATTGTTTGGTTTTGCTTTTACTTGTCCAGTAGTTGGGCGGACTGTGTTCAAGAAGGAAAGGTGGTATTATAGAGTGACGATATTGCTTTTCTTTGCTGTTAAACAAACAAGCAAGATAATTATAGAGTTTCTGTATTAGATTTTTTCCTGCATGGTAATTGAACCACCTCCATACACAAAATGACATAAAACAAATCAACTAATAAAGAATGACTAAAATCTTTTAAAATCAATGACAATACCAACATCTTGCACACTTAAACATGTATGTAAAACAACAACAACAAACAACACTAAAACATTGCGTATTATTTGAATTCCAGTAAAAATGCCAGGGCAGATACATTTATTTTTCCTCTTGTAACATTTTTCCAGTCTATTAATTAAAAAATAACTATTAAATTGTTGAATAATGTCAATCCTAATAAATCTCGAACAGAAGTTAATAGTTTTAAAATAATGTTTTTGTAAATTAATATTATTTTGTTTAATAACATTAATGTTAACAGCACTGATAGTGGTTGTGATGGTTGTAGTAGTAGAAGAAGAATAAGAGGAAGTAGAAGAAGCTGTAGTAGTAGTCTTCGTTGTTGTTGTTCTGTTTTTGTTGTTCTTGTGAAGAATTTGAAAATTGAAAGAAGAATTTAAAAGGGAAAAAAGAGAATACGTATAAAAAGTAGACGTATTGGAATAAGGACCTTTACATCTTTATTTTCTAAATAGAGGGAGGTCTCATATCAGAGTGGTGAAATCGCGGACTAAAGTTGGAAAGGTCTTCCAGCTGACCTGCTGTGTGCCGGTAGCACTATCCAGACATTTGTCTGAGGTGTTTCTCAACCAAAAAGGCTGAACGTCGCTGAAATGACTTCGATTCTGTCTTTACAATGTTAATCATAAAATGAATTCCTTCTTCCCGCAATTATACAATTATTTAATTAACAAGAAATACATATTAAGGAAATAAATGTTAATTATTATGTTCGAAAAGAAATGTATGCCAATATTTAATGAACATTGTGTGCCTTTACCTGCAGCTACACAAGTTAGTTGACAACAGCTTTCAATTATGTTAGTTTGGTTTATCTACAATTTCAAGTTAAATAATTACTGGACAACTTAAGTTTGTCACTTCGTTTTCTATCTTTTATAGATACTTTATTCAGTACAAAAGGCCTATCTGCCTGTTGGTACAGATAAAATATAGCAAAACATACAAAAATACGTTAATGTGGCAGCTGTTACAAAACACCTTATATAGTTAATTTTACTATTTAGATACTACTTTATACGAATGCATATAAATATCATAAAGTAATTGAGCACTTATTAATTAAAAGAGACTATGAAAGACCATGTGGATTATACAATATCTTCATGTCTACTTACGAACATAGATAGACAAAACCAATTGCTATACGTGTATAAAGATCATGCTTTAGTTTTATATTCGTCAATATTTGAGTTTATCAAAAGATAATTATCATATAATGGAGCTTAATAAATTTACACAACACAATGTGAAGCAAAAATATACTTTATGTATTACTCAAAACATTAAATACAGTCAGTTCTTTCATTCCATTGTATGTAAAATAGCTAGATTATATAGTAAACTTTTATTGTTTGTTTTCACTAATTCTTTAAATTCAAGAACATTACTACACTTCCAAAAATAAGACGGTATGTATCTTGAACAATATACAGGGCATTGAAAAACAAAGTGATATTCGTCTTCTAAAATATTACAGAATGGTCATTTTCGTTCATTTACAGGATTGTTAATTGGTTTTGAATGTCTACCTGTTTTTATACAAAGTGAATGCTAAGAGAGTCTTAACCGAGTGAGGGCAGTTCTGAACTTCTTTACTGTAATGGTGTCTAGATATGACCTAAATTCAAAGGAGGACAACAGTCTGTAACTTATGGCTCTTGAAGACATTTGTAATTGACCATTCCAAGTCTGTATATTACAATCATACAGCCTTTGTTTTTAATCCCTGATTTAACTAAATATAAAGTAAAAGCCAAGCTTTTCTAATATAGTTTAAACCTTATTGACCCAAGGAGGTATTGTTTGTAAGTAATTTACCATTGTATCATAAATTATCTTGGTGTATTTCATGTTTTTTTAACTTCAGTACTTCGTTATTCCAATATATCGCCTTTGTTGTAATGGCATTCTACCTAATTCTCCATAAACGAAATCGTTTTGAGTTTGTTTCTTAACTGCTAAAATTTGTTTTATTTATTTATTTATTTATTTATCAACTCCGAAAATATCGATTTGCTACCTGTGCTACAACCAGGTGGCATGACTAACGTGAGCCGGAGATCTTTTGCTCGCCCTAAATTCATTGATTTGTGCAGTTCCAACGATCACCATCACTATTTTATGAACATACATAAAGACGTTTTCGGCAGTAGACTTTTGGTGCACGAGGGTTACATAACAGCGATAGTAAAAATAAGTAAGCGAACAAAGAAGAAAGGTGACCCATATTTTTTTTTTACAATTCTATTTATAATACCCACTAGAATTTATGTGTCGAATTGAAGACAGTTTCTCCTCAACAAGAAAATGTAGCACATTCTTTAATATATTTTTTCAATTTAGTTTACGTTTGCTTATTATGCTAAGTAACTACAGACCTTTTGTTTGCAAAATATATACTCTAAGCAATATATGTAAAATTAGAAGTAACCAGTTCATATTTCATATTAATGCAATAACAATCACGACGTCGTCACGTCACTTTGTCACGTCACGTGGCCACTTTTGGTGTAACGGTCATTTCACAAAATGATAATAATTAGGTTACTTTAATAGATAAAATCAAGCTCCTGATATTTATATATATATATATATCTTCAATTGCATGAAATTATATAATATGTAAGTAGTATAGTTAAGGGTATAACACATTTTAGGTATACCTGTAATAATTAAATGGTTAAATTATCAATGAGAATGGCGCTTTGTTTTTGTATCAAGACAGGTTATTGAGACGAAGTATACTGGTTTTCTCAAGACTTTATCGCCGCATCGACCATCTGTGACAAACGTCTACATTTGGCCAGCATTCTTAATATAAATGCAGAAAATACGGCAGGATAAAACACTGATTCGTTATGAGCTATGGTAAATAAATACATCAAAGCTACTTAGTACATGTGGTAATGCTAGCCACGTGATTTAATGAGGTATACGCTAACATAATGCGATTTGTGTTAATCAACCTTGAGCACAAAACCATACGTCGGAAGTTCTGGGCCAAAAAAGCCTTATCCGTAATCCATCCAGCTAATCTTGATTAATGAACCAGATTTTAAAGCGACACTGTCACATACAAATAGGGCACTATACATTTATAACCAGAAAATATGTGTATTTCACACCAGAGACTGTATTGAGAGAAGTATTCTTGTACGTTTATTGTCAATGACGATATGTTTTTTTTTCCTTTAGTCCTTTCATTTTCAAATTAAGCATATACCAAGAAAACAGTTTAAGTTGTGTATTTATGACAAACAAATGTAAACGGAAACAGAAACAGACTGACATATTTTTGTTAACAAGACACAGTGCACATGCATTTGTACTTTATATAAGAATTAAAAGCACATCATTAAATAACAAAAATATGTTTGAACTATTAATGTTAACATATTTTTATGGCGTGGTGCAGACAGAACGTAAATTTGTCAGTTCTTCTTTCATTTACATACACACAAATGCATGTATTTGACGTATGCATATGCGCAGCATCTGCACTGTTTTAAAAGGGTAATACAATAAGACGATCTCAAATTATTCTGTTTTAAACAACATGCAAATCACATTAGAATACCCTTGAAGTCGCTCACAGTGGAAACAAGATAATGGGACATTCACCCTCTGAAGCTTTTGTACTTTGATAAAACAATTGAACACAAATGTAAATATCATGTTTGTATGCAATACCATGAGAATACTACAGTTAAATTAAATAATAAATGTTTATGAAAAAGTTGGAAAATTAAACGTCAATTCTAGACGACTTTGTGATAAAGTCCTAAACTTATCTAGTGTAAGTGCTTAATTACAAACCATATGAACAACACCGTGCATTATAATGTCATATGCCAGAAAAATTCGAACACGCCAACTTGGTTATAAAATATAATAATGGTATAAATGTGTCGAATTATTTTGTTTTGCTGTGTTTAATTTACTTACCATGTATTTATGACGTCATGGAACGATACTTATTTTTAATTGCTTTGAAATACGATGTAAATCAACTTATATTACGAGTAATAGACACAGGCAACAACGACAAGGATGAATCTTTTTTATTTGCTGTGTTTTAGCCTATAAAATAGCGCTCATTAATTCGTCTTGTCTGAGACAGAGCCTGCATTTTAAGATTCCACATAGCATTTAAGAAAATAAGGAAATGTTAAAGGTAAATATTTAACCAAAATTGCCTTGATTGGTGCCATTAAGTCTTGAAACAGATAAAAAGGCAAACGCAGAATTACGATTTATGGGGCAATATGTTTTCTTGAAGGCATTGTAAATTTATTCCATAGATATTAAGTGACACAACGAATTGCATGTAAATACACATTTTTTAAGTTTAAATAATGTTCTTGGTATTTATTCATAAAATTCAACTAAGAATTAAGTTGACCATCTTTAAATTGGGATTTATTTTGAAGCTTCCAATATTCTTTTTCCAGATGTAGAACATAAAGCTTAAGAAGTTAATGTTTTTAACTTTTAAAAAAGGCAATAATCCGAATATTTGAATGAGAGCGATTTTAGAAAAAAAATGTAATTAATACAATTCCCCTTGGGACAATTTACAACATTGCAAAAAAGAGTTACAAAAACAAAACAAAAAACGGATATATATACATTTTATAAGCATATTTCAAGCCGCTCAAATATGGTTGTGTATTTGTTTATTCTTTATGTTTTGTCATAGTAAAAATTCTTAAGAAAAAACACATACATCTGTATATAATGTAAGTATATTTTATGATACCTTTTGTTTTTAGATAGGTAAGGACTTTCAAATGGGGATAATTTCATGAATTAAGTTCAAAGTATTCTGTTTACCTTTACATTTAAAGTTTCTCTATATTTAAGTTGTTTAACATTTAATGATGTATAATATATCGGCCGCTTAACACTAATAATTGATTAAGATAAAGGTACATAACCTTTCTTACAGTGAAGCGAGTACCTTTATTCATAAGTATTCCATGTTATACGTTCAAATGACTTCATCACAAAACGTTATGAATCAGCAATATATTTATGATTTATATCACCTTATATGGGCATTTAAGGATAATTTTTCTTTCATCTGATTGAACTCATTTTAGCTGATTAGTATACCAGGGATATATTGTATTTCTACGGATGTTAACGAACATTTGATATTCGAATATTACGTCTGTATTCGAATAGAGATCTTGTGATTCGAATATTTTATCAAACTGCAAGAGTATGTCTTGAGTGAATCGTATTGTCTCCTAACGACTTTAGACGCTGACGCTCCTCTAGGTTAGAGTCTATTAAGACGTTTCGATAGAAAATAGAAGCCGGAACGAGCGCAGCAAGTGCAGGCTTCTATTTCCTATGGAAACGTCTCAATAGTTTCTATCCGACTTAGACGTCCCCGCCTCAATTCTGCCTGTTCTACCATATTGACATTGTAATCCGCACCATAGAAACTAGTCAATCAAACTGTCAATCATCTTGACGTGTTCAAACTTGTCGTCACAAGGCGGTGTGTGTGTGTGTGTGGGGGGGGGGGCGGTTGTCAAGCCAGAATGTGTGGCTTGTTGCACATAAGCAGTTGAAAATAAAACTATTTAGTAAAATATATCGATCTATTTTGTTGAGTGTAAAATAGAAAAAATAAATAAAGAAGCCCTCTAGGTCCCCGGTAAATCAGGGCCTGGTGAGGTAATCCTGACACGAGCCAATCACAGTTTGTAATGGTCACTGTGGTGTTACAGAAGACGAAAGCCGAGGTATTGATGACTTTTATTTCTGACACGCTTGCACGGGAGGCAAGCTGTACAAGCTGTAATGCGACTCCCTGTATCTATCAAGACTTCTCTTTATATACACGCGGTTGCTACGATAATAATAAACAAGTCTAGTTCTTCTGTAAGTGTTATACAATTGGGATAGACAGATAATTACGTTTATATCGTATGGTTGTGTAATATAGTCTGGCCCGGGAATGGTGTTTCAATATGCCCCTTATCTTACTAATAATATCACAGTCACTTCTGTATTGGTAACTAATTGACATGTTTTGGCTTCGGATAAACGTCAAAGCGATAGTCTTAGCGAAAATCACCTAATCGCAATTTAACATCAATCCAACCACCACCCACTCACGACTGGTTGTAGAAATAAGCGATTTCCCTAAAAAAAACTACCTGCGTATTTTTGCCTACTTGTCGAACCAGTATTACGTGCGTCTGATCCTTTTGAAAGTGCCTCTTTTTCATATTAATGTAATTTATTAGATTAGTTTATAAAACTTAATTGACTGTTTGTGTTTACATGCTGTTTGGGTTGAGTAGAGTAAAATATTAAAATATTGAGCTATTTTGTATTTGTTTTACAATTTCATCTAATAAAATGATGATTTAGTCTTATATTAGTTTTAAGCTTGTCTAAGTTATCGACATTAGAAAAAAAAACATATGATGCTTTATTTCTAAAAAATATAATATTTCTTTATTGTTGAATGACTAAGTTTAAAAAAGATTCCCTCGGAGTAACACAAAGGCGCATACTTGGTCGTGATATTTAGATAGAAGAATATTTCTTCAGCAATGAACCACAAATGTTATAACGTACTGATGGAGTCACGTATTTGTATTGTTAATGTGATTTTTGATAAAAACTATAATCAAATGAAAATATTTAATTTAGGCCGGTTTTCCATGTAGGTGATCCGCATCATTCATTCTTATCCGTGTACGGCATCCGTAAAGGGCCTTTATTACATGCATGTTTGTCCGTCTTCCATGCTTTCTTTTTTGATGGGGCATTCAAACAGGAAAGATGCCTAAAGGTGATCTAACTTAACAAGTATTTAAACATTTTCTCATATTAGGGGGTTTTCTTATATGGATAAAAAACAGACAAGAAGGAAACATTGCTGGTGGGTTCGTCTAGGAGTTAGGAGGCGATTATAACATGGAACCTACTATCACCTGGTGAAAGAATTGGAGTTATGCGATAGGGAGTTTCAACAATACTTTAGGCTAGACAAACGTCAGTCCAGATTTGTGTTAAGTTTTATTATATATGTTTATATAAGAAATGTTTGATTTTTTTTTTATTTTGTTGCAAAGACCATTTCGTAAAAGAACCTCCCCACTGCGCGATTCATTATGGACATTGACGACGGACGCGTATGACGGACGCGAATGACGGCAGTGTATTTATGAACAGAACAGAACAGAACATATTTTTTATTCAGATTTGTACTCATGCACATCATCGTATTATATATACAATATACAAATATAGTATCCGGTTTAGTTAATATGGAAGCGAAGAAATAATAATGAAAATATAATAAGCTCTTTATGTGAAAGTTGCATTATAAAAAAATAAATAAAAGAAACAACATTAGAGAATGAACTTTATGTATTATTATGTTCCTTCTTACTAAGGCTACTTTCTTGATAAAAAGGGCGAGATTAATAAGTAAGTTCTTGCTTTTTGAATCAAACAGCAAACATATTTTATATACAGACAGTCTATTATACAAAGTTGTGTTGAGGTATTTTCTTCTTAAATCATTGTATACTGGGCATATACACATTTATTGAAAGACATATTTGATGTCTCTGTTAGTTCATAGTAAACAGTATCTGCTTTCTCTAGATAAAAGATTTCTTGAAAATCTTTCAGTGTTAAAGAATGTACAGAATTTCTCATTTTTGTAATAAAAATGTCTTGTCATTTGGTAAAATATCCAAGTATGTTTCGTGGCTTCGCGTGTCCTTTATATTCGTATAAAAATCTAATACCTTATTACTATTCAATAAGCCACACCATTCTTGTGTAAAAGTGTCAATAATACGTTGTTTGAATATCAGAGGGAATGTTTTCTCATTAATTGAATTTTGATTCTGAAACACTTCTGAAAAACCATACCTGTCTAATAAGGTTTTTACATTGTAAATCCAGTTTTTGCAACCATTAAAACAATCTTCCAAACCTTGTTAATACAATATAACAGTTTTTTTTATTTACAGAATGTATTATTTTACACCAGTACTTAATAATTCTCAAAAAACGAGTAATTTATAAAGGATAGCGTCCAAGTTCTGCATATACAGCTACAGTACTTGTACTTGAACGGACATTTAATATATTTTTACAAAACTCTAAGTGCAGACGTTCCAGACTTTTGCTTGTACAGAATCCCCACAACTCACATGAGTAGTAGTTAATAATAGAACCAACAAAAGCATCGAACAATTGACACAAGGACTTAGGAGTCAATGCTTTTTTTCGACAGTGATTACTTAATAAATTCAGTGCTTTGATTCCCTTTCCCGCCAAATGTTCAATATTATTACTAAAAGAGCCTGTATAATTAAAAACCGTTCCAAGATAATTAAAAGTATTAACAATTTCAATTTCATTTCCATTATTGTCCATTTTTCAGAAGATAAATGTCGCCCTCTGTTTCGGAAAACCATGATTTTAGTCTTAAGCACATTTACTTCTAAGCTCCATTGTTGACAATAATTATGAAGTGAGTCTAATTTATTTTGTAAATCTTTTAGGAGAATCTCCCAGTATGATCATGTCGTCAGCAAATAGTAAGACACTAAATAAAACATCATTAATGCAAATATTCGATTCTGTGTTGGATGCGCATTCATGGAAATGACCCTTCATATTTCAACAAGAGCGATGTTTTATTTGACGGACCGGATTGCGGACACGAATGACGGATGCGGATCACGAGTACATGGAAAACTGGCCTTCAAATGCGGATAGCTTGCATTTCGTTAAATACTAACAGTTCGCCGAAACAAGTTCAATTTCCGATTACACGCGCATGAATTTCGTGTATTGCATTAGAATGTCAGATCACGTAGGAGAGGAGCAGTAACGGTAAATTTAAATGTTTCCCTTTTTAATCCATTTGAAAAAAAAAAAACCCTGTTGATGGTGGGATAAAAAGAATACCAGGTTAGTGTTGATATAGCAGCTGATTGCTGCTTTCTGAGGCAGCCACAGATTCAAGACCAATTTGCCTCAAAATCCTCGTAGCTGATCGTTACAACACTGCTTAGGTTTTCACACGATTCTTCATCACATTCTTTCAAGTCACACCAAATAACATAAAAAAAAAACAGCCGGACTCATAATCTGACATTTTGATAGTTGTTTTTATTTTTGCCGACTACAAATTCGTACTTTTATTGATTTCATTACTATTTCTAAACAGTTTTAATCATGTGCCTGTATTAATGTTGTTTCAGATTGTTTCTTTGCAAGTTTTTGAATTGAAAATGTGTACATTTTGATTAATAAAGCTTTCATTAATATTTTTTGTTCTTTACATATTTTCTATATCATTGTTAAATAGAAATTAGGAAAATCTCGTTGAACTGTCCGGTTGGCTCATTCGGTTAACACACTGCTACTTAAATTTTCAATCCCACAGGACAGAGATCGAAACCGCTTTCATCCCCCCTTTTAATGGCCTCGTTTGCTCTATTTAACCAACCTTTATATTATGGACAATTTTGGGGATGACCACAAGTATAATTACTTGATAAATGAGTTTCGTTCTCGTAAATATTTCTGATCGTTTCAGTCAATAAAAAGTAGTCCGGCTTAGAGCAGGTGCGCGATTATCGGTTGATAAAGCTCATCTTTATCACACTGGTTATATCAACCGATATTTACAGAGATAGTGGGATAAAAGGTAGAGCAACATGTCTGCCAGTTATCATTCATCATTTTCATGTAGTCACAGCGGCCTGTCTAGGTGTTGGGTAATTCAAAAGCAATGTCATTGGCTGCAATAGGTGAAGGTATTTTAATCATATTGCTTACTTGGGTATCTTTCTTTTTAATAAGTAATAAACTTGTGTAATTGGTCTTTTTTCTTTCAAACACTTAATTCAGTCATTTTCGATAAGCTACCCATGTAACCCATTCGTTTGAATACATATATATGTTCCAATGTCATAGCAACGTACAAAGTGGCATTTAAAAGTTCATATAGTGCATAGTTAAAAACATATCCATAATCTTCATTCAAATCTTAAAATATAAAACTATGATTAAAACGACGCGTGCCCCTATTCCAAACACGCTGAACATGACTCAGTATTCGTTTGCACACAGTATGAGTATATCGGCAATATGCTTAGATTAACAAGAACTATTTTACCACTCCTTTGATTCATATCTGTTTATCAATAGCTGCTCCTTTTACAGACGTCATTCGTTTTAATAATTTCTAGTATGAGAAAGAAATAAAGACATTATTTATGCATGCAGCTTCTTACTGCACCTATAGAGCAAGGACACGTCTGTCATGCGACAGAAACATAGTTTTTAAATAATATGATTGAGCACTGTTAGACAATCAAAGCCGTGTAATTGATTACGCTTCCCTTAAAATTCAGATTGGTACTTTTATTGAAGTCTACACCATTCATATTGCAAGACAAAGTCTGAAGTTGTCTACAAACGATGTAAGTGAAAAATACATTTCTTAGTTTAATAATAGACTTTTGTCATTTGTTGTCATTAACTGCCTAATCCCCGAATATTTTCTCGAAGAATTAGTTATGCCCTTTTGTCAAATGGCTAAATTGCACTATGATATATGTGTATTTGTACAAACGACAAGTCTTAAGACCTATGTTCCTAGGCTTAGGTAGACAGACTTATACATTCATCTGTACTATTTATATGGAAAATGTTTTAGCACGATATAGCGCCTTTAGTGGAATTCAACACGAAAGCTTGTTTTGCTTTAAGAAATTAACGGTACTTAACACATGTAATTATGACAGGCATTTCTGTAATGACTAATACGTTAACATAATGCGATTGTGATAAGCTTAAGCATAAAACCCTTAGTTGGCAGCTCTGGCCAACATCTTCATCCGTACGGTAGGCACATACGCGACAGCTTGATTAATGGGCTAGATTTAAAGGCTACAATATCACACACAAATTGTCTCTGTCCATTTATAACCCGTCATTCGGTATTTCGAGTCTTTATTTCACTAATATACAATCGGATATTCATATCGATGGCAAACTTAACTTACAAGCCCTTGATAGTTTAAATGGCTTTATTATACATTTGAGACAATTGGTCTTAGATGTCACACATTGTGTAATTGTCAATGTAATGTAATGTCAATGCTGTCCGAGAGATGAAGATATCGCGGGTGACTGTAAAATCTGCACGTGAAAGGAATATCGACAACACAGTTTGCACACGCAGACGGAAATCTGAGCGCATGCACTCGGTACACTACACGCAACCATGCGAGGTTTACTTGCAATCTTGGGCCACCTGTACTAAGAATCATGTGTTGGGGTACGATGTATGTATTATATTGAACAATGCTACTATTAAACAGTACATTGATAATGGCGATTTATGAGAAAACAGTATGCGTTTCCTTGAATGCGTTGCGTAACTTCATGAAAAGAGCTAAAATGGACACATTATACATGTGTATATACTAGGTTTTTACATTTATAAATAAATTTTCCTACAAAAATACATTTAACATATTAACATTTGGATTTACGTGGTAGTTTGCCTTATTTTTAATACCAGTTCTAGAAAATATAATAGTACTACGGACTTCATCAGAAATGCGGTTTTATTATTTATGCTATTTGTTCTAATAGTCCGAATTAATTGACATTTTATTCTCTTAATTTTGCTAATGTCTGCACCTAGTACTTAGATATGGAAGGAGTGTTAACTGGTGATACTGTCTTTATAATTGAACCTCAATTGTGCCCCTTAACAAAAATTTGCAGTGTTTGTGTGTCACTCTACTACATGTAGCACGTAAATGCGATTGAATCAGTATTTGACATAGAAATGGATGATGAGAAGTGTAACGAGGTTTATACGCCGTACTGTATTTGCTCAAATCGTTTGCTCTTAGACTCAATATAATGTTATACACTAAAATACAGAAACATGGCAAAATAACATATCAGCAAGGTGTTTTAAACTGTAAATCAATCTCAAATTATTGTAGACAAAGCGAAAAGTAGTAAGTTCAAAACTCGCATTTAGATCAAGTCTACACATATTCTTATAAGTTAAATTCTTCGGCCTCAGTTAGTTATGTTGTACATTGTACATGTATTGACACTAACTACATTCGGGGTTTTAATGTCAGTAATGTCGAAAATACGCGAATTTAAAGTATATGTATATGGCCGATCACCTGTATAAGCATATTTATTTTCTAAACGAGATTGTCATTTAAACGAGATAAGCATTTAAAAAAGTTTAAATCACTGATACCATTTATTTTTCTTAGATTTTTATTTACCATTATCTTTATTTTTACCATTTTTGATTCTTTTCACATCCCTGTTTTAATCTTAAACTGATAAGTCTTCATTTACGACAAATCGCATTGCATTATGTGCACTTTACTTAATGCTTTATTTACATACAATGTTTATGTATTCTCGATGGGTGATTGCACAGAGGTGCGCGCGCGCGCGCGTGCTTGTGTGTGTGTGTGTTTGTTTATTGGGTTTATCGTCCCACCAACAGTATTTCAGTTATCTGGAGACGGTGTCCACTTGAAGCAGATATAGTGCTGCCTTCACTGTGTATAGCATGCCGTGAACACCTGACATGATACCACACCCAGTCACATTATCCTGACACCGGGCCAACCAGTCGTGGAACTACCCTTATATTTGCTTGAGCGTTAGCAAGGGAGCTATACCACTATCATTTTAACGACTTTGGTATGTCGCGACCCGTGATCGAACCCCGGGGCCTCCCGTACCTGGTGTGTGTGAGTGTGTGTGTGTGTGTGTGTGTGTGTGTGTGTGTGTGTGTGTGTGTGTGTGTGTGTGTGTGTGTGTGTGTGTGTGTGTGTGTGTGTGTGTGTGTGTGTGTGTGTGTGTGTGTGTGTGTGTGTGTGTGTGTGTGTGTGCGTGTGCTGAGGTTAAGAATAAGAGTGAGAAAGAGAAAGGGAATAGGACGGGAAATGATAGTTTTTATATTTGAAATTAAATCGTTTCAAGGAATTGTTCCTGTAAAATGGACTTAAACTTATCCACCATCTTTGTTTTATTTTTTATTAAAAATCAAGGGCATTACCCTGTAGAAAATTCAAACACCGCAATCTACAGTAAAAGACAAATCAAGTTTGTGAAATTGGCTGGAAATTAAAAAATCGAATCGAATTCCCAGCTTCACAAACCTAGAAACAATTAGGTTATATTTTCTTAGCATTTTTAAAATGGACATGCTTTATAGACGTGATTCGTCCAGAAATAAGAGCTCTTATGAAAAGGAAACTTGACATCAGATAAGAACCTTCCTCCATCTGCCATCAGGGCGGATCAGTATCACGCGACAAGAAGGTGCGCTCGACACATTTTCTGACGTTAGCAGACACTTTCTGTAGACACGAATTTAATATCATACAATCTTTTACCGATCATTTTATGTCATGAAGCTATTGAGTAACATTTGTCATTTGTTGGTTTCTATTTGCGTCATTGTCTGCGAGTACAAGAGGACGTAAGTGTTATTATCAGAGGTGACATGTAACAGAACACTTCGACCCGGCTTCTTCTACACCAGTAATTTCCAGATGAAAAAAAGAAATGAAGAAACAACAACAAGAAAAACAACACAGAAAAACAGCAACAACGATCAAGTCTAGACTTAAATGTGGTATCCGACAGCCAATATCAAATACATATAACAATATCAAATCACTGCTTTGAGTAATTTGGGCATAATTTTTGTATAAATACATGTATATACTTTAGACTAAATAAAACTGAATTTTTGGACACAACTAACGCAAAATAAATTACTCTGTGTATTCTTTCCAACTGTATAAAAAGTTCGATAGTGGTCTCTTCTTAAAAAAGATATCGACTTCAGAGTGGATAACCCGGATGACTATATAACGTGATCTCAAAAGTAAGTGGTCACGTGGTTATCTAAGTTTAAAAATAGCTATCTCTGCAGCTTGGCTCGGATAGGAACTACCTGTTTGCAATGACGAGTGCTGATTCATGCCTGGCCGTTGATACAAAGCTAGGAAATCAACTGCATTTTGCAGGAACTCTTCAGATAACATTGACTTATTTGGTTATTTGCGAAAATCGAGTTTGGTCCAAACTTTTGGATACCAATTAAGACAAAATAATACTATTGTTATCATTCTGTTCACTTGACGAGAAATTTTTATTCGTCAGATTAAAATAAGACACATGCATAGTGCTATTCTTAGTTTTTAGTTTTATCTATAGTAAGCGTGCTGTTTTGATAAACTCGATGTATTATTAACATTGTTTACTAGCCCACAACCCAGTTTTTTGGCAGTGTTTATTTACTTCCAATTTTGGGCGTCCTGAAAATTGAACACCTACGGTCGTACAGACGGATAAAATGGACTCCTACGTGTATATAACAACAAGTACTGTTCGAAATAAGTATATTTCTCGTATGAACATTGCCATTGAATGCATGTTGTCTGATTGTACACACGTAACGAGGTATTGTGGTTTGTACAAAAATATTAACTTGTAAACCCAAATGCCAAACACGAATGACTATTTTCTTTCGCCAAGCCGTAAAATGGCAAATACAGCGTCGTTCTGTTGCCTTCCAGAATGTTACAATATGCACATTAATACAAGGTAACATTTATTATATGGTGATAGAACCTGAACTATATTTAATCTCTTTCCTTATTTTAGGTTTCCATAGAAGGTTTCCCCTGGCAGTAGATATAGTGCTGCCTTCACTGTGCAAATCATACAAGAACACCTGGCATAGTACGCCATATCAATAATCCGGGCCGACCAGTCGTGGAATTAACCTTATATTTTCCTGAGCGTTATATGTCATTTTCCAATAAATTCTCCGCAATTTATGGAAATAGCATTTTATGTAAGCTTTTATGAGGAATTTAATTGGTATGATCTTATTTTGCTCTGTCTAAACTTAAAAAAATAAAGATAATGTTTCTTTTGCAGAGAGGCGGACAAAAACGTAAATTCGGAACATATCTTATAACATAGGCTTGTTTAATTGATTTGAGCATACTAAAAGGGAAAAAATGAATAACTGGATTGGATATATGGAAATCGAATGCGTATTGCACATTCTTGACAGGGCTTTTAAAAATTGGTACAATATTCAGTTGCTTTTGCATATATTGTCACAGCAGTTGACATTAAACTAATTGTTTTATTTTATAAAGTATACATTTTTTTACACATCATGGTAATGAATATTGCACATTCAGTTGAATTTCTAAATAATAAATGAAGTGCGAGGTGAGATATCTTTGTCTAATGCTTATTTTGTAAAAGTAATTGTTTCAAAGGTGTTTTTTTTCCTAACGATAAAATATCTGAATCGGTTATTTTATTACACATAAAATCATTGTCCAATCCTGTGTATCTTTGGAGATATAACTGCAGAATCAATACATGTCCTAATTATTGATATAAACATATGCATCATAAATTAATGAATGGCATGCACACAACAACTACCCACGTTATACAACTACACACACTATAACAAAGTAATCGTGAAACATTTGACGTCAGACCGGCATAACCGGATCAACAAACACTTGAACAAGCTTCTAAGAGCCACATGTGAGACGAAAACACCCCAATGACTTCCGTCTTTGAAATTCATCAAGCAACCCAGCACAACACCATTTTACAGCCTTGGCAACCAGATATACGGCAGACAATTATTTTACATCTTCTAAAAACAAGCCAATGTCGTGGAGAATTGAGAGTAGCATGCAGATAGCAAAAATCAATTATTACTTTCTTGTTTCAATGAAATCGCTGACTTCGTTGTCTTCGTTTTTGTCAGCATGTTGTCGTCAGGATTTAAGCAAACATTATGTTACCTGTATGTTTAAATGATTGAGGATCCTGTTCATGTTCCTTTCATTTATTTAGCTAGAGTAGCTTAACTAAAAATAACTGTATATACAGAAAAGCTAGGTTGTTTTGATTTTAAAATAAAATTAATAAAGTACATCTTAAAACGTTTCATTGCACATGCATATTGTTATAAAGTTGAGACAAATGTAAAAGACATACGAAATTACATTGATATTCAGTGCAGAATATACTATTTGAAGAAGTGTTTATTACAGTATAAGACAGTTTTGGTGCTTGCAGAATGAAATCGTATCGCAAATGCATGAACTTATGCATGCATGTTATGATGCAGCTGCTTTTCATTCGATTGGCTAAAAACAACATTTTTAGTTTGTTTGTGTTATTTACGAGACATATCTCGAAAGACAATCCGTTATGATTCTTTAGACTCCTGAATAACATAATATATACATGTTTTATAGTTGTTTTGGAATGCCTATATATGCTCTATAGTAAAATGGTGCTAAGATTTGGACGTTCTATTGTAAACAACATTTTTAGAAAATTTATATAGTATCGTGTTTGTTTTGAAACATTTGCGAATAACGTCTGAAAAGAATTCTTAAACTTCATTGATTTGGTATATTTAATAAATTTATTTAGAGGCATAAAATCCCATATCAATTCACAGTTAGATGACATGTGTATGATGTGTCTATGTACAAATACTGTAGAGCATTCACAGTGCAACTGGACAAATAGAAGCCCCGAAGATCCAGGAGATGATATTTAGACTTCTCAAGATTTCCTTCTTTTGTTTAGAAATTTCCTTTTATAGACCTTTGTTCAGTATCAGAAAACATCGGATGTACATCAGACAATGGCTGGCACATGTACGTCTATATTAAGAAGATGTGTCTGGTAGGAAACGCCCCCGTTTATTAATGGAAACTGTTGCGCTAATAAAGCTCGCGGTAATCGTTTTGTAGAGATTAAGTCATCTCCGGATAGGTGAACGAACGGTTATTGGTGGAACGATAGCTCAAGCATACAAACCATACCACGCAAACTTAGTTTTTACGACTCACGCCGGAATGGACGTCTCCAGTTTAGGTAAGTTTTCAAGTTTACACAAACCAGTTTATCAAATCAGGATAGGTTTAAAGGGCGTAGTGAATGGTTCGCCTATTTTTATACAAAAGAACCCGTGCTTTGCTTGTAGCACTGTGTTGACCTACTTTGTACAAAAGAGCCTGAGCGTTGCTTGTAGTACTGTACTAGCCAAGTTTATACAAAAGAGTCTTTGCGTTGCTCTTACTTGTAGCACTGTGTTGACCTATTTTGTACAAAGGGCCTTGTGCTGTTCTTGCAGTACTGTGCTGGACTATTTCATACAAACGAGCCTTTGCGTTTATTGTAGTACTGAGTACTTGAGTTAGACAGTGACGATACGAAAAGGGGGTGAGTCGGAAAGGAACGCGCTCCATAGTATATGATTATTCTGAGTGAGGACAAACCGTTTCTTTGTTGGATTTATCGTCCCGTTAATATAAATGTTTTTAGTTATCCGGAGACGGTGATACAGTGCTGCCTTCGCAATAGATAACCAGACATGATACCACACCAAGTAGCATTTTCTTGATACTAGCCTGATACCAGCCACATACATATAAATACCTTTATACATTTGTTTGATCATAAGCAAGACAGTCATACTACTTCCAATTAAACGACATTTTATGTCGCAGCACAGGTTTGAACCCGGTACCTCTAGCAAACATATAATGGTCATTGACGCCTATTAGTGCCCTTTCCTAGTCGGTTAACCAAATACATCACAATAGACAATCGGTTAAACATAAAAATGGTCCAATCAGCATTAAATCATTAATGTAATTTCATTCCAGTCATGTGCGCTTCAAAGTGACTTGTGTTACGAAGATATAAAGCAGTTGCAAGAAAGGATTGCCTAATTTTAAGAGAATTTTAACCTTCAAGCTTTGATGATCTCTTTTCTTGTTTTCCGAAATAATTTTAACTACAATCGTACGCTCTATAACGTACTTTTACAAAAAATATACCGACTTGTTGGAATTGAACATGATGAACAACTGTGTGGAATAACTTGATTGAACGCAGCGCAAAAGTACCCGCAATCTATGCGCCAAAGTGATGTGTATCTAAACAAATACAAGCTTGCAACAATATAATACTTGCAACAATACGATAAATGATTGGCGCGATGAAGCGCATCAACATGCAGCATATGTTGAAATAGGAAACACACTTGGGTGATTTGCGAAATCTTGATATCTTAATGTGACCGGAGTGAAGACATTCTAAACAGTTACCACCAAACAAATGGTCTCATATGTATACATTCAAGGTAGACACATTTCTGGACATGCACAAACACTTGTTTTTTCCAACCCATTAGATTAGTATAAAATTAAGTTTACCACTTGTATCGATATTTTTATACATTGTGCAACAGTGTAATTGACAGGAATACCATTTTAATGGTTAGCGAGAAAACTAACCTTTGGTGGATTATTACCAGCATGAATTAAATGTCTAACAGTATTTCAAATACATCCTAATAATGCATTACTGTTTCCGGTCAATTAATGTTTGTCAAATAAAACTGCATAATTTCATCTTGTAATTTTGCATAAATTTCTCAAACAAGTACTTTGGACATTAGCAGAGCGATAGTTGAGCGTAAATCATTACAGACAATAACATACTGTCATTTTCCCCGGATATATCATATTCCTAATGGGTGTTTGGGCATTGAAATGGCTCTGGTCAATAGCACTCTTATTTCAAAATGAGACAATTATAGGAAACATAATGGTGGATGAAAACAATTTTATTAACATAACTGGTGAGTTTTATTCTTTCAAAGTAACGCATTCTACTTGATAGCATGCAACAAAAGCATTAAATTACCATTCTGTAAAGAAAAAGAAAACTGGAATGATACATGAGTTTAGTAATTGTAGTTAAGAGCACATTTCTATTTGCGTTTACATTTATCTTGGCATTTCCACAAGTTGATCCGAAATATTGTACTTTTCCGAAACAAAATATGAATAACCGTTCTAGAGTCGAAGGAACTCTCGTATGAATTTTCACAACACATGTGTTAAACCTAGATGTACAATAAAATGACTTTTGTGATCCCTTTTCCAAATCTCCTTTTCAAAACTCGGTTTAACAGGAAGCCTAAAATACGGAAGTAAAAATGTGTGAGGGTAGCCGTTTAAGAGAGTTGTCGTTCTTTAGAGGGAAAAATCCGTCACAAACGACAGGGGTTAAATAGAAGTGACGTCTAAAAGAGGTATTCGTCTAAGAGAGGTGACGTTTGTAGAGGGAGCACTGTCTAGCTAGTAAAATGTGAAATGTAAATTAATAAATTAAAGTTAAATAATCCTATAAGCTACACAAATCGCCTTTCAGGACTTTTTTGTCAAATGTTTTTCTTCGGGCGAAAAAGTCGCGATTTTGTAAGTATCATAGTACCAGATACTTCCAAAGGATGATCTTATCTAGGACGGAATTACCCGAGGTGTTCCTATCTTTATGAATTCGTCGAAACTCTTTTCGGTCGCTATTGTTTTTCAAATACGAATTTTGGCGAGGAATACCGATAATTCCCATAATAAAAATATATGGGAAAAATAAATGTTGCAATTTGTATACGGCGATATCATATGTTATGTATGCAATATGAAACACCTGACCCGCAAACTAGTAAATAAATATATAGGAAATTCACATCGATATTCCTTATATCATATTTGTTCAATATGATGCGAAGATATGTACATGCGTAACACCAATTTATTTATATGCTTAAACGTTATGGTGTTAATAACTATTGACAACAAAATGAATTTCAATAACAATCTTATATACTTGATATGTAAGGATGTTATTGTTTTTATTAACATATCAGTAAATTTAAACGATTAACATGTTTATATTGCTGATCAATTTGTCATTAGAACATGGCACCACTGGTATCTGTTGAAAGGCTTCATTTATAATATTTTTGGTAAAAAAGGCTTTGTCGTTTTTGCTTTGTCGTTTTTTGCTTTGACACACATACAACAACGACGCTCAGGCAACACAGCTTTCCACGTTGATGAATGTTAACTGTAAGAAGAAGCATCTTGGGAATAAAAGCAGGAGATACTCTCCATATACTACTTTTGCAACCGCTCGAATTTGCACAGCTGTATAAAGACTTTGCGGCCGGCGTTCTCCAGGACTAAACACTAAAGAGAACAATCAGATACACCACCATTAGTTTAATGTCTCCTCTAACAAGGCATTTACTTACGTCAAAGAGGGCCATATTACAATAGGCTTCGACTTCGAATGTGACAGTAAAAGTAATTCTAAAAGGTTGTCATACTATGTCTTAATTCAGTATTTGCTGTCGTAATGTGATAAAAACATATATTATAAACGAAGAAATGTTAGTGTTAAACTAGTTGTTGCATTAAAATTGATGTGTTGATAATCAGTGAAATGATGACCAGTGAAGAGTTTTAAATGACGATGTTTTCTATTTCATTTGAGACAGGAAACCCCTGATTTTGTTAATCTTAAAGATGGCATATGCATAAATTACAAGAAGTCTTAGTCATTTTGCATAATGGGCACACCATCATCATAACAACCACCACCATCATTACAACCACCATCATCATTAAAACCACCACCATCATTACAACCACAATTATCATTACAACCATCATCATCTTTACAACCACCACCATCATGACAACCACCATTAACATTACAACCACCACCTTCATTACAAACACCACCATCATTACAATCACCATCATCATAACAACCACTATTATCATTTCAACAACCATATCATTACACCACCACCTTCATTACAACCACCGCCATCATTACAACCACCATTATAATTACAACCACTATTTTAATTACAACCACCATCATCATTACAAACCATTAACATTACAACCACCACCTTCATTACAAAGACCACCATCATTACAACCACCACCATCATTACAACCACAATTATCATAACAACCACCGTCATCATTACAACCACCACTATCATTCCAACCACCATATCATTACAACCACCACCATCATTACAACCACCATCATCATTACAAACCATTAACATTACAACCACCACCTTCATTACAACCATCATCATCATTACAACCACCATCATCATTCCAACCACCATATCATTACATCCACCACCATCATTACAACCACCACCATCATTACAATCACCATCATCTCTACAACCGCCACCATCGTTACAACAACCATCATCATTACAACCGCCACCATCGTTACAACCACCATCATCATTACAACCGCCACCATCGCAACAACCACCATCATCATTACAACCACCATTAACATTACAACCGCCACCATCGTTACAACCACCATCATCTCTACAACCGCCACCATCGTTACAACCACCATCATCATTACAACCACCACCATCGTTACAACCACCATCATCATTACAACCGCCACCATCGTTACAACCACCATTATCATAACAACCACCACCAACAACAATTATATTTTTTCCATGTAATTAATCGTCTTTGTGGAAGGAATTTTCTTAAACTAATAAAACACAAGATGTTGTATCAACTTTATGTATTCATAATATATATCATCCAAATTATGGCCAATCATTAGTTCTTATTTACTAAATAAGTGTGTATAGTTAATTGCTTTTGGGGAATAATTTGGTGCACATGTATGTGTTTTTAACATATTTATACTAGAACAGATTGGACAGTCCTGAACACAAAAGTGTCCTCGAAAATATAGTTATTTATGTGAGAAACTTAAAGTGGGGATTACAATATATTTAATAATAGTTGATCGTAATCACAGCTACAGAGACAAGTAATCGGTCCAACACTAAATAGCAGCATTTAATGCTATCAAGTGTTTGCTTATATTTACTTTGTTTCCTCCAAAAGAACTGACATTAAATGTCCAAAACTACAATTAAAAGTCTTCGAAAGCGAGCGCAACATTTCACTAATAGAACACTAGTTTGTGTCAATTTAAATTCTAAGACCTTTTACTTGTGAAAGCTGCACTTGTTTATTTTTTGATTAGATAGTGGATAACAAAACCCAGAGAAATATTTAGCATCGTGTTTCTAGTCAGTTTTATATGTTATATATGCTCTGAATATACATTTATTTGTACAAGTTGCTTATTAAGAAATTACAAACGATATTCATTTCACTGCTGATAAACGCATCAGTTTTAATAAGTGTCCGATACAATAGTACTGATAAGATTTAATATTCGACATCTGTTTGATTGTTTTACGTTCAACTTTTCTATATCACACTATTGTAACATTCACAACCACAGGCTTTTTCTAAACAAAACAATTAGACACAGTCAATAAACTATGGACACTATTACTGTTTTCTACAAACGGATACAGTCTAGAGACTTTATAAGAGAACAGCATTACTAATTATCGGTAGTGATATTTAATCTACCTTAAACATTAACACTTTTCTTGGCACAGCATCCATTTTAATATTACAGTGGTAAAGTGCGACATAATTGAAACAATAAACCATATCGGACAATAATTCTGCCAATAATTTATTCTGACAAATAAATTTGTGGTGATGAAAAGAGCTGATGATGGGAGGTATGTTTTCTCTGGAATAAATATTTTGTTGTTTAGACAGTTCACGGTAGGACTATTGGTGGAGTGTGTACAATGGAATGGGTGTATAAGAAGTAAATTTATTAAACGAAAACAATCAGGTATTGCGATTTAAAGTGGTTGGTTTTATTCTGAAAAGGTTAAAATTGTTCTAATTAATAATGTACAAAATAATCACGTATAAGCTAAAACTAAACGTCTTTTTTTCGTTCTACATGCAGCTTTGTACAGATTGTGGATACACGTGAACTGTACTTGCACGTTTGTTCTTTATTTACTTTTTTAATTATGCACAAATAAAAGAATGCACTGAACTAAGACGAACTTTCTTACTTATTTTGAGAACATTTCATCTTAAAACCAGATTTTTTTAAGTGAATTGTATTTTGTTTAAGCGTTTACAAACTTTTTGTTCTCTATATGTATATGCTTTAAGTCCAAGTAAATGAGCATAGAGAGAATATCTATGTACCTAAGCAAAAGGAGTTATGAAAACTTGAAACGGGTTTCTGTAAGCTGAGAAATAAGAAGGTGCAGTAGAAGAAACCTTTGAAGTGTTTAAGAACAGGAGGAAGACGAATATTCAGTTTCATTGTAACAATACAAACAATAATCATTGTTTAAAATCCTTTCATCAACTCGGTATCATTTAGGAAGATAATACAATTGTAAATGTACGGACTGGAGGCATAAAAATGAAAATCAAGCAAGAAACAGGAAAATTCACCAGGCATTTTCAGAAAACATATACCCATATATTTTGCTCTAATCCTTCATTCAGATACTCGGAAAGTAGTATGGCAATTTTCTAATTCACAAAACATTCATCTAGCAGTTGGTTTTACTTTCATATTAATATAAAAGAAACATACATTTGTAGAACATGTAATACATCCTGCAATATGTTTAGCATGTCCACATTACATTAACATGCAGTAGCAATGCAGTAACGTCTATGAATTGTGTATATGCTGCGAGTTCTTTTTACTCTTTATCAGTAAAATCTATTTCTGTTCATTACAACTTATTGTAACAGCAAGGAAAGGCACAAATAGAAACGTTATATGTCAAGAGTATCTCAAGTGCTACACTATACATTCAATGACACGATATGAATGACAATACTTGGAGTGTACGTGCTATCGGCAGAAAAAGTGCCGCTCCCTCGCATTGCAGAATGTTGATCAGACCGGTTATTATTAGATGGAAGATAAAATCAATTTTTGATCTTAAGAAATGAATGTAATAAGTTTTAAAGTTCCCTTTCTGCAAACCTTTCAATTTGCAAAGGAAGCTCCAAAAGATCACCAAAGGAGATTAGGATACTACCGATAATACCGATACTGCAGACAATGTCTTGGACTTACAAATAAGTCGTACCTTGAAGCACATGCTCTAGCGTACTGCCAATAGAAAGACATTGTATACTGGTAATATAGTGTTACAGTAATTGTTTCTTAGAGACGCGTGTTAATCAAGGCTTAACAATATATTCATTGTTTACTTATATCTTTCACCGACGTCATCATCAATATAAGTGCTTGTAACAGAAATAAGCTTTATTATATCGACGTTTTGCCTTATAATATCAGTCAAATAAAACGACAAATCAGACACCGTCTTTGAGTATAAGGTTATCATAGCAGAGCTTTCAAAGGATGGTGACAATGGAAATTGTCGTATATGTATTGTCCATATTTTAGAAAAATAAACAATTGCTCAACAAGACAAAAATAATCAAAGTTCGGCTGACTTAAAAAGCTCTCAATTGATATTATCAGAAGTTTTTTAATATGACACACATTACTGTAATAATGTCTTCAATCTTATGTTCAGTTCTTCAATTCTGTCTTCAAATTTAATCATTCATATCCATTAAAAGCCAATAAAAGCCATCATGTTTTATGTACACTACGTATTAACTACTCAATGTCTTTAAAATTCAAACCGTGATTATTCTCTGTAATCAGTTTTGTCTCTATCTAATGCCATTATGAAACTACATTAGGGGGAATAATTCATACCATTCCTAGACTTGTTGTCTGTGTATCGTGCAGTACATTTAAATTGTATTCTATTACCAATCGTTTAAGGCATGTCAATCAATTGGAACGTTGCTGTTATAAAGACTTCCAAAATGTTTTTTTCCAGACAGTACTATAGTCTATAGTCTAGATTTTAGTATCATGTGTCATTTGATTTAATTTTTAAATCCTTACTTTCGCTTATGAGTGCAGGTTTTTACATTGTTTGTGGCATACTGATGTCTTAATATTTTTATAAACCATGAAGTATACTGCTCAAGTGATAGAAAAGCATTGTATTGAAATGATTAAAAATAAGCTTATTCGGGAGGAAAGGTAAGCGTGATATTAAATTCGCATTATTATTATGTCGGAACATCTTTTTGCATCAAATATAATGATATCTGTAACAATGTCATACATTTTCTATCTCGGACTTTGGTGTCAAAGCCAACGAGGTGCGATAAGTGATAAGAAACCAAGGGGCTACAGTTTCGTTCACTATAATTATAGTGTCTAAATATCGTATGTTTTGCTTGCTTATATATTTATGCAAATAAATCAACAAACATGATATTGTTATACACGCTGTAACAATATTACAAACTGTAACAATCATGAAAACCGCAAGGTGAATTAAATTCTTACGCATATAACTTAAAGGTTTGTATATTACGGTTTCACTTATCATCTTGAACTACAACTTGATATTATTTCTGTGAAACACGTTACCTTTGTCTTAGCATGGACATAAATATGAAAATGGTTTTATATCTGTAAAAGGTGCACGTATTTTAGTATAATTTTTAAGCTTGTATTTAGATTAACAATCATTTATTTCATATGATAACCCAAAACCAGATTTCAAGCAAGCTTATGAATTTTTATATTCTGCTTCCTTCTTAATCATTTTTAACTTCAATCTCGTTAACATTCTGGACAAAACTTCATACATGATTGCAAGATGCCTCCATGAGATGAAAGGTGGCTTCTTTGAAGTAATCAAGAAACCGACTTGCAACGTCAACCACTATCATTAAAGTTTCATCATATCAAACGTGGGAGTAACGACCGGAAAAAACCTTCAACTTGGAACAATCATGATTCATTAAATCATCCAGCTGAATCCTGATTGGTAGAGCAATAATATTGATTGCCAAAACAAAATTTGGTGAAAACGACTTGTACTCGTTCTTCAAACTCAAGGAACTTAAAGTTGCCGCTGAATTTATCATTGATACAGTATGTACTTGTAATTGATTTGAATTAAACGTCGATTATTGTTTAATAAATTTATTACGCTCGTATCTGGTATTGGATCGATTGTAATGGAATAAACACAGGCATATGTATATATTTACATTTCTTATGAACTGCTATACCTAAACATTTTCGTTCATTTTTCGGTGAACTACAGAGTGAAGTAGACAGCGCACCGGTATTCCTGTTTGCTACAAATGAACGTAAACATGATGTCAACATTACGTCATACAACAGGCTGTTTAAAACATTTTCAAATCTTGTTAAACGGTTTATTGTTTAATTTGCTTGCAAACAGATTACATATAATTGTGGTTTCATACTCTTTATCTTTTTAAAAATCTCTAATAGTGACATTTGAAGAACTATCAATAAGAAAATTTGTTGTTTTGCTTCCCGACCTTTTGGGCGTGGCTTAAATACGAAAAAAAAATATTACGCTAGGAAGCCATTCATTTGATCTCCAATAAGAAGACGCAGGGCTTGTCTTATAAAGATAACATTAAAGAGTTTAACATGTAATCATCTTTTTTTTTGGATAGATTGATTTTAATTAGATCTAAATATAATGTAAATAAAGGAAATGAATCGCTGAATTATAACGTTCATCGGTTGATGAACCGTGTTGCTCCTTTCAAAGTATATCGTGAAGAACTTCGCGTAAGTGTATGCACTAGAAGGCAAACACAATTATAATACGTTCTAATTCTATCAGAACCAGAATTTATATTATTTGCCAATTATATCCAATTAAAGTAAAGGTATTAGTATATTATACGCTTTATAAACAAATGTATTGCCACTTACTTCTCTGTTAAAGAATACCTAGATATGATTCAATAAACACACCCTTTACCTATTTGTGGCCATGGGCTCATTGAATCTGCTGTTTTATTCTAAAACAGCGATATTATACAAAGATCCTTTTCATGGAAGTACATTTTGTAAATCATATCTTTAGAAATGTTTTATGCCAAAAAGGGTTTTCGGGTATGCCTGATCCTGTAAAGTTGTAGCTAAGATAGGGCTTGTGTAAAACAATGTAAAATTATAATAACCTATTATACCACATGCCTACATTATGTACATAACATCTTACATATATGATTTGAATAACTGGCACAGACACATTTAGTTTCGTTATGTTTTTTTCTTAACTCCTTACAGGTTGAAAATATGAACAATTAGATATTGTGATTTTATAATACTTATCGATTACCATTAAATATAGAAACAATATAAAAGTGGAAAATCATGTTCTGTCCTCATTGTTATCCATGTTCCCCGCTCATTCAAAAGATAACGCTTGAGAAGATTTAGATTCCATTTAGAGATAGCAATTGGCTGATAAAAGGGTAAAACATCACTGGTAGCAACGAAATATCACGTTCGTTTAAGTTACGTTGGCATTGAATAAGGAACTTTAGAAAGCTTCTTGTCCCTTTTAATTGGTACGTCTGTACGGAGGATGCTTTAGCAGTAATGATGCATTAGCTATTTTTAATCATTCGTTTAATGTAAACAATGCATACACACGTTTTTCAGAGAAATGAATTTGTCAGATATTTGTTTCAACGTTTAATTTGTTGTTGGTTGTTATCTCGGTTAAGAATTTAAGACCAACTTTCAAACGATGCGCATGAAATATTTATCTCAGACATTCTTCAAAAATGTTGTCTTCTTCAAAAAGTAAAAGAAAATAGGATAAATTTGCAGTCGAAATACCAATCGGATGTTCACAGAGACAAAACAGTCAATTTCTTGGTCAATTATGTTATTATAATTACACCTTTTGCAGTGAGCCGTCTATGACGTCGGCAGCAGATAAATTTATGTCCACGCGCATAGGATTAATAAATAATTTATTAAAAAAACAACACATATCTTTGTCCTGCATTTCTATTAGGTCGCCGTTCTATAATCCTATAAGTATAGTTGGTTCTGGTAACGTCACAGATTTAAAAGCGATCATATTTTGAAACGGATAGTATTATTTTTTTGCATGTTTAAAACACATTGTTTCATCTATATTATAGTGTTCTGTTTCTCTTTTTCAAGAACGTTCACGTAAAAATAAACGTGAAAACAACAAAAGAAGTAACAAGTAAATTCTTACACATATCAATTGTCATCTAGTTTTAGATGACATGATAGCAGCTAATTCAATTTCATTTCCTTTCATTTTTTATAAAGAATATGTTCTGTTTTCTTTTTTCATAATCAATAAACGGAGTTGAGATCTTGTTAACAAAGATAAATAAAAATAAAAAGATTTGGCGTGGGGGATATAACAACAATCAGTGGTGTGTTATGTTTATATTTAGACAGATTGTTCTGATAATCACACACTTCTGCACTAACACTGTGTTGTTAGGGTATAAACTTTATGATCCTACCTTTGTTTTAGCATATTGCTTTTGGAGACTTATTGCGAAGAGAAAATAAAGTCTTTACATAAGTGCGCGTTTAATGTGGCGCGCTGTAAATATTCTCCGCAATAAAGTGGATATTGGTGACTTCGTGCCACTTCAAAGTCGTACATCGTTAAATACGTATCGAATTTGAAGACTTCGTACGGCATAGGTTAAGAAGGTGTTGTTTACACCTGTTATTGTACTGCAGTAGGAATGAAAATGAAGGACTTTCATACTTTAAATTTTAATCAATTAATGCCACAATCTTTATTGTTAACATTTAATATTCCAATAAAAGCAGGCACATAAATGCTACTATGCTAAATATACATAGGCTTCTGATATTTTATTTCCGGCTACTTTCGAATCCTCTTTTTCAATTGTTTCTTGTGTGACGTTACAAACATAATAAATAACAATGTCAAAATGTCGGTTTCGTTGCAATTTATGACCTCAACAATATTATGCGTGGCTAAACTAAATGCCGAAGTAATACGGTGCTGCCTACATAACATACGTGGGTGACGTAACGTAGACGGTGTGATTCTTTCACTTGAACGGCTCCTACTCTTTTATAAGAAGGTCTTTGTTTACTTTCAGTGGGAAGAATTACAACTGTTCCACTCAACTTATCGACTTATTCCGACTTTTACAATTTCAGCGAGTATCAAAGGTATATGATGTTTATTGACTGTTTATATATGTTTATAGATAGGATTTAAAAGCATTCAACAATGTGTTTTTGCCAGTTAAAATATTAAATAAAAATCCTAATGATTACCTGTCGTCAGATCAATCAGTTTAATTTGGGAACCTAAACACGTTTTCACCGCGAGTAAGGGTGCAAATCGAAACGAATACGTGAGGTTTGCACTTCATTGATCTAAACGATAGTAAATGATTTCGCGAGTTAACGTGGTCTCGGTGGAGAGTCCGTAAATAGATGAAAACGGTAATTCCCTCGCGTCGCGGAATATTGACTAAACATTATACTACAAACTGTGGATAATGTTCGCTTTGAGAAGCAAATGAAGATGAATGACTCGTAAAACTTCGTCATATCTAAATACTTCAAAAGCCTTATTGTATTGATATTGTAACTCTAGTTTTGTATAAAAGCACCACTATTGAAACATATATAGCTTGATTCGGTCTTAAACTGTATCATAAATAAAGCCATGAAAAATAATGTCATTTGTATATAAACCTAACAAGGTTCAAATACTTTCAGAATGAACTATAGTTTTAGTCAAACTGCCAAATCTGTTTATGTTTAATGCAAATCATCATTTTTAATAGAGACGAAGAGAGACGTATAGGAGTAAATTACAATTAGATAATGAGAGAGACATACCTTCTAATATAAGTACAGTTATAGTAGTTATTGGGTATTGTGATGCAACAGAGCGAAGTTTTTTTGACATCTTCGGATCGATAATGTTCCAATGAAATAGAATAATTGTTGTGTTTAAGTTTCGGCAAAATAATGTACATATTTTAAAACAAAAACAAAACTAGAAATTTACATAACTTTGCAACCAAAAGGTTATATAAATATAAATAGCACCAGTTTCACCAACAGTCGCTAAAAGGATGTCAAAGAAACGGACACGTTAAAAATTATCACGACATGCTTATACGTTTCATTTCTAAACGAATGTCTAAAGAGGAAAGAGTGACTGAGCATCGTGTTAAAGCTTCGTAATTGACACAAATACTCATATTTCCTGGAGACGTAACGGAACAAATTTCCCCAACTTGCTCATAAAAACACAGATTATTTTGTAATTGATACATTTTGTAGTTTTTAACATAAAATGGATCTGAAATTTACATTGTCTCTTGGGTTGTTTGACTGTTACCTCCTTGTCACGGTCACACACACACACACATACACAAAAAAAAACACACACACAACACACACACACAGATATAATATATATATATATATATATATATATATATATATATATATATATATATATATATTATATATATATATATAATTTCACTATATATTGTCATTTAAAAGAATACTTATCAAATGTATTACATGTAACATACGAATTCGTTGTTAATACATTTAATAAGTATTTATTCAAATGACAATATATAGTGAAATTATTATCGGACCGCGTCGTATGGCATTTGATTAAACTAATAGGTAAAAAAGAAAACTTCTGTCCAGGCCTTCAGTACCATTGTTTTCTGCATTACCCAGCCTCCGTCTCTTAGGAATCACAAGTGATGGTCCGAAATGGAATCCACGATCCATTAAGAATTGTTCATAATATATTCTTATTTAAAAGAGTTATATGTCAACACAATAATTAAACCGATTCCCGACAGTGTTACATTATTGATCTCATGATAGACACCATCATTTTCCAAAGCACAGAATCTAATGATAGATAATTGCTTTGAGTTGTGTTGCTGAGAACGAATTAAACGCAGTAAACCGAATTGTATGCCTGCTGGGCCAATTATTCATTCTGACAGCTTTATTTGTGCAGATAAAATGGATGTCGTTATAATGGTAAGGTCCTTTCTGTAATGTACTTTTCTAAAGGTTAAATGAAGTATATTTGATAACGGTGGGCTGAAGGAACACGAATGCATCAGTGGTTCTGATTCTTAAAGTAGACACGCAAACTCTTCACTCAGCCAACATTTACTTGACCATTTATAACACCTGGTTTTGCCTAAAATATACAAGTACTGTAAGATTTTCCAACACGGAGTGTGGGTTTCCTTCAGAATTGTAGTTAATCAGCCATGTATCTATATTTTGTATATGTATTTACGTTATACATGTAGTATGTAACCAACTTATGTTCTCAGACGAAAAAACACACACAGGTATATTGTATTGTGGAATAGCAGCAGGTAACCAATAGGAAGTGTCATTTAGTGATTTCAGAATCCCGATATAGCTAAATATATGTTTCTTATCACTGAAGTATCATTTATGCAAACGACTTTCTAAGGCATTAAAAAAAACACAAACAGCAAGTCGTTTCTTTCATATACATGTACATGATTTGCATGCGTTTTAGAAGACAAATTATTGTCGGAGATTACTGTCTGTAAAGCATCCGATTATCTGGATACAACATGGCAACTATTATACAAGAAGGAAATATTTCAGAGACTAAAGACCATTTATGAAGCCTTTTGAGTGTATCTCAATATCTCATGTGTAGTTTGTAGGCTTCTAGTGTTTTGTCCTATTGTTTAAATTTAAATCGCATTCAGCGTTATTTTTTTTTATAAAAATCAGAAACACCACAGAACGTTATTGCACATTTATTGCCTATAAAGTAACCGATATTGCCTATATGCATATCGTATATATATATGTAGATATGATGTATGTATTTTTTATCTATCAAAATAAGTAGACATGAAGATATTGGTATATGCCACAGAATTTATGTGTTCCCGTTTCATAGTCTCTGTAAATATTATTAAACAATAACTTTATATGATATGTACATGTAGTCGTATAAAGTAGTAGCTATTATAGTTAACTTGTGTAATTAACTAAATAAGGTGTTTTGTAAAACCTGCCACATTGACTTGTTTTTGAATGTTTTGCTATGTATTATCTGTATTGACAGGCAAATAGGCCTTTTGTACTGAATAAAGTATCAGTCTATTTATCGATTAATATATCTATGTATGTAGAAGAATATTTGTAATGATGTGGTTTGCTATTGTGTGCAATATGGAACACAAACATACGTCTACGCTCACACATATTCGAGTTTAATGTGGTTGGCTTAGCAGGACGCGTTATTCCAGCAAAATAAGAAAACATCAGTAGCAGAGACGAATGTACGCCTATACAACTATGAGGTTTCAGGTGTTATAAACCTTCATTTCGTGAGGTAGAAAATAAACTAGGATTAACAATGAAAGATGTTTATTCCGGGTGTTATTGTGTTTTATCCTGCAGTTCTATAGCTGGCACTTCCATTCAATATTTTCTAGAAGTAATAACAAAAATAGAAATATAGGTGATAACATGACATTAAATGAGTTCTTTTTCCAGTTAAAATGCTGTTTTAGTAGAAAATGTCTACCTAGGCCAGTCAATCCGCCAACTTCCCGTCGCAGAATATCGGTTGACAATGACACTGCCAGCAGTGGACTGTGAACTTTTCTGCTGAACAGAAAACATATAAACTGTGTGCGGTAAGTTGTAACAGTAATTAGAAAACTCATCATGGATGTGTTCGTCTAGACTTCTACATTGTGCTATACCAATGTACAACACATTTCTTTGTTTAGAACGATATTTAGTTTGAAGCTAAAAAACCAAAATTGAAACATGAAGCAAAAGCAAACGTATTTTCGTCTAACAAATGGATCATGACGCTTGAAGAAACGATACTTCTTTGTGCACTTCTTTAATTGGGATTGGTTAAAACTGTTTATGTCCTTATTTTATTTTATTTTGAATTTATAAAACACAAGTTCTTCTTTATAATATTTAAGTGGTGTATTAAATTGATATCACTCCCTTTCGACATCGCACAAAACTAGTAATACCCTAAACAGCAATGAAAGAAGAAAATAGTTCTGCGTTGAGACAAAGTAATTTCAAGATTATGAATTAGACTTAAGATAAAATAAGGTGCTTCACAATATTTAGAATCAAGTAATGTGGTTTTTAACAACTATGAGTGTTTTTTATATCACATAAGAAGAATAAAATCATAATTATTAATAACCAGACATTTTAATCGGAAATTAAAAGGTATATTTACATAAATACCCAAGGCCCGTTAGTAAGTCGAAAAAAAATCGGAAAGAACTAGAGTGAGAAGAATGTGATTGTACAGTTGTCTTTTGGTCGGTAATCCAGAGAAATCGTCCCTTCAACATCCTAGACTAATGTGATCTTATATTATCCCACAACAATGACAAGCTACGCATGACTTCAAATCAAATGGCGGTTATTATCATTGCAGATTTAGATTGTTCTGTAGCAAGCCATTGGCTTGTTTCTATTGGAACTAAGGCCCTTTTGTGACGATAATTTAAAATCCACAAATTCTTGAAATCTATAAGAATATCATATACACTATTTAACAGATTATAAAGAAATCAGTTCAGAAGACTATAAGATATAAATGAGCCCACTTTGAGCTCCTAGTGTCAATAATTTAAAACGAGATCCCATCTAAGATGTATATGGTGGAAGAATGAGTTCAAAGTTGCAACAGTTTTGTTTGCAAGAATATAATATTATTGCGTTTGCAGATTTCAGATATGAGCAACTTAAATGATAAAATATTATTGGTATGTACGCATATCAAATAATTATTACAAAATGAAGTGTGCACTATTTGTAGTCCTATTTCTTTTTTAATTTGCTTTAAATTGTTGGAAAGAAAATCATTTCTCGTCCTCTTTTCACGAAATTAACTACTAACAAATCCGCAAGCCCAATGATATTAACATCCTTATAGATTGGTATTTCTCTTTTATACATGAGACGATAAACTAACGAAGAACGTGAGTCATATTAGGGAATAGGAAATGCAGATAGAACTGGATAGTGGTGTCCCCATAAATGATAACTTCTTAAATTATTGATTATTCTTGTGCTATACAGTTGATATAAATGTATTTAAATGGGGTGCCTTTATGGTATTATTTCGCGATATGATTAATAATTATTGATAAAAAATAACAAAAACTCTTATATAAGCTTATAGTCTCTAATTTAAAGTGGTATTTCATTATTGTTACACTTTTTACGATGAATGACTAGTTATAAATGCAAAAAAACCGCATACATATTAGGTTGAACATTATCAATAGTCTAGTAGCCTATACTATTTATGACAAACTTAATATGTGTTGTTATCTCCTCTGTGTGTGTCTTTCTTCCACAGGCACCCCACTTCCTTGAGATCTGAAACTTTTTTGTGAACTCCCTATTGCAGAACCTATCTGTTTATCTGTTTTAGGTTTCAAAAATGTGACGACTATTTGTTAAAAAGCGCTTTATTTTCGCTTGGCTTGCATGTGAAATACCTTCGTTCTGTGCCTTTTCGGAGTTTAGAATATGTTGCAATGATCATAGGACTTTGTCATATATTCTTATTTATGATCACAACAATGAAACAATGTTGCTTGTGCAGTGTGGCGGTCGTAAAAAATCTCCCCGTGCATGTAATCTATGTTGTCATTTAATTCATCCTATAAGGATTGTTACGTGTATTTCCTTTGATGGACATTGTACTTTGGTTCTTCAATTCCATCCTCACATGAATAGGATGCTACAACCATTTATTCGTCTCTTGTCATGTTTATTCATGATTCAGAATGTTAATTTCATTTATAGTCATCCATTTTTGTGTAGTTTTTCAAAACGAAATAATACCATATTCTTTCTGAACACTATCTGGACATTATTTTTCAATGTCTTCACTACTTTCGTCATAAGTTATAGAAAATATCAGCGCTTGCACATTTTATATTCAAATAGATCGTTTTTCTTTCCATTGTTTGCATTTAAGAAATTCGTCAGGAAGTGTGAGATTAGAACTTTGTAAAACCGATTTAAGCATCCCAGTCGGTCCATATTGCAGACTGACCGTTCCAAGGCGATAACTGTCGGGTTTGCTCTTTTCGTTAAATGACTCATCACAAATTTCGCTTGGCTTGCATGTGAAATACCTTTGTTCTGTGCCTTTTTAAAGTTTGGTATATGTTGCAATGCTCATAGGACTTTGTCATGTATTCTTATTTTATTTTTTTGAAAGTGATAAAATGTAGAAATATATGTAAAATACAGCTCAACGAACTTAATTCTCTTAATACCCAATATAATCGACCGAATGGATTGCTGATAAAGAATATGGCTACTAGAGGTGCCAATACGTCTATGGTTTGCTATCAATCAACGTGTTGTTAATCATATCTAGGACAAAAATTTTAGAATTGATAATGTGTTGTTTTAAATCTTGACGCAGAATCAAATAGATGAGATGTTTTCTTTTACGTAGGTTGGTCAAGCAATCTAAAGTTAGTTTGTTTTGTTTTAATGGTATTTCTAGACAATGTGATAATAATTAGCGACAAAGTTAACTAAGTTAAAGTGTTTATATATATTACAATGCGGCAATATAACGGATTATGTCAATACTGACTGACATCCGTTTGCCACAATGCAATGAATTTTGTATTGTTCATAGAACGTTTGTAATACTACGTTATGTAGAAGAACCGATAAAAGAGCATTTATGAATAGGTGATATCTGATTACATACCTACTAATAATTCTTATGTACAGTAGAACACCAGCGTTTAAGGTTACGTTAGTCAGATTAAGGGGTTGTTTATCGTAGTAGTATTGACGTATTTCGCATGACGTGAATCGCATGACGTAGCTTTCGCGTTACGGCTAGAAATAAAAAAGATCATGCTAGAAAAATCATTTGCTAGAAAATTCATTTGTTTATTTTTAACTGGGTGTCGTGAACGTTCTGGAGACTTCTGCGTTCTAGAAATTGTTTAGGTCTATTTAAGGGCTTGTTTTAGAAATACTTGCAGCTTCTATACTAAACCTTTCTGTGTTGGAATTTACGTGGACTTACTAAATTCTATAGTGATATAAATATTTAAGTGTTGGATTTGGAATTATATTAATTACATTCGTGTATTGTTCTACCTTTTGATAATTTCAACTGTGCGTATCTACGAGGAAATTCTGCCGAAACCTCTTCAAATGTATTCGATGTTTGATTATTAATTGGACTATTAAAGGGACACCTCCTTAAGGGAAACACTGTAACATTAATTTCGCATTCTCAAATTTTGTCTGATATATTTGTTATTATTTTGTTACGCCGTGGATTTATTTGTTTATTAAAATAAAACATGTTTGTACTAGTTTGTTGCTGGCTTGTTCTTTCTGTTACACCATTTCATCGTTTAGTAAACGTGTCATTTCATTAATAAATCTTAAATAGGTCGGTCGTAACATTATATAAAAAATAATTGTCTTATGCAAAAAAGCACACATTACTTTCGGATTGGGCAGTACAAATAGCCATTACTAGTTGCCATGCAGGACATGACATTGCGCTTTCAAATGTTGACATCATGTTCATACGGATTATCAGACAGCAGATAAAGAGCTTAGACTACTTAACGATAGGGGAACGACGGTACAACGACCCATGTTACCATCGCCATTTAAGATCAACATATCGAGGTAACTAGCAAACTTGCTGCAACATTCACAACTCGCCTTGGTCGCCGAGATACTGAAACAGGCACCCTCATGTGCAGCTGTCTGTTTATAAATAGCGCGAGATTCTTTCTTTAATAAGCGTTAAGGTCGTGGATCCTAGTTTACTCCTATAGAATTTGCTTTCTTTTTCTCTCGCACTATCGTTTCGATTTCATCTGTATTTGTGTCTCTTTTATGAATGCTAGCGTATGCATTTGTAGCGTATACAGTTTGGAACATTAAGAACCATATACATATACAGGTATAGGGGACCTGACACGAATTGTCATTTGATATCAATATTTTTTAAACGAGATCAGGAAAATGATAGTAAGCGACCCTCTGGATTAACACTGATATGTTCAAATAAAACATTTGCGTTCAACATAATAAGATACGTAGGAGGAATTATGCTTCAGCAATCTTTTTTCTAATTATTTACGTGTTATCTGAGTTTCGTTTTACTTTGAATGAAAGGACATTATTTCAAGGAAATGGATTTTCGGTCAGAATATCGTGTACTGATTAATTTCCGTTTTATAATGAAATAGACATATTAGTTATCCGTGCGGGCATGTGTATATACTTAGTTTTTAAGCGAAAACAATGTATGTCTTATGCCTTTAAAGATATTATGTTTCTCAAACGGGAAAAAGTTTGTGCCCTATTTATAAGGAACTCTTTATTGAAAATAGCAATTCAAAATCCATCTTATTTGATAAATGCTAAAGAAAAATAAATGTATATCATTAAGATTTATAATTCAATAATGAAATGTATTGAGATTTAGAAGAATGTGTTAATAATTGTTAATTAATATACTAAACTAAAATCACACTTAGCTATGAAAAGTTTAGGGGTACCACACTACAATGCGTGTCGCCTTTTTACACATGGTAGTAAGTAAATAAATAATACATGTATAATCAAAAGTTAAAGCTGTTCCTACTATCATTAAATCATAAATGCAAAGGTCGTGTTCTTAAAATTGAACAAATCTTAGGCAGACTGAGACATCAAACACATTAAGCGTGTGAAGCTGGGACTAGAGCTAAAGGACATGGCAAAAGACATAAAATGGTGGAAACATAAAGTGTAAATTACGCTAAACTTGCCAGTGTAATGAAGTAACACGCTCACTAGATTTACAAGTGTTTTGCTGATTCTTGCCATGTTTTTTTTTTCAATCAGTGATACTACATCGTAATAAAATAGATTTTACTTTACTTTGTAGATCTTGTTAAGGTCGTTGTGACCTTGTGTGAATATTTTCACAGCTTATTTCGTGGTATCGATATATAAAGCTAAAACGTGTGCATATGTTTGCTAGCCATTGAGCTAAGTAGGCTACAAGTTTATCTAAGAATGTCCATTCGTAACGGTAATGTACTGTAGGTTTTTGGTCGAATGTTGATGTCAGTTTAAGGAATCTTTCCTTTACATGGATAACTGACTACCCATGGATATGTAGCCAATATCGGTAGTATGTTCCGATATGAATGTAGATATGGCATACCCATAATGAGAAACATTCAGCTTTATTACATTGATACTTAGTAAATATGTTTATATATCTTACAAGTAAATATCCAACTGTGCAGAATATCAGTATGACAAAAACAATGTTAATTGCTATTATAAGGGTTTGTGCTGGGCGTTTTATGTGTATATTGAAGTAATTGTTATATTTAAATATATACAGTATTTGTTTAAATAGTGTACATCCATTTAACGTTAATAAACTTTATGTAAGACAATATTCTTTAGCGCAAGAAGTTTACATGTCCTCGTGGTAAGTCATGACTTAGAAGACGCAATAATTCCAAACAAAAGATATGCATCAGAGAGATGTGGCTAGAAGTCGAGGCAAGTGGAATAATGAACGAAAATAATATGTATAGATATATATAAACGAATATGTGATTATTATGATAAATTTTAAGGATGACGGTTATATAACAATGATTACAGTTGTAAAATACTTGCTAATAAATATTCGGTGTAACCTAATAAGGAGAAAATGCTAGAGAAGGTCCGTTGTCATAAATAGATTTATATAGACCTGCCAACCACACTACATCGGTGGCTCTTCCTCTGTCGCAGCTTCACATGTTCAGTCCAATGGAGCCAAGCTGTCAGTCGAAGATTAAGGAACATCAATCTTCACATAGCCTGTCGTCTAATAAAGACATTGATATCCTATTAATGTCTTAGACAATCCGTTGGCGACAAGCTTCGCTTTTTTATGTGACAATCTAGTCAGGAAAAAAAGTGAGATAGAAAGAGGGCTTTTCTAAAAAGATCGGTTGGAAAGCGAAAAGGCGAAGGAACGAGTCAAATAGAGACAAGAGGAAAAAAAACGGACATTGAAAAAGGGAGAGAAAGAGAAAGAAAGAAGAGAGAGATTTAAAGGAATCATGCAGGGCGATAATGTATCATTTTACCTTCTGATTGATATTTTTGTTCACGTTTTTAATGGTTTCAAATATATATACAGAAACAATATGAACTAGGTCAAACAGTTCGTCTGTTTGTTGCACATAATTACTCAACTATAATCAGTGGCAGTGGGTAACTTTTTATTCCGTATAAACACCTGGTAATACCAGACGTTACATATACTGACGGCAAAAGGTTAATACAGTATTAAGCACAGTGCGCAATTTCGTTTTGCCAGAGAAGTGGCCACAAATTCAGTTTTGTAACATTGTTGCATTGAATCACCGACAATACCACCGACAGATGGATAAGAAGCCCTGCCCTGGTTAGTTCTTGGCATAATCAGCTTACTCGAGCGGTACTGTGACGTCTCACTAGTTGCACGTATACGTTAAGAAGTCTTGCACTTAGCCCTGTCGCTGGAGCGAGATGTCATAGTGTGTAAATACGATTTATTTCCCGTGGAGTCGCAAAAAGAATTACAGTAATGACATTTCTTTAATGACGTCGATTAAGCAGACGGCCAGAACATTTGTTCATGATACAATGTCCTTTTGTGAATGTGTCTCAATTTGGGGCTGTAGCAAATAAAAAATCCTCTTATTAACATATTAAAATGCCCCAAGGCGGTTTTTACGCAATTTCCCGTTTAATCATTCCCATATAATATGTTATTTGACGGCATGCAGGGGCTGAGTACCAGCGTTAAATTTTCACTTTTTCTACCTAACCTATAATACGCGTATGAAAGACATGATGTTCCACACAAATTGAAAAATAAAAATACAAATGCATCCTTGAGAAATGATTGTTAGCCACATAAAAGTACTTTTTCAGTATCAAAATCCACAAACGCTTACAGCCGTTGATTTAAGGTAATTATAACATGGAGGTGCCTCTAAATGATTGCTTTATCAACTTTCGTTTATAGAATTCAGCTGAAAGAGGTCCACGTAAACAACCGGCAATTTACGGTAATGTTAGTTTGTCTTCCAATACAAAAGCCAAAACAGGAAGGGAAATCTGAACTGAAGGGAACGATTCTTTAAATTAGCGAGATTTCAATATATGTAAGTAACGTTGTGTTCTGATAAATAGGTGTCCACTTTCTCTAAATATCTCGGTGTCGGCATACATTTGTTACAGAAAGAATTTGTTCGTTTATTATTGCCCCTTATTACTTGATATATTCTCTAGGACAGCGCTTTCTTGTCTCGAGGTTTATTTTATTGTTATATATACAATATACATGTTTAGACAAAGGAATATCTGTCTGATTTACATTCACTCCTAAAATATTAACCTTAACGTAATAAATGCTTCACCGTCAAACGTTACTGAGCACATTTTATTTAAATAAAAGTTTTTAAAGTTAGAAATATACTTCTTTACACAAGCTGTCTCCGTCTTCATGTCCAACGCTAAAAATAAAGACAAATAGGGATAACTTGATAACAGCGGGCGCTTATGTGGAAAGGTTCTTTACAGGTTTGCAACTGTTTCGCACTTTTATAAACGTGGTTTTGTACTTTTACTATAAGACGCTATAAAGCTTAACAGAGGGAAAGTTTAATGTCCAAAGCTCGAAAAGTCCCAACGGAATTAGTGTGTGTGTTTAATTGAGTCTCTTCCCTTTGGGGTTATTCTAATAATAAGGAACGAAAATGTTCACAGACATAATAATCCAGTACACTAATCGATGCTGAAGAATTAAAACAGTTAAACCAGACAAAAACGCTGTTGGTACAAGAAGAATCGACATTGATAGCGAATGGCATTAAGGCTACACCTCATTTACAGCAAACATAACTTAATTACTAATAAGTGAAAAAAGAAAATGTATTTACTCAAAGTATTTATGTCTTATGAACTGGTCTTTATTTTCACAAGCTTCTAGTAACAACTAGTTACATGAATTTTAAACAAAAAAAAGTGTAATTCACATCAAACAGTGAATGTTTTAATATCTCATTGTGCGATAGAAAGTGCATCAGTCCACCAATTGTCCCCTAGGCGACGTCAAATTACATTCAGAAACCTGTTAATTGTGAATGCCGCACGATAACATGTTTCAAGGCTGGAGGATATTAAAACGTTCCCAGAGCGAATATTGACAGAGCATCAATTCCTAATTAACAAAAAGGATACTCATATTTTCCAGGGACCTGGTAGAAATACACTAATTTTCTCAAATTGCTCATTATAAACATTGCAATTATTTGCGTAATTGATACATTTCCCAGATCGTTCACACTCAAGTAGGTCCAAACGTTAGATTAGTAGTCATTATTGTGACTGTATTTTAGATGTGTTAACCTGTGTCAACTTAAAATAAAAGAAATAAGACATTAATATCATAACATTTAACCCAAACTGCCAGGCGGATGAAATGTGTAAACATTTATCAACCGCACCATGCTTATAACTATGCCACAATCATCAGTACTTGTAACCCCAGTGTCGTCAGTTTAGCACAGCTGTCAACATGCATGGGCGTAGTCGGCTGATAACTGAAATAAACTTATTGAGCAGACTGTATTGAATGTAAAATGTTCGTTGATCACTAGTGCTATTAACGTTTATAAATAATTTATGCATCCTGAATACTGGAAATATCCAGGTCTTGGGGTTATGAAAATATGCTATTTTGAGATACCCATTACCTACTTGACCAATTGGGCACATGATAACAATATTTTTCTATCGATCACTTTTCAGGCTTGCTTGTCAAGTCATGAATTCCAATTAATTAATTCTGAAACAAGCAAAGACTGTACATGTACATTCATATTTTCGATTGCCTACATGTACAGGTATATTTGTTTTGACTTTTGTATGTTGACGCTGGCTTTGCAGGTGTAATCGGCTACAAGTTTCACATTCCAAATTTGCCAGTGTTTGATGGCATCCTCATCACGTGAGAGGCATTTAAAAAGAATAAAGTTAACCGACTTCAAACTACTATGTAGTACTTGTAAATGTGGAATCTTTATAACTTTTTAACTATTTTCACGATTTAATTGCAAAAATGCATGATTTGCATACAATTTAACTTCGTACTATTCCAATTCGTAAGTCATTTATTACATTAGTTATACAATTTATTTGTACACAACTTTGTCAATGACTGAAGTTTCATAAAAAGTTCCGATATGTTAACTTTACGATATGGCTTCTACCTTTAAGTAATGTGACTAGAAACACGTCCGTTGGAGATGAATATTACCAATAATATTGATTATCACCAATTACAAATACTATTGGTTATCACCAATTAAAGATAATTCCTCGCGACTTTTAAGTCGATTTAAAATGAATGTACACATGTAACGTTGTATATATTAATAGGACAGCAGTTTTTGTTCGTGTGTTTTAATTTAACTTTAAAATATTTGTTAAAATCCTAGAAAGAATTCGATTATTGCAGCCTTCGGTGCATTTTATTAGGCTGCCGCTTCCTTTATTGTAACTTGATTTGTAAAGCCTTTGAGCACACTGGCCTCGTATCATTAAAATGGAATTCACAATAGTTACAAGTTCATGATGAATACTATGTCCCATTCCACCTATATTGTTTATAACGCACAGACACATATTTTGTTGTCGATACATACGAGTACGCCCTCTCTACCCCCACCCCTTATGTACATCTGTCTGTCTGTCTGTCTGTCTGTCTGTCTGTCTGTCTGTCTGTCTGTCTGTCTGTCTGTCTGTCTGTCTGTCTGTCTGTCTGTCTGTCTGTCTGTATGTATGTATGTATGTATGTATGTATGTATGTCTCTTCTCTCACGTTCTTTTTCTTTCTCTTTCTCTCACATATTGTTTAACACTGTTGACATCTCATTTTAAGATTCTCTGAATTTAGTTGTGTTGGTAAACTTTACTGGTATTTTCTTTTCAAGGTAGTAAATCGGGTCCTTTATGGCGACAGATCTTTAGAGAGTGGGTGGATGCAGACTTTGTCGGCATGTAAACTGACGGATGTACAGGAAAACTACAACAAAACGCCCCTAAACGCTCCCCCATTAAGAGTTCCTATCCTATCTAATGTGTTCGGTCTGTATTATCTCTTCATTGTGAAGTAAGCACTAGAAGTAAGACTGTGGTTCGTTTTGCACTTACACTTAGTGCTTAAATACGAAACGATAAAAATGTTATTTACAGTGTGTATTGAATTTACTTTTGTGTCACTGAGATTTGATATGAAACAGTGTAATTTAACATCTGGAAATAGAAACGTTTAAAATTGAAGTGTTTTGCCAGGATTCTGGTCTTCGAAGACTGTTTGAACCTGTATTAGACTACTTTTGGCAGTTAGAAGACGAAAACTGAATAAGAATGATCAGACGCTCCTTGTTTGACAGAAAGTGTTTCTGAAAAGGATATTGACATTCACTTGAATTATATATTAAGGTAAGTATTACACATTTCGTTATTAACTTAGTGTTAATAAGAGTAAAAGGGCATTTAGTAGTCAAACGTCTGGATTACAATAACAATCTTAATTGCAGAAAATGCAAATTATTTCATTATAAGTATCTGCAAATATGAAATAGTTTGCAAACACACGCACACACACACACACACACACACACACACACACACACACACACACACACACACACACACACACACATGCACAAACAGAGAAACACTTACGCACTTCACGTACGCACGTACGCACAAACACACACACGCGCGCGCACACACATGCGCGCACACACACGCGCGCGCACACACACGCGCGCACGCACACACACACACACACACACACACACAAATTTATTGAAAATAAAAAAACCAACAAAAAAACATAATTTGGAAATACATCAAAGTGCTGAACATGAGTGCAAACGTCTTCAATGCAAAAAAATGCCATGTAGTTGGTATTAATATTGTAGTATAGACGGATTGTCAGACAGCAGATAATGTGCTTAAACTAATTAACGACAAGGGAATGACGGCATAGGGACTAGTGTATACAGAGCACTTACAATCCAACATAGCGATGAAACTATCCAAAATGGTGCAGATTTTACGATACGTCTTGGTCGCGAAGTTAGGCAAATAATGTTTGTAACATCGAGTGCTTTTAAGTTCATAAACTGTGCGTTAATTTTCTTTTGATTAAATGCATGTACATGACACGGGAAATCAAAATGTCATTGTCGAACATAGTAATTGGTGGTCTAAGTTAAAAAGTTTGGACTTGACGTTTGGATATACTGTGGCTGCATCTTATGTTGCCAACAAGTAAATCTCTGCTCATCATGTGCATCATAAATAGTTTTATATTTGCTTATGAATAAGATGATAATGCAACGAGGCAAATGCACGGGATGCTTCCAATTACAGTAGAAACAATGTTTCAGTAGTAATAATTGCAGCAGAAAGGTAAAATTGGCGAAAAAAAAAAACAGTCAGGAAAATAGAGAAAATATGGATAAGATCACGTTGTAGGTCGTTGGTAGAATCTCACCTTATTGCGGTCGAAAGTTAAACAAAGTTAAGACCGACCGTGGCAGCGAAATGTAGTCAGTTTTAATCGTAAGTGAAAGACTGCTTAAAACCAGTCTTATATTCGAACTTATGTTGTTTTGGTGACCGTTTACATAAAAAAGTAAAAGAATGTGTATGTTATGTTTGTATGTGTATGTCCTCAATTTTATGACATTTTCAAGCGTCCAATGATCTGTTGACTCATCAACTATAAAGTAATACTAATACATAAATTACTTTTCGATCAACATGCACTTTCGAGTTTTATTTTACACTTGTGTTAAACATTGTTTTACAGAATACTCATTTGTATTGATTTTATATACATTGTCATTAGAGCTTTTCTAGTTGTCGTATTTTGTCACATCGACATATTTATCATGTTTGCAAAATATACGTCATTTAATTGTTTTTAATGTTATATTAAGGACAATGAACATGATTATCGCTAGCGTTGTATTACATGTATTGATGTTGAATAAAATATGATAAAACTAAACATATAGAACTGAAACATGTTGATGATGAATAAAATATGTTTAAACTTAACCTACCGAACAGAACATCGTTAATGTTGAATAAAATATGTTTAAAATGAACATTTCGAATTGAACCGTCGTATTGATGTTGAATTAATATGTTTAAACTAAAAATACCGTACAGAATCGCGTTAGTGTTTACACACACAAGATTAAACATTTATATTTTGTCGATTGTCCTGCAAGACAACCGAAGTGAAACTTGAAAGAATTTCTACTGCGACAATGAATCTGATTATCCCATTTTTTTAAGGCTGTAAAAAACTTCTTAATACGACTCTTTCGACAATGAACGCTTATCGTTGATTGCTACCAGAACTAATATTTTATGTTAAAATAATTTTTAAGATATCATCTTTGAGAAGAACAAGATTATGGAGTACAATGATAATTGAATTCGGAAATCTGAAAATAATACGAACGGATATACCTATATATTCTACTTATTTGACATGTCTGGAAGTAAAGAATAGATACAGAAAAACTATGTATATAGTTACACATAGTATCCCTGTATCTATTAAGATTATAAACATTTGTAAATGTATGTATATATATTGTATATGATATGGGGTACATCTGTACCCCTGAATGTCATTGCTATGGCAAGATGATGGAATTGTGAATCAAAACTAAAATCATCACTACTAAAAAGACTGTCAAGCAGGGTGAAATTGAGTCAATTAACTCATCACAGTCATAATCGCAAGTTCTCTGTCTGGCATGGGGAAATTGGGTCAATTAATTCCCCAGAGTCAAAATCGCAAGTTCAGTGCTGTCATATTAACAATGTTTCTTCATCGGTTACGTTCACGTTCATTGTCACGAATATGACTGAATGCATGTTTGAAATAAAATCGTATTCAGCTGACTAAGCTGACTTTGTTAAACTGTACATATTTATTGTCCTCTGATCATGCAATTTCTTTTTCATTAATGTATAAATAAATGTATATATTAAATCGATTATTTTACCATAATTCAGCTTAAAACAAAGAATATCTAAGTGACGCTAGACTAGTTGCTCATAAATAATTACCCTGTATTTCATTTGTCGTACAGCTGCATGCTAGTCCCATGTTATTATTAAATAGTAATCGTTACAACAAAACACTTTCAAAAAGAATCTATGATCAATAGAGCTGGTGTTATGACGGGAGTGAGTTTAATAAATACTTTAGCTATTTTAAGCATGTAACGGCTATATTTGGAATCATCGTTTATGATCGTGGTATTTCTAATCCAACAGGTTGAGTAAAATAAATTAGGTACAGTCAATTGTTGTGGATTGTCTGTTGAAGTCTAAAACAATTATTGTATGTGTGTAGGATTGGGCTGACACAAGTATTGTAAGTTGTGAATCGATACGTTAATGATTCATACTTAACTCCAATTTGCTTGATCATCTTAGTCAGTACTTTGTTCGTTATAAAAAGTGCTTATTAAGATTAATTTGCTTTTACACGTTTTGTCACGTATGACAGCATGGAAATAACCTTTTCCGAATATTCGAAGATGAAAAACTTCTCCTTAGTAAAGTGACACACATTTTCTTAAGACCGATAGATGGTAATTATCTAAATGGTTGATCAAAAGAGGAGGAAAAATTAAGTTTGGGAGAGAGAGAGAGAAAGTGGGGCAAGAGAGAGAGAGAGAGGAGAGAGAGAGAGAGGGAGAGAGAGAGAGAGAGAGAGAGAGAGAGAGAGCAAATATTGAAGTGGAGCATGGGTTGGAAAAGCTTATGCAAAAATACTACTCGTAAAGAATAACAAAAGGAGAAAAGAGAAGACACGAATGATAAAGACCGGGAGACACGGAGAGAGAAAGCGCGCGAGAGAGATAGAGAAAGAGAGAGAGAGAGTGAGAGAGAGAGAGAGAGAGAGAGAGAGAGAGAGAGAGAGAGAGAGATGTCACAATAGGCGTTAAAGTATGCTACTGGCACATTAAAGTGCTTTAATGACAATATCTTGTTTCCACGAGTCCAAGTGTTAGTTAAACTCAGACATGTGTTCCAGCTGCACGTTGCATGCGTATTCAACTAATAACTATAACAGCACTCTTGTGTGATTGTCACTATCAGAGCAAACCAAATAACCTGTCACCAAATGAAATGAGATTTTTGTGAGATTTGTTTTGTTAAAATAAACACGTTAATTGCGATATGACATCATTTGCTTTTACATTACTAAAATACCATTAGCTCCTACATGTATAATTTGTTTTACTAGATAGTTGTCTTCTGGCTCTAAAATTAAATGCAACACAATATTTCACCATGAAATTAATAGTTTTTTTTCCTTTTGCAAACCTCTGATAATGTCCAAAATCTGGTCCTTGTAAAAAGTAAAAAGTAAACGTTTTGAAAGAACTCTTTATCCTTTTCTACCTCCTGTTTATTTCAAGCGACTCTCTAGTTTAGAACTGCTAGATTGCCGAGGTTTTTTATATCTTGTACAAAGTGTATATATGTAGATAGTTCATTATACATGTAATTAGAAAGAATGTATGTAGCTTTTATCAGTTTTAACTCCCGATGCAGATGCTTGCTTTTGGTTGACACACTTATGAGATATTTTTATTTACACTGTTTGTGAGAAAAAAAACAACCTTGGGAAACGTCATTGTTGGAGCGCTTCCCAATCTCCAGGGGTCCCAATGCGGTAACAATATGTGTGTGTGTGTGTGTGTGTGTTTGTGTGTGTGTGTGTGTGTGTGTGTGTGTGTGTGTGTGTTTGTGTGTGTATGTGTGTGTGTGTGTGTGTTTGTGTGTGTGTGTGTGTGTGTGTGTGTTTGTGTGTGTGTGTGTGCGTGCGTGCGTGTGTGTGTAACTGAAATAAAAGAAAGTGTTCACCTTCTTTTTTCCTATCCGGCGGATAAATTTTCGACAGCGGAAACAGTTTATATTTGAAGCCTATTGTGTTCACAAATTTCACACTGGTTCTTAACTACTTGATCTTTGAATCTCGAAGGGCTGTCATGTTCATTTGTTTAATGCCTATTTATTTTCACATACATGTATATCTCTCTTGTTTATATTAATAGAATAAACGTTACAATACCTCAATAAAACCAAACCTCGACAGGTATCTATGTATAAAAATCGGCAAACCCTATGGAATGATGATATGGGGAAACAATTTCAGCTGAATATCACGACTGACCTAATGTGCATTTTTCCTATGTTATACTTTGTAATACTTTGGAACGGTATCATCATTGGGACTGAGCTTTATATCTACTGGAGGTCCCCAGTGGCGTAGTGGTAGAGTCGAAAAAGTTCTCTTACACCTCGCCTCTTTCCGCTTTGGTTCAAGTTCCGACCAGGGCAAGTGATTTAATGTGGGAAGTTTTCTGGCTGATTAAAAGGAAGTGGTTCTTCCCCCACCTTATTAGTAAGACGTCGCTATATTGGCCATGACTGTATTGCTGCATTGCATTTCTCAAACAACCAAAAATATCTAAATTATAAGTAATTTCATACAAGATTGATGTAACTTACTTGCATTATTAACAGCATGTCTAGCACTGACTCTATTCATGAAAAGTAATTCAAAATATCTATATTGGCATCTTAAAATCTTTACAGCGTTTGCAGTCTTTTGGACTATTAATAAGAATACATGACAAAGTCCTTTGGGCATTGCAACATATACCCCAAATTTGAATAGGCACAGGAAAAAATTTATTCACAGAGCCAAATATAAAAGTATGAACAAATATCTGATGAGACATTAAACAAAAAGAGAAAACCCGACAGTTACCGCCTTGGAACGGACACTCGGTAATATGAACAACCGGGGTGCTTATACCAGTTTTACAAAGCTCTAACCTCGCACTTCATGATGGGTTTCTCATAAATAAAATCGATCAATTTGAATAAAAAATATCCAAGCGTTTTCTTTGATAAGGTATGACGAAAATAGTGACGTCATTGGAAAATAATGTCCACAGAAAGTTTAGAAGAGATAGCTGTGTGATATCTCGATTAGAAGAACTACGTGAAAATTGTTGATCGTAAATGAAATTTACTTCCTGAACCAAGAAAAGATGACTAGAGAAGATAACATTTTTGTACATCCTGTTCATGTGAAGATGGAATTGAGGAATCCATCAAAACAAATACACGTCACAATCCTTATATAAGAACATAGATTACATGCACGGGAAGATATTTTACAATTGCCACGCTGCACAAGTAACATTGTTGTGATCCTGAATAAGAATAGATGACAATGTCCTAGGAAGCTTCAATGTTTCGTCGGATTTAGATTAAACTAACATTGTTTACATATGTTCACCCTCGCAATATTTCAGACATGGAATATGCGTAAGATTTACATCTTAGGTGTAATTGCTTAGGGTACTCTCGATTATTGGATGTTTAGGATAGTGACGAATAATAAGATTAACGATCGTTTACTCATGGACTTCACTTTTGGTAGTTCAATTAAATACTGGACGACGACAGAGTGTTTCAGCTGAATAATAATCAATCCATTTGTTAGGAATATTACAAAAGCCTAGTGCCACATCTAAATATTTCTATTCCAAGTATTAGATGGTAACCATAGAAACAGACCATTTAACTTTGTTGATATAAATATATATTTCTCCTCTTTATGATCAATCATTATTTCAAGACATTTCATGCTATCTAATTAGAATCTATAATATGATTGTTGGTAAGAAACACCAATGGAAGTTTGAAATTTAATCAACTTTTTAAAACAAAGGTTATCTGCTTCAGACACAAATGTTGTGTTTTAGGTTGCATAAACTAATTGATAAGATAAAATGGAATGAAACTGCAAGTGAAATGTGATAGGTAGTGTTTTTACACTGTTTAGACATTTAATCACATCGCTTTTTTATTCAAACATAGCAATTGCATAGTTTCGTTATTTTTTCATGGCGGTCATCATGGATTATACATAAAAGCAACAAAAATAAGCTATGCAGACGTTTCATTTCCTATTTTTGATTTTATCATAAGTTCTATTAATTGCAGCAATAATTGCTTTTAAATGACAAACATATTTTCATCTTGTACTTCAATGTTCTTGTTAAGTCTAGAGCTGCAAAGCACGACCTAGCTCGTTGTAACCTGTTTTTACGTTTCATCAAACCGTCTTCATCAAAACAATTAGTCGCATATACATAGAAATGTTTGTATATAACATATGTAAGTTATGGTTAAGTAAAGATCGATAAAGGATAACATGAACTGAAAAGAAATCTAATAGAAACTTTTACGAACTAGGATGTATCGAATGTTGCAGTCTACTTTGCATCTAAACAGATAAGTCTACATTACCCCATTCTGAGTTTGTAAATGTATTGGGCAGCAATGGGAAGGCATCGTAAACGCGGTCTATCATCTCAATGCGGAAGTATAGGTTAACTGTTGACAGTTGTTGCAACTAAAACTCATAGACAATTGAGTTTGATTTTAAGCAATTTTAGTATGTTCTAAATCCAAGAATATATCGCACACAATTTTTTATTCGTAAACGAAAAATAAAGGCAGTTGTACAATTCTGAGGCCGGCCTTTTTTAAAGCACATATTGAATAAGGCGCAACATGCTCTATGTTACCATACTGTGTTAGGATATGTTTATAAAATACCAAGGATATCAGTCCTGAAAAATGATGTTGACCGTGATTTGTGTGTGTGTTCTGATACTTGCTATCAGTCAGTTTTATCATTGGAACTAGCATCTTAAGTTTTTCAACAAGTAATGACGCAAACTGCAGCCACCAGACGACAAGAGTATCTCAGAGGATACAAGATATGCATAATCATAAATGATTTTGCGATATAAATGTGGCTGCTGCAGAAAGTCTGCTAACGTCAGAAAATGTGCCGCACCCTCTTGTCGCATATTATCGACCCAACCTGATTCTGCCTGATAAGATTCCTAGATTACCTTATAGTGAAAAGAATCGATGTTATTTTCTTTTTGGCACACATAAATATTGCCTGGTTAACATATTAAACCACCTTAATGCTTTGATCTTCTAGATGCATGTCATATATTTTCAGAACTCTATTTCTGTTTAGGTTGCAAGCAAAGCCTTACGTTTTAGTGTTCATATATGCTTAATTATAATTTATTTCATTTTTTCTTAAATCTTTCATTTTACTGTATTTGTTTTTGTTTTAAGATTTGTTTAAAATCTTTGCAAATGATCTTTTCCATGCCCGTTTTTGGACGCTTCGTGCAGAATCGATGGTTGGCATGCTGTAAATAGTATATGAAGCTACATCAGTCTGATATGAAGTGTCCTCTAACAAGACACTTGTCTCCATTTTACTTTGAAGAGGAACTCTTTACGACAGCTAACCTTTGGATAAGAACTCTCAGCAATTACACTGGGGGTTTGTATTACTTAATAGAGCGGCTTACATAAGGAAGGACATGCTTTAATGTCAATTATACACTTTTCTCGCAATTCAAGAGTTGTATTAGTTTGTCTCATTGTTCCATTGTAATCGCCACCACCTGTTAATGTCCCAGAATAAAACCAGTTTCGGGGTAGGTGATAACAATGTTTACCCGTATACTGCCTTTTTCGTGTTACTTTAACGTATTATTATAATATTTTTCTGAGTTCCATGATATGCTTTACTGGAATTTTACTTACCTACTTTGCATAATAAGGTAGTGATTAGGCATACAGACGCACTCTTCAAATGTTCACAAAGAATTCAATTTATTGGGATATTAAGTCTACAACGATCATCGTGTCGTGACGAATAATATCATCAGACCAAACATCAATGAAAAATGTGTAAGTTAATATGTAATTATCTTACTAAGGCGATTGAGGCACAATATTTAGATATAAGAGGTGTTATTTTAAACAGGTGCATGATGGCGTCAGCAAGAGCGTTGAATAAAGGAAGTGTGGAGACTGTCGTTATGTGAACAAACCGATATACATGTGAAAAGCATACGAACTTCCTCAATAAATGGGTCCACCTTTAACACCACCTAAATGTCTTTCTTTCTTTCCTTATTTCTTTCTTTTTTTTTCTTTCTATCTTTATTTATTTTTCCACCACAGATAAAAATTGTTACAAATAACATAAAATGTTCAAGCAAAATTCAAGAAGAAGCAGAAGCAATATATATATACACAAATAACACAAGATCACACAAGAAGAACACACAGGAACGTTATTACGTTTTATGTGTTTTATAAATGTACAATACCATACTTTAAAGACATGAAATTCATACATAAGTATGGAATTAATTCAAGTCTTTTTACGCCGCGTTCTTTTTTAATGAATAATTGGCACTTGTAATTTTCCAGCGCAAATACTCTCCTTGTTTTGAATAATGTCTGTAGCATCCTGGGCCAATCAGACCGGCGTTGATGCAATGGTGATTGAAGCTATAACAATAAAGTGTTTAGTAATGCAAACGAACTGAAAACTCATGTTTATGACGTTTATGAAGGGAAATTGGCATGTTAATGTGTATTACGTACGTTTGACGGCATTTAATTGCTTCTAACAATAACAAGGTTTCCAATCGAAGGCGACCTTTGATATTTTTCATGCCAGACATTTGCTGTATGATTGGAAAATTAAGACGAAAACATGTTTTCAAGCAATGACCGATATCGGTTTGGCAGAATGAAAGGCACGTAAATAAAACATTTTTGGGAAATGATGTACAGTAATGCATGCTTGCATTAACAAGTAATATTGTGACAAAACATTATAGCAATATATGGGTTGCATTTCCCGGCAAGATTTGATACTTAATTCCTATACATGACGTAATCATGCAAAACGGAATGATGATAGATAGCATTTATGAACATGAATAGAATGTCTTTAAGTATATGTACATTTACATATGAAGTTTAAGTGTAATGACGTCATCAGTTAATGAGCATTACAGTGAACCCGAAATACGGACGAATGTGTTATTTTTTATGAAATATGAAATACGTTTTGTGATAAGATTAACATAAAGATTTCTTTTCTCTTTTATTCAAGATACAATGTTAATGCAAATGTAAATGCCGAAGATTTATACATATTTACTGACGTCGCGACCAGCAGAGGAAGGGCGCCAGAGCAGCCACTTTAATGTCTACATATTGATGTAGGTAACAACAACTGTGTTCTATATTTCGCACATTGTCAAGTCGAGCTACAACTGTGCAACAATCTTTAGGCTGGTTATGTTTTAATGGGCATACATGTAAACCAAGCTCTAGTTCACTGGTATGGCCAATTTCTCGAAACCCTAGACAGTTATAAACATATAAAGTAAATTTGAATGAAATATGGTTGCAAAATTAAGATACTATCATCCAAACGTTTTCTCGACTATACAAACACCTAAGAGATTTCCCTGCCTAGAAGTTTTAAAAAGTAATTTCACAATTTGTGATTATTTATTTTATTTTATTTTTTTGCATAAGACGTATATGATCCAATATTTCCACAAAATTATGTTTATTGCAGATTAAAATATACTGAAAGTAAAATCTTAAGGTCTCCTGCAAAACGTAAAAATAAATGTAATGCTATGGAGCTTATACTGATTGAAGAAAATAAGGGAACATAGTGTTTGTTATACATTTCACAATAGAGCATTATGTCATAAGACAAAATTATTTAGTTATATGGACAAAAAAAATGACCATCACGAAAGGAGGGTGATGTATTCATAACCAATCCCTTGTGATCACCATGCTCTAATACGAGTTGTAGGTTTTTTTTGAGGGTTATGGATCCGAATTGAAGGACAGTGGATTACTGTTTGCGAGAAAATGTGATTTTAGATTGTGTATGTTGGGAAAATCGTCCCATCCACTTTCACGACGTAAATCTGTCTCGGTCTTTCCATTTAACTCATTATTTTCACCAAATAGATGCCACCCTCCACAAATACCGCTGCCAGGTCAAAAACAAGGGTTTAAAATTGTATATCATAAGAAAATCTTACGTGGTGTTTAAGAGTTTTGATTCTTAGATTTAAATAAATACCGCCTTATGTATTGGTATAGAGGGCGTTACCATTTGTGGTCATTTATTTATAGAAATACTTAGCAAATAAAAAGCTGTCAAGTAGATTAGAAAAAAAATCTATAAAAGCTGGGGAAAAATTCCCCAGGTCTATAACAATAACCCTTAAAATATTTTTTGTGACGTACGATTTTCCAACATGACCTTCAGCTTGATGAGCAGACGTGCTCAACAATCATTTAACGAGGTGATAGTGAGCATCAGAGGCAGACAGGTTTTACTGAAAGTATCCACAGCACTATTCCAGGCCCACTTGAAATCGTTTGTATTGAAGAAACAATAAATCGTCTTAGACGGTGTCTTAAAATTAAGAAAAGCAAGATAACGTCTAGAAGTAAAGTTTGATGTTGAACATGTCTTCTTTACAAAAAATTCGCCATACTGTCATGTTGCTTATGTGAAGCCGTAAACGTATGTATGAGTCATCAAACGCATAGACTGTGTCATTAAAAATTCTAGACGATCAAATGAGGAGGATGTATTATCCCTAAATGATTGTTTTATGGCATGGCCAAAATGTGCAGATCATTCTTAAAACGGCTTGACATTCTTCACTTCAATTATTGTTTATATTTCTGTTTCGAACGCATTTGACAATCTGAAAATGACATGGTTGGAATCTTAGAAGTAACCCGAGTTTTCAGGACGTAAGTCACACAAATAGTGAAAAGATATAAATAGCAATCTATCATGTTGATCTATTTTAATTTCATAAATACCAATAAAACAAAATGACTCCATTCATTAAAGGTCAGCATTTGGTTATAAATAAAATCAATGCAGGGAAAAGTCAAGCAAGATATATTAATGTTGCCCTTTTATCGATGTTCCTGTGTTTGCATGCTCCATCTAAAGATTGACGTTGTATGCCATGGCAGATGATAAATATAAATATACAAACAACACGCGCGAACACACAAACAAACACATGTCTACGCACGCACACACACACACACACCCAGGCACGCGCACGTGCGCGAAGACATGCACAGTCAAGATAGCAACATATATTCTAGCCCCGTTTTAATTGTATCAAGACTATATGCATACTGGTTATGTTACATGAGGCTGTTAATTTAGTATACTTAGAAAAATGAACAATTTACTATTTATCTATATACTTAACTAAAGGTCACCGAGTACAATTTCCACAGTAAAAAGTAAAGATGTCGATAGACATCGGTATATCGACAGTTACATCTCAGTCATGCTTTCAATTTTAAAGTCTACTAATAATTTTCGCAAGCCTCTGAGGAATCACATTAAATTGATTCTCTAATTTAAGCATATTAGCTTAAACGATTCCGTCAATTAACTTTTCCGCAGCCATCGTTCCAAGGAACGAATTCCTACACTTAATGCAAATTTAATAAACATAAATAGCATGCAATTTAAATTCATAAGTGTACAGAGTCCCAAAGGTGAAAATATCGTGAGGGGATTAATTTACGAAACATTTAAGTTTCAGTTAATTAAATAATTGATTATCCAGTGATTAAAAAGTACGACAAACGAATAAATGTGCCCTTCATATACAATAAACCTTATAAACGTATACAGTTTAAAAGTTAAATATTTCATAAACTATTCAATTATTTAAACCAATTGGACGGTTGCCGCTAATTAGCTAGAATTAATAATAAGCTTTACATATGGTAAATAAATGTATGTATATGTAAAATCTATATGAACAAGTTCTAAATAATACTATTGATAATACCATATAAATAATCGTTGAAAATAAATAATAATAATACAGTAACTATGACAATTTATCAACAAGGTAAATTACCCTACAAAATTTTTATTTTAATAGTTATCCATTCTACCCTTTCTATGTTGTTAAGGTTTTTGTTTGTATTATGATTAATCCGTTTTAGCAACCATGCTTATACTCATGTGCGGTGTGTCGATGGATGGTGTAGACCAACACAATCTGTTGACAAGATTAATAAATGTATTTTGAAAAGTATTTTTTCTACTCTTGGCTTGCTTTTATTTTATTGCAATTTTTAAGTAATTAATAAAGTTATGATTATAAAATATTATGTTTCTTTAATTTGCGCACTATCCATGACAAATCTTGCAAATTTTGTTTATTATTTTCTTTAAGAAAGTCAAAACCTGATATCATGCTTTGAAAGCTTCTGTCGAAAATAACCAGGTACATGTAACTTAATATGTTCCAATGGTTAATATAATCATTGGCAGATTTATAACCTCAATTATTTACGTGTTCGTATTTTAAATGCATATCAGATTAAATATTCCGTTATGCATCAATCCTTATCAGTGATAGTTTTGAGTTACCGTGTTGACTCGAAGTTTAGAGGATGCATATTAGTAACCAGTGCCGTCAAGGTATCGCTGACTTAATACAGTTGCATAGTAATGGAACTGCACTGACAATATAACATAATTATACTATCAGTTATTTTGGAATTTACATGATAGTTAATACACAGTTTTGAATATTTTGTTTCAGATTGAGTCATAAGCGCTCCACGAAAGTATCATTTTATGTTTATGATCTTATGATTTACTTATAATACAGACAAATTATGAAAAGGGGGATTTCACTTCTAAATCGAAACAAAACATCATAGCGACTTTTATTTTTTCAACATTGACTACAAGCTGCTGTCATAATTGCTTTCATAAATGCATCTATGTAACTCAAATGAGTAGTGTATGAGTACTCCTTTCCCTTCATGGTTCTTTGTTTCCATAGGAATATGTTTGTATTAAGTTGTAATTTGTGGAAAGGAGTAGAAAAATATATACTACTTTGATTCCATTGGTTATCAAGTTCAAACAAATTTCATTCAATAGATTTCTTCAACAAATATTATGTTATGTGATGAACAACGTATAAAACATGTTGATTTGGAGAGATTATTAAAATGTATTGTTTTTTTCTCAACTCTATCTTAAATCAGGCAATTCAGTCAAATACACCATTTAAAACATCTGTGTCACTTTAAAATACAACACATGGTCTTTGATTTAGGTGCCGTCAAATGTCTGTTGCAGAATCCATAACAGGAACATTATTGACTTGAAAACGGAAATTGGGTGTTTAGTGCCCGGCTTTCAGACTGCGTGACTACTGTGAAATTTAATGCTGTTTTTTTTGTCGGCATTGATGTTTAGGAGCCAGAGCCATGGTTATATTATAAACTTCTGCGTGAAATTGTGTAAATTGATATGTATCCAACACTTTGCTTTTGAATAAAGCTTGCAATAGCCTTGCTTTTAAATGTACAATAAGGTATGAAGTTTCATTATTATATTTCGTCGAGTAAAACACATTGCAGAAACTAATCAAGGATGGTTCGAAGATCAGCATTGCAAATGCTATCCATAAAACAACAGCTTTCTCTTAGTTGCAATATTGTATAGGACACAACGTCCTTATGTGGGTAATAATATATTTTATTATATGCTTACGTCTACTTAGTAACGAAAAGCGCATGTACATGTATTTAATTAACGAATAAAATTATGTTAATTCCTTAGGGGTTATTCGATTCCGTTTTTTATCCTGAGTTACTTTTAATTAAATTGCCATTTTCACACAAGCTCCAACATTTTTTGTCAAAGAAAAAAAATCAAAAGTACTTTGTACACTTTGTGTTTTAACTTGCTGCTTTTTCGTGAAAATGATAACATTAAGTATTCTGCAATAAACGAAATGATGGTAACAGGAAATAAAAACTGGACTATTTGACGTCATGTTCGTAGTGGAATAAGCCCATGAAATTAATTGCGCAAAAATGTCATATATTTATATACATTCGCAAATTGTTTTTTTTTTCGGTATTTCAGGAGGGCGTTTTATTTCAGCCATACATGATTAGAAGCTGTTGTCTTCTTTGAAAACCTTTAAAATCTTAAACATTGTCTGCAGAACATCGGATTACTTGCGATTCAGCCTTGCTGAACAGTTGTTCAGAGCGGAAATTTATCGAGTAAGTGACATTTAAAGGAAACCTTAGGTCATCTCTTTCCCTCAAGTGTGGATAATATTAGAATTGTTTTCTTGTTTTAGGAAAATTCACCAAGGACATGTAAATGTCAGAGTGTCTTTAATAGTATTTATGTCATGTGTCATCGACTATTTGATACATTTTCTGAACTGTGCTTAGAATGAAATTGTGTTTTACTTTGGTAATTGTGTTTTTATTTTATTTCATACGTTGTATGTAAGTGTAATGAATGTCATCCCATTTTAGTGTGTTTGATATACCATCGTTAAATTTGGTATGTCTGTATAAATTAGATTAAGTAAAGCCAAGGACCTCCCACCTTAATAGTATTTATCTTATTACAATTTCCAAGTTCACGGGAATCAATTCCTAGCGGAATATGATTTCGGCATATTGTTTCAACTAGAGAGAAATTTTTGAATCACATGATTCACCTTGTATTCCACTGATACACCTTAACATATTTTGTTGTAGTACAATTGTGTAGTACAGCTTTTTTAAACTGATGATGCCATCGACGTCGTCATAATGTAGATTGTCTCATACTATCATTTCACCAAGTATTGTTAACATTTCGTAAACTTGTATTTTGGCGACTATAAAATCGTATATTGGCGACTATAAAAGAAACGTGACACTCGTTGTTATTAAATACAACATGTATTATCTCGTCAAAGAAAAATGATAGTAAGTTCGCCATAGGCTCTCTGGTAAACTGTAGTTAATTTTATCCTTAAGTTTTATTTTCAGATAACCTCCTATTTTACAATTAATGATGACACAAACAAACTCACGACAACTCACAAGATGCCATTGAATCACCGTAGGTTATAATCACTTAATTTAGTTCAGTAAAGAGTGTCTGCCTATGTCAAACAATATGTCGCCCCTCCTGGTGCTGGGTATTGGTTTGCCCTGACTCTGACTATTGTGCTGAAATGTTGCCGCATTTACATATTTAAGCTAATTTCCAGTCTGGTCATCATGATATATATGTCAGTGTAAATGTTATTTTGAAATGATAAAACTTTATATTAGTACGTACATATAACATAGTTTATAGATTGGCTCATAATTACGTGAATTAGATTTTTCGTAGAGATTTACAGTAATACAAAATATGTACATTTAAATTTAAAAAAAAATGGTTAGGAATTTCAAATTTCAAATTTAATTATCTTAAGCTTAAAACTTTAAATTTCACCTTATCATGGGAATAATAATCCGCATCAAGACACCAGACAAGTCCATTAAAATGTATTAATTATACATTACAAATATTTTATATTACTAAAACAGTACTCCCCAATGAAAAGTTATTGCGTATCTTACATGTATTTGATGTAGTTATGGTCAATAGAAATCCTTGCTAAAAAAACTATCCCTCTAATCTTGACACTGGCGATATGAAGGTGCTATATTCGTGACTGCTTACTTTGGATTTATTTAGTTGAATTACTGTGATTTTCAATATTCTCTCTGAAGGCACATTTAATGATTGTAAGGAAAATTGGATTTGATGATTAACGGGACTCGCATTGACTGAATACAAAGTTAACATTGTTACTATTTATCCGTGCTGTGTGCAGTTTGTTTTTTTTCAAGTATTGGTAATTTTGCGAGATTGAGGATAGAGAAAGGTGTTTTTCATTAACAAGTTATAATGTAGAATGAGCAATGTTGCTCGTTTATGTGAGTATATACTAATACGAATCACAGCCGGAAAAAGTACGAATGAAAGGTTCAGTTAGTAAAAGTAAAGGTCTTCAAACAGCAAAAGATATTAATATAAAATTAATAACATCTCCAAAAACAATATACAATATACATTTTACAATGCATGCGTAGGTATTAAATAATAGATAATTAATAACTGTTATACATATATGGTATCACAATATTATCCCTAATGCGACAGAAAAATTGTGCAATAATGTCAACAAGCACAGCACAGTGTCGAAATATTTCATTGTTATTCTGAAACCAATGTATGTCTAACATTCTAACACTAGCATAATTATTTTCTCTTGCAACAAAGAATCATTTTATGGTGATTTCTAATAGCTGTACTACTAGCTTTTTCAAAATGCAATGCAGCAAGCAATTATGATCATTAAAGCGACTTCCAGCTATTAAAGTGGAGGAAGACACCAGACGAATGTCTGGGTAGAACTACTGGATCTCCGCGTGTCAGCTGGAAGACCGTCTTACCATAAGGCCTTTACCTCAAACGGGACTCAAACCCATGCTGTGAGAAGTCAATTAGTTACTGGTCGGCGACTCAATCATAACGCGACGGACGTCCCTTCCCTTTATAGCTTAACTCTCAATGGTTTGAAGGAATGACCTAATGTTAGCTGTTGGAAACTTTCCTTTGAAAGCATTGTTTTAATAAAATAACGATCATAAATAAAGGAACGCCTACATTTCAAGACATAAATATCTGAACTCGAAACTGTGATATATTTAGCGTTAGGTTACGAAAGCTTGAAATCCGTTTCCTAAATAGATAATCTTCTCATCTGGCGGGGATTTTACTATACCTTGAATAGAGGGATTACAGGAAATTGATGCCGAGAATATAAGATGGCGACAGTAGATTTAATATACATGTATGTCGTATGACGCTCAACTCATACAATAAAGGACGAGAACCACTATCTGATTATCTGTAAAAGCATGGGGTTTATGTTGGTTTATCATAAAAGCAAGTAGGTCGGACCTACGTTTGCAGATGTTCTTTTCCATTCATGGTTTAGCAATCTATATGTATATACACGACATTTATCGCTCTATCATGTGTTAAAAATATATGTACGTGTATACCGGAAATGGTAAATGTAAAGCAATCAGTAGACACTTGGTAAGACAGGCCCTAGGTCACGACATACTTAAGAACTTAAAATTTTAGGACACAACTACCTGGCCGATATTCAGGTATATTCACGATTGATTGACCTGGTGTGACTATGTGTGGCGGGTGTTCAAAGCTGAACACAGTTAAATTATATTATATATAAGTGAACACCGTCTCCGGATTACTGAAATATTGTTCTTGGGACGATACACCCGAGAATCTACTTATGTAACATCTTTTACTGTTTTGCTCTTCGTTTTATACAATGTATATAAAGTAAAATATGTTCCTAACTAACTGCACATGTGCTATTATAACAATGAATACAGTCGCTTAACATTGACATGTCATGTCATGAAAACAAATCACTTGCCTTTTTGCATATTGATGAACCCTGTATTGTTCTACAAAGAGTTTGGTCGCACGTGATTGTGAAAGTATTGTAATTTATATGTCATGGTTCGTATTGTCAAACTTGATCCACTTTCATATTAAAAATCAACAACACATCGATTTTCTTAAACCTAAACACCAAATCAATGAATCTTAACAAACAGTTAGACATACCAATAATAACGGTAACTCGACAAGACAGAATATGTAACTATCAATCATATACAAGATATTTTCGAATTAGTGGGCGGAATGTTAGTTTGTGAACGTGAAGTTTAATATTGCGTTGGTAACTGCACATATTTGACAAACCATCTCTAATGATAACGAATTCATACTTGTTACGAAACTAAAACTGGTAAAATTGCATATTTAGTTATTAAACTTTTTCAATTGAACATTATATTATGACTGAAGCATCGATAACATTAAACAGGACTCCTCTTAAACGTTTTCTCAGAAATATATCTTATTTACTTTAAATGAGACTATAAATATAAGTGTTCGTTGCTGATTTAAATCATTCGCAACTAAAGCAATGAAGATACTTGTTCCCAGTTCGTTCCCAGAACAGTTCGTAATCAAAATATTTTAATGAATTGACATTATGTAAATTTCTTCACGAATTTCCCTGTCGAATTCCATCTTCTGAATTGTTCTGCGAGTCATTCATGTTAGAAGGGACATTTCGATTTCATTTAGATAAGGCAACTGTCTAATGAGTATTATCCAGATATTCGTCAATTAGAAGACAAGTCACGTTCAGAAATTCAAGTGACTTTGGTCATTAAATACCGACAATGAAGAGTATTACAGGCAATTGCGACCCGAAGCGACTCTCTGTTAAAACATATTTTATTCAATATACAAAATGATGCAACAACATTTTTTTCTAAAATGTCTGGGACTAAACTAAACAGTTTGGAAAGCTTTATCTTTAAAGATAAATATTCATCTTTATTTTACACAACTAAAAACTAACATGTTTTGTGATTTAAAGCGCTCAAAGTATTGCCTGTGATAAAATGTATACTATTACGACAGAGAAGGCAATCGACCCACTTTGAAACAGTGGTTGGTAAACATTATGTTAAAATCAACCTCGAAAACAGTACCATTCATAAGATGGGGATGAACTTCAGTTAAGCAAAACAGGATCATTGCCAGTACGTACCTTAGTGTTGTACCTGATATATGTAGTAAAAGTATATCAAAGTGTGACCTACGGACAAGATAAGATAACTTAAAGATAATTTATCACAGTGACGTGTGCTTACATTATATACAAATTATATCATAGTCTTTAAATGATACAAATATGAAAAACGCATATAAGGACGCGAGAATTTATAAGTTACGTATTATAATATTTTTTCCGAAATTTTTTGAGCGTGATATATAATGTTTTTAAGTAATTATTTCTAGCGAAAATATCTATGAGGACCAAGTCTGTAGAAATTAATATCTTTTGTAATGAGCGATAAGCCATTCTAAAGCACATCAACTGAAACTTAAAGTGTTCGCCGCCTCGGTGTGTATATCGCAAAGATCAACAAGTCTACGGGGCATAATTAACGGCGAAATATTCTTCCGGCAGAATGTCACAATCAAATGGATTTCTCTAGCACTTTTCCATCCTATTACATTGGCCAAAGGATGCTTGACGGAAAAATCAATATTTCTTGGTCAATATGTAGAGTATTTTAACAACGAGCTTCATTTTACAAGTACTTTGTACGTTATGACGAGCATGAACATGTGGTCGTTTTTACCTGGCCTTGTGATTTTCTATTCCCTCTATATGGCATTATGACCTTATTAGGTTTATCGGGTTTACCTCTGTACAATCTAGCTATGTATTTTTTTTTATTTCAAAAACCACAGCGCCTTTTTGTGTTTTGCTGACATATTTTAATATTAATAAGTCAATAAGCGCACCAATGAACAAGAACCGATATCTTTACCATACAATGAGAGTTTATATTGGCTCGTAAATGTTAATGTTAAAGTTTGTTCAGAAGAGGGGTTTAGTTATATTTTCTGCCAAAACAGACTTTGAAACTTTTTTCAAAATATAGAGAGTACCAGTAAAAAATACCAGCATCAATTACTCCACCTTACGTTATAGTGTGAGTAGTTGACATTCAATATAGTATATGTACCAATATTATAAATATATTTCAAAATATTATTTTTAATTTTCTTCCACATGCACGTTTAGTAAACTGTGGCCTATAACACGACAGTATGTAACAAAAGAATGAAAGGATGAAAGCTGTTTTGTTGTGTTTACGGGCGGATGTTTAGGTACAATACACCTTAATACCCTCTAACGCCCTCGTTGAAAGACCCAAACTATCTAGTGTATATACACACCCGACTCGGTCATCTCTGATATACGATGGAAGTGCAGTTAGACAGTAGGTTTACATTATCATGTATAATAAAGAATGGGGTTGACATTATTAACTCTGTGACAATTAGTGATAAGTAAATAAGAAAAATTCCTATCAAAGTTTCCACAGATATTTAAATTTAATCTACCTGTAGACAAAGGCAAACAGGGTAAATGCAAATATGACAAAAACACAGAGACGAGACATAACACTTAAAAAGAAAAACCATCAGTTACCGCGTTGGAACGGTCAGTCGGCAAAAGGACCGCCTGAGGTGCTTAAACCTGGTTTGCGGAGCGCTCAAACCTCGCACTTCCTGACGGTTTTTCTATCAAACAAACAGCGTAAATAAAAATATCCCGTTAAAGTGAAACAATTAATAGTAAGCACCAGCATCGGGAGTTAAAACAGATACAATAAACTTACGTACATGCATATTATCTAGTAATAAAATATAAATGTTTGTCAAGGTTGATTTTACGGCCTCAAATCATCATCAAGAAGAAAATCAGTGTTGGTGAAGCAGTAAACCGGTGTTCACCTCAGTGAACTTATGTTCATGTATAGCATCCTGTTTAATATGCATTGTGTATACAAGGGCATTCTAACGCTGTCAGTATTTTCAAGCTTAGAAAATATATGTCTGTCAGTTAGTTTGGTTCACTCACATGTTAATTTTAACCATCAAGTAAAGTTTTATATATTTTCACAAAACAAACTAAACATTTCCTTTTTATCTTTCAACACCATATATTTAGCACAAATAACAATCGTACATGCAGCAGTAGCAATCCATTTTACCAGTGACAATGGCGACAGGAAGGTGTTGTATTCGTGGGCAATCTCGATGGATTTATTCACGTGATTTACTCAGGTTTTCCCGGAGGATATTGGCTTTGTGTGGAAGGACATTTGATAATGGTTTTAGATGAAATGGTATTTTAGACCTTATACCCTCAGCGGACGGATTGGTAGTGTGAGAAAGTGATGCTTTGTCTTGGTGTGCTTAAGATAGCCTATAGTCAACAAGTATGAAAGTTTCGATAATAAGCCAAAGAAAGAAAAAAAAACAAGTAGAGAAAGACATGTATTCAAACATTCTGCTTTTTAATTAATTACCAGTCGAGTATTCTGCATATTTGCGCAAGGTAACACAAGGAAGCGATCTCTTTGGTCATGAAAATGATTGTTAAGTTTGACCTTAGCATCAAATATAAACAACCTAACGCTATGTGTCGAATGCGATGGTACAATAGTAATAATGCCATTAAAATGTATAACCCTAATATGCAGTTGCATAAAATATTAATACATTTCGCCTTAACTCAGTTCGCTAAAACATAGCGTAAAAGCTACTCTTTGCATTTATTTAATACGTGTGTAACACAACAATTATGAACGCAGCATGCTAACATATTTCAATGCCATAAGATAGTTTAATGTCCGCAGAACAAATATTGACTTCGCATTTTATTTCACATCCGTGGCATAATTGACAAATGGTATTATTCTTATTTTCCAGGAAATGGAAGAGAAACGAAACACAGAGTTTGCAATATGTCTTATTCAAAATATTTACATCTTCCACTAATGTTTTTAGTTGAACAAATTTGAAACATTTTTTTCATAGAGGCTGCTGGAAATTGGCTCAATTTCTCACGTGATTCCGATTTATTTTTATGTTCCTTCTCTGAAAATAAATTGGTGCATGGATTTGTGATAGCGGTATAGTTGTGACATATTCGTATTAAGGTATTATAATATAAGAATGTGCGTCTTTGTGAAAATAAAAATAACGACTAAAGCAAGGAAGCAAAATCAAAATACAATTACAAATACTCAGTTTATCATGTTTTACAAATTGTAAGTTGATGAATCCCTACATCGCCTTCGGTCGACTTTATTTTTTCAAATCTATTTATGTTAGTAATAAACTACTACCAACTAACAGTTAAGTGGACGTGTTTAATGTCGTCTCAAACTTATATTGTATTTAAACCTTTAAAAAGGACTCAAAATTCATTCAGTAGAATTGAACAATATGATGGAATGTGGTGACAAAGGCCATGTAAATTGGATACATTATATGAAATGTAATGGACTAATATAAGGATGAACATTGAAACAACGTTGACTTTGACTTTGTCTTATATATTCTTATTGCAATTAGTAGCACACTGTACAATAATGTTCAGTAGAGTACGATGCTTTTTGCTGTCTCGAGCAAGTCCGATATAATCTGTAATGGGCTTATCAATCCGTAATTAAAATCTAAGTGTCTTTGATTTTTCTACGTGCATGTTAAACTTTACTGTCTTTTTAACTTAATGTTTACGTGTTCCTGGTGACGAAATGTGTTAGAAAAGAAAGGATGGATGTAAGCCGTTTGACATGTGAGCGGACGGATCTTCTGTACACAACTCCTTAACGCCATCGAAACGAGATCCCAGCCGGTAAGTGAATAAACAAAGTCGGCCTCTTTTATCTCTAAACGTGATATGCATTATTTTAATTTTAGACAACTACATAAAATGTTGAGCGAGAACGGAATACCAGCGGTTTTTTTTTTTTCTAACTTTTGAATGTCTGTCAAAAGGGTCCATATACAAATCAATGCAAAGGGAAGTGACAATTGGAGGTGAACTATGGAAAAGAAACTCGTTTGTTTTAGTAAGTAATTCAAACGTTCTTAATTTCTGTAAACTTCGAAGTAGTGTTTTCCCCTTCTTGGGTCGACGTGTTCTTTGTGGATTCATTGTAATGTGCTATACTAGTTTGAAAATAGCCCGAATTTTATGTGTTTAAAATTTCAACCTTAAGATTATCAGTGCGTTAAAAAGTCACGTATTTATGGATAATAGTGGATTGGTATTATTATCATAGACATCTGGTGCTCCTAAGTTGCCAAAATCCGACAGGCATTTTTTATAGTCTGACATTGACGGTAAAAACAATTTATTTGAAGCAACATATGAGAATCACATGTCTGAACATCACAGACATGAAAGTAAACTGGCGATAATGACGATACCATCTTACGGTGAGTTAGGTCTAGACAAAATTATATGTAAAGTTTGTTAAAATCTGTTCAATGGTAAATGTTTTGTGTGAACACTAGTGTTTTGTAGTTAAATTCTGTTTTGCTTCGCATTTACAGTCTGTTTATAGTTAACAAAGGCTAAGAATACACGCAGTCAAAGACGTTTAAAAGACGCCCTGTTAACGTGCCCTATGTAACAACCAACTGCAAGGTAACTAAGGAATGTTTTACAAAATACACGAAATGCCTTGGTCGGATATATACAAATACAATCACCTTTAAGTGCGGTGATTTGAAAGTGTTTTCAAACAGTGTGTTTCAATGCTGCAATAAGGGACACGTTATCATAAATGAAGTAGAATGGAACGTAAAAGTGGTAAGTTAATCTACGGCTTCGTCTTTATAGCAAAGGTACGGAAAAGAAAAGAAAACAGAAATGTTCCCCAAATTTCCCCTTTTGCTAACGTACAAGAAAATATAAGGATAGTTGCGTTACCAGTGTAATAATGTTATGGTATGGTATCATGCCAGATGTTCCCGGCATACTATACACAGTGGAGGCTGCGCTACATCTGCCTCATGTGGGCACTGTCTCCAAATGATAGAAAGATTGTTGGTGGAAATATAAATCTAACCAGCAAAGACACTGACAAGCTAAAAGTACAATAACTAAGATAAACACCACTGTCCGTAAAAAATGGTAAATGAAACTTGGGACACATTATATCTTGTCGGTACAGGTATATATGTTCGCAGCACGATAATAGTACATGTAAGTATAACAAAGTCCAGCATTTTTGTTCCATGGTAACCACAGATAAGTGTCCGGATAGAACTATGATGCAGATCAGATCACACTTGAAAACATTGGTCCCGAAAGGGACCTGAGTCCCCGCGATGAATATGTCAGAGAAGGTCCGTGACTCTCACACTCTACCATTAGCGCCCACACTTTCTTGAGATATTCCATGCATACAAAATAAACCGAAACTTTTTAGGTCCAATATACATGTACGCTCTACGCTAAAAAGCGTGAAGAAAAAATCGTAAGCTTTTTAGACAGCATTGCGATTATGGTCAAATACTTCTTGTAGCCAAACGTCCAATCAAAACGTGACAATGACGACATGAAGTTGCTGTATTCGAGGTCGATTACAAGGGATTTATTTACTTGATTTATTAGGATTTCCTCTAAGGATATTGGCTTGACTGGAAGGACATTGGGTAATTGTTTTCGAGAAAATAGGATTTTAGACATTACACTCTAGGCGTTTCTATAGAGTTACAATGGCAAAATACGTAGTAATGGAGAAGTGGGAGGCATATTGATTAATATAGCGATGCTTCTTTCATAATGCACCACATTCGTTATATAGACTCATTGCTTTAACAAAAAAGGGAATAATACTTAGTTCAAGTTGACATTGTTACTAAGATGTTATTTTCGAAAGAAATAAGAAAATTTCCATTTGTTTCTTTAATAGGGAAAACAATTGGGAAACAGTGTTCTTACTCGCACAAATTCGCATAACGGGTATGGATATACCTTCCACGCATGCAAGTACATTGCTTTTGTTATTTACCGGAAGTTCTTGCTAAGTCTAACGATAAGTCGGTATGGGCTACTTAACGCCGACGGGTACAAGATACAGCCCAAACAATTACGAAGCATTGCGGGTATTCTAATGCATTACATGCTGGAAGTTATGATAAGTTCGCATGTGGATTTCATCAAGGCTCTGCATAGGAAAATAAGAAAAGGCCTTATGACAGTTACCACCAATATTAAAACTTAAACTATCTCTAGTCAAAGGCATACAGAACAAATGTAAAAATGACAGCGAGAACTCAGAGAACGCAGAGATGAGACATTACACACGAACAGAAAAAAACAACACACTAATTACCACCTTGTTACTGTCAGTCGACAAAAATTGTGTGCTTAAACCTATTTTGTGGAGAGTTCCAATCTCGCATTTCCTGAAGATTTTCTTATAAAGAAACAATGTAAATATAAAACTCCCATCTTAAGAAGACCACTAACAAAACAAGCAACTGCACCGGGAGTTACACTGATAAAATACTTTATACACAAACAATATAACTCTTATTATAACGAAAAGTTAAAATTTTACATTCAGGAGATACAAACCTCGGCAACCTAACAGTTCCAAACGAAAATCTAGTTCAAAATAAGGACAATTTATTGACGTCTTATGATTAAAATGCCATGTTGTCTTATGTCAGATGTGTCAAAATGTGAAATTTAAAACAACACGAGGAAAATAATCGAAATTTTAAAACAACTCAAACTAACAAAACAAAATATAATATTGTGAGGAGTTAATAGGTAATGAGCTTCGTATATTATGTTATAAAAAGCCAAAGATGTATATGCAATTGGTATATTTTATAATAAAGGTACAAAAATCCCATTGTTATAATACTATGCAATCTCAAATAAATGGCATGTTCAAGTTGTCTCACCTTTCTCGAGTACGACTGGAGAAATGAAGAAACAAAAGTTCAACAGTAACCGTCCAACTATGGCTTTATGCCAATGTTTTTCACATAGTCTCAACGATCAGTCCGGTTATCGTGTAATTTAAAAGCAATGCAAGTTCCTGACTGTAAAAGGGTCAATTGCAAGCAATGCAGTACAATGAAGTATATGCGGGTTGTAACCGTCAGCAGTTAATTTTATTGATAAGTTTTGTAAAGAAATCAGAAAAGTTATTGAGACCCTGGATTTTCTTTATCTTGTATAAAACATTTCCATAAATACAGAATAAATTATACCTTGCACTATACGTGTTTTCATGCTGTTATTATTATTTTGAAGCAATAAACTCATTGCCGTGAAAGACTTTTGCAAACGCCTTCCTAATTCTTGATATCGAATGCCTTGCTTTAGCAATTTAGAAAACGCATTTTATTTTAAAAAGGGAATGTTTAATCATTCCTAATTGGGAGGTATCATTTTGGAGAAATAGGTACCTAAATATGTGGGTTAAATTTACACTTTCCAAAATGTTTCATTTAAAAAGGCCATTTTTAGCCATACAATTACATGTATAGAAGCAAGCATTCTGACCAATACTGGGCAAAAGGACAACATAAATAAGGAACAACATGCTACAGTATTAAAGTTTAATATAGAGAAGAAACTATTCTGTTATGCCAGCATAACAAGTGAACATGTTCTGAAGTAATAAACCGGTTTCTAACACTGTAATCTTCTACTTAAGTACAAACTCGTGCAAACCGTGTAAGTTGGGATATGTAAATACCATTGGAGGTACCACGAGGTGCATCGCCGTCAAAGCATCGAATTGAACGCCCCTTTAATGTGGCTTTGGTTAGAAGGGGATAAAGTTAAGATGAAATCACTTTAAAAGCAGTAACACAAATCTGCAATTAATGGTGAACAGTTGCTTCCCCGTATATGAGGTAGCGGGAATTAAATCACCGACAAGGTATAGATATCTGACAATACTAAATTTTAAGTCTATCTTGTCGTAGACTTTAGTGCAGGCGTTGTCTTTTGAAATACCAATCTGAATGGCTTGAAAACTTGTATTTAATTTCAAGCATTTACTTTTGTAATGGTTAGACTGGAGGATAAATCAGATTGACCATTAAAACAAATAAAGGATTATCTTTAGTAAGAATATCGCCGGCGTGACGTTAAACTGAAAGTTTCTATAAAGTAGCTTTTGATAGAAGGAGATCAAGTTTACATAAAATCACCTTCAAAACGGTAAAAACACAGATCTGCAATCATTGATGCACAGTTCTTTCCCATAGGAACACCAATTACTTGTCTTGATGAAGTGTCATCACATCTTATGCAAATATTGACAAGTAAAAAAACAAAGATCTTTACAAACATCCATACGTATCTTAGAAAGTGTTGGTAAAAAGCATTACTTTCATTCATCAGTTCGGCCGTGCAAGGTCACGTGGATGAACTTTTTGTTCATAGAGATTTGGTGGAAGTGTCGATAACGATCTCAATGTAGTTGTTCCACCATGAATGAATTATAGCCGTTTTGATTGATATAATTTAAATTAATGTGTTATATCAACGCTGGAGGAAGTGATCGAATTCTTCCGTACATTTATGAAAGTTTACCTCAATCTGTTGATTTTTGTCAATGCTGCAAATGTAAACTTATTATTAAGTTAAGATGTTTAACAATTTGGCCGTTTGTTTATGTCTGTCTCATCTTTCATTTGAGCAGTTTTCTTAATAAAACATGCAGGAGAAGCATTAAAAAATCTCCGTGTCTGTTTCTGGGGTTTTCTAAGTCAATCCTTTTTTCCTGTTTAGATTATGTCCAAATGCACTAGGTTGGGAAGCAGTCATGAAAAATCAACTTACAAATTGATGTCTAAATGTGTATTTTGTTATTTTAAAAAAGGAGACTCCGAAACATCCTCAACATTTTATGATGCTATTCACTTGCCACGCTGTACACAAATGACAATGAGGCAATCTATATTTAAATCTGACTTGCTATTGTAGCATCTATATGTACCGACGAATAATTCAATGAAAATTAGTGGTATATAAGGACAATAATTCAAAGTGGATACATACTAGGCCAATAACTCATTCTGACGAGTTTATGGAAGAGGGTAGTCGGAAGGTGGAGTGGTATCTTGATAAAGTAATTAAAACTTAAACCCGTATAAAATATAGAAAATTTAACACCAGTACATCACAAATGTGCTTGATTAGATATTTTAACTTAATACTTGGGATATTTCAATGATTATTTCAATCATCGTAAGTATAAACTCCATATTTTTATAAAAGAAGATAAGTATTGTTAATAAATTCGCGACTTTAACAGACTTATACATCTCTCAGACGCATTGTTGTTGTTTTTCAATAGTTAATGTTTTGTAAACAGAAAGAGATGTACACATCTATTTATGGTACTACTATAGAGTTACTTATTTATTTTTTTTTGTAATTTATTCAAATAGATTCTTACAATTTGCGTTTCTTTCAAACTACAATTCCATATTAATTAAGGTTGTGTTTCTTCATATTGCAGTCTGTTTATTGCTTTTCGTTAATTACATTTTTTCCTTGGGCACTTTAACTTCTGCATTTTAGTTTTTTAAGGAATGTTGAACGATACAGATTAAAATAAAGAGATAAAAACGTGTTAGTATACTTCAAATGACAAAATATAATAATCGATTTAACAGAAGAATCGGATAGTTTTCCATTTTCTGCAAATGACGATATTTGTTGTGCTGTAACTATGAGGAGAACATGATGAAAAACGACGATCTTGTTCAAAAGATGATGATGCATGTTAGTTTTTGACTGTTCAAATGCTATTTTAGGTTTTGTCTTTGTGCAATTATTGCTCAATCATCACGACCAAACCTAACTGAAAATTACATTTTAAATAAAACAATTGCAGATGGCACCTGCAGTTTACGCTAATATGAAATGGGAATTACGATATACATGTATGTTAAATTTAAAATAGCATAAGACAAGGCATAGCAACAAACGTCTTAATGTTACATTAATACAATCACTGAGCGGAGACATCCACGAATAGAGAAACCCAATAATTAGTCTGCAAAAGGAAGGATTGGACTTTCCAGGGCTCTGACCTCGCTTTTCCCGGCTGTTTCTCTATAGCTAGAATACCACATTTAAACCATTTGGCTTGAGATCACTTTGTCATAACATCTTGATAAATCACAGCATGAAACTGCTACCAAAATAAGCATTTCTAGGTTAATATATACATTGTATATTATATGAACAGGAGATATATACTAGTATTTAGATAATTTCACGCGTATCTATTTTAATATACCATTATTCATTCATTGTGTAGATTTGATACCGTATTGCGTTGCTGTAAGAGTTTCATATATTCAGGTCTTTCATGGTTTAGTAGACATGTCAGAAGAAGATGATTTGAAATTATGTGCATTTTATGCAGCTTGCTTGATTAACAATTACTAGGACTATTTGCTAATTGTTTTTCCCGGCATCCTAAATAAATATGTATTTTCATTTCTCTTAAAGTCATTACATCAAATATCATAGAAATAAATAATTTATTACTTATAATCTTATCAAGGAGGACTATTTGCGAGATAATTGTTATAAAATGTGGATGAGTCATATTCCTGTAGGATTAACATTAACGAACGATGCGGAACCTTAGATGCGTTTTCAATGCAAAATCTGGGATATTCAACCTTTAAAAGAAAAAAAAAAAGATAATTAGAAAAGGTAAATATAGAAACGCTTGAGAGTTAGATTTAGCAATGGTGTGTAATTACACAACATATGCAAAATAGGGAAATCACAATTCATTGATAATTTGTCACACATAAGACATATACCTTACTAAAAGCATGTGTCTCTTAACCTTATATGTAAAAGTATTATTTTAAACAAATATCATTAATTGTAATAGAGACACAATATCAAATATTTATTGTTACTTGATGTGCTATAACACTTCCATCGCCATTTTACCAATTTCACTCTACGTTTCACTAACAATCCATCATTTCTCTTAAAATTGCCCACAATTATTGACTGGCTGATAATAATCCGGAATGGATAATACATTGCAATCAACATACAATAATCAGAATTGAAGCATGATATGACAGTAAATCAACCTGTCATATTTTATTAGTTCAAAATGTTAACAAAGCGGTAGGCGCGTGTTAAACACTAAGTCTCTAAGTTCGAATTAACATTATTTCTACCTTAACCTTTGCTAATATCAACAAAGATTGCACGATAAATGTATGTCGATAAACTGACACATAAACAGTGTTCATTTGTAGGTACTAGATGTCTTTATAGCGCATTACGAAAACGAGTGTTAAATATACAGACAATGCATTTTTCGGTAATTGTTTCACATTCATTATAATCTTCTGCATGTAAATACAATCTTTATAGTAGTTTTCGCAGTTGACCATGTCAATTACATTGATTTAAAGCTATGATTGCATTTGAAATCTGAACATATAAATTATAATGCACCATAATGTACTATTATATACAAAACATTCCCAAAGCTTATATTCTTGTATAAATGAACATGACCTAGTAAACGAAGCATTCGTCCAATGTTTGCCAAAAGTTGAATTCTTGAAGAGATTGTTAGTGCAAGAAATGAAAGTAAACACAAAACATTAACGTTCTGACGGAAATAGAAATTCTTCCAAATAAATCATAACTACGACGAGACATTACGCAACATAGAGCAAAACAAACAGTTACCGCCTTTAGGGCTCTTAAACCAGTTTACAGAGCACTTACATCGCCCTTCCAGAAAATATATGTTTGAACCAAAACTATCCACGTGATGACGTAAACTAAGCTCTAGATAATGACGCCATACACAATTAACAATAGAATATATTCTAGAATGCCAAAGTTATTGTTCTCTTGAAGCAGAGATAAAAAAAAATCACCAGAGGAGAATTGCGTGATACACTGATAACAAAAACCTTATCCTTTCAGCATCCACTGTCCAAATGCACTTATCTGCAATGAGCAATGTAAGCAAAATAACTTGCAGGCGCCGATTCTTTAACAGTTACCCTTACGAGCGTTTCTTAGACACGAGAGGTTATGTTTTTTCTTATACATGGTGCTTTCCTTTGAAACTTGAATCAAGTATGTATACATGTGCGTTTGTTCTAAATATATATCGCTGTTTAAATTAAATTTCATGAAATATTCCAAAGACTGAACACGTATTTTTTGTATAAGCCTTTGCGTGGTATTGACAGCATATTGACTAATTTATCTAATTTACGCCAAAACACAAATTTTACTGCCAAGTATCATTTGAAGTAACCAACATCTTTTCAATTTTAGGCAAGAGACAGGCAAGAAATAAAGGTGATAAGCACTTAGTCTGTCTGCTAAAATGAATCCTAATCGTTTTTATGATAAAATATTAAGTTCTTTTTTTAACAAATTGCAGACTGTGATAAGAATAAATGTATAAAAGCTTTTCCGAATTTCTGTGTGTTACAGTAGCACAATAAAATGTCCTGTCGTTCAGTGGACTCGAACAAAATTAACGGACTTTATTTTCCGCAAATGTTACCAGTTTTAATATTTGGACTTTGAAGAGAACAATATAATTTGTCATTGTTTTTGGTGATCCACGGACTTTTGTTTAACTTGTACTTGTACTATGCAGGAAATCATTACATAAATATTCTTTTCTGCAATATTTCTCCAATGATACATGTACTTTATCATGATCCTGTGCGAAAAATAACAGCATTAAGTTAATTATAGAAGATAGCCAAGGTATGACCAGTGCTTAGAACTTAGAATACTTAGAAATATATGCACAAAAATGTCTAAAATGTCTGCGTAGAACCAATGGCGCATTACGTGTCGGCTGGAAGAGTAATGACTTTCTTTCTTCTTAATTCTAACAATTCGGATTGGTGATTCCAAGCATAAACGTAATAGGCTCCAAAGCTACAAAATGTTTAGATTTTAGTAAATAATGGGTCTTTCGTCTAGTTTTACTTGAGAATCCTTAAAGAACGATTGCCAAACGAATAGATTATCAAATTAATGAAATCACGACTTCATACTATTTTTTTTCCTACGGTCCCATTTGATCATTGCATCAGCATAGTTGACTAATTAAATTAATTCGTATACCATGCATTTAATTTACTTCAGCGATGATGATTATAAATGTAGTAGCATTGCACAAGTGTCCGTAAACAACTCAGAGTATATAGAAATATTAAAAAATACGGGTCCTGTGAATACTTGTGACTTTGTCGTAGCAAATGTTGTCAAGGTTGGCAGTCTTATTAGGACGTTACATAACGAATAGGACACTAATGAAAGTTATGTGTTCCGGCCATGAACTATATTTTAATACAAGAATCTCAGCCTAAGGAGATTTAATTACTTAAATGTCTTGTCACGGTTTTGACGTAACTTGTAATTTTGTCTGGCGTGTTCATACTTTGTAATGTGCCTACACAAAGTTTATTATATGTTGCAATACTCATAGGACCTATATATTGTCTTATCCACGATGTTAGCTGTGCAGTGTGGCGGTCATAAATATCTCCCTGTGCATTTAATCGAAGTTGACATTTAATTCATTCTTTCAGGATTGTTACGTGTATTTTCCTTTCTAGTACACTGATACATTAATTCCATATATGCATTATCACTCAGGATGCTCAATCATTTACACTTCTTCTCTAGCCATTCTGTCATTGGTTTAAATATTTATTTTTACTATCAAGAATGGTGTGTTAATTACGTCACTACCTTTTAATGACGTCATAACAGAAATGTCACTGTTTATTTATCTCTATTTTAAATACCATGTCACATTTTTGACACAACTTTTGCCTGGCATGTGAATACATCGTCTTGTTTCTATACAATTATGTTTTATCTTGCTATCATTAAAGAATCTTGTCATATTTTCTCATGTTTCAAATGATTTTTAATAATTATGGTTTTAGCAAGAAACTCAAAGGAATGAACAAGTTTTAATTGTGTTCTAATTAATGCATTTAATACTTACAATGCATTCGATGATGAGACCGAATTAAAGTAGTCACATGGTCTTAATGTCGCATAGCGAGCAATCAGTGTGGTCATGTTGAAGTAATATCATTATTGATATTTAAATTTCTGAGAGCAACAATAGAAATATCATTCCAATGCGATATACTATATGTTATATATCATTTAAACTGCGCAAATTTCGCTCGTAGCACAGCATTGTCTTCTTCAATGGAAATATGAGAGAATAACCGATCTATTTGAATAAAAATGTCCAAGGGCTGATATTTTCTTTGATAAGTTATGATGAAAGTAATAACGTCATTTAAAACCAATGTCCACATGGTAGTATTAATCAGACATAAGGTATTACTTTAGAAGAACAAAGCATGCGCACTAAGACCTCGCCAACAGCTCTGAATTCCTGCATGATGGTCAATCTTTTTCCCATTAACACAAACTGTTCTATGCCAGGCACCTCTTCAGCAGCTGCGGCTTTAAAACATAACATTTCTATTCTGTTTCTGAAGATAACGTTTCCTGTAAACGCAGTACATGTGAAACTAAGTAATATTGCATCATTACAAATAATCCATGTGGCGGCTGTCTATTCGAGCTATTAAGAGAGGCCAACATAAACACCAGATACTGTATTGAAGATACTGAACAATTCAGGGAACTTGGTTTATGTCTTAGATGATATTATTACATAAAATATATTACGACAGACAGACAGACGGGCGGGCGGATGAATGGACGGACAGACAGACAGACAGACAGACAGACAGACAGACAGACAGAGACAGGGACGTAGGGATTGAGATAATAAAGGGAGAGAAAGAAAGTACGTTTCTAATTGCAGACAACAGGATAACATAATTCCCTATCTTGGCACTTTATGCATAAATTAAATAAACCTCATGCTCGTAAATGTCATATTTATAAGGTTATATTGGAAAGTTCAACATTATACATTTAAAAATTATTCAAATCGGCAAACGTCTGTTCAGAAATTCGATTTCACGACTCCTAATAAATATTTCTTACGTTGATTTGCCTGCCGCCTAAGAAAGACTGAAATCATTGATCATTCATTAAACGGTGCTACAAAGATGCACTATCACAAGATATCTGATACAAACTTCTATGTGATGTGATATGGCGCTGAAAGTTGGGTTACGTGACTTCATCGTTATGACAACCAGACAGCTGTACAACTCCTATCGGGTCAGATGAATGAAAGAGCAAGATAACATATCCGTTCAGAGGTAGGGTTATATTTCGATCACCTGGTGCTATCCGTAGAGACTAAAGTAAGAAATAACACATTTTGATCTTTAATAATTTTAAAATTATTTATCATTGGGTTTCTCTTGTGAAAAAGTAAGCGATTCAACTGTCACCCGAAAAAGATATTGACGTCACATTTGTTTCAAGCCGGTAATGTCATTTTTAAACTGGTGCTACTTTTATACAATTTTTGACTGATCATAAATGTTTTGCGATAAGTTTTGTACTTTTGAAGCGTATCTATTTGAAGTTTCTACAGTTGGTGTTTCTCCCATAATTTCGTATGACTATATTTAAAAAAAAGGATTCATGCATTATGATTTCAAAATAATTGATTTATACCAATGTATTGATTTAAACCAATGAATTGTGTTATATCTTGTTATAACATTTCTCCTGCCTGGACTGAACAAGTATTGCCCATAATGCATATAATGTTTTATGTACAAAATACCCCTAAACTTTGTTAAGTAGTAGTAGAAGTAGTAACAGCAGTAGAAGCAGCAGCAGCAGCAGTAGTCGTAGTAGTAGTAAAAATAGTAGTAGTACTTTTAGTAAAAGATGAAGTAGTATCAGTAGTAGCAGAAGAAGTAACAGCAGCAGCAGCAGTATTCATAGTAGTAGAAAAATAGTAGCAGCAGTTAAAGTAGTAGTAGTAGTAGTAACAGTAGTAGAAGAAGAAGTAGCAGCAGCAGCAGCGTCGTAGTAGTTGTAAAAATAGTAGTAATAGTAGAAGTAGTAGCAGTAGTAGTAGTAGTAGTAGTAGTAGTAGTAGTAGTAGTAGTAGTAGTAGTAGTACATGTAGTATTAGTATAATTAGTTGTAGTACTATCAGTAGTAGCAGTAGAAGTAGCATCAGCAGCAGCAGAAATAGTAGTATTTTCTACATTGTATACAGTATACCTGAATCAACCAGTTTGATTTGTCAACTGACATGTATACCTCACCGTAAGGATTATTAACATGTGGCAAATACTTGACATAACACCTTTTACTGTGTAACTTTTACCTCTGTCGTGATATGAATTACAATGATACATTGTATAAGTGCATAGTTTACAAACAAATGCTTTTATAGCTTGCATTACAAACAACTAGCTGTCATATCATTGAACCGTTGACTTCCTTTTATACTCCATTTATGTATTTCCACCTCCTTTCTGAATAAATGTCATTACGGTAAATGTCTTCCTCAAAAAAGTCCAATAAATGAACAATTACTACAGGGAGTGGCTACAATTTAGCTATTTTTAACTTTTTCCATCTAAATAACGATCACCGGGCGGAAAGTCAGTTTAATGATGACTCATATAGGCTTAACAGGAAAACAGTTTCGAGTTGTTCAAACAACTGGTTTCTATATTAGTCAAGTAATAAAAGAGTATTCGAGTTTCATAAAATAACAATGTAATGAATGAAATTCAGCCAGAATAAGAAAGTGATATAACATTGCTGAGACAATATTATTACGTTAACTATGCAAGGTCTTTTGCAATGAAATGTATTGTAGACATATATAGCAAGTATGGTTAGCATATGCCAACAGTGTATAAGCCTTTTAACATTTTCAACTTTTATATAGGAATCATATTTTGAGAAACTACATTGTCCACATAACATTGTCAATTATTGTCATGATGCGTTAAATGCGACGAGTGCCATTGAAAATTTGCTGAAGGTCATCAACATCGAAAGAGACAGGCAGAAATATAAACCGTTCTAATTAAAACACGTACATTAAGAGAAAATGTAACATTACTAACATGTTTGCCTCATTAAATAGGTGCCGCATTGGTTATATGTTCATATACTCATATTTATGACATTAAAACCATGCTGCGATGCCTTTTGTCAATATTCATGCAGTGGCTTATTAGCCTGTCCAGCGATTAATATTTTGGCTGTTGTCTTCAATATTTAATTAGACTTAAGGAAAAATGAATAAAAGTATATATTTACATATATAAACATCAGTCTAGATTATTGGTGTAGTGCAGTCTAAGTATGCAATCGGTCTGTCGAGGAACTGGTTCTTGATTCGGTATACTATTGATTTGATTAGGAAAGGACAATATATTCTATTATTTTAACGACTTAGGTATGTCGCATCCCAGGTTGATACCCGAGGTCCCCTGTTCCTGTATTCAAAGCTGCAGCGATAATGCTTACAGATTATGTCCATCGAGTAGGACTTGTTCATACGTAACAAACGTGCAAAACTCAATTTTTAACAAAATGTGCAGGTAGTTTAAATTACGCCCATCGATACTCAACTATTTCTTCTCTCAAACTTGCATTTTACAAATATTATTAATTTTTATACGTTAGATATTATTACATTTATATGTTGTTATATGATCTCATATACTTCTTCTATCGTCATTTTGTTCCACGTCGAAAGTTGTAACTAACAATGAATCATCTCTCTTCAAATGCAGGCAATTGTTGTTTGGATGATTATTATAGAAAATGGTGCAATAAAATGCAATCAGAACGCTAAAACCCTGATCGAAAGCGTCATATTTGATTTGTTTCAATTATTAATTTAACCGTCGGCGAAGTTTTAACGTATAATCTTTAGGTTCGCATTTGAAATAATTAATAACTTAACGTTTGCAATAAAAGCCCAAATTTAAGCGCATAATGGGTGTCCCTTATACAAAGAATATTTTACAAAATTAGATATTCGTCTTTTTTTATTAGATAATGCAATTTCTACATTAAGGATTTGTATATGTTTCGTGCATGTTAACTGTTTCTTCTTGCTCTTTGCATACATGCTTGATATAAGTTTATGATATCTAATGAGGTACTCAGCAAAGTATGAGCTCTTTGATCCAAAAAGATACATCGGTTGTCGTTTGAGGTGTTAATAAAGCACTAAATACGCAAAAGTTACAATACAAAACAACAACACAACAGTCACCGTTTCGAAAGGTAGTCGGCATAAGAACCAACTTGTGTTATTAAAGCCCATATACAGAACGTTCAACAAGGTCTACAGTGTATAAGAAGGTCTAATTTGAGGGCACCAATAACAGCAAACACCTGCATCGGAAGTAACTGAAAAAAGTAGACTATTTACAAACAAAATGACAATAAAAGACAAATGTGTATGTCAGTCTGTCCATCCGTCTGCTCGTCCGTCTAGTTGTTAGTCCGTTGGTTCATCTTATACAGAAGATTATATTTTATATTTTCTTAAAGCTTAAGGAGGCTTAGACTTAAGTGTGTTTCATTTAGGATTTTATTTAGAGGTTCTTGAGTGAAGTGATTTACTATCATACGAGGCGGTTATAAACATATGCTTAATACTATCACAGCATGACTTGGCTTGTCATTGTTTTAATTTTTTTAAATTTGTCTCCTGTTTAATTCATCCTGTAGGGATTGTTGCGTGTATTTCCTTTGATGTACATTGGACATTGGTTCCTCAAAGTCATCTTCAGATGAACAGGATGCTACAACCATTCACCCATCTCTGGTCGTGTTTTTTTCTTGATTCAAAAAGTTAATTTCACTTATAATCAACTATTTTTGTTTAGTTTTAACTAATCGAAACAATACCCCTTTTTCTAAACACTGGGGACATTATTTTTCAATGACGTCACTATTTTCGTCATAACTTATTAAAGAAAACATAAGCGCTTAGACATCTTTGTATTCACATAGATAATTTCTTTTCATTGCTTGCATTTGAGAAAACCGTCAGGAAGTGCGAGGTTAGAACTCTGTAAAACCGGTTTAAGCACCCCAGTCGGCCCATATTGCCGACTGACCGTTCCAAGGTGGTAACTGTCGGGCTTGGTCTTTTAGAATCATAAAACAAATGTTCTTACCTTTCACTTGGCTTGTACTTGAAATACCATTGTCCTGTGCCTTTTCAGAGTTTGATATATGTTGCAATGCTCATAGGACTTTGTCATATATTCTTATTCATTTGTCTAAAGCATGCAAATGCTCGCAAAAGTCCTACCACAAAACCTTGGTTATAGATAAGTTTTTTTTAGAAAACGTCCTGTACATGGTATTCACTGGAAAATTGAATTATCGTGTCAAGCAGAAACGTTTTCTATGTGACGCAGTGTGCTGAAAGTAAAAAAAGGACATAGCCGACACGTATGCAAACAACATAATAGTATAAGATATTACCTGATGAATTAACAGATGAATTAGCTTTGTGTTGCATGGATTGAAGACGCCGTGACTACGATTAGAGTAAGAGGGTTTTGTAGGATGAGAAATGTTGCATGAGCTTAATGGTTACATTTGTTACTACGTTTGAATTTATGGCAATAGTCTCTGTTTATTTATCTTTAATCCTTTCTATGATTAAACAATTTTATGATAAACAAAATAGTCGTCTTTAGAAAATATTATAGCCATATATTTGTATTTTTAAAGGTAATATATTATTGTCTGTAATCAAATGCTTAGACTCTATATTAAATCATGAAACTAAGATAAATAAATGCAAGAACGTGACATTTCGCTGAAAAGTGAATGATGTTACTTCGTCAGGACGAAAGTCAGATAGCTGAAGCGCCACTTCTTTTAAAGTAGGTGGATGTCATTGTATTATTGCGTTGAACATTAACAAATGATCTAGTCATTTCAATGCTAGTAGATATATTGAAACACTGCCATCGTTGCTACCGAAAACATATTCTGGTGGGCTCTAAAACCGATGGCCTAATTTTGTATAGGCACACACAATTTATCTGTAATACAACATACTAATTAAATTCATAGTTACTGTCTTAAAACCACTTAATGCTGTTTTAAAAGCATTTTATTTTAATAAGAATATAACCATGTATAAACTCGGAAAACACCGGTATAAGGATTCACCAGTAATCGGGTGAACAATCACACATGTTCACTTTTTCTTTCCTGACTTAGTTATCTTATACTTTAGTTGTAACTTTTTTTTATTAACAACGTGTCTTTGTTTTCAGACTAGTTCTAATATGCGTTTCTTATGGCACGAATGTTAAACATTATAGCTATATTTTAAATAAATCGGAAATGAAATCAGATTATTTGGTTAAGAACATATCACTTAATACACCAATCTTGTTCTGAGTCAGATAATAGTGTCATTGTTCGTAGATGTATGCCATAATATCCTGTTATCGGCATATAAAACAAGAACCCTTCCAATGTCCTTTTTATGTGCAAACTATCTCTAGGGGAAATAAGACTGTTTCCCATTGAATGCAATGAGTTATGATCAGTAATCACTCAACTATTATATTGTGGACATCTTGTTATATCGGGAGAAAATGAACCGTGGGGCATTATGAGAAGAATAATGACAAATGAAACATTACATGACAAAATATATCACTTGCTCGAAAACGCTGACGAATTCGTAGACGTTTTCGATTTATTAACTGTATTTTATTTTTCTGTTTCTGTTTATAAGTAGTGGGACGTTGGCGTTCTGTCGCTAAAACTTTGGCCGTTAAATATCTGATTGCTCAGTAAAAAGTGTGATTATCAAACAGGGAGGCACGCCGCACTAAATATGATTAAATTACATTATATTTCGATTTTTGGAAGTAAACCAGATGAGCAGAGTAAAAACCTAGAGTTCTCAAGAAGCAGCATCGCTTGACAAACAAGGAAGAAAAACAGGCCTTGGATGATCTACGGAGACCCCTGAGGGAAGAGCTGAAGTCCCTCCGTCGATCTTAATAAAAAATAGTTACATGGTTCTGTCAGTCCAAAAAGGAGGTATTCCTGGCGTCTCAGGCTGTCTGGAACACACAGAATCACCAAATATGCCAAGGAGAAAAGGTGACTTATCTGTCATATGGCCGACTTGGGAAGATGTGTGAGAGTGCCAGGTTCAAGATCGATAGAAACTCCATAAGAAAAGTCAAGGAGAAGCCGGTAAAGTGTCTTGGAGAGTGATTCAGAGCGTCGATGAAGATCAGAGATAGCATAGCGGAAATTATGACTCAGGCAGACAACTGAATAAATCGAATAGATGCAAATGGACTTCCCGGAAAGTTCAAAGCCTTGTGTTTCCAGAATGAAATTCTTCAGTCTTTTTGCCGTTGCTAATCTGTGACATCCCAGTAACGACAGCTGGGCAGCTGGAGAGAAAATTCAACAGATCACCGCCGATGGCAGAATGTTCCATGAAGTTTTGGCTCCATGGGTCTTTACAGACAGATTAATAAACTGTCTCTGCCCATCAAGTGTGTCACAGTAGAGTACAAGGTCACAAAGGCTAGACTAGAGTTGATGCTCCCGGACAGCCAAGATGAAAGTTTGCCAAGCGGGAGCGCAAGTGAGCAAGGGCAGGTAATGGAAATCCATCGAAGCTGACGAAGAGGCAGACTTTAAGCTACGTCACAGTAACTTAGCTAGAAATATAACGTCAGGATGGTTAGGGCTTGGATGCGTGTGGAGAGTTAAATGAGAACTTTCCTGGGCAAAAAGAGGACTTGTGCAAGAGGAGATCAGGCAGATGGAGGAAGAAAGCAGTAATACAAGAGCCGCTGCACTAAGCAAACAATCTAGATGGACTCAGTGGGACGGAATCCAGCAGCGTAAAATAAGCTGGACAGACATTTTGACAATGGACAGCCAGAGAATAAATAAGCTTTATTATAAGATATGTTTACGACGTTCTTTCATTGACAATAAATCTGGACAACTGGAGCTTGGCACAAAAAGCATCGTATAAACTATGCGAAGAACCTTCCAACCTGGGGTATTTGTTATCGTTATTCAAAACACATCACGGTGACTACAAAGAGGTCAGTCATTGTGATGTTGTCAGAAAACAGTCGACAGGTCATGCTCATCGATCTCTCTGAGCAAAAGGAAGAGAAAGCAATGGAGACTTTTGAAAGGAAACTATCCAGATATCAGCATTGGATGGACGAGTGCAAGAAGAATAGATAGACGACGTGGTGGTTCCTAGTCAAGGATGAATGTCGCGGCTTCCCTGCACAGTCTTTGTGGCAAGCAGTCAGGTCAATAGGAATCAAGGGACGGAATCTGAAGAAAGTCGTAGCAGGTCTCAAATGAAGCTGAAACAGGCTCACAGTGGACTTAGAGGAAGAGGGGTATAGAGCAGTGGCAGAAGAAACGTAAGGTTAAGAAACATTGAAAGACAACTGCTTTGCCAATTACTCAACCATTCAACATTTGTTTTTTTCAATTATAACTGTGCCTTTGGTGCGCGATAAAATAATCGAAACCGATTTGAATTGTTATTAATACCACTCATTCATTCTAATAAATGGCGTACTCAGAAAAATAATAATTACACATACCTTACATCTTCACCATCACCACGCCTCGTATAAATCAGACCAGATTAGCATAGGTTTTGTAAAAATGTTATAATGTTATCCGTCATAATTTGAAAGAGACTTGGTCAAAGTTTGCTTATTTTGTTTGTAGTAGCGTATTTAAGCAAAACGTTAGTTAAATCACTGTGAACCCCTACAATAAATTAGTATTATATGCGAGCACTAGATAATGTGTTAATATGTTGACCATGTTAAAGCCTTCACATACAATCTAATAGGTAAATAAGAAAAGGTCCTATCAAAATTTTCACAGATATTTAAATTTTATCTACCTGCAGACCAAGGGCATACAAGGTAAATGATTAAATGTGACAAAAAACACAGAGGACGAGACATAACACACAAAAAGAAAAACCATCAGTTACCGCCTTGGAACGGTGCCATGCAACTTAAAGTTCATTTACTTTCCGAGATCTACGTGTTTAAGGGGGTTTACAAAACGTAACAAAAGTATATTACTTGCGTAAAGACTAATTCAAAAACATGTTTATATACACTTTCTCATAATTAGAGCTGTTAATTTGGAATAAGATAAACCTTCACATTTTACTTTGTGCACGTTTGAGAAGTATCCACGTAAAAGGTCAGTCTCTTTACAGATAGCTTGCCACCAAGAAGGAAAAAGAACACAAGGCTCGATGCTCGAGAGTCTATATTTAAACCATGGTTTTATTTTATAAAATTTGAATTATCATTCTTTGCGATGTTTCACACAGTATTAATCATTAATTAACTAAGGTTTTACACTAGGGAGACGGTTTTATTTACAGATCTCAACTCATCCATGTTTTTTCACAAATCTTAACGTTTTCTGTAAAGCCTGTGAACAAACATAAGTAGAGTTTTTGTCGTTTAAATGTTGCAAAAGACTGGCATTGATTCATTATAATTTGAATTAAAACATTAAACACAAAGTGATCTGTGACAGGTAATGTCTTTTAAGAAGATAGTTTGTTTAAATGTAACTTTCTCCTTGTAAACAGGTATCCAATTTTGCAAATCTTAAAACGCACCTTGTCTAAAACCCATAATATACAAGTTTCAAAACTCTGTAGTCTTATTGTTTTAGTACGTCATTGTAGAATAAGTTTAAGGGATTAAATACATATGCTTCGTAAACTCATGAATGCAGCGTATCAAAGTATATATAAACTTTATTTTATATCATCCAACGAAGTAAATTTCTATCAAGCTAGCATAAACATGATCAGCCTACACACACACGTTTAGTAGAACGGTAATTTTAGAAAGGGGTGAGGCAGCCATCCCGGATGATTCCGAAAGATGCTCGTGCGCTGTACTTGCGGACTAACAAACATTCTTAAACTTTAGTGGTCGCACTTTTCACATATTGCGTGTATAGATCGGGGGTAAGTGGTGCGCTTTTGATAAGAAACGTATATTGATAAAGGTCAAATGCCAAAGTGATTTTAGACAGCTTCGCTGACAAATACTAGCCACGTCGACCATTTGTACCTGAAAAGAATAACCATAGAGGACCAACATCTTATCGTGTCAATAGTCAGTTAATAGTCAGAATTCATGTCGACCAGCCTCGTGATTTTACAGTATAACGACTTTCAATGCTACAAAAAGTTTCATTTTACAATCTTTGTACTTGATTTTACATGCAGTGAGCCCTTTTTCATGCAAAAGTAAATTGATGTTTAACTAATAAACGGTTGCACATGCAAGTGTGTTGTAATAGTTGGGTAATATTGTATTTTAAATTAACTCTGTGTTATGAATACTTGCGCATAAATAAACGATTAAACAAAGGCAAAGGCTAACTATAAAAAGAAATTACTGTAATGATAGTTTAGATATATCTTCATCTAGCATTTGGTCTGTAATAAAGCCATTTTATTGACGTGGCTTGATGAGTTTTCTTTAATTTTTACTTTACTTATCACGTTATGATTTATGCCTTACCTTATATAACAGAGAACAGCTGATATTTATATTCTTACCAAATCTAAACGTCACATTTAAATGAAGTAATAACACAGTTAATACAACACATTGGGTACTAGTAAACCATATGATCATTATTCTCATGGCAGTCACGTTTGGTCACTTATACATTCCTGTAAATATATTATCAGTAATCACTCAACTATTATATTGTGAACATTTAGTTCAGGATATTTGGGGAAACTAAACCGAGGGGCATTATGAGAAGAATAATGACAGATAAAGAGTTATATGACAAAACATATTACTTGCTCGGAAATTGTGCGAGGGCTAGGACTGTCTACGATTGATCGCAAAGGAATAGTACTGGTCTGTTTTATGTTCATTATTAATTGAACGTTGGCTTTTTGTCCCTCAACTTTCTTCCTTTTGTATCTGATTGTTCAATAAAGATAAGGATCAAAAATGAAGGCCAACCGCACTAAATACGACATTATGATGACGATGGTTTGAAGTAAACCAAAGGAACAGAGCAAAACCATAATGTCACCCTTTTCAAACATGGAAACATGTTATTATTTAAGAAAAAAGGGTGTATAAGCAACAAAAGAAATTATTTCAAACATATGTTTTCAGAACGTTTACACGCAGTTTGTATACCTAGGATTTACGCTAACAACAAAGTCCAACACAACCAGTGTTGGAATTGGTGCCAATCAGAAGGTTACATGGAGATTTAGTGAGGGAGTCCGAGTTTTCTTTTTGCAAGATAAATTATTTGATTGTATTGTCCTTTTAAATGAAATAACAATAACAATGTACCCTGTCCTTGTCCTCTATAACCATTTAATGCAGTGGTCAGTTTTCTATATTCTACTTTAACAGATAAGTTGAATTCTCTTCTAAACATAAAGAGATGTACACATTTTTTATGGTAATATTATATTATGGTAATATTATATAGTTACTTATATATTCTTTGTAATTTATTTAAATAGAGTCTTACAATTTGCGTTACTTTTAAACTACAATTCCATATTAATTAAAGTTGTGTTTCTTCATATTGCAGTCTGTTTATTGCTTTTCGTTAATAACATTTTTTCCTTAGGCACTTTAACTTCTGCATTTTTGTTTTCTAAGAAATGTTGAAAGATACAGATTAAGTTAAAGAGATAAAAACGTGTTAGTACACTTCAAATGACAAAACTATTTGTTGTGCTGTAACTATGACGAGAACATGATGAAAAATGACGATCTTGTTTAAAAGATGATGATGCATGTAAGTTTTTGACTGTTCAAATACTAGTTTAGGTTTTTTCTTTGTGCAATTATGGCTCAATCATCACGACCAAACCTAACTGAAAATTATATTATAAAAAAAAGAGGTGCAGATGGCATTTGCAGTTTACGCTAATATGAAATGGGAATTACGATATATGTTAAATTTAAAATAGCATAAGACGAGGCATAGCAACAAACGTCTTAATGTTACATTAATACAATCACTGAGCGGAGACATCCACGAATAGAGAAACCCAATAATTAGTCTGCAAAAGGAACGATTGGACTTTCCAGGGCTCCGACCTCGCTCTTCCCGGCTGTTTTTCTATAGCCAGAATACCACATTTAAACCATTTGGCGTGAGATCACTTTGTCATAACATTTTGAATAATAAATCACAGCATGAAACTGCTACCAAAAATTAGCATTTCTAGGTTAATATATATATTATATGGACAGGAGATATATACTAGTATTAAGATAATTTCAGGCGTATCTATTTTAATATACCATGATTCCTTCATTGCGTAGATTTGATACCGTATTGCGTTGCTGTAAGAGTTTCATATATTCAGGTCTTTTATAGTTTAGTAAACATGTCAGAAGAAGATGAAATGAAATTATGTGCATTTTATGCAGCTTGTTTGATGAACAATTACTAGGACTATTTGCTAATTGTTGTTTTCCGGCATCCTAAATAAATATGTATTTTCATTTCTCTTAAAGTCATTACATCAAATATCATAAAAATAAATAATTAATAACTTATAATCTTATCAAGGAGGAATATTTGTGAGATAATTGTTATAAAATGTGGATGAGTGGCTATTGTTCATATTCCGGTAGGATTAACATTAACGAACGATGTGGAACCTTAGATGCGTTTTCAATGCAAAATCTGGGATATTCAACCTTCAAAAGAAAAAAAAAGATAATTATAAAAGGTAAATATAGAAACGCCTGAGAGTTAGATTTAGCAATTTTGTGTAATTACACAACATATGCAAAATAGGGAAGTCACTATCTATTGATAATTTGTCACACATAAGACATATACCTTATTTAAAGCATGTGTCTCTTAATCTTACATGTAAAAGTATTATTTTAAACAAATATCATTAATTGTAATAGAGATACAATATCAAATATTTATTGTTACTTGATGTGCTATAACACTTCCATCGCCATTTTACCAATTTCACTCTACGTTTCACTAACAATCCATCATTTCTCTTAAAATTGCCCACAATTATTGACTGGCGGATAATAATCCGGAATGGATAATACAATGCAAACAAAATACAATAATCAGAATTGAAGCATGATATGACAGTAACTCAACCTGTCATATTTTATTAGTTCAAAATGTTAACAAAGCGGTAGGCGCATGTTCAACACTAAGTCTCTAAGTTCGAATTAACATTATTTCTACCTTAACCTTTGCTAATATCAACGAAGATTGCACGATAAATGTCTGTCGATAAACTGACATATTAACAGTGTTCATGTGTAGGTACTAGATGTCTTTATAGCGCATTACGAAAACGAGTGTTAATTTATACGGACAATGCATTTTTCGGTAATTGTTTCACATTTATTATAATAATCTGCATGTAAATCTTTATAGTAGTTTTCTCAGTTGACCATGTCAATTACATCGATTTAAAGCTATGAATGCATTTGAAATCTGAACACATAAATTATAATGCACCATAATGTACTATAATATACAAAACATTCCCAAAGCTTATATTCTTGTATAAATGAACATGACCTAGTAAACGAAGCATTCGTCCAATGTTTGCCACGTTGAATTGTTAATGCAGGATATGAAAGTAAACACATGTTAACACTAACGTTCTGCCGGAAATAGAAATTCTCCCAAATAAATCATAACTACGACGAGACATTACGCAACATAGAGCAAAACAAACAGTTACCGCCTTTAGGGTGCTTAAGCCAGTTTACAGAGCACTTACATCGCCCTTCCAGAAAATATATGTTTGAAACAAAACTATCCACGTGATGACGTAAACTAGGCTTTAGATAATGACGTCATACATAATTAACAATAGAATATATTCTAGAATGCCAAAGTAATTGTACTCTTGAAGCAGAGATAGAAAAAATCACCAGAGGAGAATTGCGTGATACACTGATAACATAAACATTATCCTTTCAGCATCCACTGTCCAAATGCATTTATCTGCAATAAGCAATGTAAGCAAAATAACTTGCAGGCGCCGTTTCTTTTACAGTAACACTTACGAGCGTTTCTAAGACACCAGAGGTAATGTTCCTTTACATGGTGCTTTCCTTTGAAACTTGAATCAAGCATGTATACATATGCGTTTGTTCTAAATATATATCGCTTTTTAAATTAAATTTCATGAAATACTCCAAAGACTAAACACGTTTTTTTTATAAATCTTCGGGTAGTATAAACAGCATAATTTTATTGACTAATTCATCTAATTTACGCCAAAAATACAAATTTTACTGCCAAGCATCATTTGAAGTAACCCACATCTTTTCGAATTTCAGGCGAAAGACAGGCAAGAAACAAATATGATAAGCGCTTAGTCTGTCTGCTAAAATAAATCCTAATCCTTTTTATGTTAAAAATATTAAGTTCTTTTTTCACAAATTGCAGACTGTGATAAGAATAAATGTATAAAAGCTTTTCCGAATTTCTGTGTGTTACAGTAGCACAATAAAGTGTCCTGTCGTTCAGTGGACTCGAACAAAATTAACGGACTTTAATTTCCGCAAATGTTACCAGTTTTAATATTTGGACTTTGAAGAGAACAATATAATTTGTCATTGTTTTTGGTGATCCACGGACTTGACTTGTATTTGATAACTATGCATGTAATCATCACATAAATAGCCTTTTCTGCAATATTTCTCCAATGATACATGTACTTTATCATGATCCTGTGCGAAAAATAACAGCATTAAATTAATTATAGAAGATAGCCAAGGTATGACCAGTGCAATACTTAGAAATCTAATGTACAGAAATGTCTAAAATGTCTGCGTAGAACCAATGGCGCATTACGTGTTAGCTGGGAGAGTAATGACTTTCTTTCTTCTTAATTCTAACAAATCGGATTGGTGAATCAAAGCATACACGTATTAGGCTCCAAACCTACGAAATGTTTAGATTTAAGTAAATCATGAGTCTTTCGTCTAGTTTCACTTAAGAATCCTTAAAGAACGATTGCCAAACGAATAGATTATCAAAATAATGAAATCACGACTTCATACTCTTTTTCTACGGTCCCATTTGATCATTGCATCAGCATGCTTGACATGGTTTAATTAATTTGTATATTATGCATTTAATTTACTTCAGCGATGATGATTAAAACTGTTGTAGCATTACACAAATGTCCGTAAACAACGCAGAGTATATAGAAATATTAAAAATTACGGTTCCTGTAAATACTGTGAGACTTTGTCGTAGCAAATGTTGTCAAGGTTGGCAGTCTTATTAGGACGTTACATAACGAATAGGACACTAATTAATGTTATGTGTTCCGGCCATGAACTATATCTTAATACAAGAATCTCAGCCTAAGGAGATTTAATTAACTTAAAATGTCTTGTCACAGTTTTGACGTAACTTGTAATTTTGTCTGGCGTGTTCATACTTTGTTATGTGCCTACACAAAGTTTATTATATGTTGCAATACTCATAGGACCTATATATTGTCTTATCCACGATGTTAGCTGTGCAGTGTGGCGGTCATAAATATCTCCCTCTGCATTTAATCGAAGTTGGCATTTAATTCATTATTTCAGGATTGTTACATGTATTTTCCTTTCTAGTACACTGATACGTTAATTCCATATATACATGATCAGCATGCTCAATCATTTACACTTCTTCTCTGGGGATTCTGTCCTTGGTTTAAATATTTATCTATTTTTACTATCAAGAATGGTGTGTAAATTACGTCACTACCTTTTAATGACGTCATATCAATGCCCTAAGAAAAGTGTCACAGTTTATTTATCTCATGTCACATTTTTGACGTAACTTTTGCCTGGCATGTGAATACATCGTCTTGTTTCTATACAATTATGTTTTATAGAATCTTGTCATATTTTCTTATGTTTTAAATGATTTTTAATCATTATGCTTTTAGCAAGAAACCCAGAGGAATGAACACGTTTTAATTGTGTTCTAATTAATGCATTTAATACTTACAATGCATTCGATGATGAGACCGAATTGAAGTTGTCACATGGTCTTAATGTCGCATAGCGGGCAATCAGTGTGGTAATGTTGAAGTAATATCATTATTGATATTTAAATTTCTGAGAGCAACAATAGAAATATCATTCCAATGCGATATACTATATGTTATATATCATTTGAACTGCGCAAATTTTGCTCGTAGCACAGCATTGTCTTCTTCACTGGAAATATGAGAGAATAACCGATCTATTTGAATAAAAATGTCCAAGGGCTGATATTTTCTTTGATAAGTTATGATGAAAGTAATAACGTCATTTAAAACCAATGTCCACATGGTAGTATTAATCAGACATAAGTATTACTTTAGAAGAACAAAGCATGCGTACTAAGACCTCGCCAATAGCTCTGAATTCCTGCTTGATGGATAATCTTTTCACCATTACCACAAACTGTTCTATGCCAGGCACCTCTTCACAGCTGCGACTTTGTCATATATTCTTATTTAAAACATAACATTTCTATTCTGTTTTTGAAGATAACGTTTCCTGTAAACGCAGTACATGTGAAACTAAGTAATATTGCATCATTACAAATAATCCATGTGGCGGCTGTCTATTCGAGCTATTAAAAGAGGCCAACATAAACACCAGATACTGTATTGAAGATACTGAACAATTCAGGGAACTTGGTTTATGTCTTAGATGATATTATTACATAAAATTTATTACGACAGACAGACGGGCGGGCGGACGGATGGACGGACAGACAGACAGACAGACAGAGAAAGGGACGGAGAGATTGAGATAATAAAAGGGAGAGATAGAAAGTACGTTTCTAATTGCAGACAACAGGATAACATAATTCATTATCTTGGCAATTTATGCATAAATTAAATAAACCTCATGCTCGTAAATGTCATATTTATAAGGTTATGTTGGAAAGTTCAACATTATACATTTAAAAATTATTCAAATCGGCAAACGTCTGTTCAGAAATTCGATTTCACGACTACTTATAAATATTTCTTACGTTGATTTGCCTGCCGCCTAAGAAAGACTGAAATCATTGATCATTCATTAAACGGTGCTACAAAATGCACTATCACAAGATATCTGATACAAACTTATATGTGATGTGATATGGCGCTGAAAGTTGGGTTACGTGACTTCATCGTTATGACAACCAGACAGCTGTACAACTCCTATCGGGTCAGATGAATGAAAGAGCAAGATAACATATCCGTTCAGAGGAAGGGTTATATTTCGATCACCTGGTGCTATCCGTAGAGACTAAAGTAAGAAATAACACATTTTGATCTTTAATAATTTTAAAATTATTTATCATTGGGTTTCTCTTGTGAAAAAGTAAGCGATTCAACTGTCACCCGAAAAAGATATTGACTTCACATTTGTTTCAAGCCGGTAATGACATTTTTAAATTGGTGTTACTTTTATACTATTTTTGACTGATCATAAAAGTTTTGCGATAAGTTTTGTACTTTTGAAGCGTATCTATTTGAAGGTTCTACAGTTGGTGTTTCTCCCATAATTTCGTATGACTATATTTAAAAAAGGGTTCATGCATTATGATTTCAAAATAATTGATTTATACCAATGTATTGATTTAAACCAATGAATTGTGTTATATCTTGTTATAACATTTCTCCTGCCTGGACTGAACAAGTATTGCCCATAATGCATATAATGTTTTATGTAAAAATACCCCTAAACTTTGAAAAGTAGTAGTAGTAGTAGTAGTAACAGCAGTAGAAGCAGCAGCAGTAGCAGTAGTCGTAGTAGTAGTAAAAATAGTAGTAGTAGTACTTTAAGTAAAAGATGAAGTAGTAGCAGTAGTAGCAGAAGAAGTAGCAGCAGCAGCAGCAGTAGTCATAGTAGTAGTAAAACAGTAGTAGCAGTTAAAGTAGTAGTAGTAGTAGTAACAGTAGTAGAAGAAGAAGTAGCATCAGCAGCAGCAGTCGTAGTAGTAGTAAAAATAGTAGTAATAGTAGAAGTAGTAGTAGTAGTAGTAGTAGTAGTAGTAGTAGTAGTAGTAGTAGTAGTAGTAGTAGTAGTACATGTAGTATTAGTATTATTAGTAGTAGTACTATCAGTAGTAGCAGTAGAAGTAGCATCAGCAGCAGCAGAAATAGTAGTATTCTCTACATTGTATACAGTATACCTGAATCAACCAGTTTGATTTGTCAACTGACATGTAAACCTCACCGTAAGGATTACATAACACCTTTTACTGTGTAACTTTTACCTCTGTCGTGATATGAATTCAATGATACATTGTATAAGTGCATAGTTTACAAACAAATGCTTTTATATAGCTTGCATTACAAACAATTAGCTGTCATATCATCGAACCGTTGACTTCCTTTTATACTCCATTTATGTATTTCCACCTCCTTTCTGAATAAATGTCATTACGGTAAATGTCTTCCTCAAAAAGTCCAATAAATGAACAATTACTACAGGGAGTGGCTACAATTAAGCTATTTTTAACTTTTTCCATCTAAATTAGGATCACCGGGCGGAAAGTCAGTTTAATAATGACTCATATAGGCTTAACAGGAAAACAGTTTCGAGTTGTTCAAACAACTGGTTTCTATATTAGTCAAGTAATAAAAGAGTATTCGAGTTTCATAAAATAACATGTAATGAATGAAATTCAGCCAGAATAAGAAAGTGATATAACATTGCTTAGACAATATTATTACGTTAACTATGCAAGGTCTTTTGCAATGAAATGTATTGTAGACGTATATAGCAAGTATGGTTAGCACATGCCAACAGTGTATAAGCCTTTTAACATTTCAACTTTATATATGAATCATATTTTGAGAAACAACCTTGTCCACATAACATTGTCAATTATTGTCATGATGCGTTAAATGCGACGAGTGTCATTGAAAATTTGCTGAAGGTCATCAACATCGAAAGAGATAGGCAGTTATATAAACCGTTCTAATTTAAACACGTACATTAAAAAAATGTAACATTACTAACATGTTTGCCTCATTAAATAGGTGCCGCATTTGTTATATGTTCCTATAGTCATATCGATAACATTAAAACCGTGCTGCGATGCCTTTTGTCAATATTTATGCAGTGGCTTATTTGCCTGTCCAGCGATTAACTTTTGGCTGTTGTCTTTAATATTAAATTATACGTAAGGAACAATGAGCACAACTATATATTTCAGAGCAATTAAAATACATAAACGTCAGTCTAGATTATTGGTGTAGTGCAGTCTGAGTATGCAATCGGTCTGTCAAGGAACTAGTCTTTGATTCGGTATACTGTTTACTTGATAAGGAAAGGACAATTAATTTATTCTATTATTTTAACGACTTAGGTATGTCACAGCCCAGGCTGATACCCGAGGTCCCCTGTTCCTGTATTCGAAGCTGCAGCGATAATGCTTACAGATCATGTCCATCGAGTAGGACTTGTTCATACGTAACAAACGTGCAAAACTCAATTTCTAACATAATGTGCAGGTAGTTTAAATTACGCCCATCGATACTCAACTATTTCTTCTCTCAAACTTGCATTTTACAAATATCATTAATTTTTATACGGATATTATTACATGTATATGTTGTTATATGATCTCATATACTTCTTCTATCGTCATTTTGTTCCACGTCGAAAGTAACAATGAATCATCTCTCTTCAAATGCAGGCAATTGTTGTCTGGATGATTATTATAGAAAATGGTGCAATAAAATGCAATCAGAACGCTAAAACCCTGATTGAAAGCGTTATTTGAAAATAAAATTGTCATATTTGATTTGTTTCAATTATTAATTTAACCGTCGGCGAAGTTTTAACGTATAATCTTTAGGTTCGCATTTAAAATAATTAATAACTTAACGTTTGCAATAAAAGCCCAAATTTAAGCGCATAATGTGTGTCCCTAATACAAAGAATATTTTACAAAATTAGATATTCGTCTTTTTTTTATTAGATAATGCAATTTCTACATTAAGGATTTGTATATGTTTCGTACATGTTAACTGTTTCTTCTTGCTCTTTGCATACATGCTTGATATAAGTTTATGATTTCTAATGAGGTACTCAGCAAAGTATGAGCTCTTTGATCCAAAAAGATACATCGGTTGTCGTTTGAGGTGTTAATAAAGCACTAGATACGCAAAAGTTACAATACAAAACAACAACACAACAGTCACCGTTTCGAAAGGTAGTCGGCATAAGAACCAACTTGTGTTACTAAAGCCCATATACAGAACGTTCAACAGGTCTACAGTGTATAAGAAGGTCTAATTTGAGGGCACCAATAACAGCAAACACCTGCATCGGAAGTAACTGAAAAAGTAGACTATTTTCAAACAAAATGGCAATAAAAGACAAATGTGTATGTCAGTCTGTCCATCCGTCCGCTCGTCCGTCCAGTTGTCATTCCGTTGGTTCATCTTATACAGAAGATTATATTTTATATTTTCTTAAAGTGTAAGGAGGCTTAGACTTTAGTGTGTTTATTTAGGATTTTATTTAGAGGTTCTTGAGTGAAGTGATTTACTATCATACGATGCGATTATAAACATATGCTTAATATTATCACAGCATGACTTGGCTTGTCTTTGTTTTAATTTTTTTAATTTGTCTCCTGTTTAATTCATCCTGTAGGGATTGTTGCGTGTATTTCCTTTGATGTAGATTGGACTTTGGTTTCTCAAAGTCATTTTCAGATGAACAGGATGCTACAACCAATCACCCTTCTCTGGTCGTGTTTTTTCCTTGATTCAAAAAGTTAATTTCACTTATAATCAACTATTTTTGTTAGTTTTTAGTTAGTTTTTCTAATCGAAACAATACCCTTTTTTTCTAAACACTGGGGGCATTATTTTTCAATGACGTCACTATTTTCGTCATAACTTATTAAAGAAAACATAGGCGCTTAGACATCTTTGTATTCACATAGATAATTTATTTTCATTGCTTGCATTTGAGAAAACCGCCAGGAAGTGCGAGGTTAGAGGTTAGGTGTGCTGAAAGTAAAGAAAGGACATAACCGACACGTATGCAAACAACATAATAGTATAAGATATTACCTGATGAATTAACAGATGAATTAGCTTTGTGTTGCATGGATTGAAGACGCCGTGACTACGATTAGAGTAAGAGGGTTTTGTAGGATGAGAAATGTTGCATGAGCTTAATGGTTACATTTGTTACTACGTTTGAATTTATGGCAATAGTCTCTGTTTATTTACCTTTAATCCTTTCTATGATTAAACAATTTTATGATAAACAAAATAGTCGTGTTTAGAAAATATTGTAGCCATATATTTGTATTTTTAAAGGTAATATATTATTGTCTGTAATCAAATGCTTAGACTCTATATAAAATCACGAAACTAAGATAAATAAATGCAAGAACGTGACATTTCGCTGAAAAGTGAATGATGGTACTTCGTCAGGACGAAAGTCAGATAGCTGAAGCGCCACTTCTGTTAAAGTAGGTGGATGTCATTGTGTTATTGCGTTGAACATTAACAAATGATCTAGTCATTTAAATGCTAGTAGATATATTAAAACACTACCATCGTTGCTACCGAAAACATAGTCTGGCGGGCTTTAAAACCGATGGCCTAATTTTGTATAGGCACACAAAATTTATCTGTAATACAACATACTAATTAAATTTATAGTTACTGTCTTAAAACCACTTAATGCTGTTTTAAAAGCATTTTATTTTAATAAGAATATAACCATGTATAAACTCGGAAAACACCGGTATAAGGATTCACCAGTAATCGGGTGAACAATCAAACATGTTCACTTTTTCTTTCCTGATTTAGTTATCTTATACTTTAGTTGTAACTTTTTTTTATTAACAACGTGTCTTTGTTTTCAGACTAGTTCTAATATGCGTTTCTTATGGCACGAATGTTAAGCATTATAGCTATATTTTAAATAAACCGGAAATGAAATAAGATTATTTGGTTTAGAACATATCACTTAATACACCAATCTTGTTCTGAGTCAGATAATAGTGTCATTGTTCGTAGATGTGTGCCATAATATCCTGTTATCGGCATATAAAACAAGAATTCTTCCAATGTCCTTTTCATGTGCAAGCTATCTCTAGGGGAAATAAGACTGTTTCCCATTGAATGCAATGAGTTATGATCAGTAATCACTCAACTATTATATTATGTACATTTTGTTATATCGGGAGAAAATGAACCGTGGGGCATTATGAGAAGAATAATGACAAATGAAACATTATATGACAAAAATATCACTTGCTCGAAAACGCTGACGAATTCGTAGACGTTTTCGATTTATTTACTGTATTTTACTTTTCTGTTTCTGTTTATTAGTAGTGGGACGTTGGCGTCCTGTCGCTAAAACTATGGCCGTTAAATATCTGATTGCTCAGTAAAAAGTGTGATTATCAAACAGGAAGGTCCGCCGCACTAAATATGATTAACTTACATTATATTTCGATTGTTGGAAGAAAACCAGATGAGCAGAGTAAAACACCTAGAGTTCTCAAGAAGCAGCATGAGAAACAAGGAAGAAAAGCAGGCCTTTGGTGATCTACGGAGACCCCTAAAGGAAGAGCTGAAGTCCTTTCGTCGATTAGAAAACCACAGTTGAAACAAAAGAGAAGACAAAAGAAGAGTGCTCAGTTCACAAGCGCTCCATTCCAGTTTGTGTCCCGGCTGCTTCGAGATAAGAGTTCAGGCAAGCTTTAATGCACCAACGAAGATCAGGCAGTATGTTAAGGACATGTTTGGTGACCCTAGTAGAGGCGCAGAGCTTGGTTACAGTGATAAACTACTTCAACCTGCTGCTACGGCTCAAACGTTTACATTAACTTATTCAATTAGATCAAAAATATTTCAGAGGGACAAGGAAAGCTTAAGCTTCAGGACCCAACGGTTTCCTACAAGTTGTACAAGCACTATCTAAGACTGTTGCATAGATTGTGGCAACTTTTCAAAGTATTCTTGAGGAAGGTGTTTCTTTGTGATGATTAGATCTTGGCAGAGGGATATTTTAATCTAAAGAGTAGAAAGAGCTTAGTCAGTTCAGGACAATATCTCTCCTCAGCATTGAGAGATATTAATGGCAGTCCTAGCCAGAAGAATGACAGATTTCTTAATAGTTACATGATTCTGTCAGTCCAAAAAGGAGGTATTCCTGGCGTCTCAGGATGTCTGAAACACACAAAATCACCAAAGATGCCAAAGAGTAAAGGTGTCTTATCTGTCCTTTTGCCCGACTTGGGAAGATGTGTGAGAGTGCCAGGTTCAAGATCGATAGAAACCTCATAAGAACAGTCAAAGAAAAGCCGGTGAAGTGTCTTGGAAAGTGATTCAGGGCGTCAATAAAGATCAGAGATAGGATAGCGGAAATTATGACTCAGTCAGACAACTGAATGAATCAAGTAGATGCAAGTGGACTTCCCTGAAAGTTCAAAGCCTTGTGTTTCCAGAATAAAATTCTTCAGTCTTTTGGCCTTTGCTAGTCTGTGACATCCCAGTAACGACAGCTGGGGAGAAAATTCAACAGATCACCGCCGATGGCAGAATGTTCCATGAAGTTTTGGCTCCATGGGTCTTTACAGACAGAACAGTAAACTGTGTCTGCCCATCAAGTGTGTCACAGTAGAGTGCAAGGTCACAAAGGTTAGACTAGTGGTGATGCTCCGGGTCAGCCAAGATGAAAGTCCGCCAAGCGGGAGTGCAAGTAAGCAAGAGCAGGTAATGGAAAGCCATCGAAGCTGACGAAGAGGCAGACTTTAAGCTACGTCACAGTAACTTAGCTGGAATTGTAACTTCAGGATGGTTAGGGCTTGGATGCGTGTTGAGAGCTTAATTGGAACTTGCCTGGGAAAAAGAGGACTTATGCAAGAGGAAATCAGGCAGATGGAAGAAGAAAGCAGTCATACAAGAGCCGTTGCATTAAGCAAACAATCTAGATGGACGCAGTGGACGAAATCCAGCAGCGTAAAATAAGCTGGACATACATCTTAACAATGGACAACCAGAGAATAAATAATCTATGTGATAGGATATGTTTACGGTGTTCTTTTATTGACAATAAATCTGGACAACTGGAGCTTGGCACAAAAAGTATCGTATAAACTATGCGGAGAACCTTCCAACATGGGGTATTTGTTATCGTCATCCAAAACACATCACGGTGACTACAAAGAGGTCAGTTATTGTGATGTTGTCAGAAAACAGTCGACAGGTCATGCTCATCGATCTCTCTGAGCAAAAAGAAGAGAAAGCAATGGAGACTTTTGAAAGGAAACTATCCAGATATCAGCATTGGATGGACGAGTGTAAGAAGAATTGATAGACGACGTGGTGGTTCCTAGTTGAGGATGAATGTCGCGACTTTTCTGCACAGTCTCTGTGGCGAGCAATCAGGTCAATAGGAATCAAGGGACAGAATCTGAAGAAAGTCGTAGCAAGTCTCAAAAGAAACTGAAACAGGCACACAGTGGACCTAGAGGAAAAGGGGTAAAGAGCAGTGGCAGAAGAAACATAATGTTAGGAAACATTGAAAGACAATTGCTTTGCCAATTACTCAACCATTCAACATTTGTTGTTTCAATTATTACTGTGCCTTTGGTGCGCGATAAAATAATCGAAACAGATTTGAATTGTTATTAATACCACTCAATCATTCTAATAAATAGCGTACTCAGAAAAATAACAAATACACATACCTTACATCTTCACCATCAACACGCCTCGTATAAATCAGACCAGATTAGCATAGGCTTTGTATAAAATGTTATTATGTTATCCGTCATAATTTGAAGGAGACTTGGTCAAAGTTAGCTTATTTTGTTTGTAGTAGCGTATTTAAGCAAAACGTTAGTTAAATCACGGTGAACCCCTATAATAGATTACTTTTATATGCGAGCACTAGATAATGTGTTAACATGTTGACCATGTTAAAGCCTTCACATACAATCCAAGTATTGTGTTGCCATGCAACTTAAAATTCCTTTGCTTTCACACGACCTACGTGTTTAATGGTGTTTACAAAACGTAACAACAGTATAGTACTTGCGTAAAGACGAATTCATAAACATGTTTATATGCACTTTCTCACAGAGCTGTTAATTTGGAATAAGATAAACTTTCACATTTTGCTTTATCTTGCCACTTTGTGCACGTTTGAGAAGTATCCACATAAAAGGTCATGTCTCTTTCAGATCAGATCTGCCACCAGGAAGGAAAAAGGACACAAGGCTCGATGCTCGAGATTCGAACTATATTATAATATTCTGATAATGTTGTTTTTTATTTGTATAACAATAGGGTCTATATTTAAACCATGGTTTTATTTTATAAAACTTGAATTGTCATTCTTTGCGATGTTCCACACAGTATTATTCATTAATCAACTAAGGTTTTACACTAGGGAGACGGTTGTATTTACAGATCTCAACTCATCCATGTTTCTTCATAAAGTTACCGTTTTCTGTAAAGCCTGTGAACAAACAAGTAGAGTTTTTGTCGTTTAAATGTTGCAAAAGACTGACGTTGATTTATTATAATTTAAATTAAAACATTAACACAACGTGATTTGTGACAGGTAATGTCTTTTAAGAAGATTGTTTAAATGTAACTTTCTCCTTGTAAACAGGTATCCAATTTTGCAAATTTTAAAACGCACCTTGTCTAAAACCCATAATATACAAGTTTTAAAACTCTGTAGTCTTATTGTTTTCGTACGTCATTGTAGAATAAGTTAAAGGGATTAAATACATATGCTTCTTAAACTCATGAATGCAGCGTATCATAGTATATATAAACTTTATTTCATATCATTCAACAAAGTAAATTTCTATCAAGCTAGCATAAACATGTTCAGTCTACACACACACGTTTAGTAGAACGGTAATTGTAGAAAGGGGTGAGGCAGCCATCCCGGATGATTCCGAAATATGCCTTGTGCGCTGTACTTGCGGACAGAAAACATTCTTAAACTTTCGTGGTCGCATTTTTCACATATTGCGTGTATAGGTCGGTGGTAAGTGGTGCGCTTTTTGATAAGAAACGTATGTTGATGCAGGTCATATGCCAAAGTGATGTTATTGCTGACAAATACTAGCCACGTCGACCATTTGTACCTGAAAAGAATAACCATAGAGGACCATCATCTTATCGTGTCTGTAGTCAGTTAATAGTCAAAATTCATGTCGAAAGTTACTGTGCACGCACCAGCCTAATGATTTTAAAGTATAACGACTTTCAATGCTACAAAAAGTTTTATTTTACAATTTTGTACTTGATTTTACATGCAGTGAGCCCTTTTTCATTCAAAAGTAAATTGATGTTTAACTAATTAAAGGTTGCACATGCGAGTGTGTTGTAATAGTTTGGTAATATCGTATTTTAAATTTACTGTGTGTTATGAATTGCGCATAAATAAACCATTAAACAAATGCACAGGCTAACTATAAAAGAAATTACTGTAATGATAGTTTAGATATATCTTCAGCTAGCATTTAGTCTGTAATAAAGCCATTTTATTGACGTGACTTGATCAGTTTTCTTTATTTTTTACTTCACTTATTACGTTATGATTTATGCCTTATCATATATAACAGAGAACAGCTGATATTTATATTCATACCAAATCTAAACGTCACATTCAAATGAAGTAATGATAACACCGTTAATACAACACATTGGTTACTAGTAAACCATATGATCATTATTGTCATGGCAGGCACGTTTGGTCACTTATTCATTCCTGTAAATATATTATCAGTAATCACTCAACTATTATATTGTGAACATTTAGTTCAGGATATTGGGGGAAACTAAACCGAGGGGCATTATGAGAAGAATAATGACAGATAAAGAGTTATATGACAAAACATATTACTTGCTCGGAAATTGTGCGAGGGCTAGGACTGTCTACGATTGATCGCAAAGGAATAGTACTGGTCTGTTTTATGTTCATTATTAATTGAACGTTGGCTTTTTGTCCCTCAACTTTCTTCCTTTTGTATATGATTGTTCAATAAAGATAAGGATCAAAAATGAAGGCCAACCGCACTAAATACGACATTATGATGACGATGGTTTGAAGTAAACCAAAGGAACAGAGCAAAACCATAATGTCACCCTTTTCAAACATGGAAACGTGTTTTTATTATTTAATAAAAAAGGGTGTACAAGCAACAAAAGAAATTATTTCAAACATATGTTTTCATAACGTTTACACGCAGTTTGTATGCCTAGGATTTACGCTAACAACAAAGTCCAACACAACCAGTGTTGGAATTGGTGCCAGTCAGAAGGTTACATGGAGATTTAGTGAGGGAGTCCGAGTTTTCTGTTTGCAAGATAGACTATTTGATTGTATTGTCCTTTTTAATGAAATAACAATGACCTTTCTGTACCCTGTCCTTGTCCTCTATAACTATTTAATGCAGTGGTCAGTTTTCTATTCTACTTTAACAGATAAGTTGAATTCTCTTCTAAAATGTAATCTAATAAATTCCACTCCTTTTTATCTCGTTGTTTGAGGCATCTGCATTGCTTATTTAATACTCTAGTCTTTACATCATATTTCAATACATATAAAGTATCCATTCTAATTAAAAGAAATTTGTTTAAGCGTTGCTCATATGGTTTTGATTTAAGTAATATCTCTTTTATTGTAAAAGCCTAATCTAGCATTATATGAGATTAAATGACTCTGAAAGCAAACATGCAATTACAAATTCCAGTCTCTGGATTTTTTTTCATATTATCGCTTGTATTGGTTAGTTTAATACTAATACGAGATATTGGAATGTCTACATAATGTAACGCATGGAAACATACGTGGACAACACAACGTATCATGTTCTACATATAACATTAACCTTAAAGAATGAAATTATGTAAACGGTTACATGTTAAAAGATTGCTTATATATTCGGAATATCTATATGTTTGTATTGCTTTATTACTTCCCACATGTATGCAAATAGGGTCTGAACGGTAATGTATTTTAAATTATTAATATTGGTCATGGGCATAGCTGATGTGAATTGGAAACGCTGTAGAAAATTGGATGTTTGCTTCGCCAATTACTCAACCAGTCAACATTTGCTGTTGCAATTATAACTGTGCCTGGGGTTCGCGATAAAAATAATCGAAGTCTATTTGAATTATGATCAATGCCACTTATTAAATGCGGTAAATGGAGTAGTCAGAAAAATGATAAATACACGTATCTGACTTCTCCAGCATCTACATACCCTTTATTAAGAGCAGGGTAACATCTGTGATTTCTAGATTTTGTGTCAACATGTCGACCATGTTGTAATAGTTGTAATGATTTTCGAAATGACCAAATGTTGCCTACATGTATATACATGTAAGACAAGATTTCACATATAATCAATCTATTTCTAGCCATGCAACTTGAAAGACCTTTAAAACTTAGCCAGACTTTATTGCTGGAATACATTTATTATGGCGTGTACATTTTTAAACGAAACTAAAATAATATTGTTTCGTTTCAATCTTTGATCGAAAAATCTTGGTCCTTTTTCTGCACGGGACAGGTGGTTCTATGATCTGAAAGGCACGTGACGTCTGAAGTAGACGTTATGCAGTTTAAATCAATTTACTTTTGACATTTTGACATTGCACTCAGCCAATAAATTGAATATTTATATTTTTGGCCATGTTAAGAAGATATTTTAACCACTTCTACACAGATCAATGTTGACTGTATAGTGTTATATACACGATGTGTATGGTATGGTTGCATATCTCATACTGCCTTTATTTAACGAAGTTATTTGCTATTCAAAATATATATCCCACCAAGCTTTAATCAAATAATAATGACATATTAACAATTATGAGGACCATATACAGTTTATAAAAAGATATAACAAAATTCTATTCTCATCGGAACAGAATCCTTACCTCGTTGTATGTGTGAGATTACATATAATAAGAATCCTATCATTAAGAATGTATTTGGGAATATTAAACTGCCACTTTGACAGATAATATTGTGGTTGAACAGTAGTGGAAGGTGACATGAAAACCTATACATCTATCAACCATAACTATGGTTCTTATAACGTCAGCATTTTTGTCCCTAGACCTGAGTGGTTGTGACAATGATACACCAAACGGCTGCTTTAACAAGAAACTGTAGAGTATATAGAATAATAAACAATTTATATTCTCCTATAAGCAGAATGATATAAACACTAGCAATTAAATTGCCGACATTGTATGCGACTCTAAATAATAGGAAAATATAAAAGAAGAAGTCCTATAACAATTACAATAGGTCTTTAAATCTGAACTAGCTCATGAACAAACAGAAAGAAACACCAGCAGTTACCACCTTGGAACGGTCAGTCGGCAAACTTGGTGTGTGGAGCGCTCCATCCTCCCTCTTCCTGAAAGTTGTTCTGTCAAACAGAGTAAATAAAGACTATCCCATCAATAATCAGACAGAAAACCAGACTTCGCGTTGTTTGCATACTGTATAATAGAGTTTATATAGTAGTACGAATCAAACGTCTCGTGCAAACTTACTGAATGCATATGATATTTTTATAACAGACATTTAATGTAACCACAATCTTGGTATTTGTATTGCTTACATTGACTTTAAGCAATCTGATTTGAAAAAAGAGAGTTAAAGAAGCAGGAATTCATAATAAACGACGCGGTTTAGAGGATTTCTATTGACATGTCAAGTGATAGTTGCTCAATGCCCTTCCTTATCTGTGACGTTCCTAATGTTGCTACAGTCAAAACGCTTAGTAACTAATGGCTGTACCGTTTGGTAACGTGTGCTGGCTGCGCCCCTTTTATCAGTTTCTACATCAGACGTTCACGACTCTTTTAGATCAAAGTAGCATCTGCCACTAACAAAAGACAAAAAGGAAAAAAGATGGAGAGCTTGATGAACAGAATTCGAACACGCTTACAAGCCATCATTGATTTTAAAAAAAAATAGTTCTTCTTGTTTATTTGTGCAGGCTCATGTGTAACAATGCAATCAAACGAATGGGCTTATTTCGCCCGGCATTTAGCAATTGGTGAAATTGACTGGAAATTTTCCAGCTATAGGGATATATATAAATATGTACTAGCGTCATATCTTGAACATCATGTATGGCCGGATCCTTTTAAGTCTGTTAGTGACTAATTAAGAATACAGTCCACAACAGGGCAGTGAATGAGTGGACAGATATCTACCGTTCTGTAGACTTCGAGCAAGGCCTAAACACTCCTTACATAACATGACAGTATGGGGATATGTCCTTGATTTTACAAGTCAACTGGTTTACTGCAGATCGGTGATCAAATTAATATCTCACTTATCATGGTTTAGTCCAACATGCCTTTGATGTCAGACTTATTCTATCATCACGTGCATTACAGACCACTGCAGAGTTGAATACAGCGATGGCAAGCAAGTTTCTATAAAAAGTGCGGCTATTACTCGATGCGCGTATTTGTAAGCTTAAACAGTAAGTCATTAGTCAACACACGTTTTGGTGTATGTTGCCCTTCTCTTTATGAACTGTTAAGAGCGAGATATGCCATGTCCTTGCCTTTGCTTCCAAATATGTGCATTACTTATGGTTACTTTACAACAACTAGTTACTAATACATAGTGTGAATACTAGTTGTAGATGATACTGTTACTGTTTCTTCTTCTCACTTTCTGTACCTTTCTGTTTCTATTACTAGCTCTTTTATTTTGTTTCGACAAAAACACAACGACATGCGACGTGTGAAATATAGTACATATACAATTGACAGCTCCGCTCTTTCTTTATTTTTCTCCCTATTTATATTCCTATATATTTGTATCTTATTCGGCTCACCCTTTTACTGTCGTTGTGAGAGTCTAAGACATTTAAACATCAAATGCTTTGGTTACTTGCATGTTTGCTTCCTTTCCATTCAGTATATGTTAATATACACATGCATTAGTAAATGTTCTGTCCTAGTAGTGTATTTCTGCAATATTCCTTTGCATGCTTATTGATATGGGCCATTGTTTGGTACCATTTGTGTAAAAGTGCTGATTTCTAATGGACGATTGTTTTCATGTATTTATGTGCTCTTTCTCGTGTAGTTATTTTGTTCTTTATCTTATATTGTCTATGTATGTATGTTACATGTACTTGTAGATATATTTTTACAATCTTAATGTATATGGAGGAAATAAAGATATAATAAAATCAAGATTTGACGTTTATATCTTGTAAAGGAGATATAAAATAAGAATATCTTGTAATATAATTTTAAATAATATTAATAAAATTTGTTACATTAGGGTTCCATTTACAGTGATCAACCCTTTCCACATGTCTTCCACGTGTCTCCACGTTTGTTCACGTCTTTAAACGTGACATGTAAAGCCTGTAAATCCACATAAGTGGATTTGATGTTTTTAACATTGCACAGGGCCAGGGTCTATATATTCGAATTAATGTTTTAATGATAAATGTATTTAAAATGCTGTATGTGTATAATGGTGAGGCCATTAGACATTATGTATGCTGGTCAAAATGGCATATATCACTTAAAACAATTCGTTAACAAAATGTATTGATGATATAAGGAAAACAAGCATGCACGGAGAAAGACAACATAGTGAGTATAACATTACTAACAATAATATTGTTGTACAGTGTTTAAATGGACCTTTCTCTGCTAGACACGTATCCACTATTGCAAATCAGTTAAATGCACGTTGTGTAAAACCAATAATATACAAGTTCGTTAACTCATCAATCCAAACAGCAACTGTTCAGTTAAATACAAACTTTACTTCATATAACCCAATGAAGTCAAAATTCTATGACGCTAGAGGCATAGAATATGTTCAGTTTACACACATTTGCAGAAAGTGACACAGTCATCGCCAAGGAGTCCAAGGCTGACAGTGTACTATACTTGCGGAAAAACGTAGCTTCAACTGTATCGGCCACAATTTTCACAGTGTGTGTATAGGTCGTTGGTTAAGTGGTGCGTTTTTCTTGTTAGGAAAATGATATTGATGCACGTTAGATGTTGATGAGGTTAGACAGATTCGCTGACCAATGCTATCCGTGCCTGAAAAGAATTACGGTTACTTAATGGCTTTTATTTGGAATATTTACATTTCACTTTGAAACATAAGCCAATGTCAAGCAAGATGCTGTATAATGTTGTATTGTTATAGTCCTTAGCTATCGTGTCAATAGTCAGTAAATATCAGAACTCATAGCGAAAATTACTTGCACGTAGCAGCCTCAGGACTTTACACTATAACGACTTTTGATGCCACAAATGCTTCGTCATATAATCTTTGAACTTGATTTGAACAGAAGCTCTCATTTCATTAAATGTACAATGATGTTCAACTTATAGATCGTTTAACATGTAACTTTATTGATTCATGTACTTGTTTGGTAATATGGTATTTTCCATTAACTGACTATGATGAATACTTGCGCATAAATATAGCATTAAACGAATACAAAGGCTTAAATAAAACTATTACTTTGATAGTAGTTTAGGATACATTTCTATTTTCTTTTTTAAAGCTATTGTATTGTCATGTCGTGATGAGGTTTCTTTCATTTTTTTACATTATTATATAAGGTTATGACTAATGCCTTACAGTTTATACATCAGAGAATGGATGATATCACTTTCCTTGTTGTTACCTAATTTATGCTTTATATCAAAATGAAGTAATGATAACCAATGTTATAATGACACCTAGATCATTATTGTCACGGCAATCGCGTTATGTCTCAGAAACCAATACATTTCAATAATGAGCTTGTATTTGTATCTGCCTAAGGTATGGCCATGCTATTTTTCAGGAAAGTCCTATGCATTTTTCAATTATCCTGCTTTAATCGGTAACGGTGATGATGACCTGTTTGATTTAACACAAATATGTAATTTTCCGTCTGAACACAACATAAAACTGCGAGGTTTTAGCATTCTATTGTGTAACCGCCTTATATGTGCCGCATATTTAATATTCTAAAGAAACGTTGTCGAATATCCCCCCACAATATTCTGTTTTTATGTTCCGATGGAAAGGAGACTAGTGCTGTGAAGCAGTTTATCCACGAGAAGCCTATGTTGACATATCAGTATTGTTACATGTATTTTTCTTTAACGTTCATTGAACTTAAGGACCTCAATACAAATACACGACAAGGTCCTGTAAGTAAAACAACATTGTTATGATTTTGAAAAAAAGGCAAAAGTATACACATGTCAATTTCAATTTAATAGTGGCGAAACACAGAGACAGGACAGTACACAAAAATAAAGACTCCCCAACATTAATCGCCTTGAAACAGTATGTTGGCAAAAGAACCAACTGGGATGCTTAACTGGTGAAATTGTTTTTGATGCCCTGTTATACATGATACCATAAAACAATCAATTTGAACTAACATTTCTTGACATTGCCAAAGTTTGTACTTTACCACGTAGAAGCATAAAACAATTACAATTTAAAACTAAACAACAGAAAGTCATTTGCAAGCAGTATGTCTGAACGATATAAACTTGAAGTGAGTTATATCAGATGCAAGCACTTATAAAAGTACTTCTATTGGCTCACAGCTGGTTCGTAGCGAGTATTTGGATGCATACTTATTATCTAGATGTTCTTTGGAAAAAAACGAGACATGGCTAGGCATTTAAAAATGTTTTGGTGCACGCAATACAATAGACAGCGATTTAAATGAATCACGACAGTTGACCATTATATCTGAAATTACTCCTTGAAGTCTCTGTTTGGAACAGGAACCGTTAACATGGACAATAACGATAGGTGACAGTGAAGCATCGCCAGGCCTCGCGGACACTGACCATCCAAAGTCTAAATGGTATCCACTTACACATGTGCGTTTAGAATAATTTTCATATATTATATGTTTCTATCAAAAGTCAAGTTCTCTATCAAAAGTCAAGTTCACTGCCTTTTAACAGGTATTTCAAACATTATTTGACTGTCGCCTAACACAGACTGAAATCAGGCGGTTAATAATTCTTAACATACTGCTACAAAATACACTATCACAAGATATCTGACATAAACTTCTATGGGATATTGCACTGAACACTGGCTTACGTGTCGTTATTACAAACAGACAACTGTACTACTCCTATCGGATCGGATGTATGAAAGAGCAAGATAGCATGTCCGACCGGGGTTAGGGCTATATCTCGAGAACCTGCTGTTGTCCAGGTAGACTGGCGACAGAAAGAATACATCATGATCTAAAATAATTGTTGTTTTATCATTTAAAAAGGTTTTAACTTGTGGAAAGTAATCATTTGTATAGGGGCTGTGTATAAGTCTATTTATTTTATAAAATGTTATTTGTTGGTTTTTTTGACATTGTGTAGTTGGTTCTTAAGCTCCGTGTTATATTTGTCTCCTAAGTTTCTCAAAAAAATACTGGATATATAATTCGTTTCAAATAATTGCATACGAAACGTCGCGTTGTACGATATATTTGACATGGAGTTTTGTCAAAATGTGATGTAACATCCCTAACGCGTAGTGTAGATGAGTGGGTTTCCCCTATTAATTTAAATAAACATTTACTTATATATACATTTTATTTTCATTTAAACCTGAGCGAATTGCCCCAGAGGGACTAAAGACTAAATTGTCAAAAAAGTGTTTTGTTGCCTATTGGCAAATTTATGCATAAAACAGTGACCAAAGCCATTTTAAACCGTGCTAAGTTCTTCTCAGTACATGTACCATTAAATTTTGAATTTTATCCTGCAAGGTCACGATGACTAACTTTCCATTAGTTTAGAAAGAATTGTAGTAAAACCCTTCAGTATGCAAGTGCATGATTTACGAATTAATGCTTTCATAGATATGTAACTTGCATGACAAACAATTAGCTGTCATATTACAGAATCACTGACTTCCCTACATACTCCACTTATGTCTTTCCACTTCCTTTCTAATTAGAAGATTACAGTAAATATCTTTCGCAATTACTAAAGGGAGTGGCAACAATTTTGCCAGTTCAAATGGTTCAATTAAAACTGTTATCACCGGGCGGAAAATGGGTTTAATGCTGATTCATGTATGCTTGACAGAAAAAAAACTAATTTGTTGTTTAAATGATTGTCTGGTAAATGTGTAGAAACACTAGACATGCATCTGTGTTTCATATGATAACATGTAATGAAATTCAGACTGAATTACTAAATGATATTACATTGTTTATTTTAGACAATAGTATTAAAGTAGCCATGCGATGACTTTGCATTGTTATTGTACGAATAACGTAAAATTAGCACGTATCAACAAATTATAAGACATTCAACATTTTACACTATTGTCTTATTTTGTATACCATCCATAACACAGATGATAATTGTCACTGTGAGTTACATGCCGAGACTGACAGTGAAAGTTTGATGTAGGCAACATCGAATCGGTAAAGTAGTAATATAAACGTTTTAATCACATCACAGAAGCTCTAACATTATCATTGTGTTTGCATCATTAAATAGGTGTCACATTTTTGATATATGCTCATAGTTATATTTTATATTGAAGGAGTCCCGCGGTTCTTTTTGTGCTTATAGTGGCTTGTTGGCATGTCCAGCGTATACTATTTTCGCTTTTGCCTTCAATATTTAATAAGACCTTATTAGATAATTACCTTATTATATAATCATTATTTAGTGTGTTATTATATCATTATTAATTTATATTAATTATCTAGGTTTTTCGTGAAGTGCAAGCTGAAAACACCACCGGTAAGTCTATTTTCAGACTTGGGTATGTCAATGCCCATGTTTATGTCCGATGACTCCTTTCCCCCGATCCGACGCTGCACCGATTGCACTACTAGATCCAGTCCGTCGAGTAGGACTTGTTGTTAAGTAAAACCGTTTAGATTACTTGACTTCGAAAAAACAACAACGTTTAGTTAGAGACATCATGTGCAGTGAATTTTAAACACGCTCATCAATATCAAATTAATTCTTCCTCTCAGGAACACGTAAACTTGCTATTTGCTATTACAAATATCATTAATCCTGATGTCAATATTATTACAATAAAATGTTGTTATATGATATCCATATACTTGTTCTATTGTCATTTTACTGATTTTGTTCCACGTCAAAAGTTGTCACTAACAATGAATCATTTCTTTTCAAATGCAGGCAATTATTGGCTGGATGATTATTATAGACAATGGAGTAATAAAATGCAATCCGAACGCAATTATCATGATTTGAAGCGTTATATGACAATTACTTTGTCACATTTGATTTGTTTCAATTATTAATGCAACCGCCGGCGAAGTTTTCACCTATAATCATTAAGCTCGCGTTTAAAATAAGAATAACGTAACAATTAAATAAAACCCTAAACTTCAGCACATACAGTGTGTCAATTATATATTTTATAGAATTAAACATTCGTCTTCATTTTAAAAAGACGATGTAATTTCTGATTATAGCTTAACCAATTTGTCTGTCTGATATTTCATATTCATCTTATACTTAGAAGCACCTTTTCGAAATGATTAACTTCTCTGCTTGGCATTGTTTTCATTTGTCTTCTTTTACTGTTTTCTTTGAAAAGAGGTCTCTTATACAATATTGATTTTAATGATATAGTCATAAATATGACGAATCTTATTTATAACTAAGCTTTCTTTAGATTATTAATCTTTTTGAAATTTGAATTAATGTGCAAAATGCATTATATGTAATCGCAGTCTTTTAGAATAATACCTCACAGCGATGATTAAAAATGGATTACTGAAAGTAAAAGAAGGACTATGAAAGAACGCAGGTATCTTGTATGCAAAAATAACATAAAAGATTTATAAGCGCTTTACTGTTGAATCAACAGCCTAATTAGCGTTTGTATTGTATAGACTGCAGACTGCGATTAGAGTAATAGTATTGTCTAGGATGAGAAATGTTGCATGAGCTAAAAGTTTGAATTTGTTACTGCCTTACAGTGTATACAGTCGTGACTGACGTATCTTTAATCCTCTCTACGATTAATACATTTTATGATAACAAAAACAGTTACATTTAGAATATATTGTAGTTTATATTTTTATTATTAAAATTAACACCAACTTAACCAAGACCCTAAACTAAGATAAATAAATACAAGAGCGAGATTTACGCTTAAAACGATGTAACTCCGTCATGACGACTACCAGATATCTGCTGACCAGTTCTGTTCAAATAGGGTTGGTCGTAATTGTGGCATTGTATTGCATATTAAACAAATGATCTGTTAACGACTTAATTCAAATGCAACTAGCTAGATAAAAAAACTACAGGGGTTTGCTGTCAAGAATCTTACACTTACTATTTTTCTTTCCTGAATTTGTTATGTTTTACTTAAGTGGTTACTTTTTATTACAAACCGGAGTCTCGTTTTTATTTAGACTAGTTCTTAAATGTATTTTTAATGATTGGAATTTTATGCCTAATATCTATAAGACCGAAAAACCAAATATGATAAATGATTAAGTAATTGGTTTAGAACATATCATTCAATACAACATATCTTGTTCTGAGTCAGATACTATTTTCCTTGTTCGTAGATGTATGCCTTAATATCCTGTTTATGGACATATAAACAAGAACCCTTTCAATGTCCTCTTTATTTGCAAGCTATTTCTTATTGAATACAATGATTTATGATCAGTAATCACTCAACTTCTATATTGTGTACTTTTGACAGATGAAGTATTATATGACGAAATACATTACTTTCTTGGAAATGGTGACGAAGTCTTGGACTCTCCTCGATTTATTGTAGTATCTTTATTGTCAAGTTTCTGTTTGCTATTAATGGAACGTTGTCTTTGTGTTTCTTCGGTTATTTCTGATCCCTTTATATTCGATTGCTCAATAAACAGGGGTATTACCAAAACGGAAGGGCACACCGCATTAAATGCAATACGTATGCCGATTGTTTTAAGTAAACTAAGCGAACGGACCAAAAACATGGAGACCTTTTTGCAAACATATATCATACAAACAAACTGTTTATTTAAATGAGTGCAAGATAACACAAGGAAGTTTCAACATGAATTATTTATGGTATGTCCTTAACATATCTTTGATTCTTTCAATGAAATAACAATGACCGTTATGTACACTACCCTAGTAATCTATAAATAGCCGATGTAATGATCAGTTTTCTATTCTATATTAACAGATATGGCAAACAAAATAGAGTTAAATTCTAGCCATTTAATTTGATTACTTTTTATGGGGTCAAAGCTAATAGGGGTCATGCTGTGTTTACTTTCTGCACCGATCAACACAAAATCAGGAAAAGGTTCGTAGGACGTTTCATTATTCTCTTGACTAAAATATTAATTGTTGTTTTTTTATAATAAACTAGTCAATATAACTGCTGTCAATTGTTGCTTGTAGTTCTTGTAGTAACTTTTTATCGCGGAACATAAATGAATGATTTTGATGAATGAATACGCCTAAAATATATATAAAATTAAAGGATAGTGAAAGTAAATGTACACTTACAAAAGTCAGTATCTGGATTTGTTTCATATAATCGTTCGTGGTGGTTAGTTTTACACTGATAAATTGGAATGTTTGAATAATTTAACGTATTTTGTGAAAATAATTATTTATAAGCACATTAAAGAAATGTTACAGCATTACTTACATTATCAGAATGCATATCTGCTTTCCATTACTTCTGTTCTTCCTACATGTATGCAGAATCTAAACGGTATTGTATTTTAAATGATTACTAGTGGTAACGCTGAATTAATTAGAATTTTTGGCTTCGCCAATTACTCAAACAATCAACATTAGTTGTTGCAATTATAGCTGTGCCTGGGGAGCGCGATAAAAATTATCGAGGCCTATTTGAATTATTATTAATATCACTCATTGTATCTGATAAATGAAGTAGTCAGACAATTTGATAAATACTTTACTTTTAAACATCCTCGCGCCTCGTGATAAACAATTCTCTGGTATACATCATTGCGCCTCGTGATAAACAATTCTCTGGTACTTGTATACATTCTCGCGCCTCGTGATAAACAATTCTCTGGTACTTGTATACATTCTCGCGTCTCGTGGTAAACAATTCTCTGGTACTTGTATACATTCTCGCGCCTCGTGATAAACAATTCTCTGGTACTTGTATACACATTCGCGCCTCGTGATAAACAATTCTCTGGTACTTGTATACATTCTCGCGCCTCGTGATAAACAATTCTCTGGTATACAACCACCGCACTCATTATCATTTTTTTTCTGACCGTCATAATTTTAAAGAGACTTAATTAGAATTGATTTGTCAATTTTGTTTTGATTTATTCTAGCTTTTGTAAGCAAAACTTTCGTTAAGTTAAAATAAATAATAGATAAGTATTTCATGTGATTACCAGAGTATACGTGAACATGTAGATCTTGTTGAACCTTTTGTAAAGATTTATGAAATGACCAATTGATGCCTATATAAATGTAAGACAAGCTTTTACATATAATCAAAGTATAGTGCTGCCTTGCAACTTGAAATATCATTGCTTTTACTTATGTGTGTAAGAGGGTTTACACTCAAACGTAATGTTTTAAATCATTTTGGGGGTACAATATCTGGTTGAATAATCTTCATTAGACTTCATACGCTGTTAATTTGAAATGAGATAAACTGCTACATGTTTTGTTTTACTAAATTATATAATTATATAAATTATAATACCTTACACATATATAGTATCAATGAAAGTTTGTGTAATAAGTAAACCATTTTTCATTATTTGTCTCTAACATCAGATTTACACCTAATACTCGACGTAAAAGTAAAACTGGTCGCTTCAAACCAGTTAAAACTACACAGACTTTAAAATAAAAATTTATTGTGTCATTTTGTAAACTTAATCAAAATATAACATTTTTGTTTAAATCTCTTCGTTAAACTCTGTGACATTTTTTTCTGCACGGTTCATGTGTCGCTATGATCTGAAAGGCACGTAACGTCTAACGTAGAGGTTATACTTTTCAAAGCAATAAATTATAAAGACAAATAATCTTTTTCATATTTCATTTCTAATTATGACATGCATGATTGAGGCAATGTAACACCAGAAAACATGCTTTATAAAGAAAAGATGTATTTGAGACCATCACATTTGTACCAGAACAGTTCCTTTTTAATTCAAAATACGTGCAATTGAAATTCCGACACTTCACGCGGCACTGGATTAAATCAGACAGAAATTGTGCTTAAAATTAGTGAGGATATAACTTTTCTTGCAGACCTTACTGGACGAACATATTATTTTTACTACATCCATTAATCGTAACCACAATGTTGGCTTTTTTATTTCCACGATGACTTTAAGCAATCATCAACAGCGAAAACTCCTACCAAACGACGTAGTTAGAGCATCTCCATAAACGTGTCACGTGATCTGTTCTCTATGCCCTTTGTGGTCTTTGCTAATATCGCTACACTCAGAACACTTCGACGCAAGTTTAACTTGATAACAAATGACACGTACCTTTGGGAAGTTTATGCTTGATGCGCACCTGTTACCAATTTCCCCGTCAAAGGTCACATCTCTTTTGAATTGAAAAGTAACTATTGCCACAAAAAAGCTACTTCTAGCAATAGCAATTAAGTCTAAAGAAGGTTTATATTTAAAACATGTTGTGATTTTATAACATTTAAAATGTTAGAGATCACGGACTGTTAATATCACATTATTTCTTCTACCAAAACGAAAGATCGTCAAGATTAGACGATTATATCTGATCAAGATAATACATAAGCAAACAATAAGAATATCTTTTATCGTTTCACACAGAATTAATTAATTTTTAACGCCAGAACTGTGCTTTCTTTTACAGATCAACTCCTTCCATATTTCCTTCACGACTGTGAACGTGTTTTGTAAAACCTGTAAACAAACATATTTGGATTTGTTGTCTGTTTAATGTTGCAGAGGGCCAGGTTCAATTTATTAGAATACAAAATTAAACATTAAATATAAAGACACCTTTAACAAGAAATTTTTTAAAAGGTGCGCGGCGCTGGTGAGGCTGTTTGACTTTACACAATTTTGTAAATTGTTCCAGACAGAAATGTATTTACTATATTATTTCTCTTTAAATATTTGCAAATGTTCATAGGCGCTGCTATATTAGATTTTAATATATGAATTTGAGTTCTAATAAATTCACCCTGGCCCTATACAACGTTAAAAAATCCAAATATGTTGTATGTTACTTGAACTATGCTTGTCATTGTGAAGTACATTAATCAAAAATTTAATTAATAAAATGCATTGATTATTTAAAAAAACACAAGAATATACAATATACATCATAATAACTATATACTTTTCTGACAATAATACTATTTTATATTATTTAAATGGAACTTTCTCTCGTAAACAGGTAACTACTTTAGAGAATCGTAAAACGCACATTGTCTAAAACCCACAACATACAAGTTCAAATACATTGTAAGCTTGTTATTTTCGTACGCCAAGCAAAAGTTATTATGCCAGCAGCAGCAGCCTTGTGATTTTACAGTTTAACGACTTTCGATACTACATGTAGAAACATTATTTAACATACAATCTTTCCACTAGATTTGACTGCAATAAGCTTTTTTTCGATTCATATGTAAATTGATATTAATAAACAGTTGCACATGTTATGTTTTCTATTAACTGTATCCCATGAATACTTAGGCACAAAACAATAAGCCGAATGCTAAGACTAAACAACAGAGAAAATACTATAATTAAAGTTTAGATACGTTTTTATTGAACATTTTGTCTGTATCAAAGCTATGTTATTGTCATGGTGAGTTTTCTTTCATTTTTATATTGCCGTATCAGGTTATGAATCATGTCTTACCGTATATAACAGAGAACAACTGTTATCGTTTTCTCTATTGTTACCAAATGTAAAGGTCAAATTAAACTGAATAGTGATACATTGTAACCTAGTTATTACAACAATTGGGTACTTGTAAGCAACATAATAATTATTCTCATGGCAGTCACGTGATGTCACTTATATATTCTTATATGTGGGAATTAATGTAATGTGTAGATAAAATTTAAATATCTGTTAGAGTTTTGATAGGACCTTTTCTTATTTACCTATTCAGTTATGGCCAGAATAATTTTCAGGAAAGTCTTTTTATTGCACTGCATTTTGTCTACTTTCTGCCATTTACTAGGTTATGGTAATGAGGAGTTGTTTAAGTTTTACACACAACTGTTTCTCTCTGAACACAAACAACGGAAATGATAATTCTTGTTCCGAAGACAATGATTCCATGTCTTGTGCTGACTAGCGGTCGTTAAGGATATCACCCTGCATGTAGTCTATGTAGACATTTGGTCCATCCGATCATAATAGTTATGTATATTTTTATTTTTATTTTGGACTTTAATGAAAATTCTTGGCAATGTCCTATAAGTTAAACAACATCAAAACACTAGCCAAAATTATACATATAATTTTACTAATTAAATGTAAAATTGGTAAACACTCAGACAGGATATTACAAAACAAATATTACTCTAACAGTTATCGCCTTGTAACTGTATATCGGCAAAACTTGCGACTGGGCTGCTTTAACTGGTTTTCAGATCAGTTTTATACATAATACCATAAACCGTATTAAACTCTTAAACCTTGACATTCTCAAAGTTTATACTTAATATTGAGGAAGCATAAAAACATAATTATTTGAATCTGAAAACAGAAAGTCACTTGCATCAGTAAACATTTTGTCTAAATTATGTGAATTTGCATAGCATGATCGTCGTGGCGAGTCTTTGGATGCAATACACGGTGTCTATACATTTTCTCTGGCAAAACGAGACAGGTCTGGGCAATTAAGAATAATATTTTGGGGCACGCAATGCATTAGACAGCGATTTTAATGAATCACGACAGTTGTCCATTATATCTGTAATTACTCCTTGAAATCTCTGTTTGCATACAGGAACAGTTAAGCTGGACAATAACGATAGGCGACAGTGAAACCTCGCCAGACCTTGCGATCATTGATCATCTCATCGAACAATATCCGCTTACACAAATGCATTTGTATCTTCGTAGCGTGCATAACTGACCCTTGTACGTCACGTTAATGTATGGTTGTTACGCACTTGGTGTGTTTTCATATACATTTGCAACAATGAAGATTATGTCTATGAAAGGTTTATGTACAAATGGTTAAACTGTATTTTTCTACGTTTAGTTTCTGGCTGACGTGTAAAAATTTTGCTTATAGACATGTACAGAACTGTGTCTTCTTGGCGTATTCCTTCTGCACATTTTAAACAAGTACATCTTGTATATCTTACTTGATCGTTGCATACGTGTTTAAAGAGCATTGTCGTTTGTATTATTATTATTGTATTTTTGTACCGCTGGATTGAAAATGCAGCTAAATGTTATCGATAACACTTTTCTGACCAGTATTTGAAGTTTTGCGGTATTATTTTTCTAAACATCACATGAGTCATGCGTGGAGCACAATGATTAAATAAAACGTACGTAGCAAACTAAATAACTGTATTTGATTGTCTATTTTCTTTTTTCGAACTGGAATGCTGGGGTACTGTACGTTGAATTTTACATGAAATGGTTGCCCGGCAGTACAAACTGTCTTTATCATGCCGGCCAAGCAAAACAGATGCTGTGCTTATTTAAACACAAACAAACAGGGTTCTTCTATTATATTTAATTATATATAGCATTAGTAGATAGTTTATATTGTATACATGTATGAACATATATTTACTGCGAAGTTTTTAAAATGTTTTCTTACAATTGCTGTTTGTTGATCTAAAACATCGATAGTTACCCTCCACAAATTATTTGCATGTTTTTCTCTAAAATTTGCACTTTTTAACATTGGTCGGCACAGACCCGTAGTTTTACATACCGATTGATATCAATGCTACAAATCACTTTGTCACGTGATTACTTTATATGAGGCATGATCGTTGTCGGAGTTCTGTTTTCTCCACCGGTCATTCAATTTCTGTTAATATGCCGTAATGATGGAATTGTTGTTGCGCCAGCTTCTTAATTGCTTCTGAATATCGACCTCCTGACTCTAGCAGCTTCATTATAACATCATTATACGAGGTTTGCAATTTTCCAATGAAAACCTTGATTGCATTTACATCCATTGGTATTGATATTCTTTTCGCCCAACCTCAAGTTAAATCTGATTTACATGGGCTTGTGTCAGGTACAACTAGACAATCTCAAGACAAATTAAAAAAATTCTTTGGATGTAACAATGTATAATTTAAAAAAATAAAGCCAATAATCTTTCAGTTCAAACATTTTAAACACCGACTATATATCCAGTGTGTCTTTTTCTTTAGTATTTACTTATTACATGATTTAAGGCTACGTCTGCATAAAACGTACATGATCACGACCAGCTGTTACAATGACTGGCACCAGATTGAGTCCTTTACAGCTTGTCTTTTTACAGTTTTCTTTAACATATTAATTTTATCTCAACCAACATGTACGAAAAGAACAACCTGCGCTAATTGTTTAAATATATCGATGCATTTATTTAAGACACAAAGTCAACACTTGTTCAGTAGTATAACTGCATGTATTACTGTAGCTACTTATGTACAGCAAGTAACACGCGTATTAACAGTTGTCTACACGATACTAAGTCATAACCTTTTAATCTACATATACATTAAAGGTGCGATTATTTAATTAGTATTAGTACAATTAGGGACTACCAAGTTAAAAGGCATTATTTACTACTGCGTATCGCATTATGTTTTCAAAGTGCAAATTATATAAAAAAAAAATTGTTATTCAGGCTGAATGTGTCTTGTTAATGGTTATTTTATAAAAAAAATCCTTTAATTATACTGTCTTCATTTTGATGTTTGCATACGTTACAATGTAATTCATTCCTTCTTAGTAAGAAACAGATTTCATTCATCAATACCCTAAGTAAACATATCATAAAGAAAAATGTCTTGATCGGATGACAATGTCGCGTATTGTGCACGACTTATTGCATGCAAGCTATTGTTTGTAGTCATTATCTAAGGAACGACGGCTTTATTTTAAACAGAACAAAAATAATATACCTCTCATTCAATAAATTAGGGAATCTGTAGCCCACAGATTATCAAAATTGCAAACATTTCATTTTTGACTGACATTCATTGATGAAAAGGTCTGTATACAGCTTCAGAAATTAGACCTCTGTGATAAGTTAAAATCACACATTCTTAAAAAATAGGATTGTCTCATATCAAAAGCATCTTACTTTGGATAATTTAGCTTCAAGGCTATGCTTTTACTATACTTCTTTTTGGCGTTTTATTAATGACAAAGTTAAAAAGAAATAACATGATAGGAGACAGTTTTAAACAAATAACTAAGCGAAGTTTTTATAAACATGTCCGACCCATTATCATTGCCTTTGGTCGTGCAGAGTAGCGATAAAACTTTTGTGTTAATTCCATTGTGATATTAGTGGTCTTCTTTCGAAGACAAGTAATTCCAATTTACTTTTGCATTCTGGTAAAGAGCATTATAAATTTCTGTCGAGAATTTATCTGTTTAAAATGGCTTATTCAACAAAGCAAATTTAAGAACCGAAGGTTAATGACTGCGCAGACAACTAGACAGGCTGCAATAAAAATGATGTTTTTAAATATAACCATTTTAACTTTATAATGAGACTTAATTGCAAAGCATGTATTTTTTAATATTCGAAGACGGTGTACTTTTGCTTGCATTACCTCCAAACAATCACTGCAATTTATATTTTGTAATGGAGACATACGATGTCGAATTTATTGTCTGCGTCTTACTTCATACACATTCCAAAGATGATATGAGTAAAGGTCGCAAAATAAATCATGAACTCGTCATATAGAACAAAAATAAAATAATAGTTAAGGGATTAAATAATTAAAAAATGTAATTATGTATCAATAACAACAACTAGTTTAAAATTGGACCTCGATATAAGATTGATAACATGTTTCTCAAATGATTGATTGCTTTATTGCGTGCATGCGTGCATGCTTTATTGATTGATTGATTGATTGATAATCTTATTCACGCGTGTATAGTGCATCTATTTAACCATTTGTATTTGTATTTTGAGTTTTACTGCACACCGACACTTAATAGGTCATACAGCGCCGAACCATTTGTACTGTCAGCATTTGATACAACGGAGTTTGGAATACATCTATAATTATGAGACTTGCTGTCGTTTTTACGAAACGTAGAATAACGATACATTGCTATTTACGTTTATATCATCATGGTAAATGACCATAGCAAAGATTTGAGTGCTACGTTATGTCATTAGACAACCACCAATATACAGAGACTATGTTTTATGATGACCTGAGGTCATGCCGACAGGAAAAATATAATTATGAGGAACTAGTGAACGTTTGTAATATATACATGTTGTATTATCTTATGATACGTTGTATGTCAATGGTAAACCGGTGGGAGGGTAGGAGTTTGAGGGGAGTGAGCTGAAAGTAACATTATGGAACGTTAATGGGCTTAGTAAATGTAAAAGGGAAAGTTCGAATTTTTTAAATGTAAAGGTAAATGGTAGCTAGAAGGCATAGTGGTGGTACTGCATTGTACTACAGAGAAGCATTACAAAGAGGTATGTCATTGTTACAAATCTGTATGATACGCTTATCTAGATTAAATTGGACCATAACTTCTTCAAGTTAGAAAAAGATGTATACATTTGTGGTGCATATATATGGGGACAAGATTCCCCAGCTTACAATGTGATGGATGCTGATCTCTTCCTGTGTTTGGAAAATGACATTGCTCATTTTGGCAATCTGGGTACAGTATATATTGTAGGCGATCTAAACAGTAGAGTTGGAAATAAGCATGATTTTATTGTATCTTATGTAAGTAACTTCCAAATTGATGACCCCGACTATGTTCCTAATAAGCACATGTTCCGGGCCTCACTTCACCGTTCTTGTAATAGCCATGGGACTAAACTACAAGACCTGTGTAAGGCCACCTGTACACGTATAGTGAATGGCCGTATTGGCAACACAGACGGGTTTACCTATGTGTCAAAGAACGGGTCATCTGTTATAGACTATCTGCTAACTTTTGAAAATAATTTCAAATTTATAAGTAAATTTACTATTGGAGCAATTAATGAATGGAGTGATCATACTCCATTACATTTCTCCTTGATGTGTAATGACATTCCCAAACCGAATACTCAAATACAATATTCATATATTAAATGGAAACGATGTGTTACGGAACCAGTTTAGGTCTGGACTCATAATAAGAATATATGACAAAGTCCTATGAGTATTGCAACATATACCAAACTCCGAAAAGGCACAGAACAAAGGTATTTCACATTCAAGCCAAGCGAAAAGTAAGAACAAATTTGTGATGAGTCATTTAAGGAAAAGAGCAAACCCGACAGTTACCGCCTTGGAACTGTCAGTCGGCAATATGGACCGACTGGGGTGCTTAAACCGGGTTACAGAGCTCTAACCTCGCACTTCCTGACGAGCCCCTCAAATGCAAGCAACGAAAAGAAAAACGATCTATTTGAAAACAAAATGTCCATGCGCTGATATTTTCTATACGTTATGACGAAAGTAGTGACGTCACCGAAAAATAATGTCCACATAGTGGTCAGAAAAGGAATATGGTATTATTTCGATTTGAAAAACAACACAAAAATGGTTGACCACAAATAAAATTAACTTTCTGAATCATGAACAGACATGACCAGAGACGAATAAATGGTTGTAGCATCCTGTTCATGTGAAAATGGAAAATTTAAGTAGTGATATTCCTGACTTCGGTAATACTGACGCTGACAGTTTTATGAATATGCGCACCTTTAGGAGCGATGATCAAGTCTTTTCATAACTAGATGAATCAGTCACAGAACAGGAAATAACATCTGCATCAAAATGTTTGAAACGGGGGAAAGACATGGAAATGTCTATCTTCTCAATGAGTATTTTATTGAATGTATTGATATTTTATCCTCACACATTAATGATGTATTTAACGCTGTCTTAAAATCTGGATATTTTTCTGAGTAATGGACTAAAGGAGTAATAGCCCCTGTGCATAAAAGGGGGATAAATCTAGTGTGGAAAATTATAGAGGCATAACATTAGTCAGATGTTTTTTAAGTAATTTACAACAATACTTAATAAGAGAATAAGTAAAGTCTGTGGTGAATATAAACTTATACCAGATTCACAGTTTGGGTTTCGTAAAGGCCTATTAACTATTGATGCTATGTTTATACTTATATTGGTGATCCAAAAATATATCTTTGAAAATAAAAGGTTATACACAGTATTTGTGTTCCTGAAAAAGTTATGGCTCTATCAATAGAAATGCCTTCATGGTTAAAATTATTCAACTTAGGGGATAAAGGGTAAATTCCTTAATGATTGTCAGAGATATGTACAGGAAGGTTCAGTCGTGTGTTTAATCATGTAATGAGTATTCAGAATTCTTTGAATCCGCAATCGGTTTACGTCAAGGAGAAGTGTTATCACCGATAATGTTTTCACTTTTTGTTGAAGATCTTGAGAACTATCTGAAGAATGATGATAGTGACAAAGGAATAAAAGTTAAAGATATAATGGTTAAACTTCTCCTGTTTGCTGATAATATGGTTGTTCTTGCAAATACTCCTGAAGAATTACAGAATAGTCTGGACCGGCTATATGATTACTGTAATACTTGGGGTCTCAGTGTTAATACAGATAAGTCAAAAATTGTAGTATTTAGAAAAAGAGGAATTGTACTAAATCACGAAAAGTGGACATATAATACTGAACCACCGGGAGTCGTAAATAATTTTAATTATTTAGGTTCAATTTTCAATTATACTGGAAATTTTATATTAAACCAAGAGTATTTGGCCGGAAAGGCAACTAAAGCCATGAATGTGTTATGGTACAATGGTAGGAAATTTTATATACATTGTATCTCCTAATACTAAGCTTGAATTATTTGATGCCTTTGTTGGTTCTATTTTAGGGTATGCGTGTGAGATTTGGGGATATACCAAGTCTGAAGAATTGGAACGTATACACCTGAAATTCTGTAAACGTATATTACATGTTAAACTAAACACTAGTTCAGCGGGGGTATATGGAGAACTGGGTAGATATCCGATCTTTGTTAATAGATATGTTAGAATAATTAAGGATTGGATTAAAGTAATACAAACAGATAACTCATTAATTAGAGAGACGTATAAAGAAACCTTGGAACGCTGCAGTAGGGGATCTAAAAACTGGGTATATAATGTAAAACGACTATTATTTGAGCATGGTTTTGGTTACGTTTTTATAAACACAAATATATGTAGCGTCAATACTAAGCAGTTTATTAAGGCCTTTAAACAAAGGATCATAGATATTTATACCCAAGAATGGCAAGCAAAAATTACAATCAACTATGTCCTTATTAATTATAAATTTATAAAATATAATCTACAATATGAGCCATATCTTAACAATATGACGCCTACAGCTAGAATATTATAAGTAGACTTAGATTATCTGTTTAACCTGTAAGAATGCAAACTGGTAGACATAACAGAAATTATACAGAAAGGAGACAGAGATTTTGTTTATGCTGTAACTCGAATGATCTGGAAGATGAGTACCATTTTGTTTTGATTTGTCTATTTTATCGTGATTCTAAGATAAAAAATATATAATAGTTATTATTTTAAAAGACTATCTATGTCTAAATTTTAAAACTATTAAGCTCACTAAATAAGAAAGTTATACTACGATTGTCTAATTATACAAAGGAAGATTTGTCTGTAAGACAATGTATTGACACTATAATGCATTTATCTTGTTCCATTGAAATTGATATTTCCTTATATCTATGAAAACTATTTTCTTCTTTTGATGTATTCAATGTGTATTTGTGTTCAATAATATGCCAGAATGGAGTGTGAAATGAACATTGTGACTTTATTTTGATGCTAGTTCACATAAGAAAATATATAATATACTAATGTTTATTCCCCTTACCAATATATGCTACGCTTTGTTGATATGAATGTACTACTAATAATTTGTTACTATTTGTTATTCTATGAAAAGGATAATGACAAATACTTAGGCAATAAATAAAAGTAAGTTTATATAATTGTAAACATGTTTATGCATAGAATATGTAGAAGAATCTTGTACAAAACACAGTATGTGAATATATGCATATATACATCATTAAATAGAAAGTATATTCCAATATAAAAAAGTTATATCAATATGTTACAACTTGTGCAAACCACGTGGAACATTTATATGTTTATGATGAATTTGACAAGATGATGTACGTTGTGTACAAATCTGATCAATAAAAATATGTTCTGTTCTGTATTATAAAAAAGCGAAAGAAGAAAGATAGATTTTATAATACCTATCAATAGGAAAATACGAAAATACGATAAGTTCCTATGAGAATTACTACAAATACTAAACCTTGAACTACCACTAGACCGAATGCATATGTAGTAAATTTAAACATCGAAGAAGAGTTACTTCACATACTGCGTTGAGCTTACAATCACTCTGTAATCTTCATAAATAGGCTTTGTTTTGTTGGAATGAAAAATTGTGACTTGGGCTTAAGTCATGACTTATATTTAGCATTGTTGGCGAATACTGGCATTAAATGCTCAAAATCTACGTTAACTGAAGACGCTGAAAGTTGATATTACATGAGACACATGTTTTTTTATGAAAAAAAAGTTTAGTACTATCTTTATTTCTAAACAAAAAATCGACGTTAGCATACAATTGTAACAGCGACATATAGTCAGGTAAAATAGATGTTTTGCAATTAGATTTAATTATACCTAAATAGGGATGTCTTGATGATTGGCTGCCGCATGCTGTACAAAATGGTAAATAGAATGGCAAAACACGTCATAATCAGATTCAGCAAATAATAATGAAATCAAGTTGTTTAAAATGTAGCGATGCTACATGAACATGTTTATTACAAGAAATCTATTTGAAAACAAAACAAAAGTCCGATTAAACTTAGCGTTATTTCTGAGTTTTTGTGACCGTCAAATTGTGCACGCATTGGGCCACCCTTGAAACCACTTAATTTTTGTTGAACGTCCCAGCAGGTAGTTGTTTAATTATTTAATTATTTGCATGTCCTAACATATGAATGACACGACGGGATCACATACAGAAATATAACTTTAACACGCTTTTTGGAGCCCATTTATGGCTGCATAAAGAATACTTTCCTTGTATAAAGTAACAAAAATAGGATATATAGTATATACACATTTTCTCAAACTTTAACATTTAACTAAACATAATATACGCTGTAAGTAATCATCCAGACCCCTGTTACGTAAAGCTCTAAATGCAGAAAAATAAACACGATCTTGCTTCTTGTTTGACGTGGTTCTGTAAGGAAATCTTTCTGTAATAAAATACCAATGAAGTCAAAAATGTCTAAGAGTCAGATTTAAACTGAAGTCATATTCCTACACCAATGGTATGTGATTATAAGGGGTGTGAATAAGAAGAGAGAGAGAGAGAGAGAGAGAGAGAGAGAGAGAGAGAGAGAGAGAGAGAGAGAGAGAGAGAGAGGGGGAGACAGAGAGACAGACAGACAAACAGACAGATAGATTAATAGATACTCTGTATTACCAGTAATCCAAAAATATATTTACACGAGAGTTATTTACGAGAAGAATGAAGTACCGCAATGACAACTGGGATAAGGTTTGGAAGAACTGGCATGTAAAGACGGTCGTTGAACTGAATCACTTCAGTAATACTTCTAGGAAATGTAACTAGGATGCATAATCTCTGTGGTTGGACAGTACAGGCGACACTAAAACCTCTCCAAGCCTCGCATCCATCAATCATCCAGTTTGTTCTGGGATCAGCTTACAATGCCAGCTACATGTATCTTGTCCCTTGCCACGTATAAAGGAGGTATTGGTTCACAACATTATATTAAATTGGATAACTCTGATAGCCACATGTATCTTCCTTCTTTAACCATTAATACTTTTGCAAAAGTCGGTAATTAAGTATTCAAGATATCCCCTTTTGAATACATAATCAACAAATGTTTGTTATTACCTAGTTAATGTGATGTACTCGTCAATAGTATAGAGCGTTTTTACCGGATCTGTTAGCGCAATGTGTAGCGCAACATGTAAAGTGTCGGCTCTAGGCACTCGATGCCCGATAGTTCAAATTCGAGCCGCGACATGCCAGATTCAATGGTAAAATGTTGTGGTATAGCTCCCTTGCTTACGTTCAAATTCATGTAATGGTAGTGACACTACTGGTCGACCTGGTGAAGGTTAAAGTGATTGAGTGTAATATTATGTAAAGTTTAATTATTGTTTTTCAGTACCATGTACTTGTATGTATATTGTCAATGTAAATAGGTTTACATTTTAGTTGTAGTTAGATGGGCCTGATATTGCAAAACTTATTTTGCATTTTCTCGATCTTTATAAAATATATAATATGATGGTAATTGTACATCACGGGGAATCGTTTTTAACTTACTGGCGCAAATGAGCCCGAAACTCTGGTCCTGCTTGCAGTACGTTGAGGCATGACTTGTTGTCATAAATATAGCTGTGTTAATAGTCAGTAATGATAAAGAACATGCTTGTGCGCCAGCCTCATAATTGCTTCAATGCTAACGACCCTTTAACTCTAAATAAATCATTACACAAGTTTAACTTTTGAATATGGTTAAAAGACCGTCATATAATTGGTGGTTTAATTGCGCCAATATCTCATGGTTGCTATAAAGAGACCAGCTACGTCATACAAATTGTAATTTGTGTTTGATAATACATTTCTATGCATATGATCGACACAAAGCACCCTTATACCCCACTATGTCGACTAACATAATTATGCTAAAGACTATCTTGGTCATGTCTGATGTATGTGACATGTCGCATATTCATGATCTTTGGCAATTTGAAATCTGCTGTCAAATCTGGGTTTGTGTTGTTGTTCTTGTTCAATTTTGTAACGTTCAGCTAATCAATCGATATTTCGTCGAGCCAGAAAACCAATTTAAAATTCAGAAAAAGATACGTTAAAAAATATGGTCATGTTATTTTTACATAATAACACATTTTGTGCTTAGTGTTAAGCTCGTTACTATGATATGCTTTATTGTAAGTAAATCGTTCAGTCTTTTTATTTATATCCTGTCGTTAGTTTCTAAACAAAATTAAAATAATGATATTCCTTGATGACTTCATTGACACGTTAAATATACAAATATTTCATTACGGCAGATTTTGTGTAACGGTGTCTTGAATAGGGCTACTTGACACAAATTATTACAACGGCATCATTTTCATCCGATTCTGTTTACAAGTGTCTTTAAGAACGTCATCACTAGAACACAGGTAAAATGTCAACCTAATACCTTTATGTAAATCCGATACTTAAGCTCAGACGTAACATCTTTCCTATATTAAGATAAAAAGAAAAATAGCCAATATTGATAACATCTGCGCCAATTTAAAAAGAGCAAGGTTAATATGCAACGCCAGGATAAAGACGAAAATCCCAGCTCAGGCTCATCTGGTGCCACACGTTTTAATGAAGATGTTTTACAGTACGTTGAGGTTAAACAAGTAAAACTATGCCTGAAATTCTGAAGTTCATTAAGAAACTTCTATTTATTGTGAACCAAATATAGACCTAGTTTTTAATCCGTAGGACGCTTGTCGTTTTGTCAGATTAAATATTACAGATGTACATTTTATAAACTGTAATTTCAACTCGTTAGTTATGTCCTCAGAGTTCTCGACAATGCTGGCGCAAGACATGTTTTACAGCATAAGAACTGCATTTACTATGGTCGTTGGTACAAGTATAGGTTAGTTTCCCTAACTTAGAACGGATCAAATTCGAAAAAGACTCGTGTCAGTTATATTTTATTTAACCAAAAGAAGTACTTTATTAAGCAAAGTATTTTATACTAATTTGAAAGTAATTGCTCTGAGAAAACGTATAGGTGTACATGTATTATTGAAAAGATACAATCTGCTTATTTTCTTGATTGCCAGACGGCCGCACCAATGTCATGTTGACATTTGATAGCATATATGATTGACATGCGCCAATGTACATCTGGCGGTAGGGATTAATTCATAACTCTGTACGTTACCTCATCAAAAACACACAATGTTATCTCAAATTCTGGAGATTTGCTGAGTATGTCTTGACTACTGAACACGACAACACAAAGTAGAATCGGTAAGTATTTATTGGAGCTCCATCAATAGGGATCGGAGAAGCATTTTAATGCCGCATCCGTTTACTATCGATACCCATTCTGTTATGACGTAGAATATAAATGGCACATTTGTTCTTGCTAAGAATTAATTTCGGTTTCTTATCGTATTTATCCATTAAAGGCAAATGTAATTAGGGTTTCATTTATATCTTGTAGAATAGTCAGACTGAAAACACGGTGTAGATCAGAGATAGCTCAAAAGGTATGTACGTGTATATAAATATTACTTCAAGAAAATGATTAAGAAATATGTAAATGGCAGCATGTAGTTCTATGAATAGCTTCAATATTTAATTCTTATTATGCTGGGCATCATATTTCATTGTTTGTTTTTCCTCTTTTGCTCTTACAGCTTATTAATTATACATCAAGCTGTGGAAACTTGGGTTGAATGATCATATTAATTTCATGTAACAATTTATTACTTCACAAAACAGATCACTTTCTCGGCATTTGCGATTAGGGTTAAAATAGTTTTCTATTTATCGTAAACAAACTGTTAGCAATCATTTAATGAAAGTGTAAGTTTGTCTCTTTGTTGTGTCAGATCTCACAGGAAATGTTTTGGTGACCATTACCAAAATATGACAATTTTAAAAAGCAAGTAAATCATTTATAATACATGTACAGTGTGCAGTGATGGCCTCAATGAATTGTATTAAACTTGGAAGTCATTTCGGCTTTGCGAACATTTGAAGCTATGTAAGACCATACTAAAGCACACCGGTGCTTTTGTCGAATGATCTTCCCAAGGATAAAATTGTTTGTTTTCCTCTATTTGTGCAAGCTTCGGTGTCGTCGTCAGTGTCAACGTTTAGACATGCCAATGCCATTCTGAACATACCCAACTTCAAATCTAACACATTATGGAATTCTCGTATAACTTTGTCATTTTTCGCATAACTTGAGTTTATACCTAATCCGAACGAGGCGTTATATGATAAGTACAATTTACCTGATAAAGTGTAAAAAACAGCTTCAACAGCGAAGAGTTTGCATGATAAAGCATATGTCTATCATTTTAAGTCGAATAAAATGTATGCTTTTTGTAATCTGACATATAGTTTATTTCTGTCACGCCCATGTTTAGTGGGAACACAATAAATAAAAGGATGCGAAAAAGATCTGTCTGTGTGAATTGAGACACAATCAGCAATATCAGAAAGTAGTTTGGTAAAACCGGTGGCCTAATATACCGTGATGTAACTACGACAGTCGACCATTAGATCTGTTACTGCTCCTAAAACTTCCTGCTCGCACACACGGACTGTGAGCTTGACAGTAACTGTAGGTGACAGGAAAGCCTCATTCCAATCTCGTTCCATCGATCACACCTAGTCTTAAAGTATCCATTTACAAGATTGTAGTCGTTGCTTCGAAACTTGCTAGACTCTTCTTTTGTTAAAAACAATAATGTTTGATTTTGCAAGTTGCTAAAATGTAAGTGTTCACTTAACCTTCTGCTTATATTTGCTTCTTTGACAAACAGCAAAGTGACAGTAACAGAACTGTGTCTTCGTGAAGTATTTTGCTAAATGTTAAATGCTACATCGGGTAAGGTATAGTCATGTGATTAAACTATTCCTATAAGCCGACAATGTTTTGCTTACAATAAACAATTAATCTGCACTGTTATATAAATTTTCTATCAATATATCAATAACTACTTTGTACATGTAACACCAGTAAGTAGAATGGGATTTGTTCAACGGTTGTGGAATGTTTTCATAAAGATAGTTATCGATTGGTTTCTTCCGTGCTTTCACTTCCGACTGACATTTCCTGTGATTCCTTTCAAACCCTGACCTTTGTTTATCACTTAATTAGAATATGTGGTTGTTATACGTGTAGATTCTGATTCAAGTCCATGCTCCAACCAAAGTATCACGGAGCATGATTGTTGTCAGTTTTCATTTCCTGCACCAGTCAATTAATTTCTGTTAATATGACGTAATGAGGGTGTTGTCGTTGCAACGGCCCTTAGATTGGCTTTGACCAAAGACATTTCGACGTCAGTGGCTTCATTATACAGCCATTATACAAGGTATGTAGTTTCCCGAGAAAAAGGGTCGATTTAACTCACTTTAGTGGTATTGACTATATTTTCCCGTCCTAATTAAATCTGATTTACATGGCTAGCGCATACCAAAAACGAAGAGACCGTCTGTAGACAATATCAGTATTTTCCATTGTTAAACGGTACTTTGAGTGAATATTTGCAAATGCCTTTATTACTTCTCTCACGGCTTATGTATGTTCCTTCTGAACCTTGAATAATGTATATAGTTTTGTTTGGTTACAAAATTCATCGCAGCGAGCGACAGAATTATGATTATTATTGTCATTGGTACGTCAATGCTTCCCACAGTAAATCCTTCGCCCTGGCAGGGACATGAACCCACATGGTTAGAGGCAAGCAAGCAGAGGAGTCGAGTCGTTAAAAAGTGTACTACACTATGAAACATTTATGGTGTAATGAATGCCGACTTTCGCATTAGTTAGTACAAAACACGACATGTTATTATCAAACGCGAGTTTAATATTAATTCAGTGTCTCGTTTTGTCAGCTAACTATAAAACTTTCAATTGTACTTAGATATTCATTGAGATACCTGTTAAAGAAGACCAACTTGAACTTATTATTTAAAACATCGACAATTCAAAATACTAGAATACCTTTAACTATTTACCATGTGTATTTGTATGTGTATAATCCTTTGTATTATCAACATAAATCTACTAAATAACTACATGTATTATTGTCCACCAAATACTTCGATACGGCATTGTTTATATATTTACACAAAACAATAAATAACATCATTTGTGTACCATTTTTCTTGATTGGTTATCTGCCTCGGCTGTTGCCGCCGTTTCAAGTCCTCGCTATAAGTCAAGGTCAACACGACGCTGTTTAACGAGGCATGATTGTTGTCAGTTTTCCTGTTTCCTCCACTGGCCATACAATTTCTGTTAAAAGGCGGTGATTATGGCACTGTAGTTGGGCTACAATGTCTTGATTACTTCTGAACAACGACCTTTCGGCTAGCTTAAGCGCTATATAATATTTGCAGTTTGCTACAAAAGTCGATTTTATCCACATCATTTGAAATTGATATTGCTGCTATCCGACCTAATTATATCCGATTGGCATGGCGAAGTTCATATCATGACCAAGCTATGTTCTGTAGGCAATATAAAGTTTGTATTGAAGGTGCTAAGTACATTATGAAATCTACACTGCATATCTTAAGTGCGTGTCTCGGAACATTGAATTGAAGATTTGAATTGAAACATGATACCGTTAAACGGTTTATATTTATATATAAGCAGGCTTGTGAATTGCAAAGAACACAATAATATATTATAAAATGTAAGACCTAATTTAGACTAATTTTACTATAAGAAAATTATATACATTCACTACATTTAGCCAAGTGAAAGTGACTCTTAAAACACGAAAAACGAATAACTTACAAGAGAAACTTCCACTATTGATTATTTCCGTGTGCAGCTAATCACAACTATTCACAATCTACAAGAATATAATTAAGACAGTTTTACTGATAAGACAACACACAATACAGTATTAATTTATTTTATGTACAAACATTGTCACGCGTTACTTAATTCATGCAAACAAACCGACAACTACGATCATAATCGTTTAAATTTTGGCATGCACAATCTACCTTTAATACCTTAATACTGTTAACAATTATAGTCGTGCCAGGTCCCACCGTTTCCGCAAAAAAATGTGCAGTGCATACATGAATTATATCATGCTTACTAGATCCAAATTTCATGCAAGTATATTTGTGTTTATTGCTATAAAGATGTGTATACTTGAAAGTCATTTAATTAATATAAATATAAAGCAATTAATTGAAAAAGCTACCTTTAAGGTCATATATACAAGTCAGTTGAAACAAAGACTGTATCACCATAACATATGCCCATATCAGTAATGCTATGACGAATGTGATGTTGTTGCTGTCGCTGTTGTTGTAATTTAAAAAGGATGTATGTCAAAAGGATACAACTATGAATGTTGGGGAAATGACAAATGAGCAGTGCAACATATACCGAAATATAAAATGGAAAAGGCCAAAGGTATTCTCATGCACGCCAAATGTTAAATTAAGAACAAATCTTTTAATTAACAGAGGGAGCAAACTTAAGGACTGGAACTTAAGCACCCTCTTAAGCAATTCATTAGCAGCTTCGAGAAAGATGGATGCATTGGTGGTCAAAAGGTAATCGTGCTCGTCTGTCTAGATTAAGGCTTCGTGTCCAAACCACTCTTTTTACCGTTTATGTGTATTGTAGATTAAAAATACTTCCTTCAATACATTTTATTAAAATGGAAAACACTATTTTGTCATGCAAACGTTGGGGAAATTTTTACATTTAGAAGGCAAAGTGTTGGACGGGACCTCTAAAATCGACATCATTTTTTTCCATTGATTTCAATTAACATGTCTTGCATGGAAATTAATTATTTGCTTATCAGTTTATTTACTGGACGTTAGCTTTGTAGCAATGAGTTCTTTCGGTCATTGCTATGGGAAGGGTAATGGTCAAAGTACAATAAATATCATACATATTAGTGACATATTATCAATGATAAAAACTTCCATTCCCGAGATTTCATTATATTGTTAAGTACTAGGTTTTACAGTGTATTGAAAATGTACTATTGGCGCTTTTTGTGTGATTCCGGTGCAGCTAGGTTTTCACTTACTTGTATGCCTTATTAAGTATTGGCATAATAACTGTCATAATGGAAGATAAACGTCAAGATTATAAATAATAAGATAGACTGCATACATATTGGGAAACTGAGATAAAGCTATTTCAATGACGTAATGGACCGCGATTTGTATGTGACTTCCGTCCCATATTGTTATTTTAGTTTTAATTCATGCCTACCTCAACAGCTCAAACACATTTTTAAATGCACATGTTATATTTTGATTTTAAATTATCCAGCCACTCACTAGTGCCATTAATTCGTATACTGATAGGATAAGCCGGTCTATGTAAACAGAACTGACAGACCATTTTACAGGTATAAAAATGCATTTGTGTTTTCTTTACTCACTTTAGCTTTGTTTGAATCCTTGTCTTTGTATAAGTGTAGATTTGCTAAGACAAAAACATTGCTAAAACAAAAAATAAAAAAGTTCACTTCTTTGGCATAACATTATAAATATTTTATACCAGAGCAGTTGTCTGTCTATCGAATGTAATTGAATTGGTAAGTCAAATTTAGAAGCAATTGGTATTTTAATGCAATTCCCAGACAGCGTCACTGTTTGGTGCTTTTTTTTATTCCATTCTAACAAAAAATAAAAAAGATAGTTTATGATTGTGTCAAAAACATGTATTAAATTAAGGCATCATTATATATCTCTGCTATTTCTGTTACTTTCAATTAGATTTAACGTTTCTTTTTAAAGTTCTAAAATCTTAAATTGCTGCTTCATTTATGGATATTTTAAAATATCTCTCTGAACAAAAAGCATATCGGGACTAGCGTTTTTTTTCAGAGTATCATTCCAGATTTGAATCTTACATTTTAATTATTTTTTTTAATTCTTGGAAATGAAAACCTTGCTAGGCATAGAATGCAATAAACCAATGCAAATAGGATGTTTTCGCTTGTATGTTACCAACAATGTTTCCACCAACTCTGTCATTTGACAATTTAGCTTGGCATATTGATATACTAAGGAGGTATATCTTCGTTCTAATCAATAGAGCTTCTTGAAAATGTACAAATATGGTTTCGTGGCACACAATGTTCGAAAATTTAGTGGTACCAATGTTAAACTATGGTGCTCAGGTGCGGGGATCGAAAATGCAATTAGACCAGAGCGTGTCCACATGGAATTTTGTGGAAATAGTCTTTCTGTGAAAACTCAGACACAAACACTTTTACATACGGTGAATTAGGCAAATTACCAATTAGAGAAACCATAATAATATGTAAAAAATACGGTCTGAACGTGGTAGGAAGTAAAGAATATTTAAAAAAGGTTATTAACAATGTCTACAACATTATGCTATTTAAAATGTAAAGCTATCCTAACAAAACCTCATGGGCCTCATATGTTAAAAGCATTCTGAAAACACATGGTTTCTTAGACGTGTCGGTAAATGAGTGTGTAGAGAAAGATTTTTAATGTTTAAGCAACGAGTAAGAGACGACAAACGTGGACCAAACGATTCACCCAGAGCAACTTCAAACAGTTCTGTTAATTTAACACTGCAGCCATATATTTCCAAAGTAAATATCATAAAATGTAGAGTGGTTTAAACCAAGTCGAGAGTTTTTTCCCCACATATTTTAGAATTAAAGGAGGCAGATGGCATACACCGCATTCCATACCATGAAATGAAAGAGTGTGTCAGATATGCAATAAACAAGAAGAATAATTCTTTTCTATTTTTTAATGTCTTAGAAATAGATTTATTCTTATACACAAGACCCCTGCTAAAAGAATGCACAATATCACGTGCATGACTCATTTGTAAACGTGCAGGGTAACCATTGAAATGTACATTTTACATTATTATATACTTTGTTTTCAAAAGTGTTACTGATTTATTTGATGTTAGCTACCTAAATAATGATAATGTACATTTTACGTTTATATACTTGGCATGAAATTTTGCAACTGTTGTAACAGGTATAATGACTTAAATCAACTCACATAGTTAATTTGATAAAATGGTGTAAAATATGCAAAGGCTTACGTGACTCTTATTAATGTTATATAAGGCTCTTATATCAAATTGGATGCATTTTTTGTGTTTAAACGACACAAAATATACATCTTTTGTTGATGTTTTTATCCAGAGAATAACATAAGTTCAGGCAAACTCCATTTTTTATTATTTATTTTCGCAATTCAAAATTTCTTGTGTAGCGAAATACTTGTGCTTATAGCATTATTTAATTAAATGATCAGTTTCTTTAATTAACCAGCAATGGTGTCTGTCAATAAGTATATATTACATATTGCCATATGATATAGTTTTGCACACTGTGCATGCCATTGGCAAACTCATGAACTTATCTGCTTGTGATTTCTGTTCTGACATGCCTGGTGGCCAATGTTTTTAATAAACTAACTAACATTCTGGATTCACAAACAATGATATTAAAAAGCTATGTTCTAAGCATTTTTATTTGTGTAGTTCAGCACATCATTATGATGGATGTATATTATTTTTCTCTCAATTTGTTTATCTTAAGCCAGGTTATATGAACATTTATTTTCATTTTTTTCAATAAAATACGCGACAATTAAAAGCTTCAAAGCTAAAACACTTCTAGAAAGGCAGTGGTTCTGTGAAATCTGATCAGTTGGACATCTGCACCTTTATGAATGGGAGTGTTACAAAGGCACGCACAAGAATACTTCCGGTGGTTCAACATAATCGATGTACGCTGCCGTTGTTCTTAATGAGATAATGGGACAGAAATAGGAAATTAATGTATATTAGTAATGGAGATATAGATTTTCTATTTATGGAAGTAAACATATGAGTAGGCAAGTATTTATACCAAGATTACTGAATGAAATATCTAACATGTCATATAGAAGATGGACGAGGTATGATCACAAATAACGTAGACTCTTGATATAGCTCCAAGAAATGTGGCTCAAATGTAGATTAGACAGACAGGCAAAGATTACAATATGAAAGAAACTTTTAAATATAACTACTTTAAACATTAAAGTATTCATGAATAGTTAAAATGCAATTATTCCATCAATTAACGACGGTGACGCGTAGATGGGGTACATTATTTTGATGACACTTAACATGCCAATTTGTTTTTGATAAAATAAGAAATACGCATGCAAGACGGCGAAACAGAGGAATACTTTACGTCTTGTAAAAGATTTCATATAATTTTAAGTAAAGATTTTTAAACTAAAATCTACCCAAGTTAATTCGCGGCGGAATCACGTAAATAAAGTAAAATGATTACGATGAACTACTGCGCAATTTTAACAATATGCACACTTATAAAATAATCAGACAGAATATTTCAGTCATTATTTCAATGATAAGTAACCGCTCACGAGAAGACGATTGAAGTCCATGCAAGACTATTGTGCTGTGCATTGACAGAGATTAAGTAAAGCACCGGGCCATTATATAAAGGTGACGCAATGATGCAGTATACATGAAAATCATTAGCATCAAGTGTAAACTGAATGTTTATGCCGTTACATCAAGATAACTAAAGCTTTTAGGTGTTTCACGTGGCCGAAATGTCGACATGGCGTTTAGAACGTAGTTGGAACATGGTTGCATGCACCAGGTGGTCGGTAGTTCCTTTTCTGCCGGGCTTGTGACTTGTGACACAATTGTGTGTTTTCGACTTACTTTTATATGGCTGTACTAAAAATCCAAATCTTTTATATCTTTTATATATAAAACTTTGAAAATCTTTATAATATGTGTTTAAGTTAAAGGAATAGTCAAAGCAAGCTTGGATCATTTAATTACTAAGCAACAGAATACGATGAACATCTACGTACTTTCGTATCGTAGTTGTTTTGTTGTTCTTTCTCAAAAAGAATTTGTCAGATAAAATATGTTCCTATCCACTACATATAGCAAAAAATAAAGAATAAATGTGTCCTACCATTGTACACCTCTTCTCAGTGGGAGTCAGACGCTATGAAAATGGTATACGAGTATGATAGAAATTGGTATATTTCATAAGATGAATTCTGAGACTAGGGACATCAAAAGGCCATAAGATAATTGGCCAGTGCTAAAACGCGCACCTGTCATTCTTCAATGAAATGAAATAGTTTAAGCTAGTATTATTATTCTTTCTCTGGTCTGATATATCATGCTAAATTTATAACATTAACATTGTAAAATTCTGATTTTAGGTAAGGTTCAATCTTATTTCAGTCAAAATATGTACAAAAAACTGCTGTTTTCTGGCATTATATAGGATTATGATACGAACAATTTTTAAAAAGCAATATCCGATGTCCCAAAAGATGGAAATGAAAGCCATGTTTAGCCAAGAGACACGCGAAATAAAAGTCGGCAATTTAAACTCATCACGGCAATAGGGTCATTAGACAGGCGATTATCATCTCTCAGAATCGGTAGTCTGGCAAAGGAGTTGTGTTGCCGGTAATTATAGACGGCGGAAAGTCCTATCCAGACTTTACAAGAATCAATCATTCTTAGTTTAGCTCTCCATACATGTCTGTAAGATGCTTACTACACAGCTGACTGACATAATTGATGCACTGACGTGTGGAATAGAAAACACATCATCATTTTTAATACTAACCTTGACGTGGCTAATTGTTGTGTATCTTTATATGAAACTAACATGACTAGTGTCATTATAGACTATAAAAAAACGAACCTTCTATAAACAGAAACTGTGTCTGAATTAGCTTTCAATATTTGTATGTATAAGCTGAAGTTTAATTCAAAAACTCATATACTGCAGCTGCAGTTCTAAGAAACCTGAACTTAACTCGTCAAAACAACTACACCTAGATGGAGAGAATAAGGACATAGGCAGATGATAGTCTGCAACAGGCATAATATTAAATCAAGATCACGTGGTGCAGCAGGTGGCGCCTAGGTCGGTGACAGGAATAGTTAATACTGATCTAAAACTGGATCAATAATAACGGTGCAATCCAAACCGGGAAAATGGTTTACTTTTATAGAAGTGACTTAGTTGTCTTATTTAAGGAAAAAAGAAATATGAATAGATAGACATGTGCACATGTATGAAATGTAAGATTTGTATGTAGAAATCATGTGCTTGATAAGGATGGTTTAAAAGTGCTAAAATAAGCTTTAATTACAAGTTGTTTTACTCGATTGGTAGGGAAAGAAAGAAATTAAAATGTAGTGCTTGCACATTTTCTTAAAATTATACAACCAACATGTATCACTGAATAAGAAAAATAAAAATAAAACATTAGGGAATATGACAGTCCTTCTCATTACGTCAGCATGAAACACAAAACGGAAATTGATAGAGAATATGCATAATATTTAAACGAACGGTGCTTTGAGTGAAGTTAATGCGGATCCTTGACAAGAAACTCAACTTCGCCTTGCAAATACTTCTCTAAATCGTTTCCTTCGCTGTGAGGAAAGTTAATTTCAAAGGAGCGAATCAATGTACGTTGTAAATGTTTTATAGCATATTCTAGAACAACAGATGTCGCGTTATATAAATCTGGGCCTAGAATTAATCTATTGACGTAATGAACGAATGTTAATTTGCATGCTATGCAATAATAGATCACTAATTGCTTCTTAGGTGAAAATATAAACTACGATAAAAACTACGGCGGATATCTCGAGCCAACTTTATAATATCAGATATTTTAACCGTTGAAAAGTAAATCACATTGAATCTACACTGTCTAAGGCAACAAAATAATTCCTTCCTTTTACAAATGTGAAGATGCATAAAACATCTGAAGACTAGTAAGACCGGTCAACTTGAATCAAAACTGTCGCTGACGTTTTCTCTGATACGTTATGATGAGGTAACTCTTCCGAACATTTTTTCAATGTCTTTAACATGAGTATGATGGGGTAACACCTGCGAACATATTTTCAATATTCATTCTTTACAATCAGTAAGTGTTTTTGGTTCACTTACATAAGCTACCTAGCTGTTTATAACACGCACTAAGAGCAAACCACCTTTTACACGAAAAAAAACCCATTGTACTTAGAGTTTATTTTATTTAACAAGAGAGCCCTTTCTTTGTACATGGTTAGATAACAAAATAGCTTATTAGTTAAAAGCAACGACGCTAGATTTGGTTAATGTGTACATATAAGTTTTATTTAAGGCATATCATATATCAATGCAAATGTTGTCCTTTTTCCTGTTATTTATAGTGTATATTACAATTCTGATATCTTAATACGATATTGCATTCTATCACTATGTTCATCGACTGTCTGCTGATTTGATCTCTCATTCATTAGATTGCTTTATTATCTGCCAAAAGTTACTGCATAAATCAAAGTAAACCAATTTACTTCTACCGAAAATACAAATCACTTGTTGAAGTTAAAATAAGATAGTCGCCAGTATATTGGTAGAATGCTTGAACATGTCTAAGTGTTTACATAGCAGATATACACATTGCTAACTTAACCGGTTTATATAAATGTTTATTTCAGTAATTTTCTGTTGAAATTTCAACCAAAAAAGCTTTTAGCAGTATCAGACACCATGCCTAATTGAACCGTTCCTAAAATGTTGACTTAGTCTGGGAATGTTCGTTATACCTCACTTGTAAATCCTATATGTAGGCAGGAACTCATGAATACTATCAGTGATTTATAATGAACCTTAATTGTTGTAAGTTTCCGTTTCCGTTTCCCCAACTGCTCATTCTATTTCTGTTAATATACAATAATGACGCTGTTGATTTTGCGAAACAACCTTCTGACTGCTTATAGAAATGGCATTTAATAGGAGCTCACTATCTTCATTATGGATAATTTAGTAGAGTGGCTTATTAGATATCTTATTTGCAAGGTGTGCTGACGGTGTATGAGTAGATGATATAACATTGTACAATTAAACCAACTGAAGATGATTTCAACCTTAAAATCGTCAATTTCAAGCAAATGTTACCTTTTACGAAACGTTTGATAAATTGTTAGTTTGCTGAAAAAGGATATTTATAATTGTCAGTTGTTAAATGGGTTAAACAGCTCACGGCTCACACACAATATGCAAGTTAACCGTCAAAGATATTCCGCTGTATTGATTTATGTACTTGCTGTAACTGTATGCGGTGCATATATTATTGCCTTCCTGGGAAAGACCTATCACGTCATTATAAACCGAACCTAATCTTATCTATATAAAATTGAGCGAGGGATACAAGTATTTTTAATTAGTTAGAATTGAATTTCCGCAATTGTTTTGCCATTCAAGTATCATTCTCCTTTCGTAAATTGTCTAATTTCTAAAATACCACTTTCCTGAGAGAAGTAGAAAGTGTTTTATCATCAATCGTTAAATATCATTTTATAGAATAGACCGTGTTCTTATCTGCATCCTGCATATCTGAGATGTCTACTGATCTTACAATGTAACATTTATAGGCCTTTTAAACAAGAAGCATTTCAGTGTCCGGTCGTTATCTCAAATGGTGGGTTATCTATTTCATGATATGCGTTTATTTATGGACACCTATCATTCTTTATTGTATTGTAAATATTAAGTTAGGAATTTTGTGGGATGGATGACATTGGAATTATGACAGACGGAGTATTTTTGACACATTTCAGATCAATATTCACGGACCCCCGCCACCCCCACCACCACCCTCACCGAACCCCCCCCCCCCCCCCCCCCCCAAAAAAAAAAAATACTGGCATCAATGAAAGCTTTATCTGTAATTACGAAATCAATACTGAGATATATGTAGGGTCACCATTTACAGAAAAAGGCGAGTTTTTGAGGACAAACACATGATTGATGAGAAAAGAAGTCCTTTGAGGCGCGGAGATCAGATTTAGCTGACAAATTGTGCTAAAGGTTCGTGTTTGTTTAATATCTCTGTCTGACATGTCTGGCATAAAAGGAAAGGTTTGCGTTTTCATCTACAATACATCTTCTAGTTGATTTCCTACAAAACTAATATATCGCAATGGTTTTTGTCTAGATGCTTTCACAAAAACGTCAATGAACTGTTAAAAAGTCGTAGATGACACACGAATTTTACAGGGATTAAACTTGCATTTGTGTTTTCTTTACTCACTTTAGCTTTGTTTGAATCCTTGTCTTTGTATAAGTGTAGATTTGTTAAGACAAAAACATGGCTAAGACAAATAATAATAAAAGATCACTTCTTTGGCATTACATTATAAATATTTTGTACCAGAGTCACATTTAGAAACGATTGGTATTTTAATGCAATTCCCAGATAGCGTCACTGTTTTGTGCTTTTTATTCCATTCTAACAAAATATTAAAAAGGTAGTTTATGATTGTGTCAAAAACATGTATTAAATTAAGGCATCATTACACATCTCTGCTATTTCTGTTACTTTCAATTAGATTATACCGTTTCTTTTTAAAGTTCTACAATCTTAAATTGCTGCTTCATTAATGGATATTTTAAAATATCTCTCTGAACATGAAAACATATCGGGACTAGCGGTTTTTTTTTTCAGAGTACCATTCCAGATTTGAAATCTTACATTTTATATATTTTTTTAATTCTTGGAAATGAAAACCTTGTTAGGCATAGAATGCAATAAACCAAGCAAATAGGATGTTTTGCTTGTATGTTACCAACATGTTTCCAACAACTCTGTCACAATTTTAGCTTAGCATATTGATATACTAAGGAGGTATGTCTTCGTTCTAATCAATAGAGCTTCTTAAAAAATGTACAAATATAGTTTCGTTGCACACAATGTTCGGAAATTTAGTGGTACCAATGTTAAACTATGGTACTCTTTAGACCAGAGCGTGTCCACATGGAATTTTGTGGAAATAGCCTTTCTGTGAAAACTCAGACACAAACACTTTTACATACGGTGAATTAGGCAGATTACCAATTAGAGAAACCATAATAATTTGTAAAAAAATACAGATTGAATGTGGTAGGAAGTAAAGAAAATTTTAAAAAGGTTATTAACAATGTCTACAAGATTATGCTATTTAAAATGTAAAGCTATCCTAACAAAACCTCATGGGCCTCATATGTTAAAAGCATTCTGAAAACACATGGTTTCTTAGACGTGTCGGTAAATGAGTGTGTAGAGAAAGATTTTTTAATGTTTAAGCAACGAGTAAGAGACGACAAACGTGGACCAAACGATTCACCCAGAGCAACTTCAAACAGTTCTGTTAATTTAACACTGCAGCCATATATTTCCAAAGTAAATATCATAAAATGTAGAGTGGTTTAAACCAAGTCGAGAGTTTTTTTCCACATATTTTAGAATTAAAGGAGGCAGATGGCATACACCGCATTCCATACCATTGAATGAAAGAGTGTGTCAGATATGCAATAAACTAGAAGAAGAATTCCATTTTATTTTTTAATGTTTTAGAAATCTATTTATTCTTATACAAAATACACAAGACCCCTGATAAAAGAATTCACAGTATCACGTGCATGACTCATTTGTAAACGTGTAGGGTAACCAAAGAAATGTACATTTTACATTATTATATACTTTGTTTTCAAAAGTGTTAATGCTTTATGTGTTGTTAGCTACTTCAATAATGTCAATGTACATTTTACGTATATAAACTTGGCATGTAATTTTGCAACTGTTGTAACAGGTATAATGACTTAAATCCACTCACATAGTTAATTTGATAAAATGGTGTAAAATGTGCAAAGGCTTAAATGACTCTTATTAATATTATATAAGGCTCTTATATCAATTTGGATGCATTTTTTGTGTTTAAACGACACAAAATAATTATACATCTTTTGTTGATGTTCTTATCCAAACAATAATATAAGTTCAGGCAAACTCCATTATTTTTATGATTTATTATCGCAAATTTTTTGTGTAGCGAAATATATGTGCTTATAGCATTATTTAATTGAAAAATCACTTTCTTTAATTAACCAACAATGGTGTCTGTCAATAAGTATATATTACATATTGCCTTATAATATAGTTTTGCACACTGTGCATGCCATTGGCAAACTCATGAGCTTATCTACTTGTGATTTCTGTTCTGACATGCCTGGTGGCCAATGTTTTTAATAAACTTACATATTCTGGATACACAAACAATGATATTAAAACGCTATGTTCTAAGCATTTTTATTTGCGTAGTTCAGCGCATCATTATGATGGATGTTTATTATTTTTCTCTCAATTTGTTTATCTTAAGCCAGTAATGTGAACATTTATTTTCATTTTTTTAATAAAATACTATTAAAAGCTTCAAAGCTTAAACACTTCTATAAAGGCAGTGGTTCTGTCACATCTGATCAGTTGGACATCTGCACCTTTATGAATGAGAGTGTTACAAAGACACGCGCAAGAATACTTCCGGTGGTTCAACATAATCGATGTACGCTGCCGTTGTTGTTAATGAGATAATGGGACACAAATAGCAAATTAATGTATATAAGTAATGGAGATATAGATTTTCTATTTATGGAGAAAAACATATGAGTTGGCAAGTATTTATACCAAGATTACTGAATGAAACATCTAACATGTCATATAGAAGATAGACGAGGGATGATCACAAATAACGTAGACTCTTGATATAGCTCTAAGAAATGTGGCTCCATTGTAGATTAGACAGACAGGCAAAGATTACAATATAGAAGAAACTTTTAAATAAAACTGCTTTAAACATTTAAGTATTCAATAAATAGTTAATGCAATATTCCATCAATTAACGATGGTGACGCGGAGATGGGGCACATTATGTTGATGACACTTGACATGTCAATTTGTTTTCGGACAAATAAGAAATACATATGCAAGACGGCGAAAAAATGAAATTCGTTACGTCTTGTAAAAGATTTTATATAATTTTAATAAAGATTTTTAAACTAAAATCTACCCAAGTTGATTCGCGGCGGACTCAACGTAAATAAAGTAAAATGACTACCATGAACTATGTGCAAATTTGTAAATATGTTTGCAAACTTGGGAAACTTTAATGCACACTTATAAAATAATCAGACATAATATTTCAGCTCAACAGCTTTTAATTGTTTAAATGTCACAAGTGATTTGCTCAGAATTGGTTACATGCACCGAAAACCGTTTCGGCTTAGGACTAATAGGAGAAGGACTAGGACTTTATAGAAGAAGGTAGGTCGTGAAATAAGGAACACAAAAACATATATCGTTGTTGGTGTGGGATCGTCCACATATGAAAGTCAACAAAGACATTAGGAAATCATCATGAGCTATCGCTAGCTACAAGATAATATACACAAAAAGAATTTTCCAGCCTGCAATCGAATTCCTTCAATTTATTTGATTGATGTCTTAGCCACGAACTAATCTAAACAATGCTGGGGCGAGGCTTTAATTTTAGTAGCAGAAAAGGACGAATGCAAAATTACATTGAGAGCTAATGTTTCACCCTTTAAATATATAATAAAGAAGTCGAACCTGACAAACTGTGTCGTAATCTGAAAAGGGCCACCCTTTTAATCTGTTTCAATCGGTCAATATTTCAATGATAAGTAACCACTCACGAGAAGACGATTGAAGTCCATGCAAGACTATACTGTGCATTGACAGAGATTAAGTAAAGCATCGGGCCATTATATTTAGGTGACGCAATGATGCAATAAACATGAAAAACATTAGCATCAAGTATGAAGAGAATTTATATATTTATATGCCGGTAACATCAAGAAAACTAAAGCTTTTAGGTGTTTCACGTAGCCGAAATGTCGACATGGCGGTTAGGACGTAGTTGGAACATGGCTTGCATGCACCTAGGTGGTCGGTAGTGCCTTTTCTGCGGGGCTTGTGACTTCTTGCACAATTGTGTGTTTTAACCTTACTTTTGTATGGCTGTAAGAAAAATTCCAAATCTTTTATATCTTTTATATATAAAACTTTGAAAATCTTTATAATATGTGTTAAAGTTAAAGCAATAGTCAAAGCAAGCTTGGATCATCCCTCGTACAAATGGAAAAAATACGTTTAATTAAAAAGCAACAAAATACGATGAATATGTACGTACTTTTGTATCGTAATTGTTTTGTTGTTCTTTCTCTAAAAGAATTTGTCAGGTAAAATATGTTTCAATACACTAATAATAGCAAAAATATATTTTTTTAAAGAATAAATGTGTCCTACCATTTTTCAGCTTTTCTCAGTGAGCGTCAAACTCTATGAAAATGGTATATGATAGAAATTGGTATATTTCATAAGATAAATTCTGAGACTAGGGACATCAATAGGCCATTTAGATGATTGGTCAGTGCTAAAACGCGGACCTGTCATTCTTCAATAGAACCTACTAGTTTAAACTAGTATTATAATTCTTTCTCTGGTCTGCTATATCATGCTAAATTTATAACATTAGCATTGTAAAATTCTGATTTTAGGTAAGGTTCAATCTTATTGCAGTCAAAATATGTACAACAAACTGCTGTTTTCTGGCATTATATAGGATTATGATACGAACCATTTTTAAATAGCAATATCCGATGTCCCAAAAGATGGAAATGAAAGCCATGTTTAGCCAAGAGACACGCGAAATAAAAGTCGGCAATTTAAACTCATCACGGCAATGGGTCATTAGACAGGCGATTATCATCTCTCAGAATCGGTAGTCTGGCAAAGGAGTTGTGTTGCCGGTAATTATAGACGGCGGAAAGTCCTATCCAGACTTTACAAGAATCAATCATTCTTAGTTTAGCTCTCCATACATGTCTGTAAAATGCTTACTACACACTGACGACATAATTAATGCACTGACGTATGGAATAGAAAACACATCATCATTTTTAATACTAACCTTGACGTGGCTAATTGTTGTTTATCTTTATATGAAACTAACATGACTAGTGTCATTATAGACTATAAAAAACCTTCTATAAACAGAAACTGTGTCTGAATTAGCTTTCAATATTTGTATGTATAAGCTGAAGTTTAATTCAAAAACACATATACTGCAGCTGCAGTTCTAAGAAACCTGAACTTATCTCGTCAAAACAACTACACCTAGATGGAGAGAATAAGGACATAGGCAGATGATAGTCTGCAACAGGCATAATATTAAATCAAGATCACGTGGTGCAGCAGGTGGCGCCTAGGTCGGTGACAGGAATAGTTAATACTGATCTAAAACTGGATCAATAATAACGGTGCAATCCAAACCGGGAAAATGGTTTACTTTTATAGAATTGACGTAGTTGTCTTATTTGAGGAAAAGAAATATGAATAGGTAGACATGTGCACATGTATGAAATGTAAGATTTGTATGTAGAAATCATGTGCTTGATAAGGATGGTTGAAAAGTGCTAAAATAAACTATAATTACAAGTTGTTTTACTCGATTGGTAGGGAAAGAAACAAATTAAAATGTAGTGCTTGCACATTTTCTTAAAATTATACAACCAACATGTATCACTGAATAAGAAAAATAAAAATAAAACATTAGGGAATATGACAATCCTTCTCATTACGTCAGCATGAAACACAAAACGGAAATTGATAGAGAATATGCATAATATTTAAACGAACGGTGCTTTGAGTGAAGTTAATGCGGATCCTTGACAAGAAACTCAACTTCGCCTTGCAAGTACTTTTTCTAAATCGTTTCCTTTGCTGTGAGGAAAGTTAATTTCAAAGGAGCGAATCAATGTACGTTGTAAAGGTTTTATAGCATATTCTAGAACAACAGATGTCGCGTTATATAAATCTGGGCCTAGAATTAATCTATTGACGTAATGAACGAATGTTAATTTGCATGCTATGCAATAATAGATCACTAATTGCTTCTTAGGTGAAAATATAAACTACGATAAAAACTACGGCGGATATCTCGAGCCAACTTTATAATATCAGATATTTTAACCGTTGAAAAGTAAATCACACTGAATCAACACTGTCTATGGTAACAAAATAATTCCTTCCTTTTACAAAGATTTTGAGAATTGAAATAAACATCTGAAGACTAGTAAGACCGGTCAACATGAATCAAAACTGTCGCTGACGTTTTCTCTGATACGTTATGATGAGGTAACTCTTCCGAACATTTTTTCAATGTCTTTAACATGAGTGTGATGGGGTAACACCTGCGAACATATTTTCAATATATATTCTTTACAATCAGTAAGTGTTTTTGGTTCACTTACATAAGCTGCTATCTGTTTATAACACGCACTAAGAGCAAACCACCTTTTAGACGAAAAGAATCCTATTGTACTTAGAGTTTATTTTATTTAACAAGAGACCCTTTCTTGGTACATGGTTAGATAACAAAATAGCTTATTAGTTAAAAGCAACGACGCTAGATTTGGTTAATGTGTACATATAAGTTTTATTTTAGGCATATAATATATCAATGCAAATGTTGTTGCTTTTTCAGTTATTTATTGTATATTACAATTCTGATATCTTAATACTATATTGCATTCCATTACTATATTCATCGACTGCCTGCTGCTTTGACCTCTCATTCATTAGATTGCTTTATTGCCTGCCAAATGTTACTGTATAAATCAAAGTAAACCAAGTTACTTCTACCGAAAATACAAATCACTAGTTGAAGTTAAAATAAAATAGTCGCCAGTATATTGGTAGAATGCTTGAACATGTCTAAGATGTTTACATAGCAGATATACAGATATACATTGCTAACTTGACCGGTTTATATAAATGTTTATTTCAGTATTTTTCTGTTGGAATTTCAACCAAAAAAGCTTTTAGCAGTATCAGACACCATGCCTAATTGAACCGTTCCTATAATGTTGACTTAGTCTGGGAATGTTCGTTATACCTCACTTGTAAATCCTATATGTAGGCAGGAACTCATGAATACTATCAGTGATTTATAATGAACCTTAATTGTTGTAAGTTTCCGTTTCCGTTTCCTCAACTGCTCATTCTATTTCTGTTAATATACGAATAATGACTCTGTTGATTTTGCGAAACAACCTTCTGACTGCTTATAGAAATGGCATCTGAAAGAAGCTCACTATCTTCATTATACAATAGATGAGCGAACAGAGGCTTAAATACGTAAACATCGCGGATAATTTAGTAGAGTGGCTTAACTAAATATCTGATTTGCAAGGTGTGCTGACTGTGTATGACTAGATGATATAACATTGTTTAATAAACCAACTGAAGATGATTTCAACCTCACAATCTTCAACTTCAAGCAAATGTTACCTTTTACGAAACGTTTGATAAATTGTTAGCACAATTATTCTTTTGCTGAAAAAGGGATATTTATAATTGTCCGTTGTTGTGTTTAACAGCTCACGGCTCACAAGCGATATACAAGTTAACTGTCAAAGTTATTCCGCAGTATTAATTTATGTACTTGCTGTAACTGTATGCGGTGCATACATGTATATTATTGCCTTCCTGGGAAAGACCTTACATGTACTATATCATTATAAACTATACCTAATCTTATCTGTATAAAATTGAGCGAGGGATAGTTAGAATTAAATTTCCTCAATAGTTTTTCCCTTCAAGTCTCATTCTATTTTCGTAAATTGTGTAATTTCTTAAGTATCACTTTCCTGAGAGAAGTAGAAAGTGTTTGATCATCAATCGTTAAATATCATTTTATAGAATAGACCGTGTTCTTATCTGCATCCTGCATATCTGAGATGTCTACTGATCTTAAAATGTAACATTTATAGGCCTTTTAAACAAGAAGCATTTCAGTGTCCGGTCGTTATCTCTAGTGGTGGGTTATCTATTTCATGATATGCGTTTATTTATGGACACCTATCATTCTTTATTGTATTGTTAATATTCAGTTAGGAATTTTGTGGAATGGATGACCTTGGAATTATGACAGACGGAGTATTTTTGACACATTTCAGATTCGTTGATGATAGGTATTAGTGCAATTTTAAAATATCACGCGAGTGTGTCTTATTTCTCAGATCAATTATTCACGGAACCTAACCCCCCCCCCCCCCACCCACCCCACCCCCCAAAAATAATTACTGGCATCAATGAAAGCTTTATCTGTAATTGCGAAATCAATACTGAGATATATGTAGGGTCACCATTTACAGAAATCGGCGAGTTTTTGAGGACAAACACATGATTGATGAAAAAAGAATGTCCTTTGAGGCGTGGAGATCAGATTTAGCTGACAAATTATGCTAAAGGTTCGTGTTTGTTTAATATCTCTGTCTGACATGTCTGGCATTAAAGGAAAGTTTGCGTTTTCATCTACAATACATCTTCTAGTTGATTTCCTACAAAACTAAGATATCGCAATGGTTTTTGTCTAGATGCTTTCACAAAAACGTCAATGAACTGTTAAAAAGTCGTAGGTGACATACGAATTACAAGGCGCTATATACCATTGTGAATGCAATAGAATGTAGAAGTCACAAGCTCTGGACGACTGTCCGTAATTGATTGATGTTGATGAATCCTCTCGATAGCTGTCTCAACAGTTCTTTCCTCTGATAACAGTTCTTGTTTCCTAGCTTATATGTGATTAACACCAGTTGTATAAAATATTTTGGTATTTCACTTAATCTTAGACAGTCGAGTGATCAGTACTGATAAGATTGTTAAACAAATCTACAAAGTGTAACTTGGAATGTTTAGTATTTATGAAGTTTTCGTAATGAAACCCGGGGATGATTTATTCCGTGAAATGGCAGTTCGTGTTATTATATTTTTTTTTATTTTTGGATAACAATTTTAAAACGTAGTTGAAACAATTGTCGTTAATGATACTTTCGTTTCAATAAAGTAATTTTGTGCACGCCGATATTTCACTAATAAAAACTCCACAAGATAAGTGTGTTATTTATTAGTTATTTTATCACAATTTGATAGTCTTGAAGAGTGTACTTATAAAGCATTTCGTAAACTGCTTGAGATGTCTGTCAAAAATACATAGTTTTTTTTACTAAAATACAAATAACTATATCATATACACTGCCTTTACTAAAGATTCATCTTTGCACGAAATCAAATCTTTTAAACATCAAGGTTTTGACAACTGTTCCTACCAATTCACTCCAAAAAGATATTAGCGTGTTAGACTTGAGACTTGTTATGTCCACTTACTAGAAAGATCTGTCAGTCATAACGCAAGCAAGTGATTGATAAAATAAACAACTGTTTAGTCAACATTTGATTTCCTCATGCATATATTTTAACAAATGTTAATTCGGTTGCAGTGCAGTAGTTCGAAAGGTGAAATTTAGTTATACAAATTATATATGTTCATTTGTAAAATATTGTTTTGATTTTACACACAAAACAAATCTTGATGCCATATTTTTTCTAGCAGTGAATGTTGTGGAAAAAAGTGTAATAGTGCAGGAACATTATAACGATAACAAAGTATGATTTTCAGTAAATAAAAGTAAACAAAGACGGTCAAGGAGAATATCATTACATCCTATAAAATAAATACTCAACTAAATTTAAAAATAGATGATCAATAAGCATGTTGTCATTTAAGCTTATAGCAATATTCATTATTGACAAATATACAAAGTGACGATGTATTCTAAAAAACATACTTAAATGCATGATTGGTTAATGTATATTTGCAAGCTATACAAACATAACTGTTGTCTTTTCACAACTTGTCTATATCGGACGAAAAATTGCATTACCAGAGAAAGTATAAAACTTACATAAGTAATTTGATAAATTGCATATATTTTCATTTACTTCATTTCTAATCAAGGCACGCTAGAATCCCGCAAACTGGAATTATTCAAATATTTATTTTTAAATGACTAGGATTTTGATTCCTCAGATAAACAATTCAAGCTTAGCAGCAGTTATAGCAGCAGCAGTAGTAGCAGTAGTAGAAGCAGTTTTGTAGAAGTAGTAGTAGTAGCAGTAGTAGTAGTATTAGTAGTAGCAGCAGTGGTAGCAGTAAAAACAGCAGTAGCAGCAGTAGTAGTAGTAGTAGAAATACAAGTATTAGTAAAAGTAATAGAAGTAGTAACATCAGCAGCAGCCGTAGTAATTGTATCAGCATTCAATACCACATTGACAGTGGCAGCAGTGCGTAACCAATCCAAAGCCAGCTGTATTGTTGTGGCAGGTCATTATCTAACCGTTTTATCTCTCCCAATCCCTTTAGTATGTGTTAATTGCTTCTTATAAGTTTCTTAATGAAGAAAGGTTCGCAGAAAGTTAAGTATAGTGCACTAACAACAGAACAGTTCAGAAATTAGAAAATAGGAGGACTTTGAAGAAGGTTGTTCTTTAATGAGCAGATATTTGTAATCTATCAAGTGTCCCACATACAATCCTTACAATCACCATAAATATCTTGTTTGCTTTTTAATTTGAAGCAATTATTTATACTACCGCTTTACACAGTTGCATGCAGATGAGCGTGTATGTGAAGATTAAATGAAAATTTGCTGCATATTTCTACTATTTTGAACTCTGTTTTAACTTTATTTATTTACATGTATTAGTACAGACTGTTCTATAATCACTTATACAATATTTCCTATTGCATTTTGATAATGGTTTTTCGCATGACAATAGTAACTTGTCACAGGTATTTTTTCGACGGCAATCTATATAAATGACTATTGTAATGGTGCTTCGTATTGCTCTTTGATTATGACTCACCGCATAACGAGATACGTATTGTTCCTTGTTGCTACTTGCGAGACTGTAAACAACTGAAACCTTTACTGAGCACACATATCGAAGCAGTTGTGTAAACCTGATTTTTAAAATAGTGTTGATGCCATTTTCTTCTCTACGTACGTATTAACACAATTCAAAAAAGATGTTTGAATAAACTATTCTACTTTTTGGATACAAGAATATCAAGTACACAATCTATCAAAATATCTTGAATTAATAAGAAGATAACAACAAAATGTGTTTAATATTAATTAATCGAAAATGTTATCTAGGATAGCTATGTTAACACTTGCTACGAAATGGAAATTAAATACTGCAATCTAAAATATGGCTGTAGGTTATAAAGCCTTGTTGTACCGTACAAGTCACAAATCGACTGTATAATACGTGTGTGTTTTTTTTCCGTATAAATGACACCTGAGTTTTGACATATTTGGTTGCTCATCACCACCACCACCACCATCATCATCACAATCATCAGCATCATCATCGCCATCAACGTACTTCTGCTCATCATCACCATCATCAACAACATATGGATTCAATTACAAGACAACCTTTATAATGATGAGCAGCAGCATGACCACAATTATAATCACGACCATTATAAGGTATCATCATTAAGATCATCAGCAACTGCATCTACATAATCACGCCCATTATCGCGAGCATAATTATTATATCAGCATCATTGTTGGTGTCATTACCGTCATTACACTTTTATTTCAAAAGTGATGACAAATGTGATGTTTTCGTTGCCACATTTGTTTTTCTGTGTACACTTTATGTTTGTGGCATATTTATTTTGGTGCGCGTATACAAACTAAAGTCACACGACATTTTATGTACATATTCGTTTGATGCGCGTGTTATTTTCCACTGAATATGTCACACATATGATAAATTCGGACTAACTTTTCACTAGTAATACTTTGTCGATCTGTGACAGCAAAAGTATTGATTCTGTAGTGATTCCAACCAAAGTCCCCGATTTCTGTCGAAGAATTATAATGAGTTGCCCCGTTTCGGATGGGAAAATATAAAATGGGAAAGTATGACTAGAATTCTATTGTAAAAATTACTTAATTTCATCTTTGTGTTAAGGGTCAGCATGGAGTTGTCCCACACACGCGTCGCTAGGCGGGTCATGGCGCTTGCTAATTTGCCTGTCCCCACGTTGAACTCGTCAACCAGGATTAGGTTTCTGGAGATTGTGGAGCTGAGAAATGTGAACTTGTCCACCACCTCCAGGGTGTGATCGCCGATGGTAATGGTGTGAGTGGTGCTGACATCCTGACCCATGATGTTGGCCTTCTTGAGGCTGATGGAGAAGCCAAACTCTGTTCGTGCCTCCGCGAAGAGAGTAATGAGTCCCTGCAGGGCGGCTTCCGAGTGAGCAGTGAGGGCGGCGTCATCGGCAAAGAGCATGTCCCAGACGAGGACATGAAGATAGGTTTCTGCCGCTCCGTGTGTGCAGGTTGATGCCATTTTTTAGGCTCACTGAATGCGGAGCAGGAGGAGGGAGAAGAATATTCCGAAATGTGTCGGGGCCAGGACACACACTTGTTTCACTCCGCTGTTGATTGAGAAGGGTTCCGATGACGCTCCGTCGTAATGAACAGTGCCAGACATGTTGTCAATGAATAAGTCGACCATCTTCAGAAGCTCTGGGGGCATCCAGTGTTGTGGTGGAGAGCGAAGAGACCAGACCGACTGACCTAGCCAAACACCTTTGTCAGGTCGTTGAAGCGAAATACATGGGATGTCGCTGTACCTGGCACTTTTCGTGCAGCAGCCTGAGGGAGAACACTATCTCAATGTTTGATCGCTTGACTGACCGGAACCCACAGTTTGACTCGGGATACACGCAGTCAGCAAGTACCTGCAGGCGGTTGAGGACTACCCTGGCAAAGCTTTTCCACTATGCTAAGGAGACAGATCAAATGATAGTCACTGCAGTAGGCCCTGTTCTTGTAGAGCGTGACGATCTTCGCATCCTGCATGTCTTGGGGAATTGTTTCCTCATCCCAGCACTGCACCAAAAGTTCATGGAGATGTCCAAGGAGGGAGCTCTCTTTTTCGGCCTTCAAACCTTTGGTGGGATTCCGTCACTACCTGGTGCTTTCCCGCAGGACAGCGAGTCAATGACATTTTGAGCTCCTCGATGGTGTATGGCGAGTCCAGTTCTTACATGGTGGGCAGTTGGGTGTTGTTCTCCGTAGCTCTAACGACATTCTCTCTAGAGCACAGCTCCCCATAGTGCTCAACCCATCTCTCCATCTGCTCGCCACGGTCTTTGGTGGTGTCGCCGGAAGTGTACTTGAGCGGTGCAGTTTTGGTGACACTAGGTCCAAATGCTTTCTTCATCCCTCATACATGGCATGGGTATGCAGAGGTCTGGATGTCACTGCAAAGCTTCACCCAGTAGTTGTTGGTGCACCTACGGGCGACTCTCTTCTCTGGAGGTGTAGGCTGTGCCTAATCGGGCGTTGAAGTCTCCCAGCAGGAGTAGGTTTTCTTTTGCTGGGATCTCTTTAATCTTGTTTCGAGCTCCTCATAGAATCTTTAGCCTCGGCTGTGGAAAAGGGTATGGGGCGCAGATGCTGAAGATGTGTGTAGGTCATGATGAGGTAGTGAGGCGGAGTAAGAGGATGCGCTCGGTTCCCTGTGAAGGAGGTTCGACGGATAACAGGAGGGAATTGCGAACTGCGAAGCTAAGCCCATAGAGTCGGCGCTCATCTGACTCCACACCTTGCCAGAAGAACGTGTGTTCTTCCTCCTTGAGACTGCCACTGGAAGCGAGTCGTGTCTCCCGGAGGGCGGCAATCGAGAAATTATAACATGAATAAAAGTTTGGACTGGCGTTTGTCCACGATGGAAAAAAGTTAATACTAATGTTTGTCTTTAAATGAGACTGTTAATATGCAAACGTGCTAAGTAAGGAAGTAACTACTAATATTGCCATTCTCTTTGAATTTTTATTATATATCGGTAAAATGTTGCTTACAGGGGAAACCTTTTCTGCGTTCAATCAACACTAAAATATATCCGATGAAAGGCTATACAATTAATTTATGTAATTTTACACATGTACATTTATTTACAGAAACGATCGATATGGTTTGCATATACCCACTTTATGATGGCATATTCCTTTAACCTTATCATAACAATATTCAAAACTCAGTCAATGAAAAATCGTGTATCATTCCTGCTTAATCCGATTTTAATTATATAATTATAGAAATATATGCACATAATATATCTAAAATGCCCAAGTGTACAATGATCTTTTCTTCCGGTACCATGTTTGAGACTTTTCCATGTTTACTTAAAAACAACAACCAAATCAATTGTAATCGCTTTCTTGAATGAAAAGTGAGAACCCATTAACCACACACACACACACACACACACACACACACACACACACACACACACACACACACACACACACACACACACACACACACACACACACACACACACACACACACACACACACACACACACACACACACACACACACACACACACACACACACACACACACACACACACACACACACACTCTAAAGGTTATCATCTATGGGAAATATGTGTGTTATTTATCAACACAATTTTTCCTTTTTTACAAATTTAACGCATATTCCAGATTAGGCTTTGTTTCAACTGTGCCAATCTCCACATTGTCTACTGACTCAAAAAGTGCATTCAGTCAGCACTGCTGACCTTTCTAGCATTGTGTCTCATTGAAGCATTATTGTATGGACAAGCCTTGGTCGGATGTCGTGACATGCTGGAGATGTTTGTTAAGTACTGGTGTGAAGAAAGTTCACACAATATCATAGAGATTGTGATGGTGTTTTGTTCAAACTGACAGGCATATCCGTTCAGAAATCATCATAAAATTCAATTTGCTCCAAGTAGTGTTATTAGATTTAGTTTTGTAAACTTTAACTGAAAAAATACATATTTGGTCACATAATTTATCTTTTTATTAAAACGTTAAAGAGCATGTAGATAGTTACACAAGTTGTTTTTTTTTTAATCAGGATATTCAAATTTTTCTTTTTCGATTTTTTCTTGACGTTAAATCGCTGAACAATAAACCTGTATGTTTGTCTGGTTATTAAGTACTTGATTTTATCTCCTAAACAAATAAGGTAAACATTCTTCCTAAAAAAAATCCACTTTACAATGGCATGTTTGTTATAAATACAATGCAATCTCGTCAAACCGATTTACATAACTGATCTTAAATAAGAATACAGAGAATAACGAGATTATCACATATGTGTAGGAGCCACGCGCTCGAGCTGTTAAAGTCGCCGTCTTGTAACTCCACAGTCCCCCATCGTTTGGGTTCTAGTCACATTTGGACGACAATGTTAATGTGGGGTGGTTTAACGGCTGCCCTCCCAAGCGCCGCTGATTCTAACCTCTCCAATATGACCACAATTGTGTCGGAGCATGCTCACATATTTCTTTCATATTACATCTTTGGATGAATTTGGCATCTACCATGTAAACTATTCAAATACCGTGGTCCCGAGTACAGTGCGACGAGCCGTGTTTTCATCTTTCATAAAAGCCATCTTTTTTTAAATATGAAGTAATGTATTACAGGCCCTGATTTGCTTTAGTTGTGTGTTCTGACAATAGAAGAAAGCTTTATCTCAACATATATATTTATTTTATCGAAATTGTGACATTTATTTTAATGACGTTTTGTGTTTACAAGAATCATTAAATGTAAAAAATGTGCATCTTTCCTACATTAGCTTGCGTATTATTAACAATGCCACATGGCCTTTGAAAAATGAGTCAATCGAATGTCCGCTCCCTTAATGCGCAAGATATATCCAGGGGATGGGACTATATTTCATTGTCTGTAATGAATAATGGCCACTAGTTCCTGCTTCATTGTATTGTGTACATCTAATTCGGGATATAGCAGCAAAATGAACCGATGAAATTATGACAGATGAAGTATTATTTGACAAGAACAGATTACTTGCTCGGAAATGGTGATGAGGTATTGGAATGTTTTCGATTTACCGCAAGAGAATTTATTTTCGCCCTCATTATCCATGGAGCGATAGCTTTCTCTCAGAACATAGCAATAAAATGGTTTACTGTAATAAGAGAAGTTTGATTTCCGATTGCACAATAAACATCTTGATGTCGATAATCCACATCTTACAGAGGGGGAAAACGATCCATTTCCTATAGGCATTCACGGGATTGTCAATTCGCGTTGAGAGCAAGAAAGGACTACAAAGAATAGAGATATGGTGTTGACGTTTGTTTAGAAGTCTGATTTGCAGCACTTTTGAAAAAGGAAGATCTTACATTCTTCTGATTTTTTCCATGAATCGTCATAGCCAATTTGGTTAGAAGAAATGAATATGTTTCTGAATCAAATACATTTTCAGATAGCTTTCTAGAATGTATCATTGTTTTATTTGCTAAACAATATTAAATCTCCACCAAGGTGGACAGACAGTAGACAGACCAGACACCCATGGGGCAGAAGCTTCAATATTACTAGTGTTGAATATAGTCTCATCGTACATTGGTCATTGTTCAAGTCTGAAATCGAGCTATATTGAGCGTCTGTCTTAGACAAATTATGAACTTTAAGTTCTGTGATCAGTCTGAATAGTGTACATGTAATTAAACGTGTTTGCATTCTAGAGCTGGATCTACGCCACTATGCAATTTCTGATTTCTCTTTTCGTATGACTAGAATTCTTCACAAAAAAAAACAATAATTATCAGTCTGAAACACCACATATGAGTGTGATTGTATGATCGTTTGGTTGAATCTTTCAGTTATCTAGAGTTGGTGCAGATATAGTGCCCTACCCTCACCTCCACTGCAGTAGAAGCATACAATCAATACATACAATGTCAAATACCATACAGTCGCCGACTTTAAGGACTGCTCAGCCTCTCGACGCTAGGGTTCAAGACACTCAAAAGAAGAACTCAAAATGAAAGGTCTTGTTCAAGCTGACATGTGTGCGCCGATGGTTCTACTCACCCCCACCAAATTAGCTGGACGTCTTTATACTGGCCATAATTGTGTCCCTGTGATGAAGTTGCAAATCTTACCGCTGAAAAGCTCTGTTTGGGCGGGGTAAGTTTAACCCAGTGCGTGATTGAAGATGTGAAAATAATGGTAAAGCCAAATCATGTTAAATCAAACGTGCAAGGCATTGGAATACAGGCACGTCTTTAGCTGCACCTCTTTTAAAAATATGGAGTGCATTTCATGATAAATCTTAATTTCGTTTGAAAGACGTTCTTAAATTTCGGTCTTACGATCACTCGTATGTGCGTTTCAACACATGTCGTAAGTGCGATTGGTAGCAAATCGATCAACAGCACTCTTAAAATTTAAGAGCGATATTGCTCTGAGAGCGATTTCCGAAATATTGTTGAAACGCTCTTAAGAAAGAAACAATTCTTAAGAGACAAAAACGATCATAACGCACTCCTGGATTATACATAGCTACAACAATTACAACACTGTCACTTTATTCCGATAATAGATACAATTTCATAAAACATACAATCATTCATAAATGCATTTCAGAAAGTCTGAAATAATATCCATAAGTTCTACCGAACGCGAACAAAATACACTAAATTCAAGATAAACTTCCAGTAAATTATTTCAGCACTACACTCCTGTAATCTGAATCTAAAATTGCGAGTGCGCTGTTCTTTTCCGAACTTGTGCGGTAACTGTTGTGCTGTAATTGTAGACTGAGATGCTCAGATGATATACCGGACCTGGTAGCGCAATGGGTAGAGCGTCGGCTCCTGGTAAGGGCATCCCCGGTTCGAACCCGGTCCGCGACATACCAATGTCGTTAAAATTGGTAGTGGTATAGCTCCCTTGCTAACGCTTAAGCAAATATAAGGGTAGTTCCACGACTGGTTGGCCCGGTGTCAGGATAATGTGACTGGGTGTGGTATCTTGCCAGGTGTTCACGGCATGCTATACTTAGTGAAGGCAGCACTATATCTGCTACAAGTGGACACTGTATCAAAATAACTGAAATACTGTTATTTGGACGATAAACCCAACAAACAAACAACCAAACAGATGATACGAATGTCCTCAGCCATACGTAACCTGTTACGGAGACGCGCGGATATCTCGGTCTAGTAGATAATGCATGGTCCGTGATACACTCGTTCTTATAACAGCTAATAAATAGATAATAAACAGCTCACCGATTCGACTTTCCTCTATTTGCATTCATGTACATGTATATCTGCACTACACAATATAATCACTTGAACTATTAGTTTACAATATTAATGTTAACATTGCCTAGACGAAAATGACACTCCCGGTTTCCTTCGACATATATATTTGTTTCAATATTCGAACGACTTCTTCCCAGGCATGACGACTGACCTCGAGTTGTCAAGGTCATGCAGGGTCAATCCTTCGTACTTCCGAAACTCTCGTACCTCTCGTAACTCTGAACGGCGTCACACGCAAGAACGCTCCGAAACTAAACAAACTCCCAAACTCACATTATCGTGACACCGTGTAGAGGACGTACGATTGTTGTTTGCTTGAGCATTAGCATTTGAGCGATACAACTACTATTTTAATCGACGTCTCGCGATACTAGATTGTATGTCCCCTCCTAACTGCATATACTTTTCTCAATGTTATTTATATACGTCTATTTTCTTTAGAAAAAAGGACACCAATATACGATATAATTCGCTTGAATATCCATTTCTATTTTGTTAACAATATTGCAACCGTGTATGTACCGTTCTTGTTTAAAGACAGTTGGCATTATCTGCTTTTTTGTAAAGTATGTTCGGTGCATGTGTTTGGTTGGTTGTTGACTTTATAGTTCCATCAACAATATTTAGTTATCCAGACGCGGAGTTTGTATGAATAGGATACATGCCATAAATGCCTTTTTGTGGTAGCGATTTTAGACGTAAACGTACTGGTAAGATACAAACTCAGTTTCACTGACGATCGAGAATCTTTGACGTATTTGAGGTAAACTTAGATTTTATTAACAGAACAATTGTTAAATTTTGCTGTTGTTACCTTTGGTAAATATAAGTTAGGAGTGTGAAAAAGTAATATTTTGTTTCTTCATTGACAATGGGGTTTATTCGGGATAAAGAATACCTTTCGGGTTACATTAAGAGCAGCGGTTTCTCAAATATGACTGACAATACGACAGTTTCCTTCGCTGTACTTAGCTGTCGCATGTAATACAATCACAAATAGTTCCTGTTGTTTCCTTTGACGCTCTAGTACGTTAATCAGTAAATCATATTATTGATCAGTTCCATGTATTTCCGAATATCCAATCCCATAACTAGCGACTGACGAATGACCTTCATTATCTTCTACTTTCCACGTACGAGTGTTCATTATAATACCGACCCCCCGATTTACCAGGAGATGGCTATTTGCAGCAATAAGAGATGCCATATTGATAATTAGGTTTCCATATGCTTACTATCAAAGCCCCGATTTTCATCTCAGTGTATTGACAACTACGACCGATTTCTCTGCATTATTATCGAAACTGCGATGTACATGTATGGTGGTTTTATCACGGTTGGAATCTTTTGATATCGGTATACAAGAAAAAGTTGATGCAGAGCATCAAAGTCTCATAAGATAATGTAAAAATAGAATGTTGTTAACAGAGCGTTAAAGAAAACGAAATGTTTTCGCAACGCAGTTGCATTTACATGTATGAGCTTTGACAATCGTATGGACCAACATTTGCATTATTAATTAACAGAACAACTCATTTAGTATATATACATGACCTGTTTTAATAAATAAACCAGCATCCAAATCAACAATCCATAAAATATTCTTAATACACGATAAATTACCCCTTAATACTTAAGAAAAATTCCCGACGTGTTGGTCTATGCCTCTCTTTATTGGTCATTTTCGGCCATTGAAAAGTTAATTCGTACCGATATTGTTTCGTATTTATGCCCACTTACTTTGCATGTATTGATCAAAGTATGCAATTCAGGGCGCATATAAGTCATTAAATGTATACATAATTATGTAACACCATATAAAATGTATTTGTCTGTTATTCATAGCACAACAATTTCAGTCGGAAACAAATTGAACAAGGTACCTCTCTTTAAATTCATATTTGGCACATTTTACATTAGCACCGTTTGACCGAGGTCACATGAGTGTCTGGAAATTCAAAACGAGGGTATAAGGTCACCTACAGTACACCGTGTGTGGGAATTTAGCTTGTATACCAATCACGAATTGTCAGAATCACGAATTGTCAGACCATTTCTGTATTGAGTGCGCAGACACTAAATACATAGTAACCATAAAAAGTACCATTAAACTGTCTAATGACGAAGAAATTGTACACATCTACAATGTATCTATTAAATTGTTTCTGTGTAAGTCTGTGATCATTAATTCAGTCTGCCCTTGCATACGAATTAGTGCATACATGTAATATAAAAATAAGAATCAAAAATTGATATTAGCAAGGTTTCAATTGTGATTTTTGTCACAGTTCTTACGTATATTGTATTTAACTAAATGGGTTTTTTTGTTCTTAGCAACAAAAGAAACAAAAACTTATGATAGTTGTATGACAATGTGGTTATTTTACTGCTGAAGTAGCATAAACATTACCGTTAAAAATAGTATTGCTTCTCAAAGCTGTGACATCACTCCACACACATTTCCAAAACCAATTATAAATATAATGGTAGTCGAGAATGGCGACCCAATGATTATGTCTAGAGTATACATGTTAACAAGGGACGTAACTGTTGCGGGTTAACTAACGTTGTCCGATGTAGACAAAAGTACACTTAACTTCTCCTTGACATGTCAAGGCAAATACGATCACAAGTGTCTTAAGCATGCTTTGCACATGTTTCTCACGATAAGCGACAACTCCCAAACGAACTAAACGCAACAAGTTGGTCACTGCGGGCTTATCTCTGCATCCTACAGGAGCATGTAAAAGACTTAATTTACAACTAATAATTTCATTACCAGTAAATCACACCAACTGCATTTAATAATAATGGGTACTGTTCATAAGAAACATATATAATAGCCAAGTAAACCGCGAATATATGATCCTTCAAAGCTTTGAGTCACACGTGTATAAATCAGCACAATCTCTGGACTTTATATCTAATGCATGTTTTCTAAAAGAGTTTGTATCAATATATACATTTGATCGAAAAGGTATACTTCGCGTAATTGACTTAACCCAATTAAATATTAACTCCAGATACACTTCGAACAGATTCGACCATAGATATCTGTTATGTATACCTTCTCTTTTGTCCTCTTATTATATATGTGTCCATTAACAATTCGAACACGTAAAATCTGCTGCAGAGCTTAACAACTGGAGTCATTGATATTGAACCCTCTTGGACTAGAAACTAGGCGACAGAACTTTGCAATTCAGGCCTGTCGAATTTTTAATTTTCTCCCTTCAATAATAAAATAGTTGACTATGTTCAATTTGATTCAATTGACGGCACACAACTATGTCTAATAGTCTATTTACAATCATTTGTCGTAGTTATACCCATGCATTGTGTCTATTGTAGTCTATTCTACCAATAGAATTCTATTCACATACGTTTGACCTATATTCAACCCATTTACCTCGTCTAGTTGTAATTTAAAACTGCGTATTGACATAATGTATTTGGATTTTTATATTTAATTATATTTAACTATTATTGGAGATTATTTCGGGAAGAAATAGTATACGTTTAAAAGTTAACTGCATAAAGCTATTGACAATTTTGTTATTATCGTCTTCGAATGGTGTACAAGTAGTCACGAGCGTCATAGCATAGATACGTGGAATTTAATTCGAATACTGGAAACATTAAACTAGTCCAGCATTTGGAAATATTGTACACGAACATGTCAGAAACCAGTTCACTCCGTTCGTAAACCCAATAATAGGTGATCGTGACTTAATGCATTGAAAAGCTGACCGTGACTGATTTTTACAATTCTAACGAATATGATATTTTTATTGCCCTATATTTAAATTTGTTTTATCACCTCAATGCATACATAAATCCTGAATAACTCAGTTATGTTGCGATTGTTTTAATTATCATAGTTGGAAATTGTACGTTATAGACTTATTAAGTACTGCTTGTCTGTTTATTGCTTCTTTAGATTAAAAAGTCGGATGCAGGTTAAACTATCTTAATTGAAAAGAGCTATTCATTCGTACTCTTCAACTATAAGCATTTAAGTGAAAATCCGTTATACGTTTCATGTTTTCAAATGCTGGTGTCAGTCAAGTGTCGTTGTTTTTGTGTTGTTGCTTTTTGGCATCAGTCAAGAAGTTACTTAAGAACACATCTATGTCTTTTGGATTATCGTATCTCCAATCAGTTTGTTTTCGCACTCCTCTTTTGTTTTACATCGTTGTCTAACACATTGCGTCCGATATTTGCTAATTGATATCGAATGTTTACTTTAAATAATCTTAGTAATACACAACTACGCCATTGGAAAATCAATAACGAACAGAAGCTGAGTGTTGATGTCACACCCTCTACAAAACCAAACAAACAACGCAAGAATCAGTCGGATGTCAGTTCGATTGCTTCTCACTTTGTTTCAATACTATGTCAACTGTTGGCCTGCTAAGCAATTATCAATACGAGTTTGACCGTGCTGAAAGCTGATTGATCAGAATCTACACTTTTTGCTGATATATATAGTATAACCTTTGGCTGTAGTTTAACTAAACGTATATTTTGTATTGCACATAATTAGATGTTGCATGTTAAGGGTAAGCTCTTGTGTGAATTCTCACGCTCCATGGGTTCTCCCCCGTTCGATAAGTAAACATGAGTGTCGATAGTTCAAAGCTCTACGTCACGCATGCCTATTTATAGACTACCCGTTATTGTACTGCGGGGGTGTATTTGCAGTTATCTTCTCGGGTGACGTACATACAGGATTTACGTCAGAGGGTGTACAGGGTTGTTCGTGTATTTTTATTCGAATAATACAGTCTAAATATTAGGCGAACTTGCTTCCTTTGTTGGCGGTTAATCAGTTTAAATCATACATGTGCTTCAGACTATGTATGTCACTAATACCTTTGCTCCTATAAATACCTGTACTGTAGTCATGTTTCCAATCCATGCTTAACGACTATTGACAATTTTTTATTGTAACTATAACCTAAATCTAATATAGGGAAACTGTAGAGTTTGTCATTGTAATCTAATTTATTGAATGGAATGTTATTGTCCAAATATAGACTTTCTTTTAGATTAAAGACAGATGTCCTAAATTTAAAAAACAAACATTGTACACACTGGTCGAGGTACGAGCCGTTGTCGACCTTTCGAATACTACATTCATTTAAACCCCTTAAATGGTCTACACAAAACGTGCTGGCAGGTCTTTTTAGCTCCATTTTTATTTGCCATAATTGAATGTCGTCTGCGATCTCAAAATAGCGTTAACATCAATAAAAATTAGACAACATAGCATCAAACGCGAAATGTAGAGGAAATTGCTCAACACAGGACATCAAAAGAGTTGATGCTCATTAACGAATGAGATTAAAGCAGTTTCCAAGACCAGACACTTGCTGCTCATGTGTTTACAAGTCGTGCAACGTTGTCTATAACTTTCTGGCATTCATTTGACAGAGAGTCGGGTCAGCATCTGACAGCATGACATTCATTAATGGATGATAATGATGATCATATGTATCTAGTACACGACATGAAGTTTCAACCGGGCGGTGCTTAGCGACCGTGTCTCACAAGTTGCAGATATGAAGCAGGGTTTATTTCTTAACATTTAAAAGTCATTAAGCAGTTCGTTGAGCTGTAAGCTATTTGTCATGATAGGAGGTGAATCTTTGATTTTTGAAGCAATATCACAATCGTACATCATCTAATTATATACAGTAAAATAATTAATACGAGACGATAAGACGATAACGCCTAGAGAGTCCAGTCGCCTGTGCACATGTTCGTGGAGAAAATATTTTGGTGAATCTAGTCAATAATCTTAAATACTAAAGTCTACCTCAAAATGAAGATAAACATGGTGTCATGTATACATGTAATTTATTATTTGCTGTATGTTTTCATCCACAACAGCAAACCTTATTACAGATATCGAGCACGACCTACATATAAATGTAACAGGACGATAAGTTAAAAAAAATGGGATTGTTTTAACAACAGTCTGTCCTTTATATTTATGGAGTTTTCGGTATTATAACAGGCTGATATATATCATATATCATTCACATTTGGCAGAAGGATTCAATATACGTAATTAAGTACATGCACAGTGTTTATACTTATTCTTTTTAAAGTTAGAACGCTTTTACTTAACACAACACAACATGCTTACCATTTATTGGACACTTTCATACTACGAAATGTCCAGTCCTAAAAAGGTGAGCAAGATCTGTTCTAGATTGGTACTTACTATCTGCTATTGTTAAAAGCTTTATCAAAATATTTCGTTACACTTGCAATAACTTTAAATGCGACTGTTACACATATTAACAGGTGGAGTATGAGCAATGTAAACCCTTCAGTGTGTACATGTAATGTATAAGAAAACCATTGGTCGATGTTGTCTCTTTATATCGGCTTCGAGTTTGCAGTTGTGTAACTATGATGTGTATTGCATACACTAGATTATGCAGGGGTAGAAAAAACTCATTGGCCCGTAAACGTTTCTTATTGTGTTGTAGTACACGTATGTTATTATGTAAATAAAAGCACCCCTTGTATTTGTATATCATAAGTATATGTAGGCATCTTATGCCACAATTTAAGTATGTCTATGCAAATGTATTGTATCAGTATTGTTAACAAATGAATAAAAGTACATCGATCAAATTAGGTCGTCAACTAATGCATATATTTTGCAATCATACAAAAGCTTGGATTGTTTTAAAGACAACTCTGAATTAGCTTTTATGCTCACTGAATCAAACTGAATGCACAGTGGTTAGTTGTGAGTTTGTATTTTCGGCAAACACTTGCAGTATGTCTCTATGTAAGTTGATTTAAAACATATACAGAAGGCCGTTAAAGACCGTTATAAGCGTTATTAGTTCAATGCACATTGTAAAGATAGTTAGCTTTATTGTAGCGGTTAAAATTAAGCTCACTCTTACATTGTATTGTCAGTGTATGCTGTAATATAAAACAGTTTTTTTAAAACATATCTGTGCTCTTAGTGACTTGTTAACTCTCTCCAACCGGACACGTGTTGACATGTTTTTATAATATAACTTACCTTTAACTGCCTGCTGCAATAAAGAGCAGGAAGTGAGCAACCAATGAGTAGAGAACGATTGTTAACGATAAAGTGTAGGGCCTCTATCTCAGCTAACGTCACGCATCAGTACGATACGGCGGACAGTCTGTTCCCCTATGACGTCCTTTATCATCGATGCTGATTGGTTGGAAATATATTGCTGCCTCATCCGCTTACGTAGTTACAAACCGTTAACATGGGGGTTTAATTAATGCTCGTTAAGTTGGAAATAATTTTTGCTACACACAAGTAATAAATAAAATGTTGATTGCTGTATATGAAGATATGACTTTAGTAAAGAACATGTACGTGTATGAGTAACAACATGAAGTAAGCATGTTTTATTACCGTCTTCGTCGTCGTGTTTTTTGTTGTTGTTTTTTTTTTGCTCGATATTCCCATCATTACAGTTGTTTTGTTCTACTTACCGTCACAAGCGTCGTTGTCGTTGTTTGTGTTGTTTTTGTAGTTATCATGCAGTTATGTATGTAGTCGTAATTATGTGATTTCCATGTGTGTTTTGCCTCATTACTTATATTACCTATATCGCTCTTTTAATGGTATAAGCTCAGTCAGTGTGGTCCTAGCTGTTGTAGCTATTGTAGAAGCTGCTGTTTATTATTATGAAGCTGTTAGTCTCTTTGAAGTTTCTTTACTTTTGTCTTTCTTCTTTTCCTATGTTCGACGCAACATATTGAGAGTTGCTAGAAGGAATAGACAAATGTTGGTTATTGGTGTTTGGTTGCTGATTTTTTTAGCTGTTCAAAAGTAATTCCAGTACTTAGGTGCAGCTCAACACACTACATCAAGGCAGAACCTTTTTCATAATTAAGCTGTCAACAGCCCTGCTGTATTTCCGTGCATATTTGAAAATTATTATTTTAGATGTATAGGGTGGTTCACGTCATTTCTTTTTTAAATACGATGCATGCTGATGAAGTGAAATGTTAATTGAAGGTTGCATTTATTGTAGGTAAAGCAGTTGCTTGAGCTGTTTATGTATCGTATTTAGTGCACATCATTATAGGTAAAATACAATCTAATATTCTCATTAAATAAAATTTAACGACGAGAAATTAATCATTCAGCATTTTTAAAACAAACGAAAACCGCAATCATCTGTTGCAGCTCGCCTGTCGGATCGTTTATAATGAATTATGCTTTGCGTTCATGATGAAGATGATTTTTATAACTACCTGTAGCGCAATGTTAATGCATTAGACCCCAGTGGCCCGAGCTAACGAGTGCACAAATTGCCCTGGGGACAAATGCTTGTTGTTCAAACCAATCAGGAACACATGTAGTTGAATGGTCCTATTAATATTTCGCGAAAACACTGACATTAACTAGCTCGACGCCTTGTCACATGTGTTTTTGACAGAGCCTATGGGAAAATGTATAATTGTTGACAAAACACCGAATAGAGCTTTACAGTGGACAGCACTGTCTTCGGCAACCGCTAGTTCCATCGCAGAATTCCGTGATATATCCATCGGATGTCTCTGTAGGGAGGATATGCCCTACAGAATGAACACTTTTGCCTTACCCGGTACAAGTAAGAAGCAATGTAAAAACGGCCTCAGGCCCTTTCAATCTAAAACATGTAGATATCGAAACAGTAAATAATGACTTACTGACCCTATTTGAAATGAATAAATTTAAAATAAATTGTATTTCCTTCGACGATGCTTCGTTTATTATATATATTCGATATATTCATTTACATCAGTTATATAAGTTTCAAATAAGTAATGTATCCACTTTTAATAATTCTAATAATGATCTGAAAAAAGCTTTATTAACTTAATGAAAAAAGGTTTATTACTTAAACCATCTCGATAAACAATTCTGTTTTCCAGGAACTTTGAAATTATATTATCACCATGGCATGTTTAAACGGTTTCATTTAAAAGTGGTATCTTATGTTTGCCTATATTTAATATGTCTTAACAATATTCTGGAGAATTTGTGCATAATTCTGCATTTACTTGTACTTTAGAGTAGTTAAAGGCAATTATAGCTTTACCTAATTTGTTAGACAGCACAAATCGTGAAATATATCACATTAAACGACTATTATTTCCAAATCTATCAATACACACGATAGGAATATCAGCTTAATATAGAAATCAGTGTCATAGCTAATTATCCGGATGATCATGTAACATGATGTGGTCACGTTGTGTTCTTCGTTTAAACATAGCTAACTAGTGCAGTGTGGCTCGGAAATACAAGTTTGAAATGACAAATGACAAGTGGGGTGTTGTTCTTTACTTTTTACACATATGCTGTATGTCAATAAACAGTATTTTGCGGGATCTATTCAGGTAACAATAATTTATTTGGTTGTTTGAGAGAAAACTGTCCAAACTTTCGGGCACCACCTTTAAAGCCTATTTGTTCTAACTACAAGTGGTACTACCCCCCCACTGACTTTGACTTTGCACCTTCCTGTAATGAACAGTAAGCAATGTGCTATATATTGTATGACCAAGAAATAACATCTATTGGTCGGTGGAGGGATTCGAACTCGAGATCCACCGACATAGAATTCATCTTAACTTTCAGACCGCACATCTCATAACTAACATCATAACAGATGACGCACATGTCACCTATACTGACATATGCTTCTAGTTATATAAATGTTGGTAAAGTGATATGTATTAAAATATCACTTGAATATTTAAAATGAATGTGTATGCGGTCGTTAAAGTTATAAAACAAGGATAGGGTGGAAATGATAGAGTGGTAAAGTGTACTCGTATCTAATTAAAATGATACATACGATTTAAAGCAAGAATTGTGCAAAATGTTCACTGTACATAGGGTATGGGGGCGGTGGCAATACAGGTGGCAATACTGACTGAGTTAGGAATTTCTTTGAAAGAGAACTTTGCATCGGAGTTACGTGTATACGTAAACTAAACTGGTATGATTTATGTAAAAAAAGAAAGAAAAAAGAGAGAGAAAATACAATTGACATGTCCGAAAATTGAGTTCGGCATTCATGTACATATTAATTAAAACGTAACTTATAACACTGAAATACGAATTTAATAAAGAAATATATTCAGTTTTTCTATTGATGCCATTTACTGATGTAGAATTTTGATGTATCAGATTTTTCTTGTTACTTCTTTGCTTCGCGGACAGGAAATAGTCAGACATTGAAAACACAGGGAGTTCGTGCAATAAAACCAGCACATCTTGTTTGTTTCTGGTTTAGAATTACTAATGACGTTTATCGCTTCGGATGATTCGTGAATGAACAACGGTAAAATGTAGTATGATTGGATACCATTACAAGTTAGGGGTATATGGGAACAACATTGTTTGCGGAAGCTGTTGTTTTCTGTGACTATAATGTTCGTATGAATCACAGACCGCAGAGCTTCTAATCCAGCTACTGATGTTTCTCCTAGAAGGATTATTAATTGTACTTCTCTTTAGTTCATAGGTAGACTAACAATAGATTTGTGTTATAATGTATTAATATGTTTTAATATATATATATATAGGTAATACCAATGTATGTGCGGGGGGCCAAGGGTTCGACCCCGGGCCTCGACATACAAAAGTCGTTAAAAGTGTTGTGGTATTGCTCCCCCTGCTAACGCTCAAGCAAATATAAGGGTAGTTCCGAGACTGGTGGGCCCGGCGTCAGGATAATGTGACTAGGTGTGATATCATGCCAGGTGTTCACGGATTGTTATACACAGTGAAGGCAGCACTATATCTGCTTCAAGTGGACACCGTCTCCAAATAACTGAAATATTGTCGATGGGATGATAAATCCCAATAAACAATATTACCAATATACAAAAAGATAAAACTTTAAAGCATGAAGTCGAAATGTATTATCATTTACTTTGCTACATCTCGGCACCAAAAGGGGAAAATTATACTCAGGAGTCTTCCAGCAAGAGATGGCTGATCTGGATCTTAGTGTTCGTCCTTAACCTGATCTACCTGTGTTTAGAAGGAGGAAACTTGAGCAAGATATTATTTGTCATTTGTCTTCAACTAATATTGCTTGTAAAGGGCATGGTTTGGGTTTTAAAATGTGTCATTTTGGTATTTTGAATGAGGAAATTTCATGCTAACTGTAGTAATTATTTATAACAATAACACACAATTTGGCTGCAGCATGATTGGTCATTGTTTTATCAAGTAAACAGTCCATGATAACATGACGTTTTTTGTCATAATTGAATGTTCTAACCGCAATGCGAAAACCACTTACCGCATGCTAAATGTTAATTGCTTATTTATTCATACAATAACTAAATGTTAAATATCAAAATTAGAATGGCATGTCAAGGAAGAATGATAATTTCTGAAGTTTTTTTATTGTAGTTAAAATGTTTTCTGTTCCGCCTTTTACAATTCATTTATTCAAATTAATCTAAATATGACTTTTTCGATTTGTCAATCATTTGTTTGGAACGCCATGTTTTCTATATAAGGAGAGTATTCTGAATTTTGTGTTTATACATGCTTACATTAACTTCTTTATTAAATCATTCTTGAATGATTTAATTTTTCTTACGCAAAATGTCACGTCACTCTTTGCTCAATTCACTTAAATAAAAAAGGATGTATTAAAATTCCAGTTGTTCACACCTTTGTCGCTCACTTTGTTGGTTACGTTTTATAACCGTCAATTTTACTGTCAAAACCTATACGATTTGGCCCGGAGGAGATCAATCTACGGTCTGGGTCAGAAATAAAATCACGATCGTTGTGAGGCATGTCACCTCTGCTGGTAAATGTTTGAGCGTGTGCGACATTTGCTAGTAGAGTACTTCCGTATGTTACACCGCGCGTTTCCCGAGGCCAACCAGAGCATCAGCCAACGGTGACATCTGAGGGGCACCAAATTATACGGCCCACCACCAATGTGAAGTTTCGAGATATTCTGATGGTCATATAATAGTGACAGAGGCACACATTTGAGCATAGATACATGTCGCTAAATACTTGGATTTATCAACAGGTATTTACATTGTTTATTGTTGTGTTTTTTTTTGTCCTGTCCTTGCCTATATTACAGAAATACAACGCAACAGCACATACTGTTTTCTTCATTGGTGTAGGAATACATCAGAAAATGTCTGGTGGCACACCGCTGGTTAGATGAAGACCTCCCTATACGAAAGTTTTTTTCCCGACTGGCACTCGAACCCACGCGATAAGAGAGGATGGCGCACATCAAGAAAGATACAAGTAAGCAATACTTTGCGACACAAGTAAGCGATACTTGCGCCACAAGTGGGCGCCCATTGCTGTTTGCCTGTGGGGTCGGTCTGTTTGACCGCCTCGGGCTCTCTTACTCTCTGAAGTAATCTGTGTGTCTGATAGAACATCTTGGTCTGTATCCGGTTATATCGTTGTTCATTCTTTACAATGCCCATTTGTTCTGTCAATCGTAAGCCTTTCAGCCACTTTGTATATATAATTTATTTTCGTGCAGTAGTGGAGCTTCGTGACAATGTAATTTCGTTCGGTGGTACCTCACTACATACACAAAACCTTCCTTTACATATATCAGTGTTTACACTGTCTATGTATGTCTGATTCTTGATTCATCCGGCCTGTCATTTTTTTCTTTTACCCTTGCTGTGTCTTGTCACCTTTTTACACCTTGCCGATCTGTCTTCAGTCTTTCACTTCTGACGTTCTTCGCCCACCACTGATGTAAATAACATAATTTACTAAATTTCTGTCCGACCTAATGCCCCTCCCTCTTTTACATAAAGTTGTCCATGTACAATATACCGGAAGTATATACATACATACGAGACGTCGCTAGGTCCGGATTGAACATTGATTAGAAGGTGATAACTCAGTACTCAAAGTTTCTAGTAAGAAGATATTGATATGGATACTTATTAAAATGTTTGCTTTAAGTATCAACTAGTCCATAATAATTTAAGTATTTATGTTTTACACATACTGGCGTTCTTATTAAGCATCTGTGTTATATAGTCGCTTTCATCGTAAGCTTTCGAGAGCGTATTATGTATGGGTTTGATTGTGCTGCCCAGACGTTTTATCGTTGCTAGGCAACAATAATCAATGATGTAGTCCGCCAACTTTAAATTAAATTTAATATATTGAAAAAAGAAAGGATTACTTTATTGTTACGTGTATCATAAAACCAATGGTCATATCCAAATAATCCTGAATAATAATATAGAACCACCGGCGAACCGCGGGTCAACTGGAACACCACTCACACGAATGTTTGCACCGGGATTCGAACCCACGCGATGATGCACTGAGAAGACGTTCGGCTCAAACCGTTCGGCCACTAGCACCCCGCTCAGTCTGTAGTTATTCAAGTATAACAAAAGAGAGCACTCGATTTAAATTGGCAGAACAGAACACAGCTGCATTGATTTTAGTCTTCATCGAATAAAATCAATTTACACATTAGATAGGTTCTTAATTTTTGGGAACCGAATAATGTGCAGTTAATTTGAAGTCCTCTTTAAATACACTTACACTTCCTTTATTTCCTGTCTAACATAATGTTATACAACTACAAAGAGGGTAACTGATCAAGATTCCCCAGATGAATGCATTAACTTGTACATACTGTTACTATTGGGATGTACTTTGTTGTACTTGTCTTTCAACAATATGTTACAATATGTTATTGTTTCGTTATCTGACTATATATAAGAGAGAGAGAGAGAGAGAGAGAGAGAGAGAGAGAGAGAGAGAGAGAGAGAGAGAGAGAGAGAGAGAAGAGAGAGAGAAGAGAGAGAGAGAGAGAAGGCAAACGAGCGAAAGAGACAGAGTGATATATAGAAAGAGAGGCCGAGACAGAAAGAAAGAGAGAGACGAAGGACAAAGAGAGACAGATACAAAGAGACAGAGAGAGACGAGAGAGAAGATAGCAGATTTAACAAAGTACTGCCTTTGAACCTACATGTATTATGCGGTAGTTAGGTATTGACACATGCGGAAGTGTTTTACATACACTAAACATAGTATTCACTAACAGTTAACACGTCATGTTTACTCTCGCCATGTTATTAGCAAATGATTTTGGGATTGTATATTTGTTTCCACGCCAAATCAGGCATTCTATTAAGATCTGTGTCATCTTGGTCTTGTCTGTTATAATATTCGGTCTTGAAAATGATGCTCTAATACAGAGAGAACTGAGGAATAGCATACGTACGGAACCCTACGATACATTTGATAAATTTTAAGAATGTATACACATATCACCGTTCTGTTTTAAAGGTCAACATCCCTACAGTCCAGAGATGTTATGTTTAAACGTCTATGAATGCAGTCAATTTCCATCATTTTCTGCCTTTTTTGTTTGTTCAGTTCTTAAAAATATTACCCTTGAGTCAAGCGTATCAATTGCAATAACAACGAGGCCTTTACGTGAACCTCTATTGCAGAACAAACATGAAAATTAGCATAGAATTGATTCTTATGCTTGTAAGTTGCTAATGACTCCTTTAAACAGCAATTGCGTGAACTGGTCAAATTGCTCACTTTAAGTTTATTATGTAGGTGAATTATACAATAGGATGACTTCCATACATGTTCAGTCGGTCATCGAAGGTCGTTCACCGATTAATTTTGCTTAAACCAGCGCTCAAATGTGTATTCCTTGATTGAGGTTTGACTTACCTGGTCATATTTCTTCGGCATATCGGCGTAATTGGATTAACTGAGGACGTTTCATACAGGAACCATTCTTAACTATTTTGACATTTCATCGCTTTTTTAAATCTCAAACAAGACTAATAGACATTTCATGATATTTATTTGAAAATATATCAAAAGTTACATAAAAATCTTGTCCCTTTTGTGAAGTGACTTTCAATTTAACGAGTCAGGCATTTTTCTTCTGTTTCCTTTTGTTTTCTTTTTCAAAAAAAACAAAACGGTTATTGTAAAGAGAATCTCGTTTACAAGCTTGGTCAGCTTGAACCGATCTGTATGCTTATATATTGCTAGAGACGCCTTGATGGTGTAAATAAAACGGACATTGTGCGAGCGATGTGATGTGTTAAAGAATGATAAGACATCCTTAGAAATGAAACCAGTCAGCGTAGGTCGTTCACAAGTCATGATGACTAATGTCACGCTGTCACGCATCTCTTCCTCTAAGTGATGTTAGTCTTGCCTAGTTGTCATTACTTCAACATAGTTTGGTTAAGACTATAAGATAAAGTGTCTGGATCTGATTTAATATATAAAGGTGTTATCCTATTCTATGTTCTCCTTACGAAACCGAATAAATAATTGTTACCTGGAAATTTCCCTCAAAATGTTGTTAAGACCTACATCCATGTGAAATGTCTAACAAAATCAATCCAACAATCACTGTTCCGCTGCTATGTTCAACCTTCCAGAGCAATGATACCGGAGTGGGCAGTTTTTGAGGATCACTGATTTGTTTTTAGTGCTTAGAAATTTTGTCCTCATATCTATTGCAAAAATGCCTTCATATGAATTACCGCTAGAGTATACGATATAGCTTTATATATGATCCTAGAATCGGTTCTGCTTAATGTTGTGGATCCTCTTAGACAGAAATTGAGTGTTCTGATCAAACAACTAAATAACTGTGTACCCGAGGCAATATAAAGAGTATAAAGAGTAGTTCATTTTAATCAGTGGTTAAAGTTTGGTTAACAAATACGTTTTTGTTAAATTGTTGGTTAGCTATTGTACATGTATACACTTTCTCGTTAATTATACCGGTTCTAATTTTAACACTTTTGGTTAACAGTAACCGTTCTCCCAGTGGTCTGTAAAAGTTATAACAAAAAATAAAAATGGCCGCTCATTTCGTGGGACCAGTGAGACTGTTGCATTGTGGGATATTTTGGTTAATTTAACTTCTGATTAATCTTAAATGATTTGTTGAAGTGCAGAACGGTTTACAGTAAGTCTACAAATGAACTGTAATTACACAAATGCATGATTTTGATTAACTAACCAATCTAGTTAAAGTTAACCAGTTGTAACAAAATAACTAACGGGTAACAGTAACCATTGATTATACAATAGGGTGCGTAAATAAAAAGTAAAATATATACCCTCCATATAAGTCACATCTACCAGTTTAAGTCGCCGATATGCTTATACTATCTCACCATTTTCAACCATCGGTGTTTCTTGGCGAGTCTTTATCTTTTACTTCTTTGTATTCTTGTTATACCTTCTTCTTCATAGAGATTAGACCACATACGTAAATGAAAACGAAGATCCGTATTACAACCAATTGGACGTGATAGTCGCAGTCTGCGACAGAATCCTGGCTTTCTAACGATCCATTTTATTTAAGGAAAGAAAGACCTTAAGGCATTTGGTTGGTTTTGGAAACTATTTATATACATTGTATCTAGTGTAGAAACATTTAAAACACGTGTAAAATACTCTTTTTAGAAAGTGTTCATGTTTTAAAAGCTCTGTTATACTAAGATAATACACAATTAATGACATTGGGCGTCTTTGTTCGATTTTTAAAATAAGCGATCCTTTAATAACGACAGTCCTTAGCGAGGAGTGGCACTCAGCAGATTCCTACTACAGAACAAATATATGGATCATCCAAGAATCGATATGAATAATGTCACCCTGTTGATGACGCCTTAAACAACAATTGCGTGCGCCGGTCCAATTACTCTGTCACTGTCTCAGACAAGGTGTAACTGGTTTGTGGATGTGTAACAAAATCATTTGTCGTCCGTACAGGTTCAGTCGGTCGGTGAAGGTCGTTCACATGCCAATATCGTCACACCGTCGCCCACGCTTTTAATTCCTTGGATATTGTGTTCACATTATCATATTTTCTTCACTTCATCATCATCATTTAATTGATAATAGTACATAAAAATGCGTTAACATGTTCCAAAATGGGAAACATTCAACGTGATAGTCACAGTCTTTTAGACTGTTCTAGCTCTCTCCAGGTTCATTTTTATCCAATGCTATACTTAACAGGCATTTTATTCTTTTAGTATACATACAAATGGATGACAAACTACTGTTACGTTTTACAACTTCGTGTATAAAGGATTGTACGCTTTTTGTGTACCGTTGATGCATTCGTGCTTTAAACATTAAATAGTTATAAAATATGAATATCTTAAAGTGTAAATACCAATGAGTTGCTGGAAATTATTTGTATTGTATGATATATATGTTACATGACAACTAGTATCATACACGCAGCATTACGATAATTTCCACATTTCTGACATTTTCATGTATTCGGTGCTTGTTCTTGACAATCGTTCTAAGGCATAGATGGTATACGCAATACATTTGCTCAGAATAGTACGTGTGTAAAATTGCCTAACAAGTCGATATACGCACACCAAAAATAATAAATTCGATAAAACTACTTCCCTATATGGAGCCGTGATATCAGTTGTTAAGACTACGGACCGATACTCTGTAAGCTCATTGAAGGTCCATTTATTTTACAGAACAGAACAAAACAGAAAGTTTGTTTAAGATTTGTATATATAGTAGTGTATTTACCATCTTTACAACGTATATACAGTTAGATGATAAACGCTTGGGCTTACTAAATACGGATGAAACAGTCCTATGTGAATAGCGAAGATCCGGAGCCCTCAGTGGGGACTGACTTATCATGGCTTGCTGTTGTTGCAATGGCATGTTTTGTTACTATTGACTGAAGATGTAAACAGATAGCTAAAGTATTTTGGTTATTAATAAAATGTAGTATGGTAAAAGTTAATTAGGATCAGGTGTCTGTGTTCTTTCTTCAGTTTTTCTTATGAATAAAACATACCTTCATCGATCAGCCGTCTAAAACATAATACCTACCGCAAATATCTTCAATGTATCAGTAACGCTTGCTAGTCTATATCCGTCTATTTTTTGTTTTCCATTTAAGAGAAATGAAATGACAGAATATAAATGCGTAGGTGGTCTTTCTGTCAAATCTTTTGTTGTTTGTGGTTTTCAAATAATGCTACATTCGACAATGTTTGTTTTTTCTATCATACACATACATCTAAGCCACACTATCTTTTTTTACAAATAAAGGACAAGATTTAAGAAGGAGTTAACGGAAATGAAACGGTTTACGTTCTTTCGAAACATATGCCATAACAAGTCATTATATGGTATTGCAAATACATGCATTCCCATGTAAAGGAAAATTACAGACTTCTTCGCGTTTCTTCTGATCTTGACGGACATGTATATCTTTTAGTTATTCATTAATGTATTTATCGGGAATGATGGCAACTTTTCCTGCATATTGCAAAAAGTGATTGATATTTACTACACTGTCATAGATACAAACATCGTATATCTTTCAAATAACAACATGAATTCCATCATACGGTATTGTACAAATAAAATAATACACTTTTACATAATTCTTTTTTCTTTTCTTTTTATGTATATTTGTCTAAAATTTGATTTTTACATTATATGAAACACAGGTAAACGATGAAATTACGATGGCCGAACATACAATTCTAGTCATTGATCATATTAAGGGATGAATCGTTTGCCCCGAGGTATCCAGACAGACACACATCACCTTCTCCATCTTATCAGGGGCTGCATCGCTCACCGATTCCTTTAGATAAGCAAGATTTTACCAATAAGACATTAATTGATGTGATTTGCACTTATGTTTTATCATTATTAATTTTAAAAACGTTTATCTGTATTTGCCAAGCTACACTTTTTAACCGGAAGCTGCGAGATTAACGGTGTAGCTATCAGATTTATCATATTTTAGACTGTTTAGCCGAATGACGCTTTTCATGATGTGTGTTGTAAACCAAACTTATTCAGCTGGTTGAATAGGTAGTTAAACATTAAAGAGACACACCAGGAAATAGTTCAGATCTAGATCAGAAGTGGATTGACCTGGATCTACACTGTTTTACTAAGTCTGAGTAATTAGTACTTTAATAGGCCTAGAATGACAATTGTTTCTGAGTATACATAATAACTTAAATGATAGACATGTACATCCCATAGTCAATATTTGTCCAGCACTGCATGTCAAACAATGTGCAGTCAAGAGACTGTTACTTTGTAATACAATGTATCTTAAGTAATTATATTCAAATGAAAACACGTCAGTCTAATTTAAACAAAAAATCGATTAACGTGTCCATCGTGACCTCGGTCCATGCCTCGTTAGCTGTCGTTTAACAGTTGAGAAGCAGTGTGTTTCAGCAAAAAAAATATAACTTATTTCTTGTAATTATTCAGCCGGATTTAAACAAGATGGCTACCTTACATAGAAGAAACTAGATTGAATGTTCACCATTTAAAAATCGTAGCCCCTAAACTAAACTATACATTGTAATTGACGTTTGTACTGGTGGATTTTTCACTTTCACAGACTACTAACTCAATTTAACTAACAGATATGTGTGTGTGTGTGTGTGTGTGTGTGTGTGTGTGTGTGTGTGTGTGTGTGTGTGTGTGGTGTGTGTGTGTGTGTGTGTGTGTGTGTGTGTGTGTGTGTGTGTGTGTGTGTGTGTGTGTGTGTGTGTGTGTGTGTGTGTGTGTGTGTGTGTGTGTGTGTGTGTGTGTGTGTGTGTGTGTGTGTGTGTGTGTGTGTGTGGTGTGTGTGTGTGTGTGTGTGTGTGTGGTGTGTGTGTCTGTGTCTGTGTGTGTGTCTGTGTGTGTGTGCGTGCGTGTGTGTGTGTGTGTTATTAAATATACTTCAGTAATTTGCTTACATTTATCAACATCAGGTGTAGAGACACGATTGTTTCTGAAGTTGGAAGCTGAACCATACATACATGGAAGCACACATTTACTTGTTCAAGCTATTATTGAGACTCATTGAGGTGGCATATAGACCGAAGTGACCGTGTGTTGAATTGTTAAAGTTAAATACCAAACATCTCTTAAAATATCTCTTTCTATTATCATATTTTATACGGTCTTGGTATTTTAACAACTTAATTCTTTAATAGATGATATTAAAAACCTCAATATTATAGGACTAAGCAACTGAAATTGACGTTAACAGTCGAATGATTGGGTGATATGCAAAACAGACGGTTGGGGTTAAAACATGATTAGCTCACTCATAATATAAGTAACTTGTAAAATATGTTTGGTTTGTTGTGGGTTCAAATCTCTAAATTACATCAAGTTATTTGTCTATATTTTTTCTTTATCTATTGTTTGATTTTTATAAGTTTCATTATATTTAAGGCATTTTTCATTTTCCACTGTTTATCATATTGACTTAAAGGTTCGATTTTAAACTTAAGGTATGTATGTAGGATTAATAGATGGACAGATTCTGTCGTGTGTTCATTCACGAAGTATCACAGTACACTGTACATGTATAATATACAAATGGGTCTGCCTGGATTACTCTGACCTCCGTGATCTTAACTGGAATGTCATGAACATCCGCTTGTATTGTGTGAACCCGGCAACAAAGTGATACTTTTTAGAGCGATAACGAGCATAATAATGGCGATTGTGTCTTTTTTACTGGACACGTTAATAAAAATGTGACGTCTCAACGTCACTCTCCGACATACGACTTATCTCCCCTCTAATGTAGTACATGTATTTGATGTCCCTGAATTTAGGTTATACAACTACTGCGGCGTTGCTATAATTTGGGATGCTCATGGATGTTAACCCTATTTTAATGCATGTATTATTGCTGCTACTTCTGATGCTTCTCATTTTAGTATTTTCTGTTTCCTTTACATGAAGTTAAAACAGTTGTTTACCTGACTATGTGTATGTCTGTCGATTGTGCATTTCCTTCTATTTGTAAATATGGCCTAGTTCATGACAAAAACTCTCATAAAGGTGATCTTTGACTGTTTAAGCCACACTTATTATCGTCGACGATACAAACAAGCTCCACTAACCTGACCGGTATTCTTACAGATGCCTGGTGGTGTCCCATATTTGTGTAAGAGTTGTCATGTATTTTAAGGAAAGCTTCTATCTATGTGCACGAATAATACTGAGTTTTTTTAGAAGCAGAGACCCGAAATTAGTAATCGCTTAAAATCTTACATGAATAAATTATCCGGGTTATCTGTTGTAAACATTGTTCTATAAATTGATTCGAATTTAAGCTATGCTGAAAATCAAAAAACAAATCCAGAGACCCATTTTTGGGCCATTTACCCAAATGAAATTTACCTGCCAACTAAAGAGTATGGATCCGTCCCTAATATAATAAAATGGTTAATAAAATGACCGGCATCGTTCGTGATTAGTTTGTTAAAGTGTCTTTTGCGAAACATAAAATTTTATTGGACTAGTACAACAAAACAATTGAATCGTGTGTTTTTGATAATGATTTTACAAAGACGCTACAACATATGTTTTAGCCGCTTTTTACTGATAATTATTCTCCATTTAGATGTTAATTAGTTGCAATTGTTTTAGTGAACTTAGCCCACGATCTAAAACAAAAATAGTATATATTCGCCTTTCCTTTGTGAAGTACATAGGTTTGTTCTGAGCGGAATGCTAATGACATTGTTCATAACAAATTAACATGTTTCATTTGATTTATCCCGGACTCAAAAATTTCGCTGATTTAATGCTGATGTAGAACAACTTGTTTTGTTAAAAGTAAGCAACCCCTCGTGTCCGCCTTCTATAAACGACGGATGCTCCATGTTATGTCCCTTTCATGGTCCCCGGTATGATCAGATGCAGGTGTTCATGATGAATTCCTGTATTTAATTTACTCGAACTACATGAGCCTATAAAGTATATTTTAACGAAAATCACTCCCCTATTTTCTAAATTTTTCAGTAACTTTCGTTTGATCAAGCGGCTCAAGGCATCGTTCAACGACTATTTTATATACCTCTTAGAAATTTAATTGTGTTTCTTATTCGCTTTAGAAATTAAAGTAGATCTGCACAATTTGTTGTTCAGTCTCTATCAATTTATATTTTACCTACACGTGAATTAATTAGCAGAGATATTAAAATAAGTGTGGATACCAGGGTGAAAACAAATATAGCATGATATGGGTTATAAAAATTGGTGTTTCATTGTCCCTTTTCAATCATAGTGACAGCGTTTGAAAGATAAGAATTGAGGAAAAACTCTACGGCGATCAAATCGTTTGCCCAGAGCATCTTCGACTGTCGCCTGAGGGATGACTTGCCAGTGATATATGGGCCGTACCTCGTAATAATCGTATATTACTAGGCTAGTAGACCGCATCCATTTAATAGAAATTAGCTACCTGTTCATTGTTTCGTTTGCTCATTGTTTCGCTCGCGGTTGCGGCTTACGGACGCGCAAGTTAACTCTGTGTCAATCGTATTTAAATGCTGCATTTATATATGCAGTTTTTCCGGTTTTGATATTCGGCATTCATGCGACTTAATATTAATAATTGCATTCGATGTTTTTTTATTAATACTGATAGTTTACTATTCAGCATAATTACATACATATATGGTGTACGTATATATTATCCACAAGACTGGTTTAAGGTGAGTGAGAAAAAGATCGTGTTCACCTGATAACAGAGGCTAGGTTCTGCTATATTTAGACTTCGTTCAGATATTGGATAAAGCGAGAACTATACGGAGCGCTCTCTGTGACGTAGTGACGATGAACATATAGTCAACTCATTTGACAATTGCCAGTGCATGAATGGAGACACGGTGGATAGCATAGCAGCAGTTCGCACACACGTCCGAGATGGTGGAAATTCGCTTTCTACAAATGTATTGTTCTAAAGATAGTTTGACCAGGATTTGCTAACTAAACTAAAGTGACTATCAACTAACTGTGTGTTAACTGTTATTGCTTCGACCAACTGTCATTTGGTCGCAATTTCTTCGATTCTTTCTCTAAGAGATAAAAGGAATAGATCTTCATCGGAAATTTAAAGGTAATGTTGTGTTTTATTAATTTGATTTATTTCTTAAACAAAATGAAGTGAGTTGTACATGTAACAATGTTGAACCGTGATTTTATTAAAGATGTCTGATTGCGCACCTTCTTAAATGATTATCTGGAGTATGTAGTGCTCATGTTTATTTTTCTTTATTAATTAAAAAATGTGATAAGTAAAAGATTTGCATACGTTGGTTGGAACGATATTCATGGTTGGTATTTTCATTTTGAATAATTTTCTTATATCATGAAAATCAGTCATATCCATCATCTTACATGTAAATCATAACGAAACAACGTGTGCAGTACGTTGCAGAATATGTTTGTTAATCTGTTTAATAGCGATATGCCGCATTCAGTCTTAACTGTAACGCACAAAATGTCACAATTATATTATAAAACATGCTTTTTCATAAATCCATGTATTAAATGACATGTACTAGTATTTATATATGTATATACATCACACAAGCTATTAGAGGCATTTTCTGCCAATATAATCTAACACATTTTATGGTCCCCCGCAGGAGTGTTTATCTGCGAAATGTGTAGATTGCAACGTGTATGGAAGTAGTAAGACACAAGAGTGATGTTTTCCTTATGTTTCAGTACAAAACTTGTTACTAGATATTCAATACGCCATAGGCGTAAGTTAATTGAACACATGTATATTTTCTATAGAAATGAATATAATTTATCGACTGAAGTATATTTTGTGTGACTTGCGGTGGGGGGCACCTTTTACATGTATAAGTCTGTCCATAGTGGTTTGTATGTTTGACCCACAGACTGCTTCACGCGTTTATTATTCTATAATAAGTTCTTAGTTTTGGACTTTTAACAAACTGCATGGGTGCATAAGAAGTTATATTGCTAGATACCCAGTCGTTACTCGTGCAGATCCTGATCTAACAGCTCTCTGAGGCTAATGTTGACCTACACTCTGTACCTAAGCATAAGCTATGGGCTCAACAGGCTATGAGTTGGTTGCAAAGTTGCAACTCATATATATACACAAAGCTGGTTTTGTGTTCTCTTGCCAACACAATAATGTATGCTTAGAGATGCCTATGCTTATAACGATATATCATCGATATGCAATAAATAACAATTTAGCGAATAGACACTTCTTGCGTTGTAACACTATAAAATATAATGTGAACGTTCCGTTAATGAAAAAGGCAAGAAGCAGATGTGCCACGAAACACTTCGCAAGTCGCAGTCGTTGGTATACAACATATCGTGTTAAAGGTTAATATCATGCAAATGCCGGAAAGTTGTCATGAAAGTTGCATACACTATACATGTCATTCTAGACATTTGCTTGTAAGAAGGTTACGATGACTCTCTTGCTGTGGTATGAAACTAGACTATTCATTGTCCTACAACTTCACTATATTAAACACTACTTATGAAATGTAATTACACTTGAATCTCTTCTAATCGAAAACCATTATTTGTTGTTGCCTAATTATCTGACGAAAGAGTCTTGAATAATTCGATTGCTCATACATTGTCTTAATTAGAATTCACGTGAATTGCCGATATAAAGTCTAACGCGTTCTTCCGTTTGTAATCTCCATTATATTGAAAGGAAATAAAAGGCATACATTGTATATCATGGAAAACATTGTTTATCATTTGTAATGCTTGATTACATTGTAAAAGTACATGTTGTCAGTGTTGATATTCCCTTGTATTAAGATTACTTAGCCATTTCTACCAAACTATGAATTTGCACGTCTACCGTCAAGACTAAGACAGCCCCAGACAATTGAAACTATATGTTTTTCGTAAATGTAATTATACTCGGGACATGTCTTCAGAAGAAAAAAGACTGGGAATGCAGAGTTTCAAATTTTAAACCAGGCCACGCTAATCAGTTAAGGAAAGAACACATACGCGGGCACCTGCCCTTTTACTTTTTGTACAGAGATCTCTAATCTAATTATTCTATCAGGTTGTAACGATAGACGAGACTTCTTTAGACTCGTGCTTAGTAAGGAAGCATTCCACGACTTAATTCGATTATATACGAGTTCAAATGAATTTCTTACATTACAGCAGACTATGGTTTAATCTATCAGTTGTATGCTGTCAGACCGTACCTAATACCATCACCATGAGTTGTTTGTGTACTTTAGTGTTGAACTCTTCGCCTGCCAATTGGTCAGTCATAGGCTGGGTGCTGTCTGATCAGTCACTTTACTATTTGCTGCTTTGACTTAATCCGTGCAATTTGTTATATGCATGAACTTGTTAGAGAAATATCAAGAATTATATATTACTTATACAACTAGTGTAAAGCATGATAAAGCCTTATATAGATTTCAGAATGCTGTCACTGTCTTTCCAGACTACTAAAATATTGTTTTAGCCTCATGTTACTGTGTTTCTATTCTTAGGATGATGATAGTGTGATTTACTTATGTTGTTTTATTACACTCGGCTGCCATTGTGGCTAACCTTGTGACTTGGCTATTCCTCCCACTGCTTCTGCTATTATTTTCTTTCGTCTTGTTCTCATGTTTATGATGATATAACTGCTATTTGCTGTTTATGTTGTGATTCATTTGCTTCCGTTCAAAGTTATATTATTAATGTTGGTTTCATATTTAGAAATCTCCTTAAACCCATACTATCTTCAGAGTGGGGGATACGTGTGTGCCGAGGTTTTCAGTAGCGGATTGGTAACTCCGCTGTCTTCTTAGTCTCCCACCAAATGGGTTCGAGCCCCGGTTCGTCAAAGAATAACTGGAGTGCCTCACAAGCGGTTCCTGGTTCAAATACCCCGGAACCAAGCTTTAAATTTAAGCCATGGACCATTACAACTGTTATTGATATTTCCAAACAAGGTGCCCGCCAACGGTATTATTTTTGTATGATCTTTTGATATCCTTATGGTAAAGTTGTTTGTTTTATTTTGTTGTTGTTGTTTTTGTTGTTGTTATTGTCTTTCGTTTGTAACATCATACCGACACAATTCCTGTCACAATGGCGACGTCCTGCTAATTATTGGTGAAGGAAGACCCCAGATATATTCCTGGGTAGAACCACCGGCGCACCTCATATTAGTTGGAAACCCTCCACACATGAAAATGCTCGCCCCGACCGGGACTCGAACCCACGCGGTGAGGGGCTGAGGAGTTACAAGTCAGCGACTGAGACCGCTCGGCAACAGGCGCCACTCTTATGGTAAAGCTAATCTGCACCTATCATTTCGTTAATCATTTAAGCCATGTTTTGGAAGCCAGTGTGTGATGCAATAATCCTTAATAGCGCTGATAGCAATGCAGCTGATAAGCGTTTAAGTACATGTAGTTTGGTGATTTTCATTACGTCCTACAATACCTAAAGTATGATTGGGCATTGGATGCACATATTCGGTTGCATCGTTATCTGGGAGCATCTGATAGCTTTAGGAGTTTTTATCCCTACGATTTCACTGGGATGCAACATGTGCTGACTAAAGGCGAAGATTATATCCTGATTCTATTCTTGATGGATTTCGATATAATTGGATGTAACGTTTATGTATTTATGTGCAGCGGTTGCCTGTTAATATTGCATTCTACATGTTTTATGTATGTGGGTGTAGTTTAAATATTAAGTCCGTACTCAGCATTCCCAAAGAAAAAAAAGAATACGCGTGGTTTTTATTATCTTCGCTTTATTTCGTTAAGTATCATATTTCTTAATCGTAGTTTGTCATATTACAAATCAACTGTTGAAATGCACTTATGAATACAATTAGGTTGAATCTGTATTGTAAAGCACTCATGAATATAATTGAGTTGAATCTGTATTTATTTCTTTTTTGTTGGACTGTTCTGATTGTATAGATTAAGTTAACAGGGTCACCGCCAGTGAGACTATCAATTTCTAGCTTATGAAATTGTTCAGTTACAAGTAAACAGGATGTGTTTCTGTTTATGCTGTGTAAGGGGTATTTCGAATGAAAACATGTCAGTATTCAATTGACTTGGTAAATTTTAGCGAATTTTATGTTCCAATTGTGTTTTATGTTCCAACCATAGGTCTAACTGTGATATTTTATGGCCTTGGAGACACATACATCCGCCGACATTTTATTATCTTGTTTATTGGGCACATATTGACCAGTTATCTATTTTCGTAAATATAGTTATAGACCATTGTCGCATTAGATGAACTGTAGGCATCGTATATACAGTCAATTATCGTTGATGACTATTGAGGCCCCTCCCACCCCTTACACTTGCAATGTTAGTAGTCCTAACATCAATAGTCAATAACACTAACATCATTAATCAACAGTTTTAATTATCTTTTGACCATGCTGGCATTATGTCGGTGGTTCTGTTCGTACGTTTGACACGTGTTTGTCCCGTTTATTAATAGATGGCGCTAATAAGATGACATAAATTGTTGTTTAAGTTAATTTAGAAATCACGTCTGTCTTTAATTTACAATGGTGTTTATGTTTAATAAATGTTGACTAAAGGCAAATATACGGTTTATGTGACGCAAAATGACTATTTGAACAGCCCTTTCTTTAACAATGAACACTACACGTACAGTTTCATTGCCAAGGAAATTGCTGTTTGTACTGTAATATTGTAGCTCTTAACAAGTTGTGAATATATTAAACACTATCACAATAAATTGTTAATTGTTAAGCCTTACTTCTCAACCATGTCACGATTCTTTACAAACTGAATACTTACTTAATGTTGATACGTCTTAACAATACACGTAAGTTTAACGTGCTTTGAACACGACAATGTTGACATAAGTGGTTATAATATCACTTTATAGCAGTTGACCTTAATTATAAGTTTATCTGATCATTTACTGGTACTCAAATAGGTTTGCCAGTAGACATCATGACGTAGTAAAGCATCTATACTACAACTATAAATTCTTAGTGTTTATGACGTGAGTTTTGAAACCGCTGAACCATCTATCACGTGTATAAATTACCCTTTACAGGTGGCCTAATAATTTGTTAATTCTTATTTCATTATTCTTACTCTAGTATCACCCTTAATGGAAAAGTTAGCGTATAGCCTACTTCATTTAATGTGACGTGGGAAAGTTTTGTTACATTGCGGAAAATATATATCTAAGATAGATGTAAGTGTCGTTTAAATTTATCGACAGAAAGTGCACTTGTAACAAGACATACACTAGTTGAATTGAAGCTTTCCTGACTGATATATCTGAAACTCGAGTACACCTGCATTTATGCTAGAGTGCAATCGATCACTCGGGATAGTGAGATATGTAGCGGAACAGACCCTTTATAACACGTGTCTACTCTTGTCTTCTCTTGTCTACATCGGGCAATCAAAGGGACGTTATCAACCATATTTTATAAGTAAATCTGTCATGAGTCAGTTTATAGCCACCTCTACGAACAGGGCCCTGATGTTGTTAGTCGATTGCAATCGTTTTACTGTGGAAAAAAAACTTCTAATTCGCGATCAACACTTTCGTCTTGTATGTGCGTTCTATAAACTTTGCATTTTTATTCTAATACATTAAGATCATATGTGTCTGTTAGTTGGTCTATGCGTTGTGTTTTAGCTTTGCACGTTCTTCATTTGTACCGTGTTCACATGCATCAGACACTTATGTTACAGTTGTTATATACTTGTTGCTAAGCATATCTCCTTTCTTACCCTTTATACAGATCTATAATACTCTCATTGGCTCTACACACGCAACGATAGGGTGTTATGTTCTAGTATTATATAAAACATCCAACATAACCGTTATGTGACTTTTAAATTGTACGGGGACATAGAACAAGATTATCAATTTTCATTATCAGAAAGCACCTGCTCGAGCGTACCGTCTGTGGTGTCAAGCTTTCAATTTTTAACTTGCACTGCAAATTAAATGCGGCATTACTTCAAGCAGGGAGACATGTTTATGGTTATTTCCCTGCTTTACGATAACTTTTTCCCCTTTACCCGTCTCTTTTGCAAAATCCTATAATAAAAATACTGTGTTGTGAACAACTATATTGAAATGAGCAAAGCATTAGCTTTGAAATGTTTCAAAATTGTGTTTATTTAAGAAATAAACATCAAAGCAACACCGTGTAGATAAACTATCAACAAAATAAGTATACGTTTAAACAGATAAAATGATAAACTTTTACCTTTACTCGAATGTTGTAAAACAGGTTGTTTGTGTGTGTGTTTTTTCTCTTTTTTTCGACCAGGTTTGTTGGGGTTTCCTCGTTTAAATGTACATGTATTACAGAGAAAAAAGTACTTTATATGAAAGCTGAGTTCTTCGTCTGTGTGTGTGTGTGTGTGTGTGTGTGTGTGTGTGTGTGTGTGTGTGTGTGTGTGTGTGTGTGTGTGTGTGTGTGTGTGTGTGTGTGTGTGTGTGTGTGTGTGTGTGTGTGTGTTTGCGTGTACAAGGTAAAGGTCAGAAACCTGGAACTTGTTTATTTCCAGACGCTCCTAATATACCAGGCAAATTGAGCTTATAGGGCACCTGCTCCTGCTTCATATAATCCTCTGTGACAAGTTTATCTGCATTATATCGCTTAAAGGCTCGGTATCTCGCGAGATGAAAGTCGACGTTCAGAAACATCTTTTGCACCGAATTTCATTACGATCGAACGCTTGCAATGGCAATAAAATGAGCTTTAAAGACTCCGGTATAATATTAGGTAGGTTTTTGTCGGGGTTGAGGTGACCTAAACAGACTGAAACAATAACACTAAGAGGTGGTCTAACAGGCCTAATATAAAATGTGTTTCATGAGTTTAATAAACTCAAAAATTGTGTTCAGGACCAATGAAGCAATATAGAGCAAAAAATATGAAGTAATAGCACCCTTATAGTATTTTATCCAACAAATAATACCAGGTATTTTTACACCATCAATACTACCAGTTTGCAAAGCGCTGCCTACGTAACAAGCACGGCAATTTAAATCCTAAATCAGAGACGTGCATAAACAAAGTTATTGCAGCTTGCATGTAGAAAAGTACTGATGCTTACTTAAATGTGTTTAGCGTCTTGGAAATAGTCGTATTTTATTTACCATTCGTAAGGCAGTTAAACTGTTCTGCATGTAGCCAAATTTATTTTTCCCTTCGCCGTGACTTAAATGGTCCGGGTTAAGATATTGAAACGTACAAAGCACGCAGTCTTACAAGATAGTCATCTGGCCTTGCTAACTTAGGAAAAATGATAAGACAGATAGTCATGTTTCTGTCTTATCTCCTGTTGTCCCTCACCCCACACTTCATACCGCCTTGCCAGATACAAACATCCAAAGTTGTTTCGCTGCGATGACTACACACTAGAGCGGTTAGTTTGTGGTGCCTGTGGTTTTTGGCAAAATAAAACGAAGAGAATTGCGTAAAATTTAAAGGATTTGAAAATGTCACAAGTCAAAATGACGGAACGCATCTAATTTTGAACAAATGCTTCGATGGAGGTTTTGCATTTCATATGTATGTATGTCAACAGTTTTACCACGTAGCTTTTTGTGTCTGTTACCATTTTGTGATTTTTGCTCTACCTTCATTTGAGAAGGATGTGTTAATGTTTCATCTGAAATGTCCATTCATTCAGGTGCACAACGAGCAATATACTTCAGGTGTTAATAGGTATAATACCTTAAAATATGTAATTGTAAGTACCGCTAGAAAGAAGAGTCAACATATTATCAATACTAAGTTAGGTAACTTTTAATTTCACTTGTTTTCGGTCTTAAATTTCCTGTATAGTTCAATATTTTTTTAGCCGCAATAGTTCTGAATGCTTCACAGACACACTTAACGTACTTCAGAGTTGAAAAAAGTGACCAAGCAAGTGTTAATACAGACATGTCAGAACTGACTACTAAATGGGGAACAACTTTGTTATTTATGAAAGATCTGTTTGCCGATAAAAATCAGTTTATCCGTCAACAAGCCCAAAACGGCAATACCGGTCCATCGAGTACCCGGATGCTGTTAAGTGTTTCGGCCTTCAATCTCTCGTACATCCCATTCCTGTCTATGTAAAGTGAGACTCAATTTAAACCCTGTTCGATGTGTGTTGTTGTTGCTATGCCGAGATATGCAGAAAAAAAGGTATTTCATTCATGTTTTACGATTGATTTTGATTAATGTGATTTATTTTCATTTTAATTGTCAATGGGCGTACTTGGTTGTTTTAAGTATGCGGCTAATAAGGGTCGGTATGCTCTTCATCGAACTTTCCATGCCTTTATTAAGAGTTATGAGATCCAGTGCTAATAACCCCCGTCGCTATAATAAAGTGCTAATTATGTGTGTCCCCCGAAGGAAGTTTGCCCTACTGATCTGTTATACAGGTCGCACCTCTAGAAATACGTAGCTTATTGCTATACAGTGTTCATTGTGCTTGTTACTGTGTATACAAAATAAATTATGTGCAATTGAATCGCTTTCAATGCCAAGGTTTAGGATTAAAAGGAAAACGAACCCATGGAAGTTTTATGTTGAGTTCTCTTATTGTTAACTGTAAACACATATCATAATGAAATATCTTAAAAATAATTTGTACTTGATGCGCTATCAGTTTTGTCAATTTTAATGACGTAACAAAATATCACGGACAAAAGCACCGGTGTGCAAATTGCACAAAATCAGTTGATATTTTTTTTATAACATCCGGTTATAATCACCGACTTGTTTACGTCAGGCGGACAACGGTTAAAAATATTAACGTCGAAACAAGTCCAGGTGCCCGTGGGCCTAATTCAATGTAGATATTTGAAGCGAGATAGACTGTGTAGCGTGACAGCTCGCCGTTTTATCGGATCGTCGATAGTAAAACTTCCATTCTGTTCGAAATCCCACGCGAATCATTGAAGCCTCGACAGCGATACAGCTTTACTATGCGGAGGAGTTCTTAGGAAAATTATTACGCTACATGTAACCAGAATGCACCATTGAATTTGTATCGATGAAACCGCTATTTTGAACATCTTTCATACATAAACACATTGTTGTTACGCTGCAATGCCATTGCAAGGGGCAGATCCAAGAATTTTCAAGGGGCGGTGTCCTAACTGAGCGAGCACAAGAGATACTAGCCTTGCTAGAGGGGCAGGGTCTGCGGACACGCTTACTTTTGAAATGTAGCAGCGAACTAGTGCCATTTCCGGCATTTCAGAAGCTGCTAGAAACGGTTTCTATGAATCCAAACTATATGCTCGGCAACACTGATATTTTTTTTTCTGTTCTTGGAATGAGGGGAAAGGTAAAATTAAGCAAGAAACATCGGTACGAATAGTGTTAGAGAGTCGGGGGCATGCTCCCACACGAATAGTATTGACTATATGCCAAAAAGTGCTATTTCGTGCATTTCAGATGCTGGAAAACCTTCAAAAAAGATTTTTTTTGCATTTTGCATTTTGATTGATGCTTAGCAAATAAGATAGTTATGATGACCTAGATGCTGATCTTAGTTTAAGAATCCATTGTACCATATACGTGCTGTATACGCACTTGTGTGTCAATTAAGAGCTTTACATTGGCCCTTTTTCATAAGAGGGTTGAATATAAGGTTGCATTTAAATAGCATTTCTGTTCAATTACTGATTTGCTTTAAGCAAGTTCAAATCCCAGAACAAAGGTGTTAAGTGCACATTTACACATTTTTAAAGTTCAATATGACATTGGTTTACAAATGACACTTCTTTTTATTGCATCAGTAAGAACTTATTTTATGGATATCTTGTTAACAATGAAGCATATAAGGAAATGTGACAAAGTCCTATGAACATTGCACCATATACCAAAATATGAAAAAGCACCGGACGAAGGTATTCACATGCAAGCCAAATGTAAAAGTAAGAACAAATCTGTGTTGAGTCATTAAACAAAAAGAACAAACATGTTTTTCTACTGGATGCAGAGGCATTACATAAATACATACCGACTCCGACGTGTGACCTCGAAACCTTCTCAGCTAGAACTAGAGTAGCTACAGATCAACAAGATTCCGCTGGTTGTTGTCTGATTGGGAGATTCACTATTTGCTGCCAAGTTGCTATCAATATGATTTTTACCACTACATTCAGCTTTTGGTAAACAGCTAAGAATAGAGTGTGTAATTAGAAATTGTCGCATGGTCGAGATTTACTGTTCTTATAGCATTGTATGGGAATCAGTCCTGTATCTTGTATATCTCCTTAGCTGGAAGATACGACGGTCGGATCAGTTCTAGTCGCCTCTGCAGCTATATGTCATACTGTCTGCAAGTTGAGACCATGGCTGATAAATAGTCGCCAAATCACAACATGTGTACATGTTTACTGCTGCCTCCCGACTGACAGGGCTGTCTATCACTCAGACATTATTCACAGGGACAGCCGTAACTGGCTTCCTGAAAATATGTGATTGCTTATGTGAATGGTGAAATAAATTTAAATACATACCTGACGTAAATTAAGACAGAAACTTAGCCAGTGCCGTTATATTAATTATGCATTTTGACATATATTTGTGAAAACTGAGTTATCATAAAATGTGTTCAAACAAGGTTAAAGATGAATGTATTGCAGTTGATGCTGGTGTGGGCGGCTGTGTCGAGATCACAGGACATGTTCAATACGAAGTTATTACTTGTTAGGGATTTGACGTAATAAGTGTCACATATTGCACCATTTCGTGTTTTTAAACATAGATCCAAAGAGAAAAAACATGATAAGAATGTGTGTCTATCTGTTCTATCTTATTCACATTCAATGGTCTAATTTAGGAATAAAGTTAAGCGTCATTGTTACAGACTGCCGCTGAATTGTTACAGTGGATACGGTGTAACGAGCATCGAGAGATGTTCAGGGCCACTCCTACAAGCTTCTATTGCAGCCAAACAACTGTTACATGTATACACCACACCAGGCTACGCACATTGATCACACGAGTAATCAGTTATTGACAGTTTTTGACCCGATACAGATATTTATAGAAACATGACGGAAGTATTCGGTCGCTTCCCGCCCACTGAACTAACACAACAATCTGGCTGTTAGGCACGAATTGATCAAACATAGGCAAAAAGTGTACATCCAGAACAGCCAGCTTCTGCTAGGAGCTGTCTGAGCATGTAATGCACTATTTGCCTTGCACCTATGTCAAAGTATCTTTGTATGTTGATGAAAACAAAATGTACCGGTTTTTTGATAGCGTTTACATCGAACACATCTCTAGCTTTGATGTTATCTACCTGAAACAACTGTGTACTTCTACGCAAATATTGGATTTTCCTCGTTGATTTAACGCTTAGCATCTCCCAATTGAAATCTTCAAGGTCACAAGATCGAGTTATTTTTGGTTTTCTCGCTAGATTTCACTAAGGTGGTTAAATTAAAACGAGAAGAATATCACATTGAAACTATATCGTTTAAGGAATTGGAAGTTGTGCTTATTTTCGTGTTGTAATTAAAAAGAAGGATTCGCAGTTATTATAGGGAGTGGCTGTTGTTGAAGGGGGATTAATAAGCACGTAATTAGATTTTAAGTTTTAATATTTGTTTCTTGTAACCTTTAAGTGTAAATTAACTGCAAGCAAAAATTACCATTACGGGAATGACTTCTAATTAAACATGAAGATAAAAAAAATCTGCAAACCTTGACCAATCAATACATTGCTTCTATTTTAGTCTTTTACGAGTCTCTTTATATAAAGTTCCTCGTCTATGTTATTTACGAACATCGTCACCTGTAATTGGTTGACTCTTTGGCGTCCAATAAAGGTTCTTTTTGTAACCAGACAGAAAACCCAGATCCACGCAGCTCGAAGCCCCATCACTCGATACACTCCTTTTGAAGCGTTTCCGCTCCTCTCTGGTTCCATATTGGCCAAACCCTTTGATGCGCTACTAATTAAAGATCGCTTCAATTCTTTTTCTATGGTTTCCTGGGCGGATAAGGCTTTCTGGCATCGAATATCATGTCTGGATACGTCCTTCCGGCCAAGCTCTTGGGGAAAATGGGCACGTATCGTGGTTTTTGAAAAGGAAAAAAATGACAGACAATGTATTGCGACCTTCTGTGTCTTCATAGGCATTGGCTTTCAAGAGAGCTTGAATATCAGAGAAATGTTCTGAAGTATGTGAAAAGAAAAAAACACAAAATGACTTGAATAAATACATGGTTTTACTCGGTTATAATACAGAAGTGAACAAGGAAGATATGCACAATTAGAATGCATCTCTAAATTTGCCCCCATTTGTGTGTTCTAGAAGTCGTATATTCTAGCATATAGAATCGCAAGACGTCATCCTTTTTGCTTAATTCTATCATATCTTTTTAAAGCAGATTAAATACTTAGAACAGTACTGTATTGACGAAAAACATATAAACATTCAAGAAGAATATTATAAGGTATAACAAACTTGAGCTTTTCTTAAACCAATGTTTTGATCGACTTATTCGTTAAGACAATAGGCATGCATTTTGGGGACTATTTTCACATGTTTTGTTATCAGGGTATATTGTAAAATCTCAGATGCAATAGTAACACAAGAAGATAAGGCGATATCTGGGTAAAGGTATGCTTGAAAGTCGACTTTCATATTTTTATTAATGGACTGTAAAATAAAAAAAAATAATTGGGCTACCTACGTCTGTTTTACTAAATGCAATGTATAACATTCCACCTTAAACAGGGATCTGTCGCGTACTCTGACACTCCCTTGTGACGAACATTTGATCGGGTCTCGAACGATTCTGCTCTATACTTAACGGCTTCTGTCAATTTGATTGCCGTTCCTTGGATTATTGGAAAATACTTACTTACTTTACATTTTATGGTTTCTATTCCATTTGCATAAACGGGTAATTTTCCCTGAACGGTCCCTTAGGATTCGTGCCGTTTTCATCAGGATTCGTGCTTTACTTATATGAATCCATGCCACTTTTTCCAGGACTCCAGTTTGACTGTTGAGAAGAGATACATTCGCGCTGCATAGAAGACATGAAAGTTGAAGAATTATGTAAATGATCGCTGTAATGCATACATGTAACAGGATATAGCAAGGCCATTTTAGAGACAATTTCTGTCTAAAGCAGAATCTCTTCTGTTTTATTTATGAGATGAGTGGAAAATATTGTCTCCTTGTCAACAATGGCAATCAATATTGGGAATCTGGCCTCTTGCTGCCAATCTAGCAAAATTTTCTTCTCTTTCACCCATGGGATTTATTGCCATGTGTCCTCTATTGGTTGTATGTATGTTTGTGTTAAGGAAAACATGTGGGTGTAAGGGACATGTCTCAATCAGCTTTTGTCTTAGCCATTGGCTTGACATACAAATATACAGTTACAACTCAAACAATTTGTAAAACTTTTATAAGAGAACTCACAGCTTCATGGCAAATATATGACAACATATGTTTTTCTTTGATTTATTTTTCTGACGTTGCACCGAAATAATAAGGGTAATTTTGGCGACGTTCTGCAATTTTTTGGTGGAAAAAGACCACAGACTTGTGTCCGGATAGAACCGCCGGTGCCCCGCAGGTAAGCTGGAAAGCCTTACAACATAAAAGTTCTACCCCTGACCGGGGACTCGAGCCCATGCGGTGAGGGACTGGGGAAGTTTAAGACTCTAACCATTCCCATAACACCATCGCCTTCAACAAGGCCTTGTTTCTAGTTCTGAAACGGGGCATAATTGTACGACATACATATATCACATTTTCAGTGAGAAATGAATTAGAACGTCTGTAGTTTGAGTTCCGTCTTCTCCATAGAAGCACACTTATGGTCCGTCAATCATTTCGTATTTCTACCTTGTAATTTAACTACTAATGAGTGTGGTGACAGAGTTAATGACGCCTCCCTCGTACAAAACCATACATAGACCAACATGACGCTGTGGAATTCCATTAGTGGAGAAACGACGTTGTTATTTTCTGGAGTATAGTGAAAGAAAGCAACAGTCCTGTAATAGCATAGTCGCTTTTGTACTCTCGCTTTTATTCCAACCTCGAATTATTTTGCTTCTGTGTCATTTATGCTCTGTCTTCTTCTGATATTACAGGCAACGACTAGAACGCACGACAAAATATGCCTTAATTACGATAATTTACATTTATGTTTCCTATGTTTTCTAAACAAGTGTGGTGTTTTAAGGATTGACCGAGATGAATGATTTAATAATTGTGATAGAATCAGTGACTTTGCCGGTCTGCCAAATGTATTAGATATAGGTAATGTATGGTTTATTTTAGGGAGCCTCAAACTTCAACTGAAAGATGTACATTTTATGTAAACGCACTTACTCTTCTATGAGTTTATTATACACAGCGTTATTAACTAATAGCAAAATCGAACGTCTATGGAAAATGTATGTGAATAATAAAAAAGTCAATTGTGTCTTTTAGTTAAAGCCATTAATGTGATTGCAACCAAGATGTTTAAATGTTTTAGCTATACGTTACATTGTGTCAAACCCTGTTTGTTTCTTGCCATTTCAGACTATGAGACGTACTGTGCAACAAGACGAAATGAGCACAACTCTTGACTTTCCAATGGCTGAAGAAATACAACCCAACGATAGTTTCTGGGAGTATACAGGCTACAAATCATTTGTCGGCGGATGTTCACAGCGTGAAATCAAAGCGGATGAACCGGCTTCTCCGTCGGATTCCGGAGGCGGCATGTCCAATAGTGAAGACTTTAATGAGCGAAAAATGAAAAGCCCCAAGAAAGCAACAAAGCGCCGAAAAGGTGTCAGTGCCAGAGAAAGAAATATGAGGCGTATAGAAAGCAATGAACGCGAACGGCAGAGAATGCACTCGTTAAATGACGCGTTTGAAGGACTTAGAAATGTTATTCCGCACATAAACATGGACAGAAAGTTATCCAAAATTGAGACATTGACCCTCGCACAAAATTACATTAAAGCGTTGACAAACGTAATTTGTGAACTACGAGGAGAGAAGCTAGTGTTTGATGACCTAAATACGCCACCAGCTGAGACTGAGGCTGTGCCCGAGAGAACCTTGCCTCATGACGGCCTCGGCAGTGACGCACAAAGTACGGCCAGCAATAGCGGCAGTGAATCCTCCACGACGCGTGACGTAGATTTAGATTCAAATTCCGGTGCTGATTGTGACGTTTTAAATACATCATTCATATGACGTCATTCACAAACTATAACTACATCATCTGATCATTGGTCCAGCTTAGTGTGAAGTAGTTTAAATCTATATTATGTGACAGATATATTTATATATTTATTTTTTAAGAAAATAAAGTTATAGCAACATAAGATAAATTTTATTTATTTTCGATATTTATCTTTGATATATTTGTTGCTATTTATAGAATCTTTGTGACCAATATTTACATTATGTATTTTCGTATAAATATGTCTATATATGTAGGGTACGTTAAAAAGCATTGTGACTGTTGTTCCTAGGTGCGCATGTCGACCTCATGCATCATGATAAAAATAGACACATTGATCATTCTTTGCGAGTGACAAGTGAAACCTTACACGATTACTTAATGTCGTGTTCTCATGGCAGTGTAAAATAATTGTGTGCCGGAGATGCGGATTGTTCCAATGTAAATTGTGCTTGATTTCACCTCACGGATTCTTTTATTCATGGAGAGAGATTGACAGCCCTGCCTGCTATGGGTTGGGGTTTCCTGTGTGCAGAACGATCTACTTACTCTCAGTGTGAAGCAGTGTTGTGTTTAAGTCTCAATGGTCTCCAACGGACTATCTTTCATGACAATAGGGCTTAGAAACTTCCGGCATATCACGCCGTCGTTCTACAATCATGGCATATACTTTGCTTGTCCATAGATATATACGATGCTGCCTAAAGACTAAAGATATGTGGTTAACTTTGGGACCAACCATGTCACGTTGTATACTATTTGTTGCATAGTTTTGTGTCATTTTCATTGATTTTATTCGGTATGTATCTCGTTTATATATCACAGCAAATGCAGTCATGCGGTAGTATTATTACACGTTTACTGACAAAACACAATTTGTGCGATCGTGAAGTCTGTCAAGACACGTAATGCAATCTCACTGTGGATTTGGTTGGAAATGGAAGTTCTGTTAACCGCTAACATTATGCTGATGCTGACCTTTATGCGATAATTCATTGCCTATGATGAGTTGGACTATTCTGGAATAGGACTGTTAATTTGCATGTTTTATATAGTAGTTAATGTTTGAAAGACGACATGGAGTGAATTCAAATGGATCGTGTTAATTATACTTGCTTTTTACAGAAGATATTGTAAAGGTCACGATAGGGTTAAATGGGGGTTCTACTTATCATAGCCGTACTCTATTATTGATTAAATCGCCGAACACCTTTCATAGCATGATTCTGTCAAGGTGAACATTTAAGTAACGTACTAATGATCTATCACAGAGACTTTCGTGACGCATAACCCTAACTTACTAAAGTTAATTAAGTCCCAATAGTTGTCTCGTAGATTCACGTTTGCAAAATCATCTGTCTGTCTCTGTAGATGTTACTGGCAAAAGATTGTGTTACAACATTGTCATTTTCTAAATCTGTCTCCCGTCAACACTAGACAGAAAATCTCCCGATAAAAAGAAAAATTGAAATAATTACCCCATCACGGTAATGACCATAAAATGTCTGCAATGCAAACCAAATATATGCCCAATCATGGTTAGAAACAAAAAACGCAACATCCGCCGTTAATGTGATGAGCGACCTCGCACATAATGGCCAGATAAATGTATAATAGCCCGAGTCAACACGTATATATGCCGAAGGCACCGATGTTACGAATGGGGAGAACGAAATACTAGACAAACTGTCGTTTTTTTTAATGTACATCGCAATTTAGATCCTTATAAAAATAATCAGTGTATAAAAATAATCAGTAACAATGTTGTATGTCCCGTCGAATGTAACTAGCAAGAGTGTCTGTGGTAAACTTGTACAGGAACGTAAAACCTTGTACGTGGACATGACGTTTGCAATATCAGCTGGTCGGCACAAAAGTGACCCGCTTCTGTTGAAAACTCGCTGTCAATGCATGAATGTCCAGAGGCAGTTGGACGTCGAAAGTTTGGCGCCTGACCAATTATCCACAGTTGCCATTAGAAACTGAATGTCAATAAAAGCTGATGGTCAATGCGTTAAATCGATTATTAACACTTGTCAGTTGCCAACCGTTCCTATTGGTCATGCAGTCAGCGATGTTAAATTGTTGCCCTTATTAGTTAATATTATTCATGTTCTTGATCAGTCGATGTCATTTCTCCTTTCAGATCAATGCGGGAAACAATCTAATACTTTCCTTTTTTTAACGTTGGCATTTTTTTTTGAAAGTAGGTTGTCAATGCCTTGGATAGAGAAGCAAACTACAAACTAGTGTCTAGGATGCCAGCTATTGTCCAGAGTATCAGATTTGTCATCACTTAAACTTCCAACAAGCCATATAGACATACAAAAGCTAAAACCTTTCTAGGCAAATCCTTTGTGACTTCATTCAATGAGAAATATGATTTGATATTGCAAATTGTGTTTTATATGCTTACATTGTTTTATTAGAACAGACAGCGGTCCATTTTCTGTCTGAATTAACTTAAAACACGACCGTGATGCTAATTTAGATGGAACGTTGGAGTCTATATGACAATGTTATGTAGATATTTGTATTTATAGCTACATTTTTCTCCCAAGAAAATGTCTCCCTTATTACCATGTTTGCCATTGTTATCATTATTCTCACAATAAGGACTCATATCCCCATCTTCATCATTGCTGTCATTATTATTATAAATATCATCATGATCTTCATCATCAGCATCATCATTATCATCATCATCGTCAACATCATCATCACAATCATCACTGTCACCGCCATCATTGTTAACATTGTCATCATTTTTCAAAAATCATATAGCCCTCCTTATCCTTCCCATAATTATTATAACCTTCATATTTGCAAAGGAATAAACGGAGTTTTTCTTTGGCTGTCGCTTGTAGTGTAGTAAAATATCATTGTTTTCTTATATTTGTTTTCATTTATATTTGTTTCATTGTTTTCTCAACTATTATACGACAATTCAAAATTCATATTACGCTATTATTGCTTATATACCGTTTGTTGACATAATTTTGTTGGGTCAACTATTTCAAGTACATTGTTAGTAACGTAATGCCTATCAGTTTTTGTATTGAAACAACCGCACTGTTTGCAACATACTGATTGTTTTTTTCTGTGTTGAATATTTTCTTTCAATTTCATTACTAAGAAAATATTTCAATTTTCTATTTTCTTTGATATATGGTAAAGTTCACAAGTTGTCCCTTTAGCATTGTCAATAATACATCACCCAGAGTCTTCCGCTCCTTTAATTTAAAAAAAAAACACAAACAAACTTGCCTTGCGTTGAGATAAAGAAAACAGGTATCAATGTAAATACCGTACTATCGTTCCGTTTAATAACGGTACATCTGCCATGCTATCTGGTTTGTACAGACAATATACCATTGGGTTTAATGCGTCTTTCTTTGACAAAGCTTCACAAAGCAGGTAATTTATCTGGAATACGCTGGGGTACCTTCATAATGTTTATGTTAATGCATAACTGTTTCTTATAATAGTGCAATTATGCATAGTTTTTTTTTCTAAAGCTATTGGTTTCTTCTAAAAATACCACAATAATGCATGTATATGAAATGCATACATAAAAAAATTGTTTACTATATTTTCTTATTGTGTTATTATGTATTTCCAAGCACTACCGCGAGTGAGAAACTAAAGAGCGGCATGTCCATGAAAAATCCAGACTTAACTTCATGAAAACCTGAAAAAGTCACCTACAACCAATTTTTTTTTAAAATTATTTTTACATGTCCCTAGTGTGGTTTTGCAGAAAAGTTTTATATTTCACTTCTTTTATTTAATGTTTACCTGTGCATTTAAACAACAAATGCTTTATTTTTATAAACACTGAAAAAATCGTCGGTAACCTAAACCCTTAAAACCATTTGCCATTAATAAAATGCGAATTTGTATACCGTGGTTTCAGACTTCCGCAATACTATATCCATCTTTGAACATTTTCCCCGGAATAATGTAAACGGTCATTTGTATGAATATCGTCATCAATGTTATCAAACACGTTAGGTCGTTGCGTACAATCATAACAGCCAATGGAGGCGTCAACTCTAAGCTCCAAAACACATAGATTCAACAACATTGATCATGTAATGTCAAAAAGCATCTTTAATCTTTGTTAAGTTTTTCTTTCAAATGAAATAAAAGCATATTACTCAACTTATGTGTTCATTATTTGTTTTGCTTGTCATTGACTTTGTAAAATATAAACAGTCTGCATAATTTGTTTCTTTTCCTGTCTAGAATGTCTTTTCCTCCTGGTTCTTTTTCTGACCGTTCTCTGTCTCTATCGATCACACAAACCATGTCTATTTTCCTGTCCTTTCTCTGTCTCTATCGATCACACAAACCATGTCTATTTTTCTGTCCTTTCTCTGTCTCTATCGATCGCACAAACCATGTCTATTTTTCTGTCCTTTCTCTGTCTCTATCGACCGCACACACCATGTCTATTTTTCTGTTCTTTCTCTGTCTCTATCGATCACACAAACCATGTCTATTTTTCTCTCCTTTCTCTGTCTCTATCGATCACACAAACCTTGTCTATTTTTCTGTCCTTTCTCTGTCTCTATCGATCACACAAACAATGTCTATTTTATCTGTCCTTTCTCTGTCTCTATCGATCACACAAACTATGTCTATTTTTCTGTCCTTTCTCTGTCTCTATCGATCACACAAACTATGTCTATTTTTCTATCCTTTCTCTGTCTCTATCGATCACACAAACTATGTCTATTTTTCTGTCCTTTCTCTGTCTCTATCGATCACACAAACCATGTCTATTTTTCTGTCCTTTCTCTGTCTCTATCGATCACACAAACCATGTCTATTTTTCTGTCCTTTCCCTTTCTATCGATCACACAAACTATGTCTATTTTTTCTGTCCTTTCTCTGTCTCTATCGATCACACAAACCATGTCTATTCTGTCCTTTCTCTGTCTCTATCGATCACACAAACCATGTCTATTTTTTCTGTCCTTTCTCTGTCTCTATCGATCACACAAACTATGTCTATTTTTCTGTCCTTTCTCTGTCTCTATCGATCACACAAACCATGTCTATTTTTCTGTCCTTTCTCTGTCTCTATCGATCACACAAACCATGTCTATATTTCTGTCCTTTCTCTGCCTCTATCGATCACACAAACCATGTCTATTTTTCTGTCCTTTCTCTGTCTCTATCGATCACACAAACCATGTCTATTTTTCTGTCCTTTCTCTTTCTCTATCGCTCACACAAACCATGTCTATTTTTCTGTCCTTTCTCTGTCTCTATCGATCACACAAACCATGTCTATTTTTCTGTCCTTTCTCTGTCTCTATCGACCGCACACACCATGTCTATTTTTCTGTTCTTTCTCTGTCTCTATCGATCACACAAACCATGTCTATTTTTCTGTCCTTTCTCTGTCTCTATCGATCACACAAACCATGTCTATTTTTCTGTCCTTTCTCTGTCTCTATCGATCACACAAACAATGTCTATTTTTTCTGTCCTTTCTCTGTCTCTATCGATCACACAAACTATGTCTATTTTTCTGTCCTTTCTCTGTCTCTATCGATCACACAAACTATGTCTATTTTTCTGTCCTTTCTCTGTCTCTATCGATCACACAAACTATGTCTATTTTTCTGTCCTTTCTCTGTCTCTATCGATCGCACAAACCATGTCTATTTTTCTGTCCTTTCTCTGTCGCTCTCGATTCACACAAACTATGTCTATTTTTCTTGTCCTTTCCTCTGTCTCTATCGACCGCACAAACCATGTCTATTTTTCTGTCCTTTCTCTGTCTCTATCGATCACACAAACCATGTCTTTTCTGTCTCTTCTCTGTCTCTATCGATCACACAACACCAATGTCTTTATTTTTCTGTCCTTTCTCTTCTCTTTATCGATACACAAACAGTCTTTTTGTTTCTGTTTTTCTGTCCTTTCTCTGTCTCTATCGATCACACAAACCATGTCTATTTTCTGTCTTTCTCTGTCTCTATCGATCACACAAACCATGTCTATTTTTCTGTCCTTTCTCTGTCTCTATCGGATCACACAACCATGTCTATTTTTCGTTTTCTCTATCGTCCTTCTTTCTCTGTCTCTATCGATCACACAAACCATGTCTATGTTTCTGTCCTTTTCTGTCTTCTCTGTCTCTATCGATCAACAAACATGTCTATCTTTTCTGTCCTTTCTCTGTCTCTATCGATCACACAAACCATGTCTTTTCTGTCCTTTCTCTGTCTCTATCGATCACACAAACCATGTCTATTTTTTCTGTCCTTTCTCTGTCTCTATAGATCACACAAACCATGTCTATTTTTTCTGTCCTTTCTCTGTCTCTATCGATCACACAAACCATGTCTTTTCTGTCCTTTCTCTGCCTCTATCGATCACACAAACCATGTCTTTTCTGTCCTTTCTCTGTCTCTATCGATCACACAAACCATGTTATTTTCCTGTCCTTTCTCTGTCTCTATCGATCACACAAACCATGTCTATTTTTTCTGTCCTTTCTCTGTCTCTATCGATCACACAAACCATGTCTATTTTTCTGTCCTTTCTCTGTCTCTATCGATCACACAAACTATGTCTTTTCTGTCCTTTCTCTGTCTTTATCGATCACACAAACCATGCCTTTCCTGTCCTTTCTCTGTCTCTATCGATCACACAAACCATGTCTACTTTTTCTGTCCTTTCTCTGTCTCTATCGATCACACAAACCATGTCTATTTGTCCTTCTCTGTCTCTATGAACAACATGTATTCTGTCTCTATCGATCACACAAACCATGTCTATTTTTCTGTCCTTTCTCTGCCTCTATTGATGACACAAACCATGTCTATTTTCTGTCCTTTCTCTGTCTCTATCGATCACACAAACCATGTCTATTTTCTGTCCTTTCTCTGTCTCTATCGATCACACAAACCATGTCTTTTCTGTCCTTTCTCTGTCTCTATCGATCACACAAACCATGTCTATTTTTTCTGTCCTTTCTCTGTCTCTATCGATCACACAAACCATGTCTTTTCTGTCCTTTCTCTGTCTCTATAGATCACACAAACCATGTCTATTTTTCTGTCCTTTCTCTGTCTCTATCGATCACACAAACCATGTCTTTTCTGTCCTTTCTCCGTCTCTATCGATCACACAAACCATGTCTATTTTCTCTGTCCTTTCTCTGTCTCTATCGATCACACAAACCATGTCTTTTCTGTCCTTTCTCTGCCTCTATTGATCACACAAACCATGTCTATTTTCTGTCCTTTCTCTGTCTCTATCGATCACACAAACCATGTCTATTTTTCTGTCCTTTCTCTGTCTCTATCGATCACACAAACCATGTCTATTTTTCTGTCCTTTCTCTGTCTCTATCGATCACACAAACCATGTCTATTTTTCTGTCCTTTCTCTGTCTCTATCGATCACACAAACCATGTCTATTTTCTGTCCTTTCTCTGTCTCTATCGATCACACAACCATGTCTATTTTCTGTCCTTTCTCTGTCTCTATCGATCACACAAACCATGTCTATTTTTTGTCCTTTCTCTGTCTCTATCGATCACACAAACCATGTCTATTTTCTGTCCTTTCTCTGTCTCTATCGATCACACAAACCATGTCTATTTTTCTGTCCTTTCTCTGTCTCTATCGATCACACAAACCATGTCTATTTTTCTGTCCTTTCTCTGTCTCTATCGATCACACAAACCATGTCTATTTTTCTGTCCTTTCTCTGTCTCTATCGATCACACAAACCATGTCTATTTTTTTGTCCTTTCTCTGTCTCTATCGATCACACAAACCATGTCTTTTCTGTCCTTTCTCTGTCTCTATCGATCACACAAACCATGTCTATTTTCTGTCCTTTCTCTGTCTTTATCGATCACACAAACCATGTCTATTTTTTCTGTCCTTTCTCTGTCTCTATCGATCACACAAACCATGTCTGTTCTGTCCTTTCTCTGTCTCTATCGATCACACAAACCATGTCTATTTTCTGTCCTTTCTCTGTCTCTATCGATCACACAAACCATGTCTATTTTTCTGTCCTTTCTCTGTCTCTATCGATCACACAAACCATGTCTATTTTCTGTCCTTTCTCTGTCTCTATCGATCACACAAACCATGTCTATTTTTCTGTCCTTTCTCTGTCTCTATCGATCACACAAACCATGTCTTTTCTCTCCTTTCTCTGTATCTATCGATCACACAAACCATGTCTATTTTTCTGTCCTTTCTCTGTCTCTATCGATCACACACACCATGTCTATTTTTCTGTCCTTTCTCTGTCTCTATCGATCACACAAACCATGTCTATTTTTCTGTCCTTTCTCTATCGATCACACAAACCATGTCTCTTTTCTGTCCTTTCTCTGCCTCTTTCGATCGCACAAACCATGTCTATTTTTTCTGTCCTTTCTCTGTCTCTATCGATCGCACAAACCATGTCTATTTTTTCTGTCCTTTCTCTGTCTCTATCAATCACACAAAGTATGTCTCGTATCTTTCTTTTTAAAACAAACAAGAAACGAACGCTTCCATTATAACTTCCTCGTTATACATTCTTTCTCGTTATACATTCTGTTGCTCTCTTCTTTTTTATAGGTCTCTTTTACATCTTCCAGCTTTAATTTAATTGAAATTTATTAGTTTTAAAACATGTTTGTCTTCGCCTTTCTTGCCAAGAAGTAATCTTTTCATGCTTCGATAATAACACACTAAGTCACTACTCGTTCACACGAAATCAGGGAATCGTTCTTTGACAAAGAGAGTAAACGGCTGTTTTATGTATTGAACAACAAAATGTCACAAAAAGCGCCAGTTCATTCTCATAAAATCAGGAAAGTTTTTCTAAATGCAATAGCCTTGGTTTATTTCGTTTAGAGGTGATATTTCAAAATATCAAAACACCAGTAAACTTTCGCAATAAAGTATATGTGTCTGAACGGCTTTTCGTTTTTTATAACAGACTGATTTAGACTTAACTTGATCTAATCTGTTTATTTTGTATTACATTTTGAACTAACGACAAACATACGGACGCTGCTTTCGGCATATGCATATGTGAAATAGTATGTCCGACCTTTGTTCAATATTGAGTGGAGCCAAGATAATTGGAAATTATAGCTATGAAATAACATAGACAAACACAAAGGTATTGTGAATCTCTAATTGCTAATGGTTCACGCTTAAGTAGACATTTTCTTGCTTGTCATTGTTTTTGTACCTTTTGCTACTTCTCACCGACACATTTATGATCATACCGGCAATGTCCATCTAATTATTGTTGGTGGAATACCTATGTCTGAGTAAAACCACTGCAGGTTAGGTGAAACAAAAATGTATATTATGCATCAGGATCAACCTGTCCCTGGCCGAGAAAAGATCACCAATTAATAATGAAATCTATGGATAAGGAATCCTTTCCACTTCATCTCTTGTTTTCCTTGGAACAATATAAATAAGCTTAGAAATCGTGCTCAAGTAAAATAAACGTCTAACGTTTCATTTTTTGTATAAATAAGTACAACTGAGCGGTCCTAAGTCATTAAAAGGGACACTGAATGTTGCATAATGATGAGAATCATATTACTGCTAACCACAACACGACCCCGTCTCCTCCATTCTAGTTTTTACCTGCATCTGGATGTTTCCTGGCTCTAGTAGTTATTACTTGTACCTAGGTACCGCAGGCACACAAAGCTAAGGTACCTGCTGTAAACCTTGAAACGTGAATATAGGTGAAATCAAATTTTCAAAAATTAAGCAGGCTCTGGTTGAACGTGAAAGATAGAAAATGGACATAAAAGCAAAACATTGATGTAATCAGCAAAATGAGAGCCACATGACGAGAATGAAGATTAAAATTCACTTATGCTAAATTGTTGAGTATAGTTTATAAATGACACATCTTTCACACTTAATTAAGCTATCTATCTACTTATTTCAACATAAAATTCAAACGTATTATTAAAAGGAGACATATATATAAGATTTTATTTAATTTAACTTAATGGTCCATCATGCTTGAATTAATTTACATATAATTTGCACAAGATTGAAAATGATATTAAAAAGTTAAAACGCCGCAGAGAGAACAAACGGTCTGTATACGTGTAATTTCATGTACAACAATGACATCGGCACATACCAATTCAAAACTAGAAGTCTATGGCTCTGAAGACTGACTAAATCAAAAGCATTTAACCTTTTTGGGCCTACTTGGAGGTGGTATCCAACAGTTTGGACTTTAATATGTTTCTTAAGTAACCAAATAAGCCATTGTTATATAAATTGTCCTGTAAAATGATATTAATTGATGCACTAGATCTATGTGAATAGTGAAGCATAAATCCTCACTCGTCATTGCAAATTATGCTTCTAATTCTTACACATGTTTGAGCTACACTGCAAATATAGCTATGTTTAAACTAAGAAATCACGTGACAACTTACTTTTAATATCACGCTATATATACATCCCGGTAATACGGTTTATATCCATCCGGGTAATCCGCTTTGGAGTCCAAATATTTTTCGCAGGGATCACTTTCGTGCCTATTTATAGTTTTGGAAAGAATGAACTTTTGGAGTATTTTCCCGATCTATCTAACACTACAGGTGGTGTTCAAAACAGGTTTTACGTAGACTAACTTATGAGTTTATGCAGAATATATGCCCAATTTCCACAACGTGTTGGTACGATATTGTTACGTGTATTTGATATAGATAAACTGTTGGATACCGTGTTTAGGATAAACAAATAAGCACTGTAGAAACCTGTCAAAATCAAAACATAGGGTTTTGGACGCTTTTTGTAAACATTGTGTGCGGCGCAATGTTAAATAAAAGAATATAAAACTTGCATGTACCAGTGTATTGTTCAGTCAAAAGAGGTACAGGGTTTGACGTATACCTACAAAAATCAAATATTTTTCACAAACAACCATCTTTACAGTTTCTAGTACAATCACTTAAACACAGATCATTTAAAACCATTATAGAGAATGTTAAATAATATGTCCCTGACGATTTTAACGTTTGCGTGTAGACAAATTAGGAAGTAAAATATTTTATAATACATTTCAAAACATAAGCAGTGATGAACACATAAACAATAGTATAAAGTAATACACATTACTTTAGAATATCAAATCATTTTTAGAATATAATTTAATGTTTTTATATTGGAAAAATATTTCCCGTGAAAAGATTATCAGAAAAAAACGTTCTTACCGTTTAACTTAAACAAAAAGAAACATCTAAATAAAGCAACAACAATATGGCGCATTGATTGGCGATAGAAACCAATAATCATGTAAAGTGCTGAATTACTATCTGAACATAAACTAACATTAAATTTGAAAAGTAAAAAGAAATTTTGCAAAAATATTAATTTATGAAATGCTATTTCTTGCAAACAGTTGACTTTTTAAAATGGCGATGCGCATATTAACTCTATAGATGACTTAAATTGCAGAAACGTATAACGAACACAGGCAACAGCTAAGTTATATTTCATATTTATTTAAAAGTAGCGAAATAGTGTCTAATCTTTTATACATAAATCGATTGTATACATATAAAGCGAGCATTGTTTGATAGAAACTGCAGCTTTTGGATGATACAGTCAAATTCTTAAACTTTTTATTTGGGTATTGAAATCCATTTTTGTTGTGCAATAATATACTCATATTTACGTGCATAAATAAAGCACTTATTTTGTATATGTCGCTGTGTAATTATCACCGTAACAGCTGTTATTTTATACATGAACAAATAGCATTGTGTTACTAACATTCTAGATGTCTATCTTTCACAGCTGTCTTCGTAGGTGGCAGTAAATGTGTCTTATTAAATACAATACAATTAAGTAAATAAATCATTACTTTTTATTAAATGAATTTGCACTATGATATCACGAGAATACAAAAAAAAATAAAAAAAATGAAAATAACATCACTGTTGTTAGGCAGAAGCACATTGTTGTAATTTATAAATTCAAATACAACTAAGATCGATTTCAATATCTTTCTTTTTAGTCGAAATGGAATTTCAAGATCTGAAATGAATGCGAGGTGTCGACTTCTAATATTAAATCCGCCTGCCAGAAGTTCTCTACGGTATCATAATTGTTACTCGAAGACGATTTCAGCATATTAAATGTGCGGCAATTTCACATTGGAACCAGAGAGTGCAACAAAAAAGCAGACCTTTCACGATATTCCCGACGGCCAATCAACTGACGGTAATGACATTTGTCAAGTCAAAACTTAGTGGCAAAAAAAGAAACTGACAATTCTTGGTGTGTTAGCATCTATAGATAATACAGTCGGCCACCAAGAAATCACTGGTAGATATTGTAGCAATATAACAGTTTCATTTATGTTTTATTGATAGTTAAATTAACCCTTGAAGGTAAAGTTACAATTTATATAGAATGCATGCAGTGATCTCCGACGTGAGTTGCATATCAGTTGATATCTGTGGGTAAACACTAGCATCACGTTTCAAGAGCAAGGAGCCATTCGACCATACAACGCATGTGACTTAATTGCACAGGTGCAAATGGAAATCGATAGCCACAGTGAGCCACTGGTTGGAATATTGCGACAATGATTTAATTTATCCATTTAGGCTTGAATGCAATTATAAAATGATATCATACATAAACAAATATAGGATTGTCTCAATTTATCTACATGTATGCCTGAGGATATAATACAGATTCCGCAGGGACTTTCATGATATATGATACTCTATTTGTCGAAAAGCCGGCGATGCGTTTTTGTTACTTTAACAGTAATTGTTATCAACTTATCTCCGAAAATACTATTTACATTTAACCAGTCTACGGGATAACTAACAAACAACTTTAGATTAGATGCATAAGAGAAATGTGTCCAACGCGGTTCAAGAGCGACTCCCTATACCAACATCGACAATTTAGTTGTCATGGCAACTCAAAAAGCACTTAACTATGCTACCTAATTGCATATCCGTATGCTGTCACGAAATGCTAAAAGCAGTTATATCAACGCTGTTATTGTAAATTCCATTTCAGGATAAAAAGCCGCAAATATCACAACTATCTCCATAAGCCCAGCTTCGAGTAGATGCAACTGTGCAATTAGATGTTGGAACTGAGGCGTCGATACATTATCTCTGTATTGCTCTTAATTGTCGGAGTACGCCTAACACAGCAGGATGGCAAGGTTCGAGTGCATAGAGTTAACAACATTGCTTCCACTTGTTAGGTCGCAACAACTGATTCATTGGTAACAATCGACATTCAATTAGCTAAAATGACACGATTTGTCAATTTGTTGTCATTTCGTTGGTTTCGTAATTTTGTCAATTATCATCATTTGTCTGATATATGCCAGCGAATTATTAATGCCACATTTTTCTCTATTGGGATATTTTTTTTCACAATAAAGAAGTATGATGGAAAGAAAACAAGCTTTATACTGAATAATTTTATGATTTTGGTGATCAATTATCCCATTAAAAGAAAACATTGCTTATATAAATAAACAGCACTTGTGTACTTACAGTTTACTTAATCAATCTGATTAATCAATCGTTCGTATCCAAACATTATATTCCATTTTGTTATAGTTTGATATGCAAACCATTTAAATTATATCCTGCAGTTTGCTCTTTTCAGATAGCTTAACTGTTTCTTTGAGAAAAAAAAAACAAACTTTATTTGTTGTCAGATAAGGCCACATTCATGCCTTGCGATTAGCGGCTATTACAACAAAAGGCGTAAAACATTCTTCGCACGGACCGTAATTCGAAGCCGGCCCTACGGATGAAGGAGCCAGAACCATAACTACTGGGCTACAGTGTCAACTCCCTAACGCAGTTGTAAGGTACGGGTAATATACACGGAAGCACGGAAAACTATGCTTGGGTGATGTCTTTATCAATTGCAAACCTTTATATGCTGTGTATTGATCTAGTGCGTTCATTTGTAGTCCTAAACGACAATATGGTGTCACAAATAACCATAATACAGTACAATAGCATTTTTATTATGTGTCATTGTATGGCAATTATTTTATAATTTGTAACTATATTTGTCTTTGCAATATGTCCAATACTAAATACAGGAACCCAGTAATTGAAAACCTATATACAAGTAACTCTACAATTATTGCTTTTTATAATACATATTCAAATTCTTTCATACCTTACTATTTTTTTGTCTCTTTAATGAATATTAGTTGTTATTTTATAGTACGTTTTTTTTCTCTAAACTCAAGTTACAATCACTTGTGATAATGTTGTTGATTTTAATCAATAAAGGTAAATTTTTTCATATATTTTAATGTTTAAACAGAAAAATCGCCATCTTATAGAAACAGTTGCGTCTTAAATTATGTCTATGCATATGCCTACTAATTATCTTGCAAACTATGTAAATAATTTGCTGCATGTTTGTGCGGTATCCAACGAGTCTATACTTTCACAATGTGAATGAAAATGTCGCCTGCTAGTGACACCTGGTGGAGCGACTGACAGCTGTCAAGCATGCATCTAATAAACATCACACCAGGCGACGAAGAAGAAAACGTGTTTATTCTGCTTGTATCGTTGAAATGTCAAACCTTGTCAAAACGATCGAAATGAAATTGACGAGATCTCGCCCTAAGGAACGTGAAACTAAACAATATAAATGCAGTTAATTGTTCTCATATAAACATCATGTATGTCTTTTGTTCTGCAGAGGGATACAAGAATACATGTACATATACATGCATTTGTATAAGCTGTATGTGTTCTTAGTGTGGCATGTACATGTATTAGCCAATGATTAGCTCATTTGTATTTGTTGAGCTAAGCTTGGATTGTTAAACGAGTACTAGATATGCATAGAATGGAAACCCTTTTTCGTCACTGGCGACAATTTGTTGATATTTCTCACATGAGTATAAATGAAACAAGATTAGAAGGTCATTAAAGTCACTATTTTAACGTGTAGGCATGTTTAATATTTATAAACAATTAAGGCAATAAATAGAAAACAGGCTTTTGTGGCCTTGTTTTTTTATACTTTAACAATTTTGGAGGTGCAAGTAGAGAAGTTCTTGGTCATCTTCAATCCTTTGTCCAAAATTAGTCCGAGCACACTGCACCATACATGAAGTACATAGCCGTGTGAGGTTTCATTTCAAAGGCCTATATTGCTGTTTAGCTTGAAATGTTGAGTTGTGTGGCAAAAAGAGAATAGCAAATAACACATTGGAAACAATTTCACAAAATAATAAAAAGTTGTGTGGCAAATAGAGAATAGCAAATAACACATTGGAAAAAATTTCACAAAATAATAAAAAATTGTGTGGCAAATAGAGAATAGCAAATAACACATTGGAAACAATTTCACAAAATAATAAAAAGTTGTGTGGCAAATAGAGAATAGCAAATAACACATTGTAAACAATTTCACAAAATAATAATAGTCGTGCACCATTGACAGTCTTGACTTATGTAAAATAATGTTTTACTTAGTGTTACCTGTACACACCTTGTCATTCAGTTTACGTCATCACTTGACGACAAAATTACATTACACATAAGACCAAATCTACATTTGTGACTCAATTGATCGTAAATTGATTGCTCAAATAATAATCATAATATACCTAATTGTGATTTTTTTTCTTGCGAAGCTTAGGTTTTACCATCAGATTGTTATTGTTGTTTTGTCGCAACATATGTTTTGACCTTGTCCATTATATAGAGAAGGATTATTAACAATAGGTAGTTTATTATCAAGCTAGTTTCCTGCAGATGTCACAGTCGGAATACTGAAACAATTTCAACTTATGTCATGGCGACACACTTATTTAGTAGATTGGTAGTTGCAATATGATATTAAGTGACAAATGTGCTTTTATAGGTAATAATAATGAAGATGAAATATATTTCTAAGTGTACCATATACATTCGTCATTCTGCCAAAAATTTGATAATGAGTATAATCTTTACCGGATGCTGAACCATTGTGCCTTGCAATAAGAATGACAATTTCAGAAAAATTATACAATAAAGCAAACATGTAACAAAGTACGTCTATTTGTCATTCTATCGTGTAAGGCGTGTAAAAGTACTTTTGACATTTTAGACAGTACATTTATTAGTATAAAAACTTTTTTCATATCCATCCCTAACGTTGATTTATAAACAATTGTTGGTAATTACATCACATTCTATTTCATTCAATTTATTGAACTAAAGACTCGTTCCAGAAGAAGAAACTTAATGCCGTTTAGCTGTGACGCCATAGAACACGTCCAGTACCACACACCCGAATCCTAACACCAACAACTTGATGTCGTAGGACAATCAGATATAACGCTGCCATGGCTAAGACATCTGGTAGTTCCATTTAACGAGAAACCACACACAATTCACAATATCCTGACATTACACCAATCCATCATACAGATCAGAAGCTATACCAGTGTCATAAGCTTTCAAAGGGTTTCAAGATTTCTTGTGCGATATTTATCCCAACAAACATAATATAAACAACATATTGCTTATGGCAAGCATTCGGCTTACTTGTCCGATACTTATAAATCCAGTTGCTTTGTGTTATAAATATGTACAGCACACGCATTTATGCCAGTAGGGGGACTTCTAGCACTATGCCCCAACATTAAAATGACATTGACCATGGCCTCTGACATATACTGATTTAGTACGGTTAGCTGTAATATTGCATGTAATATCAGAAGGGAAAATGATGGTAACATGCTAGAATGATGTTAATTAACTGTAGTTATGTTAATTCTGGTTTCCTGCGTACGGATATGACGAACAGTACTTCTGGCAAACATAAGTAATGGCGGCCCGCAGTGCTGGTTCCCTGCGTACGGATATGACGAACAGTACTACTGGCAAATGTAAGTCATGGCGGCCAGCTGTGCCCTATATAACATTTGGAGAAAAATGTATTTGTTGATCACGCGAATGAAACTTTAGGAATTTAGCTATAATAAATAAAAAAAGAGTTTTAGGGGCTGAAAATAAAAAAAGCCATAACAGATAGTTATCCGGGCGACAATGTTGATTAGGCAGTTATATGCAATCTTGGCCAATTAAAAATTAGACGCCAAATTTATGTATCGATTGTACTTATACACTGTAAGAGAGAGAGAGAAAGAAAGAGAGAGAGAGAAAGAGAGAGAGAGAGAGAGAGAGAGAGAGAGAGAGAAAGAGGGGGGGGGGGGGTTGAGAAGGGGTGAGAGTGGGTGAGTGGGGTGGGGTTCATTGGACGAAAATAGAAACATACACATAGAGATAGGGAAGGCATAATACACTTTAACAAAATAGTCAAAGAGAATATGTACATCCATTTTATTTGATGTGATTAAAAAAGTGTTCAGTCGAGAAAAATGCGCCGAGATTTATTAATATTGTAAGCGATATCAATGATTGATACTCAGATGACTTGGGTTTTTCATTGAAATTATAAAACGGCATAGCAGAACACAAATAGGAGCAAAAATAACTAAAAGTTTGTGGTAAAAAAATAAAAAGTAGACATTACATTTCTTCGAGGAATACAAACGTTTCATATTAAATACAAAATCGCATAGCTCAATGACATAACATTGTATCATAAAAGGATATGATTTATACATTACAAGAAATCTATCTTAAAGTAATCGAGCCGGCATATTGGCAATCATTTATATTTATATAAGAACCTTTTTCCACAATTCTCCTCTGAAACAATCAACGACAATCTGATATTATCGATATTCAAAATACCCCAGAATATGAACATTACTTATATAACGTACGAATGATAAATGACTACAAGAACATGCATAATAAGGAGGCTGGCATTTCAAAAATATGAATTTATATGTAATCGGGTCATAAGATTCAATTTTTAATTTCTCCTTTATCCTCTCTTTCTTTTGGACCCCTTCCTCTCAAATTGTACTTATTCATGTCCTTCACCCACCCCCTCAAGATTCTTTTTTTTAATTTTCTGCTTAAATCATTAGAAGTCTGATAAAATGCCGAGTTTTAACTCTTCTTATTTCTTTAATCGTTACTTATCTGGTTAAAATGTCGATCTTGTCCTCATATTGATGTCTGATAGCGTTAACCAAATATCCTAAGTGCATCGTGTTCACCATTATAGTTATCCGGAACAAAATGTCGTCGAAATGACCATACAATTTCCATATTTGTATTATTGATCAAACCAGAGAACTGATCACGAAAAAGCTAATGAAAATAGGATTCTATTTATTAATAGCTATAAATTGTCAAAAGTATAATTAGGGTGATAGGCAAAATAAGGATTTTCCCTATATATTATATCATCCACTAGGACCGCCATGATTTGCGTTTGACTTACCCTATAACACAATGAAGAAGGAAAGGAGCACCAAACTATCAATTCATTATAACCTATAGTGACTGACAAAATTAAGGTCATACGTTTAGGTGTTCTTCGTGTAAGCTGGCTTTTTGTCTTGTGCCAAAGTTTGACAGGAGACTCCAACACAAATGATAATTATAAAAAAAAAAACATGCGCGTCTTTGTTTTAATTTTAAATGCATGCATATGCTAATATAAGTTTATTTGCTCTTATTTAAGCGTTTTTAAATAATTAACTTATTTTATTTCATGAAAATCATTCAAAATGTGATTACGAGATTTGTTTCAAATGCTACACAGACATATAACAGACTTATATAATGCCATACAAACCATACAGGATTAAACCTCAAATAGCAATTGATGCATCGAAACCTGACGCGTCACTTGCTTTTTACATCTCTCTCTTTCTTTCCATTATATCTTTAGAAAATAAACAATTAAATCCTATCTTTGTAGTATCTTTACAAATTAAGTTAAATTTTAACCATATTATATTGCAGTACATGTTAGATTTTCAAATAATTCTGACAACAACATCACATTGCACTTTTCTATGTAATATCACGTTTTGTTCTAAAATTGGTCACTTTTAAACAACTGTGCAGATAAACAGCAGACAACAGAAAAAAGGTCATGGCTCCTGTTATAAGACCTGACTGCGCCACCATAAATTTAAGCGGAGCAATCTTGAATTACCAGAGCTATGGTCTGAGCTCGTGATATTGTCACTCGTTTAATTGACATCAATAATCGCTCCATCTGGCTCAACAGCACAAACTCTCATTCGTTACCTTTTTTTTTTATCTCTTTATTCCTATCACTCTCTCGACATTTTAGGTTTTTAGCTTTACTCTTTAATCAATAAATGTCGTCCATTTGTAACCTTTCAGCTCTATGCATGTTTTCTAAAACATGCATTACAAAAATGACATTAATAACCTGCTTGTTTAACAACATTGCCCTTTTATCTTTGCAGTTCCTTCTAGTAGTTGTTCAAGTATAACATAACTCCGTAAACTTATCACAGAACTTTGTGATTTTATATACCGTATTTTTTAAATAAACTTTCTGTAATAATCGGATTTCGTTTCTAGTTGTATTGTTAATAAATATAAAGTTTTGATCTATTCATAAAGTTATCATGTTTAAGATGCTACAAAAAGAACAACGTGAAAATACGCAAACTATCCCGTATTGGGTTTAGAGGGGGCGCACGCGGCGCATTCCCCAGCTCCACCTAACACCCATGAAATTCACATGTCATGCGATAACATGCATGCATGTATTTCAAATAAATGTATTCTGAATAAGAACAATATGACAAGGTCCTATGGGTACTGCAACATGTACAACGGAATTACCATGCCAGTCAGATGTGAAAGTTACAGCTAACCTGTGACAATGCATACTACAAAGTAGAGACAATCCAACAGTTACCTCTTTGGAACGGTCAGTCTGCAAATGGATGGAGTGGGTGCTTAAAGCGCTTGTATAAATGCATTCTTTGACACTTACAAATATATAAAATGATCAGTTTTGATCCATATACACGCCAAACGCATCCCCGACAAGTACTAATTAAATATATTGTTATGTACAGTAGTACACCAGCGTTTAAGGTTACGCTAGTCAGGTTAAGGGTAGTTAACCGCTGTGGTTTTGATGACGTAGCATTCGCGTAACTGCCAGAAGAAAAGGATCATGCTAGAAAGTTCAATTGTTTATTTTTAACTGGTTTTCGAGAATATTCTGGGCACGTATATGTTCTGGAAATTCTTTGGGTATGTAAAGGCATGTCTGCCGATATTAAATAAGTTTGGACGTTTGAATAAAAAGTTTTTTTTAGAGATTGGACAATATAGTTTGGAAATACTTGCAGCTTCTATATTAAATCTTTCTGTGTTGGAACTTACGTGGACATACTATTAATATTATAGTGTTAGATTTGGAATTATACTATTGACATTCGTGTATTGTTCTACGTTTTGATTATTTCAACTGTACTTATCTACGAGGACATTCTACCAATAACTCTTTAGGATTATTCGACGTTGGATTATTAATTGGACTATTAAAGGGACACCTCCTAAAGGGACAAACTGTAAGCTAACATTTATTTTGCTTTCTAAAATGTTGTCTCATTTCTTTGTTATTGTTTGATTACGACATAGATTCAATTGTTTATTAAAATAAAACATTGTACTGGTTTGTTTCTGGCTTGTTCTTTCTGTTACACCATTTCGTCGTTTAGTAAACGTGCCATTTTATAAATAAACTTATATAGCGACACCGGTCGTAACAATATAAAAAAATAATTACACAGGCCTTTGTTATGTTTTAGCATTTATTAAGCCCGTTTTCTTTACAACGCGTACAATTTAATGATCATGTATGTTATTCGTTGTTAATTATAAAAAACTTTTGTATTTTATTTTAATTGTAATGTCAGTAAAAACCACCTACGCACGTGATATGCTTCCATAAAGCAAGCTCGTCTAGAAAATGAATCATGAAATGAGTGATGTGAAGGATTGATGGGAGATGACGTGAATCTAAGTTCAAATGTTGATTAATAGGCTTTACAATGTCAAGGAGAAATAACATACTTTAGCGATAAAGGTCACAATAACTTCGTCAAAAATAGAACTGCTTCACCTTCATGTTCAAGCATCACCCACTAATGTGATGATGAGTTGTAATACACTCGCTGAAGTGGATTCGAAATGTCACCGATTTGTCCTATGTCAAGGTTGGAGTATATTATGTTAAATACGTAACGTTTCTTTTAATACTGTAATATTTACCCAGCACTTAGTGGATACTTTTCTATTTATATGGAGAATAAATTTTGCCAGCTACACAATGTCATTGACCTGTCCTAACGAAGACTGTCAAGTCAAACGCAAACTAGTCCATGATCATTATTTTATGTTTCTGTAATCATCTTAAAGATGCAACGACATAAGGTCGTTAAAGGTTAAGGTATTTATATCATTATATCGACATTGTAACATTCGAATATGTGTTAATCCAACAGCTACAAAAAGGGAAACTCTAAAAACGGGAAGAGAATAAATGTATCAGTCGCAAATAAACGTGTATTATAAATGTAATGGATTTCCTGCATTTTCCTACGGATTACATACCCTGAAACTTGCATACCATGTCAATGACCCTTTTCTGCCCAGAAATTTAAAAAAGTACACAATCCATCATTACAACTGGTGCAGTAAGGTTAATATCAGCTACAACAAAAGGTTCAATTGTATATATATATTCGTCGTGTACTATTTATCATTTGACGTTAAGTGCATTTAAGTTAATAGTTCCATACATAAGTGAAAACATTTTAAAAGATAATAACGGAAATAAATTGTATATTGATTTGACAGAAACCATGTTAAAGTGAAAAGTAACTTTTGCCAATTAGTTTAAGTCAACTTGATAAACAACGACAACTCATTTCATACACGGAAAACGTCGTGGATTGCTAAAAATAACTATCTAAAAATTAGCCTTACTAAAGTCAATGTTACCTTGACTTGTCGATGTATACCCAAATCTATTGTTTGATGCTTGTAAAAAAATCAAGATAGAGCGACATATTTTACTAAAATCCATTAAAACTGATTAATGACGTTTCGATTCGTACAAATCTTCTTTAGGTTGACAGTGTTATAAATTGTTCCATAGGGAACTATAGAACTTTTTTTTTCTAAAAACCTCTGTCACAATAAATTTTCGGCAAATGGCCTTTTTAAAGAGTAAAACACAAACTATGGCTCTCTTTACATATTAGCGAACGTTGGGTTTAACTCTTAAAAAGGCAATTTGCCGAAAAAATGAGTGTGAGCGGTCTTAGAAGAAGCTTCTTCAGGTTCATTTAAATCCTGACACCTTGGTTACAAAATGATGTCAAGGACGTCATCAGAATTGGCGTAACATGGCATTTTCAAACAGTGAACAAACAACAGAAGATCGATTGCAGTAAATACTGTGATACATGGAGAAAATGTTAAGAGAACGTGATTTGTAAAAAGCAACAACATGCACTAACCTTACTTTATTTTGAGATACACATATATAATTTAAGAGACATAGAAATAAGGTGTTTAATATTGTATTATTATTTCCTATATTTCATTAGTTTATATAATTTATTTTTAAGATCGCTATCAAACGTCCTGGATCCTGAGGAAACTTCTTCAGTAAATACCATCATTAAACACCATTACTAACACAAAAACCACCACGAACATCACCACCATCAACACCGCAACAACAATGACAAAATCAACAACAATAAATTATATACTGAAATTTAATTTTAAACTTTAAACACCATTCAAATGGTATTTTAACAACAGTTGCAAAGACAAACATAAAATATATACTAAAAGTTGCTGTTAAAAACTAAAACAAAAATTAAGTAGTGTATTGCGATATTCCTGTATTAACGTAAATCTTACATCATACGTAAATATACATCATCCCTTAGCCAAATTTAAGATGCAAGAGTTCACAGGTTTGGTTTCTATCTATTATAGTTTATTTTTATGTTTGCATACATCTATACATTTTCTACACAAGTAATCATGTTATCATTCGATTACACATGAATTCGACTCTTGTCGAGTTCGAAGCGCGAGTCTTTTTTGTGTACGATTTAAGTTAGAAAAACCTCTACAAAGCGCGATTTTATCTCGATCATTGACCATTTAAACACATCTCAATAACCCAGATGTGCTATTTAAGTCAAAAGAAACAACCGGAACTCCTCGGGCAATTCCGTTTCCGTACGATATTCCTTTTGTTGTATCTGGTATTTTTAGATCCGCGAATTATTGTTAAGGGAAAAGATAACTTCTTAAATGTAGGTCTCGCGTAAATTCACGAATTCGCCAAAATAATTCGAAGATGTATGGAAAATATTAAAGGAAAAAATAATAGCAAAAAAGCAAAAACAAAAGCACAAAAAAAAACAGCAACAAAGTACACATACATACAACAAAAACAACAGCAACAACAAACAAAAAATAACAACAACAATAAAAAGGATGGTGTCACTTGAAAAGTTCCGCTCAATACTGGGAATACCTCAGGACGGAAATTCGAGAAATATTCCAGTAGTTATAAGTGTTTGCAAGAAGAGTAGCCCCAACTAGAAATATGCCCCAGATGATGAACTCCTCGAATTATTGCATGTACAAATACGGCAGGATGGTCGCTCGAATGTATGTTATGCTATGATACGTATAAAATGGCGACATTTTGTTTGCTTGGAAAGCTTAGGTCTGATGTGAAGTTCTCACGAAACTTTACGAAGTAAGTCGAAGCACGTCGGAGCTGTACAAAAGTTAGCACCACATAAACAATAGTGTCTTTTGATTTAATTCACGTTGTAGAATCCTTTTTAGCTCTTTTACGATCTTTTACATCGGGACGGAGGTACACAGGGTGCAAAACAAAGAAGAAGCATTGCCTGAGGTTTGACCAAGCTAAAAATAAATGCTGAGAAATACGGTCGCAATCTATTATATTAACCATATGATTGTATTTCACCCAAACTTATAAGTTCAAATCAACTCCCTGTTCGTAGTTAATCGGTAGACAAACTAAAGTAAACGGTTTAGCGACAATCGCTTTGATTTAATTTATCAACACTGCGCCCCTGTGACATGGCTCTACATCGCGATTTCAAACCTAATCGACATCCACATAAAGCAGTGAGGCCCTGAGCGGGATATTGCAAATATCCTAATAAACAATATTGTCGGCCTGGTGCACAACATCAACAGTCGTTGATATTTTTCTCCCTCCTTTTGCCCGTTAAGACACTCAGCGATACTCTTGCACCGCACTGATCATTCACGAATCTGAATTTTATGTATATCTGCAGTATACATTATAATCACTTGAACATCTAGTTTGAACAGATTACAATATCAATGTTAACATTTGAAGCATGCCTGGACACTAGTGACGCGTCTAGTCTCCTTCGGCATTCATATTATAACAATGTCTTACGACTGAATGTTGCATTCGTATCGCGAATAATAATATATGTCGACCCTATTTAGATATCCGTTAATGTCCGAGTCATCCACTTGTAAAAAGCAAGCACTTATAAGTGTACGTGGTTGTTCAAATTTTCCGTAAGGGCAATGAAAGGCGTGACATATAATAACAATATATGATAGCAATATGAGCATCGCAACATGTACCAAAATTTGAAAAGGTACAGGACAAAGGAATTCACATGCAAGCCAAACGCAAAAGCAGGAACAAATCAGTGATGAGCCATTTAACAAAAAGAGCAAACCCACGGTTACCGCAGTGGAAAGATCAAACGACAAAAGGGACCGAGTGCCTGCTTAAACCAGCTTTACAAGGCTCTAACCTCTCGCACTTCCTGTGGGGTTCCTCAAATGCAAGATGAAAAGAAAACCGATCTGTTTAAATAAACAATGTCCAGGCGCTGATGTTTTCTTTGATAGGTTATGGCGAAAGTTGTGACGTCGTTTAAAAATAAGGTCCACATAAGCCTAAAATTAGTCTAAAGTTATATATGATTTGTTTATATGTGGACAAATGTTTAGTCCCTTCATGCGATCTCGGTGTTTTGAAATGAGATATGCTACAGAACAAGTTATATTTTTCTCAATAATTCAATTATGTTTAAATGAATGTCTGTTTCTGCAAGGAACAAATTATTGATAAAATAATTTAAATTCACAAAGAACTTGAAGATATGTGAATGTTTTGCTAAGTCCATGTTCGTCGTTATCTAACCTTCACATGTATAAACCTGTATCGAAGAGCATATCTCTTAACAAAAAAAAAGCATGTACCACTTAAAATATTGTCAGTCTGAAGCAACCGAAACCGGATACAAATTAACCACACACCTTCAAGGTTGATTCTGTTTATATCGACAAAAGCAATTAAAAATATCCACTCGTTTCTCGCTTGGGTTGGTTATGTTGATTCAGTAACTGATAATATCCTCAACATAACCTAGTTACGGCCTTTCTGTCATTAGATTGCTGCTCGATAGGAGAGGCATACATGGATAACCAGTTTCCTTTATGCAAACTTGCTTAGAATATGTAAGTGAAGTTCTTCACTTATCTATAAGTGAATTTCTAAAAATATGTTATGCATCCATCTGATTATCCGAAGTCATAAAAGATGCAATAACCTTTATACTTCTGCTGTATGTTCCTCAATTTACAACTACAAGCAAATGCTTAACACGTGGCCTTTCCTGTGTAAAGTCGCTTTGTTGTCAGCATTATAAATCTTTGTAAATTGTGAAGTGATTTAAGTTATTACTTAAAAGTGATTATATAGTACTATTAAATTACTCTGGCAAAGATAAGAATCACTTGATAAATAAGAATTACGTGTAGTAAAGAAATTGTATTTTAGTTTTCTCATACATAAGTAGTACATGTATAACTGTCTGTTTTAACAAGCTAATTGTGATTCTAAATTGCAAAATTGATGTTTTACAAGCAAAACGCTTTCCATTTACGATGATAACTGTTTACTTTCTGTATCACTTATTTTAATTTTGCAAACCTTTTAAGTCGCTGTTCATTATTTGTGATGCTGCTTCGTTGTTTCTTTAGTCAGAAGTTGTGTATCCCTTTACAAACTTTTATTTAGATATAAAAGAAAACTTTGTATCCCTATTCGGAGCATCTAATCTTTCAACATTTAGATAAGTAGGTAGGCACAATAAAACTCAAATCATTAAACTACATAAATACAGAAAGATTTTGCCATGTATTTTCCCGGGGTACAGGTATGTACGGTTATGCCGATTATCTTCTGTGGGCTGTTGGTATTAACTCCCGCGTTTAAAATTAATTAATAACAATGATCGAGTTTAGAAGAAAAAGAATGACGTCATGAAAACAAGGGAAATAAAACCCAAAGGGATAATAAAATGCGCTAACTTGTCTTTTCTTATTTGTCCAGCCAAGTACAGATGTTATCAAGGAAATATAATTGATTTTGTCTTTGCGTGATATGTCGCGAAGTAATGCACGGTGTTCTATTCGTATGCTTTGTAATTTATCGTCCAAGGCCTTCGTGAAAAGACAAACCACACATCTGATGCAACATCATGCATCAGTCATCGATTTATCTATTCCATAAATTTAAACAAACAGTACTTCACCCTTTATTATATCGCGGAGATCTTCCTTGTAAATATTTAAGAGGTCAATTTCTATGAAAAAGAAATGCCTTTTAAGGAAACGTTTTTTTGTTTACAGTATAAGCGTGCGGTGATAACGATGTTTCACGTTTACGACAGCACGTTGCAATAAAAATGTTAAGAAATTATTACACCTATTTGAATTGACTCAACACTACTATGACCACGTTTAAGTCCACCCATCTGGTACCCATTTTACATTTTAAAAACAGTATTTAGGGTATGGGGCATGTATAATGCCCATTGCATGATTACTGAACTATAGAATAAATACCCTGCAGGTCACGTTTAAAATTACTCCGTGTCTATTTCTGTCACGTACTCACACAGCTTTCCATGTAAAGTCGATATTTGTTATTAGTTGTCATTAGCCTGTATCTGATGACAAAATGAGATCTCGTCTATCACGATTTATGACGAGATAAAACGCGAATATGTATGATAACTTTCTACCCTTTAGGTATAGATTATCCTGGACAATTAAACAAAAGGTCAGAATTCACCGACCAATGGTGTTTTGTGAGAAATTGTTTTAAAGACAGACAATGCGATAAAAACTATTGTAATATTACAAACTTATATTATTAATTAGTTAAAAACGGTGGTTTTTGTACTAGCTTAACAGGCAAACACAATAGCGCTGATGTTGTCTGTTTGCTACCTAAACTATAAAAAAATACGCAAAAAAATACACTCCTGTTAATTATAATCGCACATCACACCAACCGCGTCTACGTTAAAAATGAATACGTTAATAGTTTGTATATTTGCTCTTTTTTGGAAAACAACATACAACAATTGCAGTAAAGCTTCTCTAAATTGTAGAATAGTTTGCTAGTTATTACGCCCACTCTGTTTCATTCACTTTACTGAAGACCTATCTATCCAGCAAATTAATACCCGCGTTCGCTGTGACGCCATTATAAACATTCAGCCCAATAGGCCATATTTCATTCATCCAAAGCATGACATCAAGCAGAATCAGAGATATGACTGCTTTTTATGACATCTGGTCGTTACATATAACAAAAAATCCTATGCAATATCCTGACTTCGCATAGACCCACCACAATAATCAGATGGTTTGCCAGTGTCATTTTGTACGCCGTTAGGTGGTTTAAGCATGTTGGTGCGACTTGTCTCCCAACAAACACGACACAAAAAACAACACGCAGCTCCAAGGCACACACTCAGCCGACTTGACCGATTCTTATCAGGTCATTTGCTTTTAAACGTACAAACCATTTAGCAACAAGGTAACCTTTTGCATTAAGCACATTGACATTGCCATTTTCGCGAATTTATGCAGAAAATAGGACTTGTACAACATATCGAATTTGAACGGAGACTTTTGTATTTTTATTTTATATGTTGTGTACGCAGGAAAAAAAAAGAGTTTATTTGAATAGATTCTTATTCATGTTTGCACCGTATGACTATATGACGTTGAAGTGTGTTCGCCCTTATATCAAAACATTAATAATACTCAACTGACGTTGAGAACAAACATTTTAATGTTTTTAAGTTGTTCATGTAATTGTAAGTGATGTAAATGAAGTCAAGATCTTTCCTTAGATGTACAAAACGGTGCTAAATTCACGATACATTTGCGCATCACATTTCCGGTCTAAAATAAATACAATATAATAATGTTTTACATTATGAATGTTAGTTATTTAAACGTAATAAAAGGTATTTGACAAATATAATTGAAAATATTATCAAAGGTTTTGTTCAGAATGGTATATTGTACAGATCTTTTGAGATCAACTTTTGTTTTCAAATTAGCAAATTAGTCATAATTAATTGTCAGATGTAATCAATAAAACTTGGCCACAAGAAAGTAATTCCTGAGATCCATGTTACTAGGACCCGACCGCAATACAATGACGGATGGCGGAGTAATCTTGCGTTACCAGAGCTACGGTGTGAGCTCATGATACTGTCACAAGTGTAATTGACCTTGTTAATCGCTCCATCTGGCTTATTAATTGAGTCTGTTTCTTTCGTCACTTTAGTTGTCTCTTTACTAATTCTCTTTCGTGTTTGTGTGTGTATGTGTGTGTATGTGCTTTCGCGCCTGTTTGTGTGTGTGTGCGCGCGCGCGCGTGTGTGTGTGTGTGTTTGTGTGTGTGATTTAATGTCTTATTTCGATTAACGTTGTTTTCATCTATCGAGACCTTTATTCGTCACTGTTCTTCTACAGCAAGTATTACTGTGTATTTGTAAGTTCTAAAAGCTTCGTTGTTCATGTCTATTTTAAATATAAATATATTTCCTTTATGACTGAATTAAAATTTTGATTTTCAGTTGACTCACAGCTGAAAAGCACAGAAGCTTAAAACAGGGCCAAATAAATTGCGAAGGTATATTTCAACTATTAGCCTATTACATAAGTGCATAGGATTTACTTCAAACATTGATTAAAAGGTTGGTTAGAAACACCTGTAAAACGGAATTGGTCTATAATATATATAATTTTACATTGACATTGACACCGTCCTTGGTCAATTATGAGCTGAAGGCACATTTGCTGTAATAACATTATACCAGATTGTGCAGTATAGTCAAGATCCATTCTCTTTTCATTTGGCCGACCGATCAAGTATACTTTTAATCGACAGAGCATAACTGTACATAGGGATAAGAGTCTAAGTGTCGTTTCAAGTAGACTGTATAAGCTTTGCATCAATTGTTTCTTGTTACTTAATATAACTGTATTTCTGTTTTATTAAGGTTGCACAAAAAGCTATGTTTTAATATATTAGTAAAATTAATCTTAAGCCAAGCACGTGTTTCTAGTTGTTTTTTTAAATTAGTTTTTTTTAGTGCAAACCACTTTTAATTTTAATATAATGAACTGAGGAAAAAACGAAGGTACACGTGTACTTTTTTCAATTTTTCTAGTGAACAAGGCATTTAACGAATGATCCATATAAACTACAACTATTTGTGATATAAATAAATGTAGTAACGACATAATGATGACCGATCGGGATAATTTGGTTGTGTTCTCTTTCCGGTTGAAATAAGACAGATTAAGATGGCATGTTTTATCTTAATACTCACATTCAATAATGTAAAGGAAGAAATATCTCAACCACGCAATGCATTAAATGCGTTAAACATTTAACTAGGAGAATAAACATTGTTTAACAATCTATGTTAAAGTATAAATACAAATATAGCCCTTCTGTGCTTCAAATTTAATATTATATCACATACCCTTTGCAGTTAAAGCGTTTTAATTGGTCGAGCGCTGTTCATGTGTTTGTCATTATAAAGGGAGAATGTTTTCACGCGAATACCGAGAATATAAAATTGACTGTCGAGTTTTTACGCGCACAATAGGTTAGACGCCACTAAATAAGTTATATATTCTATAGTAATTCGCGAAACTTTGGAACCAAATTGCACTATGAGAAAAAGCTATGATCGACCCGATAACCATATATAGATAAGACCAGAAAGACCCGGAAAAAAGGTTAACTTTTTTAACTTGAACATGTAAGAAGGTCCTGCTTCATACAGTGCACAAACCATCAAATTTCCAGTCGGTAACCTTCAAATTCATTGACATATGAACTTTCGGTAAAGGTGGACCAATCCATTATTGTGCATCGGATAGCAACATTTTTGCCTGATTTTAATTCTACATGGTGTTAACTTCTTTTGATACCAAAAGGTTCAGATTAACTTCAAAATATGATGACACATTATAGTAACAGACTGTTTATTAAAGAGAAAAGTCCCTGTCTCACATTCTACTTCCGGTCGCTATTTAATGTAATCATCCCTATTGCTACAACAACATAGTGTCTGGTTTAAAAGTGTATCTGATGATGATTTGGTAACATTGTGGAGAAATGAAACATAGGAAGAACAAAAAGTGTAAACTCGGTACATTGTAGCAGTGAATGCTTTTCGTGATTGGTTCTATGTACGATTTGTCAACTTGTTGTTAGTCATTTGCTCTTAATACAAGAAACTTAACGTGTTTGCGATAATTTTGCAATACAACGCGCAAAGACACACACTTCATTCATATACCTCGTTCTTGGATGCCTACGAAGCTCCGATATTTTTCTCTAGGCGGGGATGGGGTAGTGTATTTCTAGAAGACTTATCGAAGGACATGAGGGTGGGTGTCTACGTTTTTTTGTGTACCCCTACACCGTAGCGGTAAAGCCATGCAAATATTGATAGTATAAAAAAGTGATGTGTTATATGTGTCTCAAATATGGTTACACCAGATTTGTGGATGGATGTGGAAGCAAAAGCAACAGGAGTTGGTTATGTGGTCGACGACTCAATTAGAACTGCTCGGTTATTATGAACAGTGAAGTAGATCGGTAAAAATAGATTCGCATTTGGTGCCGCGTTGTTCACTTAATTTGCATATGTTGATGAAACAATACCATAAGTAAACATCATTGTTTAAATGGTTATAGATAAAATGCTCGCGTGTTACATAAGTTTGAATTTAAAGTGGAACAAAACTGGGCATGATTTAGGCGCATTAATACAGACGCACTCTTCAAATAAAGAACATAGACCAAATGCAGAGAGAAGTACGTCAGTATTTGATCAACAATAATTACTTCTCCTTTTTTTAACGTATTAAACTGTTTTCGTTGTGTGTTGTTTTTTTTTTTTGTACAGGAACATAACATTTAAGATTTTAATATTGGCCATCTCCAAGAAAGACATGAAACTTCCTAAATATATTGTCCCTTTGAACATATTTTAGACACGTGTACAAATTTCTTAAAAATACACTTATACTTTTTCTTTAATCACGTTCAATACGGAGTGATCCTAGTAGAAAAATGTTGTTGATCTTTCCTTCTATACCATGTATTTTACTAATACCTTTGAATTTGATATTATTAAGCAATCGAAAAATAGAAATAACTGATATGTATGTTATAGATAACAATATACAATATTATGTTACAAGGAAATCTTACAGCAGATGAGATGTTGATCGGTTAAAATGATTGTGTTCATCATACTTCTGTCAACTTTTGCCAAAGTGTTTATGTTTGATCAGTGTGTGACGCAATGGCCTAATTGACTGTAATCAAGTTTACATACATTGTATGTTATGGTAGACATTCGGTGAAAATTATCTGTACATATACAATAATTGTTTAATTTATTGTAGATATTGTATATTGCAATGGTTAAAGAAATCGTGTTAGCCATGTCTTTTAACTGTCATATAAACATATTTTATAGCTATGCACTATTGCAATATTGTTTACATAAACAAATGTTTGTGCATGGCATTTTACGACCATCTTCATGTATTTGCTATATTATAATTCCTTAATTCGACCCTTGAAAACACTAGTCTCTTATGTGCACTTGTCTTTTAAGACATTAAACAAAAATTTGTAACAGTTGAACATTTCGGAGTGTTGCTTACAATTAATACACACAATTATTTACAGATATTGGAACTGTTTTTTCGAAATCTCTGAAGAAATATGGCCTTATTCTGACTTTGACATCCAAAGCTTCTTCTTATTATTTCGGCCTTTCGTACTGGCCAGTGTCATTCTCCACAATAATTGCAATCCTGCCATTAATACTTTTAAGTATTTATCTTTTGCATGTGTCTGTGGTAACCTAGTCAAAGAAAAATGTGTTTATACGAGGTTAAAGATTTAATAGTATATTTATTTCATAAATAAGTCATGTTTAGTGACTCTACTGTTAATTATAATTTCTCAATGAGTTCTGAAAAAATTAAAGCATTTGAATTTTTGTGTAAAATTTGATGTGTAGTAATTTTTCAACAGAATTAAAGGAAGGAAAATACACGATGTACGAAATACGAGCAGGGCTGACAATATGAGTAATTAACTATACTATATGCTGACGGTTGTAAACCTTTTAAAGTAGTAAGCATTCAATCATTGGGTCTGTCAGATTATATTTTACTTTACACGTTGCAACTGCCGAATACTACAGTACCCCCGGCGGCTTGATTATAGAAATTGTCTGTTGAGGTGAAAATAAAAAGTATTTTGTTCATGAAAAAGAATCTAAATAAAAAAAACAACAACCAGAAACAACAGCAAAGTAGCAGAACGTTAATGCAAGTTAAATACTCTTAGGGGCATACATTTAAAATTGTAAATAACATAACAATATGTGTCTCTTTACGTGGACCTATTATACACTACATCGTCTCATATTATAAGGACACAATGCTTTCTATTTGCTTTTAAACGAACTTTATGTTGTGCAAGCATACTTGTGTGAGATACAAAGCATTCGCCTTAAGTTCACTTATTTATGTTTAATGCTACAACGACTAATCTGTGTACGAATTCATTGTTATTTTTGCAAACATTCTCATTTTAATTGCTGAGAAATTGGATTGCACATTAACGTGAACATCTTAACAACCCAAGTTTTAAAAGCGACCCTTTTGTGAATAATGCTTATGCGATTAAGTCAGGAAAGTTTAATCAAGACGTGATTTATCTTAACCATTAGCCGTAGAAAGACAGATTATGCATTTGTACGAAATCAGGTTACTAATATATATCTTTACTTCCTTCACAATGTGATTAGCAGTAAAATACGCACAACAGTCTCAAAAATGTGTTCATGACAACAGTCTTTGGCCAGTAAGACGTTTGTCATGCGACCTAAACAACTACTGGCCTGTATGAACTACCAACAGGTTACAACTCCAAAATGGATAAACACCGTAAACAAACTTTCTGTTAATAAAATCCAACATTGTCTCAGCATGTCCATATAATTTGTAGAGATAAAAAGACGCTTATCGCAATTTTCTTTTAAGAATAATGTCGTTTATGGAAGTTTTGCTGTAATGCAATGCATGCGATTTAACATAAACAAATTATTGTGCCATTTAATATACGCAAACCTTAAAGATGTTATCCCATAGTTTGCCTATATCTAAGACCCTTTAACTACATCTTTTCTCTGTTCTGAGATATAATGTTTAAACTTATACTCTAGTTTAAGTAAATACTAATCACAATATTCCTCACGTGTTAGACAGCACAAATCGTGGACTATATCTCTTTGCATTGTAAATGTCTACAAATTCTAAAACTACCAAAAGTATAAATAAAGTATAATTAACAACGTATCAACGTCAGTTGTAATTACCTGGATATTCATTAGCATGTGTTAAAGTAGAAGAGGTCGTGGGGTTTTCTTCGGTTAAATACAGTTAACTTTTGAGCGTTGCTAAGACAGGTAATACATTTTTGTAATGACAAGGAGAGTGTTTATTTGTCCATTATATATTGATGAAGGGCACCAATTAACAGCAGTTCGTTTGATCTTTAACAATAACAATAACTGAATTAGTTGCATGAGAGAAAAGAAAATGATTCAACTTAAAAACGTATAATATTCTGAACGAAAAAAGCTTGTTCTTAATTTCATATTAAATGTAACAAGATGTCATTGATGGATTTGTGTGTCCATAGCCATCACATTGCATTTAATAGCTTGCTGATTATAATGGATTACAGGCACGATGCATTGGTTTGGATAAACGAGGTAAGGTATGATTTACTTGTAATATTGACTCTTCTTCTTTATAGTACACGTATTGAAGGTAAACGCCGAGCTATGACATTATAAGGGCATCCTTGTTAGCTTTTAGCCGTAACCTGTCATTGCATGAGGGAGGGCTTAGTTCCTATGACTGGAAAGTTATCAATTCAAGCTCCAGACGAGGCATATATCTGACATTATACATGTATTTCAAAGCGTTTTTCCTCAAAGACTTACATGTATACGGGTTTAATAAAAAAATGATAGGAATATTTCACGTTGGCACATTTAAAGACTCAAGTTTTCAACAAATGTATGACTAGCCATTGCGGTTTAAGACAATAACGTGCTATTACAATTTAAAGTTAGTCTATAATATATTGATAATTGTTTCATCTCATGATTTGATGCTGGTCATTAACATATGGCTGAGTAAATCTGTTAATCATCGGAGTTAGTGTATAGCCTTTTAAAAGCACTTTTATCTTTTTTCATATCATGTTAAAATACCTTTCCCATTGTACTTGTTTATGCATGTAATTAGAACATGAATAAAAAAAATAATTGCCTAAGAGTATGCGATTTGCATAAAGATGTTATGCAATCTTGCCATAGTAAAATATGAATCAAATCTACACAAAGTATTATTAAAACACCTTATACTACTGGATGTTGGGAATATTGTCACCCTTATGGTAATGACATTAATTTATTATAACTGCTTACAAGCTACATATTCTTTATTAACATCACATGTTCTTTTTTCTCTAAACCACGAGGGATTACAAAATAGTAATTAAAAAATCATTTGCAAAGGTAGTTTCTACTTAACGCCCATTTATCCTTGAACTAAATCTAAAATAAGAATAGAAGACTTCATTTCTGAAATACAACTTACAATATGATACGGGTATATAAAACTTTGTATTTGTGTTTTATTAGACATTTTAACTGTGTTAAAACAGGATACTCGCTGTCTACGTTCAGGCCACTGCACCGTCTCCTCGCATATGACGAGTCGACACTTACCTATCGGCGAAGATTGTTTACTTATTTTTTAATTTATTTTTTAATGGCGCATATACTTTGCTAAACTATATGGAGTAACTTCCTTCCACCTTAAGGTAACGTTATCTCAAGCAGAACGTTTAACACTTTAACATAGGTCACAAGTGCAAAGATGTACATGTAGCGTGTTTGTTCTGATTTAGTCAAATCTACATTATCTCGGAACATTTCTGTATGTGTGGCCAATATGTTTGTTTGTTGCCGCCCGAATGTCGTTTTGCTGCTAGACGTGCTGCGGATAATGAGCATAAATGACATTTCCGATTTATGTTGCGGTTGATTTGACGTTCAGCAATTATCTTAATGTGGCACTTGATGGCGTGTTTATATTTCAAGAAATTTAATAAGTTCTACTCCAAATTTACTTACGATGTTGGTTTTTCTCCCTGGTGCGATTTATCTAGGACTCTTTTTAACAACAGCAATTAGATATTGTTTTGATTCCTTCTGTCGCCAAGCCATTCCTAAGAAGGTAAGAATGTTCATAAACGTATTTGAGGTGCCTCGCTCGCATACCAAGTCGCTATAATAACCAGTTAGTAGTGTTTCAGAATTCACTGTTGCTTGCCCTACTATATAGAATGGAAAGAGGCTTTTAAGATTTTTCGACAGTCCTCAAGTGTCAGCTTATTGTAGACCGAGAAAGTTTAAGTAAGTGAGTTTATATAAACAAAAATACAATATACACGTTTAAATTATGTTTGTTTGTTTTTTGTTTATTGGGTTTATTGTCCCACCATTTAAATTATGTGCATGCTTTTACATTATATAGAAGATAAAAAACGTTATACCAACTGCCAGAACATTATACCTGTTTAATAACTTTATAAACTAGTCTCGTGTTTGTATTTGGTGAACGTTTTATTTAAGTCTCTGACCGTCATAATTAACAGCCAGCACGCCCATACCCGTACCGGTGAATCTATCACTTAAATGTAGCAACAAGTACCTTGTCAATAATAATGTGTCCACCTAAGGCAAGTGTAATATGTATGCATATTAACCACATCCCTTTCAATTTTTTTTAATATCAATGAACATAAGCAATTAAATTTGACACATGCTTATCAGATGGTCGAGTCATTCGGATATTGACAGTATTTTATCGTGGCCAGGATAACCATCATTTTATCATTATGTAACTGCGCTTAAAATTCCAAACACTTTCATTGGTCAATTATATGAACAACGAGATGGATCGTTACTTTGCATTGTAGTCGATTTTAAAAAAGTAACCAACAACTTCATCCCGGAGTAAACTAAGTAATCTTCTAAAATATTATTTTCCATTAAAAGTGCAAAAATTGCGCTTTGTATTGTCCTTTACAATAAATGCATGGAAATTGGTTTAATTGCATTAATATGCTCCTTTAGTGTATAAACCAAGGATCCTCAATTGTCGATTTTACGAATGAGTTTTTCGACTGAATAAATAGAATGTGACCAAAGACCACTTTGTCTTGCAATATATGTGCAGCTTCGTGTTCGAAAATTCTGTCAGAAAAAAAGAGTTTAGCGTTAACCGCCGCTGGAAAATGTACACTACAGCCGACAAATCATCAAGGAATAAGAGAATGAAAGTATAATAATAACTTGTTGCAGAAGAAATACACTAAAAGAAGTCAACAAAATGTATTGAGTTAATAATCGTAAGGCTTCATTTCAAACGAGCATGGTCAAAACAAGGAATGATTTCCGACGGTTGTTTTGCGTTATCCAAAAATAGTTTCTTGTACTGTTCTTGCCTCTTCCCTAATTGATTAAATGTTTTCCATCACACGGTTTTGATTCGTAGTAGATCGTAAAAAAGCTGGAATATTTTAATGCGTGAGGCGAATATTGTCAGTTATTATAAATCCGGTTGTTTTCTTATTTTACAAAAGACCAGTTCAGACCTTCAATATTAGAAATACCAGTCGTGAATACAAGAAGGGTTTTAAAATAACATCAGTGTGGAAATATGAATTTCGATGTATAGTGATAATATCACCATCTGTGGACACTATTTTGGATGAAAAAGGAACTTGGCCGTTCTTCAAGTAGGTGGACAATCTATTAGGATTTAGATCAGCTTTGATTTTATTTTAGATAATGATTTTTTGTTCTCACTATGTTGTTTTCACTATGATATAATGATTTTAAAACTAAAAGGAAATACCGAACAGTGCACAGCGGGACGTTATATAATCAAGTATACCCGTACGTTTGAGTCATTTGTTTTAAAAGTCGTACACAAATATTTTATATGTGTACCAAGAAAATAAGATTTAAATTAGAAAAGGTGTGTGTATGGTACTTTTTCAACTTTGCATAGTTAGTTATCTTAATTGTCCATTCTTTGGAAGACTTTTCTCAGTCAAAACTGCGACATGTAGGACATATCTACATATTCAATCATTTTAATTCACTGTAACATGGCTCTGAAAAATCCTTACGGCAGTTTGTTCATAATTTATTTGTTGACAATCATTTTAGTGTTGGGGCTATTTCTGAAGTCATCGTTTTTCTTTACCGTAGGCCGTTCATTATATTAAAATGCGACAA